>CM033393.1:25946597-28346597 GCA_019426215.1 Buddleja alternifolia | reverse complement strand
CCTCCTCCACCACATAAAAACAGCCCCCTCCCTTATTTCTTCTCATAAAAATCGGTCAACACAAGTCAATTGGATTCTAGGATTTAATTTTGACTTCTCAATTTAATTATAGGTTCAACCCATCAATTAAATACAAGTCAAATTAAATCCAACCAACTAATTCCAACATTTATTTATTTAACTTGGGCTCTACCCAATTAAATAAAGTACTTGGACTCTACTAGGTCCATTATTTTAATTAATTCTACAAGATTAATTAAAAGAGTAAAATTAATTGAATCCTTCAATTAATTTATATTCCATGTTAGGAAAGTACTACACTTTCCTAATTCCCTCAATTTTCTCGAAATTGATTAATCACATCTATTCAAGCAGTGACTCTCTCGAGTTAGTGTGTGACCCCTTATGATTGTTTCTATCTAGTAGTAAGTACACCTTCCCACAATGCTAGTGTACTTTCCTAAAATGGAAAGTACTAGATTAAATCAATCCTTTGATTTAATGAAGCCTCGAATCAGTCACCAAGCTAATTCTCCGCACTTACAAATCACGGTTGCCCACCTAGCATAGGGTCCCTAAGACCTAGATAAAACAAAAAGTAAAGATACGCCTTTTGCGATCTTGATCCTCGCATAAGTAAGATCCCTCTATTTAATCTCCCGATTGAATCTAGAGCAGTGGCTAAGGTCGAAGCTCTATTAATTCAAAACTATGTTTCCTATGTTATGTGAAATCGACTTCGACTATCTAAATCAGGAAACCATACGCCTCTTTAGATGTCATACTTCGGCCGAAGATTCCTTAAGTCGATTCACTATGTAACCATAGGAGATTACCCGATTGGCTAATGTCAGAGATAGATTCCTCTTGATTCTCACGTGCCTTACTACGTAAGACGTGCATGTCTGAGTTTTCCCATATTCGATCATCGAAAGCGATCATGTAACAAATCAAGAACATGCGCGGTGACGCATAAGACGTCCAATGGATTCTTAGGTCCATAAGGATTACTCTTATACTACAAGACCACTGGAAGTTCCACATTCGACTGGAAATCCATTTCAGGAACATCCATGGTGTTGTTTAGTTCGCCCATTACCACAATGGCAACCCTCGTATATGCATTGGCTTTCACCGTGCCAGTATCTATGGAATAAGATACACTTATCCCAGAGTATGCATCATATGAGCAAGTCTTTTGGGTTGCCTCGATATCCCTTTATCTCGATGAACACTTTTACGACTTAGAACAATGTTTAAAGATCACAGCCTTCGAGACATATTCCATCATTGCCACACCCAATGTGCAATGATGTCCCATAGCTATGTGTGATCCTTTGGGACTTTATTCTAAGCCAAAGTAAAAACTAATTTAAGAATAAAGACATGCCACCCATAGAAAAGAGATTGACTTTATTTATAAGAAAATGATTGTTCAACGCTAGAGTTACCATTACAAAGAATATGTGCGTCGGGCACTAACTCTAACAATCTCCCACTTGCCCTAGCGCCAATTGCCCATGTACTTAAGGCCCATTCTTCCCACATGTCCTTCAAATACTTTTTGGCTAAGGGGTTTGGTGAGTGGGTCCGCTATGTAGTCCGCTGTGTCCATGGGCTCCATTCGCACGTCGTCTCTTCCAATGATTTCCCGTATCAATCGGAATTTTCTCAGAACATGTTTGGATTTCTGATGAGACCTTGGCTCTTTTGCTTGCGCAATAGCCCTGTTGTTATCACAGTAGACTGTTACTGGATCCCCAACGGATGGAACGACACCCAATTCTTGGATGAAGTTCCTCATCCAAATAGCTTCTTTTGCAGCCTCATTTGCTACAATGAATTCTGCTTCAGTGGTGGAGTCGGCTATGGTTGATTGCTTGGAACTCTTCCCGCTAACCGTTCCACCATTGAGCAGAAATACAAACCCAGAAACCGACTTCGAGTCATCCTTGTCGGATTGGAAACTCGAATCAATGAATCCCTCTAATTCCAATTCTCCTTGTCCGTATATCAAGAACAACTCTTTAGTTCTCCTTAGATACTTAAGGATTATTTTCACCAAACTCCAGTGTGCCAAGCCTGGATTCGCTTGATATTGACTGCACACACTCAATGCATATGCTACATCGGGTCTTGTGCATATCATCGCTTACATAATACTACCTATCGCTGAAGCATAGGGTTTTTTGGACATTTTCACTCTTTCATCCTCAGTCTTTGGGCACATAGACTTAGAAAGTGTGATGCCATGTCCTATTGGCAAGAATCCCTTCTTGGACTCTTCCATCTCAAATCTTTTGAGTACGCGATCGATATATGCAGATTGGGAGAGACCTAGAATCCTACTCGATCTATCCCTATAGATCTTCATACCGAGTATGTAGGACGCCTCTCCCATATCTTTCATGGAGAATTTATTAGAGAGCCATACTTTAGTCAACTGCATCATCCCTACATCATTTCCAATTAGTTGGATGTCATCGACATAAAGTACGATGAACGTGACTGCGCTCCCACTTTCTTTCTTATACATACATGCCTCTTCAACGTTTTGAACGTATCCATACTCTTGTATGACAGTGTGAAAACGTTTGTTCCAACTTCGAGAAGCTTGCTTAAGTCCATAGATGGACCTTTGGAGTTTACAGACTTTGTGTTCGCTCCCTTTGGATGTAAAGCCCTCTAGCTGTTGCATGTAAATCTCTTCCTCAATTTCTCAATTGAGGAATGCAGTCTTTACATCAATTTGCCATATTTCATAATCAAAATATGCAGATATAGCAAGCATAATCCCAATGGATTTCAGCATGGCCACTAGCGAGAAGGTTTCCTCATAGTCAATCCCTTGTCTTTGAGTAAATCCTTTTTCCACGAGGCGAGCCTTATAGGTAACTACCTCTCCATCGACTCCAAGCTTTCGTTTGTAGACCCACTTACAGCCAATGGGCTTGATTCCCTCAGGTAGGTCAACCAAGATCCATACCTTGTTGGAGTACATGGAGTCCATTTAGGATGTCATGGCCTCTAGCCATTTTCTCGAATCAATGTCATACATTGCACTCTTAAAACTCTTCGGATCAGAGTCTAGAGGAGGATCTTGAGTACCCTCCTCTTGCAATGGGCCTAACCATCTTTTAGGCTCCTTTGGGATCCTCTTTAATCTCCTCAAAGGTTGTGTATTTTCGGTGGGTGCCTCTGATGTAGCCTCGTTGGTGTAGGTTGGGTTAATTTGTATTTCTTGACTTGATCCATTCTCATGGACCTCATCAAGTTCTACAACCTCGCCTTTTCTATCTATAAGGTGACCCCTTTCCAAGAAATTGGCGTTTCTCGAAACAATAACCTTTTGTTCCGTTGGGCTGTAGAAGTAATTTCCAACAGTTTCGTTTGGATATCCTACAAAATAGCACAAAGAGGACTTGAGGTCCAATTTGTCTCCCACTAAATGCTTTACATAAGCTGGACACCCCCATATTCTCAAATGATTATATGAGGGCGTCTTTCCACACCAACTTTCATATGAGGTATTGGGCACCATCTTGCTAGGCGATCTATTCAAAAGATAGACAGCCGTTTCAAGAGCATAGCCCCACATGGACTTAGGAACTTTAGTGAAACTCATCATGGATCGAACCATATCTAGTAATGTTTAATTCCTACGCTCGGCTACCCCGTTATGTTGAGGTGTACCGAGCGGTGTCCACTGTGAGAGAATTCCATTCTCTCTAAGATAATCACGAAACTTGACAGACAAGTATTCTCCTCCCCGATCCGATCGAAGAGCCTTAATACTTCTGCCAAGTTGTTTCTCTACTTCATTTCTGAACTCCTTAAACTTCTCAAAGGAGTAAAAGTTATGAAGTAGCTTTGGCCACCTTGAGTGCCAACACTCATTGGCCTGCACACGTCCGTAATGACCAAGTCCAATGGTTTTGTGGCTCGTTCCGCTTTCCCCGAAAATGGAACCTTGGTCATTATTCCTTTAAGACATGATTCGCAACTTGACAATTCATCTAAGTCATTTACACCTAAATGTTTTGCCAATGTTCGAATTCTTTCTTTGGAAATATGTCCAAGTCTTTCGTGCCACATTTGTGCATTTACTTGATTATCTTGTTTACGTTTGTTACTTTGTTGAATATTGAGATTGGAAATTATTGGGGATATACATTCCATCTTTCATTTTCGATTCTATAATAAGAGACAATTCATAAAACAAAAGCAAACTTTTATTACGAATCTCAAAACAATATCCTTCTCTATCCAAAACCGGAATCGAGATAATATTTCTTATTATTTCAGGAAAAAAATAAACGGAATGTAAAACTAATTTCCTATCTCCTAACTCTAAGTAGATCATCCCCACGGCTTTGGCAACAACCAATGCTCCATTCCCCATTCGCAAGATCATATCTCCTCTACTTAGTTCCTTGGTTCTTTTCATCACCTGTAAATCATTGCAGATATGAACACCGCATCCAGTGTCAAAAACCCAAGAAGAATCGTTAATAGTGAAGTTAACTTCAACAAAGAACATACCTTGAGCCAGAGGCTCTTTGCAGTTCCTTTGCCAGTGCCCAACTTTCCCACATTTGAAGCACTCATTAGACTTTTTAGACTTGGACTTCTTACCCTTCTTCTCAACACCATTACCTTTCAGCTTCTTAGTCTTATTCTTCTTCTTGGCTTTTGAAGAGGAATTCATAAGAAGCACTGGTTTATCCTTCTTGATGGTGCTTTCTGCAGTCTTCAACATGTTCAACAGCTCAGGAAGCTTTGCTTCAAGTTGGTTCATGTTGAAATTGACCACAAATTGATCATAAGAGTTAGGCAATGACTGTAGGACCAAATCCACAGAATGCTCATTGTCAAGTGCCACGCCCAGACTAGCCAATTTTTCAATTACCCAATCCGAAAAGTTTGGTCTGTTCAGTTTGTTAGTTTCAAGAATTGTATAAAGAGGATTTTTAGCCATTTTCGTTTGTCTACAAAAATGCATAACAGACAATTAATAACGGATTTTCAAATAAAGTCCTTATACAATTTGGTCTTTAATTGTACACTTCTCCCACTATTTTTCTCAAATCACACCACCCTCTTGACATGATTTGAAGAAACGTTAGTTTCTTTAGTGGGCTTGATATCTATTCTCCCTTCATCATATGCCCCATTTTCTGAGCTAACATACGATAATTTTGAATAGTAGCCTTATCGGACCTTCTATCTTTATAGATAGTTCTCAAGATGGTTTTCCTCATCTCCCACATGTGCCCCATTTTCTGAGCTAACACATAAGGGACGATGTTAAGCTCGACCCATCAAATATCCCATGTATAACCATCAATTTCATTGCCCCCATTTTCTGAGCAAAGCAATGAAACCAACCGATTTCCACGGGGCACCGTAGTGCTTAGTAAACACTCACAGCCTACCTCGGATCCAATCCACCCCATTTTCTGAGCAAAAGGATTGAACCTTTAGCAGCGTTTCACATGGTGAATACTTATGATGGAAGACATGATAATAGAATTTCATTCTTACTATCACATAAGCCTAATATTTTCGCTGGAGGGAATTATAACATGCTTATTGGGGGGTCTCATCAGATTTAATTATCTTGTTTTAATTGTACATCCTATGCATGCATTACATCAAATAATCATCATAGTCAGATAAGTAAAACATCCACAAAGCGGTAAAAATGAGGATGAACCACCTCGAGCCCTAACCTAGTAACCCACTCGGGCTAAAGTGGGTTTGGACATTTTAGAAAATAAAAAAACAGCCTAGACTATTACAATGGTATCGTCTCAGCATACAAGTCTTCAAGTCTTGGCTAGGTCTCTTTGCTCCGTCTTCGATTACATAGATTACCAAAACTACTAATCTACTATATGGAAAAGTAAAGAGCCAAATCGGCTATTATTTACAACTCTAGAATAATTACATACATAGAAAACCAACACTACGACTAGGCTTGTGGTTCATCATTTTATCACATAAACATGCCAAGCAATAAACATACATGTGATAAAGAAAATTTTACCCATTCATCATTCAAACTAGATTGCAAATATCATTGGGATAAGTTCCATATTGATTTCTAAAACCTTTCTCAGAGTTTACAAGTCTAAAACATCATAGGTAAGGTCTTTGGGTCACCCACCTCCAAAAAGTACGAAGAAAGGATTTTTTTTTTATTTAACTTTCTGTTGATCACGCCTAGGCGTGGTCTGACCCACGCCTGGGCGTGGTCATACGCGCGCTTGGGCATGGGTCACCCCACACTTGGACGCCGCGTGCAGCGGCTATTGCTATTTGTGGCAAATCAGTTATTTGCACGTTCGTGATTCTTTCGAGTTTCAATTAACGAATCTGAATTCTCCAAGAGTATGAGTTTTATTACTTGATGATTAAACCTTCGTTTCAACCATCTCGCAACACCCCACCAAAAGTGATTTCATAAAACTAGATCAAAACCATCGAAAACAATCATATACCCAAATTTCAGATTTCATGATTTTTAAAACCAATGACTTTTAAACATTAAAATCATAAAAATCAAACAAAATCCCAAATCAAAATCAATCCTAGTCTAACAATGAACATATTGATTATCACGCTTTCGATTTTACAATTAAAACGTAAAAACAAACATACATAATCACATAAAAATTCGATCGAGCCAAATCATAGCTCTGATACCACTGTTGGGTTGACTCATTCCCTCGGGTGGCTCGTGGAAGTGGAAATTAAAATTTTACAAAAGTAAACGTACAACCACCCAAAAACAGGAATATGGAATTGGTTCGATCGAATTTGATGAGGAGGTCAACGAAATTATACTTTTTGAAAATTTCGTTTCACCTCGTACTTTGGATCTCAGCAACCCTGTGGTGTAAATCCACACAATTTCCCTTGGGTGAGAAATTGCCCGTCGTCTTTTCGTATCTCCCGATTTAAAGTGCTTCAAGCGTCGCACCTCTAAGATGTATTCACACCTTGTTCAACTCACCAATCGTCTTGCCTTGCGTGCTAGACAACAAAACGATTCTAAGCTTTAACTTAGGCTTGATTATGTGAATGGTAGGAATATTTTCTAAGTTGTTTAATTCAACACATGAATAGAACGACGTCTTGTTGGAAAGGGAGAAGAAGATGGCCGATTTTGGTAAGTTAGGGAGGGGCGGATTTTCCAGCAATTTTTCATGATTATTTAGTCTTCTTCATCTTTTATTTATAGGTGAAGATTATCTAGAGTCATATTAGGAAAAGGAAACTTCCTTTCTCCCAAACTCTCTAGTAATCCTTATCCTATGAAGACTTGCAGGAGGGGAAAACTCTTTTCCTCCTCCACCACATAAAAACAGCCCCCTCCCTTATTTTTTCTCATAAAAATCGGTCAACATAAGTCAATTAATTTAATTAATTCTACAAGATTAATTAAAAGAGTAAAATTAAATGAATACTTCAATTAATTTATATTTCATATTAGAAAAGTACTACACTTTCCTAATTCCCTCAATTTCCTCGAAATTGATTATCACATCTATTTAAGTAGTGACTCTCTCGAGTTAGTGTGTGACCCCTTAGGCTCGTTTCTATCTAGTAGTAAGTTCACCTTCCCACAGCGCTAGTGTACTTTCCTAAAATGGAAAGTACTAGATTAAATCAATCCTTTGATTTAATCAAGCCTCGAATCAGTCACCAAGCTAATTCTCGGCACTTACAAATCATAGTTGCCCACCTAGCATAGGGTCCCGAAGACCTAGATAATACGAAAAGTAAAGATACACCTTTTGCGATCTTGATCCTCGCATAAGTAAGATCCCTCTATCTAATCTCCCAATTTAATCTGGAGCAGTGACTGAGGTCGAAGCTCTATTAATTCAATAATATATTTCCCACGTTATGTGAAATTGACTTTGACTATCTAAACGAGGAACCCTACGCCTCTTTAGATATCATAGTTCGGCCGAAGATTCCTTAAGTCGATTCACTATGTAACCATAGGATATTAACCGACTGGCTAATGTCAGAGATAGATTCCTCTTGATTCTCACGTGCCTTACTACGTATGACGTCCATGTCTGAGTTTGCCCATATTCGATCATCTAAAGTGATCATGTAACAAATCAAGAACATGCGCGGTTACGCATAAGACATCCAATGGAATCTTAGGTCCATAAGGATTACTCTTATA
The DNA here is from genome assembly GCA_019426215.1 of Buddleja alternifolia. NCBI lineage: Eukaryota > Viridiplantae > Streptophyta > Magnoliopsida > Lamiales > Scrophulariaceae > Buddleja > Buddleja alternifolia. The sequence continues at coordinate 28,338,391 of CM033393.1, read as the reverse complement.
CTGCAAGACCACTGGAAGTTCCACATTCGAATGGGAATCCATATCAGGAACTTCCATGGGGTTGTTCAGTTCGCCCATTACCACAATGGCGACCCTCATATATGCATTGGCTTTCACCGTGCCAGTATCTATGGATTGAGATACACTTCTCCCAAAGTATGCATCATATGAGCAAGTCTTTTGGGTTGCATCGATATCCCTTTATCTCGATGAACCCTTTTACAACTTGAAACAATGTTTAAAAATCACAGCTTTTGAGACATATTCCTGTTAGGAATGTGCCCTAGAATCCAATTATTTAATGTGTTTGTTATGAATAAATAAATAATATATATTAGAAGTTATGAGTATTACTAAATGTCCTATGGGATAGGCATAGTCCATAATTACATATGAGAATCCAAATGGAAGTGATGTTCCATGAAAGACTTGGATTACGTATATCATGTGTTATTATAAATTGGTTATAGTCGGTGATAAGAATGGGCGTCTTATCTGCTAAAGACTATAATATGCTATATTCGATGATTTGTCTTAATCATGGGAATAGGGATTCCATATATAGTATATTCGTGTAAATCAATTAGATTGAAACACTGAACCGGACCAATCAAATTATTTATTTTGACTACTATCGAAAATAAATAATTTTGAACAATAACTCTTAATCCTATGATTGTCGTGGACTAATGCATCTAGTGCACATTGCTTTGATGTATTTAGAAGTGAGGTCTTCGGTGACCAATATACTTTATACATTGGGTAATGACATAAAAATGTGATTGGAAAGGACATTCATATGGGATCTATAATCTCTATAAGAGATAAGATATATCCCCTATAATGGATTTGCAATGTTCGACTTTTCTAAAACTTTGGCCAAAGTGTTTCAAGTGAAGTGTCGCTGAAATTATATGAAAAATAGTTTTTCATTTGGAAAGTTGATAAAAAGCAAATTGAGCATTATAGGATAAGATGTGAGAAATAAAATAAAAGTAGTCTCAATTTTATTTCTTCATGGATATTTAATAGAGGAGTTAATGAAATATTTCTTTACGAAAGAATGGGAACTCAAAAATAAATTGAAGTTAATTTTAGAGTGCAACAATATTTATTTAGTGGAATTAAATATTGTTAAGTGATATTAAATATTATCATGTGATGATAATTTGATTTAATCTACTTGGAGCTAAAATTAATTTTCCCTAAGGTCCCTTCGCAAACCTCAAATTGAAACTCTACGAATAAATACTATAGTATCCATTAGATGGATAAGTTTGAACTTAGATGAAAAAAATTAATGTGGAAAATATGTTTGGAGAAATATATTTAATTAAATAACGATTTAATTAAAAGGAAAAAGAAATTTAAAAAAAAAAAAAATTGACGCGTGAACAGTAACACGAGTACTGTTCACGCGCCAGCAACAAAATCTGGTGCCAGCCGGCTGGCACCAGCTAACTTTTCCACCCCACTTGTTTTTTTTTTCTTTTTTTAACCTCCCACATGAAATTTTTTAATCCCATTTCATGCTTTTTTCATCCTATATAAAGGGGTGTAATTTGCAAGTTCAAACACACAAAACAAAAACGAAAGCAATAAGTTCTTGTATATTTTTACGAGAGCAAGCTAGCTTTTAAGAAAATAAAATTCCTCTTACGGAGTTTTATTTTAGTAGTATTTTTGGAGCCCACACTCCCGAGTTTGTTGAGGCATTGCGAAGAAGGCTTTGCGGTGAACGAGTTCTTCTTTTACCGGCGAGTTCCAATCTTCGGTGTAAGGTTTGTTTTCCTCATTTTCAATTATTATTGTTTTTATAGTTATTCAATTATTGTTTTTAATTAAAGTGTTTAATTATGTAGTCTTTTAATTGTTAGCTTTAGATAGGCAATAATAATTATTAATTAAAGTGTTTAATTAATTGTTTTAAGTCATAGTATGTATGCTTTAATTTTTTGATGTCATGCATGTGCGCATAAGAGCTAGGTCTCTATTATAATTCCGCTGCGTACCAATTTGGGTTTGATTTTGAATCGATTTCCCAACAACTGGTATCAGAGCCAGACTCTTGATACGTACATGTGAGACATATTGGCATGATGAGATGTTATTTATTTTAGAATTTTGATTCTAGATATTAAAGCTTTAGACATGTATCGATTATTAAGCATTCTTGTATGATTGGATCAATTGTTAGTTATAGTTGCAGTATTATATTGTGCTATTAAATTCGTCTAGTTAATTCTGTCTAGGAGATTGGGTTTTAAGCGCGACCGTTGTGACGCCTCCAATCTTTCCTGGGAATTAAATCTAGTTAATTCTGTCTAGGAGATTGGGTTTTAAGTGCGACCGTTGTGACGCCTCCAATCTTTCCTGGGAATTAAAACTAGTGTGGTTTTCTAGTACAATATTTACTCTCTATTTCTATTTTTGGTGGAATATGGCTCTGAGTTCCACAACAAGTTGTATCAGAGCCTCAGCTCTTGATCCGTACATGTGCGACATGTTTACATGTTTAAAATTAAATGATACTATGGAATTTTATGGAATTAGATTCTAGATATTAATGTTTTTAACATGTAAATTTTTTATGATTCTTAAAGCATGCTTATTTTGATTAGATCAATTGTTTAAAAGTATGAATACATGTTTATAACATTAATATATTTATTCAACATGATAGATTTGATTTGATTAAATATTTTATTTAAATTGTTTAAATAAATGTTGAATGTTTTTATGTCAATCATATATTGTGATATGATGATTGAGTGGGAGTAAGATTCAAGAAGTTGAACCTTAATACTTCATGAGCATGAGATCACATTGTTTAAATTGTTTAAATAATGCATATGTACATTATTAAAGCATTAGTATGTGTGATTGTATTCAACATGAGAAACTTGATGTGATCAAGTGTATTATTTAAATTGTTTAAATATATGTTGAATATATGATGTCAAATTGTTTTTGACATAATGGTTGAGTGGGAGTATTTTCCAAGATAAGGAGAAACGTTTTGATGAGATCATATAATTCAAATAGTTGAATTTTTTCTATTTAATTAAATTTCTTGGAAATTCTAATTTGATTAGTACTTATTATTATTTAATGTATTCATTATATGATAATGAAAAATCCACGAGTTTTGAAATATCAAGTGGGAGAGAGATTCAAGAGTTGAATTCTCATGGCCTCCATTACTGGTCTAACGGTGTAGCAAGTGAATATTATTCCCTGAGGAAGGTATTCACTCAAGGTTACAAGATTAGATCCTTGATGGGTAGATTGAAGTATGCGTAAACGAGTGCGATCACGCTGCCGTGGAGTATCTTGAATACCATATGAATATCTAAGTAATGGTGTACACTTGATTGGGAAAACATATTAGCCTCCCCGAGGAGCTCTGTTATGTCATCCCAAAGGCTGAAGATTAATATGGTGGGTTAATGATGTTTAGTAAGAGTTACAAGAGAAAAACATATTAATTGAGAAATGTTCTTGCCTAAACTTATTACATTTTTCGGTCCTGCCGCCAGGAAGGAAAATGTATAAAACCAGGTCATCATTGCATGTACCAAAATGTGGTTTGTGGATCCCATATTTGGTTTTTATTGCTAAAGACTCGACTCATAACTTGTTTATAATTTATTTATTTCATAATTGCGTTAGCTGGTCCTTTTCAATCGTATTTCGAGAACATTAGTTCCTAAGGTCTAGATATGTCAAGTGGAATGTGAATCTTGAAAGTGTATCTACTTATGGTATATATAAACTCGTTCATATATCTACATGTTCTTTTAGTTCCAATTGATAATGAATCACTGACTGTTGCGGACCGTTATGAATGGTTACCTAAAGTCATTGAGATGACTAAAAGCTATATCCTGACCACTTAGTCAACCATTACCAAGCACTTGATGCAAGAGATGGTTCTTCTGGAAAAAAAAAATTATTTTTTCAAGGAGACGTTTAATGGCGGGATTGGACAATTAGACATGGGTAATGAGTAGGTTGAACATTACCAAGATGTCTTAAGGAATACTAGATCAATAAACACATCATGAAGATGATGAGGTGGGTGAATAAACTAGAATTCCTTAGTATAATAATTGTCAGTCAAACCCAATAGGATAGGATCCTAAACTTCCATGTATTGTTTTTTTTTTTTTTTTTTAATTTTATAATTCACTGTGTAATAAATAATGAGATTATATATTGCATGACTCTATGGAAGAAATGGGTGTTGAGAACTAAAGAAAGATGGTACGAGTATATCAATTAACAAAAATATGATTTATGCTTTAGAGTAAAGTATTGATCTTGAATAATGTCTTTGTGTACCTTTATTTGTAGAAATATAATTTCTGTTAAGATAGTGAATGTTTGATTCACAAATATTTAAAAGAATAAAAGTTATTCATAATAAATTGTTTATTAGTAAAGGTACTAGGAAAGATATTATTTTTTGATACTCTGTTCATAATTCTAGATACAAGTATGTGACTTACCATTAGAAAGATAATCTCTAATGACTAATAAAGTGTATGTTTAGCAGTAAGTTATATTAATCCTGATATGATCTAAAGACTGATTTATGATGGACTTAAATGTTCATTAGATGTAGAAGGGTCTACCAGTCTGCGAATCATGTTGTGGAAGATATAATGACTATGAGGCCATAGGCCAAACTAATTGTGCTGCTAACATTGCTTGAATTGGTTCACACTAATGATTGTGAATCAATTCGTGTTTAAGTCAATAGAGTTCTTTGAGTTTTTCATGCGAGATGATTACTCAATGCATTTGTATATGTATATGATACATAAGTCTTAAAATGTTGAATAGTTCAAATTGATTAAGACTCATGTCGAGAATTAGTTAGATGAACGTATGAAACCATTTTGATATGATCACAATGATCAATATTTGTCTAAAGAGTTCTTAGATTTCTTAATTGCAAATGAGATAAGATCTCAACTTATTGTACTGGGTAACTCTAGTCGAATAGTGTTGCAAATAACAAGAAATAAGACATTAGAGAAAATGGTAAGATCAGTTTTGTGACTCTTCCTAAAAGTTCTTTTTGGGATCTGTATTTAAATAGTTACAACCTATTGTACTTGTTTATAAGTCAGTTCCTGAGATAATTGTGGAACCATTGATTGGGTTAAGCCAGATTTTAAGTTCAAGCACATGAGGATCTTGACAAAGATAAGTAAATGACAAAGGTATATTTGTTTCTAGAGTGTCCTAAAGAAACAAAGGGTGGTTAATACTACAGTTCAATCATCACGAGTATTTTGTAAAGTACAAATACTGAGTATCTGGATGATGGACTACTGAATAACCACAAAAGTTAAAATGAACTTGTATTTCTGAGGATGATAGTATGAGATACTACATGTTGACAACCTAGAATAATTGAGAACATAAGTGGGACATAAGATGTATCCAATATAATTATTGATTGTGGGTCTAATATACTTGAGTGAGCCACAATGTAGTGGGAGTATTGTCATTAACATGACAGATATCTTTAGGAGACCCTAGGGGTGGAACCTGAATATGAATCTGATACTCTTAGCAACAATGTAGCTCTACTAGATATAGATGTTGGCCAATGAGTCAAAGTAACGTATGTCTGATAACTTGTAGAGGCGCCAAAAGGCATTAAACTCATGAGATGTAAATGAGTCTACAAGAGAAAGAAATGAATGGATTGGAAGGTAGAGAACCTCAAAGCAAAGATATTGGTGAAGTTTTATATGATAAAACCTATCAGCCAGTAGTCATGCTTAAATCCAGAATGATACTCCTGTCCATTACTCTCATTATGATTATGAGTTAAGAAATGGCTATGAAGACAATATTCTTGAATGGGCACCTTCAAGAAAAATATTATATGTTACAACTCAATGAACTTTTAGTTGAAAAGTCATGGTGCATATGGCATGAAAACTGAAGTAGTCCATTTATGGACTTAGATAAACATCTATATCATGAAACATCAAAATTAGAAGCTATCAAATTTTGAATTTGAATAAATGCCGGATGTCCTAAGTGTATATAAGAGACATCCTGAGAGTTATAATGTTCTTAGTATAATATATAGACAATATCCTAATCATTATAAATGATGTATGAATATTATCTGTTGCCAAGTTTTGGTTGTCTTAATAAGATTGATATAGATGACCTATGTGAAGTTAGCAATGTTTTTTAAAAGAACAAAGTGCTAAAATAATCACATTTTGCATATAAGAGATAATGACGAAGTATAATGTGATGGATTTCAAGAAGGGTTTATCTCCTTTTAAGTTTGAAATTAATCTTTCTCTAAAGAAAGAACACATGAGATAGTACCACATATTTTTTTTGATTGTCTTATGTGGTTTGAGTATTACATAAAGGTCAACAGTTATCAATTAAATTATAAACCACACTAGCTAGGAGTGAATCATATATTATAGTACTTGAGAAGGACTATATGTTATATGATGATCTATCTCAGTGAAGAGTTGAAACCTATTAGATACACAAGATCAAGTATTTATTTAGATAAGTGATCACTCCACTGGCATATGTATTTACCTTTTACTGTAAGGAACTATTGGTTGGAGAAATGTATAATTATGAATTAACCATTTTCAACTACATAAGCTGAATATGCCGCGACTTATGAAGTTGCTAAAATAGCTTATTGGCTTAAAAGAAATTTTTATGAACTAGATGTTATTAGAATTTGACTAATACCAATCATATAACGATGTGATATTTGGTTGCGTAGTTAATTCTATATATTCTAGTAGTCATAATTGAAAGTGTCACATATTAGAGAATATGTAGACTACAATGCGATTGTAGAAACCGAATTAGTTTTCATGTATAATCTGACAAATTCCCTTTCTAAAAGTATTGACACAAAAGAGTTTTATTTATCTAACTGGGATGAGTCTGCTGGATATACTGCTAATTGGTTTTAAGGGCAAGTGGGAGATTGTTAGGAATGTGCCCTAGAATCCAATTATTTAATGTGTTTATTATGAATAAATAAATAATATATATTAGAAGTTATGAGTATTACTAAATGTCCTATGGGATAGGCATAGTCCATAATTACATATGAGAATCCAAATGGAAGTGATGTTCCATGAAAGACTTGGATTACGTATATCATGTGTTATTATAAATTGGTTATAGTCGGTGATAAGAATGGGCGTCTTATCTGCTAAAGACTATAATATGCTATATTCGATGATTTGTCTTAATCATGGGAATAGGGATTCCATATATAGTATATTCGTGTAAATCAATTAGATTGAAACACTGAACCGGACCAATCAAATTATTTATTTTGACTACTATCGAAAATAAATAATTTTGAACAATAACTCTTAATCCTATGATTGTCGTGGACTAATGCATCTAGTGCACATTGCTTTGATGTATTTAGAAGTGAGGTCTTCGGTGACCAATATACTTTATACATTGGGTAATGACATAAAAATGTGATTGGAAAGGACATTCATATGGGATCTATAATCTCTATAAGAGATAAGATATATCCCCTATAATGGATTTGCAATGTTCGACTTTTCTAAAACTTTGGCCAAAGTGTTTCAAGTGAAGTGTCGCTGAAATTATATGAAAAATAGTTTTTCATTTGGAAAGTTGATAAAAAGCAAATTGAGCATTATAGGATAAGATGTGAGAAATAAAATAAAAGTAGTCTCAATTTTATTTCTTCATGGATATTTAATAGAGGAGTTAATGAAATATTTCTTTACGAAAGAATGAGAACTCAAAAATAAATTGAAGTTAATTTTAGAGTGCAACAATATTTATTTAGTGGAATTAAATATTGTTAAGTGATATTAAATATTATCATGTGATGATAATTTGATTTAATCTACTTGGAGCTAAAATTAATTTTCCCTAAGGTCCCTTCGCAAACCTCAAATTGAAACTCTACGAATAAATACTATAGTATACATTAGATCGATAAGTTTGAACTTAGATGAAAAAAATTAATGTGGGAAATATGTTTGGAGAAATATATTTAATTAAATAATGATTTAATTAAAAGGAAAAAGAAATAAAAAAAAAAAAAAATTGACGCGTGAACAGTAACACAAGTACTGTTCACGCGCCAGCAACAAAATCTGGTGCGGCACCAGCTAACTTTTCCACCCCACTTGTTTTTTTTTCTTTCTTTAACCTCCCACATGAAATTTTTTAATCCCATTTCATGCTTTTTTCATCCTATATAAAGGGGTGTAATTTGCAAGTTCAAACACACAAAACAAAAACGAAAGCAAGAAGTTCTTGTATATTTTACGAGAGCAAGCTAGCTTTTAAGAAAATAAAATTCCTCTTACGGAGTTTTATTTTAGTAGTATTTTTGGAGCCCATACTCCCGAGTTTGTTGAGGCATTGCGAAGAAGGCTTTGCGGTGAACGAGTTCTTCTTTTACCGGCGAGTTCCAATCTTCGGTGTAAGGTGTTTTCCTCATTTTCAATTATTATTGTTTTTATAGTTATTCAATTATTGTTTTTAATTAAAGTGTTTAATTATGTAGTCTTTTAATTGTTAGATATAGATAGGCAATAATAATTATTAATTAAAGTGTTTAATTAATTGTTTTAAGTCATAGTATGTATGCTTTAATTTTTTGATGTCATGCATGTGCGCATAAGAGCTAGGTCTCTATTATAATTCCGCTGCGTACCAATTTGGGTTTATTTTGAATCGATTTCCCAACAATTCCATCATTACCACACCCAATGTGCAATGATGTCCCATAGCTATGTGAGATCCTTCGGGACTTTATTCTAAGACAAAGTAAAAACTAATTTAAGAGTAAAGACATGCTACACATATAAAAGAGATTGACTTTATTTATAAGAAAACGATTGTTCAACTCTAGAGTTACCATTACAAAGAATGGCGTCCATATTGGTGCGCCGGGCACTAACTCTAACACCAACCCAATTCATTTTGACTCTTAGCAACAAAGCGTGTGTTGTTGTTATATATTTTTGAATCCCAATCCAATAAATATATATTGTTTGTTTTTTTTCCTCTTAATTTAGTATACTGAGTCTTAGCGTCGTTAACATAGCAACAGTCGCTTGAGAATTTGACTTCAAGGCCTTCATCACAAAATTGACTAATGCTTAACAAATTATGCAACACTTATCATGATGTTCCCCCTATGTATGGTACCTATACCTTTGGTTTTACCTTTGGATTTATCACCGAATATAACGTGAGGACCGTTGGTTGCATGATAGTTGACCAAGAGATCTTTTGAGCCAGTCATGTGCCTTGACGACCCATTATCAATGTACCAAACTGAAGTATTATTGGGAATCCTGGTATCTTACACAGCGAAAATTAAAAATCATATCTGGATTTCCAAAGCCAAGATCAATTTGTTTGTTCGTTGATTTCAATTATGAGGATGAACGCACAAACTTACCTTTTCGCGTATTCAATCAATCCCCGCGAATCTTCAAATCTTCGATCAACGGTCCACGTGTCCCGTTTCTAGATAATCACGCGTCGAAATTGACCCTGGAAATCTCCGTCTCTTTTTCTCCACGATGGCGGCTAGGTGAGAGAGAGAGGACGAGAATTATTTTTCTCTGTGTTGTATTTCTGGTGGAGGATTTCAGTATTGTGTTTTTCCACTTTTATGTTTTCAGGCTTGTGTTGGAGGATTAAATCTTCTAACTAAGCCCACCAAAACGCACGCCCCTAAGGGCCCAATTAGACTTACATTGGGCTATGTTGACTTTAGTCATATTAGCTCAATTAATTTAATCCTATGATTTTTAATCCAATTAAATATACACAGATTAAATTAATATTCTAATTAATAAATTAACTAAATAATTAATTAATATCATAGTTGACCTAGTCAACATAATTAATTTAATTATCTATGTTTAATCCAATTAAACAACAAATTAAATTAATTAGTCCTTCCAAAGGACAAATTACCAAAATGCCCTCCAAATACAACAACCGATTTCCCTATCTATTCCTATAGCGCGACTCTATAGGTTCATCTCGATTGACAATGGGAGGAAGCCAAAGGATGTGGGTGACACCTAGCCAGCACCGTGGCCCCACATTATATCCCAACCGAGTACGAAATGACTATGTCATTGCGAACCTCTAGATTATGAATATTGTATGAGTGTAAGCCCTTCAATGATGTATCCCGATCGAGTGAGAGTCATGGAATATGTCAAACTCACATGACTCGATGCTATGCTAAGAATCATAGTAACATGAGATTACAAAACTACCCTCCGTGTCAAACACGAGTTAGTTCAAGAGCTCTGGCCAGAGACTTTAATCTCATTTACTCATGATCGCATAATATCTTCTCATTTACTTTCGAACATTGAATTCCATTTTGCTAACCAGTTAAGATTGCTACTTACCCATCAAGCCGTACTTCGAGGTCGGACCCATCAATGGGTGAATTGGATCTAACTACTCTAATGATAGACTTGATGTCACAAGCAAATCTTCAACTTGATTACTTAGGCCAAAGGCTCACGCATATTATCATAATCAGTAATCCAATCATTTACAATCACTGAGTAAAAACCTATGTGATCAGATTACTACGAGCCATGTTCGAATACACTAATCCAATCCAATCAATGTATCCATGACACAAACTCCCACTATCCCATAGTGTTAGAGTGGCACTCCTTGTTAGAGCATGTGTCATACAAGTCCACACGAATCTCAATGCCCAATTGAGATTCTCTAACTTGCGAACCATTTTAAGTGATCAAGTACCAATCCTTTCAGTACCCATCTCCTTAACTACTATAAGGAGTGTGAAGGTTTGCCTTGACACACATGGACTAGTTGTTCATTTAAGACTTATAGATGCCATTAAGAAATATATGAACAACTTGCTAATGCCTTTATATAATTAATAGGTTGTACAATATAAACTAGTGCCCTATTCTCTAAGTCCTCGTTGGCATCGAGGGCACAAACCCAAAAATCTCCCACTTGCACTCTATGCCAGTCGCTATGGTATCCAATACCCATCTTATAAGATGTTGCTCTAGCACCGCCTGTGATAGTGGCCTAGTGAGTGGGTCAACCGTGTTACCGGCTGAGGTTCAGCTTCTGCAAGGCTATAATTGCCTTTTCCAACGATCTATCTAAAGATGTTGTATCTCTCAATATTATGTCTGGATTTGTGAGACCTCGGTTCCTTAGCATGTGCATAAGCTTTCTTTCGTCACAGTAAAGTGATAGTCCAAGCTGCATGTCGGGGACCTATAGAAGTTCCACCACGAACTTCAGATCTAAGCAGTTTTCCTTGACAGCCTCCAAGGCTCCAAGGAATTTTCATATTCATTCGCAGTAGTGGAGTACTTCACTAGGAACTCTTCAAAGTTACTACCTACATTTGAGGCAGACTACAAACCCAAAGTGGAATTATAGTCATCTTGATCAGACTCCAAGTTCAATTAAGTATAACCTTCCACTCTCAGTTCTCCATCGGCATAGACAATAAGCATATCCTAACTTCTTTTCAAGTACTTCATGATATATTTTATGTCTATCCATTGCTCTTCCTCATAGGCAAGAGCCCTTTCTCAGGTCTTCTATCCTAAATTGCTTTAGGAGTTATTATAAGCAAAGGGCTTGGGAGGGCCCCATCATCCTATTCGTTCTATCTCCGTAGATGTGAATTATAAGGATACAAGTGGCTTCTCCTAAGTCTTTTCATGGAGAATATGCTCGATGTTTATGTCTTGATCCAAGTCAATGAGCCTACATCATTTCCCATAAATAGAGCACTCTCTACATATAGTACCAGAAATGACATTTCGCTCCCACTGGCCTTTTGTACACACATGGTTCCTCTTCATTTTAGATGATATCATAATTCCAAATTATGTCATAAAAGTTAAGGTTCCAACTACGAGAGGTTCGCTTAAATCCACAAGTGAATTCATACATCATATAGACCTTATGAGATTCGGTCTCAGATGTGAAACCCTTGGGCTGTTCCATATGGACATCCTCCTTGAGGAATCCATTTATGAACAAGTCGTCACATTCATATGCCAAATTTTCATAATCTTGGTGTGTCACTATCAAAAGTAAAATTCTAGTAGATTTGATTATAGTTGTGGTAAAGGGGTTTCCTCAAAGTCAATGCCCTTCTTTTGACTACACCCTTTCGCCATCAGTCTGGCCTTGTCATTTGAATCAATCTTTCTCTTGTAGATGTGTTCACCTCTGATGAGTACAATACTCTTGATACAATCTACTAGAGTCTAGGATTGAATCAAAGACATCTAATCCATCTTCACTTTCATAGCCTTACACCTTCTCGTAGAGTTCATATTCACTATCGATTTGTCATGCGTAGAGGGATTGTATCCATGGTTCGTCTTTGCTATAACATACAACTTATGCTTTCATTGTAGCAGACAGCCATCTATCTTAGGCAGCTGAGATACTTTACCAGGCGAACTCATTAGTGGTTGTGTTATAATGGGCTTGGTGAGGGTTTCTTGAATAATAGTTTCCTAAGGAGTTTTGTTTTGTTCTTATAGAACAAACTTTCTACCTACTTCAATTTCTCGAACGATGTTTCCTTCGAGAAAACAGACCTCCAAGGCCATAATGATCCCCTGACCATTATGTAGGTAAAAAGAGTTCTCCCATTGAATCCTTGGGATAACTAACAAAACATCTTTTTAAGAACTTAGCCTCCAAATTCTTTACCTTCATCTTATCTATGTAGGTTGAGAGTTCCCATACCATCACGTGTTTAAGATTAGGCTTCCACTTGTGTCACATGTATGAATTTGGAGGGACATTTATTCAAGATATACCTATGAGCAGCGCATGACTCACTATGAATTTGAGCAATTCCATATACTTTAGCATAGAATAAGTCATATCCAACAATGCCTCGTTCGTGCGTACTACTGCCCTATTCAATTGTAGAGTCACTAGAAGTGTCAACTGTGAAACTATGCTTATTCTTTTATGAACGGGTCGAATTAGGTAATCATATACTTGTCACTGCGATCCAATCGTAGTGTCCTTGTATGATATCTATTTTCAACCATAGACGTCAGTATGCACCAAACGTAAAAACTTGAGTGGCCCTTTAATATTTTCCCGGTGAAGGGAGATTTGGTCATCTTATCCTTGAGATGAGATTCTTAAGTTTGGATAGGGATCCAATCCCAATGGGCTTTTACCCCCATGTTTCTCCTAACTCATGAATTTCATGCTCTTAAGGCATGACCTAATCGTAGGTGCCAAACAATTTCTCTAGTTTATCTCTGGTATACTACGCTCTTTAGTATATATATTTATAGTACACTAATTCCGAACTTTAAAATTGTGTTAACAATTTTTAGTAAGGATGCATTGTTCCTACATTTATTTCCAAAATGAATGTCTGGTAAGTTATTACCAAACTTAAAGAAGAATCATTTCTTGACCCAGTCATGAAAGGATAACATTCTTAGTACCATTTGGAAAAATTAATCAATCATCCAACACTATAAAAAAATGTCCGGAATATTTAAAAGAACAAAGTTGGATCTTATGTGGATACCCATAACACAATGTCTGGTTCCACCATAAATCAGCTCTTGTTCTTCCAACTTTTCACTTCTTTCTAATTCTTCAATCATGAGCACTAACTCGAGAAAGCAGAATATAAGAAGCTGAGAAAAGCCGGTCATAGAACACTTAGTTTTTAAAACACATAGTTCTATACCCAGTGCGCCTCATATTTAAGCCGATACTCTTCGTCCCATACTTGGACTTGAGTAATGCTTTCTTCAAGCATATAGTTCAACTACTCTAAACTGAGGACCATCGTCAAGTTTCTAAGTCAGTTGATTTGGTTAGGCCAATGTTGCCAAAAATTATCGAGCATAATTAACTAAATGTGTTTTTATCTAAGAGAGATATAAACTAAAATAGAAAATTAAACCAAGATATCAATTAGGGGTTTATATTATACACAAGTTAAAATTAGGACTTTAATTTTACTTGGCTCCCACTACATTTTTTGAAACAGTGCACTCCCACTGCAATTTTCGAAAATCTCGTTGGACAAATTTCGTAGTGAGTGATTGAGTTCTTTAAATGGTTAAATGGGTTGCAACCCTTTAACGATATTTGGCCCACTAACCTTTTAAAGTGGTGTCTAACACCAATTTATCCAATAGATGATTCAATCTTCTTTTCTCATAATTCACCAAACCGCAACCCTTTAACGATATATAAGTTCGTGAACTATCTGAGTTCATTCCCACTAACTCCTTATAATCTAACATTTGAATTTCACCTTGCAACCCTATAACGATACTTAGGGTGAAATATGCTTCGATTAAGGCATCTAATGCACTTAATGAAATTTTAGAATTGGGTCTTAATATATGACCCCCACTTACTGGGAAGATGCCATATATTAGATTCAATTCTTAATTTCATTAAGCTTAGTGGAGGGAGAGGACACCCAGTGCCCTTTACCAACTCAGTATTATTTAATTAGGAGAATTTGAGCATTAAATAAGGTCTCACAAAGCATATTAACATTTAACTTCTAACATGCTAGCATGCATATAAAGTGTAGGAAAAACTTAGGCTGTGTTTGGTTTTGTTTTCAAACCAATTTTGGCCAAAACTTGTTTGCTTTACGTTTTTTTGACCAAAAAGGATTTTTTTTGGTCAAAAAAATTGTCAGCAATTGTCTCCCTATTTGTCTCTACTTTTGGGTGCTTACTAATTACATCAACTACAATAAAATCATTTAAAACTTATATTATATTCTATTTTTCAGTCATTAACTAATTATATACACAACTTTTCAGACAAAAACTTACATAATTTGACTGCTACAGTAACTTTGTCTCTTCTGAAAATAAAATCAAACACAAAACCAAACATATTTTCATCAAAACACACAACTTCTAATAAACCTTTTCACCAAAAAAAAAACCCAAAACAAAACCAAACACAGCCTTAGCAATTCTCCTATCAAACATTTTCATGGACTATCTAGATCGGCCCAAGCTAATGGGCTAATCAACATGATAAATATTTTAAGCATGGATCATTAACATAAAATAAACAAATCCTAAGTCTATGAAAAGTGTTGGTCCCAAGTGCCATCCGAAAGGGTCTAGAAGGGGGGGCGGGGTTGAATAGACCCTGAAATCTTTTTAGACTTCAAAAACTTTCGTATAAAAATTCGTTGCACGCTTGAGAAGTAGGTGCTTGACCTGAGCGTCTAATGAAGACTGTTTTATAAAGTTAACTTAGATTTCAAGATTTGAATACTACAACCAAATAGGTTTAAGCGTTCACTTCTTTAATCAGTGTTAGCACAGCGGAATGATTTTGTAGTCTTCTTGTTTAAAAGCTTTAGCGTCACAAACGGTTCCTTAGTTGCTTAGCGTTCACTTGAGTTTTACTTAACAGATTTATACAATGATATAGTAATATGAGAAATGACTGTAAAGTAAAGAAAACGATATTTGTAAGGTTCGTTGGGTGGTGTAATCCCAACTACGTCCTTCTTCTCCTTGAACACTCGGAGGCAATCCACTAAGATGGGTCTCTAAGAACCACATAGAAACTTCTACAAATTAGGGAGAGATGGATGTTGATGACTTGAGCTCCTTAATCACACAGATTTCTGCTCTAAATCACTTCTATCCCCTTGCTTCTTTCACCCAGAAATAATGCAAGTATTCAACTTCGACTTCACACAGATCGCGAGGTTTGGATGGGGTTTTTCTAAACGATTTGTTTGATTTTGATAAAGTTCAAACAACTGGGAATATCTCAATAGTAGTGTAGGTTTCTTCGAAAAGAATGTTTGAGATATTTGGTTGACTGTCTCAGGAATTGAAGAAAAGCAAGGAGAATGTTTGCTTGAGTATTCTGGCTTTTCTGAGATTTTAAGTAGTGAGACTTTAATGCAACAACAATTTGGCTTGGAGTGGATCGTTGTTTTTTGGCTAGTTGTTGAAGTTCTATGTATAGGCATTCTTGGAAAAAGTGTCAGTTTGACACATGCACAGGCGCGTGTCTCTCACTTCCGCGAGTGAACCACTTTTGTCATTTTTCCTGAAAATCTGCTGCACAAAAGTTGGTGCTGCAGTCTGTGAATGGTTGACAGTCCAATAGGATGGCTTCTCCGTACGTCTGAAAGTACTTATCACATTTAATGCTCTTATCAACATTTAATGCATTTGAATTAAATGCCCGTTGACACTTAATGCACTGAGAATATTTGCATTAAACTCCTTTTGGACTTGAAAATAAATTCAGGTGAAATCTATCATTGATAGACGCTTACCCATCCTTGAATTTTTTCTGTCCTATAAGGTGACACTTGATATAGCTGGTCATTTGGAAGCTTGGAAACTTCATCTTCATTCAGACTTTTACGCACTTGAGTCTTCAAACTTTACTACTGATAAGCTCACTCAGAATTCATCAGACGCTCAGCCTAAGACTACTTAGCCTAACAATCTAGAATAAAAACAAAAAGAAGCCTATAAAGCCTATTAAAAATCTAACGCTTCAAAGCTTATACATGATTTCTACTAAAATCAAACTTACATATTTTGGGGTCTAACATAACATCCTAATTGTCATCATCAAAACATCTAACATGAAATTCCTAACAATTTCCCCCTTTTTGATGATGACAATACTTTCTCTTTTATAGTTTAAGAGTTAAACAGTCAAAATAAAAGTTAGCTTTGGTTAGATAAGGTTAGTTGATGTTAGTTACGCTTCAACGAGTTGTTTCAGCTGAAAAATGCATTTTATATATGTCAATGATTACAAGCATTTTTACAACTAAACAAAAAAAATGTCATAAGAGACAAGAATATAGATAGTGCAAATCAAGAAGTCTTAACAACTTGGTCTAACTATGTATCGCTTGGGCATTTCAGCTCGAATAGCTTCAGTTAGGCTATCTTCCAAAGTCATCATTGCTTCATGATCTTTGTCGATTATGAGCTTATTTTCTTCCTTTTGTCTCTTCTTGAAAGCAATAAAGTGTTTGTCCCATTCAGTCGGGTCAATATCCATATACCTTAAGCAAATTCTGAACGTTCGGTTGAAGTCAGTCATCTACCTCTCTTCAGCTAAAATTCTTGGATTTGTAGGTTCTGGAATAGATGCTCTTTGAAGAGGAATGTCAATTGTTCAAGCCGTGCTAAAGTAGGTATTGGTAGATTTGGATATAGTGTTAGTGGAGGTACTCTTAGCGTTCTACTAGGCGCTCCAGCAAAATCACTTACTCCATAATCTGTTATCCAAGATGGGAGTCTTGACGCAGAAAGAGTAGATAATTGCTGATGCTTCCGCGGCGTAGGAGGATCTTGAGCTCTTGAACCAGACGTTGAACTAGATGCTCTTCTCTTCTCTCCTTTTCTCTTCTCTTCCCCCTTATTACCATCATCAACCTTCAGAAAATGTTGTGTGAGTAGGCTAACTTGAGTAGCAATCTGAGACATTGAAGCTGTGATATCATCCAAATGCTTGTCAAAATGTTCTTGCATTGCAAGAAGCTTAGCGCTGGTAGCATCATTCATAACTTAAAATTCTCTGCGACATTCATCAACAGCCGCTGGAGCAGAACCTCGCATATGAGCAATCTGAGCGTTCATAGTTTGAGATTCAATCTTTGCCAGATTTGTCTTAATCCAGTGGAGGGATTCTTCATTCTGAGTAGCTTGATTGCTCATCTCCTCTAAGACAGATTTCAGCAAAGGTTCAAATGCTTGACCCACATCCGATGGAACCGCTTGAGGAGCCAGTCGCTTGAATCTGGATGTATGCTGGAGTGAGTCAAGGGGAGCTTGATATGCAGGATCAAAAATTGTACCTCGTACATCGGTTTGAAGATCCTCAGCAGCAATAGAATCAACTTGTTCAGGAGCGTCAGGAATAGCTCTTGATGGAGACGCTTGAACTGGTTCTTCAGCAGACGCTGGAAGACTTGCAACTTCTGAAGTGGACGCTGGTACGGATTCTTCAACCAACTTCGCAGGCGCTTCCTCAAGCGTTGATTCCTCTTGACGAAAGTCATCAAATTGGAAGTTCCAAGAGGCGAGAGTAGCATAGGAATTTGAAGCAGCTTCCAGAAGTTCAGTCAGCCTGGAACAAGAGATGCAGGTGCCTTGAATGAAAGTGCAAATTGGGCTATCTATGGCCCTAATGTACATTGGACCAATGATATCCAGCACATGATTTGGAAAGATTTTTTACGGCGCTTGGCAGATAGAGAAAATCGCATCTGGGTAGTAATTCCTAGAGAATCCAATCAACCTATCTGTTGAAAGACTTTGAAGACGTTGAGATTCAGGAACATACGACTTATAGTAATCTTCCAGATAAGCATATATAGCTTGAGCCAGTCCCTGATTTCTTTCCAGCAATGAGAGGACAAACTCATAGTGACGGAGTACCTCCTTGCGAATAGATGGGAGCAAGGGATATCCTCGAAAGGGGTTGATTACTGAACCGTTCCATTGTCAGAGATTGGCAGTGAAGATTCAGTCGAAAAGTGATAGGGGAGTCATAATCCTCACCATCATGTTGTAGTTATCATCGCAGTGGCTTGGAGCAAAATTCAAGCTAGATATTGAAGTACTGCTATTGGTTGATGTATTAGCGTTGAAGTGAAGAGGAGTAATGGACATTCTGTGAAGCTCTTGTTGCAAACACTACTCAATTTGATGTCGAATTAGTGGGAGCTTGAGAACAGGTCCAATTCTCAATTGACGCTTTTTAAGGCAATACTTGGCAAACTGACGCTTCTTGTCATGCATGCCCATGCTAAATAAATGGGGAGCTTGAACTAACTCCGGGAAAGTGTATCTATGACCCACATACGCTTCAGCCTAATTTACCTCTGTGCCAGCATTAATCATAGCTCTAGCGCCTTCATGGTGGATATCTCTGATAGATTCAAAATGGTATCTATCAATCTAATAGTTAGCATTCCAGACGCTGTCAAAGTATGCATCAGCTTCAGTCTGGATCACATCTGTGAGAGATGCTAGACGCTCACCGGCGTGAATTCCTCTATTCTTCCACATGAGAAGTGGATTGGCAGAATTCAAGTTTTCTTCACTATTTGCTATGAGAGGAAAATGTGTGTAGCCTTCTCTGTTTCAGACGGATTGAGAAAGGTGGGGCGAAGAGGATCATACACTCTGATGTTGTAGTCCCTTAAAGCGAAATCGGTTGACTTGATGTGCCCATAGTCTAGATAGTAAGCCAGATCTACATCACACTTAGGAGTTAAGCCTCCTTGTCTGTCTTGTTGAAGAATAAGGGAAGACGATATCTGATCAAGAGATTTACCGAGTTGTATTGCCAGATAATATTTTCTCTCAATTTTTGTCCAGTCAGTGTTGAACACTACATCTCTGATTTGATTGTCGATGTTAATTAGTGAGGCTACCTCATTTTCAGCATTAATGTATCTTTCTTCATTATATCCTGCTGGAATGAAGTCTTCTTCGAGCGCTGGGGACATATAATTGATTGAATTATCAATCATCTTCAGTGGGTCCAGCTTGAAGAAATGCCTTGGCTTTGTAACGTCATCAGCAACACTCTGACTTTGTGAGCGTGCCTCTGTCATAGTCGGAACAATAGTTGACGCTTGAACCTCTTTGGGAGCAGATTCCTCTACTTCGAGTGTAGCAGCTTCTGCGGCAACATCTTTGGCAATGGCCACAATATGTGTCATCTCAACATCCAGGTGGACGTCTATTGATTCTTCAACAACAGCCGGAACTAAAGCTGTAACACAAGAACTATCCTTTATAAGAGCAGGATCTTCTACAGATGTAGGAAAGGAAATGTTGTGGGAAGAAATAAACTTACCCTAAGAACTAGTCTCATCAGCTCCTTGAGCGCTTGGCTTAACAACAACTTGAGCGCTTGGCTCAACAGCAACTTGAGTGCTTGGCTCAACAGTCTCAGGCTCTTCAGGAACAGGAGCAGCTCAACGCTTGTTTATCCTGGAACGCTTGAAAATTTTCTTCACGTTGACTCCTTCAACGAGCTTTAGCGTTTGAGCGGGAGGAGCGGCAGCTGGTTTCGCAAAGTTTATTTGTTTAATAATCCTTTCCAACTTCCTACACCTGATGAGAGGTATCTTGTCCTCTGCATCCTCATGAGTGTCCTTATCATCCTTTTGAGGATAAGGAATGACTTGAGCCTTGGGCTTTCTAGGAGCCCTTATCTCAGTAACAGCTAGACGCTTCACAGCTTCTTCTGGAACTGGATGCTCAGCTTCTTCGTCAGACGCTCAGACAGTGGTCTAGCAGCACCACCAACTTTGGGAGGATTAAAGAGATTGTTCAGAATCCTTTTTCCTAGCAACTTGGTCTTGTTCAGCGGTTGACCAGACGAATAGACACAGTTTGATTGATATAGTAGGTCACTCAAAATAAGTCCATAAGGTTTATTTAGGGAGCTTAGACATTCCCGAAACCTTCCAAAAACATAGTCACTCCAGTTGATCTTGAGGTTGAGGAGTATCCCCGTCATCATCTGAAATTGAATTGGGTTCACCTTATCAAAGTACCAACTCGACATTTTATGATCTTGCTGTAGAAATCAGCCATCAGTCGGCACTTGGACACTAAATCCTTCTTTTCAAAGTACTGTTTGTATGGTACTCCATCATAAGCACTCATAGTCGTCCATGCGTTCTTGATTTGTTCTAAAGTTACACTGTCCAATGCCTCACCCTCATTTGGAAGATTGAAGTTCTTGGCAATGGAAGCAGCAGTCAGTACGAATTACTTAGGTGGTTCCTTCTTGGATAGAGGAATGAGACAAGAGATAGACTTCTTGTCTTCGAAGGGTTTAGCAATTTTCCAGAAGGTGTCGACTTCCATTGGGAACAAATAAGAATACTTAGTTAAGAATGTTTTGAGTCCAGTGTTTGTTACCATGTCCATCATATCAGTTAGATTGATCTGAGGTTGCTCATAAAGAAATTTCCAATCGACAACAAGGCCTTCAGTGACCTTGATGATAGGCTCGGCCGAAGTGGAAGCAGATTTCTTTGGTGCCATTTTAGTTAAGGGATGAACTGAGATTTTTTTTTCTTTGAAAGAGAGAGAGTAAAATTTGCAAAGAGTAAAGTAAGTAATTTTCTACAAAAATTGTGTTTTAAATGACACAGAAAGAAAATTTTGAAACTTGTGTTTTCTCGTTTCAATAAGATGTAAACACGTGTAAAATGATTTAATCTCAGCCATGAAAAGTATTAACTGCGGACATGAGTTTTGTGTATGAGAGAGAAGTTACATTTGGTAACTCCCATTTATAAAGATTTGACATCCGAGTTAAAGTTTTAAAAATGTTTGGCATTTTCAGAGTGTAGTACACGCACCTGATGGTACATTGACACGTACATAGACACGAGTTATTTCAGAACCGCCATTTTGAAAAGTTTTGATTACCCGCCAGTTTGATATGATGGAAGCGTGTAGATAGAGTACAACATAGACTATTGAGTCTATCCACTACTTCAAGAAACTTGTAAAATTTATGCATTATTTTTATAAATTGGTTCAACACTTAACAGACACCACTCATGGTTATACCACTTGTTGGTATTTATTGTAACTGTTGTAATATTGACGCTTGAGATCAAAGACCTTTTTATGTTTGAGCGTCCAATATTGTATGCACAAATGTTGAAACGTTTAAGTCGATCATACCTAGTTCACTTCTCAAAGTGAGAAAGCGTTGTTCATTTAGCGATTTGGTGAAGATATCTGCCAGTTGTTTGTTAGTTTCAATAAAGTGCATGGAGATAGCTTTCTTTTGAACATGGTCACGAAGAAAATGGAATCTAATGTCAATATGTTTGGTTCTGGAGTGAAGAACAGGGTTTTGAGTCATGGCTAGAGCGCTTTGGTTATCACAATGAATAGGGGTTGGACCTAGGATTATGCCATAATCTCTAAGTTGTTGCCTCATCCATAACACTTGTGCACAACAATTTCCTGAAGCTACATATTCAGCTTCGGCTGTGGAGGTAGCTATCGATTGTTGTTTCTTACTATGCCATGAAACTAACCTATCACCTAGAAATTGACATGTACCACTAGTACTCTTACGATCTATTTTGCAACCTGCAAAATCTGCATCTGAGTAACCAATTAGTTCACAAGGAGAGTCCCTAGGATACCATAAGCCCACATTTTGTGTGCCTTTTAGGTATTTAAGGATCTTCTTGGCAGCAATTAAGTGTGACTCTTTAAGATCAGCTTGAAACTGTGCACACATGCATACCGAAAACATAATATCAGGTCTACTAGCAGTAAGATAAAGAAGTGATCCAATTTTACCTCTATAGTTAGTGATATCAACTTTCTTCCCACTTTCATCTTTATCTAGCTTAAGCGTTTAGCGCATTGGAATTTTTGAATATGATGCATTTTCCATACCAAATTTCTTAATCACATCTCTTGTATATTTAGCTTAGTTAATAAATATGCCATTGGGGAGTTGTTTAACTAGTAATCCTAAGAAAAAAGTTAATTCACCCATCATGCTCATTTCAAATTGTTCTTGCATCATTTTTGAAAATTTCTCACACAGACGTTTGTTAGTAGAACCAAATATAATATCATCAACATAAATTTAGACTAAGAGAATATCTTCATCATTGGTAATCTTAAATAACGTTGTATCAACCCTGCCTTTTGAAAAGCCTTTACCAATAAAGAAAATAGAAAAAGTGTCATACCATGCTCGGGGTGCTTGCTTAAGCCCATAAAGTGCTTTGTCTAGCTTATAAACCATACCTTTACCCATTTGTCTAGCTTATAAACCATAAAGTGCTTTGTCTAGCCCATGAAGTAGTTCAAGTATTCTAGAGGTAGATAGATGAGGTTTTTTCTTGAAAGATAATTTGACTTATTTGCCATTTGATAAGCGTCACAAAGGCGATCCTTATGAAATGATCCTTTTGGTAATCCCTCTACAAGATTTAGATTTCTAAGCTAAGAGATTGTCTTAAAGTTGAGGTGATTCATTTTTCTATGCCATAACCAACCCGTTTTAGATTCATTTTTAGCAACAAAACATGTTGGGTTGTTATCAAGTGTTGAACCCCAATCTATCAAATATACATTATTAGTTCTTTTACCTTTCAATTTAGTAGACTTAGTCTTAGCGTCATTTATATAGCAACAGTCGCTTGAGAATATGACTTCAAAGCCTTTATCACAAAATTAACTTATACTTAATAAATTGTGCTTTAGACCCTCAACATAATAAACATCACTTATCATGATGTTCCCCCTATGCACAGTACCTATACCTTTGGTTTTACCTTTGGAGTTGTCACCAAATACAACCTGAGGACCATTGGCCGCTCGATAGTTGATCAAAAGATCTTTGGAACCAGTTTTGTGCCTTGATGATCCACTATCGAAGTACTAAATAGATGTATTGGCTTTAGCTCTAGGTACCTGCAATCAAACAGGAAGTTCTATTTCTGTTTAGGTACCCATTGTTGCTTGGGTCCTTCAACATTAGTAGCATTGTTAGTTTGAATTAGAACTTTAGAAACCCATACTTGCCTAGTCTTCATTGTAGGAATACTGGTCTTCTTGGGTTTCACATTGTGTTGCGTGTGTTGTTTGGGTGTATAGTAATATCCTCGATTATAATAGTTATCATAATCATAGTCATAGTTATAATCATCAAAGTAGCGATAATATGATCTAGACCGTTGTGGATATTGACGCTGGTATTTCCTTGGCGCTGGCTTGGGTTGCATTTTTAGTGCTGGACGCTTAGCGCTGGATTCATAGTGATTAGATTTATCCTTAGCCTTTTGGGCGTTTGGATGAACCCATCTTTGTGAGTTATTTGCCTTTGCTTAACCGTGGCCTGAGTCAACTTTGACTTTCTCATTCGGCCTCGTACCATTGTCGCTTGGTTCAACATGTGTTTGATTTTGTGAACCTTATTTAACAAAGAAAACACCCTTTCCTTTGTTGTTTGCCATAAGTTTAGATTTGTTTGGTTGTTTACAGAATTTATTGCATCCTAAACCGATCTTTTCACCAAATAATCTTGTTACCTCAGTCACATTGTCTAGCTTTCTTGACGCTTTAGACAATGATGAGATGAGCTGTTCTGATTTAGCAAGTCTAGCAATTAGCTCAGCTTCTCTCTTGACTATTATATCAAGATCACTTTTCAGCTGGATTATTTCACTCTCAAGCGATTGGTTTTTCTCAATGAACTGTTGCAGAACTTACAACTCTGCTTTGAGCGTCACATTATCACTTTTGAGCGATGAAATAATATCAAAGTGATTTTGATATAATCTGGCGGCAACTTGACAATCATTATAATATTCTTTGACTTTGTCAAGCAATTCTTCATAAGAAAGAGGAAGAGATAATTCAGTGTTTACCTCAGGAGACGCTTCATCATCTCTGGCCATGAGACAAATAAGCGCTGAGTCATCCACTGGCTCATCATCATCACTACTTTCTTTTGAAGACTCCAAATCTTCAGGTGCGGATGCTTGTTCTGATTTCGCTAGCAAACCTTATTAACGAAAGTTGCTCCTGAATTGGTTTCTATCTAAGTAATCCTACGTTGAAGGCTTAGATACGTTTAGATAAGGGCAATTTGCTTGGTAGTGCCCTGGTTTCCTGCAATTATAACAAAGATTACTTTTCATCTTTTGTTCATTTGTTAACCTTGCAGTGTGTGGTTTTGAAACCAATGGCACTGAGAGATTTTGAGCAGAAGCTTGGTACTGAACAGGCGCTCGGGATGTAGACTGTTGATGTATTGGAGCAAGCACTTGATATGAACTGTTTACTTGATGCTTAGGACTATTTCCTTTCTTTTCATATCTCAGGAACTTTTTGAATCTATTTAGAAGCGCTAGTTCCTCATCCTCACTAATATCTGAACCTTTTTCCTTATTACCCGATTTACCCTTGATTGATGCTACGAGCGCTCCAGATTCAATTACCAGACTACTCACAACATCACTGGCTAAATTTAACTCAAACTCAAATCCCTTGAGTTTTGAAAAGGTGTCTTCTGTACTTAAAATGTCCAACATATTAGATTCTTTTATTGTGGTTGTCTTCATCAAAAATCTACTAGATAGACTTCTGAAAATCTTAATCACCATTTCTCTGTTTTGCAAATCCATTCCCACGACGTAAGTTCCGTAACAAGAATTGTGAATCTTATTTCCAATTGCTCTAGGGTCTCGTTAGGTAACATCTTAAAGCTGTTGAATTTTTATTTAGCAATGGAGAGCTTATTTTCCTTGATTTGAGCTGATCCACCATAGATTATGGCCAACTTATCCCAAATTTCTTTCGTGGTATTACATGATTTGACTTTGTTGAATAAATTGTCGTTATCACCAATAGCCGTATACAAAGCATTTCGACCAACATTGTCCAAATTTGCTCTTCGACGCTCATCAGTGGACCACTTTTGTTTAGGCTTCTCAACATAGCCATTTGGAGTTTCTTCTGTGGCTCCAAGCGCTCTGGTAATAACCTTTAAAATTTGTATTGGTCCATCTGAAATAATATCGCACAATTCGTCATCACATGAGCAAAGGTATGTGAAAGCTTTGACCTTCCATGAGTCATAGTTTGACTCGGTCAACTTAGGTACTTTAGAAAAATCCATAAAGAGAATTTTTAAACAACTGGATTTGAAAAAAAAAGGATCTAAACAAGCTGGTGTGCTTGTAAATTTTAAAGTTTTAACTTTAACCACTCTGATACCACTTGTTGGTCCCAAGTGGCATACGAAAGGGTCTAGAAGGGGGGGGGGTTGAATAGATCCTGAAGTCTTTTTCGACTTCAAAACCTTTCGTATAAAAATTCATTGGATGCTTGAGAAGTAGGCGCTTGACCTAAGCGTCTAATGATGACTGTTTTATAAAGTTAACTTAGATTTCATGATTTGAATACTACAACTAAATAGGTTTAAGCGTTCACTTCTTTAATCAGTGTTAGCACAGTGGAATGATTTTGTAGTCTTCTTGTTTAAAAGCTTTAGCGTCACAAACGGTTCCTTAGTTGCTTAGCGTTCACTTGAGTTTTACTTAACAGATTTATACAATGATATAATAATATGAGAAATGATTGTCAAGTAAAGAACACGATATTTGTAAGGTTCGTTGGGTGGTGTAATCCCAACTACGTCCTTCTTCTCCTCGAACACTCAGAGGCAATCCACTAAGATGGTTCTCAAAAAATCACACAGAAACTTCTACAAAGTAGGGAGAGATGGATGTTGATGACTTGAGCTCCTTGATCACACAGATTTCTGCTCCAAATCACTTCTATCCCCTTGCTTCTTTCACCCAGAAATAATGCAAGCATCTAACTTCGACCTCACACAGATCGCGAGGCTTCGATGAGGTTTTTCTAAACGATTTGTTTGATTTTGATAAAGTTCAAACAACTAGGAATATCTCAATAGTAGTGTAGGTTTCTCCGAAAAGAATGTTTGAGATATTTGGTTGACTGTTTCAGGAATTGAAGAAATGCAAGGAAAATGTTTGCTTGAATATTCTGGCTTTTCTAAGATTTTAAGGAATGAAACTTCAATGCAACAACATTTTGGCTTGGAGTGGATCGTTGTTTTTTGGCTAGTTGTTGAACTCCTATTTATACGCATTCTTGGAAAAAGTGTCCGTTTGACACATGCACAGGCGCCTGTCTCTCACTTCCGCGAGTGAACCACTTTTGTCATTTTTCCTGAAAATCTGTTGCACAAAAATTAGTGTTGCAGTGTGTGAATAGTTGACAATCCAATAGGGTGGCTTCTCCATACTTCTGAAAGTACTTATCACATTTAATGCTCTTATCAGCATTTAATGCATTTGAATTAAATGCCCGTTGGCACTTAATGCACTGAGAATATTTGCATTAAACTCCTTCTGGACTTGGAAATAAATTCAGGTGAAATCCATCATTGATAGACGCTTATCCATCCTTGAATTTTTTTTGTCCTATAAGGTGACGCTTGATATAGCTGGTCATTTGGACGCTTGGAAACTTCATCTTCATTCAGACTTTCAGGTGCTTGAGTCTTCAAACTTTACTACTGATAAGCTCACTCAGAATTCATCAGACGCTCAGCCTAAGACTACTTAGCCCAACAATCTAGAATAAAAACAAAACGAAGCCTATAAAGCCTATTACAAATCTAACGCTTCAAAGCTTATACATGATTTCTGCTAAAATCAAACTTACATATTTTGGGGTCTAACATAACATCCTAATTGTCATCATCAAAACATCTAACATGAAATTCCTAACAAAAAGTGTAGCCATGACATATAATAAGCATGCATCAAATACAAGACATATATGTGAACATAAATAATAAATTAAATCTAACTTATTTATTTAATCAAATCCAATTTGACTATTGCACAATTAAATCCCATTCAAATTTCATACTAAGACTAAATCCAATTTAATCAAAATAAAATTGAATTCAATTTAATTTTCATGCGATCGAAAAATCTAACTTACAAATAATTAAATCCAATTTAATTATCAAGGGAAGATTAAATATAATTTAATCCAAGTGAAACTAGATTCAATCTAATTTCTTGGGAGGACTAAATCTTATTTAATTAAAGTGAAATTAAATCTAAATTAATTTTTATAGATTTACTAAATCTAATTTAATCCAAATGAAAATAAACTTAATTTAACTTTCATGTGTGAAATTAATCCAATTTAATTTCCATGGGCTGACGATTCGTTACAAAATTAAAAATTAATAAATTAAGTATATAATTAAAACCAATTCAATTTTGATAAGTAACTAAATCCGATTTAATCACCTTACAAAATTAGTTAAGTTTAATTAGTAACTTAATTAAAACTAATTTAATTTTGATAGGTAAACTAAATCCAATTCAATTTATTATAAAATTAAATCTCATATAGTTTAATTGAAGAAAGGAAAATAATTTGATCCATATTAGGTGTTGGGTCAAACCCAATTTTAATTTAGTTGTGTGTTGGGTCCAACCCAAATTAGCACACATGGGCTATATTGGGTGAGAAACCAATTAACCCATTTAACTTATCCACCATTTTCAAGTCCAAACCAACCTCAACCTATTTTCTTAATTATCAAGTGTTGGGCCAAGCCCAACACCTTTAATTTCGAAATTAGGTTGGACCAATTATTTAATTAAACCGAGAATGGGCCAAGCCCATTCCTCATAAATAAAATTAAATATGTTGGGCCAAGATTATATATTTTGTGTGTCGGGCTAATCCCAATTTCATATTATATTAAAATGTGTCAGGCTGAGCCCAACACATAATTTAATAATTGTTGGGCTCGACCCAACACCACACAAGCCTGTTGCCTGTTTAGGGCAACAACTCCCTTCTTCCTGTGCCATCATCGCAGGCGCTGGCCATCGCGGCGGTGGTCTCGCCGGCCATGGATGCGAGGCCCAGCGCCATGGCCTGGACGGCGATTATCACCTCCTCTGAGCGGCAAACCCGGCGAGCAGTAGAGAATCCCAGAGCAAGACGGCATCTTCTCCTACGATTCCACAACGGTACCACCTCCCCCCATAGCGGCCCACGGCGAAGCTTTTAGTGACGTTTCCAACTGCATTTGATATGCCACCTTTTTTGTCCAGATCCGAGCTCCAAGATCAGATCTGCGGCTTCCACGCGGTGGCGATATGGGCGCCATTATTAGCGGCTGAAGTCGGCGAATGCTGCGGTACTCTACGCTGACGGCAGCAGCGGTCGACGGCAGGTCCTAGCGACGCGATTAACGCCTCTACACACCATCGAGTTGTCGTAGTCCGGCGCCTGTTCGACTTCCATTTGTCGCAATTCCAACGAAAATTTCAACATAGAACGTCCAAATTTCCAAATTTGTGAATCATCCCCAATTTCAGTAATTGCAATTTCCAGAAATTCGACTTTTCCAGAAATTCAAAACTCGATTTTCAGAATTTTTAATCCAATCAGAAAATTCCAAAAATAGCAGATTTTTCGATTCAAACAAATTGATTCAAAATCAACAATTGCGTAATTAACATGAACATACAATATGAACATGAAGAAGATGCATACAAAAATCAACGAAACCAACAAATTTGGCTCTGATACCACTGTTGGGAATCCTGGTATCATGCACAGTGGAATTTAAAAATCATATCCGGATTCCCAAAGCCAAGATCAATTTGTTTGTTCGTTGATTTCAATTATGAGGATGAACGCGAAAACCTACCTTTTCGCTTATTCAATCAATACCCGCGAATCTTCAAATCTTCGATCAACGGTCCACATGTCCCATCTCTAAAAAATCACGCGTCGAAATCGACCCTGGAAATCTCCATCTCTTTTTCTCCACGATGCCGGCTAGGTGAGAGAGAGAGGACGAGAATTATTTTTCTCTGTATTGTATTTTTGGTGGAGGATTTCAGTATTGTGTTTTTCAACTGTTTTGGTTTCTGGCCTGTGTTGGAGGATTAAATCCTCCAACTAAGCCCACGAAAACACACGCCCCTAAGGGCCCAATTGGACTTACATTGGGCTATGTTGACTTTAGTAATCTTAGCCCAATTAATTTAATTCTATGATACTTAATCCAATTAAATATACACAGATTAAATTAGTATTCTAATTAATTGATTAACTAAATAATTAATTAATATCATAGTTGACCTAGTCAACATAATTAATTTAATTATCTATGTTTAATCCAATTAAACAACTAAGTAAATTAATTCATCCAATTAATTAATTCGTCCTTCCAAAGGACAAATTACCAAAATGCTCTCCAAATACAACAATCAATTTCCTTGTCTATTCCTATAGCGTGATTCTCTATGTTCGTCTCAATTGGCAATGGGAAGAAGCCAAAGAATGTGGGTGACACCTATCCAGCACCGTGGCCCCACATCGTAGCCCAATCGAGTACGAAATGACTACGTCATTACGAACCTCTAGATTATGAATACTGTATGAGTATAAGCCCTTCACTGATGTATCCCGATCGAGTGAAAGTCATGGAATATGTCAAACTCACAGGACTCGATGCTATGCTAAGAATCATAGTAATATGACTACTCTCCGTGTCAAACACGAGTTAGTTCATGAGCTCTGGCCAGAGACTTTAATCTCATTTACTCATGATCGCATAGGATACTTCTCGTTTACTTTTGAGACAATGAATTCCATTTTGCTAACCAGTTAAGACTGCTACTTTTCCATCAAGCCGCACTTCGAGGTCGACCCCACCAATGGTTGAATTGGATCTAACTACTCTAATGACAGACTTGATGTCACAAGCACATCTTCAACTTGATTACTTAGGTCAAAGGCTCACGCATACTATCATAATCAGTAATCCGATCATTGACAATCACTGAGTAAAAACTCATGTGATCGGATTACTATGAGCCGTGTTCGAATACACTAATCCAATCCAATCAATGTATCCATGACACAAACTCCCACTATCCCATAGTGTTAGAGTGGCACTCCTTGTCAGAGCATGTGTCATACAAGTCCAGATGAATCTCAATGCCCAATTGAGATTCTCCAACTTGCGAACCATTTTAAGTGATCAAGTACCAATCCTTTCAGTGCCCATCTCCTTAACTACTATACGGAGTGCGAAGGTTTGCCTTGACACACATGGAATAGTTGTTCATTTAAGACTTATAGATGCCATTAAGAAATATATGAACAACTTGCTAATGCCTTTATATAATTAATAGGTTGTACAATATAAACTAGTGCCCTATTCTCTAATTCCTCGTTGGCATCGAGGGCACAAACCCAACAAGTATCGGTGTTAGCTCTAGGTACCTGTACTTACAAGACAGTTCTAATTCTTCTTAGGTACCCATGTTGTTTTGGGTCCTTCAACGTTAGTGACTTTGGTTTTAATTAAAACTTTCAGAACTGATATTTCTATTGTCTTCATTATGGGAAGATTGGCCTTCTTGGGTTTCGATTTGTGTTGTGTGTGCTTTTAATGTGTATAGTAATATCCTCGATTATAATAATAATCATATTCATAATCATAATCATAATCATCATAGTATCGATAATATGATCTAGATTTTTGAGGATATTGATGTTGGTTTTTCCTCGGCAATGGCTTAGGAGTCGCTTTTGGCGATTGACGCTTAGCGTTTGATTCACTTGTAGATGGTTTATCTTTAGCTTTTTGAGCGTTTGGATGAACTTTCTTATGTGAATCATTCACTTTCGTCTTCTCCTTATTGCCTGAGTTGGTATTGACCTTCTCATCTGGCCTCTTATCATTGTCCTCGGGTTCATTCAGCGTTTGATTATTTGAACTCCTCTTAACAATGAATACACCTTTTCCTTTGTTGGTTGTCGTAACCTTAGACGCTTTTGATCTTTGACCAAATTTATCACAACCTAAACCGGTCTTTTCACCAAAAAGTTTGGTTACCTCAGTCACATTATCTAGCTTTCTTGATGTTTTGGATAATGATGAGACAAGCTGCTCTGATTTGACAAGTCTAGCGATCAATTCAGCTTTTCTCTTGACTATTATATCAATATCACTTTTTCGTTGGATAATTTCACTCTCAAGCGATTGATTCTTTTCAATGCATTGTTGCTGAACTTGCAACTCTGCCTTGAGTGTCACTTTATCACTTGTGAGCGATGAAATGATATCAAAGTGATTTTAATATATCTTTCTGGCATCTTGACAATATTTATAATACTCATTTATTTTGTCAAGTAATTCATCATAAGAAAGAGGATGAGATAATTCATTGTTTACCTTAGATAGCGAGTCATCAAACACTACTTCATCTCTCGTCATGAGACAAATTAACGCTGAGTCACTTGACGGCTCATCATCACTGCTTTCATCTGATGATTCCAAGTCCTCTTCAGGTGAGGAGAATAGCTCGGATTCCGCTAGCAAACTTTGTTGGCGAAGGTTGCTCCTGAATTGGTTTCTATCCGCATAATCTTGTCTTGTTGGCTTAGATACATTCGGATAAGGCCAATTTACATGGTGGTGCTCTGGTTTCCTGCAGTTATAACAAAGGTTAGTTTTCATTTTTTATTTATTTGATAACCTTTTGGAAACTACTGGCGCTAAGAGATTCTAAGTAGGGGGCGGAGGCACTTGGTAAGGAACTGGCGCTATTGATTGTGGTGCAAAATACAGTGGCGCTTGATACTGAGGTGCTGGTGCAGGGAGAGAGGTTTGAAATGAAGTTTGTCCAATAGGGTTTCTCTTTTCATATCTTAGAAATTTCTTAAATTTCTTGACCAATAAAGCCATCTCTTTTTCCTCATTGGATTCCGTTGATTTCACCTTACTAATCGCTTTATCCTGACTTTTGGTAGGAGCGATTAAAGCTCCTGATTCAGTCGCTAAAGTTGATGTGTCACTGACTTCATCCAATTCGAACTCAAATTCCTTCAACTCCGAAAATACATGTTCCGGAGTTAAAGTCTCAAAAGTCTGTAATTCTTTCATAGCAACAGTCTTAATCAAATATTTGCTTGGAAGGATTCTGAATATCTTGTTGAACATTTTCTTGTTGGTCAGTTTATTGTCTAGTGACACTAACTCTGTGATAAGCAAAGTAAACCTTGCATCCAATTGTTCTAGCGTCTCGTTGGGCTACATCTTGAAATGCTCAAATCTTTGCATAGATATGGAGAGCTTCTCCTTCATTTGTGCTGAACCTTCACACACGATAGCCAACTTATCCCATATTTCTTTTGAAATCTTACATTGCTTCATCTTGTTGAACAATGCATCATTGTCTCTAATGCTGAGTAGAGAGTGCTTCATCCAACATTATCTAGATTCGCTCTTTTTCGATCTTCTAGTGTCCATTCTAACTTAGGCTTCTCGACATAACCATCTGGAGTAGCTTTTGTCGCTCCAAGGGCTCGAGTTTCAACTTTCATGATCGCAATGGGGCCATCTGTAATTACATCACACATCTCATTATCAAACAAACATAAATATGCAAATGCTCTAAGTTTTCATGAATCATAATTTGATTCAACCAGCTTAGGCATCTTGTTAAAAGCCATGATATGAGATTCAAAGAAACAAACGACTAAGTTAAAAAAAATGGATCTAAACAAGCAGTTATGCTCGGAAACGCTTGGGTTTCTACTTCAACCGCTCTGATACCACTTGATGGTCCCAAGTGGCATACGAAAGGGTCTAGAAGGGATGGGGGTTGAATAGACCCTGAAGTTTTTTTAGATTTCAAAAACTTTCGTATTACTTTGAAGAATTTGAACGATTGGAAAGCTTAGCGCTAGGTCAGGCGCCTAAAGTAAGATAACTTAGACTTAGTGATTTCAACAATTACCAAGGTAGGGTAATGTTTCAATCTCCTAATCAGGGTTAGCACAACAAAAATGATTTTATAGCTTAGCGTTCAATTTAACTTGATTTAGTCGCTCAATTGTTTTGAAAGATTTTTCAAGATATAATGTGCAAATGTAAAGTAAAGCAATAAAACAATAAATAGCACAAGATATTGTAAGGTTCACTGGGTGATGCAATCCTAGCTACGTCATTTTTTTTCTATGCACTTGGAGGAATTCACTAGATTGATTATCGAAGAGTCACATAGAGACTTCTACAAAATAGATGAAAGGGAAGACGATCTTGAGCTCCTTGATCACACACTTCAGCTCCAATAGAGATCTTCTTCAACAAGCTTCTCTCATACAAAAATGCCAACAAACTTTCTCACTCAGATGAAATATGTTGAGGGGTAATTTCAGCAAAGTATTAACCCTTTTCTTGTGTATGTACGTATCTTTAGGGTTTGCTGAAGGGTACTATTTATTGGGTTTCTTGGGATTTGTCCATTGGACACATGTGGGCGCGTGTACCTCACGCAGCTCGTTAAACAGTCCCTTTCTAACGTTCTTTAATTTCTGCTGGTTCCGATTGGATATGGGCAAGTTTATAACTATGAAATCTGACAGTCTAGTCAAAAGGTGGCTTGTCCACAAGTCATAATAGCTTATCACATTTAATGCACTTATCGAGCATTTAATGAGTGTGAATTTATTTCCTGTTGGAAATAAATATCCGTTGATGATTGCATTTAAGTCCTTCATGACTTGAGAATTTATTTTAGGTGAATCTTATCCTTGATCGCTTGAGTGTTTTGAGCGCTTGATTCATAAATCCTGAAACAATCCTTTAGCGTTTGACAAACGCTAAGAACAAATCTTCATCTGCACTTGACTTCAAACGCTGATCTTCAACTTCATCTCTAATAGACTCACCTAGAATTCTACTTGCGACTTGGTATTCAATACTTAGTCTAAAATCTACAAAGATAAAAGTTACAAGCCTAACAAAATTACAAACTTTCAAATGCTTATACAATTGATCTATGAAAACATAAACTTACGTTATTTTTGGGGTCTAACTTGAAAACCTATCTTGTCATCATCAAAACATCTAACATGAAGTTTCCTAACAGTTAATGTCCTCAAATGCCACTAGAGGATTAGAAAATATTAGGACATTATTAATTTGTAATTGTTACGCATTCTATTAATAAAAGAGAATTAATTGTTTACTATTATATTGACATTTATATATGGCAATCATCTATAATTCCATGAACACAAGAGTTAACTTTCTAAGGCACTAGAGGAGTTTGATACTTGGGTACTAGAATAGTCTGCAAGTCAATGATTTTCAATTGGGCATTGAAAATCATGAAAACTTGTATGATATGAGGTTTTGACGAGAAAGGTGTCCGTCAATCACTAGGAAGTAGTGAATGACTCACATCATAGGTGCACTGATGGAGATAGTGGCACTCAGACATGACTCCCATTGATTCTGTCACATAAGTTTTCACTCTTTGACAATCAATGACAGAATTGATTAAGTTGTAATAGGTGTGTCTGAACTTTAGACCTGAGGAATCGAATTGAAGATTTACTATTGACATTAGGTTTGTCATTAGAGTAGTTAGACCCAATTCACCCTTTGGTGGGGTCAACCTCAAACTGCAACCTAATGGGCAAGTAGTAGTCATAACTGATATCCAAGATGGGATTCGTTCACCCGAAGGTGAACGAGGAATTATCCTATGCATTTATAAGTAATTTAGATCTTAAAGTCTTTGGCCAAAGCATTAACTGATCTGGATTTATTATAAATATAGCATAGTGTCAAGTTAGTGAGTTTGACCTAAAACCATGACTCTCACTTGACCAAGATAAGGAAACGACGAGTTTATATTCACACGGCATTTACAATAGGAAAGGTAAAAAATGTTTCAATCATTTCATCTTATTTGGGTTACAATATGGACCACTTGACTGGCTAGGTGGGCCCATATTCAATGGAATTCTCCCATTGCCAAATATAGATGAACCTAAAGAGTCATGCTTAAAAAGGAAAAATCGATAGAAAATATGGATTATTTCTTGTGGTAATATTTTAAATTTTGGATACTTAAAATTTGTCAAATGAAATTAATTATTTGAAGAAATAAGTTAATTCATTTATAATTTAATTAATGTATTATTTCTTGAAGAAATAAAAGTAATTAAATATCCTATTTATTATTTTATTAGATTAATTAATTGGATTGAATTAATTAATTACATAATGGATTGGACCGAGCTCAAATTGGTACACCAAGAGGAGCATCAAGACCATAAAGGGGCGGCCAATAGGTGTCCATAATGAGCTAAATTAAGTCCAAGGTATTAACGTAAGTGATATAAATATATCACATTAGTTAATACCTAGGTCATAAGTTATAATTAACATTTGAGCGACAAGAAAAAAATTCATCTCTCTCCCCTAGCCCTAGCCGTCAGTCATAGTTCCAAGCAAGGAGGAGATTTTTTTTGATCAAACTTTTTTCGGCGAGACAATTTAGAGGTAGCACTTTTGGACTGCTCGGATTATCAAGATTTCAACCGGAGTTATTCGCGACGAAGTTGATTGATTTGAAATTTTGAGATTCTCCAACCACTTCGCGATGGGTAAAGTATTGTTTACTTTATCATACATACGTCTGATAAAACCCAGGGATTGATCCTGTAATGGGGAAATCCAAATAAAATTCTAAAATTCCATTTCCGTTGCGTTTGGTTATTTTTCCCCAACAGTGGTGTTAGAGCAAAATCTCGGGGTTCGGCGTATCTAAGTTATGTGTAAATATGTGATAAAGATGCATGATTTACAGTATTTATCGATACATGATTAGATATGTGGATTTTGCATTTTTTGTATTCTTGAGGATTTTGTTTATTTTTCGTTTGTTAGAAATTAATAAAGTTGAATTTTATGTAATTTATGTGATGAAAATTAAAAAATGCAAATTTCAGATGGGCGCCGGCAGAATGGCACTGTTGTGCGAGCCCATCACCCTAGATTGGGCTCACACATTGCGGCAGCTGGGCTACTGTGAAATTGGGCCCCGGGTCATTTATTGAATATATATATATATATATATATATATTATTTAGTTTTTGATTAAAATTGAATTTTAATGCAAAAATAAATAATATTATTTATTTAATAAAAGTATTTTAATTTCATCTAATTTAATGTTAATTAAAGTTAGACTTTAAATTAAATTGGATTCTTTCTATTGTGAAATTAATTTTAATATCTTAGAGATTAATTTTCATTAAAATTGAATTTTCAAATAGAACTAAATGAATTTAATTTCCTTGAGAATATGAAAAACAATAATTGAATTTAGAATTTAATTAAAAATTAACATAGATGGTTTTCTTGTATTATGTGATGGAAGACATAATTCATGGACTTACGCTCATTTATATTTGTATTTCTTTTCGATGGGTTGTAAAGGCCTTTTTGAGCTTATTTTTTATTTTCTAGATTAGTTTTGTATAGATGGCTTATATTGAAATTTAATAGTTAGAAATAGAATAAGCCCAAAGGAGAAATTCAAGTCGAGCCGAGGAGATACCAAGAGAAACTTTGGAAGCTTTAGTGTCAATCTATGATTAAAAGTCCATGAATCATGTGTTGTTAGCTTTCTAGGATTGCTATCCTTTTATTTTAATCCATGTTTGTATGTTTAGTATAAAATGGATTAATGTGCAAAGTGACGCATAATAAATAATTTAAATACACCCACTTTGAAAATATTAAGTTAGTAAAGGGTACTAGGTATCCGGTCCTCCATTGAACTTAGGAGAAATTAAACTGATATTTAATATATAATATCGTCCCTAAGCAATGGGGGTTATATATTGAAATATATTTTGAATTTTTCTAAGTGCATGAAATGCCATTAGTCGAAACAAATTTCACCCCACATATCAGCATAAGGTTGCAAGGTGAAATTCAATTGTTAGACTAATAGATAGTCAGTGGGTTGAATTTAAATTATTCATAAATTAATAAGATCGTTAAAAGGTTGAGATTTGATGAATAATGGACAAAGGGATTGAATCATCCATTCGAAGGGTTGATGTTGGACATCATTTTAATGTATTAATTAGGTCACATACCAGCAAAATATTGCAACCTATTAATCTAGCTAAAGAAAACAATCACCACTACGAAGCCTTCCAATGATGACTTCTGAATTCCACAGTGGGAGCGTGGATTTTTGAAAAATGTAGTGGGAGCTAAGTTTATTTTGAAAGTCCTTAATTTAAACTTGGAACACTAATTATAATTACAATACAATCTAATAAGTCTTTTTACTTTTCTGCAGTTAATTGGTTATTATCTCTCTCATTATGACTATCAACCTATTGTCTGTACTACTTGAGAAGAACACTTTAAATGGTCCAAACTATGTCGATTGGCTCCGAAACTTGAGGATAGTCCTCAATATAGAGTCACTGGGTATGTATTGGATGTCGATATCCCAGTCGCACCCACAAGGACGCGTGCTAGTGAGGAGAAAGTCGCTGCTCAAGAGAAATGGGTCGAAGACATTATCCGGGTTTGTGGGTACTGTTAGGTATATGCCCTAGATGCCAATGAGGACAAAATAGTTAGATTAGGGTATCTCATTATGTTGTACAAACTATTAAAATGATATTAATAAAGGCATCTGTATTTTGTTCATATAAATCTTTATGGCATCTAAATAAGTATTGAACATATTGTCCATGTGAATAAAGGTTTGACTATTTGCTCTTTATGGAATAAAGACGTGGCATGGGAAGAGTCTTACACCTTATCACTTAAAAGGGTTCGCAAGTCAAAGAATCTTAATTGGGCATTAAGATTCGACTTGTATGACACATGCTCTGACGATGAGTGCCAGTCGAACACTATAGGGTAGTGGGAGCAAGTATCATAGATATGTCAATGGAATTGACATATTCGAACACGGCTTGTAGTAATCCGATCACATGGGTATTTACTCAGTGATTGTCAATGATTTGATTACTGATCCTAATAGTATTTGTGAGCCTTAGACCAGGGTTCATGATCAATGTGCTTGTGTTATTGGATCTGTTACCAGAGTAGTTAGGCCCATATCACCCGTCGGTGTGGTCGACCTCGAAGTGATCGCTAAGATGGGATTCATTGTCTCGATAGTAAACGAGTAAGTATCCTGTGCGATTATAGGCTAATGAAATTATAAAGTCTTTGGCCAAAGCATAAAAACTAACTCATGTGGGACACTGAGGGTAATTTAGTAATTTCATTATGCTATAGTCTAATGCACAGTATCAAGTTTAGTGAGTTTGACATTTTCCATGACTCTCCTTGATCGGGATACATCAGTGAAGGGCTTATACTCATACGGCATTTATGATCAAGAGGTTCGTAAAATGATTCGTTCATTTCGTACTCAATTGGGTTACGATGTGAGTCCACGGGACTGGCTAGGTGACATTCACATCCTTAGGTAATTTCTCCCTTTGCCAATTGAGACGAAACTAAAGAGTCGCGCTATAAGAAACGAGCGGGATGTATCTTTTTGTGTAAATCTTTTAGAAAGAATTAAATGGACTGATTGATTTAATTAGATTAAATCAATTAATTAAATATTTAATTCAATTCGATTAAATTAAATTATTTGATTAGTACATTAATTAACTGGAATTATTAATAATATATTATATTTAAATTGGATTTAAATTTAAATATATACAGATGGGCTAGAAATTACACAAGCAAATTAAAAGCCCACCCAGTCCAAGGAAACCCTAGTAGGGGCGGCCACTTAGGGCTTTTTGTAGTAGCCTCCAACTTGTTCCACACGTTAGTTCAGTTTAAAAGGACTCCTATAGTGGAACAAACCCTAAGTGACAAGATAACATTACACAACACAAAAACAAAAGAACTCCCTCCCCTCTCTCCTCTCTAGCCGTCCACTACTGCAGAGAAGGAGGAGTCTCGAGATCTTTGAAAGGCTCGTTTCGCGTGAAGCTTTAGAGACAGGAGCCTTTGGAGGATTGTTGTTCCGCAGAATCAATAAACGAATCAATAAGTTATGTTTATTCTTTCAAATTTTTGCGAAACTCATGAAAAATCATCAGGTCTATTTTTGTGATCTGCCGGTAGGAATCTTTGAATCTTCCGCTGCAATTCTCTATTTTCCTGTACGGGATTCCTAACAGTGGTATCAGAGCCGACTTAAACGGATCTGATGATTTTTGCGTTTAAGATTATGTTGATTAAAGTTGGATTTTTATAAAATTTGATTTTATGTATTTAATATTCGATGTTAAATCTGAAATTTTGAAAGTATACATCGCTTTTAAATCGTCGCACGATTACATGTTTTTTCGCCGCCGGCAACGGCGAATCGGGGTGGCATCACCGTGTGTGTTTGAAGCACACGCGAGCACCACCCCGTTGCTCATGTAATTTGAAAAACAAAAAAAAATGGGGGGTGGCGGCGCTGATTTGCGCCGCCACCCGACGACGGAACTAGGGCGGTATATGCCGCCCTAATCGTGCGCTGGGCCTTTGCCCGGCGCACGAAAACGAGCGCTGGGCTCGGTCCAGTGTATTAATATATATATTTATTTATTTATTTTTAATATTTAAATATATATATAAATTAATAAATATTAGGGTTTGACCCTAATAGACGAATTCGACCCGTGATTTGTCAAAAATCCCTTTTTCCTAAAATGTTTTTCTTAATATTAAATTGGATTTAATTAAGTTAAAATTGGATTTGACTTTAATATTAATTTGGATTTAATAATGTCATAAATTAAATTGGATTTTTATTTATGATTTGCGGCGACTAAATAAATAGGATTTATTTTAGGTTGATTATATTTTTCCAAAATAAATTAGGAATAAGTTTGACTTATTTCCTAAATAATAAATTCGATTTATTTCCTTTTAAAATTGAAACCAAGATTCATCTTTTCTAATTAAATTATATTTAATCAGTTTTTGAATTTCTTTTCGATTTTAAACTCAAAATCAACATAAACTTAAATAGTTTTCTTATTCCTTACATGCTTTGATGTATGTTGTGGTGGATGCTTCCATGGACTTAGGGTTTTACCGCTTTAGTATTATCTGGGTTGTATTGGGCAATTGTCCCCCAGTTTGTACTTTTAATTTTGGTAGTATGATGTATAGGGTGCTTTCTGAGTTGTGTATATTAGAGGTAGGACCTTTTCAAGCTTGGAGCCCGAAGATCTATTAGTAATTAGATTTGCAATAGACCCTTATCCCCTGATTGATCTATTGGCTTGGATCAATCTAGAATGTCCATGGAAATGCATGTTGTTAGAATAACTAGGTTTTTCTATGCATGCATGATTATAATCCATATATACGTGTAATAAATTAATGTGCAAAGTGAGACCTTATTTTTCCAAAAATTCTCCCACATTAAAATACTAAGTAAGTAGGGGATATTGGATATCCTGGCTCTCCATCAAACTTGGAAAAGATGGGATTATGAGTTATGCATGGCGTCATCCCGACTAATGGGGGTTATGCATTAATTCATAATTCATATCTTTTCAAGTGCATTTGATGCCATCGGTCGAAGCAAATCTTATCCCATACACCGTTACAGGTTGCAAGATAAGATTCAACTATTAGATCGATAGGAGTTCATGGGAAAGTACTTAGGTGCATCACCACCAATATTTCGTTACAGGCTGAGGTTGAGTGATCCATGAGCCAAAGGTAGATTAAATCATCAGTAAGACTGGTTGACATGGCATGTCACTTCCAAAGTTCCAATGAGCCATACATCGTTACAGATTACAACTCATTGAAATTTTTGAAGAACTCAATCACTCACTATGAAATCTTTCCAACGAGATTTCCGTTCATTGCAGTGGGAGTGCAATGGTTCGAAAAAGGTAGTGGGAGCCAAGTCAAAAATTAAAGTCCTAATTTTTACTTGGGTACAACATAATTATCTAATTGAATTTTGGTTGTTTTCTGCAGTTATATTATCTCTCTCAAAAATGGTTAATAACTCGTTGTTAAAAATGCTTGAGAAAAATGTCCTCACTAGACCAAACTACGATGACTGGGTCAAGAGGCTAAGAGCTGGTCTCAGATAGAAATCACTTGAGCATGTTTTAGAACAAGATGGTCCAACTTTCCCTGGGGCTGAAAATGGAACATCTGTTCTCAAAATTAACAAGAAATGGAATTCTGATGCTCAATAGGTCGCCAATTACATGTTGAAGTCAATGAGCAAGGAATTGAGATATATTCATTTGGATATGGAGAATCCCAAATCCATCGTGCTTCATTTGGAGAAAATGTTCGGGGAACATGGAAAATCAATTCGGTATTATTTATCGAAGGAACTTTTCCAAGAAAGAATGGGAGAAAATGATGAAGTAGCAAGTCATGTTATGAACATCATATCCATGATTGGAAGACTCCAGACTCTGGGAAGTTTCATGGATTTTCATCTACAAGTAAACCTTATTCTTCAATCTCTTCCCAAGTCCTTTTCTGCTTTTGTCACTGACTTTGAAGTTGATGACCTGGGAGGTTCCGTATTGGATCTTAAAGACAGACTTGTTTACATACAAACTCTCATGAGGAGGGAATTGGAAGATGATTTACCTCTAAATGGACTACTCAACATTACTTCTGATAACCATAGAAGGGGAAAGAAGCACCCAAGGATTGCAACAACATGTATTCACTGCCAAGAGGTGGACCACTGGAAAAATGACTGCCCTAAGCTGAAAGTAAAAATTACTTCGAGCTCCATGTGTGGCGAGTTACAACGCACGCATGAAAACATGGATATTCCCAA
This sequence comes from Buddleja alternifolia, assembly GCA_019426215.1. Taxonomy (NCBI): domain Eukaryota; kingdom Viridiplantae; phylum Streptophyta; class Magnoliopsida; order Lamiales; family Scrophulariaceae; genus Buddleja; species Buddleja alternifolia. Next base: position 28,296,030 of record CM033393.1, on the reverse strand, counting down.
ATCCATCATGCTGGACTTGGAGAAGCTGTTCGGGGCACACGGAAAGTTCGTCAGATACTATGTATCTAAAGATCTCTTCAACATAAAGAGAATGAGGATGTTAAAGATCATGTTTTGAAGATGATGTCCATGCTAGACAGGCTTAGGTCTCTGGGTTACTACATGGACCTTCATCTACAGGTGGACCTCATTCTCCAATCATTACCTAGATCCTTCTTAGATTTCGTCATCAATTTTGACATAGATGACAATGAAGGATCACTCTCGACACTTATGAGCAAGTTAATGACTGCACAACAACGGATGAAAGAGAGTCAGGGTGCATTCAAGTTTCTTGTTATTTCAAGTATCACTGAACTAGCTGGCAAAATCAAAGAACCCAAAATCACAAAGACTCAGAAATTTAAGAAAAAGGGTCCAAAGAAGACAGACACATGTCTTCACTGCCATGAGATGGGGCACTGGAAACGTGAGTGTCCCATGCTGAATGTAGAAATTACTTCGGGTATAGAACTTAATGTTTTAGAATTAAATTGTTCTGTTACCACATTTTCAACTTCCTGGATTCTAGACTCTGGGGCTAGTGCTCACATATGTGTTATGAACCAGGACCTGGAAAGAAGTAAGAAGCTGGAGCATGGTGAAGTGATGATGAATGTTGCCAGCGATTATAGTGTAGCAGCCTCACACATTGGCAACACTTCCCTTAGTTTATCATCTCGACATTTATTATATTTAGACAATTGCCTTGTTTTGCCCAACGGGCTTAAGAATATTAATTCAATTCCTGTTTTAGTCAGGAAAGGTTATTTATTTTCCTTTATGAACAATTCTTGTGACATTTATTTTAGAAATGAATGTGTTGGCAATGTGTCTTTAATAAATGGTTTATATTATATTAATGTCCAAAATGATTGTAATCTTAATGCTGTAACAAGAAAACGTAGAATGTATTACACAAGCTTGAGACAGCTATGGCTCCTGAGACTAGGTCATGTCGGGGACCAAAGACTTCACGAGTTCGAAAAGGATGGAGTCATAGACTCGTTGGGATTAGATCCCTGTCCCACTTGTGAGTCTTGTATCCACAGCGATATGGGATGGAAAATTCTAAAAGAGGTCTTTTGCCCATGAGACATGGAATTCATCTCTGCAAAAAGATGAGTCCTCAAAGTGAGGAAGATCGAAGAGAGATGAGTACCATCCCCTATGCCTCGGCAGTGGGAAGTCTCATGTACGCTATGTTATGCATGAGACCAGATCTTGCATACGTTGTGAGCGTAGTAAGTAGGTTTCAAGCTAACCCAGGCAAAGAACATTGGATAGCCGTGAAATCAATCTTAAAGTACTTGAGAAGAACTAAAGATGTGATCCTCACATATGGCGATGGAGAAATGAAAGTGGATGGTTATACTGTTTCAGATTCCCAATCTGACATCGATGATCGAAAATCCACTTCTGGGTTCATATTCAATTTGAACGGTGGAGCAGTGTCTTGGAAAAGTTCCAAGCAAAGCACAACTGCCGATTTGACCACCGAAGCTGAATATGTGGCAGCCTCGGAGGCAGCCAAGGAGGTTGTTTGGATAAAGAAGTTCATTATTGAACTTCAAGTTGTTCCTAGTATGGAGCTTCTGTTGCCACTATGGTGTGACAACAACGGAGCCATCGCGCAAACAAAGGAACCAAGGTCTCACAACAAATCCAAACACATAGAGAGGATATATCACATAATTAGAGAAATCGTTGGAAGAGGCGACATCGCCTTGCAGAAAATAGCCTCAGCGGATAAGGTAGCTGACCCACTCACTAAGCCATTAGCTCTGGCGGTGCTAAAGCAACATCTTGAGAAGATGGGTATAAGATACCAAAGCAATTGGCATTAAGTGCAAGTGGGAGATTGTTAGGTATATGCCCTAGATGCCAATGAGGACAAATAGTTAGATTAGGGTATCTCATTATGTTGTACAAACTATTAAAATGATATTAATAAAGGCATTTGTATTTTGTTCATATAAATCTTTATGGCATCTAAATAAGTATTGAACATATAGTCCATGTGAATAAGGATTTGATTCTTTGCCCTTTATGGAATAAAGATGTGCCATAGGAAGAGTCTTACACCTTATCACTTAAAAGGTTCGCAAGTCAAAAAATCTTAATTGGGCATTAAGATTCGACTTGTATGACACATGCTCTGACGATGAGTGTCAGTCGAACACTATAGGGTAGTGGGAGTAAGTATCATAGATATGTTAATGGAATTGACATATTCGAACATGGCTCGTAGTAATCCGATCACATGGGTATTTACTCAGTGATTGTCAATGATTTGATTACTGATCATAATAGTATGCGTGAGCCTTAGACCAGAGGGTTCATGATCAATGTCCTTGTATTATTGGATCTGTTACCATAGTAGTTAGGCCCATATCACCCGTCGGTGGGGTCGACCTCGAAGTGCGATATCAATGAGATAACTAGCAGTTGATCAGTGATCGCCAAGATGGGATTCACTGTCTCGATAGTAAACGAGTAAGTATCCTGTGCGATTATAGGCTAGTGAAATTATAAAGTCTTTGGCCAAAGCATAACAACTAACTCATGTGGGACACTGAGGGTAGTTTAGTAATTTCATTATGCTATAGTCTAATGCACAGTATCAAGTTTAGTGAGTTTGACATTTTCCATGACTCTCACTTGATCGGGATACATCAGTGAAGGGGTTATACTCATACGACATTTATGATCAAGAGGTTCGTAAAATGATTCGTTCATTCCGTACCCAATTGGGTTACGATGTGAGTCCACGGGACTGACTAGGTGACGCTCACATCCTTAGGTAATTCCTCCCTTTGCCAATTGAGACGAACCTAAAGAGTCGCGCTATAAGAAACGAACAGGATGTATCTTTTTGTGTAAATCTTTTAGAAAGAATTAAATGGACTGATTGATTTAATTAGATTAAATCAATTAATTAAATATTTAATTAAATTGGATTAAATTAAATTATTTGATTAGTACATTAATTAATTGGAATTAATTAATAGTATATATTATATTTAAATTGAATTTAAATTTAAATATATACAGATGGGCTAGATATTACACAAGCAAATTAAAAGCCCACCCAGTCCAAGGCAACCCTAGGAAGGGCGGCCACTTAGGGTCCAATTTGTTCCACAAATTAGTTGGGTTTAAAAGGACTCCTATAGTGGAACAAACCCTAAGTGAGAAGATAACATTACACAACACAAAAAGAAAAGAACCCTCTCCCCTCTCTCCTCTCTCCTCTCTACCCGTCCACTACTTCAAAGAGGGAGGAGTCTCGGGATCTTTGGAAGGCTCGTTTCGCGTGAAACTTTAGAGACAGGAGCCCTTGGAGGATTGTTGTTCTGCAGAATCAATAAATGAATCAAAAGGGTATGTTCATTCGTTCAAATTTTTGCGAAACCCATGAAAAATCATCAGATCTATTTTTGTGATCTGTCAGTAGGAATCCTCGAATCTTCTGCTGCAATTCTCTATTTTTCTGTAACGGATTCCTAACGGAAATAAGGTGAAAAAGTTGGGGATCATGTCCTAAAATTGATTTCGAAAATTGAGAGGTTAGAGGCCCTTCAACGTAGAACCGCAACTACAGACTGACCTCATCTTGTAGTCACTTCCAAACTCCTTTTCCCAATTTGTGGTGAAGTTCAACTTCAATAAGATAGAATGCAATTTAGATGGGTTGATGAACAAGCTTAATACTGCACAATCTCAAATGAAGCCTTAGGGAAAAGGGGTAGCCTTAGTCATCACTTCTAAGCCTAATAACAAGAAGAAGAAGAAGAAGACTAACAAAACTACTAGCACTCCGGGTCCACAAGGTAAGATAGACAAAGGAAAGGGAAAAGCTTTAAAAGTGATGAAGAGCAAAGGGCTTAAAGAAATGGATGGGTACCTACACTGCGGTGAGCTAGGCCACTGGAGGACAGAATGTCCAAACTTTGGCAAAGGTGCATTAGGTATGAAACTTTTTGTTTTAAGAACCAATTGTTCTATAACTGTATTTTTCACTTCGTGGATACTTAACTCTGGAGCTAGTGCTCACGTTTGTGTAATGAATCAGGATCTACAGCAAAGTAGAAAGCTGGAGCATAGAGAGGCGTTGATCAATGTTTGTAGTGGGCAGAGTGTCGAGGCTTCTCGCATTGGATCAAATTCTTTATGTTTATCATTTGGACATGTTTTAAATTTCTAGGATGTTTTAGTTTTTCCCAACGGGATTAAGAACATTATTTCAATTCCTATATTGGTTAGGAATAATTATGTTTTTAATTTCATTGACAGTACTTCCAGCATTTTATTTAATGTTAATGTTGTTGGCACTGCTATTTTATTCAATGGTCTCTATTATTTAAACATGCAAAATGAATGTATTGTAAATGTTATCTCAAAGAACCGTGGTAGGCAAAGTAATAACCTAAGCTTAAAGTGGCATCTTAGACTAGGCTATGCTAGTGAGCAAAAGATACACAAGATGGAGAAAGATGGGTTAATTGACCCATTGGAATCAGATTCCTATCCAGCTTGTGAATCTTGCCGCAAAGGCAAAATGGCTAGATCTACCTTCACCGGGACTTTTTAAAGGGCCATTGAAGTATTAAGACTTGTGCAAACCGATGTTTGTGGACCATTTGGAGAAATAGCTCGTGGAGGTTTTCACTATTTCATTACTTTCACTGATGACCATTCAAGGTATGGTCTTGTGTATCTAATGAAATATAAGTCCGAATCATTTGATCAGTTCCAAGAATTGAAGGCTTCAGTGGAGAAAGAAACTGTATATCATATAAAAACACTGCGATCAGATCATGGAGGATAATATATGAGTGACGAATTTGATCAGTTCCTAAAGGAACATGGGATAATATTGCAACTCACACCATCAGTGACTCCACAACTAAATGGGGTAGCAGAGCATAGAAATCGAAAGCTTTTGGACATGGTTTGATCTATGCTCGGCTAAACTGATTTACCCATCTCTTGTGGGGACATTCACTTCTTACGGCTGTTTATAGCTTGAATAAATGTCCTTCCAAATCCGTTCCTAAGACCCCATATGAGATATGGAAAAATAGGAAATCAAACCTTAAATACATTAGGGTTTGGAGATGTCCTACCCACATCAAGAAGACAAAGCATAGAAATTGGAAGCTAGGTCCCTTAAAGGACATTTCATCGATTTTCCAGAGGATTCTATGGGATACCTATACATGCAAGATGATCAAAGGATCATTTTTGCACTGCAAGCATACTTTCTTGAACATGAATTTATTTAAGAAGGTGGTGCAGGTAAAAAGATTGTTCTTGATGAATAAGATGAAACACCCAAGGAGACGACTGTTCAAGAAATATACACTGAAACTGATGAAACACAACCAACATTGCAAAGATCTGGTAGAGTACCAAATCAACCTGATAAGTACAATGGATACCTGTACAAGAGGAAGTGGGTGTCCACACTATAGCAGTGGGAGTTCATGGGAATGACCCTTCTACTTATGTTCAAGAGATGATGGACATCCTCTCTACAAAGTGGCAAAAAGTTATGCAAACGGAGATAGACTCAATGCATTACAACTAGATGTGGACTCTGGTAGATCATCCTGAGGGCGTTGCACCTATAGGTTGCAAGTAGATCTACAAGAGGAAGATAGGCCAGGATGAAAAAATTGACACATACAAGGCAAGGCTTGTAGCAAAATGTTATAATCAAAAGGAAGGAATTGAATATCAAGACACCTTTTCACCTGTGGCACTGATCAGGTTTATTTGAATTCTGCTTGCAATAGCTGCACACTTGGATTATGAGATATGGCAAATGGAAGTGAAGACGGCTTCTCGGAATGGATTCTTCGAAGAGTATATCTATATGGATCATCCTAAAGGTTTTGCATCTGGGTATGATATTCATAAGGTGTGCAAACTTAAGAGATCCATTTATGGACTTAAGCAATCTTCTAGGAGTTGGAATCTACGTTTTGACGAAGCTGTCAAAGGATTTGACTTTGTCAAAAATGAAGATGAACCATGTGTTTACAAGAAGGTTAGTGGGAGTAAAATCACTTTCCTTGTCTTATATGTGGATGACATTCTTCTCATAGAAAATGATGTAGGAATACTCGCATCAGTCAAAAGATGTCTTTCAAATACATTCTCTATGAAGGACTTGGGAGAAGCGACCTATATTCTAGGAATTCGTATCTACAGAGATAGAACAAATAGAATGATAGGACTTTCCCAAGCCTTTTACTTAGAGAAAGTCCTAAAAAGATTTATGATGGAAGACTTTAAGAAAGGTTTCTTGCCCATGAGACATGGGGTGCACCTTTCAAAGTCCATGTCTCCTCACAGTGAGGAAGATAGGAAATAAATGAGTGCGGTGCCCTACGCATCTGCAGTGGGTAGTCTGATGTACGCCATGTTATGCACACTGCCCGACATAGCCTACGTAGTAAGCTTGGTGAGTCATTTTCAGGCTAACCCTGGAAAAGAACACTGAACCACTGTAAAAAATATCCTGAAGTATCGGAAGAGAACTAAGCATATGGGCCTAACATATGGACATGGAGACTTGAAGTTGGATGGATATACTGACTCAGATTTTCCATTTGATGTAGATGATCAAAAATCCACTTCAGGGTTTATATTCACGCTTAATGGTGGAGCGGTGACTTAAAAAAGTTTCAACCAAAGCACAACCGCAAATTCCACCACAGAGGCAGAATACGTAGCAGCGTCATAGGTTGCTAAAGAGGGTGTTTAGATTAGGAAGTTTCTTAGAGAACTTCAAGTGGTCCCTAGTGTAGAGCTGCCATTGGCACTTTATTTTGACAATAACGGGGCTATTGCACAAGCAAAAGAACCATGGTCTCACAATCAATCCAAGCACATAGAGAGGAGATATCACATAATAAGAGAAATCGTTGGAAGAGGCAAGATAGCTGTTTAGAGAGTAAATTCAGCAGAAAACGTCGCTGACCCATTGACCAAGCCTTTGACATAGACAATGCTGGATCGACATCTTGAAAAGATGGGTATTAGATACCATAGTGATTGGCATTGAGTACAAATGGGAGATTGTTAGGTTAATGTCCTCAAATGCCACTAGAGGATTATAAAATGCTAGGACATTATTAATTTATAATTGTTTTGCATTCTGTCAATAACAGGCAATTAGTTGTTTACTATTATATTGTTATTTATATATTGTAATAATCTATAAGTCTATGAACACAAGAGTTACCTCTCTAAGGCACTAGAGGAGTTTGATACTTTTGTACTAAAATAGTCTGCAAGTCAATGATTTACAATTGGACATTGGAAATCATGAAGACTTGTATGATATAAGTTTTTGACGAGAAAGGTGCCCATCAATCACTAGGAGGTTGTGAATAACTCACATCATAGGTGCACTGATGGAGATAGTGGTACTCAGACATGAATCCCATCGATTCTGTCACATGGGTTTTCACTCTTTGACAATCAATGACAGAATTGATTAAATTGTAATAGGTGTGTCTGAACTTTAAACTTGAGGAATCGAGTTGAAGATATACTTGTGACATTAGGTTTGTCATTAGAGTACTTAGACCCAATTCACACTTTGCTGGGGTCAACCTTGAACTGCAATCTAATGGGCAAGTAATAGTCTTAACTGATATCCAAGATGGGATTCGTTCCCTCGAAGGTAAACGAGAAATTATCCTATGGATTTATAAGTAAGTTAGATCTTAAAGTCTTTGGCCAAAATATTAACTGATCTAGACTTATTATAAATATAGCATAGTGTCATGTTAGTGAGTTTGACCTAAAACCATGACTCTTTTTTAACCGGGATAAGGAAACAAAGAGTTTTTATTCACACAGTATTTACAATAGGAAAAGTAAAAAATGATCCAATCATTTCATCTTGTTTGGATTACAATTGTGGACCACTTGACTAGCTAGGTGTGACCCATATTCAATGGAATCCTCTCATTGCCAAATATAGATGAACCTAAAGAGCCACGCTTAAAAAAGAAAAATCAATAGAAGATATGGAATATTTCTTGTGGTAATATTTTTAGTATTGAATACTTAAAATTAATTAAATGGAATTAATTATTTGAAGAAATAAGTTAATTCATTTATGATTTAATTATTTTATTATTTCTTGAAGAAATAAGATAAATTAAAGATCCTATCTATTAATTGATTAGATTAATTAATTGGATTGAATTAATTAATTAAATATTGGATTGGACCGAACTCAAATTGGTGCACTAAGAGGCGCACCAAGACCATAAAGGGACGGCCAATAGGCATCCATAATGGGCTAAAAATAAGCCCAAGGTGTTAATTTAAGTGATATAAATATGTCACATTAGTTAATACCTAGGTCATAAGTTACAATTAACACTTGAGCCACAAGACAAAAACTCATCTCTTTCCCCTAGCCCTATCTGTCGGTCATAGTGCCAAGCAAGGAGGAGATTTTTTTTTATCAAGATTTTTCAAGCGAGACAATTTAGAGGCAGCACTTTTGGACTGCTCAGATTATCAAGATTTCAGTTGGAGTTATTCGCCAAGAAGTTTATTGATTAGAAATTTTGAGATTCTCCAACCACTTCGGTACAATGGGTAAAGTATTGTTTACTCTATCATACATACGTCTTATAAAACCCCGGGATTGATCCTGTAATGGGAAAATCCAAATAAAATTTTAAAATTCTGTTTCCGCTGTGTTTGGTTAATTTTTCCCCATATAAAATTTATCATGTCGTTCGTGAGACAGATTCTATTAGGTTAATGTCCTCAAATGCCACTAGAGGATTAGTAAATGATGGGACATTGTCAAAATTGTAATTGTTTTAATTGAAAAATTGCAACATTCAAAATGTTGGCGTGCATGTTTTTTTTAGTACTTTAAGTTGGCCTACTGGTAATTTGGGTACATGAACTTGAAAAAATCGGTAATTTCGATACAAATTGGCTGGAAATTTTGAAATTGGCCTGAAAATTTGGGAATTTTGACTGAAATTGGTGGTTTTGACTAAAATTTGGGGATTTTGATTGAAATTGAGGATTTTGACTGATTTTGACTTAGATTACGGGCATTTTGACTGAAATCGGAGATTTTGATTGATTTTGACTTAATTTGGAATTTTTTATTTTAAATATAAACTAAAAAATATTATTATTTCATGAAAAAAAAAACCCACCCCACCCCCCTGCATCACCGTATGTGTGTGTGTGTGTATATATACTTAAAAGAAATTACTTATATATATACACGTGTGTATGTGTGTATATATGTGTGTGTGTGTGTATATACATGTGTGTATATATATATATGTGTGTGTGTGTGACTGTGTGTGTTTGTGTGTGTGTATATATGCGTGTGTATATATATATATGTGTGTGTGTTTGTCTATGTGTTTGTGTGTGTGTTTGTGTGTGCATGAGGGTGGGGAAGACGACACTGTTCCCCACCCTCACTTTTCTTTTTTCTTTTTCCTTTCTTTTTTTATTTAATTTATAAAATAATATATTAAATAAGTAATTTATTTTAAAAACTAAGCTTATTAAAAAAGTAACACCAAATCAGTCAAAATCCCCAATTTCAGTCAACATCCCCAAATTTTAGTTCAAATCCCCAAATTTTCCGGCCAGATTTAAATTTTCCAGCGAATTTGTACCAAAATTACAGATTTTTTCAAGTTAATGTACTCAAATTTCCAGTAGGCCAACTTAAAGTACTAAAAAACATACACGCCAATATAGTGTATGAATGTTGCAATTTTTCCTTGTTTTAATCAAATTAATAAAAAGCATTTTAATTGTTTATATTTATATATTGTATTCGACTATAAGTCCATGAACACAAGAGTTAACTCTCTAAGACATTAGAGGAGTTTGATACCTGTGTACTAAATAGGTCTGCAAGTTAAAGATTTTCAATTGGGCGTTGGAAATCATGAAAACTTGTATGGTATAAGTTTTGATGAGAAAGGTGCCCGTCAATCACTGGGAAGTAGTGAAGAACTTATATCATAGGTGCACTGATGGAGATAGTGGCACTCAGACATGGCTCACATCAATTCTGTCGCATGGGTTTTCACTCTTTGACAGTCAATGACATAATTGATTAATTGTAATAGGTGTGTCTGAACTTTAGACTTGAGGAATCTAGTTGAAGATTTACTTGTGACGTTAGGTTTGTCATTAGAGTAGTTAGACCCAATTCACCCTTTGGTGGGGTCAACCACGAACTGCAACCTAATGGGCAAGTATTATTCTTAACAGATATCCAAGATAGAATTCGTGCCCTTGTAAGTGAACGAGGAATTATCCTATGCAATTTATAAGTAAGTTAGATCTTAAAGTCTTTGGGCAAAGCATTCATTGATCTGAACTTATTGTAAATGTTAGGAATTTCATGTTAGATGTTTTGATGATGACAATTAGGACTTTTTGTTAGACCCCAAAATATGTAAGTTTGTTTTCAGCTTTGAAGCGTTAGATTTGTAATAGGCTTTGTTTTATATTAATTCTAGATTGTTAGGTTAAGTTGTCTTAGACTGAGCGTCTGATCTGTTCTGAGTGAGTTTATCAGAAGTAAAGTTTGAAGACTCAAGCGCCTGAAGTCTGAATAAACATGAAGAGTCCAAGCGTCTAGAATGACCAGCTACACCAAGCGTCACCTTATAGGATAGAAGTGATTCAAGGTTGAATAAGCGTCTATCAATGACTGATTTCACCTGAATTTATTTCTAAGTCCAGAAGGAGTTTAATGCAAATATTCTCAATGCATTAAGTACCAACGGGTATTCAATTCAAATGCATTAAATGCTGATAAGAGCATTAAATGTGATAAGCACTTTCAGACGTATGGAGAAGTCACCCTATTGGACTATCAACTATTCAAAGACTGCAGCACCAACTTTTGTGCAACAGATTTTCAGGAAAAAGGACAAAATTTGTTCACTCGCAGAAGTGAGAGACACGCGCTCTTGCATGTGTCAAACGAACACTTGTTCCAAGAATTCCTATAAATAGGACTTCAACAACAAGCCAAACACAGAGAGAACAATTATCAAGTCGAATTGTTGTTGCATTGAAGTCTCGTTCCTTACAATCTCAGAAAAGCCAGAATTCTCAAGAAAATATTGTCTTTGCTTTTCTTCAAATCCTGAGACAGTCAACCAATATCTCAAACATTCTTTTCGGAGAAACCCACATTACTACTGAGATATTCCTAGTTGTTTGAACTTTATCAAAATCAAACAAACCTTTTAGAAAAACCCCTATCCAAGCCTCGCAATCTGTGTGAAGTCGAAGTTGGATACTTGCCATATTTCTGGATGAAAGAAGCAAGGGGATTGAAGTGATTTGGAGCAGAAATCTGTGTGATCAAGGAGCTCAAGTCATCGACATCCATCTCTCCCTAATTTGTAGAAGATTCTGTGTGATTCTTTGAGAATCATTTTAGTGGATTGCCTCCAAGTGTTTAAGGAGAAGAAGGATGTAGTTGGGATTACACCACCTAACGAACCTTACAAACATTGTTCTTTACTTTACTTTCAGCATTCATATTGTCATATCATAAACTGATACAGTAAAACTTAATCAAACGCTAAGCAACTAAATACACTTTCTGTGATGCTAAAGCTTTCAAAGAGAAGATTCCAAAAATCATTCCGCTGTGCTAACACTGATCAAAGAAGTGAATGCTCAAACCTATTTGGTTGTAGTATTCAAGTCTTGAAATCTAAGTTAACTTTCTAAAAACTGTGAGTCTTCGTTAGACGTTTCACCAAAGCGCCTAGATTTTAAGTGAACACTTAAGTCAAGCATTAGACATTTCAAGCGTCCAAAACCATAATTTTAATACGAATCTTTTTGAAGTCGAAAAAAACTTCAAGGTCTATTCAACCCCCCGCCCCCCTTCTAGACCCTTTCGTATGCCACTTGGGACCAACAAGTGGTATCAGAGTGGTTAAAGTTGAAATTTAAAATTTCCCAGCATAACTGCTTGTTTAGATCCTTTTTCAAACTTAGTTTCTTTAGATTTTAAACATGGCATTTGCTAAAGTTCCCAAACTGACTGAGTCAAATTTTGACACATGGAAAGTCAAAGCATTTACATATCTCTGTTCATGTGATGATGATATGTGTGATATTATTTCAGATGGGCCAATCAAAATATATAAAGTTATCACAAGAGTGCCTGGAGGCACAGAAGACACTCTAGATGGTTATGTTGAAAAACCGAAACAAGAATGGTCTCCAGATGAGCGTCGAAGAGCTAATTTAGACAATGTTGGTCGTAACGCTCTATATACGGCTATTGGTGATAATGACAATCTATTCGACAAGATCAAGTAGTGCAAAACCACTAAAGAAATATGGGATAAGTTGGCTACAATTTGTGGTGGTTCAACTCAGATTAAAGAAAACAAACTTTCCATTGCCAAGGAAAAGTTTAACGGATTTAAGATGCTACCCAATGAAACATTAGAGCAATTAGATATAAGATTTACAACTCTAGTTACAGAACTTACATCGTTGGAAATGGAGTTACAGAATTGAGAAATGGTGGTTAAGATCTTTACAAGTATACCAAATAAATTCTTGATGAAGACAACTGCTATGAGAGAATCAAATAAGTTGGATCTCCTAACTCCAGAAGACGCCTTTTCAGAGCTCAAAGCATTTGAGTTCGAGTTGAATTCTGCTAGTGATGTTGTGAGTAGTCCGGTGATTGAATCTGGAGCGCTTATAGCATCAATCAAAGGCAAATTGGGTAATAAAGGAAAGAATTTAGATATCAATGAAGAAGAGGAGTTGGCTTTGCTGAATAGATTCAGGAAGTTCTTGAGATATGAAAAGAAAGGGAAAGGTTTCAACAATCAAGGACAAAGTTCATATCAAGCGCCTTCTCCGATGCAACAGCAGTTTCAAGCGCCTCAGTATTCTGTTCCTTCACCCCAAGCGCCTGTTCAGTACCAAGCGTCTACTCAAAATCTCTTAACTCCAGTGGTCTCAAAACTAAACATTGCAAGGTTAACAAATGAACAAAAGATGAAAACTAATCTTTGTGATAATTGTAGGAAACCAGGGCACTACCAGGTAAATTGCCCTTATCCAAACGTATCCAAGCCCTCAAGGCAGGATTACTTGGATAGAAACCAATTCAGGAGCAACCTTCGTCAACAAGGTTTGCTAGCAAAATCAGAACCAGGATCCACACCTGAAGATTTAGAATCATCAGAAGAGAGTAGTGACGATGATGAGCCATTAGATGACTCAGCGCTCATATGTCTCATGGCCAGAGATGATGAACCGTCTCCTGAGGTAATCAATGAATTATCTATTCCTCTCTCTTATGATGATTTACTTGACAAAGTCAAAGAATACTACAATGAATGTCAAGAAGCTGCCAAAATATATCAAAACGATCTCGCTATTATCTCATCACTCACAAGAGATAAAGTAACGCACGAAACAGAGTTGCAAGTTCAGCAATAGTGCATTGAGAAGAACCAATCGCTTGAGAGTGAAATTATTCAATTAAAAAGCGATCTTGATATAATAGTCAAGAGAGAAGCTGATTTGATCGCTAGACTTGCTAAATCAGAGCAGCTCATCTCATCATTATCAAAAGCTTCTAGAAAGTTGGATAATGTGACTGAAGTAACTAGATTATTTGGTGAAAAGACCGGTTTAGGATGCGATAAACTCGGTAAACAGCCTAATAAATCTAACGTTACGACGAACAACAAAGGAAAGGGTGTTATCTTTGTTGAGAAAGGTTCACAAGGTCAAACACAAAATGAACCCAGCGACAATGGTAAGAGGCCAAATGAGAAAGTCAAAGCTAACTCAGGCAAGGGTAAGGCTAAGGCAAATCATTCACAAAGACGGGTCTATCCAAACGCTCAAAAGGCTAAAGATAAGCCTGACCACTGTGAATCAAGTGCTAAGCGTCCAGTACCAAAAGTGCAACCCAAGCCAACGCCAAGGAAATACCAGCGTTAATATCCAAGACAGTCAAGATCATATTATCGATACTATGATGATTATGATTATGATTACCATTATAATCGAGGATATTATTAAACACCCAAAAAGCACACACAACACGTTGTGAAACCCAAAAAGGCCAGTATTCCTACAATGAAGACTAGGCAAATATGGGTTCCTAAAGTTCTAATTCAAACTAACAATGTTACTAATTTTAAAGGACCCAAGCAACAATGGGTACCTGAACAGAAATAGAACTTCCCTTTTGATTGCAGGTAGCTAGAGCTAAAGCCGATACATCTGTTTGGTACTTCAATAGTGGATCGTCAAGGCACATGACTGGTTCCAAAGATCTTCTGATCAACTATCGAGCTGCCAATGGTCCTCAGGTTGTATTTGGTGACAACTCCAAAGGTAAAACCAAAGGTATAGGTACTGTGCATAGGGGGAACATCATGATAAGTGATGTTTATTTTGTTGAGGGTCTGAAGCACAATTTATTAAGCATAAGTCAATTTTTTGATAAAGGCTTTGAAGTCACATTCTCAAGTGACTGTTGCTATATAAATGACGCTAAGACTAAGTCTACTAAATTGAAGGGTAAAAGAACTAACAGCGTATATTTGGTAGATTGGGGTTCAACATTTGATAACAACTCAACATGTTTTGTTGCTAAAAATGAATCTAAAACGGGTTGGTTATGGCATAGAAAAATGAATCACCTCAACTTCAAAACAATCTCTCATCTTATAAGTCAAAATCTTGTAGAGGGATTACCAAATGGACCATTTCACAAGGATCGCCTTTGTGACGCTTGTCAAATGAGCAAACAAGTTAAGTCATCGTTCAAGAGAAAACCTCATCTATCTACCTCTAGAATACTTGAACTACTTCACATAGATTTGTTTGGACCTGTTCAAACGATCAGTGTAAGCGGTAAAAAGTATACTTTGGTGATAGTAGATGATTTCTCTCGATTTATTTGGGTGGAATTTCTTTCATCCGAAGATGAGACATGTGACAAGTTAACCGCGCTTATTCGGCAACTTCAAATATTGAAAAATCTTAAGGTTGCAAGAATAAGAAGCGATCACGGTACTAAGTTTACTAACAAAATTGTTGAGAAGTTTTGTGTAGAAAATGGAATACATCATGAGTATTCTGCTCCCAGAACTCCCCAACAAAATGGTGTTGCTGAGCGCCGGAACCGAACGCTCAAGGAAGCCGCTAGGACAATGTTAGCAGAATCCAAGCTTGCTCCTAGGTTTTGGGCTGAAACGATCAGCACTGCCTGTTACACTCAAAACCGTTGCATGATCAACAAACAGCATGGGAAAACTCCATATGAACTATGGAAGGGACGTAAGCCAAATGTTTCATATTTTTACGTCTTTGGTTCAAAATGTTTTATCCATAATAATGGATCCCAAAGTCTAAAGACATTTGATCCTAAAGCGGATGAGGAATCTTTCTAGGCTACGCCAAGAATGGAAAGAATTTTAGCATCCTAAATAAGATCAAATCGAAGGTTGAGGAATCTATTCATGTTATTTTTGATGATGCTAACCAAGAACCGAGTAAGGTTAATGAGAATGATGTAGGAGTTGAAGATCTATGTCATCAAGCGTCTAAGGTTACTATCGATGACAGTAACGACGATGATGAGATCTCAGTGCCACCTCCTAAGATTACTCGTGAGGTTAATATGGACAATATTGTAAGAAATGCTGATGATCATGAAGAGAGTGATCATCAAGAGCAAACAAGGATCTGTGAACTTGAAGCGCCTACGCAAGAGGATAGTCAAGCGTTTGATCATCAAGTGTCTGTTCAACCTCTTAACCCTTTTCCAACCAGATAGACTATGGTTGCGTGATCATTCACCTGAGCAAATTATTGGAGATATTGAAGCGGCTGTTAGGACTAGAGCCGCTACATTCAATGAGGCTATGTTCGCAAGCTTTTTATCTCCAATGGAACCTAAGAAAGTGGATGAAGCGCTAAGTGATCCAAGTTGGATTGAAGCCATGCACGAAGAGCTTAATCAGTTTGAACGAAATAAGGTTTGGACACTAGTGCTAATACCAACTCACCAAGGAGTTATTGGAACTAGATGCGTTTATAGAAACAAGATGGATGAGAATGGCATTGTGATAAGGAACAAGGTCAGACTCGTAGCTCAAGGATATTGCCAAGAAGAAGGTATTGCTTTTGATGAGATATACGCCCCTGTCGCTCGTCTTGAAGCGATCCGCATGTTTCTAGCGTATGCAGCGTTCAACAAGTTCGTGGTGTATCAGATGGACGTGAAGAGTGCCTTCCTGAATGGTAAACTCCAAGAAGAGGTATATGTGGAGCAACCACCAGGATTCATCAACAGTCATGGTAAAGGTATGGTCTACAAGCTAGACAAAGCACTTTATGGGCTTAAGCAAACACCCCGAGCATGGTATGACACTCTCTCTATCTTCCTCATTGGTAAAGGCTTTTCAAAAGACAGTGTTGATACAACGTTATTCAAAATCACCAGTGACGAAGATACTCTCTTAGTCCAAATTTATGTTGATGATATTATATTTGGTTCTACTAACAAGCGTCTGTGTGAAAAATTTTCGAAAATGATGCAAGAACAATTTGAAATGAGCATGATGGGTGAATTAACTTTCTTCTTAGGATTACAAGTTAAACAACCCCATAATGGCATATTTATAAACCAAGCTAAATACACAATAGATGTGATTAAGAAATTTGGTATGGAAAATGCCTCATATTCAAAAATTCCAATGAGCCAAACGCTTAAGTTAGATAAAGATGAAAGTAGAAAGAAAGTTGATATCACTAACTATAGAGGTATCATTGCATCACTCCTTTATCTTACTGCCAGTAGACCTGATATTATGTTTTTGGTTGATATTATGTTTTTGGTATGCATGTGTGCACGATTTCAAGCTGATCCTAAAGAGTCACACTTACGTGTTGCCAAGAAGATCCTTAAATACCTAAAAGGCACACAAAATGTGGGCTTATGGTATCCAAGGGACTCTCCTTTTGAACTAATTGGTTACTCAGATGCAGATTTTGCAGGTTGCAAAATAGATCGTAAGAGTACTAGTGGTACATGTCAATTTCTAGGTGATAGGTTAGTTTCATGGCATAGTAAGAAACAACAATCCATAGCTACATCCACAGCCGAAGCTGAGTATGTAGCTGCAGGAAGTTGTTGTGCACAAGTGTAATGGATGAGGCAACAACTTAGAGATTATGGAATAATCCTAGGCCCAACCCCCATTCATTGTGATAACCAAAGCGCTCTAGCCATGACTCAAAACCCTGTTCTTCATTCCAAAACCAAACACATTGACATTAGATACCATTTTCTTCGTGACCACATTAAAAAGAAAGATATCTCCATGCACTTCATTGGAACTGACAAACAATTGGCAGATATCTTCACCAAAACACTCAACGAACAACGTTTTCTCACTTTGAGAAGTGAATTAGGTATGATTGATTTAAACGCTTAATCATTTTGAATCATATTTTATTAGACCTATAATTTAGGGGGAATCCACTTGATTTATGTCTAAAAGATTTTCCTAACTGGTACAAGTTATCGAATTTAAGGGGAACCTTAAAGTTGTACTTGACCATAACTGCAAGCGTCAATGATCAAAATTTTCAGATGCATGATCATCAACGCTCAGTATTATTTATGCATAAAATATTGGACGCTCAAACATAAAAAGTCTTTTCAATCCTAAGCGTCTAATTTTCCAATGATATATCAACCAGTGGTATTAGTTAAGCGTTGAACCAATTCCATTCAACTTTTAATATAAAAATGTTTTTAAAGTCATGCATAAATGTTACAAGCTTTTTGAAGTAGTGGGTAGACTCAAAAGTCTATTTTGTACTCTACTCGCATGCTTCTATCACATCAAACTGGCGGGTAATCAAAACTTTTAAAAATGATGGTTCAGAGATAGCACGTGTTTGTGTACGTGTCAGTGTACAATCAGGCGCGTGAAAATACCAAACATTTTTTTTAACTCGGATGTCAAATCATTATATATGAGAATTACCAAATGTAACTTCTCTCTCTTACACAAAACTCGCGTCCGTAGTTAATGAATTTATGGCTGAGATTAAAAAGTCCTTACAAGCGCCGTCCAAAGTCTTTCTGCATCATGTCCTTGATATCATCGGTCCCATGTACATCAGGGCCATTGATAGTCATCTTCGCACATTTATTTCTGGTTTCTGCTGTTCTAGATCCAAACTCACTGAACTTTTGGAAGCTTCGTCCACTTCTCTTGCCGATTTAGCAAATTGGAACTTCCAATTCGATGACTTTCGCCAAACAGAGTCAGCGCTAGAGGAAGCCCCTGCTAAGGCAATTGAAGCATCTAGTTCTGAAGTTGCCAGTCTTCCAGCGTCTGCTGAAGAACTTGTTCAAGCGTCTCAACCAGAGGATATTCCTGATGCTCTTGAACCTGTTGCTGCTGATATTGTTGAGGATCTCTCTCTTGACGTACGAGGTACTGTCTTTGATCCAGCATATAGAGCTTCCCTTGACTCTCTGAAACAATCATCCAGATTCAAGTGACCGACTCCTCAAGTGGTTCAATCAGATGAGAGTCAATCTTTTGGTCCTTTGCTCAAATCTGTTCTGGAGGATATCAGTGCTCGTGCTACTCAGAATGAAAAATCCCTTCACTGGATTAAAGAAGATTTGGCAAAGATTGAGTCTCACGTATGACCGCTCAGATTGCTCATATGCATAGCTCCGCTCAAGCGTCTGTTAGTGAGTGCAGAAAAACTTTTCAAAACATGCATGATGCCACTCACACTAATCAACTGGCCATGAAAGAAGAGTTAAAAAAGCGCCTCGAAACCCTAGAGACATCTCTGAATGATGCTACCAGCGCCAAGCTTCTCGCAGTGCAGGAACGCTTTGACAAGCGCTTGGACGACATTACAGACTCTATGTCTCAGATTGCTCATCAGGTAAGTTTACTTACAGAACATTTTCTTAAATCTGATGATGGTAATAAGGGGGAAGAGAAGAAGAAAGGAGAAAAGAGAAAAGCGTCTAGTTCAAGAGCTCAAGAGCCTTCGCCTCTTAAGCGTCAAGTCTTAACCTCTCCTTCTGCGCTAAGTCTCCCATCTTGGATAACTGCTTTTAAAGTAAGTGACTCTGCTGGAGCGCCTAGTAGAACACTAACGGAACCTCCAAGAGCACTATATCCAAATCTACCAATACCTACAAGAGCAATGTTAGAACAGTTTGACATCCCTCTTCAAAGATCATCTATTCCAGAACCTTCAGATCCAAGAATCTTAGCTGAAGAGAGGCAGACGTCTGACTTCATCCGAACTTTCAGAATTTGTCTAAGGTATATTGGTACTGATCCAACTGATTGGGATAAACACTTTACTGCTTTCAAGAAGAGACAACAAGAAGAAAATAAGCTCATAATCAACAAAGATCATGAAGCGATGATGACCTTGGAAGATAATCTGATTGAAGCTATCCGAGCTGAAATGCCCAAGTGATACAAAGTTAGATCAAGTCATTAACGCTTTTTGATTTGCATTATCTATATTCTTGTCTCATATATTTATGTTTGTTTAGTTGTAAAAATGCTTGTAATCTTTGATATATATAAAATGCATTTTTCAGCTGAAACATCTCGTTGAAGCGTAACTAACTGTATCTAATCAAAGCTAACTTTTATTGTGGTTGTCTAACTCTTGAAATATAAAAGAGTAAGTATTGTCATCATCAAAAAGGGGAAAATTGTTAGGAATTTCATGTTAGATGTTTTGATAATGAGAATTAGGACTTTTTTTTAGACCGCAAAATATGTAAGTTTGTTTTCAGCTTTGAAGCATTAGATTTGTAATAGGCTTTGTTTTATTTTTATTCTAGATTGTTAGGTTAAGTTATCTTAGACTGAGTGCCTGATCTGTTCTGAGTGAGTTTATCAGAAGTAAAGTTTGAAGACTCAAGCGCCTGAAGTCTGAATAAAGATGAAGAGTCCAAACGTCTAGAATGACCATCTACACCAAGCGTCATCTTATAGGATAGAAGTGATTCAAGGTTGAATAGGCGTCTATCAATGACTGATTTGACCTGAATTTATTTCTAAGTCCAGAAGGAGTTTAATGCAAATATTCTCAATGCATTAAGTGCCAACGGGCATTCAATTCAAATGCATTAAATGCTGATAAGAGTATTAAATGTGATAAGCACTTTCAGACATACGGAGAAGCCACCATATTGGACTGTCAACTATTCAAAGACTGCAGCACCAACTTTTGTGCAGCAGATTTTCTGGAAAAAGGACAAAAGTTGTTCACTCGCGGAAGTGAGAGACACGTGCTCTTACATGTGTCAAACGGACACTTGTTCAAAGAATGCCACTAAATAGAACTCCAACAACAAGCCAAACACAGAGAGAATAATTATCAAGTCGAATTGCTATTGCATCTCGTTCCTTACTATCTCAGAAAAGCCAGAATTTTCAAGAAAATATTCTCTTTGCTTTTCTTCAAATCCTGAGACAGTCAACCAATATCTCAAACATTCTTTTCGGAGAATCCCACATTACTACTGAGATATTCCTAGTTGTTTGAATTTTCTCAAAATCAAACAAACCTTTTAGAAAAACCCATATCCAAGCCTCGCGATCTGTGTGAAGTCGAAGTTGGATACTTGCCATATTTCTGGGTGAAAGAAGCAAGGGGATTGAAGTGATTTGGAGCAGAAATCTGTGTGATCAAGGAGCTCAAGTCATCGACATCCATCTCTCCCTAATTTGTAGAAGATTCTGTGTGATTCTTTGAGAATCATTTTAGTGGATTGCCTCTAAGTGTTCAAGGAGAAGAAGGACGTAGTTGGGATTACACCACCCAACGAACCTTACAAACATTGTTCTTTACTTTACTTTCAGCATTCATATTGTCATATCATAAATTGATACAGTAAAACTTAATCAAACGCTAAGCAACTAAATACACTTTTTGTGACGCTAAAGCTTTCAAAGAGAAGACTCCAAAAATCATTCTGTTGTGCTAACACTGATCAAAGAAGTGAATGCTCAAACCTATTTGGTTGTAGTATTCAAGTCTTGAAATCTAAGTTAACTTTCTAAAACCAGTCTTCGTTAGACGCTTCACCAAAGCGCCTAGATCTTAAGTGAACGCTTAAGTCAAGAGTTAGACATTTCAAGCATCCAAAACCATAATTTTAATGCGAATCTTTTTGAAGTCGAAAAAGACTTCAGGGTCTAGTCAACCCCCCCCCCTTCTAGACCTTTTCGTATTCCACTTGGGACCAACAGTAAATATAGCATAGTGTCAAATTAGTGAGTTTGACTAAAACCATGACTCTCACTTGACCGGGATAAGGAAACGAAGAGTTTGTATTCACACGGTACTTGCAATTGGTAAGGCAAAAATGATCTAATCATTTCATCTTATTTGGGTTAAAATATGGACCACTTAGCTAGCTAGGTGGGTTCCATATTCAATGGAATCCTCCCATTGCCAAATATAGATGAATCTAAAAAGTCACGCTTAAAAAGGAAAATTTAACAGAAAAATGGAATTTTTTCTTGTGGAAATATTTTAAGTATTCGATAATTAAAATTAAATAGATAGAATTAATTATTTGAAGAAATACGTTAATTTATTTATGATTTAATTAATACAATATTTCTTGGAGAAATATAATTAATTAAATGGATTATCTGTTATTTAATTGAATTAATTAATTGGATTAAGTTAATTAATTAAATAGTAGAATAAACTAAGCACAAAATGAATACACCAAGTGACACTCCAAGCCCTAGAGAGGGCGGCCACTAGGAGGATTAATGGGCTTGGTTTAATTCCAAAGCAATAACTTAAGTGATATAAATATCACATTAGTTATAAGCCTAGGTCAGAAGTTGCATTACAAAGAAAATAATTGCTCTTCCTCTCTCATACTAGTCGTCGGCCATTTAGCCAAGAAGGAGGAAGTTTTTTTCCATCAAGTTTTTCCGGCGAGACGATTTAGAGGCAACACAAATGGACTGCTTGGATCAATATTCTTTCAGCCGGAGAATTTTTCGCAAAAAATTGAAGAATTCAAATTCGTAGTATTTGTCAACCATTTTGCGAAAATGGGTAATAATTATTAAACCCTATCATACATACGTGAGAATTAACCCCAGGATTGATCCTGTCAAGGGAAAATTAAAAAAATTTAAATTTACGTTTTTCGTTGCGTTTGGTTGATTTTCCCCAACAGATTCATGGGAAGATCACCAGATTATTAAGGCGAACAAATGTTGCTAAGACTAACAAGACAAAACTTGGAAAAATGCATAGGGTTACTCTCATTCGGAATTATGGTAATGACGTACATATTTAAATTACAGTCTATCATGCCTGTATTAAGTGCATCGCTTGCCATCGGAGTTTCCGAATCACCGACCGCTTCCCAGTATTCCTGATAGAAAAGAGGTTGAATCCCATCCAAACCCGGTGACTTTGTTGGGTGCATGTCCCATAACGCCCGTTTGACTTCTATCTTGGTGACCAACTCTAGAAGGAAATTGCTAGTGTTAGGTGCCCGTGAGCCATTTATAGTCTTGGCCTTAGCTTGTAAAACACTATGATAGTCTTGCCGTATATAATATCAATTGGGTTTTAGCAATCGTTTTCTTTATCTTTTATAATGTCTTTAATTTAGATAAAGATCCCTTGGATTACTTATGGCTATGGGAGCAGTCGCGCACATGGGAGTGGCGACTGTGAAATGCTCTCGAGGGCTGTAATCCTAAAATCCCGTTCTAAGTTATAGAGACTGTAAGATAATGGGATATCACTGTCTCGTCAAGACTTGTTTGTGTGTGTCATTTACATGGGAGAGTGCCTCCTTTCATGGGCATCATCTAGGGTTCAGTGCATGTACAAAGATCCATACTTGGGTGATTATAGGATTGAACAACTTCATTAACATTCCTTGTTGGTTTCATGTCGAACTTGGAATCTTTGGGTTGCGTAGGTGTGAAATAACTCCATATTGACCAAAAATTTCTATGCCACACCGGTACCAATGGTCCCGATGTGGCATACACCATTGGATCGTGGGGTATTTTAGTAAATGTCCCTCCCCCTATTGGGGGATCCAATGGTGTATGCCACAACGGGACCATTGGTACCGGTGTGGCATAGAATGGCCCATATTGACTTGAGGTGTCATGGTTGCGACATGTGTTGCTCACTACACTTTGATGTATCTCATGATTCGAAAAGAATCACTAAATGTGATACGTTGGGTGTAGTCCCGCAGTATGATGAAACAAATGGCACCAATAGGGGATCCATCTCAGGTAGGATACTTGGAACTTTTCTATGGTGTTATATAACCTAAATGACCAAGAAAGTCTCTAGTTAGAGCAAATTCTTCAAGGGAGTTTGGTGGTCTTGGCTTAGAAGACGAGGTCATTAGAGTTCCAACACAGTCATAACTTTTGAGTTATTAGGGTTTCGACTTATATCCAAACTTTAGACTCAGACGGGAAAATGATGGAAGGGTTCGACTTACGCGAGGATTGCATTTTTGATAGGTTTTTTCTTAATCATTAATATCTAGAAAGTCATGCCGCCTTTGCTAGACATCGAACCATGGCCATCAGGTGCGTTGAATTAATTGGGTGAGTTAATTCAAGGCCAAATTAATTAGTTATTTAAATAATTAATAAAGACAATGTTTGGGGATAGGACCTATCACTACTACAAAAATGGTCTATTACAGCGCACCTATTACAGCGGTTTTTTGAAAACCGCTGAACGGAGGGACCTTTTACAGTGGTTCATGGGTGAACCGCTGTAATAGGGTTGACCGCGGGACCTATTACAGCGGTTCTGAGAAGAACCGCTGTAATAGGTATATTTTCAAAAAAAAAAATTAAAAAAAACGGCCTATTACAGCGGTTCACATAAGAACCGCTGTAATAGGTCCCGACGAAAAAATTTGAAACTCTTTTATCTTCCTGCTTTTCTCTCTCACTCTCAAAATTTAAAACCCATTTCAGCCTCTCTCTCTCTCTTTCTCTACTCTCGGTGTCTCTCTCTCTCGATCCACCCCCAAAAGCTCGGCACCACCGCCGCCGCCGCCACCACCACATACCGGCACCGCCGGCACCACGACCACGACCGTGAGCTTCTTCTCTTTCTCTCTCTCTCTCTCTCTATATGTATGTATATTTATATATGTGTGGGTGTATGTATATTTGTGTATGTGTGGGTGTATTTATATTTGTGTATATGTGGGTGTATGTATATTTTTGTATGTGTGGGTGTATTTATATTTGTGTATATGTGGGTGTATGTATATTTGTGTATGTGTGGGTGTATGTATATTTGTGTATGTGTGGATGGGTGTATGTATATTTGTGTATCTATTGATGGGTGTATGTATATTTGTGTATATGTGGTTGTATGTATATTTGTGTATATGTGATTGTATGTATATTTGTGTATGTGTAGATGGGTGTATGTATAAGTTTGTGTATTTACGAAAATATTTTTCGTTTATAATTTTACCGTGTCGGAATGACACGAAATTCACACGGTCATAGCGAAACGGCATTCTGAACAAAACGCAAATCTTGCGATCTCGTAATTTTAGCCATCCGAGATCGTTTAAGGCCTCAAATACACATTTTATTACAAAATACGTATTTTTGTAATAAAACGCGTATTTGAGGCCTTAAACGATCTCGGATGGCTGAAATCACGAGTTCACAAGACAAAGTCCTGTGTTTTGTTCTAAATGTTGCTTCTATATGACCGTGTGAATTTCGTATCATTATGACACAGTAAAATTATAAACGAAAAAATAAAACTAAAAAAAAACCCTACCTATTACAGCGGTTATGGAAATAACCGCTGTAATAGGCTCCGAAAAAAAAATTTAATTTTTTTTTTAACAGCAGTTATAAAAATAACCGCTGTAATAGGTGCCTATTACAGCGGTTTTTAACCGCTGTAATTGGCCAAAAAAAAAACGCTGTAATGGGTCATTTCTGTAGTAGTGTATTGTTAGCTTATTAATGAAGCTAAGAGGTTACATACTTAACTTAGTGTACTACCTTGGTGTAATTAATTTTTTGTGAATTAAATGAGAAATAATCAATTGGAATTAATTATTTGGGAAAATGAATAAAATTAATTAAGTGGTCTTAATTAATAATAGGTATTATTATTTAATATATAAATTAAGGAAAGACTAAGGATTAATAAAAAATGATCCAATCGCGAGTGGTTAAGAATGATCCAATCATTCATTATCATTTGAGTTTTGATGTAATCACGTCATTGGCTTGTTGTTACCCTCATCCATTGGTTTGGATGCCTCATATGGGCTAGTTGGGCATCCACTTGGATGCCCAACTTAGGCTCTAGACTATTGTCTTGGTCAACAAGTCAAGTGATATTAAATACATCAATTAAAAGACTTTTGACCAAGACGAATAACATAACTTTCACAACTCCTAGAAAGAAAAATAAAAAAACTCCTCCCTCTCTCCTACACCATAGCCGTCGGTCGACAAGGAAGAAAAGGAAAAAAAATTGGGTAATCAATCCGCATGATAATTTAGAGACAACGTGAGTTTCTTGCTCGGATCCAATTTCAAAAAATCCTCAAGGAATTCAAGAAGACTGGATTGCATGAGGATTGAAGACTTCAAGACTTCATCAAATCGAAATTCGGAGGAAGGATCGAGTTCTCCAACCACCTCGCTTCAACGAGTAGATTTTAGTGAGCTTTTCTGATTCATCTATGCAAATCGAGAAGATACTATGGGTAATTTTATTTCGCTACGTGAAACCCAGCACAAGACACCACTTAAGCAAACATTGAAAAACCTACTGAATATACACAACCTCTAGGGAGATCTGGTAGGATTCATAGGGCACCTAAAAGATGGCTCGGTCTATTAGAATCAGGAAATTAGAGGATCCTCTCTTAAACCTAGATCCAAGGACTTATAAGGAAGCGATGTTGGACATCACCTCGGGAAAATGGCTACAAGCCATGAAGTCTGAAATGGACTCTAATAAGGTATGAACCTTGGTGGGCCTACCTGAGGGCATAAAGCCCATTGGCTGCAACTGGGTCTACAAGCAAAAACGTGGATTCATTGGAGACGTTATGACCTATAAAGCATGACTCATGGCAAAAGGTTTTACTCAAAGACAAGGTATTGACTACTAAAAAACCATCTCTCCAGTAGCGATGCTGCCATTAGGACTCTCCTTACTGTCTCTGCATATCTTGATTACGAGATTTGGCAGATGGATGTAAAGATTGCATTCCTCACTGGAAAGATTGAGGAAAAGATTTTTATGCAGCAGCCAAAAGGATTTACATCCAAAGCAAGAAAACATAAAGTGTGTAAGCTTCAAAAGTTCATTTATTGACTAAAGAAAACTTCCCAAAGTTGGTATACACGTCTTGATAAATTCATACAAGAATATGGTTATGTGCAAAACATAAAAGAAGCATGTGTATATAAGGTCAGTGGGAGCGTGGTCACATTTCTCACACTATATGTCGATTATATCATAGTGATTGGAAATGACAAAGGATTGATGCAATCGACTAAAAGTATGACTCTCTAACCAATTCTCCATGAAAGATGTGGGAGAAGCAACCTATATTCTTGGTATAAAGATATACCGAGAAAGGAGTAGTAGGATGCTAGGACTCTCTCAATATGCATATATCAATCGTGAACTCAAAAGATTTCATATGGAAAAATACAATAGAGTATTCTTGAACTTTCAAAGAGCAAGAATGGCACAAGTACCATATGCCTTAGCAATAGGTAGCATCATGTACGCGATATGCACTTAACTTGATGTAGCATATGCACTTGGAGTGTGTAGTCGCTATCAAGCTAATCCTGGAGACCTACACTGGATGTCTACAAAAGCAATCCTAAAGTATCTGAATAGAACTAAGGATATGTTTTTGGTTTATGGACATGGAGAATTGATGGTAGAGGGACACACCAATTTTAGTTTCTAGACAGACGTAGATGACTCGAAGTTGGTTACGAGGTTTGTTTTTCTGCTTAATGGTGGAGCGGTCAGTTTGAAAAGTTACAAGCAAGCAACTGTCATAGATTCCACCACTGAAGCAGAATATATCGCAGCTTCGGAGGCTGCAAAGGACGCTGTTTGGATTGGGAACTTCATCTTAGAGCTGCGTGTAGTTCCATCTATTGTAAACTCGGTACCCTTTTACTATGATAACAATGGGGCTATTGCGCAAGCAAAAGAGCCAAGGTTTCATCAAAAATATAAGCATATTCAAAGATGATACCACTTGATTCGAGAAATCGTTAGGAGAGCGACGTTCAAGTAAAGCATGTGGACTCGGCAAACAATATAGCAAACCCAATCAAAAAGTGCCTTAGTCAAAAAGTGTTTGATGGACATCAGAGAAGAATGGGCCTCAAGCACATGGGCCATTGGCACTAGGGAAAGTGAGAAGTTGTTAGAGTTTATGTCTGGCGCTCCAATTTTGGGTGCCATTCATTGTATTTAGATAAACTCTGTTAGAAGAATTTTTTTCGTATAAATAAAGTTAATTTCATTTAAGGCATTCTTTATTCTTAAATAGTATATCTAAGCTTAGAATAAAGTCTCAGAGAGTCACATATAGCTATAGAACATCATTGCGCATCGGGTATGACAATGATGGAATATGTCTCTAAGGCTGTGATTCTCAAATCTAGTTCCAAGTTGTAAAAGGGTTCTTCGAGATGAGGGATATCGAAGTAACCCAAAGACTTGCTTATAAGATGCTTACTCTTGGAGGAGTGTACCTTGTTCCATAGATAATGGCATGGTGAGAGCCGATGCATATATGAGGGTTCCTATTTGGGAAATTGGTAAACTGAACTACCTTAAAGAAAGTTCTATAGAACGAAATCCCTGTCGAATATGGAACTTCCAGGGATCTTATAGTATAAGAGTAATCCTTATGGACTTGAGATTCCATAGGATATCTTACACATGATCAAACATATCTTGTTTTGTTACATGATCACTTAGATGATCACATTTGGACAAATTCGGATATTGGTTGATCATGTGTAAAGCTACATAAGAATCAAGATCGGATCTGTCTCTGACATTAGCTCGTCAGTCATTCTCCTAGGTTTACATAGTGAATCGACTTAAAGGAATCTTTGGCCAAAGTAGGATGTCTAAAGAGGCAGTGTGTTTCCTTGTTTAGATCATCAAAGTCGATCTCACCGTATTTGAAAAACATAGTAATTGAACTAATCGACCTTCGACCTAAGCCATTGCTCTAGATTCAATCTGGAGATTAGGTAGAAAGACTTTACTTATGCTAGTTTCAAGATTGCGAAAGGCATATCTTATAATCATCTATGTCTAGGTCTATGTAAGCTATTGCTAGATGGTTACCAAGATTTGTAAGTCCCGAGAATTAGTATGGTGGTTGATTCGAGGCTTGACTAAATCAAAGGGTTGATTTAATCAAGTAATTTCCATTTCAAGAAAGTACACTAGCACGTTGGGAAAGTATACTTACTACTAGAATATAGACGAGCCTATGGGGTCACACACTTAACTCCGAAAAGTCAACACTAAATGTTGTGATCAATTAATTTGTGGAAATTGAGGAAGATTAGGAAAGTTTAGTACTTTCCTAATATGGAATATTAATTAATTCATGAATTTAAATTATTTAGAATTTTTAATTAATCAAGATAAATTAATTAAATTAATGGACTTTGGTGAGTCCAAGTGTTTTATTTAGTTGAGTTAGGCCTAAATTAAATAAATAATAACTTGGGAAAAGAAATATAATTAAATTTGGATTTAATTATATTTATATGTATTTAATTGTTGGGTTGAACTTATAATTAAATAAGGAGTCAAGAAGTAAATTCTTGGACTCCTCGGTTATGGCATGACCGATTTTTAGGAGAGAGAAGGGGAGGAAATTCGACCCCCCTAAGTGTTAGGGGAGGAGTTCGAATTTTGATGGAAAAGGAATTAGATTTATTTTTCTCCAAGTCTTGTAAATTAAGGAAGAGGATGTTAGGTGTATGCCCTAGATGCCAAATGGGGACAAATAATTTGTATAGGGTATCTAATTATGTTGTAAGAATTTATCATTAATAAAAGGAATTTATTCTTTGTTTTTATAAAACTTCATGGCCTAATAAGTATTGAACAAGTGGTCCATGTGTATCAAGGTTGACTCTCCGTCCTTTATGGAATAAAGAAGTGGCATGGGGAGAGTCTCACACCTGATCACTTAAAAAGGTTTGTAAGCCAAGGAATCTTAATTGGGCATTAAGATTCGACTTGTATGACACATGATCTGACAAAGAGTGTCAGTCGAACACTATGGGATAGTGAGAGCACATGTCATAGATATACCAATGGAATTGATATAGTCGAACATGGCTCGTAGTAATCCGATCACATGGGTATTTACTCAATGACTGTCAATGATTGGATTACTGATCATAATAGTATGCGTGAGCTTTACACCTAAGGGTCCTGATCAATGTACTTGTGCTGTTGAATCTGTTACTAGAGTAGTTAGGCCCAAATCACCCTTTGGTGGGGCCAACCTCGGTGCGCAATCTCAATGAGTCAAGTAGCACTTGTGAAGTGATCGCCAAGATGGGATTCACTGTCTCGATAGTAAACGAGAAAGTATCCTGTGCGATCATAGACAAATGAAATTATAAGTCTTTGGCCAATGCAATGAAACTAACTCATGTAAGACATGGAGGGTAGTTTGGTAATTTCATTATGCTATGATCTAATGCACGGTATCAAGTATTGTGAGTTTGACATAAACCATGAGTCTCACTTGATCGGGATACGTCAGTGAAGGGTTTATACTCATATGATATTTATGATCCAAAGGTTCGTAAATAATGCAATCATTTCGTACTCGATTACGGTT
The DNA here is from genome assembly GCA_019426215.1 of Buddleja alternifolia. NCBI lineage: Eukaryota > Viridiplantae > Streptophyta > Magnoliopsida > Lamiales > Scrophulariaceae > Buddleja > Buddleja alternifolia. The sequence continues at coordinate 28,265,951 of CM033393.1, read as the reverse complement.
ACGACGTGGGTCTACGGGACTAGCTAGGTGACACTCATATCCTTGGTATCCTTCCATTGCCAATCGAGACGAACCTAAAGAGTCGTGCTATAAGAAATAAGCAAGATATCTTTTTGTGTAAATAATTTTTTTTTAGAAAGACAAATTAAATTGGATGGATTGATTTAATTGATAAATCAATAATTCAAATATTTAATTAGATTAAATTATTTGAATTTAATTATTTAATTGGAATTAATTAATTATATATATTTATTTGAATTGGGTTTGAATTAAATATATATATATATATATTAAAAGATGGACTAGGTTGACTGGGTCAACTTAGCCCATTATAGGCGTCCACCAAGGGCCTTGGAGGCACCCCACACAAGTTTAGGGTTTGAGGATTACTGAATCCTCAAACCGACAAGCTAAACCTAACCCAAGATACAATACAAAAAAAGAAAAGAAAAACCCTCTCTCTCTAGCCATCCACCCACATTCAAAGGAGGGTCTCGGGGAGCTTTTGAAGGCTTGTTTCGCATGAAGCATTGCAGACAGGAATTCGACGAGAGCCTGTTACGCGAATTGCAGATCAACGAATCGATAAGGTATTCGATTTCATTTAATTTTTGTAAAACCTTAAAAATCATCAAACCCACGTTAAAGTGATTCGACTCTAGGAATCCTTTATATTTCCGCTGCGTTTTTCGTTATAGGATTCCTAATAGAGGAAAGTACTTGGTAACTTTCTCTTGCCTTATTTTATGGAAGAGGATTTTAATTAGGGAAATCTTTAGTAAAAAGAAAAATCTTGGAGATTGTTTCATTTTTCTATCAAGCTTCTATATTAAACATGTTTCTATAAATACATGATAGAAAAATAAATCCCTAGTATTCTAATCGCTCAACTTTTCGAGCAATACAAGATAAAGAAAAGAAAATTCCTCTCTTCTCTCAAGCCAAAAATCGCCCACCCTTTTCCCAACAAGATGTGGTTTTATTGATGTGTTGTGTTTAACCACTCACATATATTTCTTCCTTTCACACATTAGCCTAGATTTTACTCTAGAACTATTTCGTTGGCTAGCACCGGAAGCAAAATACTTGGTTATTTGAAGGACGTGTGGATACACCTTAGAGGCGCGATGCGTGGCTCGCTTCAACTGGGATACGAAAATCTAGATGGGTGATTTTGGTGATAAAATCATATGGAATTGCTACCGTGGGTTGTGAAGATTCAACCTTTGGCGAAGAGGAAGGAGTTTAAATATTACTAGGTGATATTTCAATCCTTCTCTATATAGTTTAATTGAGCAAATCATTATTCCTGTTTCAGGTGGTCGTACGTTTACTTTGTTAAAATTTTAATTTCTACTGCCACAGGGCACTTGGGAAATACCCAACCCAACAGTTGTATTAGTGCCATGGGTGGCTCAATTAAACTATTTTATGTGTTTATTCGTATGTTTTATTTTCGTTTTATGATCCTGTAAATGGAACCATGTTTAAATACAAGATGTTCGTTGTCTATGTTTGGTTGAATTGTAGTTTAAGATTTAATCTATTTTTGAAAAAAGTAGTTTTCTATAAAAACGAGTTTGGTTTTACGAATCATGTTATAATTTTTGGGTTGAAAAATTAGTGCACAGTTCTGAATGTGCATAGGACGTCCGAACGTTGCAGGTGCGCACGTTCGAACGTCCGGGGCGGGATTCAAATTCACGTTCGGGTCTGCAAGTACGAATGTTACAGGATGGCATGTTCGAGAGTGCGGAGTAGAATGGACGTCACTAGGTCCTATGATGTCCATGGGTCGGGGAACCCGAAACCCGACTCGACATGAATCTACAATAATTTTTTTTTTCTGAAAATTGAATTTTTGGAAGTTAGAAATATTTCTTATGAAAAACTAAATTTATCCCAAATTATGTTGCAATTAAGACTATGACAACGGATCAGTAAATTTAGGATATCGCATTATATATGTTGCTTGGCATGCTTATGTGATAAGGGATGAACCATGAGCCAAGATTATGTTTTTTGGTTTTATGTGCATGTAATTTTCTAGAGTTGTGAAAATAGCCGATTTGGCTTTTAATTTTTTGTCAAGTAGATTAGTAGTTTTTAATTACGTAATCGAAGACGGAGCAAGAAAATGAAGCTGAGTTTGGAGATCTATATGCTGTGGAGGATTCCATTATAATATAAGTTGTTATTCAATTTCTAGAAAGTCCAGACCAACTTTGACTCAGTGAGTTCATAGGTTAGGACTCAAGTGGTTCATCCTCAATTTACCGCTTTATGGGATGTTGTTTATTTATCTTTCCTTCTATGATATGTGATGTGTTTAGAACCATGCATAGGATCGATAACTAACAATATAAGATTAATCTGATGAGACCATATTTATGCAGGATTTTGTAATTCCCACTTGAGTAAATATTAGGATTATATGGAAAGAAAGTTAGATTTTAATTCTATGCATTCCATCATAAGTGATGGCCATGTGAAATGCCGCAAGGGTTGGATCCATTTGCCCAAAAAATAGGGTGGGTTCAATCTGAATAGGCTGTGAGCATTACTAAGCATTTGATACCCCGTGGGATCTATCAATTTTGTTACTTAGCTCAGAAAATGGGGGTAATGAAATTGGTGATTGACCATAGGATATTTGATGGGTCGAACCTAACATCGATTACCATGTGTTAGCTCAGAAAATGGGGCACATGTGAAAGATGAGGAAAAACGATCTTGAAAACTATCAAGTAAGATAGAAGGTGGCTACCATTCGAATTTGTTATATGTTAGCTTAGAAAATGGGGCATACGATAAAACTCAAATGGATTTTAAGCCCATTAAAAAAAAATCTTTGAATTACACCAAGAGAGTGGTGGGATTCAGAAAAATAGTGGGAAACTTATATAATTAAAGACCTAATTGTATAAGGACCTTATTTAGAAAAGTGTTTGTTGATTTTCTGTCTAAAGCATTTGCTGTAGATCATAACGAAAAGGTTAAGAATCCACTTTATTGGACACGCTTGGATAACGTGTTATAAACAACATGCCTTCAATATATATCCAACATGTCATTTGACGTATTCCTAAATTAATTAGTAAAATAGAATCTGGACACAACTACTATTGCGCCCAACACTTTTTAGACGTGGTTAGTATGAGTAATTTAATGTGAGACAGAGTTTAATGATTCGAATGTAAATTTTGTGTCTATCTCTTTCACATAAATATGTATGAAGACTGCACACAGTACACCTTATTGTGTGTAAAATATAGATATTAAGACCATTAGATTTGATTTGGCATAAATTTTTCCTGATTAATACCTTGTTTGCTACCATGTTGGACATGATGATTATTCTCTCCTCCTGAAATGTGGGAGTTAAAAAATAATAAACGTTGTCTGAATATATATCAAAAAACATACTAAAAAAAGATAGTACTACCTCATCTAAATACACTTTTTTTAATGTTCCTTTATAACATTGTAGTCTACAAGTCATGCTAATTGGCAACATACACTTCTTGTCTTAATACTTGAATCAATATTTATATAATCATGTTGGATCTGTGTTATCTTGTAAATTATTAAGAATTATTATATTTCATGTCCATATCAAAATATTTATTGTGTCACTGTCGAGCATCATAAGATGAAAACTAAACAAAGATTTTAGCATAACGCAAGAAATTGATTCTTTATTTTATTAGCTATTGCCAATATTATACTAGGACACAGACAATTAGAAATATAATTAAAAGAAGAAACAACCTAACTTAAATCAGATTTTTGGAGAAATAGGGCAGCCATATCAATCAAGGATGACTTTTATTGCATCTATTAGTTTTTTGTTTTTTGGTGTATATTAGCTAGCGACGACTTTTACTCGATTTCTTACCTTAAGGATGTGATGTTTTTTTTTTTTTTTTTAATTTAAGAGGGAGGGATACTCTACATATCTAATCCGACAAATTCGGGTTGATAGTTATAATCATGAGCCATAAAGACTCTATCTAGCTCCATAAAAAGGGGAAGAGTCACAACTTGTGGCAGTTTGGATTCAAACTCAGGACCTCTCACATAAAGTGGGAGGTGGATACCACTAGACCAACATGTCTTTGGTTAAGAATTTGATGTTTGATAAAGATTAATTACAATATTCTTCTGTACTACAGATGAATTTAGAATAGGAAAATTTTTGGTGCACCGAGTTTACCAATATCAAATGATGTATATTGTGACACATAATTACATAATTACATAATGTATTAACATGACATAATACTGGTGTATAGTACACTCAGTGCACCAAATAATTGAATTTTCACGTGAAAACTCATGCTGACGTGACTCTTAGGATATGTTCTTAAAAATGTTGGGAAAAATTGCAATTTTGTCCATTGAGTTAACCTCATATCAAATTCAGTCCTCGTTATTGACCACTTGGAATTTTAATCATTTAGATTTTGACTCGGTCGCAATTTTTGTAATCAAACCGGAAAAATTCAATTTTTTGATGAAAATATAAAATACTGACCGGAATTTGTCATTTGCCTTGCATATGCGGCAAAATTATTAAAATCATAATTTTATATAATTTAAAATGTTAAATAAATTATACATTTTTTTAACATATTCATATATTGAGTATGCATTTATTGATAGGTAAATGAATAACACATATATAAACTTAAATATTTTACATACGTAGATTCTGTATTACAAACGAGAAATATTTGATAGCATACAAAATACAACGATCATACCTTAATTAAACTGATTATTCAAAATATTGAATAGAAAGTAATATATATATATATATATTTATATACACTGTATATAAATTATTTATAAATAAATATAATTCTTATATATTTATTGCATTCAGATGAGTAAAAATTTGTCTCATCTGTGTACATATACAATTTTTTTTTTAATATTATCTCTATTTTATTAATTTAAATTTTATATACTATTTGTATGATAATATTTTTTTATTTAAACAATATTTTAGCCATTTTATATGTTAATGTTGACTGTGTAAGTATATATATATTGGGATAATTGCATCTACACCCCCTCAAGAATGGCCTAACTATAAATATACCCCCATCTTTCGAAAATTACTCACACCCTCATGTAGTTTCAAAATCTTACACGATGGAATTTTCCGTAATGGAATTGTCGAAAAGTCAAAAATGTCCTTGACTAAATTCCAAAAAATAAAAGGAAAACGAAAATCAGAAAATAAGAAAATAAAAATGGAAAATGGAGAAAAGAGAAAAGAAAAGGGGAAATATAAAAGGAAAAACTGAAACAAAAGAAAATGTGTCGTCTTCTTCGCGTCACGCAGCCCACCGCCGCTTCCCACCACCACCACCACATCACACCACCGTCGCTTCTCACCACATAACCTGGACATCTTCTTCGCATGGTAGTCTTCTTTAATAATTTCAATCGAATTGATTCAACCTTGGGCTTTGATGAGGCGAAGAGCTGGCAGGGTGGCTGGTGGTGTTGGAGGAGATGCTCAGATGAATTCACTTTCAGGTTCATCTATTTTTCTTTTTATTTTTCAGACTTTTATTTTTAAATTTTGAAACCTCCAAAAATTTATTTAGGGAAATTTAGATTTAATATTCTTTATATTTTCATATTTTTTTGATATGTTAATAACTAAATAATTTCAAATACTTCTAATATTACGTATGATATGGGTCATAATTTTCACTTCCCTTAATGGGCTGAAATGAAGAAGGCTTATGAATGGAAAGCAAGTAAAAAGCCCAAGGACATGTTCGTGAGAATGCTAAGAGGAAAGCTCATGGAAATGCTTACAAGAAAACTCAAATAAGTGGATTATTGATGAACCTTATCTTTAACAACCAAATCCTAAAAAGAGGGATATAGCTCATCATATCCCCCAATATCCGAGAACAAGTTCAAAGAAATCCAAGACTCCCCAACTACTAGGAAAATAGGTCACTAGGACTATTTATGTACATTTTTACTTCATTTTTTGTAAGCTAAGTTAAGTTCAAGTTTTAGTAGAGAAAGTCAACTTCTATTAAATTGTATTGCAAGGGTTTATCTTTTGGCATATTCAAAGTCAATAAAGAAAGCTCCTTTTTCTTATTTTCCTCTACATATTTTGAATACTTCCATATTTATGAATTGAGAGTGTTAATCAAGATTGTAATTATAACAATCAATCGAAGACCGTGTTTGGTTCTCCAATTTTCTTGGTGTGAAGATCTGAACCACATCAAATGGCGCCGTCTGTGGAGAAAGGAGTTTAAGACATGAGTTTGTTGTTCTGAAATCGAAGGAGTTCAAGGATTAAGGCATTCGGAGAGGAAGAGCGCCTCCGTGCATCCACCGGAGGCCGCCACGCACGGACAACTCGTCATAGGGCCGGCGGTGGAGGAAGAGCGCGCGGCCACCATGCTGCCTGGTGTTGTACCGGGGCAATCACTGACGGATAATCCTATGCCTGCTTCGGTTTCCATGTTAACCAATCCAGGTAACACCACCGTTGCATCAGGATCCACTCAATCACCACCTCAAGGAAGTTTACCCTCGCAACAGAAGGTTGCTCCGGGGATAATGCACCTATACACACGCCGCCAGGAAAGGAAACACATGGCCTCTCCTAATTCGGGAGGGTTTGTATCGCCACAAAACTGAGATGTACAAAAGCTAATTCATCCACCACTGGCCAATGAGAACGGAGGTCTCAATCCGCCAGTGCATGGACAGCTATCTATAGGTAAAGGGGGCCAGCAACTGGAAGGAGGTGATGAACAACATGCTCACCAAGTAGCATGTTCTATCCCGTCAGATGTCTCGCCAGCAGGGAACGAGTTCTCTGTTGTGGATCAATGGGGACGAGCATGTTCTGCAGCAATGGCCTCTGTTTTGCAAGGAGGATATACATGACCAAGAAGGGAGGTCCCGGTGAGCATCCAATTTCCACCCCTGCCAGTTGTCTCTATGGCAATCCTTATTGTTCAAGATGCAAGGGGAACGACGTTTAATAAGCCACCGCTCCCTCCTCACCCAACATATGGCATCGACCCTCGTCCCTACGAGGAGACCCTAGATGGAGACCAACAAAGATGGATTCACCAGTATCCTTGTGAAATGGGTAATATGCCCTGAAAACAACTACCCATGAACCCCGTGGGTAAAGGAGTAAGGCGTCCGGAGGCAATAGAAGGATTCGAGGACCTGAGGGAGACGTTTAAGGTACTCCTGTAGTACCAAATGAAGCTTAATCCATTGAAGTGCGCTTTCAGAGTACGAAGTGGGAAGTTTTTTAGATAGTTAGTGACGGGAAAGGGAATCGAAGTCAATCTCGAGAAGACAAGAGCTATTCAAGAAATGGTGCCTCAAAATACCCAAAATGATGTGCAAATACTAGATGACAGGGTGGTGGCCCTGCGTCATTTTATCTCAAGACTAGAAGAGCGCAGCCTGTCGTTCTTTAGAGTAATTTGGAAGGCAAGCTCGTTCTCCTGGAGTGAAGAATGCCAAAAAGCCTTTGAGGAGCTAAAGGTGTACTTAACTAGCTTACCATTACTGACTAAGCTGTTACTTGGCGAAAAGTTGTACTTGTACTTGGAGATTTCCAATCATGCCGTTAGCTCTGTGCCAATCCGTGAATAAGGACATGACCAAAAATCAGTGTACTATGCCAGCTGAGCCCTTAGGGGGGCTGCGGAAAGGTACTCGGAGATCGAGAAGGTGGCCTTTGGCTTGGTGACCATTTCTAGAAAGTTGAGGCCGTATTTTCTGTCACATAGCATAGAAGTACGCACCAACTATCCCCTGAAGCAAATATTGGGACGCCTTGAAGCATCGGGAATGATGATCAAATAGGTGGTGGAACTCAGCGAGTTCGACATCACCTAACCCCAAGGACTACCATAATGGCTCAAGCATTGGCGGATTTCATAGCAGATGTACCTTCCTCTGAAGACGTCAAGAAGATCTGGCGGCTCCATGTTGATAGCTCTGCCACCTTAACATGAAGTGGAATGGGAGTAGTGCTGATAACTCCCGAAGGAGGCGGGCTGGAGTATACCCTAAAGTTTGATTTTCGTGCTTCTAATAACGAAGCCGAATATGAAGCCCCAATTGTCAGGATAAAGATGGCATTACAGGCAGGCGCCAAACACTTGATAGTCCATTCGGACTCCCAGCTGGTGGTATGCCAAGTTAATAGCCAATACGAGGCCAAAGAAGGAAGAATGATGGAGTACCTGAAGAAAATAGGAGACCTAAAAAGCCAATTGGAGACCTTCGAGATAAAGCAGGTGCCCCGAATGGAGAACGAGAAAGATGATTACTTGGCACAATTGGCCAGTGCGCTAGTCGATTGCCATACTCGGCGTATAACAGTGGAAACCATACCAAGTTCCATAATAGGAGAAAAAGTAAGCAGCATAACCCTGGAGCCAGACGATTGGAGGATGCCTGTAGTCAATTACATACTACAGGAATGACTGTCGGAGGACAAAAAAGAGGCCTTGAGAGCACAGCGACAAGTTCTTCGATTTACCATAATTGAAGGAACCATGTACAAGAGATCGTTTACTAACCCATTTCTGAGGTGCCTCTTAAAGAAGGAAAGACTGATGGTTTTACAAGATATCTAAGAAGGCCTTTATGGTAGCCATGCTAGTGTATATACCATAAAAGGGAAAGCCCTTCGAGTCGGATACTACTGGCCTACCATGAAGGAAGACGCGAGGAACCTGGTGAGAAGGTGTGAGCAATGGCAAGTGCATACAACATTGTATCACCAGCTAACTGGAGCTATGAGAGCCATGAGATCACCTTACCCATTTGCCAAATGAAGGATGTGGAAGGCCGAAAGCTATCCAGGCCATGAAATGTGCACAACTTGAGGAAGTTCTACACTTGAGAGTAAGATTGCCCCAATGAGGTTAGTATTTTTATTGCTTTCTCCAAAATAATGAATGCTTAATCTGGAAGCATCTAGAAGTAGTTTGATGTTGATTGATGTTTATGCCATGCGATATTTGTTTGTTCTCTTCTAGTGAGATTAATAATGAAGTTTATTCATCTTTATGAAATTATCTCTAACCCCATGTCTCCATACCAATAATAATTCAAGATCATCTATAAAAGTCACTCATAAGATGGTGAAAACCATAAGACCTAGGTTGTTTAAGCCCTTATTATAAGGCAGCATAAGCCCTAGGTAGCACATAAATGAGGAACAAAGAAAAACTCCAAAGGGCATAAGCCTTAATAATGATTGCTGCAGGTTGCTCACGGTTCGCCATGTGAATCTACAGAAAGCATAAGCCCTGACAACCTCAGGCAGTTGATAAATTGCCATGTGAAGTTCTCTATCGCCACGTGAATCTCCAGAAAAGATAAGCCTTGACAACCTCAGGTAGCTGATAAGTTGCCATGTGAAAATCACCATCGCCATGTGAATCTCCAGAAAACATAAGCCCTGACAACCTCAGGTAGCTGATAATTCGCCATGTGAAAATTGCCATCGCCATGTGAATCTCCAAAAAGCATAAGCCCTGACAACCCCAGGCAGCTGATAAATCACCATGTGAAAATCGCCATTGCCATGTTAATCTCTAGAGAGCATAAGCCCTGCCTGCCGGACAACCTCAGGCAGCTGATAATTCGCCATGTGAAAATTGCCATCGCCATGTGAATTGATAGGGTATGAATTTACATGTTTTAGAGCCTCATATTTAGTGGATTTATATTGGTTTATGCATGATTTATACCACATTTGAGTTTAATTTGTGTGCTTATCGAGTAAAGGTGGAAAATCACTACAATAGAGGAATAATGCACGCAAATACAGAATTTATGCATATTTTGAGTTCGAATTTGAGGACGTCTCCTTCAACAAAGTTGTTTATCTCTGTGTTATCTTCACTTGGCAACTTCAATCATCCAAATCGGAGGTCTGTGGAGAGAGTTATGAAGGAAATACAATTATTGCGTCGAACAGAGAAGTACATGTGCCAGGATACGCCCCAGCGCCCTCCTAGTCATGCCTAGGCGTGGATAGTCCAAATGTTACTCCTTTTCAGCCTAAATTCCAGCATTATATGATGGGTAGGAATCAATTTTGGCCATAATTCAGCACATGTGTTGAGGGGTTGTCATAAGTGTGTTTCTTGGTAGATTTACTTTATGGGCGCCAAATCAGAAACAACCTCCATGTTGAAACGTACTTTAGGTATACTTAGAAACCGAATTGGACAAAGTGTCCTTCTGTAAAGTTTCCGATCTATGTCATATTTGCACATGGGGACTTGAATCATCCAATTCGGAGATTTGTGGAGAAGGTTATGAGGAAAATACTAAGACTGCGCTGGAAAGCAAGAAAATGGCAGCATGCATCTGTTTTGTTGAAGTTTTCACATGGTTATGCTTGGTGGAATGCTTAAGGGCCGAAAGTTCAGCATTTTTTAGCTGGTTGGAATCTTAAAAGCCAAACTTTAAGCATCACCTTAGGTGGAATTCTCATTGGGAAACTTTAATGGGAATTCTTAATGCATACTTTAGTGGAATTTTGGCTATAAAAGGAGGGGGAACCCATACTCTTTAGCATTCACTATCAATTTCAGATTTTTGGAGGAGAGGGGGGCAACCCCTAATCTGATTTCTCCACCATTTATCACCATTCTTCATCACTCTTGGAGGGGAAAACTAGAGGAAGGAAAAGAGCTTGGGGATTGAAGGCTCAACTTCAAGATCCATCATCATTCACCATTTAGGGAGTTTTTAAGAGCTTTTCATTTCATTTTTGTCTATGAATATTCCTCTTATGTCTTTTATGCTTTCAATTATGAACTAAATTCGTAAGACTAGGGCCATGTAAGGCCAAATTGTGATATATGCTTACAATAGATGATTGTTGGGGTTGTTCTTATATTGTTATGTGATGTGAATTGTGTTTTTGTCTATCTTGCATATACTTGATCACTATATGTTAGAATCTTATGCCTAGGTTAATATTTCGGGAGAAAATTGACTTAGGGTGCAAGAAATTCACATCATGACCCGCAACTAATGAGGAATTGCCTTAGACATAGGTAAAGATTCCCGGGTGAAGTAGTTCGATTCAAATCGAGTGAACTCTAGTACATTAATGCATGTTTAGTGGTTAGATTTCCGGATAGGGATATTTGGGAAATCACGATCTAAGTATAGGAGTTTATACGCGAGACATCGGTTATTCTCTACCTTAGGAGTTTTCACCATAACAATATAAGAGTAATTCTACAACAAGAGCCTTTATAAGTATATTTGATCAATTTGGACCTAGCATGTGCTTTAGTCTCCCTTTATAATTGGTTTTAATTCATTTGCATAACCTTGTACTTATTGTACACGTTTTTACATTTAAGTTAATTTTATTGTAGTTGTTTTTTTTTGTATAAAATCATAAACTAGAATTCAAGTCTCTGTGGTTCGACAACCCGGACTTTTCGTCCACACTTATTACTACACACGACTAGTGCACTTGCTATCATAGCACGTTAGCTTTTAGCGTGTCTTGAATCTCCAGATAGCATAAGCCCTGACAACCTCAGGAAACTGATAATTCTCTATGTGAAAATTGCCATCGCTATGTGAATCTCCAGAAAGCATAAGCACCGACAACCTCAGGCAGTTGATAATTCGCCCTGTGAAAATTGCCATCTCCATGTGAATCTCCAGAAAGCATAAGCCCTGACAACCTCAGGCAGTTGATAATTCGCCACGTGAAAATTTCCATAGCTATGTGAATCTCCAGAAAGCATAAGCCCTGATAACCTTAGGTAGCTGATAATTCGCCATGTGAATCTCACCATCGCCAAGTGAATCTCCATAAAACATAAGCCCTGAAAACCTCAGGCAGCTGATAATTCGCCATGAGAAACTCGCCATCACCATGTGAATCTCCAGAAAGTCTAAGCCCTGACAACCTCAGGCAGCTGATAACTCTCCATGTGAAACTCGCCGGGCTGCAGAATCGCCATGTGAATCTCCATGATGCGTAAGCCCTGACATTGACTACTTCAGGCTGCTATAGGCTCTCCACATAAGACTTAGGCGATGTAAGTCTTACTGCAAGGCAAGCTTGTAAGCTCTAGACAGCATAACAAGTACGTATTGTGAATAAATTTACTTTTATGCATTCTCCATGAAAAGTACATATTTATTGTGAATAAGATCGCATACATTCAGCATTCTCCATCAAAGATTGTATACTAAAGGTAAAAAAAAAAACATCTCTTATTATTATTCAAAGAAAGGAAAAGCTCGAGCTCGAAAAGTGAGTACGACACAAAAACTAATATCTATGCCCTGAAAGTGAGCATGTTACAAAGTATTTGCAGGAAAAACAAACTATGAAAAGAGAAATCAACTAGTATTCAAATAATTTAGATGAGAGAGGTGGAATCAGGAGGCCCGTTAGCTTCTGGAGTAACAAGCTCATCCGTCGCCTCAAAAAAGGATTCACCAGGTGGCTGATCACTTGTAATAGCCTCATCAGGAGCCCTGACAGATACCTCATCTACAATCTTGTCAGCTATCTCTATAGAAGTCTCTCCAGCTGTCTTATGGGCAACCTCATCAGGTATCTCAGTAGCTAGCATAGCAAGTGACTGGATAGCTGGTGAGATGTATTCAGAAGCTCCCTCGCCAGGAAAGGGAGCATCATTCAATCCAGCTGTCTCCTAAAGGAAAAAAAGGTCTGATCCTGGTGGTAAATGCCAGCTTCTACAAATTGTTTAAGGCAGGAGCGAAATCAGTGGTGGCAATAAGGAAGAGTTGAACCCGTCAATACTTCAACAAAGGTGCTGGACTTCAAATATTCTTCTTGTCTACGTTGGTAATAAGCTTCTAAAAAGACCTGCCCGACAGGAGATTGGGCGAAACCCTCAATGGCTTCCTGATGAGCTACCTCATGCCCTTTCTTTACTTCATCAGCATGACTTGCGAGAGACTTTGCAAAATCCTTCATCAGCTGGTTCAATTCAACAGATAAGTTCTTTCTTAAAATACGCTCTCCCTCCAATTCCTCTGCTTTGGTTGAAAGTTGCTTCTTTAAGTTAGCATTTTTCTTTGCTTCATCAGTGGCCTCGGCTAGCTTACGACGAAGCCGGACTATAGCATCACCACCGAGCATATTCGTCTGCCATCAAAATATATAAGGAAATTAACCGCTCGCGAATGAAAAGGAAATATTGTTACAAAAATAATATATGTGATGAAGAGAAGTAAAAATATATCTGCAGCATAGTGGAAGAAAACTCGTACATAAAGGCAGAATCAGAAAAATCTCCCATATAACGACAGTCTTTGGATGTAGCAAGACCTAATAGCTGATCACAAGCTATCTTCTTATCTCCACCAAGGAAGAGTGAAGTGGAGGAAACTCTGTCGCGAGGAGAAGGAATGGGGTGATCACGAGCCCTTTTGGCAGGAGGGGTCGAAGTGTCGGGAATCTTTACACCAGAGAACTCACAGGATAGCTGAGGTGGAGGTTGGTCATGAGAATGTTCAGGACCTCTCCCATTAGCATGCATAGGATGATTCTCTTTTGCCTTCCAAGGGCGTTTATTCTTATCTCTACCATTAGCATCCCCGTCAGTCAGCTCATCATAAGGGATAGGAGGCATATCAGGAGCCTTCTTCTTCGGTACTAGCTCCATGGGTGCCCCGTTTGTATTCTCGTCAGAGGGTGGTAATCTGGCCTTATTCTTTAAAAGAGACCTGAACATATTGGCACCTAACAAACAACAACAAGAAGACATTCAATTAAAGATAGGTATTTGTGAATAATAAATGAAATAATGATAGCTTTTGAAATGCTTATGTATGTGCAGGCGGAAAGCTCGCGAAAAGCAAATAATATTGCTTAAGAGTGTACCTAAACTATTTGCCAATGGGCTATGCTTGTAACTCAAATGGAAATGCCTCAACAAATTCTCATCAATCAAGACTTTGATGTCGTATACTTGCTTATTCAACCTATCCAACATACGTTGATGAAAAGGAGGCCTATCCTTAGAGGAAAATCGAGGATACTTGGGGCTCTCTTCGATCCATATATTGGGAAACGACCATAGGGAAGAAGATGAAATAAAAAAGTAATGGTGTCTCCAATCACCATTTGTTTTGAAATTATGAGTTAAAAAGTGCACTCCTACCCTCGCATTGAAATAAAAGACTCCTTTTTCTAACTTTTTGAGTTGGAAAAAAAGAATAAAATTTGTTTGTCGAGGGAATTTCACCCCTAAAAGAAGATACCATGAAGAAAGCCTCCATGAGGCTAAAAGAATTTGGACACAATTAACGTAAAGGTACTTGATATCGATTGGATACATCAATATAAAAAGAAAGTATTGGAAAGAACAAACCAGCCTCAATTTGAGCAACAAAAAAGCAGAGAGAGCCCGGAGGGGGCGTGTTCAGCCTAGCTTGAGAAGAGGGGATGTTTATTTCGTACCCCGGGGGAAGTCGTAGTCATTTTCTTAACTTTTGAGCATTGGACAATGTAAAACGAGAAGAATACACCTCATATGATGGAAAACCCTCATTTATTTTGAGCATCTCACAACAGATTTGTTCTTCACTCATTAAAAGCGAGATTTCTTCATCAAAAATATCCTCATCTGACGAGGCCCCACATGTCGTCTCCTAGTGCCTCATATTCTCTACCGGGCGAAAAAGGTTGAATACGAGGTGATGGAAGATTAATTTTTGTTTTCTCACTTGAATCATTATCACTAGATGACACCTCTATTAATTTCTCATGACGAGAAGACAAGTTTGATGAATTATTCGACGAAAAAGAAGACGTGGGTTTGTTAAAAATATGAAGATGTAAGAGATGATGAAAAGCCTAGATTTATATGTGAAGAATTATCAAGAGAATATTACTCGAAAAATTGTGGGAGCTTGCTTGCATAGCTTGGAATTTTTGAAAGGATGGAGAAAAAGAGGCCTTGTGTTTTTCGAAAATTGTGATGGAAATAAAGGGAGAAGTCTTGTATTTAAAGACTAATAATACACCTTGAATGAATTATTCCAAATCCTAAAAGGATTAGAAGAGCAAAGAAGGTGAATTCAATTTTTGAAAAATGGGAGAAAAAGAAGGGAAGAGGAGATCTTTTAGGTATCCTGGAAAGAAAGAAGGAAGAGAAATCTTATTGGCACAAGGAAATTAAAAGGGCAAAGTTTTATTAGAGATGGAAGCTAAAAAAAATAGGAAACAAGGAGAACAAAAAAGGAGGGGAATTTTCGCCCCTTTTCCCCTCCAAAATTCGTCCATCATGGGCTCATGGGGTAACCCATGAGCCCACCCTAAGGTCATAAGGAGGAATCGACACACCCTGTGCTCTTTTTCGCTTAACCTTTTCCCACTGGGTTTTTCTGAGGTAAGGTTTTCAACGAGGCAGTCAATGTATCAAAAAAGGATCGAACCCTCCTTAAAATTATGACAATTTATTATACTCTCAAGACTTTTTGAGCCTTTTATTCCAAAATTCTCGAGCGTAGGGGGACTTATGATATGGGTCATAATTTTGACTTTCCTTAATGGGCTAAAATGAAGAAGGCTTATGAATGGAAAGCTCGTAAGAAGCCCAAGGACATGCTCGTGAGAATGCTAAGAGGAAAGCCCAAAGGAAAGCTCATGGAAATGCCTACAAGAAAACTCAAATAAGTGGATATTTGGTGCATCTTATCTTTAACCACCAAAACCTAAAAAGAGATATATAGCTCATCATATCCCCCAATATCGGAGAACAAGTTGAAAGCAATCCAAGACTCCCCAACCACTAGGAAAATCGGCCACTAGCCCTATTTATGTACATTTTCACTTCATTTTTTGTAAGCTAAGTTCAAGTTTTAGTAGAGAAAGTCAACTTCTATTAAATTGTATTGCTAGGGTTTATGTTCTAGGATATTCAAAGTCAATAAAGAAAGCTCCTTTTTCTTATTTTCCTCTACATATTTTGAACACTTCCCTATTTTTGAATTGAGAGTGTTAATCAAGAGTTTAATTACAACAATCAATTGAAGACCCTGTTTGGTTCTCCGATTTTCTTGGTGTGAAAATATGAACCACATCAACGTATATTTTGTATATGTTAGGAAATTTCATATTAGATGTTTTGATGATGACAAAATAGGTTTTATGATAGATATCAAAAATTATTTAAGTTTATCTTTAATAGAGTATGTTTAAAGCGTTTAACAAAGTTATCGAGTTGTAATTTTAGATAAGGCTTTTTATCTTTATAGTTTTAGACTAGTATCTAGCGCTTGAGCTATGATAGAATTATAAGTGAGTCTATCAAAGTGAAACCAAAGATCAGCGTTTGAAGACATTGAAGATAAGAAATTCTTTAAGCGGCTGCCAAGCGCTTGAGAACCATTTAAGGTGCACAAACCACAAGCGTCTGAATTCATCTGAATTAAATCTAAAATCAATAAGGCTTTAAATGCAACTTTCAATGGGCATTTAATTCCATCGAGAATTAAATTCAAACACATTAAATGCTTGATAAGAGTATTAAATGTGATAAGGACTATTGCTGTACGGGTAAGCCTTTCCCATTGGCTGTCAACTCAAAGTAAGTCTCACACCAACTCTATGCAACAGAATTTTTAGATAGGTCAAGAAAAAGACTAGTTCACGCGCTTTGTGCTGAACACGCGCCTACATGTGTCCAATGGACAAATCTCAAGAAAGTCTATGAATATATCCGCACAGCGAAACCCTAAAATATAGAAGACCAAAAAATTATCAAAAACTTGATATTCACTTACGCTGTTGAAATCTATCCATATACAGAGAGCTTAAATCCTCCATAGCTAAAAATCTTTCTAAGCTTACACATCTCTACAGCCAAACCAATATTTTTTACTCCTTCATAGAAGAACTATCATTTCTAAAGAGATATTCCAAAAGTGTTTGAACTTTCCAAATCAAACAAGCCTTTGATAAAACCCATCAACCTCTTCAATCTGTGTGACAAAGTTGTTGAAGACGAAGCATTATTTCTGAGTGAGAGAAGCTCATGAGAAGATCTTAGCTGAGTTGAAATCTGTGTTATCAGGGAACTCAAGATCAAGTTTTCACCATTTGCTATTGTATTTAAGCTATATTTGTGAAGCTTTGTGATTCATTATAGTGAATTCCTTCTCTGTGGAAAGGAGTAGAAGGATGTAGATGAGATTACACTATTAGGTTAACATCCTCAAATGCCACTGGGAGATTAGCAAATTACAGTACATCATTAATTTGTAATTGTTTTGAATTCGATCAATAAAAGGCTATTAGTTGTTTACTATTATATTGACATTTATATATTGTAATCATCTATAAGTCCATAAACACAAGGGTTAACTCTCTAATGCACTAGAGGAGTTTGATACTTGTGTACTAAAATAGTCTGCAAGTCAAAGATTTTCAATTGGGCTTTGGAAATCATAAAGACTTGTAAGATATGAGTTTTGGCGAGAAAGGTGCCCATCAATCACTAGGAAGTGGTGAAGAACTCACATCATAGGTGCACTGATAGAGATAGTGGCACTCAGACATGACTCACATCGATTCTGACAAATTGGTTTTCACTTTTTAACAGTCAATGACAGAATTGATTAAGTTGTAATAGGTGTGTCTGAACTTTCGACTTGAGGAATCGAATTGAAGATATACTTGTGACATTAGGTTCGTCATTAGAGTAGTTAGGCCCAATTCACCTGTTGGTGGAGTCAACCTTGAATTGCAACCTAATGGGAAAGTAGTAGTCTTAACTTATATCCAAGATATGATTCGTTCCCTCGAAGGTGAATGAGGAATTATCCTATGCATTTATAAGTAAGTTAAATATTAAAGTCTTTGGCCAAAGCTTTCACTAATATGAACTTTTTATAAATATAGCATAGTGTCAAGTCCGTGAGTTTGACTAAAAACCATGACTCTAACTTGGCCGGGATAAGGTAGCGAAGAGTTTATATTCACACGGTATTTACAATCGGAAAGGTAAAAATGATCTAATCATTTCATCTTATTTGGGTTAAAATTTGGACCACTAAACTAGCTAGGTGGGACCTATATTCAATGAAATTCTCCCATTGCCAAATATGGGTGAACCTAAAGAGTCAAGCTTAAAAAGGAAAAATTGATAGAAAAATGAAATGTTTCTTGTGGTAATATTTTAAGTATTAGATACTTAAAATTAATTAAATGGAATTAATTATTTGAGGAAATAAGTTAATTCATTTAGAGTTTAATTAATATATTATTTCTTGGAGAAATAAAATTAATTAAATATATTATATATTATTTAATTAGATTGACTAATTGGATTGAATTAATTAACTAAATAGAAGATTAGACTAAGCTCAAATTGGTGTACCAAGTGGTACACCAAGCCCTAAGTGGGGCGGCCACTAGGTGCCTTTTATGGGCTAATTTGAGCCCAAGGTATTAACGTAAGTGATATAAATACATCACATTAGTTAATATCTAGGTCATACGTTGTAATTCACTAAGCCACAAGAAACAGAACTCATCTCCCTCCCTTTCTCTAGCCATCAGTCTACACACCAAAGAAAGGGAAGATTTTTCTCAGCAAGTTTTTTCAGCGAGACAATTTAGAGGCAGAACAATTGGACTACTCGGATCATCAAGTTTTTAGTCGGAGTAATTTTGCGAAGTACTTGAAGAATTTAGGCTCGTGAGTTTTTCAACCACTTCGCTACAATGGGTAACGTTTGTTTTACACTATCGTACATACGCTTGATAAAACCCCCGGGATTGATCCTGCTATTGGGAAATCCGAAAAAAAATTAAATTCCATTTTCCGCTGCGTTTAGTTAATTTTCCCCAACAGTGATATCAAAGCCAAATCGCGGGTTCATCATATGTAAATTATGTGTAAATATGTGATATAGATGCATGATTTACAGTTTTTATCGATGCTTGATTAGATATGTGGATTTCGCGTTATTTGTGTTCTTGAGGATTTTATTTATTTTTCGTTCGTTAGAAATTAATGAAATGGATTTTATGTAGTTTTAATGCGATGAAAATAAAAATTGCAAATTTCAGCTCCGACTCATCGCCGTGGCGGTGACGGTCTGCCGTAGGCAGCATCGCGGCGCTGTGCGCGAGACTGCCGAGAGCGATGCGTTGCACAGCGCAGCCCATCAGCTGGATTACAGTGAGCCCACCCATATGTTTTTTAAACACACGGGTTGCAATACCCAACCCGGGTCGATCCATCGGTGACTCAAGTCATTTATTAAATATATATATATATATATTATTTGATTTTGATTAAAATTAAAATTTTAATGTGAAATAAAAAAAATTAATTATTTAATAAGAGAATTTTATTTTCATCCTATCTAATGTTAATTAAAGTTAAAGCTTGGAATTAAATTGGATTGTATCTATTGTGAAATTAATTTTGATGAACTTAGAGATTAATTTTTATTAAAATTAGATTTTAATATAAAATTAATTGGAGTTCACTAAAATTGAATTCTCAAATAGAATTAAATTAATTAATTTCCTCAAGAATATGAAAAACAATAATTAAATTTGGAATTTAATTAGAAAATTAGCATATATGTTTTTCGTGTGTTGTGTGAAATATATCATGTTTGACATGTTATGCGATGGGAGACATGATTCATGGACTTAGGCTCGTTTTTAATTTTGTATTTCTTTTTTATGGGTTGTAAAGGCCTTTTTGAGCTAATTTTTATTTTGTTTCTAGATAAATTTTGTATAGGTGGCTTAAATATTGAAATGTAATAGTTAGAAATAGAATAGGTCCAAAGGAGAAATTCAAGCCGAGCCGAAGAGATACAAGAAGGAGCTTTGGAAGCTTTATTGTAGTTTTTTTTTTTTTTTTTTTGATTGAAACATTGGCTTATTTCAATCTAGGAATAAAAGTCCATGATTCATGTTTGTTAGCTTTCTAGGATTGCTAATTTTTATATTTTAATCCATGTTCGTATGTATGATATAAAATGGATTAATATGCAAAGTGAGACCTAATAAATAATTTAAATTCTCCCACTTTGAAAATTATTAAGTTAGTAAAGGGTACTAGGTATCCTATCCTGCACTGAATTTGGGAGAAATTAAAATGATATTTAATATATAATATCGTCTCTAAGCAATGGAGGTTATATATTTAAATATATTTAAATTTTTTCCTAAGTGCATGAAATGCCGTTGGTCGAAAACAAATTTCACCCCAAATACAAGCAAAAGGTTGCAAGGTGAAATCCAATTGTTAGAGTAATAGATAGTCAGTGGGTTGAACTTAAATTATTCATAAATCAATAAGATTGTTAAAAGGTTGAGATTTGATGAATAATGGACAAAGGGATTGAAACATCCATTTGATGGGTTGATGTTGAACATCACTTTAATAGATTGATTAGGCCAAATACCAGCAAATGGTTGCAACCTATTAATCTAGTTAAAGAAATCAATCACCACTACAAAGCCTTCCAACGATGACTTCCGAATTCCACAGTGGGAGTGAGATTTTTCGAAAAATATAGTGGGAGCCAAGTTTATTTTGAAAGTCCTTAATTTAAACTTGGAACAACAATTACATTAGAATCTAATATGTCTTTTTACTTTTCTACAGTTATTTGCTTACTATCTCTCTCGCTATGACTATCAACCTACTATCTATAATACTTGAAAAGAACACTTTTATTAGTCCAAACTATGTGGGTTGACTCTAAAAATTGAGGATAGTCCTCAAGATGGAGTCACTGGGGTATGTATTGGATACTGATATCCTAGTCGTGCCCGTAAGAACACGTGTTAATGAGGAGGAAGTCGCGGCTCATGAGAAGTGGGTCATAGACGACGTCCGGGTTCGTGGGTACATGTTGGGCTCAATGACAAATGAGTTGCAGAGGTCTTATGACAAAATGGTCTCGGCGAGGGCTATTTTGGCACACCTGGTGAACCTCTTTGGAGCCAAGATGAAGAAAGGACAAAAATTTAGGGACCATGTTTTAAAAATAATTTTGAAAATTGAGAGGTTAGAGGCCCTTGACTTCAACATGGACCTGCAACTATAAACTACTTTCATCTTGCAGTCACTTCCAGACTCCTTTTCCCAATTTGTGATGAACTTCAACTACAATGAGATACAATGCAACTTAGTTGGGTTGATGAACAAGCTGAATACTGCACAATCTCAAATAAAGCCAAAGGAAAAAGAGGCGGCCTTGGTCATCACTTCTAAGCGTAAAAACAAGAAAAAGAAGAAGACTAAGAAAGCTACTAGCACACCGGGTCCACAAGTTAAGATAGACAAAGGAAAGGGAAAAGCTACAAAGTGATGAAGAGCAAAGGACCAAGGGAAATAGATAGGTGCCTTCACTATGGTGAGCTAGGACACTGGGAGGAGAGAGTGTCCAAACTTTGACAAAGGTGCACCAGGTATGGAACTTTTTGTTTTAGAAACCAATTGTTCTATAACTGTATATTTTCCACTTCGTGGATACTTGATTCTAGAGCTAGAGCTCACATTTGTGTAATGAATCAGGATCTACAGCAAAGTAGAAAACTAGAACATGGAGAGGTGCTGATCATTGTTTGCAGCAGGCAGAGTGTCGCGGATTCTCGTATTGGATCAACTTCTTTATGTTTATCATCTGGACATGTTTTAAATTTAGTGGGTGTTTCGATTTTGGCCAACGAGTTTAAGAATATTATTTCAATTCCTATGTTGGTTAGGAATAATTATGTTTTTAATTTCATTAACAGATACTTGCATCATTTTTTTAATGATAATATTGTTGGCACTGCTTCTTTAGTCAATGGCCTCTATTATTTAAACATGTAAAATGAATGTGTTGTAAATGTTATCTCAAAGAAGCGTGGTAGGAAAAGTACTAACCTAAGCTTAAAGTGGCATCTAAAACTAGGCCATGCTGGAAAGCAAAAGATACACAAGATGGGTTAACTGACCCATTGGGATCAGATCCCTATCCGACTTGTGAATCTTGCCTCAAAGGCAAAATGGCTAGATCACCTTTTACCGGGACTTTTGAAAAAGCCACTGAAGTATTAGGACTTGTGCACACCGACGTTTGCGGACCATTTGGTGAAATGGCTCTCGAAGGTTTTCACTATTTCATTACTTTCACTGATGACCATTCAAGATATGATCTTTTGTATCTAATGAGGTATAAGTCTGAATCATTTGATAAGTTCAAAGAATTTAAGGCTTTGGTGGAAAAACAAACTGTTCATCATATAAAAGCACTACGATCGGATCGTGGAGGTGAATATATGAGTGACTAGTTTGATCAGTTCCTAAGGAACATGGGATAATATTGCAACTTACACCATCAGCAACCATATAACTGAATGGGGTAGCAAAGCATAAAAATCGAACACTTTTGGATATGGTTTGATCTATGCTCAGCTACACTGATTTACCCATCTTCTTGTGGGGACATGCACTCTATACGACTATTCATATCTTGAATAGATGTATTTCCAAGTCCGTCCCTAAGACTCCATATGAGATATGGAGAAATATGAAACCAAACCTTAAGTACATTAGGGTTTGGGGATGCCCTGCCTACATCAAAAAGACAAAGCCATAGAAATTGGAAGTGAGGTCCCTTAAAGGACGTTTCATCGGTTTTCCAGAGGATTCTATGGGATACCTTTTCTATATGCAAGATGATCAAAGGATCATTATGGCACTGCAAGCACACTTTCTAGAAGATGAATTCATTCAAGAAGATGGTACTGGTAGAAAGATTGTTCTTAATGAACAAGATGAAACACCTAGGGAGATGACTATTCAAGAAAACACACACTGAACCTGACAAAACACAACCCACATTGCGAAGATCTGGTAGAGTACCTCATCAACCTGACAGGTACTATGGTACTTGCTACCAGAAGAACCAGGTGTCTACATTGTAGCCGTGGGAGTCCATGGGGACGACCCTTCTACTTATGATCAAGCAATGATGGACATCAACTCTACAAAGTGGCGAAAAGCGATGCTGGCAGAGATAAAATTGATGCATTCCAACCATGTCTGGACTCTTGTAGATTGTCATAATGGCATTGCACCTATAGAGTATAAGTGGATCGACAAGAGGAAGATAGGCCAGGATGGAAAAGTTAACACATACAAGGCAAGGCTTGTAGCAAAAGGTTATAGTTAAAAGGAAGAAATTGACTACCAAGAGACCTTTTCACATGTGGCAATGATCAAGTCTATTCGAATTCTGCTCGCAACAGCTGCACACATGCATTACGAGATATGGCATATGGATGTAAAAAGGGCTTTCCTAAATGGATTCCTAGAAGAGAACATCTATATGGAGTAACCTAAAGGCTTTGCATCTGGGTCTGATATTCATAAGGTGTGTAAGCTTAAGAGATCCATTTATGGACTTAAGCAAGCCTTTAGGAGTTGGAATCTACGTTTTGACGAAGCAGTCAAAGGATTTGACTTTGTGAAAAATGAAGATGAACCATGTGTTTACACGAAGGTTAGAAGGAGTAAACTCACTTTCCTTGTCTTGTATGTGGATGACATTCTACTCCTAGGAAATGGTGTAGGAATGCTCACATCAGTCAAAACATGGCTTTCAAATACATTCTCCATGAAAGACTTGGTAGAAGTGACCTATATTCTAGGGATTCGTATCTACAGAGATAGAACAAATAGAATGATAGGACTTTCTCAATCCCTTTACTTAGAGAAAGTATTAAAGAGATTTATGATGGAAGTCTCTAAGAAAGTTTTCTTGCCCATGAGACACATGATTCACCTTTTAAAGTCTATATCTCTTCAAAGTGAGGAAGATAGGAAAGAAATAAGTATGGTGTCTTGTGCGTCTGCAGTGGGTGGTCTGATGTACGCCATGTTATGCACACGGCTAGACATAGCCTACGCAGTAAGCGTGGTAAGTTGTTTTCAGGCTAACCGGGGAAAACATTGGACTGCTGTAAAAAATATCCTCAAGTATCTGAAGGTATTGAAAGGCTACGTGAAAAATCTTAGTCGACCGGAAGGTTGCATTGTTGAATAGTACATAGTTGATGAAGCCATTACATTTTACACAAAATATCTGGCAGATTCTAACATTGTAGAGCTTCCAAAGTCTCCTATTGTGGGATAGAGAACAGAAGGAGAAAGCGTAATTGGAAAGCAATTAGTTAGTGTTCCTTGCACACAAAGGGAACAGGCACACCTATATGTGCTTCACAACACCGATGAGGTTGATCCATATGTTGAAGAGCACAAGTACCAACTTAGGAGATTAAATCCAAATAAAAACTAAATCTCCGAAAACATATTGAAGAGAAACAGAAAGAGAATCCACTTTCAGTTTCAGATAAATTGACATGGTTGTCGATGGGTTAGGGAAAACTAGTATTTTGTTATTCTAGTTATCGTATAAATGGTCACACATTCTATACAAAAGACCAAGATGAATGAAGTACAAAGCAGAATAGTGGGGTGGGTCTTGTAGCTCAGGCAATGCATATCTCAAGTGCGAAAGATAATAACCCTATCTATGTTGATTTGTCATATTATGGGGTGATCGAACATATATGGGAGTTGGATTATAGTTGGTTTTGGGTGCTTATATTTGGGTATAGATGGGTTGACAATAAAAATGGTGTTTAAAATAATGAAATAGGCTTCACTCGAGTAGACCTTGAAAGGGTGGCATAGAAAGATGAACCTTTCATTTTGGCATCACAAGCTAAGCAAGTGTCTTTTGTCACCGATCCTATTGATAAGAGGTGTTCCATTGTTTTATCGGCAAACAAAAATACTTGTATTGAGGATGATTATGAAGAAAGTGAAGATGATGGAGGAAATCCTATTCTAGGTGATTCACAATCAACTGATAGTGATGAAGACTTGGATATAAGTGATGATGAATTGTATATGCGATAAGATCACCATGAGGGGATATGGATTAATCCATCAGTTTGTCGGCGTACTAAAAAAAATGGTCGTACCGATGAGAAGCAAAAGACTACTAAGCCAACGATAAAAAGAAAACGATGAAAGGTATTTGAACTTATTTGATAATTGTATGATAGACTTATTTTTTGATCTTCAAATTCTGAAATAAAGTAAAATATTCATGCCGTCTTCATATTTCATAAGTGAGTTTACTTTAACATGAAATAATCTATGCATTTTTTTGTAGTTTTATGTGATTAATATTTATACTTAGTTGCTAAAATATGATGCTTTATTTGTAGTTTTATGTGATTTGTGTGATCCAAGTAATGATCAATATTTGTAGTTGCTGGAAATATGATGCTTTATGTGATCCAACTGGTGATCAATATTTATACTTAGTTGTTGGAAATATGATGATTTATTTGTAGTTTTATGTGATTTATGTGATCCAACTGGTGATCAATATTTGTAGTTACTGGAAATATGATGCCTTATGTGATCCAACTGGTGATCAATATTTATACAATGATGCTTTATTTGTAGTTTTATGTGATTTATGTGATCCAACTAGTGATTAATATTTGTAGTTGCTGAAAATATGATGTTTTGGGTGATCTAACTGGTGATCAATAGTTATACAGCGATGCTTTATTTGTAATTTTATGTGATTTATGTGATACAACTGGTGGTCAATATTTGTAGTTGCTGGGATTGTTGTAGTTGAAAGATCCGAATTTTGTTTGTTGCAAGTTTGGGGGAAAGATTGGTCGAGAACTTGGTACAAATTTTTGCGCCATTACTCTGCCAAATTCTTCCTAGAATAATGGGAATGAATATAACTTCTAATTTATTAATTTTATTTTAAAATTATTATTGCCAAATGAATCTGCCAAATTTATATGAATCTAACTTCTGTATTTTTGTCTTTTCTAGGTTGATAGCTTCAGATCCTGCTGAAAGTTTTCCCAATGAGGATGTACGTGGATCAGATAGTGTTGGGAATCCTATAGGGCATGCGCAGCGGAAACGAAAAAAAGATCCGAATTTCCAAACAAAGATCAATTCGTGGATTTCGTCGATTTTAAACGAGAAAAAGATGAATACGAAAAACTTACCTTTTCGCGTATTTAACTTTGATCATCACGAATCTTCAATCTTCTCCAATAGTTCAATTGTACCGTCTCTTGATCATCACGCAGGAACAGACTCCGGAAAATCTCCATGGCGGCTAGGCGAGATCGAGTGCACTGTGAAGAGAGAAGAAGAAAACGTTTTCTCCTCTGCTTTGTATTTCTGGTGGAAGATTTCAGTTATGTGAATTGTTACAACTGTGTAATCTGGCTTGTGTTGGAGGATTAAATAAATCCTCCAACTTAAGCCCACCAAATCACACAAACACGCCCATATGGGCCATTGGACAATCAATTGGGCTATGTTGACCCAGTCACTTAGTCCAATTAATTTAATCAATTAACATTTAATCAAATTAAATATATATCAATTAAATCAATATTCTTGTTAATTAATTAATTAATTAATATTATAGTTTAAATATTTAATTAACCTAGTCAATTAGATATTCAAACTAATTAATTTAATTCACCATTGTTTAATCCAATTAAACAACCAATTAAATTAATTTGTCCAATTAATTAATTCGTCCTTCCAAAGGACAAATTACCAAAACACTCTCCAAATACAAGACTTGACTTCCCCGTCTATTTCTTTATAGTGCGACTCTCTAAGTTCGTCTCAATTGGCAATGGGAGGATACCAAAGGTTGTGGGTGACACCTAGCCAGCACCGTGGCCCCAGATCGTAGCCCAATCGAGTATGAAATGACTATGTCATTACAAACCTCTAGATTATGAATATCGTATGAGTATAAGCCCTTCACTGACGTATCCCGATCGAGTGAAAGTCATGGAATATGTCAAACTCACAGTACTCGATACTATGCTTAAAAATCATAGTAATATGAGATTACTGAACACGAGTTAGTTCATCAGCTCTGGCCAGAGACTTTCAATCTCATTTACCTAGGATCGCATAGGATACTTCTCGTTTACTTTTGAGACAGTGAATTCCTTCTTGGTAATCACCTCACATGCTACTTGCCCATTGGAATGCATTTCGAGGTTGACCTCACCTTTCAACGGGTGATTTGGGTCTAATTACTCTAGTGACAGAATCCAATGTCACAAGCACACTGTGATCGTAACTCCTCAAGTCTAAGGCTCACGCATACCTTCATAATCAGTAATCCAATCATTGACAGTCAATGAGCAAAAACCCATGTGATCGAATTACTACGAGCCGTGTTTGAATACACTAATCCCATCAATATATCTATGACATATACTCCCACTATCCCATAGTGTTCGACTGGCACTCCATTATCGGAGCATGTGTTATACAAGTCCATATGAATCTTAATGCCCAATTGAGATTCTCTGACTTGCGAACTATTTAAGTGATCAAGTATCAAACCTTTCCAGTGCCCATCTCCTTAAGGAGTGCGAAGGTTTGCCTTGACACACATGGACCGGTTGTTCATTTAAAACTTTATAGATGCCATCAAGAATTATACGAACAACATATTGTTGCCTTTATATTAATTAGAGGTTGCACAATATAAACTTGTGCCTTGTATTCTAACTCCTCGTTGGCATCGAGGGCACATTCCCAACAATTTCCCACTTGTACTTAATGTAAATCGCTATGGTATTAAATACCCATCTTCTAAAGATGTCGCTCTAGCACCGCCTGTGACAATGCCCAGTAAGTGGGTCAGCCGTTTAATCAGCTAAGCTTATTTTCTATAAGGCTATATCGCCCTTTCCAACGATCTCTCAAGAGATGTTGTATCTCTCATCATTTGTTTGGATTTGTGGGACCTAGGTTCCTTTCATACTCGTGAACTTTATTTCATCACAGTAAAGTGATAATGCAAGCTCTGCGCTAGGGACGAATAGCAGTTCTACCATGTACTTCAGATCTAAACAGTTTCCTTCGACAGCCTCTAAGACTCCCTGGCATTTCATATTCATTCTCATTGGTAGAGTATTTTACTTGGAACCTTTCCAAGTTGTTCCACAATTGAGGATGAATATTAACCCAAAGTGGAAATTCAATCTCCTTTGTCAGACACAAGGTCCGATTAAGTATAAAACTTCCACTATCAGTTCTCCATGGGTATAGACAAAGAATATATCCTAAGTTCTTCTCAAGTAATCCATGATATATATTATGTCTACCCATTGCTCTTCCTCTCTAGGCAAGAGCCCTTTCTCAGTTCTTCTTCCTAAATTGCTTTAGGATTTATTCTAAGCAAAGGGCTTGGGAAGGGCCCATTATCCTATTTGCCCTATTTTCATAGATGCAAATTATAAGGATAAAGATGGCTTCTCCAAAGTCTTTCATGGAGAACATGCTCGATGTTTATATCTTGACATAGTCAATGAGTCCACATCATTTCTCATAAAATGATATCTCGCTCCCACTGACCTTATTGCACACAGATGGTCTCTCTTCGTTTAGATGATATCATAATTCCAAATGTCATCAAAGTGAAGATTCTAACTACGAGAGGTCCACTTAAATCCATACATGGATTCATACAACATGTAGACCTTATGATAATCTACTTCAAATGTGAAACCTTTGGGCTGTTCGAAATGGATGTCTTTCAAAAGGAATCTATTTATGAAAGAGTCTTCACATTCACGTGCTAGATTTTCATAATATTGGTGTGTTGTTATCGAAAGTAAGATTCTAATAGATTTGATTTTAGCTGTGGCAAAGGGGCTTCCTCATAGTCAATGCTCACACCCTTTCGCCATCAGCCTAGCCTTGCTATTCGAATCAATCTTTCTCTGGTAGATGTACTCGCCTCTGATGAGTTCAAAACTCTTGGGGCGATCTACTAGAGTCCAGGATTGCTTCAAAGTCATCTAATCCATCTTCACTTTCATAACCTTGACAACTTCTCGTAGATTCCATATCCACCATCGATTTGTCATGGTAGAGGGATTGTATCCTTGGTTCTCCTCTGCTACATCATTCATCCTATGCTTTCTTTGTAGCAGACAAGCACTTCTCTCAGGCGGCTGAGAGACTCTTCCATATCAATCATTGGTGGTTGTGTTTTAATGGGCTTAGTTTGCTTCTTTGAATAGCAGTGTCCTAAGACATTTTGTTTTATTCTTTTAGAATTATCTTTCCACCTTCTCCAATTTCTCGAATGATCTTATCTTCAAGACAACAGAACTCTAAGGTCATAATGATCCCCTGATCATCATGTAAGTAGAAAGAGTTCTCCCATTGAATCTTTGGGATAGCTAACAAAACGTCATTTTAAGGACCAAGCTTCCAAATTCTTTACCTTTATCTTTTCTACGTAGGTTGGGAATTCCCATACCGTCACGTGTTTAAGATCAAGCTTCCACTGGCGCCACATCTGATATGGTGCCTTAGGAATGAATTTGGAGGGATATCTATTCAAGATGAACCTATGGGTAGCGCGAGACTCATTATGAATTGGGTAATTCTATGTAGCTTAGCATAGAATGAGTCATGTCCAACGATGCCTCGTTCTTGCATACTACTACCCTATTCGCTTGTGGAGTCGCTGGAAGTATAAACTGTGAAACTATGTTACGTTCTTTTAGGAACGGGTCAAATTAGGAAATCATACACTTTACATTACAATCTAATTGTAGTGTCTTAGTAAGATACCATATATTCAACCATAGACGTCAGTACGCACAAACTTTAGAACTTGAGCGGCCCTTTAATATGTTCTCTGTGAAGGGAGATTTGATCATCTTGCCTATGAGATAAGATTCTTAAGTTCGGATAGGGATCCAATCTTAATGGGCTTGTACCCCCACGTTTCTCCCAATGGGCTTCCCTTTGATTTAGGTATTTTCGTCATAATTTAGCAATGAATATCCCGCATAGTGCTTTGATTTGTTTCAATTTCAAGTGTGTAGGGATTTAAGTCAAATAGATTGATTATCGAGTAAGAAGGCCGGACAAGAGACGAAAAAGCGAAGAAAAATATGAATCTGCCACTCTGGACCGCGGCACAGGACCCGGTGCAAGACCGCGGTCGCGGTGCAATGCCAAACTCAGAAATCCGAATAGGACCGCGGCACGGAACCGCGGCCTTCGGCGCCCAGAAAACTATTGAAAGTGCGCTCGATCTCGGAATCAAAATCTTCAAGGTTTCTTTGAAATGTGCGGGTCATGCACTACTCAAAGAAGGTTGACAATAGAATCAAAAGAACCAAATTTAAAACGCAAAAACAACAACTTTTAACGTAAAAACAGCAAACCAAAATGCAAAAACAGTAACTTAAAATGTAAAAACAGCAACTTAGTCTTAGAATAGATAAGTGAATTACAATATCAAATAACGCAATTGTCCCCGGCAACAGCGCCAAAAACTTGACACACGAAATCCTAGCAAGTATACTAGGTCGTACAAAGTAATAAAGTGGACTATTTAGCCCGGGGTGTATCGTCTCCACAGGGACAATTGGATTCAATGCTCGTAATTGCTATGTTATCTAACTCTAAGCTAAATCAAATTATAAGATGATGGTTGATTATACTATGAAAATAATCAAAGACAACTATGTGATAAACAAGATAATAAATCGAATGGAAAGAGGTGATTGGGTTATGATCCTACTATGTTCTATTCTATGTTCATGAACTCTTAATTTCCGAATTTATTACATTCTTGTTACATGTTTGATTTTATGCTTAATGCTTTCACATGAATGATCACCATGTATTTGATATAATGCTTTGTCTTGAGACCGAGAGGAGATAGATAAAGGGAGATCGAAAAATCAAACATCATAACGTAACAATTGACTAGAGATAGAATTGATTGCGTTGTGTGGCTTTTTGTGATAAGATGACCCGATTGAATGTAGGATCTTCGTAAACAACGAATTCCTTTGAACTTAAATGCATGTTAGTTAATTCAATCTTCACTATAGAGATATAGGAAGTTGTTAACTAGTATAGGCTTGTTATTTCAAGAGATTGAATAATAAATACATTAGGGCGTTTCGCCATAACAAGAACGTTCTAAGAATTCGGATAATTGAGAGTTCATGAACATAGAATAGAACATAGTAGGTTCATAACCCAATCACCTCTTTCCATTCGATTTTTTATCTTGTTTATCACATAGTTGTCTTTGATTATTTTCATAGTATAATCAACCATCATCTTATAATTTGATTTAGCTTAGAGTTAGATAATATAGCAATTACGAGCATTGAATCCAATTGTCCCTGTGGAGACGATACATCCCGGGCTAAATAGTCCACTTTATTACTTTGCACGACCTAGTATACTTGGTAGGATTTCGCTTGTCAAGTTTTTGGCGCCGTTGCCGGGGACAATTGCGTTATTTGATATTGTAATTCACTTATCTATTCTAAGACTAAGTTGTTGTTTTTGCATTTTAAGTTACTGTTTTTGCATTTTGGTTTGCTGTTTTTACGTTAAAAGTTGTTATTTTTGCATTTTAAATTTCTAGCACATTGCCCCCAATGAGCGGACATATATACGTAAAGAAGAAGAAAGAAAGACGTCCCTGAGTGTGGAAGGTAAGTGATGTCCAAAAAGCAAAAAAGCAACAAGGCGTAGAGTCTGAAACTAAAAGCGAGCCATCTGTTGAGTTAGAAAAGACAAGAAAAGACAAGAAGCATCATCATAACACTAAGGTCACACACAATGAGAAAAGCATAAACACCACAACCAGAAAACGACAATAAACATAATAATCCAATAATACAAACGTTCAAAAGGAAGAAATAAAAAATAATAATAATAATAATAAAATGTCTAAGGGGATGTGGGCATAGCGTCATCAGGAGCTTCTGAAGTGTCGGGCTGTAGATGGGGAGGTGAGTCCCAGGCAGGGGGTGAAAGTGGGGTACTGGGTCCGGAGTGGAGGTGCTCGAAACTGCGTATCTGATAATCTCATAAGCGCTTTTGGCGCCTCTCAGTCCAGTCCAACTGTGTAGTGATCTCGTGAAATGTTTTCATCATCGTATCAAAACCCTGATGCATATCCATCCGTAAAGCATGTATCTGAGCATCGAGGTGTTCATACCTCGCAGTCTGAGAACCTGGGGCTAGGGGAGGGACAGTGGGAGCCTGCATATCAGGAGGTACATCAGCATCACCGGCATCCGCATAAAGTGGTGGAAGCGGTGCAGCAATGCTGGCATCATCAAGATCTCCCATAGGCCGTGTTGTGGCCTCAGAAGAGTGAATAGGGACACTCGCGCGTATAGCTAATGCAGTGATCAAATGAGGGTGAGCCAGATTCTGTGTAGTGCTCTTCTGAATCGATTCCAACAGAGATTTGTTTAATATGCGGCCTACCTCAATGCTGCGGCCACTCATAATGGCATAAAGAAGAGTTGCTCGGCACTTTAGCACCATACTGACCGATGTGGTGGGAAGAAAGCGGGCCATAATGAATAGATACCAAAGCTTGGCCTGGGGCAGAAGGCATGTGCGGGGAAACTTGATCGAAATGCCCCGAGTCGTTATCCAAGTGGACCCAGGGTGGCAAATGTTGTTCATCAACTCCATATAGTCAGGCTCAAAGTTCAAAAATTCCTCATTGCCAACGTATGGAAGCTCAAAGAGTCCGTTGTGTGAAAATTGTGGTGGAAATCATCGCCTTACGGAGTGTCATCATGGCAGTCAATCCTATCAATCAGAATGTGTTGAAGATGCAAATTATGTGCAAAATTCGAATAGGACACAAAATGACCCATTTTCTGAAAAATATAACCCGGGGTGGAGAAATCACCCGAACTTCTCATGGAGTAACAACAACAATGTGGTGAAGCAACCTCCCGGGTTTCAAACAGACGGTGATAGACCGCCATTTCAATGCCAGGGGGGTTTTCAACCCAACACATTTCACAGACAAGGAGGTTACCAACCACAGGAAAAGAAACAGAGTTTTGAAGAATTGATGCTCCAATATGTAAAGAAAACTGATGAATATATGAGGAGAAATGATGAACGGTGTCACAACCTTGAAATTAATGTGAGCAACATACAAACTCAATTGGGACAATTGGCTAGTCAACTTTCAGGTAGAACACCGGGATCGCTACCTAGCGACACTGAGAAAAACCCGAAAGAACAGGTTTAGGCCATCGCATTGAGAAGTGGTAAAAACGTTGGTGCTGAAAATCTCCAAAAATCCGACTTGAACTGCGACACTGCGCCGCGGTCTGAAATTCCAGTGTCCAATTTCTTATGCAAAGTTCTACCTGATTAGCTAGTGAAGTGGAAGCTTCCACTTCATAAACTCCACTCGCCTTCTTTGGAAGTATTATTCTCTCGGTAGGCCATTGGTAGTTATTTTCCGACATTCTATCGATCATTTCCCAAGCCGCTTGTGGTGGTAAATTCATGAGTGAACCACCCGCAGCTGCGTCAAGATGAGTGCGAAGGCCGGGTCCAAGGCCTTGATAAAAGATGGTCACTTGAGTCCAAACCGCAAAACCATGGTGAGGGCATTTTCGGAGAAGTTCCTTGAATCTTTCAAGTGCTTCATAGAGTGACTCTCCCTCAATTTGTCGAAAGCTTTGTATCTCAACTTTGATAGCGGCTGTTTTCCCCGGTGGAAAATATTTACTCAAAAACTTCTCCACCAACTGGTCCCAAGTATGAATGGATGTCGTTGGCAATGAGTCAAGCCAAGCTCTTACTTTATCCCTCAATGAGAACAGAAAGAGTCTCATTCTAATAGCATCATCTGTCACTCCATTTTGTCGAAATGTGCTCAAATAGCTAAGGAACTTGGTAATGTGAGCATGTGGTGACTCATCCGCTGTACCCCGATATTGTTCATTGGAAATGAGTTGAAGAATAGCCGGTGAGATTGTAAAATTGTTTGCTTCTACCGTGGGTAGTACGATAGCACCAGCGGCTCCATGAACAGTGGGTTGCATATAATCACGTAAAGGACGGGGAGCTTGCTCTTGTCTTTGTGCTAATGTGGCAGCAACAGCGGCTTGAATCAAGGCTTGAATTCCCTAGTCCTCTAAATTGACGGGATTGTTCCCTTCCATTGCCTCAAATTCATTCTCGTTTTGGCTTTGTGCTCGTCTTCTTCTATTGAAAGTGCGCTCGATCTCGGAATCAAAATCTTCAATGTTTCTTCGAGATGTGCGGGTCATGCACTACTCAAAGAAGTCAACCTAACAATAGAATCAAAAGAACCAAATTTAAAACGCAAAAACAACAACTTTTAACGTAAAAACAGCAAACCAAAATGCAAAAACAGTAACTTAAAATGCAAAAACAGCAACTTAGTCTTAGAATAGATAAGTGAATTACAATATCAAAGAACGCAATTGTCCCCGGCAACGGCGCCAAAAACTTGACACGCGAAATCCTAGCAAGTATACTAGGTCGTGCAAAGTAATAAAGTGGACTATTTAGCCCGGGGTGTATCGTCTCCACAGGGACAATTGGATTCAATGCTCGTAATTGCTATATTATCTAACTCTAAGCTAAATCAAATTATAAGATGATGGTTGATTATACTATGAAAATAATCAAAGACAACTATGTGATAAACAAGATAATAAATCGAATGGAAAGAGGTGATTGAGTTATGATCCTACTATGTTCTATTCTATGTTCTTGAACTCTCAATTATCCGGATTCTTAGAACGTTCTTGTTATGGCGAAACCCCGTAATGTATTTATTATTCAATCTGTTGAAATAACAAGCCTATACTAGTTAACAACTTCCTATATCTCTATAGTGAAGATTGAATTAACTAACATGCATTTAGGTTCAAAGGAATTCCTTGTTTACGAAGATCCTACATTCAATCGGGTCATCTTATCACAAAAAGCCACACAACACAATCGATTCTATCTCTAGTCAATTGTTACGTTATGATGATTGATTTTTCTATCTCCCTTTATCTATCTCCTATCGGTCTCAAGACAAAGCATTTTATCAAACACATGGTGATCAAGCATATGCAAGCATTAAGCACAAAATCAAACACGTAACAAGAATGTAATAAATCCGGAAATTAATGATTCATTAAACACAAAACATCACAAAGTATTCACATAACCCAATCACAAAAATACTTAGCTCATACTTACAACAACAAGTGATTCAACAACTTTACAAGACATAATTGAAATACTAATCAAGAGAAAGAGTTGAATTACTCCCTATTATAAAGTGTGAATCCAAGCTTTGATGATGAAAATGATGATGATGAGGATGATGATGGCTCTTCAAGCTTCCTTAGGACTTCCCATGGCTCCTCGTTGGTGTTTTAGAGCATGTCTCAGTGTTTTCCAAGAGAAAAGTGTGTTATAAAGGAAGAAAACGGCGGACTTAAAATTAGGGCATCGGGTTAACTGACCGCGGTCCGGATGGCAAGTAATGTCGCGGCCCATTAATGACTCTTCGACGCCCTGTGTGGATCTCGGCTCAAACCGCGGCAATACTCGCCAATTGGACCGCGGCACTACTTGCCATTCGGACCGTGGTCAGTTAATAATGTGTGCCGCGGTCCGATTCCCCCGATGCCCTAATTTTAAGTCCGCCGTTTTCTTCCTTTATAACACACTTTTCTCTTGGAAAACACTGAGACATGCTCTAAAACACCAAGGGGGAGCCATAGGAAGTCCTAAGGAAGCTTGAAGAGCCATCATCATACTCATCATCATCATTTTCATCATGAAAGCTTGGATTCACACTTTACAATAGGGAGTAATTCAACTCTTTCTCTTGATTAGTATTTCAATTATGTCTTGTAGAGTTGTTGAATCACTTGTTGTTGTAAGTATGAGCTAAGTATTTTTGTGATTGGGTTATGTGAATACTTTGTGATGTTTTGTGTTTAATGAATCATTAATTTCCGGATTTATTACATTCTTGTTACATGTTTGATTTTGTGCTTAATGCTTGCATATGCTTGATCACCATGTGTTTGATAAAATGCTTTGTCTTGAGACCGAGAGGAGATAGATAAAGGGAGATCGAAAAATCAATCATCATAACGTAACAATTGACTAGAGATAGAATCGATTGCGTTGTGTGGCTTTTTGTGATAAGATGACCCGATTGAATGTAGGATCTTTGTAAACAAGGAATTCCTTTGAACCTAAATGCATGTTAGTTAATTCAATATTCACTATAGAGATATAGGAAGTTGTTAACTAGTATAGGCTTGTTATTTCAAGAGATTGAATAATAAATACATTAGGGGGTTTCGCCATAACAAGAACGTTCTAAGAATCCGGATAATTGAGAGTTCATGAACATAGAACATAGTAGGATCATAACCCAATCACCTCTTTCCATTCGATTTATTATCTTGTTTATCACATAGTGTCTTTGATTATTTTCAAGTATAATCAACCATCATCTTATAATTTGATTTAGCTTAGAGTTAGATAATATAGCAATTACGAGCATTGAATCCAATTGTCCCTGTGGAGACGATATACCTCGGGCTAAATAGTCCACTTTATTACTTTGCACGACCTAGTATACTTGCTAGGATTTCGCGTGTCAATAACCTAATCTTAGGTGCCAAACATTTCTTCCAGTTTATTTATAGCGTACTACGTTCTCTAGTTTATGTGTTCACAATGTACTAATTCCAAACTTTCAAATCGTGTTAACAATTTTAGTAAGGATGTATTGTTCCCCACACTTATTTCCCAAATTAATGCCATGAAAGTTATTACCAAACTTAAAGACGTACCATTTCTTGACCAAGTCAGAAAACGATAACTTTCTTAATGCCCTTTGATAAAACTAATCAATCATCCAAACGTGTTCAGAATTATAAAAGAACAAAGGTGGACTATATTTGGATACACCCGACACCATGTCTAGTTCCAATATTGATCACCTCTTGTTTCCCCAACTGTTGTACTTCTTTCTAGTTCTTCAATCATGAGCACTAGCTCTAGAATGTAGAATACAAAAAGTTGAGAAAACCGGTCACAGAACCGTTGTTTCCAAAACACATGGTTCTATGTCCAGTGCGCCTCATATTTAAGCCCTACTCTTCATCCCATTCTTAGACTTGAGTAGTGCTTGCTTCAAGTATACAAGTCAACAACTCTGAATTGAGGACCTTCCTCAAGTTTCTAAGTTTGTTGATTTGGTTAGGCCAGTTCAGACAAAAAATTTTAGCATTATTTTAAACGGGTTGATTTTCAAGAGAGAGACATAATAAACGCAGAAAATAAATAAGATTTAATTTGGATGTTTATATTGTACACAAGTAAAACGAGGACTTTAATTTTACTTGGCTCCCACTACATTTTTCGAAATATTGCACTCGCACTGCAATTTTCGGAAATAATTCAATGGGTTGCAAGTTAACCGATTTCTGGCCCACTGATTATTCAAAGTGGTGTCGTACACCAATTTATCCAATAAATGATTCAATACCTTTCCCCATAGTTCACCAAACCGCAACCGAACAGGTTTCTAGGCTCGTGAACTACCCGAGTTCATTCTCACTAACTCCTATAATCTAACATTTGAATTTCACCTTGCAACCGAATAGGTTTCTGGGGTGAAATATGCTTCGATTAAGGCATTCCATGCACTTAATAAAATTTCAAATTATTTCTAAATGCATAACCCCCATAACTGGGAAGCATTACACATTTATAGTAATTCTAATTTTAGAAAGTTTAGTGGAGGGTGAGGATGTCCCACATCCTTTATCAACTCGGTATTATTTTAATTGGGAGAATTTTAAATATTTCAACAAGGTCTCACAAAGCATATTAACTCATATCATGCTAACATGCATATAAAGCGTAGAAAAATCTAGCAATTCTACTATTGCACATTTTATGGACGAATCAACCTATATATTTTAAGCATGCATAATAAAACATAAATCCAAGTCCATGAAATGTGTATCTCATCACATATAACAAGCATTTAACCATAAAAGCACACATGCGATAAGAGCATAAAAATAAATATAATTTATTTTGTTAATCAAATCCAATTTGATTATTACAAAATTAAATCCCATTTAATCGAAGTGAAATTAAATCCAATTTAATTTTATGTGATCGAAAAATCTATATCATAATCAATTAAATCTAATTTTGTTCATAACAAAACTAAATTTAATTTAATTTTGATATTATGATTAAATTCAATTTATCCTTCATGGAATTAAATCCAATTCAATTTCCATTAGAAGATTAATACTAATTTTATCAAAGAAATATTAAATCTATTTGAAATTAATACGTACTTAATTTCATTGGGAGGATTAAATCAACTTTAATTTAAGTGGAATTAAGTCCTGCTTAATTTCCATGAAAAAAATTAAACCGATTTCAATCATTGTGAAAACGAGTCTCACATAATTTCCATGAAAAATGATTAAATCAACTTTGAACTTAGTGAAATTAAGTCTCACTCAATTTCTATGAAAAGATTAAATTCATTTCAATCAGTGTGATATCAAGTCACACTTAATTTCAATGGGAATGATTAATTCAACTTTAATCTTAGTGAAATTAAGTCCTACTCAATTTCAATAAAAGATTAAATTAATTTCAATCAATGTGAAATTAAATCCTATGGGCTTGCAAATCATTGACTAAGTCCCGCTTAATCAATTACAAAATTAAATCGCACTTAACTTTGATGGGCAAATTAAATAGATTCAAAATATCAACAAAACTAAATCCAATTTAATTTCGTTTAATTAATTAAATCTTAATTTAATTTATGTAAATCAAATATAATTTAATTTATATTAAATCCAATTTAATAAAAATTTAATTTAATTTAATTTACAAAGAGGTTTCTGTTGATAAGGAAGAAGTTTGACCCAATTAGTTAAAATTAGATTTGGGTCTTACCCAATTAATAATTCAATTGCTATTGGGTCCAAGCTCAATACTTAATTGAATTAATTCATGGTAGACCAACAATTAATTAATTTGTGCTGGGCCAAGCCCAACACTTCTTAATTAAAAATAGGGTGGACTATTTATTTAATTAATTCGAGTGGGCCAAGGCCAACTCCTCATTAATTTAATAAATCAGCTTGGGTTTTTGATTAATTAATTAGAGTGGGCCAAGCCCAACTCCATATTAATTAATTTATGCATTGGACTAAGCCCAACACATACTAAACAACCCTAATAGCCCAAAGCCCAACAGCCTTTTTCTTTCTTCCTTCCTTCTACAGCGCCGCCAGCGGCGTTCAGACGCCGCACCGGTGGTTTTCTGGTCATGGGGAACGGCTCCCAGTGCCACTACCTTTGTCCATCAAACCTCCGGCCACTGTCGTCCTAGGACTACGCAAAATCGGCGACTTTGTTGTCAAATTCGAAATTTGCAGCAGCTCCGTCGTCGACTTTCATGGCCACAAACGGCCATGTCCGGCAAGTTCGATTCCAGTGCCACTCTAAGCAGCGCAAGGATAAGCAGCCGGCAACGTAGTATGCGTCAATATCAAAACCACAATACCCGACCGAAAAATATGTTTTTCGACGAATCTTTTGATCGATTTCGCCACCCTTCCGGCAACAGACAGAGGCGAGCCTTCCGGCGATGCCATCGGCGACTCATATCGCCGCCGTCTGCGATGCATCCTACAGATTTCCAGAAGCTTGGTCGACGGCGTCGATATTTCTCCCGTCCCCAACTTCTGCTCCAAGCAGATTTCCAGAAATCGCAAGAACACCCCAGATTTGTAGAAATTCAGATTTAGCCCCAAAATCTGAATTGATCTCAAACCTTCAAAGTTCGATTCACATAAACAATTTTCAAGAAATTCATTCAATCAAAATTTTAGAATCTCAGATTTGTTTAACAGGCCCAAATTCAGATTTCATAAAATCGAATTTTTCAGATATATTGTAATCCCAAAAACAGATTCGAAAACATGAATAGTTCGGATTCTCAACCCAAATAGAAATTGGATTTCCAATCAGTTTTCTAGAAAACAAAGATCCAGATTTAATTAATTTCAGAATTTTTAGATCCAATCTAATAAATTCCGAAACATCAACTAATTTTTTGATCCATTAATATTGATTCAAAATCACAAATAACGCATTCAATTCAATATCAAATAAACATGATGAACATGCATATAAAAATCAACTAAACAAACAAAGTTGGCTCTGATACCACTGTTGGGAATCCTGTAAGGCATGCGGAACGGAAACGAAAAAAAGATCCGGATTCCTAAACCAAGATCAATTCGTGGCTTTCGTCGATTTTAAACGAGAAAAAAATGAATACGAAAAACATACCTTTTCCCATATTCAATTTTGATCCTCGCAAATCTTCAATCTTCTCCAACGGTTCAATTGTACGGTCTCTAGATCATCACGTAGGAACAGACTCCGAGAAATCTCCATCTCCAATCTCCATGGTGGCTAGGCGAGATCGAGTGGACTGTGAAGAGAAAAGAAAAAAAAGTTTTCTCCTCTACTTTGTATTTTTTGTGGAGGATTTTAGTTATGTGAATTGTACAACAGTGTAATCTGGCTTGTGTTGGAGGATTAAATAAATCCTCCAACTTAAGCCCACCGAATCACACACACACGCCCATATGGGCCATTGAACAATCAATTGTGCTATGATGACCCAGTCAACTTAGTCCAACTAATTTAATCAATTAACATTTAACCCAACTAAATATATATCGATTAAATCAATATTCTTGCTAATTAATTAATTAACTAATATTATGGTTTAAATATTTAATTAACCTAGTCAATTAGATATTCAAACTAATTAATTTAATTCACCATTGTTTAATCCAATTAAACAATCAATTAAATTAATTTGTCCGATTAATTAATTCGTCCTTCCAAAGGAAAAATTACCAAAACACCCTCCAAATACCAGACTTGATTTCCCCGTCCATTCCTTTATAGCGCGACTCTCTAGGTTCATCTCAATTGGTAATGAGAGGATACCAAAGGTTGTGGGTGACACCTAGCCAGCACCGTGGCCCCACATCATAGCCCAATTGAGTACGAAATGACTATGTCATTACGAACCTCTAGATTATGAATATCGTATGAGTATAAGCCCTTCATTGATGTATCCCGATCGAGTGAGAGTCATGGAATATGTCAAACTCACAGTACTCGATACTATGCTTAAAAATCATAGTAATACGAGATTACTAAACACGAGTTAGGTCATCAGCTCTGGCCAATTCTCATTTACCTATGATCGCATAGGATACTTCTCGTTTACTTTTGAGACAGTGAATTCCTTCTTGGTAATCACCTCACATGCTACTTGCCCATTGGAACGCATTTTGAGGTTGGCCCCACCTTTCAACGGGTGATTTGGGTCTAACTACTCTAATGACAGAATCCAACGTCACAAGCACACTGTGACCGTAACTCCTCAGGTCTAAGGCTCACGCATACCTTCATAATCAGTAATCCAACCATTGACAGTCAATGAGCAAAAACCCATGTGATCGAATTACTACGAGCCGTGTTCGAATACACTAATCCCATCAATGTATCTATGACATATACTCCCACTATCCCATAGTGTTCGACTGATACTCCATTGTCAGAGCATGTGTTATACAAGTCTATATGAATCTTAATGCCCAATTGAGATTCTCCGACTTGCGAACTATTTAAGTGATCAAGTATCAAACCTTTCCAGTGTCCATCTTCTTAAGGAGTGCGAAGGTTTGCCTTGACATACATGGATTGGTTGTTCATTTAAAACTTTATAAATACCATCAAGAATTATACGAACACCATATTATTGCCTTTATATTAATTAGAGTTTGCACAATATAAACTCGTGCCTTGTATTCTAACTCCTCGTTGGCATCGAGGGCACATTCCCAACCGAGAGACGTGCTGAAAATAAGATACGGAGAGGTGTCACGGCTATAAGAAAAGTTATCGATGCTAGAAGTAAAGACATAAAGCTACCTATCAGCGGGAATGACAGAGGTCAAGCAGTTGACCCAAACAAATAAACACTTGTTGGTTATATAGGAGTCTTGGCTCGATTAAAGGTGCTAATTACCATTAATGATTGGCGACAAGTCCCGTCACCAACAAAAAGAGCAATTTGGGATGAAATAACGATAATTTGGATATTATCATGTGTCTAATTGTTAATGTATTTTTTGTTGATTTAATTTTCTCTAAATTATAATTTCACATATACTTTGTTTGTTTTTTATAGTTGTCATTTGATATTGAAGACAGTAGAAAAAAGTACGTACTAGCAGAAGTTGGGAAGCTAGCACGTAACTTCAGGAGCTACTTGAGTAGAGTGTGGGTACGTGATGATGATTGGAATATTAATTACGACCCACCCTCACAATATGATATACCTCAAGTCAATTGGACGACATTTGTGGATGTTCGCCTAAGTGAAGAGTTCCAGGTAGTCATTTTAATTTACGGTTTTATTTGTTGGTTATTGCTTTCATATTTAACTAATACTTTGATTATGTAATAAATAGCAACTAAGTAGGGAAAATCAGGAAAGAGAAAGGAACCTGAATATCCTTACAAGAAATCATGTCTTGGCCATGCTCTTGTGGAGCAAATTCAGGCACGTAGTTCATTTAACAGTGAATCCTTACAATTTTTTTAATATAAATTCCTTGTTAATAAATATATATTTTTTAATCAAAATATAGATGAATAAAAGAAAGGATGCGGGGTCCGATTGCACAGAGGTTACACGAGCACTCGTGTGGAGGATTGCACATTCCAAAAAAAAAGAATGAAATTGATAACGCCAATGTTAGAAGAGTAGTGAATGAAATGGTGAGTTATTTGCAATTTTAGCTCTATAATGTGTTGTATGTTTGTTTTGAAATGCTTTTGAAAGAACAAAGTTCACTATTTTTTTTTATTTTTTAAATGTATTATTACCGGAGAGCATTTGACAAGAGAGTACTGGCCATAGTGGAAACGAGAGGAGTCGAGATGATATATTGGCTAAATCTCTTAAAAAGAAGGAGCATTCGGGTCGCGTTAGGGGTGTTGGCTTTGGGGTCTCACAAAAAGAGTATTTTACAGATCCAAAGCCTTCTAAAGATATGGAGATGGAAAGCTTGAGAAGCAGGGTGAAGGGCCTCTCTGAATCACTATGGAACGCGAGGTTGACGAGATGCGGGCACCTAGGTCGCGTCAGCTACATGAAGATGAGGTGATTTCTTTGAAAGATAACTGCCCAGAACCAGTTAAGATGCTTCTTGAGGTAATGATCTGAACTTGTTTAGTGATCATGTAACTTGTAACTCTTTATTTCTGTAAAGCACACAAAACTTTCTAGTTTAATGTTGTGTATATATATATATATATATATATATATGTGTGTAGGTTAAGGTTCCATGTCAATTAGCACTTTCATTACCGTCATATCGTGTGATGGCTAAAGGATAGATGTTCAATCGACAACATGATAGAATACTTCAAAACCGTCCATTGCCTACCAACCTTGTGAAAGTGTGCATTGACACTGCAGTTGAGGAGGATACACCCCTACCCGTCCCTCTCAATGATGAAGTGCTCACCATTTCTAATGCTTTG
Source organism: Buddleja alternifolia (assembly GCA_019426215.1). Taxonomy (NCBI): domain Eukaryota; kingdom Viridiplantae; phylum Streptophyta; class Magnoliopsida; order Lamiales; family Scrophulariaceae; genus Buddleja; species Buddleja alternifolia. Next base: position 28,222,299 of record CM033393.1, on the reverse strand, counting down.
GGTACCTTTGTTGCTTGGCCTATGAGTCTTATCATTGTTACCGATGCATCGGTATGTAATTAGTAGCTAGCCATTAATAAATTATAACAATTGTTTAACGTTACTAAATATACATTAGTGAGTAACATTCACATTTTGTTTTCTTTGCTTAAAGAGTCTCTTGGACAATTCAAATCATTTGGAAACCAAAAATCAGGGATGTCCAAGCACTCAGCTGTCAAAGCAAGACCTCTAGTGGCCAAGCCTGCACGTGAAGGTGACAGATGTGCAAATCTTGTACTAGCTGGACACCCTAAGGACCTTTTAATTCTTGGAAAGTACATGAAGAGGATGTCTATTGATGACTAGATTACTATAGACTTCAAGGAAAGAATTATGAATCTTGAACTCCAAGAGTTTATTGGGAGAGAGGAGATCTGTCACCTTTTGCGTCAAGAAGAGATAGGATCTTCTCTATTTTCAGTGTACATAAAGTAAGTTTTTTAATTATTTTATTACGTCTGTACAATAATTATTTTTGTTACTTAAAATTTATTTTATGCTCAATTTAGGTTTTTGTGGGTTAATTACGTGGTCCTCGAAGGGAAAGAAGGTCTTTTCGGATCAGGTGCTCGGCTAATTGAACAAGTGCAGCTCATAGCAAATGCTATGACAGAGAGTGAACAAATGAATAAGTTATTCTTGCACCCTACAGCACCGGGTGAGCTACTAAAGACCCAACTTTAATTAGTAAAATTTGTTATGCAAAATAAATTTTGAACTTATCTTCTGAATGGTTTTTAGGGGACATTGGTTGTCTCTTGTGATTGATCCATTTCAAGAGGTTGTTTACTATCTGGATTCTTTGCATAGTGATTCGGACAATCGATTTGACCTAAAAGAAAAAATCAATCAGTAAGTTTTTCATTCAATCAATGTATCCATTATATTTGATATTATTTTTAAAGTGTATATGTCTTCCTAGATTTCACATAATTGCTTGTTTTTGACATATTTCCTTGTTTTTTGTATTTTTTTACAGGGCTATGCTCTTATTTCCTGCAAATCACAATAACCATTTCAAGAAATCCAAAAACAAAGCCTATAAATGGATTAGAATAAAGGTTAGTGTTTTCTAGTTTCAAGAGATTATTTGTATAAAAGTTAGTGTTCTAATACAACTTTGATTACTCCTGTAGTGCCCCCGACAGACAAATGACGTAGATTGTGGGTACTTCATTATGAGATTTATGAAGGAGATTATTAGCCACAGAGAATCTATAATCCCAACAACGGTATGCATAATCCTAATACTCAATTTCTTTCCCTTTTGAAGTTATTAAACCTTTGGTAGGTAACTGAAACGTCATTTGGGTTTGCAATCTCTATATATATCTTGCAGTAATTTCATGATTATCGATGCTCCTTCTACACTCAAGCACTAATTGATGATGTACGTTGCGAAGTGGCATAATACATTATCAAATGCGATTAGAAATTAGATAATGTATTTTTTGTACATTGTGGCTTGTTGTAAATTGTGATTTGATTTGTTGTGTTTAAATTGGGATTAATTTAATTAGTTGATTGTAAACATGTGATCATTTGTTGGAGATTATAAAATTTTGCTGTTGGAGGAAAGAATTGGTTATATTGAAGTTTTGGTTTTTTCTTGTTTCTGTTGAATTTGTTGTACTGTGCAGCTGGTTTGTTGTGTTGGTTTATTGAATTTGTTGTACAGGAAGGTTTCAAACTAGTAGGGAGGAAAAAAAAGGAACACCTATTACAGCGGTTCATGTTAAAACCGCTGCAATAGGGTTAAAAAAATATAAATAAATAAAACCCCAATTACAGCGGTTCACATTATCACCACGGTTTAATAATAACCACTGTAATAGGCCTAAACCCTATTACAACGGTGCCTATTACTAATGTTAAAACCGCTGTAATAGGTAAAAAAACCGCTGTGATGGGCATTTTTTGTAGTAGTGTTAGATAGATCACAACCGATATTCCGTTATAGGCTGAGGTTAAGTGATGCATGAGCTAAAAGTAAGATTGAACCATCAGTTGGACTGATTGGCATGGAACGCCACTTCAAAGATTCCAATGAGCCATATATCAAAACATATTGCAACTCATTGAAATTTTTGAAGAACTTAATCACTCACTACGAAATCTATCTAACGAGATTTCCATTCATTGCAGTGAGAGTGCAATGGTTCAAAAAATGTAGTGGGAGTCAAGTCGATTAAAGTACTAATTTTACTTGGGTACAATATAATCATCTAATGAAATCTTGGTTTATTTTCTGCAGTTAAATATATCTCTCTCAAAATAGTTAATAATTCACTCAAAGTTTTGCTTGAAAAAAAAGTCTTGAATGGACAGAACTTCTCTGATTGGAACAAAGGACTGAGGACTGTTCTCAATGATGAAAATCTCGAGTATATGTTGGAATTGGATCGACCACCGAGACCTGGGGTCAACGAGGATGGTTCGGTCAAAATCGCATACTCGGATTTGATTTCTGATGCTCGTAGAGTCAAGGATTATATATTGAGCTCCATATGTGGCGAGTTGCAGTGTACGCATGAGAATATGGATAGTCTTAAATCAATCATGCTCCACTTAGAGGAGCTATTCGGGGAACACGAAAAATTTGTTAGATATTATGTATCTAAAGAGTTGTTCAACATAAAGATGAGAGAACGTGAGGATATTAAGGATCATGTTTTGAAAATGATCTCCATGTTAGAGAGGCTACGGTCTATGGATTTCTACTTAGATTTACACCTTCAGGTGGACCTCATTCTCCAATCACTCCCTCGATTCTTCTCAGATTCATCAATTTTGACATGGATGACATTGAAGGATCACTCTCAGTACTTATGAGCAAGCTGATGATTGCACAAGAACGAATCAAAGAAAAATGGGGAGCATTCAAGATTCCTATTATTTCAAATAATACTGAATTGGTTGGAAAAATCAAAGAACCCAAAGTAACAAAAAACTCAAAAGTTTAAGACCAAGGGTCCAAAGAAGACAGGCACGTGTCTTCATTGCCGTGAGATGGGACATTGGAAGCTCAACTATCCCAAGCCGAAAGTGGAGATTGCTTCAGGTATAGAACTTAATGTTTTAGAAACAAATTGTTCCATTATATTTTTTTCTATTTCCTGGATTTTAGACTCTGGAGCTAGTGCTCACATATGTATTTTGAATCAGGAGCTGGAAAGAAGTAGGAAGCTGGAGGACAAAGAAGTGATGATCAATGTTGGCAGCGGGCACAGTGTAGCAGCCACACACATTAGGACCAATTTTATTAAATTATTGTCTGGACATTGTTTACAATTAGATGATTGCTTTGTTTTGGCGAATGGGCTTAATAATATTGTTTTAATTCTTGTTTTGGTTAGAAAAGGTTATTTATTTTCCTTTATGAACAATTCTTGTGACATTTATTTTAGAAATAAATGTGTTGGCAGTGCATCTTTGATAAATGGTTTATATTATATTAATATCCAAAATAATTGCAATATTAATGTTGTAACAAGAAAGCGCATTTTGTATTATAAGAGCCTAAGACAACTATGGCACTTCAGATTAGGTCATGTTGGGGAACATAGACTACACGAGTTAGAAAAGGATAGAGTCATAGACTTATTGGGATTGGATCCCTATTCCACTTTTGAGTCTTGTATTCAAGGCAAGATGACCAAATCCCCCTTCACTGGGAGTTTTGAAAGAGCCTTTGAGGTCTTAGGATTAATTTATATCGATTTGTATGGCCCTTTCAAAAATGTGGCCCGCGGTGGCTTTCAGTACTACATATCATTTACCGATGACCATTCTATGTATGGCTATATGACACGCTAAAAGCTAACGTGCTATGATAGCAAGTGCACTAGACGTGTGTAGTAATAAGTGGACAAAAAGTCCGGGTTGTCGAACCACAAGGACTTGAATTCTAGTTAATGATTTTCGATAAAAGATAAGACAATTAAAGTAAAGTGCAAGAAAAAGATTAAACAAACGAAGAACCAAAGAGAAACGTACTATAGATTTAATCTCACGTATGATAAAATGACTAAGGCACATGCTACAACCGAATCTACTCGTCAATATATATGAGCTACTCTTCGAATTATTAGACTCCTATTGCTTTGGTGGAAACTCCTAAATTAACTATTACCCGATGTCTCGGCACATAATAATCCTATGATTAATTGACGGTTCTCTAAATATGTCTATCCGAGAATCTAATCAAAAATCACGCATTAACGTTCTAGAGCTTCCCCGAATGAATCCGGCTAACAACACCCGGGAATCTTTACCTATTTCTAGGGCAATCCCTCATTTGTTTCGGATGATGTGTTAATTCTCTTGCACCCTAATCTATTTTCTCTCGAACAACTAGATTAGGCAAGATAGCAAGCATATGGTGATCAAACACATGATTGGAATAAAAGCATAGAATTAACACACAAAGCAATAGGAGAATTAATACAAAGAGCAACTTCACATATATTGATTCATAAATTTGGCCTTCACATGGCCTTAGTTCTACAATATTAGCCTCTCATCAAAGCCTTAAGAAAATCTAATACAAACATATACATACTCATGGAAATAAACATGTAAATGCAAATAATTAAAACTCCCTCAATTGATTGATGATGGATCTTTGCTCTCTTGATCTTCAATCCTTAGCTCCTCTCTCTTTGTTCCCCTCCAAAAGTGATGAAGAAATGGTGATGAATGATGATGAGTGAAAAGTGATGGCCAAAAATGCCTCTCTCCCTCTCCTCCTCCAAGATGTGCCGGTCAAGTGTGCTCCAAAATGCCTTAAGAAGACCACTACAAATCAGCTCTTAGTGTGTGCCCCCCCCCTAGTGTGTCCTCCACTACTCTTAAAGTGAGTAGTATAAAATTCCCTAAAGTAGATCTAGCAAGAAACATACTTATGACATCCCTCTCATACATGTGATGACCTCTTGGCTTTAAATGTTCCATTCCCCCATCAAATGATGATCTTTTGGCTGAAAGGAATCAAATCTCGGATGTGGCCACGCCTAGGCGCGGGAATTATGGCCCTCGGGCGCCGTCAGCAGAATGTTGGGAGTATTTGCCTCTGTCTTGCGCAGTAATTGTATTTCCTTCATAACTCTCTCCACAAAACTCCGATTTGGATGATTCAAGTCCTCATTTGAAGCTAACACATAGGTCTACAACTTTGTAGAAGGAAACTTCATCCAATTCGGTCTCGAAATATAAGAAAATAGCGCTCAACCGTGGAAACACATGCAGATACGGCGCCCGGGCGTGGGCAAGATGGCGCCTAGGCGTAGGGGTGCGTAGCAATTTGGCCTAAACTTGTTTTATACGTCATTTTTCATCCCGTTCTTTGATTGTATCCATTTAAGACCTGAAATAACTTAATGCACGAATTAAACGCACATGTGGCAAGAATCAAGCGATAAATGAACCTAAGACATAAACGCAAAGGGGCTTAAAAACACGTAAAAATGCCTCTTATCAACACCCCCACACTTATCAATTGATCGTCCTCGAGCAATAAGAGTTTTAAGATAAGGAAACATCATCAATCAAAGAGAGAAACAAAAAGAAAACTACCTAACTCACTTTCGTGGAGTAAACGGTTGCATTTAGCGAATGCAACAAGCCTTTGAACCTTTTAGTTACCTCAAAGGACGAGTTATAGTCTCGTGAGGGTTTGCAGACGATATACCCACAAAATCGAAAGATTTTCAACCCCGATCACTCAACGTAAATTACAATGATTAATAGCACACAATGGTATGAATTCATCTGTTTAAGCTCATATTACAAATATATACACATCACACATTTGCTCATGTTACGCCTTAACATTGAAAAGATCATCCTAAGGGTGTAGTGTAATAAATCTCAAGTATTATAGTCAAGTGGCATTCTTACCACTTTTCAAACATTAACCCCATATTTATCAACTTTTGATTATTCACATGGTACGAGAATTGAATACAACTTCATAGCCACTTAAAAATTCATCACTTCATTCCACTTTCGGATTTATCTTATGCACTTTCAACTCGAAACATTAGAGGCTAGACCATGTGCAATGTTTGATCCTCTTAGGCTTTCTATGACACCCGTGTAACGAGCTTTAGGCCAATAACTCCTAAACCAGATGGCTTTAGGGTATCAAATGTGAAGACACTCCTAAGGGCTTAATCGCTCGAGTGTCAAAGGCCACAAAATCAAACTAGGTCCTTATTCACTTAACACTTGCATTGGCTTGAGCTTAGCTCAAATTAGCAAAATAGTACAGTATTCTAGGCATGGTGCTCTTCGCCCCCAGTATCTATTAAGCCTGACTTTTTCAGTCATACCAATGTTCAACCTCTTTTTATTATTATTAAACACACGAAGTTAACGTTCTCAACTCATAACACATGTGAAAATTCTAAGTTGATATTTCTGGGATCAAGCCTTTAAGTGTTTCAAAATGATTGCCCACTCAACTCCTCTACCTTCGATTTAGGTGCATATGTGAATCATTTTAAGGTTAATCTAGTCTAGTTAGGATCCCATAAGCAAGGAACGATGTGTATAGCCATTAAAAACCAAATTGATAGAGAAAACATACCATGTATTCAAATTAACCATACTCAATGCCTCAAGTGAAGGGTTGAAATTCTATCCAAAAAAAAAAAAAAAAAATTAAAATTGCACACATTTCACATGTAGAGGTACAGCACCCCCCAAACTTGGACCGAAATATGTAAAACATGAATCAACATGACTATAATGGATCTAGTATACCCCCCCCACACTTATCATGAACATTGTCCCCAATGTTTGAAAAAGAGAAGGGCAAAGTACACGTCACCATAGGGAAGCTGAAAAGCAAACCCGAGTCCACTTAAGGCAATCAAGTCCACGGATGGCAATCACTGTGTCGATCACTACATAGGTAAACAAATGCTAGCCATACAGAGCATCAAACATTGGATAGAATAGAATAAAACAAAACGAGACAAACAAAAATGAGAAACATGCATGGAAAGAAAACATCAAGCATCCAAACATAAAACATAAAATATCCAACATCCCAACAAAAGATATCCAAAAACGAAAAGAAACATGCATGGAAATAAAACAAGATAAGCCTAATCGGTGGTGCCAAAACGGTCAATGTAATCCTCATCCTCTCCGCCGAGATCATCCAAATCAATCAACGTGCTACCCTCATCATTATGAACCTCATCATCACCTCCTTCAGGAACGAGAGCACCTGACTCGTGCATATCTGCGGGCTGCTGAGGCGGGGGCTGCGGGTAAGGTGGAGGAGCAGAATAATCAAACGGCCCCCAACCGACAAACGCATCATGCTCTACAAAAAGCTGACGGAAATAAGCACAAGTGTCGGACATGACCACCCTCATCTCATCTCGCAACTCCTCCCTCAATTCATCCTTTAATTGTCTAATGGCGGCGGCATCCATAGGTGGAAACTGTGGGGAGCTAGTAGACCGGGATGAAGACGGGCGAGGCCTCTTGGAAGTAGCTGGTGGTGGAGGAGCCTGGGAGTCGTCATCTACCACGGTGAGATAAGAACCAGGAAGCTCAGTACGCTCCAAAGGAAATGTGGGAACCTTAGCCGCCTTGCATAAAGCTGTGATCAGTGACGGGAGAATGATGGGAATCTTCCGAGTGGGACCTTCTCCCTTTTGCTTAGCCAATTCTTTGTTAATCAACGGCCCTAACTCATTCTTCAACTTCCTAAAGTGGTCCGTCAAAGACTTGTGGATTACCCGGGCAAAGTCCACAGCTTTCTTGGACATAATAGCGTAGATGAGGGTGGCCCGTTCCTTGTTTGCCTCTGATCGATTGGTACTCGGTATTAAATTGAATCGGATGAAGTCGAGCCAGAAAGCAGCCTCGGGTAATAGAGCCCTACGGGGGACATGAGCTTCTCCGGGTACCCATTCCCACCCCTCTCGGCCAATAACCCGCAAAATATCCGACATGCTAACTCGGAGGCGCCCTGCATTGTAAAGAGTGGTGAACTCGCATGTCTAAGGGGTCGGGGTGCCTATGCTCTCCCTAATCTGTCTCAACTCATAATTGACATGTTTGCCCCGGACCAAAAGGGTAGTCCCCAGCCATCCTCGTGTCTCAATCTCATCATAAACCCCGGAGCTGAAGAATTCCAGGACCCAAGGAACCGGAGAGATATAGTTATCTACTACAAGGAGAGCATAATCTATATGCAGTAGCGGAAGGAAACTATGGAGAAGATCCCTCTAGCTATGACCAAGCAATGACGGACATTGATTTAAAAAGTGGCATGAAGCTATAAAAGTAGAAATGGATTCGATGGATTCGAACCAAGTCTGGACTCTAACAGATCGACCCAAAGGTATTGTACCCATTGGATGCAAATGGATCTATAAGAGAAAGATTGGTCTTGATGGCGAGGTAGATACCTATAAAGCTAGGCTAGTGGATAAAGGGTATAGTCAAAAGGAGGGCATTGACTATAAGGAAAAATTTTTGTCTGTAGCTATGATCAAATTCATTGGAATTCTACTTTCCATAGCTGCATACCTAGATTATGAATCTGGCAAATGGATGTGAAAACCGCATTCCTAAATGGGTTCCTCGAGGAGAAAATCTATATAGAATAGCCCAAGGGTTTCATATCAGATGTGGATTCTCATAAGGTCTATAAATCGAATAGGTCTATTTATGGACTTAAACAGGCCTCTCGCAGTTGAAACCTTCATTTAGATGAGGACGTACGAAGCTATGGCTTCATATAAAATGAGGATGAACCATGTGTCTACAAAAAGGTCAGTGGGAGCAAGATCTCATTCTTGATGCTATACTTAGATGATATTCTACTTATAGGGAATGATGTAGGTCTATTAACTTTGATTAAGATATGGCTTTCAAGCACATTCTCCATGAAAGACTTGGGAGAAGCTACCTACATCCTAAGAATTCGTATCTATAGGGATATATCGAACAAGATGATAGCTCTTTCCCAAGCCCTCTACTTAGAGAAACTCATAAAGTAATTTGGGATGGAGAACTCTAAAAGAGGGCTTTTGCCCATGAGACATGAAATTCATCTCTCTACAAATATGAGTCCTCATAGTGAGGAAGATCAAAAAGAGATGAGCACAGTTCCCTATACCTCGGCAGTGGGAAGTCTCATGTATGCAATGTTATGCATGAGGCCAGATCTCTCTTATGCCGTGACCGTGGTGAGTAGGTTTCAAGCTAACCCGGGCAAAGAGCATTGGATTGCTGTGAAGTCTATCTTGAAGTACTTGAGAAGAACAAAAGATATGATTCTCATATATGGCAATGGAGAAATGAAAGTAAAGGGTCACATAGATTTAGATTTTCAATATGACATTGATGACCGATAGTCCATTTCTGGATATTCACTCTAAACGGTGGAGCAGTGTCTTAGAAAAGTTCTAAGAAAAGCACAACTGTTGATTCCACTACTGAAGCTGAATACGTGGCAGCCTCAGAGGCAGCCAAAGAAGATGTTTGAATTAAGATGTTCATGGGAGAACTTCAAGTTGTTCCCAGTTTGGAGCTGCTGTTGAAACTTTGGGGTGACAACAATGGATCCATCGTGCAAGCTAGAGAACCAATGTCTCACAATAAATCCAAGCACATAGAGAAGAGATATCACATTATTCGTGAGATCGTTGGAAGAAGCGACATTTCTGTGTAGAGAATAGCCTCAGCGGACAACGTGGTTGACCTACTCACTAAGTCATTAGTGCAGGTAGTGCTAGAGCGACATCTTGATAAGATGGGTATTAGATACCATAGCAATTGGAAATAAGTGCAAGTGGAAGATTGTTTGGTATATGCCTTAGATGCCAATGAGGATAAATATATCATATAGGGTATCTAATTATGTTATACGAACTTCGTATTATATTAATAAAAGCATTTATTCTTTTGTTCATATAAAGCTTCAGGGCATTAACAAGTATTGAACAAGCAATCCATGTGAATCAAGGTCGACTCTTCGCCCTTTATGGAATAAATAAGTGGCGTGGGGAGAGCTTGGCACCTGATCACTTAAAGGGGTAAGCAAGTTAAGGAATCTTAATTGGGCGTTAAGATTCGACTTGTATGATACATGCTCTGACAAAGAGTGCCAGCCGAACACTATTGGATAGTGAGAGCACATCTCATAGATACACCAATGGAATTGATATATTCAAACACGGCTTGTAGTGTTCCGATCACATAGGTATTTACTCCATGACTGTCAATGATCGAATTACTGATCATAATAGTATTCGTGAGCCTTAGACCTAAGGGGTCACGATCAATGTACTTGTGCTGTTAAATTTGTTACTAGAGTAGTTATGCCCAAATCACCCTTTGATAGGGCCAACCTCGAAGTGCGATCTCAACGAGTTAAGTAGCACTTGTAAGTGATCGCTAAGATGGGATTCACTATCTCGATAGTAAACGTGAAAGTATTCTGTACGATCATAGGCAAATGAAAATATAAGTCTTTGGCCAAAGCAAGGAAACTAACTTGTGTAAGACACGGAGGATAGTTTGGTAATTTCATCATGCTATGATCTGATGCACAATATCAAGTATTGTGAGTTTGACATAAACCATGACTCTCACTTGATCGGGATACGTCAGTGAAGGGCTTATACTCATACGGTATTTATGATCCAAAGGTTTGTAAATGATGCAATCATTTCATCCTCGATTAGGTCACGATGTGAGTCCACGGGACTGGCTAGGTGATACTCACATCTTTTGATATCCTCTCATTGCCAATCGAGACAAACCTAAAGAGTCGCGTAATAAGAAATAAGCAGGATATCTTTTTGTGTAAATAATTTATCTTTTGGAATGACAAATTAAATAGGACAGATTGATTTAATTGGTACATCAATTTTTAATTAGATCAAATTATTTAAATTTAATTAATTGATTTTATGTATATATATTTATTTGGATTTAAATTGGATTTGAATTAAATATATATATTAAAAGATGGACTAAGTTGACTGGGCCAACTTAGCCCATCATGGATGTCCACTAGGGACCTGGGAGATGCCCCACGTAGGCTTTAAGTCTAAGGATTATTTAATTCTCAAACAATCAAGCAAAACCTAACCCTAGTACACAATACACAAAAGAAAAGGAAAAATCCTCTCCCCTCTACTCTTCCTAGCCGTCCACCATCATGAAAGGAGAGTCCTAGGGAGATTTTAAAGGCTTATTTCGCGTGATACTTTAGAGACAGGAATTCATCAAAGTTTTTGTTACACGAATTGCAAATAAACGAATCAAATGGTATTTGATTTTGTTTATGTTTTTCATAAAATTATTGAAAATCATCAAACCCATCTTAAAGTGATTCGACTCAAGGAATCCTTTTATTTTCACTGCGTTTTTCATTCATAGGATTCCTAACAAATAGCCCATAGGTTTGATATCTCGCAACTGGAATCAACTGTTCGATCAAGAAGGGAAATCTTATGGATTCATTAAAAATAAAGATGAACCCTGTGTCTATAGATTGTCCATTAGGAGCAAGTTGACATTCTTAGTGTTTTATGTAGATGACATACTGCTCATGGAGAATGACAGGCTCATTGACATCAGCCAGAGCATGGATTTCAAGCACATTCTCCATGAAAGACTTGGGAGAAGCAACCTATATTCTTGGAATTTGCATCTACCGGGATAGAGCGAATCGAACATTAGATCTCTCTCAGGCGCTCTACATAGAGACTATGTCCTCAAGAGATATGAAATGAGTAACTCTAAGGGAGGACTTCTACCCATGGGACAAGGAATACATCTCTCTAAGTCTATGAGTCCAAAATTAGATGAGGACAGATTTAAGATACGTAAAATACCATATGCATCAGTAGTGGGAAGTCTCATGTATGCAATGTTATGCACGAGACCAGACATAGCCTTAGTTGTGAGTATAGTCAATTGGTTTCAAGCTAACCCGGGTAAGCAGCATTGGATGGCTATGAAGACTACCATTAAGTATCGTAGAAGAACAAATGATATGCTTCTGATATATGGAAATGAAGAAATGAGAGTAGATGGATATTCTGACTTAGACTTTCAGTTTGATGTGGATGATCGAAAATCCACATCTGAGTTTATATTCACTCTAAATGGTGGAGCAGTGGCTTGGAAAAGTTCCAAGCTAAGCACAACTACGAACTCCACATGCGAAGATGAATACATTGCTTCCTCTGAGGCAACTAATGAGCCACTTGGATAAGAAAGTTCATGGCTGAACTTCAAGTGGTTCGTAGCATGGAAATGTCGTTACACATTATGGTGTGACAACATTGGAGCAATAGCACTAGCTAAAGAATCAAGGTCTCACAATAAATCTAATCACATAGAGAGAGAAGGTATCACATAATTCAAGAAATCATTGTAAGAGGCGACATTGCCATACGAAAAGTTACCTCAACGGAAAACGTAGCTGGCCCACTCACTAAGCCTCTATCATCGGCGGTGCTAGAGAAACATCTTGAGAATATAAGCCTCAAATACAATAGCAATTCGCATTGAGTGTAAGTGGAAGATTGTTAGGTGTTATGCCCTCTATGCCATTGAGGAATTAGATTTAAATGGGCATTTTATTTATATTGTATAAATGTTCTTTATTATTAATAAAAGGGATTGAGTTCGTTCTTATAAATCTAACTATGGCATTGAATGTATTGAAAAAATAGGTCCTTAAGATTAAGGTGTACTCACACTACTTATTTGATAAGTAGGAGCATTGGTGGAGTTAACTGTTAGATCTTATAAACATGGTTTGCTAGTGAAAGAATCTTAATTCGGCTTTAAGATTCAACTCGTATGACACTTGATTTGACAAGAAAGTGTTAGTCTTACACTTATTGGATAGTGGAAGCTGGTGTCATGAATATGATTAACGGAGTTGACATATTCGAAAACAACTCGTTGTAATCCTATCACATGGATTTTTACGCGGTGACAGTCAATGATAAGGATTATCTGTTACGATAGTACAAGTGAGCTTTGGACCTGAGGAGTCCTTTACATTGTTCTCGTACCATTAAATAAGCTATTAGAGTAGTTAGTCCTAATCACCCGTTGGTGTGGTCGATCTTGAAGTACGATTCAATTGATGCGTACGACGATGGTGAGTGAACTGTCAATATGGAATTCACAATCTCGAAAGTAAACGAGAAGCGACCTGTACGTCATAGGTGTTTTGAAGTTAAAGTATTTGGATAAAGCAATTATAACTGACTTGTATAGGATAGTGAGGGAAGTTTTGTAGTTTCACATTGGTATGATTATATAGTACAACATCAAGTTGTATGAGGTTGACATTCCATGACTCTTACTTGATCGGGTTGCGACAGTGAAGAGCTTATATGCATATGGTAATTGTAACTAAAAGGTTTGTGACGACGTATTCATCTTGTAGTTGTTTAGGTTTCAATATAGCTTCACATGACTGGCTTGGTGATAACTATATCCTTGGAATCGTCTCAATACCAATCAAGATGAGCCTAGAGAGTCCCGCTATATAAAGATGATAGAATAAAAGAGTTTTTACTTCATAAGGATATTTTGGTAATTTCACTTAGAGTGGAAATTATTAAAATACAGGGGATATGTTGATTATAATATATATTTAATTATTGGAATTAAATATATTTATTCAATAAATATTAATGGTATTATTATTAATTTAGAATTAATAATAAGATACTATTAATTAAAATAGTAGAGTATTTAATTAATTCTCAATTGGATTGGACGTGGATTTAATCAAATACTTAACACTGGGCTTGGAATTGGATAAGGCCATTTTAGCCGCCCTCTCCCTATGCTAGGCATGGATGTGATTTTTATTTAATCACTTGTTGGTTAAATAAAATTCACAACATCACTTACACTTTTATCTTAGAGAGAAAAAGAAGTAAAAACACAAAAACTCTCTACCTCACATAAATCCCTAGCCGTCCATCCTTGTCTTAGGTGAGGAGCTTGGGGCTTCAAGAATGAAGATCATCTTTGTATGATAATCTAGAGGAAGGAATGATTTGTTGCTTCTAGGGAAAGTTTGGCTAGAATTAAATCGTCAAAAAGGTAATTAGATTATCTATCTTCTTTTTAATTCATATTTTGTGTTTATAAAATATCAAAGCACGAATGGTATCTTGATTTTTGAATTGAACAAATTTTTTTATCTGCTAGAACGATTCACAACAGTGGTCTCATAGTCAAATTCGTTGCTTTTGATATTTTTCATGCGTTTATATGTTTGTATTATTTGATGAATATGAATGTATGCTTATATGTTTTTTCATATTGTATGCAAGAACGTGAATTGGGTGTTTTGATTTAATAAAATTGCATGTTTAAATAATTGGGTTTTGATTGATTAAAATTGCATGATTGGAAAAGACGAGGCGGAGCCGTGCATGGTGCACCACTCGGTGGGCGACTAGGTGCTGCACGGTGCAGCACATGGCAGCCGTACTACAGCGTACGACGTGACTTAGCTGCACACAACACCGTGCATAACTGGGGTACATCGCTTCCCCAGCTAGGTCAATGCCATGCATCAGGCTTGGCCAGACGTGTAATTTTTATTAGTCGGGCCGGGCACAACCTTGGAAAATTAATCCAATATTTTTAAAATTATTTTTTGTTTAATTTGAGGGTTAGCCCATTTAGTCTGTTGGAGTATTTTGAACTCGATGGATAACTTTGAAAATAAAATCGGGCTCAAACCCAATTAGCATTTTTTAAATTTTTTTATGGATTAATTTTAAAAATTAAAAGCCCTATAAAGTCTTTTTCATTTTTTAAAATTGGATTCTAATTAAGATCAAATTCGATTTAATTTTGATTAGTTTATTTGATAAATTGGATTTATCTAAGGCCAAAATTGGATTTTTAGCCATTTCAAATTAATCATCAATTTAATCCGTAGTCTTTAAATTGGATTTAAACGACTTTTATGAAGAATAATATTTTGTTTTTTCAAAGTAAATAAGGCTTGTTGGGCTTGCTTTAATTTATGGATTAAATTAAATTGGATTCGCCCAAATTAATTATAATTGGATTTCAAATTTTTAGAGTTTAATTTCGCATTTAAGTTATTACACCCATATTGAGCTTTATTTGATAAAATTCACTTTAATTGAATTAAAGTATATATTTGGGCTTGGCCAGTTAACATTAAAATAAAAATAAATAGGATTTATTTTTGAAAAATAGTTAAATCAGATTTAATTATTTATTAAAAAAAATAATAATAATCCATATGTGTTTATTTGATTATGTGCTCCTTATTTTATGTGACGGTGACACCTTGTATGGGCTTATGGTTTGTCTTTTTTTATTATCTAGGTTGTATTAGGTCGGAGTTTGTGCCCCCCAATTTGTATCTTTATTTTTATTAGATCAATTGTATAAGCATGTACCATTGTGATAAAAATATTAGATAAGGCCAATAAAGAGTGAAATTGGTGGCAAGCTTGGAGCGAAGACAAGAAGCTCCTATGTAATAGATTAGATCCCCTCCCCGATTGACTCATTGGCTCAAGACAATCTAGATTAAAGCCCATACATGTATGTGTTGTTAGAAATTGCTAGGCGTTTTTCTATTGCATTTCCATAATCAGTGCTTAATAAATTAATATGTAAAGTGAGACCCGAAATAAAATAACTGTCAACAAGCTATTAATTCTCCCTAATCAAATGATACTAAGTAAGTAAAGGGTATTTGATATCTTGGCTCTCCGTCAAACTTTAGAATGAGATGGATGCATCATATATATGGAATCTTATCGGTATTAAGGGGGTCATATATAATGGTAATATGCTTGACCTTCTTTAGTGCATTTGATGCCTTTAGTCAAAGCGAATTTTGCCCCATATATGGAAAAAGGTTGCAAGCGGAGATTAAATTGTTAGACTAACATTAGTTGATTGGAATAAACTTAGATGAATCACCACTTATATGTCGAAAAAGGTTGTGGTAAAGTGATTTATGAGCCAAAGGAATTGTATCGTCAGTTGGACTTACTAGCACTGGGCGCCACCTCAATTTCCAGATGGGCCATATGTCAAAAAAGGTTGCAACCCATCTAGACATTGAGGACCTCAATCACTCACTATGAAACCAATCCAACAAGGTTTCCGATTATTACAGTGGGAGTACAATAATTGAGAAAAATAGAGGCAGACAAGTAATTGTACAAGTCCTTAAAAATTACTTATTTTAACAATATAAAACATCTAATTATATAATCTTGGTATTTTCTGCTGATGATAATTACTCTCTAAAATGGCTAACCCACTCACAATACTGCTTGAGAAAAATGTCCTCACTGGACATAATTTTATTGACTAGCAAAGAAACCTAAGGATGGTCTTTAGTATCGAGGCCTTAGAATATGTGCTCGATGAAGAGAAGCCTCCAGTCCCAAATACTGAAAACTTTGAAGAACATATTCCCTAGGAAAGTTGGGTTAAGGATGACACCAAAGTTAGAGGTTACATACTGGGTTCGATGAGCAATTATCTGCAACGTTCTCGTGAAAGGATCAAAATGTCAGGGGAGATCTTGATGCACTTGAGGGAACCCTATGGAGAAAACAGTCGAACTGCTTGATATGATATATCGAAAGAACTCTTTAGAGCTCTAATGAAGGAAGGAGAGAAGGTTGGGGATCACATCCTCAAACTGATCTCTATGATTGAGAGACTTGAAGCCCTTGACTTCACCATAGACTTCTATCATCAAACCGACCTCATTCTGCAATCGCTCCCAAAGTCATTTTCAAAATTCATTGTGAATTTCAATATGAATGACATTGAATGTAAACTAGCTAAGCTAATAAACAAGTTGATCAATGCTCAATCACAGTTGGAGCTGAAGATGAATGAAATTGCTCTAGTCATTTCTACTGATTATAAAAGAACTCAAAATAAGAAAAGAGGTAAGAAGCAGCTGGGAGTCTCCAAATCATCAAGCAATGATAAGGTTAAAAGGGTCAAGAAGTTCAAGGGTATGACGTCAAAGAAAACATACATCTGCCTCAATTGAAAGGAGCTTGGCCACTGGAAGTGCGATTGTCCTAAGCTGAAAGCTGAAAAAGCAGGTATAGAACTTTACGTTTTTGGAACTAATGTTTCTATGATTATATTTTCTACTTCATGGATTGTAGATTTGGAAGCTAGTGCTCACACTTGTATTTTGAACCAGGATCTAGAAATAAGTAGGAAGCTGGGAGAAAGAAAAGTGATGATCAATGTGGGAAGTGGGCATAGTGTTGCGGCTACACATATTGGAAGAACTTCTATTACATTAATGTCTGAACATTCTATTACTTTCGATACGAGCCTCGTTTTGCCCAATGGGCTTAAGAACATTGTTTCTATTTTTGCATTGGTCAGGAAAGGATATGTTAGGAAATTTTATGTTTGAAGTTTTGATGATGTCAAGAATAGGTTTTATGTTAGGCCTCAAAGATATGTAAGTTTACCTTTATTAGAATATGTGTAAGCGTTTAAAGTTATCGAGTTGTAATTTTTAGTTAAGGCTTTTATCTTTATGGTTTTAGACTAGAGTCTAGCGCTTGAGCTATGATAGAATTCTGGGTGAGTCTATCAAAGTGAAATTGGAGATCAGTGTCTGAAGACCTTGAAGATGAAGGATTCTTTAAACGGCTATCATAGCGCATGATAATCAATTCAGAACAATAAACGTCACAAGCGCCTTTCGTCACCTGAATTTAATTCGAAGTTAATAAGCTATTTAAGAAAATCATCAACGGACACTTATTTCCAACGAGAAATAAATTCAAATGCATTAAATTCTTGATAACAACATTAAATGTGATAAGGACTATTGACAGTACAGATAAGCCTTTCCATTGGTTGTCAACTCAAAGTAGGTCTACTACCCACTCTGTGTAGTAGAATTTTCAGAGATGTCAGAAAAAGACTGTTTCACGTGCCTCGTGCTCCACACGTTTCTTCATATGTCCAACTGACAAATCCCAAGAAAAGTCTATAAATAGATACTCACAGCTCAAACAAAAAATACCGAGAATTATTCACTTACGCTGTTGAAATCTATACACATCCTAAAAGCTCAAAATCTCCATAGCCAAAATCTTTTTGAGCTTTCACATCTCTATAGCCAAACCAATATCTCTTACATCTTTACAAGAAAAATCATCCTTTGAAAGAGATATTTCAAAAGTGTTTGAACTTTTCAAATCAAACAAACCTTGATAAAACCCATCAACTTCTTCATTCTAAGTGACGAAGTTGTTGTTAGACAAGCATTATTTCTATGTGGAAGAAGCGTTGTCAGAAGCAGATCTTAGTCGAGTTGAAATCTTTGTGATCAGGGAACTCGAGATCAAGTCTTCATCAATTTGCTATTGTGTTGAAGTTGTCTTTGTGAAACCTCGTAAATCATTTTAGTGTATTCCTCTTGTATGGAAAGGAGTAGAAGGACATAGCTGGGATTACATAAACCTAGTGAACCTTACAAATTCTTGTGTCTTATTTACTTATTGTTTTATAGCTTTATTTATCACATCATACATTATCATAAAGCATACAATTATCAAATCACTAAGAGCAACTAAACTATTTCTAAGCGCTTAATTTGTCGCATTATATAGACTTGTATAAATCTTCCGTTGTGCTAACCCTGATATAAGTGCTGAGCGTCTGATCCTTTTTGATCAAGCACTCAAAACTATTGTCTAAGTTAAGTTTACAAAAGCAAGTCTTCAAATTTAAAAAGAAATCAAAGGTCTATTCACCCCCCCCCCTCTAGACCCTTTCATATGCCACTTGGACCAACAGAATATTTATTTACTTTTAATGACAATGGTTGTGATATTTATTTTAGAAATAAAAAACGTTGGCTTAGCATCTTTAGTTAATGGATTGTATTATATTAATGCTCAAAACTAATGCATGGTTAACACTATGAATAGAAAGCGTAGTATGAATGGTACAAATCAAAGACTTATGTGGCATCTTAGACTTGGATATGTTAGTGAATTCAAGACTCATGAATTGGAGAAACGAGGGCTTATCGGCCCACTTAGATCTAATCCATATCTGACATGTGAATTCTGTCTAAAACGTAAAATAACTAGGCCACCCTTCACCGGACATTTTGAGAGATTCAAGGAAGTTTTGGGTTTAGTATATACAGACGTATGTAAGCCCTTCAAGGATGAGGCCTACGGAGGTTTTCAATATTTCATTACATTCACTAAAGATCATACTATGTATAGACTCGTGTACCTAATGAAATATAAGTCTGAAGCACTTGAATGATTTAAAGAATTCAAGACTATGACTGGAAAACAAACCAGGCAGAGTATTAAGGCACTGCGATCAGATCGTGGTGGCTAATACATGAGTGCTGAGTTTGATGAGTTCTTAAAAGAACACGGAATATAATGTCACAACTTACTCCTCCAGCAACCCCACAATTAAATGGAGTAGCTGAACGCAGAAATCGCACCCTATTGGATATGACAAGATCTATGCTTAGCTACAACAATTTACCTATTTCCTTGTGGGGGCATGTGATAGGTTATAAATTCATGTGTTTTAGAGCCTCATATTCATATTATTTACATTGGTTTATTCATGATTCATAACACATATGCTTGTAATTTGTGTGTTTATTGGGTAAAGGTGGAAAATCATTATAATCGAGGTAAACTGGATTGAAATGCAGAATTTCAGAGTATTTAGATTCCGCATTTGAGGACCATTCCTTCTACAAAGTTGTACATATCTGTCTTGGCTTCAGGTGGAAACTTGAATCACCCAAATTGGATATCTGTAGAGAAATTTATGAAGAAAACAAGATCACTGCACAGACAAAAATTTATGTCCTACCTTGAAACAGGCGACGTACGTGCATTGACTTGGTCAACGTTCAAACGTGGGATACCTAACATTCAAACGAGATTTCCGTGAGAAAAAGTTAGATTTTAAGGGAAAATTACGTCCGTGCATAAGAGGAGGTTTAAGGACGAGCGTGAGGAAGCACAACGTTGGAACGTCGGCTTCTGGAGCAGCAGTTTTGGAAATTTCCAATTCTAATTCAAAGAGGATTCTTCCACCCATTGGTTATATTTCAGTTCTGTAGGGTTTTGTACACAATATAACAAACGAAAATACACAAAGAGTTGAGCCCTAATGGGGTTTAGATTTAGTTTTAACATATTCATAAAGATCCACACAAGCCCTTGAATGTGAAAAAATCAAGAAGCATGGAAGGGATGAAGATTGAAGTTCAACCATCAAATTTAATAGGGAGTTTTCTTATATTAGAATTATATTTGTCTATGAATATAAATGTTTCTTTGATTTTCTATCTTTTACCTTTCTTAAGGAATTAGATTCTTCGAACGAAGGCCATGTTTAGGCTAAATTATGAGATTTGAGTTATAAATTGTATTTTTCATATTAATTCTTTTGTTGCTTTGTGTTTTAATCTTGTACTTAATGCTTCGTATGGTTGGCCAACATATGTAAGATATTATGCTTAAACTATCTGTTTGGGAGAAAGTAATTTAAGGTGCAAAAAGGATTAATAACATCTTCTAAGTCAATTGATGCTAGGGATAGCTAGATACTCTGGATGTTGTTAGTTAGATTTATTTGGAAGAATCTGAATTAATCTGGGGAAAATTCTACTTTTTAATGCATACAAGAGAGATTCTACACCCAATCTAGCATAGGTTATCATGAGCGAGGTATCGAATTGATAATAATCTTAAGGAATTTTCCACCTTAACAACATTAGACTAATAATATGAAAATGTGATTTTAACAAGAATTGATTAATTTATGCCAATACATGTGTCTTAGTTGCTCACTTCTATAGCTGTCTTGATTTCAACATCTTGTTTTCTTTTATTTTTCTTCCATAATATTTTAGGTAATTCTTACTTTTAGATTATTTTATTGCTTTTAAAATGTTTAGTTTTAGTTTAAGTTCTTGCTTGCTTTAATTTCTCATAAAACTAAAATACAAGTATCTGTGAGTTTGATATCCTAGACTTCATTGTCCACTTTAGTACTACACACGACCAGTCCTCTTGCTGTAAAACACGTAGAGTTCTACCGTGTCAAGTTTTTGGCGCCGTTGTCGGGGACTGTTTAATCTTAGTTTTTTTTATTTTATTGCAAGTTTTGATTTTGATTTTTTTTATTTTCAGGTTCGAATCTTGGCCAACAATTTTTCATATATGATTCTTTTGGAAAATCAAGCGTGGTTACAAAATCTTTTAGAAGCTATGCAACTAGTAGCACCAGTGTCTCTTCCATCCGTTCGAGATAACAAACTTCCTCAAGTGCCTACTTTTCTAGGACCAGTTATTTTACCATCCTTCCACACACCAAATTTCCATATTCCAACTAATCTAATCATCTTAGTTCAAAACTACCCGTTTCATGGGGATCGAAGAGAATACCATATAATCACTTGGACGAGTTTTACTCTATCATGTCTACCATACAAATCCCTCCCAGAGATTTCGATGCCGTTCACCTTCGAATTTTCCAGTTTTCCCTCAAGGTTAAAGGAAAAACTTGGTATAAGTCTCTTTCCACACAACCCATCACAACTTGGGGAGAGCTTATTGGCAAATTTTTTTGATAAATTCTTTCCTCAATCAAAGGTTGATATAGTTCGAGGAGAGATATCAGGATTTAAGTAGAAAAAGGGGGAATCATTAGCTAAAGCATGGGCTAGGTATATGAGCATAATGAGGAAATACCCAACTCATAATTACTCTTTGAACAATCTTGTGCAATATTTTTATTATGGGGTTTGATCGAGGGTTAGATTCTCAAACTGCATGGAGAAAACTTGAACAACTGGCTAACGAGGATGAGTTATATCACAAGGATGATGATGAGATAGAGTTCAAAAATTCAAAAATTTCTTCTCTGAACAAAAATCCTGAACGTGGAGTACCCGACGTTCGAACGTCTGGAAAAGTATCGAGACCCAAGTTTATCATGAACAGCACGTCCGAACAAGATGAAGATGACGTCTGTATGTCCACCAATCCACGCCCTAACTCTGACACTAAGCATTCAACTCCTATCTTTTCTGAGCCTATTGACATTCACTCTCCTTTTACCCTAGCCACAAGTAAATCAGTACTCAATGCCGAAAAGGGTAAGTTGTTATTGAATGTAAAAGATGATATGGTTATTTGTGATAGCTATGAGGTTTTTAAGCATCCACTTGATTTTAATTTATCTTTACACATTGATGTTTTTGATCTTTTTAGTGTTGTGCACTTTCAAGAAATATGAGCCAATAATCTATTACATCCCTACATCATGGACCTGAAGTATATCAAAGTGATGAGTGAAGAAAATCGAGAAGTTATCTCTAACTTAGAGGGAAATCCACATCATCACATGAAGCATGGGGAAGATAGGGTAATTGAAGTGTTGATGGACAATACAAAAATTTGTGTGTCGATGATTGCTTGGTCCAAACCTAGGGTATGCAGCACAGATAATTGGCCAATCTTCACTCCAAATGGCCAAAAGTTGAAGCGATACCCAATAGTGAATTGGAGAATGAACACAACATTCATACATAAACCATTTTGAGCCAATCTCTGACATAAAGTCAAGCTAGTGACTTTAAAAAAGCGCTTCTTGGGAGGCAACCCAAGCTTTGTGAGTTTTCTTTCATTTTTCTATTTGTTTTTGCTTTTCTTAGTTTTAGGCTTTCTTTTTGTTTGTATTCTCTGAGCATGCACTTTTGGCATCTGTTTTTCTGCTTGATGTTTTGGTTGTTTTAAGTATATTGAGCATGTTAGTAGAGATTTCTCATTGTTTTGAGATGCCTAATCTGATGAGATGAGCTTGCCTAATATGATGAGATGAGCTTGCCTAATATGATGAGATGAGCTTGATTTGGAACATATTCGTGATGAAGGATTATTTTTTACCATCCTTGGTTGTAAGTACTCTTATACACTGTTACATGCTTTTATGTGAGACAACATTAGAGACAATGTTGAGTTTAAGTTTGGGGGTGTAAGTGGGTAGTACTTTGTGGTTTTAATACATTCATATGATTGATCACCATGTGTTTGCTATATTTCCTAGCTTATTCATATCATGTGTTCCTAGTTTAGCTCAAGTTTGGGGGGAATTTGTTTGCTTACATGTTTATATGTTTTTATGTTGAGAGACATCAAGCACGAAAAATAAAAAAAATAAAATTTAGTCCTTCCAATTGATGCATTGAGATTGATTAACTTGAAAAAAAATGGCATGATTTCGATGAATAATTTGAATTTAATGGAAAATATATATCTTTGATATTGCTCGTGGAGACCCTAGACATTTGATTTTCTTAGATGATTAACAATGCACATAAGTTGAGGGTAGAGGAGTTGAGTTGGATAACCATTCTGAGACACTTAAGGAATTATCTCCGGAAAGATTAACTTAGATTTTTTCATAAAAGCTATGAGTTGAGTAGTTAATTTTGTATGCTAAATAAGGAAAAAGGTTGAAATTTTGGTATGACCATAGAGGTCAGGCTAATATGTATTGAAGGTGAATGTCACATGCCTACATACTGTACTATTATGCTATTTTGAGCTAAGCTCACGCCAAAAGAAAGTTTTAATTGTTGAAAGATCTAGTTTTGTTTCATGGCCTTTGATACTCGAGTGATTAAATCCTTAGGAGTGTCTCTACACTTAATGCCCTAAAGCTATCTAGTTTGGGTGTCATTGATATAAATCTTGTTACATGATTCCATAGAAAGCCTAATGGAAAAGAATATTGCACATGATCTAGCCTTAATGAATTTAATGGAAGTTTCATACGAATTTAAGTTTGAATATTTGAGATAATGGAATTTAAATGGCTATGAGGTTTTCTATGATTCTTGAGCCTTGTGTGGGATCGAAAGCAGTTAGATATGAGATTAATGTCCAAAAATTAGTAAGGATGGCTCTTGACTTTAATGCCTTAGATTTATTTTCACTACACCTTATGGAGTCTTTTCAAGTATTGGTGTCACATGAGCTAAATCATTTGATATGCATATATAATTTTTGATCTTTTAAAGGTTGATTTTGTGCCATTGTTTCTTGTTAATTATGTTGGTTTCTATTGATTGGTTGGGTTTGAAATTTGTTGGATTTTGTGGGTATATCATCTGCAAATCCTCACTAGACTATACTCGTCATTTTTAAGTAACATAAAGGTTTAAAGGCTTGTTGCATATGCTAAGTGCAATTGTTTACTCCATGAAAGTAAGATTATCCTTTTTTATTTTTGTTTTTATTTTTGCTTTTATCTCTCTTTGGTTGCTTTTATCGTAAGTTTGAGGGTGTTAATAGGTTGAGAATTCATGTAATTTAAAGCCTCATATTCATGTTATTTACATTGGTTTATGCATGATTTGTACCATATATGCTTGTAATTTGTGTGTTTATTGAGTAAAGGTGGAAAATCATTGCAATGGAGGAAAGCTTGACACAAATGTAGAATTTTAGAGTATTTAGAGTCTGGATTTGAGGACAATTTCTTCTACAAAATTGTAGAGATCTTTCTTTGCTTCACGTGGCCAATTGAATCACCCAAATCAAAGATATATAGAGAATGTTATGAAGAAAACAAGATCACTGCACAGACAGAAATTTACGTCCCACCATGAAACAGATGACTTACGTGTGTTGACTTGGTCAACGTTCGAACGTGGGATACTTGACGTTCGAAAGTGAGTTCAGTGAGAAAAAATCAGATTTTAAGGGATTCTTACATCCGTGCATAAAAGGGGGTTTAAGGATGAATGTGAGGAAGCACAACGTTCGAACGTCGGCATCGGGAGTAGCAGTTTTGGAAATTTTCAATTCTAATTCGAAGATGATTCTTCTACCCATTGGTTATAAATACTAGATCAATTCTACAGGCTTTTGTACACGATATAACATACGAAACTACAAATAGAGTAGAGCCCTATGGGGTTTAGTTTTAGTTTTAACATATTCATGAAGATCTACACAAACCCTTGAAGGTGGACAAGTTAAGAAGCATGGAAAGGATGAAGATTGAAGTTCAACCATCAAATTTAATAGGGAATTTTCTTAGATTAGATTTATATTTGTCTACGAATATGAATCTTTATTTGATTTTCTATCTTTTATCTTTGTTGATGAACTAGATTCTTCAAACTAAAGCTATGTTTAGGCTAAATTATGAGATTTGAGTTATAAATTGTATTTTTCATATTAATTCTTTTGTTGCTTTGTGTTTTAATCTTGTTCTTAATGCTTCGTATGTTTGGCCAACATATGTAAAATTATCTGTTCAGGAGAAAGTAATTTAAGGTGGAAAAAGGATTAATAACATCTTCTAAGTCAGTTGATGCTAGAGATAGCTACATACTGCGGATGCTGTTAGCTGGATTTATTTGGAAGAATCTGAATTCATCTGGAAAAAACTCTAGTTTTTAATGCATACAAGAGAGATTGCCACATCCAATCTAGTATAGGTTATCATGAGCGAGGGATTGGATTGTTAATAATCATAAGGATTTTTTCACCTTAGCAACATTAGTCTAATAATACAAAAACGTGATTTTAACAAGAATTGATTAATTTATGCCAAAACTTGTGTCTTAGTTGCTCTCTTCCATAGCTGTCTTGATTTCGACATCTTGTTTTTTTTTTTTTTTCTTCCATAATATTTTAGTTAATTCTTACTTTTAGATTATTTTATTGCTTTTAAAATCTTTAAATCTTTAGTTTTACTTTAAGTTCTTGCTTGCTTCAATTTCTCATAAAACTAAAATAAGTTTCTATGGGTTGGACATCTGACACGACAAATCCTTACGTGTATTAAACAGCAAGTGGACTGGTCGTGTGTAGTAATAAAGTGGACAATAAAGTCCGGGTTGTCGAACCTCAAGGACTTGTATTTTAGTTTATGATTTTAAAGCAATTGAAGAACTTAAACTAAAACAAGAATTAACTAAAATATTATGTAAGTAAGATATAAGAAACAAGATGTCGAAATCAAGATAGCTATGGAAAAGAGCAACTAAGACACATGTGTTGGCATAAATTAATCAATTTTCATTATAAACATGTTCTCATATTATTAGACTAATGTTGCTTTGGTGGAAAAAACCTTAAATAATTACTACCCGATTTCTCGGCTGTAATAATCCTATGATTAATTGATGGTTCTCTAGATATGTCTATCCGAGAATCTAACCAACAATCATGCATTCAAGTTCTAGAATTTCCCCGGATTAATCCGGCTAACTGCACCCGGGAATCTCTACCTATCTCTAGGGGCAATTCCCTATTTTTTACGGATTATGTGATGATCCTCTTTGCACCTTAAATTAACTTCTCTCGAACGAATAATTTAAGCAATAAATCATGCATATGGTAGCTAAGCATATGATGCATTCAAACAAGATCAAGACACAAAGCAACAATAGAATTAATATGAAAAACACAATTTATAACTCAATTATCATAATTTAGCCTCAACATGGCCTTAGTTCGAAGAATCTATTTCATCATAAAAGATAAAAGATAGGAACTTAAATTAAGATTCATATTCATAGACAAAAATAAATCTAAATCTAAGAAACTCCCTCGTATTTTTGATGGTTGAACTTCGATCTTCATCTCTTCCATGCTTCTTGATTTCTTCACCTTCAGAGGTTGTTGATAATCTTCATAACTAATCTAAGGATGATGATAGGATGTGTTTAGGCTCCCCCAATGGGGAATGTGTTTTCAAGTGTGTTATAGGATGGTCTTCAATCCTCCTTTTATAGCCAAAAAATCCACCTACCAAGAACATGTGCTTCCATTCTCTTTTCTTTCCACCTACCATTCTCTTGCTTTCCATCTACCAAGAATGTGAACTACCATTCTCTTGTTTTCCACCTACCATTCTCTTACTTTCCTCCTACCAAGAATGTGAACTACCATTCTCTTCCTTTCCATCTACCAAGAATGTGAACTACCATTCTCTTGTTTTTCACCTACTAAGAATGGGAGCTGCCACTTTCGTGTTTTCCAGCGCAGAGATAGTGTTTTATTCATAAAATTCTCCACAGACCTCCGAATTTGATGCTTCAAGTCCCCATGTGAAGATAAGACATACATCTACAACTTTGTAGAAGGCCACTTCATCCAATTCTGTCTCTAAATATATCAAAATGACGTTCCAATGTGGAGGTTGTTTCTGATTTGGCACCCAGGTGTGCGGAAATGGTACTAAAATATGATTTTGGCTAACTCCAGCTTGTTTGGTCGTAGAGGTGTGAAACATCTTGGCCTAAACTTGTTTTATACGTCCTTTTTCAGCCCGTTCTTCGATTGTATCCATTTAAGGCCTGAAATCACTTAATGCACGAATTAAACACACAAGTGACAAAATCAAGCGATAAATGAACCTAAAACATAAACGCAAAGGGGCTTAATAACACGTAAAAATGACTCCTATCAACTCCCCCAAACTTATCAATTGCTCGACCTCGAGCAATAAAAGGTCTAGGGCACAGAAAACATCATCAACCAAAAGGAGAAAACAAAAACAACAAACGAACTCACTTTCGTGGAGTAAACGATTGCACTTAGCATGTGCAACAAGCCTTTAAACCTTTGAGTTACCTCAAAGGACGAGTTATAGTCTCGTGAGGGTTTGCAGAAGATATGACCACAAAATCTAACAAACTTTCAATCCCAACCAAATGAATACATCTCAACATAATTAACAAGAATAAATGGCACAAAATCATCCTTTTATAGCTCACAAATATATATATATATATCAACTACTTTTGCTCATGTGACACCAATACTCGAAAAGACTCCATAGGGTGTAGTGAAAATAAATCTAAGGTATTATAGTCGAAAGGCATCCTTACCAAATTTTGGACATTAATCCCATATCTATCAACTTTTGATCAAACACAAAGCATAAGAATCATAGAAAATCTCATAGCCATTTAAATTTCATTATCTCAACCATTCAAACTTTCAATTCATATGAAACTTTCCAATTAACTTCATTAAGGCTAGATCATGTGCAATGTTTTATTCCATTAGGCTTTCTATGACACCCATGTAACAAGTTTTAGATCAATGACTCCCAAACTAGATAGTTTTGGGGCATTAAGTGTAAAGACACTCCTAAGGATTTAATCACTCGAGTGTCAAAGGCCACGAAATAAAACTAGATCTTTTAAACAATTCGCTTCTTTTTGGCTTGAGCTTAGCTCAGATTAGTCTAATAGTACAGTATATAGGCATGGAACTTTTCACCTCCAGTACATATTAGCCTGACCACTTGTGGTCATACCAAACTTCAACCTTTTTAATTCATTGTTTAGCATAAAAAAATTACTACTCAACTTATAACTTTATGAAAAATCTAAGTTAATTTTTCTGGGAAAAACTCCTTAAGTGTCTCAAGATGGTTATCCTCTCAACTCCTCTACCCTCGATTTATTGTGCAATGTGAATCATCTAAGAAATCAATCCTAGTCTAGGGTCTCTATGAGCAATTTCAAAGATATATATGTTCCATTAAATTCAAATTATTTCAAGAAATCATGCCATTTTTTAAAATTAATCAATTTAAATGCATCAATTGGAAGGACTAAAAAAAAAAAAAACATTCTTGATTTTCTCAACATAAACACATATAAACATGATAGCATACAAAATCCCCCAAACTTGAGCTAAACGAGGTACACATGACATGCCAAAAATAGCAAACACATGGTGATCAATCATATGAATGTATTAAAACCACAAAGTACTATCCACATATACCCCCAAACTAAAACTCAACATTGTCCCCAATGTTGTCTCACATAAACGCATGCAAAAGGTATAAGAGTACTTATAATCAAGGATTGTTGAAAAACAATCCTTCATCACAAATATGTTCCAAATCAAACTCATCTCATCAAAATAGGCATCTCAAAACAACGGGGAATTGCTACTATAACATGTTCAACATACTTATCAAACAAACCATCAAGCATATTAAAACACATGCCAAAAGTGCATGCTTAGACAAAACAAAAAAAACGAAAAGCAAAAACAAAAAAAAAAAGAAAGCAAAAAAAAACAAAAGAAAACTCACAAAGCTTGGGTTGCCTCCCAAGAAGCGCTCTTTTAAAGTCACTAGCTTGACTTTATGTAAGATATTGGCTCAAGGCGGTTTATGTATGAATGCCTTATTCGTTCTCCAATCCACTATTGAGTATCGCTTCAACCTTTTGCCCTTTGTAGTGAAGATTGACCAATTATTTGTGCTACATATCCTAGGGTTAGACCAAACAATCATCCACTCACGAGTTTTTTTATGGTCCCTCAATACCTCTATTACCTTTTCTTCCTCATGCTCCGGATGGTGGTGCAGATTTTTCTCCAAGCTAGAGATAATGTCTCGTTTTTCTTCACCAATCACCTTGACATATTTCAGCTCCATCATGTATGGATGTAGAAGATTATTGGCTCGTTTTTTATGAAAGTGCACAACACTAAAAGGATCAAAAACATCAATATGTAAAGACAAATCAAAATCAATTAGATGCTCAAAAACCTCATAGTTATCGAAATTAACCATGTCATCTCCTACATTCAATAACAACTTACCATCGTCGACATCAAATACCGATTTACCTGTGGCTCGGGAAGAAAGTAAAGAAATGTCAACACCCTCAGAAAGGATAGGAGTCGAATGCTCATCGTTGGAGGAATCTGCTTTCGAATTTTCCAACTTCATTTCATTCAACGTCATGGTGTTGGATTCCTCCTTTTGATCTATCTCAGTGGTACCAAGCAATGCCCATGGTACTTTCTCAGATATGTCGCTCGTTAGTTGCTTGAGTTGATGATTCATCTCCTTCATTTCCCGCCGTGCGTCCTTCATCATAAAGTGGAGCTCTCCAATGGTGTTATCAAGTTGTTCCTCCAGAGTAGGAATTTTTTCTTGGTAATGTTGTGGAAAGAACCCTTGTGCATAACACGCTTCAATGACGTTTTGCAGCCATAATTGATTCTCCGGTAGTGTCATATCAGGAAAATTGCTATCCTTTGCGAATTGAATGACGCTTTGCAGCCATAATTGATTCTCCGGAAGGGTCATATCTGGAAAATTTCTAGTCATTGCGAGCTAAGAGTGTAAGAAAAAAATAAAAAAAATAATAAAAAAAAATTAATAAAAATAAAATAAATACTCAAAACTTGCAATAAAATCAAAAACTAAAATTAAACAAGTCCCCGGCAACGGCGCCAAAAACTTGACACGAAAAATCCTTACGTGTATTAAACAGCAAGTGGACTGGTCGTGTGTAGTAATAAAGTGGACAATAAAGTCCGGGTTGTCGAACCTCAAAGACTTGTATTTTAGTTTATGATTTTAAAGCAATTGAAGAACTTAAACTAAAACAAGAATTAACTAAAATATTATGTAAGTAAGATATAAGAAACAAGATGTCGAAATCAAGATAGCTATGGAAAAGAGCAACTAAGACACATGTGTTGGCATAAATTAATCAATTTTCATTATAAACATGTTCTCATATTATTAGACTAATGTTGCTCTGGTGGAAAAAACCTTAAATAATTACTACCCGATTTCTCGGCTGTAATAATCCTATGATTAATTGATGGTTCTCTAGATATGTCTATCCGAGAATCTAACCAACAATCATGCATTCAAGTTCTAGAATTTCCCCGGATTAATCCGGCTAACTGCACCCGGGAATCTCTACCTATCTCTAGGGGCAATTCCCTATTTTTTACGGATTATGTGATGATCCTCTTTGCACCTTAAATTAACTTCTCTCGAACGAATAATTTAAGCAATAAATCATGCATATGGTAGCTAAGCATATGATGCATTCAAACAAGATCAAGACACAAAGCAACAATAGAATTAATATGAAAAACACAATTTATAACTCAATTATCATAATTTAGCCTCAACATGGCCTTAGTTCGAAGAATCTATTTCATCATAAAAGATAAAAGATAGGAACTTAAATTAAGATTCATATTCATAGACAAAAATAAATCTAAATCTAAGAAACTCCCTCGTATTTTTGATGGTTGAACTTCGATCTTCATCTCTTCCATGCTTCTTGATTTCTTCACCTTCAGAGGTTGTTGATAATCTTCATAACTAATCTAAGGATGATGATAGGATGTGTTTAGGCTCCCCCAATGGGGAATGTGTTTTCAAGTGTGTTATAGGATGGTCTTCAATCCTCCTTTTATAGCCAAAAAATCCACCTACCAAGAACATGTGCTTCCATTCTCTTTTCTTTCCACCTACCATTCTCTTGCTTTCCATCTACCAAGAATGTGAACTACCATTCTCTTGTTTTCCACCTACCATTCTCTTACTTTCCTCCTACCAAGAATGTGAACTACCATTCTCTTCCTTTCCATCTACCAAGAATGTGAACTACCATTCTCTTGTTTTCCACCTACTAAGAATGGGAGCTGCCACTTTCGTGTTTTCCAGCGCAGAGATAGTGTTTTATTCATAAAATTCTCCACAGACCTCCGAATTTGATGCTTCAAGTCCCCATGTGAAGATAAGACATACATCTACAACTTTGTAGAAGGCCACTTCATCCAATTCTGTCTCTAAATATATCAAAATGACGTTCCAATGTGGAGGTTGTTTCTGATTTGGCACCCAGGTGTGCGGAAATGGTATTAAAATATGATTTTGGCTAACTCCAGCTTGTTTGGTCGTAGAGGTGTGAAACATCTTGGCCTAAACTTGTTTTATACGTCCTTTTTCAGCCCGTTCTTCGATTGTATCCATTTAAGGCCTGAAATCACTTAATGCACGAATTAAACACACAAGTGACAAAATCAAGCGATAAATGAACCTAAAACATAAACGCAAAGGGGCTTAATAACACGTAAAAATGACTCCTATCAACATCCCAAACTTAATTGTCCACTTTATTACAATACACAACCAGTCCTCTTGTTGTAAAAACATGTAGAGTTCTACCATGTTAGCATGCTTTTCCTACATCTGTACATATATTGAATAAATGTCCCTTGAAATCTATTCCAGAAAATCCATATGAGTTGTGGTGTGGAAGGAAACCTAATCTTAAGTACATAAGAATATGGGGTTGCCCCGTGTATGTTAAGAAGACTAGTAGAGTATCTTGACTGCCTAAGAGATATGGTTACCTACACGAGCTACAAAATTTGTTTTCTATGGCGAACAAAAGTCATGGAGATGATCCCTCTGACTATGAGCAAGCAGCGACTGATATTGATGTTAGGTGTATGCCCTCAATGCCTATGCGGAATTTGATTGAGTAGGGCTT
Organism: Buddleja alternifolia; assembly: GCA_019426215.1. Taxonomy (NCBI): domain Eukaryota; kingdom Viridiplantae; phylum Streptophyta; class Magnoliopsida; order Lamiales; family Scrophulariaceae; genus Buddleja; species Buddleja alternifolia. Next base: position 28,189,838 of record CM033393.1, on the reverse strand, counting down.
AGATAAGTTATTTGTACACAACGTTTGATATTTCTATTTATAGAACAAAGGTTTTGATTTTGTTCATATAAATCTAATGGCATTCAACTGTATTGAACAAATTAGTCCAAGAGATTTCAAGATAGACTTTCCACATCTTATGGACAAGAGGAGGCACTGGAGCAGTCTAATAATTAATCTCTTAAACTGGGAGTTCGTGAGTTAAAGAATATTACTTGGGCATTAATATTCAACCCATATGACACCTTCTTTGACAAGGAAGTGTAAGTCGTACACTGACTAGATAGTGCAAGCTGGTGTCATGAATATGATTAATAGAATTAACATATTTGAATTCGACTCACATTAATCCGATCATATGGGTATTTACTCTTTGACAGTCAATGATCGGGATTAAGATTGCGATAGTATGTGTGAACTTTAGACCTGAAGAGTCATTTATAATAGGCTTTTCGTATTGGATATGTTATCAGAGTAGTTAGACCCGTATCACCTGATAGATGGGGTCGACCTCGAAGTACGGTCCCATAGTGCATTCGATGTTATAAGATAACTTGCCAAAATGGGATCACCGTCTCGACAGTAAACGAGTTTGTGACCTATACGATCGCAAGTAATTGAAATTATAAGTCTTTGTCCAAAGCATATAAACTATCCCGTGATTGTCACTGAGGGTAGTTTGGTAATTTCACCTTATTATGATTCTAAGTACAACATCAAGTTCTATGAGTTTGACTAAACCATGTCTCTTACTTGATCGGGTCACGTCGGTGAAGAGTTTATACACATATGGTATTCGTAGTCAAGGTTCATGATGACATGATCATCTCGTTTTCAATTGGGTTATGATTTGGTTCCACGGTGTTGGCTAGGTGACAACCTCATCCGTTGGAATCTTCTCATTGCCAATTGAATCGAGCCTAGAGAGTCGCATTATGTGAAGAAAATGAATATTTCCTTATGCTAAGGGTATTTTGGTAAAATCATATTTGATGTGAATTGTCTGACAAAATAGATGGCATGACTTAATTAAAGATATTCAATTGGATTAAATAAATTAATTAAATCATAAGTTAAATTAATTGGAAATTAATTTATGAGTTGAATTATATCAATTGGATTAATGTAATTAATTAATTACCAATTTGATTGAACTTGGATTTAATTAATTACACATGGGCTAAGTAAAAATAAAGCCCGAAGCCCATCTGAAAAGGCCCATTCGGCCGCCCCTCACTGTGCAACCTAGGGGAGTCTTTTACTTGGTATAAGTATTCACACAGTGTCAGAACTCCACACAGAGACATGTCATTGTTTTAGAATCTGACACTGAGCCAAAATAAACCTAGAGCATTAGGAAAGAAAAATCCCTCCCTCTCCATCCACTCTAGCCGCCTGCTGACACAAAAAACCCTTTCGTGTTTGCACAGCAAGTAGACTGGTCGTGTGTAGTAATAAAGTGGATTTTTAAGTCCGGGATGTCGAACCCACAGAGACTCGTATTTTAACTTAGCAAGTTAAAAGCAATTAAAATTAAATCAAAAGAGGATGATTAATTGACAATGAAAAAATGAAAACGATACTTGACAAATTGACTAAGATTCTTATGTGAGAAAGCAACTAAGGTACATGCTTCAACCGTTATTACTCGTTAATATATATGAGTGATTATTCGAATTATTAGACTACTATTGCTTTGGTGGAAAAAACCTTAATTAATTACTACCCGATCTCTCAGCCGTAATAATCCTATGATTACGTGACGGTTCTCTAAATAATTCTATCCGAGAATCAAATCATTAACCATGCATTCACGTTTTAGAATTTCCACAGATTAATCCAGCTAACAGCACCCGGAAATCTATACCTATCTCTAGGAGCAATTCCTCATGTTTTTCGGATGATGTGTTAATTCCTTTGAACCCTAATCTATATTCTCTCGAATCATAAACTAGGCTAATTAGCAAGCATATGTTGATCAGGCATACGATTGGAATAAAAGCATAAAATTAACACACAAAGCAATAATAGAATTAAGACGAACAATCAATTCATATATATAAACTCATAAAATTGGCATTCACATGGCCTTAGTTTAAGTAAATTAGTTCATACTCATAATTGGAAAAACAACTAAAATCGTAGAATTATTCATAGACAAATAATCTAGAAAATAAAATTCTCCCTATTACGAATTGATGAATTCGTGTAGAATCGTCGTTCTCTTCATCTTGCTCATTTCTTGGCTCCAAACTCTCTTCCAAAGCTGAAAATTTTCGAACCCTAATGATGTTGGAAGAGGATGTATTTATAGATGATGATCTCCAGGTCTCCTATTTGAATTAGGAATGAAAACTTTCAAAAACTCGTCCAGCCGCCTCTCACGTCCGGCCGCCTCTCACGTCCGGACTGCAGTTTTCCCACGTACGTACGTTGACCAGTCAACGTCCGGACTGCATTTTGGCCACGTCCGGACTGTGAAGGCAGTGTAGAAAATTTGTGTTTTTCTGCTACTTTCGCTCGATTGTTAGGTTTTTACCCCTGTACTCCTTTAACAAACATATCAAAGCCACAAGTGGTAAAAATCACTCATAATCGACTCTAAATCAAACAATTATCAGGCTCTAAAACACGTAAAACTCAAGCTTATCAACACCCCCAAACTAAACATTGATCGTCCCCGAGCAATTTAAACAAAAGAAAACTAAGACATACACAACACCACGATAAAGAAAAAAACAAAACAAAACAAAGCTCACTTTCGTAGAGATCACGATTGCATTTAGCGTATGCAACAAGCCGTTAAACCTCAATTTTACCAAAGGAGGATGAGTGTTGTCTCGTGAGGGTTTGCAGATGATATACTCACAAAATCGAACCAAATTTCAGTCCCTTTATCAACACAAATCAACTTAATCAACAAGAAAACAATGGCATAAAAATCGACCGTTAAAGCTCACAATTATATACACATATCAAAGACTCGCTCATGTTACACCTTGACTTGAATAAAAACCTCCAAAGGGTGTAGTGATTGTAAGTCTAAGGCATTATAATCAAGTGGCATCCTTACCAAATTTCAGATTTTCTCCCATATCTATTAACCTTCGATCAATCCTAAAGCACAAGCCCCATAGAAAACTTCAAATCCACTTACATTTCATCACTTCAACCATTTAAACTTTAAACTTCACATGAAACTTTCATTTAAATTCATTAAGGCTCGGTCGTGTGCAATGTTCTATTCCCTTAGGCTTTCTATGACACCCATGTATCGAGTTTTAAACCAATGACTCCCAAACTAGATAGTTTTAGGGCATTAAGTGTCCAGACACTCCTTAAGGATTCAATCACTCGAGTGCCAAAGGCCACGAAATAAAACTAGACCTTTCATTCACTTTCAACTTTAATTGGCTTGAACTTAGCTCAAATTAGCATAACAATACAGTTTATAGGCATGTAACTTGTCACCTCTAGCACATATTAGCCTGACTTTATAGTCATACCAATTATCAACCTTATTCATTAATTATTAGGCATATGAAGCAATTACTCAACTCATGACCTTAAGAAGAATCTAAGTCAATATTTCCGGGAGAAATTCCTTAAGTGTTTCAGAATGATTATCCACTTAACTCCTCTACCCTCAACTTATTGTGCATTTGTGCTTCATCTAAGGAAATTTTACTCTCATCTAGGGTCCCACGAGCAAAGTAAAGACATGTGTATTGCATTGAAATATAAGTCACGACATTCAAGTTAATCAGTTTCATTGCAACAATTGGGGACTAAAAAAAAAATTTCATGCTCGATTTTCTTGAATTTCTCAGTATAACAACAAAACATGAATATAACTAAGCACTACCTAACAACACCCCCAAACTTAAACTTAACATTGTCCTCAATGTTACATCTAAACTCAAACCACGAAAAGGGGTAAAAGGAGTACTTACAACCAAGGATGCTGAAAAAACAATCCTTCATCTCATATGCATTTCAAAACAATGAGAAACTGCTACTATCCATGCTCACTATACTCAAACAACTAAACCATCAAGCAGAAATAGACACATGCCAAAAGTGCATGCTTAGAAAAATAAACAGAAAGGAAACCTAAGAAAAACTAAGCAAAACAAAAAACTAGAAAACAAAAGAAAAACTTACAAACTTTGGTTGCCTCCCAAGAAGCGCTCGTTTATAGTCAATAGCTTAACTGTTCCGCTCTTTGAGGTTTAAATGGGTGGCCCATTCAGCACGGCAATATCTTTGTCGTTTCTCTCCCTATCCTATGGTTGCACACCCCTTCTTGTTGCCAAATGGAAACTTGAACCCCTTCTTCCATGTATTACCCGAGTGGCGTCGTCCGGACCGAATGGATTTATAGTGTAAGGCTTCCTCCACTTATCTTGAGCTTTTTCGTGTTTATCAATTTCACGAACACCTTGACATTGTTTAATATCTTTCATACATGTATCTTCTTTACTCACCTTGTCCCCTTTCTTATTGGGAATGTCCTCATCCAACTAATGAGCACCTTTAGCCTTGCCACTCTGACATTTCTCATCAATCAAAGGGTTAAGAGCATCGACATTTAAACAAGTAGGATTATCCGTAGATTTTTTCTTATTATCATAAACATCGAATATAACTCTTTCCTCTCCTACCTTTAATGTCAACTTACCCTCGCCAATGTTGAGCTTGGCCTTACCAGTGGCTAGGAAAGGTCTTCCTAGGATCAGAGGAACATCAGTATCTCCATCCATCTCTAGAACCACGAAGTCCACTGGAAAGTAGAATTTGTCGACTTTCACGATCACATCCTCTATGATTCCCTTCGGGTGTTTGATAGATCGATCTGCAAGTTGAAGACTCATTGAGGTTGACTTTGGATTTCCCAAGCCCAATTTTCGAACCAATGAGTATGGAAGAAGGTTTATGCTGGCCCCTGAACCACATAACACTCGGTCGAATTTTAGTTGCCCGATGGTACACAGGATTGTGAGGCTTCCCGGATCCTTGAGTTTCTTTGGAAACTTGTTCAATACCACTGCTGAGCATGCTTCAGTCAAGCATACCGTTTCATTCCCTTCCCACTTTTGCTTATTTGAGAGAATATTCTTGAAGAACTTAATGTAGTTGGGCATCTGCAAAATCGCATCGATAAAAGGAATGTTAATTCTAACTTCTCGAAGAGTTTCTAAGATCCTAAGAAAGCTCTTATCCATTTATTTTTTATTCTTTTTATGTGCGAGGGGGAAGGGGAGACGTATTTCAACTGGTTTAGAAGAAGAAGGAGAAAAAGTTTCTGAAGAATTTCGTTCTACCTCTGACGTCCAGACTGGGTTCTAGCCACGTCCGGACTGTGAAGGCAGTGTGTGCGAATCCTCGAGATTTTCCAATGTTCGGAAGTTGCCCTCTTCATGTTCGGACGTTGGCTACTGGGGAGGTGCATTTGTCACTTCTTTGCCACTACGAAGGGTAACGGCATGACACTGTTCCTTCGGATTCTTCTCTGTATCGCTCGGCAGTGTCTCGGGTGCTCTTCCACCCGCATCAGCCGATAATCGTGCAAATTGGTGCTGCATCTCTTTCATTCCCGTCATAACACCCTGTAACATCAATCGAAGCTCCGCGAATGATTCGTCCGATTTTTGCATGTAAGCCTCCAATCTTTCTTCGAAAGTTGGAGGTCTTGGAACTTGACCTTGTGGCTTAAAATTTCTAGGCCTTTGAGTTTGATTGTTGTTAAACGAAGGCCTCGGTGCTTGGTAGATGCCTTGTTGTGCATTTTGTGCCGGATTTGGCCTTTTCGGAAAATTTTCGAGTATGTGGAAGCTCAATTGAGGCTTGTTTGAATTTTCGACATAGTTCACATCACCAATGCCTGGCTCTACCTCTAGATTAACATCTTGTTCTACCTCTTGAGCAACAACAACCCTTCGAGATTGTGGAGGAAACTCATCGTCATCTTCAGGGTACAGTTCATCCTCCCGTGCCATCTGCTCTAGTTTAGCCCACATTGTTCTGCTATCGAGACCCAAAAGATCACCACTGAATCCTGCATTAAGTCTGTGATGAATTTGAGACCGGACTCCATTAAAGAAGTGTAGCACTCGCTCGTCTCTTAAATAGTTGTGATCGGGGCACTTTCGAAGCAGACTCTTGTATCTTGCCCATGCTGATGCTAACGATTCATCCCATTTTTGCTTAAAACCCTTGATCTCGCTTCTTAACTCGTTAATCCTTGATGGAGGGAAGAACTTGTTGAGAAAATCCTCGACTAACTCTTCCCACGTTTCAATGGATTGTGGGGGCAACGACTTGTACCACAAAGTCCCTTTATCCTTAAGCTAAAAATGGAATAATCGGAGGCGGATGGCATCAAGATCTCTTGGGTGGAATTGCATGGTAGATAACACATTCTTGAAGTGCTCCAGATGGTCATGAGGAGACTCTTTCGGATCACTATAAAATTGTTCAGCCTGAACCATGCTGAACATGTGAGATAGAATGTGGAAGTTCGGCGTGGAAAAATTGGGGAACACAATAGGCCCCGGCGTAGTGTGTACACGAGGGGGTTGGTTACCGCGAACTGATGCAGGTTGTGCCGGAGGTGCTGGTTGCATAGCTTGAAACAGGTTTTGAAACCATTCTCTGTTCTCTGGGAGATTGATGTCAGGAAGATTTCCAGCCATAGCTCGATTCCTGAAGTTTGCTCGAAATGTTCGTTCGATCTCGAGGTCAAATTCTTCCAAAGCCTGTCTGGAGGCTCGGGTCATTCACCACAAAGACACCCTGTTTAAATAACGAAGCAAATCACAGGAATTCAGAGCTAGAAAATAAAATTAATAATAAAACAAAAACAAGAAAGTAAACTAAAAATTGCAATAAACTTATAAACTAAAATAAAATAAGTCCCCGGCAACGGCGCCAAAAACTTGACACGAAAAATCCTTACGTGCTTGCACAGCAAGTGGACTAGTCGTGTGTAGTAATAAAATGGATTTTTAAGTCCGGGATGTCGAACCCACAAAGACTCGTATTTTAACTTAACAAGTTAAAAGCAATTAAAATTAAATCAAAAGAGGATGATTAATTGACAATGAAAAAGTGAAAACGATACTTGACAAATTGATTAAGATTCTTATGTGAGAAAGCAACTAAGGCACATGCTTCAACCGTTATTACTCGTTAATATATATGAGTGATTATTCGAATTATTAGACTACTATTGCTTTGGTGGAAAAAACCTTAATTAATTACTACCCGATCTCTCGGCCATAATAATCCTATGATTACGTGATGGTTCTCTAAATAATTCTATCCGAGAATCAAATCATTAACCATGCATTCACGTTTTAGAATTTCCCCGGATTATTCCAGCTAACAGCACCCGGAAATCTATACCTATCTCTAGGAGTAATTCCTCATATTTTTCGGATGATGTGTTAATTCCTTTGAACCCTAATCTATATTCTCTCAAATCATAAACTAGGCTAATTAGCAAGCATATGTTGATCAGGCATACGATTGGAATAAAAACATAAAATTAACACACAAAACAATAATAGAATTAAGACGAACAATCAATTCATATATATAAACTCATAAAATTGGCATTCACATGGCCTTAGTTTAAGTAAATTAGTTCATACTCATAATTGGAAAAACAACTAAAATCCTAGAATTATTCATAGACAAATAATCTAGAAAATAAAATTTTCTATTACGAATTGATGAATTCGTGTAGAATCGTCGTTCTCTTCATCTTGCTCGTTTCTTGGCTCCAAACTCTCTTCCAAAGCTGAAAATTTTCAAACCCTAATGATGTTGGAAGAGGAAGTATTTATAGATGATGATCTCCAGGTCTCCTAGTTGAATTAGGAATGAAAACTTTCCAAAACTCGTCCAGCCGCCTCTCACGTTAGGACTGCATTTTTCCCACGTACATAAGTTGACCAGTCAACGTCGGAACTGCATTTTAGCCACGTCCGGATTGTGAAGGCGGTGTAGAAAATTTGTGTTTTTCTGCTCCTTTCGCTCGATTGTTAGGTTTTTACCCCTGTACTCATTTAACAAACATATCAAAGCCACAAGTGGTAAAAATCACTCATAATCGACTCTAAATCAAACAATTATCGGGCTCTAAAACACGTAAAACTGAAGCTTATCACCTGCAATTCGCATCTACCAGGATAGAGCGAATCGAACATTAGGTCTTTCTCAAGCGCTTTACCTAGAGAAACTCCTCAAGAGACATGAAATGAGTAACTCTAAAGGAGGACTTCTTACCTATGGGACAAGGAATACATCTCTCTAAGTCTATGTGTCCGAAATTAGATGAGGACAGACTTAATATGAGTAAAATCCCATATGCATCAGTAGTGGAAAGTCTCATGTATGAGATGTTATGCATCGGACTAGATATAGCCTACGCTCTGAAGAAGTTAGTCGGTTTCAAGCTAACCCGGGTGAGCAGCATTTCATGGCTGTGAAAACTATCATTAAGTATCTTCGAAGAATAAAGGATATGCTTCTGATATATGGAAATGAAGAAATGAAAGTAGATGGATATTTTGACTCAGACTTTCAGTCTGACATGGATGATCGAAAAATCTACATCTAGGTTTATATTCACTCTGAATGGTGGAGCAGTGTTTGGGAAAAGTTCTAAGCAAAGCACAACTACAAACTCCACATACCGAGTTGAATACATTGTTGCCTCTGAGGCGGCTAACGAAGCTATTCAGATAAGAAAGTTCATAGTTGAACTTCAAGTGGTTCCTAGTATAGAAATGTTGTTACCACTATGGTGTGACAAGAATGGATCTATAGCACTAGCTAAAGAACCAAGGTCTCACAACAAATCTAAACACATAAAGAGAAGGTATCACATAATTTGAGAAATCGTTGGAAGATGCGACATCGTCGTGCAGAAAGTAACCTCAGCAGAAAACAAAGTTGACCCATTCACTAAACCCTATCTTTGGCAGTGTTAGAGAAACATCTTGAGCAGATGGGCCTCAAATACAATAGCAATTGGCATTGAGTGAAAGTTGGAGATTGTTAGGTGTTAGGTGTTATGCCATCTATGCCATTGAGGAATTAGATTTAATTGGGCATTTTATTTATATTGTATAAACATTTTTTATTATTAATAAAAGTCATTGAGTTTGTTCTTATAAATCTAATTGTGGCATTGAATGTATTAAACAAATTAGTCCTTAAGATCAAGGTATACTCACCACAACTTATTCGATAAGTAGGAGCACTGGTAAGTTAAGTGCTCGATCTTATAAACATGGTTTGCAAGTTAAAGAATCTTAATTGGGCATTAAGTTTCAGCTCGTAAGACACTTGCTTTGAGAATAAAGTGCTAGTCTTAAACTGATTGGATAGTGGGAGCTGGCGTCATGCACTACTACAAAAATAGGCTATTTCAGCGCCCTTATTATAGCGGTTCATTATAGAACCACTGTAATGGGTATACAAATTACAGCGGTTATAAAAAACCTATTGTAATAGACCTATTACAGCGGGTTTTTTTTTATAGCCGTTGTAATAGGAATACCTATTATAGCGGTTCATCTAAGAACCACTGTAATAGGTTAAAACTATTACAGCGGTTCTTCTTTAACCTATTACAGTGGTTCTTAGATGAACCTCTATCATAGGTTCGTATTATAATGCAACACCCCACTCATAACACAAACCCAGCAAAAACCCCTCTCTCCACAAACTTCGATTTCACCTTCCTCTCTCCATCAAACTTTGAATTTATCCTTCATTCTCCCTACCCATTCCGAATTCGACCTAACCACACCTCCTTCTCTGATTATTTTTCAAGTTTCTTACTTCCCACCGAGTTCGAGCGATTTTAGGTGAATTTTTTCGAGTTGGGGTGAATTCGTTGGAATTTTTGTTTCTTTGACCGTGGAGCCACTGCACAACGCATCGCCGCTGCCGCCGCACAACCCAACGCCGCTGCTGCCGCACAACCCACTGCCGTAAGCTCCGTACAACCCGTGATTTTGGGTGAATTTTTTCGAGTTGGGGCGAAATAGTCTGAATTTTTGTTTCTTTGATTGCCGCCGCCACCGCCGCAGCCTCCGTACAACTCGCTGCCACCATCGCCTCCATTGCACTCAAACTTTGCAGTAAAAGGTAATGAATTCTTAGTGTATTTTTATGTATATAACTGTATATATATTAGGTTTGGAATAATAAATGACTTTGAATTTCTTATCTAGTAAGGTTTCAGTGTGATAATATATACAAATTTATGCCCATTAAAAAACTTTTTTTATGTATTTTTGTAAATAAGGTACATTGGCTGGATTATGTATACTGTACATGAAATCTAGGTTTTTATACGTTGAATTGTTTGTTATATCTGTAATTTTGGTTAGAATTCATGAATCTGGTGGCTTTTGGTTGTGTAGATGATTAATTTCTTATTTAGGTATGCTAGATAGTATTTAGGGTTGAGAAATTAAAGAACTATAATGTAAATTGGAGTGTTTTTGTGAGATCAATTGAAATCTAGGTTTTTCTACATTGAATTGTTTGTTGTACCTATGTTTTTAGCTAGAATTCGGGGATCTAGGGATTTTTGTTATGTAGATGATTAATTTCTTGTTTAGGTATACAAAATAGTATTTAGGATTAGACAATTGAAGATGTGGATATGAAATTGAACTACCGTAAATCTGTAATGCAAATTGGAATAGGTTTTTGGTAAATTTCATTTTTATGAGCTCAATTTTATGGATCCAAACGTGATATTAGGGTAACCTAGGGAAAACGGGGGATTTTGACTTCTTGTAATATGAAGAAATTGAAGATGTATATATGAAAATGAAGTACTGTAATGTGCATTTGAATGAGTTTTTGTCAATTGAGTTTTTGTGAGCTCAATTTTATGGACAAGTAAAACAAGTAATTCATGTAAAGACAATACTAACTTTCAAATAAATTTATAGTAGTTTCGAAATATATAAACGCTTCTTAAAAAAATTTATCGATATTGTACACGGCGTCCTCTCATGCTATAAAATTCATCTATACTTCATTTATTAACAATAAAATTTTTTTTCAGTATTTTTCATTCTACTTGATTCTATCTTCTTTTAATTAGAGTTATTTACCTTGTCTATTTATTCGTAGAATATTTAAATATAAAGAATAACTTTGATATATCAAGAACAATAATTTATAAAAGAAAAGTAATAATAACTTTTGAATATTAAAATAAAAATTAAATTAAAATTAAAAGAACTTTTATAGTGTTTTGACAAGATTTGTCTCACGTGAGAGATTTGAATTAGGAATAAGGGAATATAAATCAGAATCAAGATGGATTGAAGTTGCATTATAGCGGATCGTATGTCGGAGCAATATGAGAAAGTGGTGAAAGAGTTCATCAAGTTTGCGGTTGAGCATGCACCAAATCCGACTAGGATCACTTGCCCGTGTTTACTTTGTTGTTTTGGAATGAGAATTAGTCCACGTGACTTGGAAGATCATTTGGTGTGTAATGGAATTGATAAAAGCTACACACGTTGGACAAGACACAGTGAAAGCAGTGCCACGTCAGATGATTTGGGTGGTACATCATATCCATCACATGATTTGGACATGGATATTATGAGCTTGATCGCTTGGAGGAGATGACAAATGTGATTGAGTATGATTTGCAAAATTGTCCTAAAATGTTTGACAATTTGATTAGTGATTCAAAGACACTACTGTTATATGAGAGGATACATGTTTGTCTCAATGATTGCATATTGTTTAGAAATGACTATGAATCATTGAAGGCGTGTTCGAAATGTGGCGCCTCACAGTACAAGAAGAATGAATCTGTCCTGTCTAAACAATGTGGTATTTGCCTATAATACCTAGATTTAGGCGCATGTACAGTAGTCAAGAGTTTGCCAAGGACTTGACATGACATGCTGATAGAAGTCTTGAAGAAGTGATTGAAGATGACAAGATTCGACACCCTTCAGATTCTCCTCAATGGAAAAAGATTGACGATGACTTCCCTGAATTTAGGGCAGAACCAAAAAGATTGGCTACAGATGGCATGAATCCACATGGCTTGCAAAGAAGCTCACATAGTACATAGCCAGTGATTTTGATGATCTACAACCTACCCCGATCGCGATGCATGAAGTGAGAGCATATAATGATGTCTATACTCATTTCTGGGCCGAAATAACCTAGAAATGATATAGATGTCTACTTGGCTCCTTTAATTGAGGATTTGAAGGTATTGTGGGAGATCGGTATTGAAGTATATGATGGGTTCAGAAAAGAAAGTTTCAATCTCAGAGTCATGTTGTTTGGAACAATCAATGATTTTCCATTGAGAGCTAATCTAGAAGGATATGGTGTACATGGCCAATGTGGATACCCATATGTGTCGAGAGTACAGAACAATATCAATTGCCACACTCTCACAAATATTCATTCCAAGGGCATCGAAGATGGCTGAAGCGGAAACATCAATATCGTCGGTGGAAGAAAGCTTTCAATGGGAAGATAGAAGAATGTCAAGCTCCTAAGTGCTTGATTGGTGAATAGGTGTTTGAGAAGGTAAAAAACTTAGATATCAAATTTGGAAAGACTTTTGCAGGTGGCCTTGCAAAAACTGGGTGGAAAAAAAGGTCAATTTTATTTGAGTTGCCATATTGGAAGTCCTTACATGTTAGACATTTTCTTGATATTATGCATATTGAGAAAAATGTATTTGATAGTGTCTTTAATACAATTCTAAATGTGCCTGGAAAGACAAAAGATGACATAAGGGAAAGGTTAGACTTGGTTGAAATGAAGATAAGAGGTAAATTGGCATCAACAAAGAAAGGAAAACATACTTAATTTGCCTCCAGTAGTTCACACTCTATTTAGGAAAGAAAAAATTGCATTCTGTGAGTTTCTTAATGGAGTGAAAGTTCCCGAAGGGTATTCTTCAAACATTAGCATTCTTGTATCAATGAAGGACTTGAAGCTAAAGCACATGAAGACTCATGATTGTCATGTAATCATGGATCATTTGCTACCAATTGCTATACTGGCCAATTTTTTAAAAAAAGGTGAGAGAAACTATAACTAGATTGTGTTTCTTCTTCACAGTAATATGGAGCAAGGTGTTTGATCCTGAACAATTGCTTGCACTTTAGAAACAGATTGTCATCACTTTGTGTGAGCTTGAGATGTATTTTCCACTTGCGCTTTTTGATATAATGACTCACATACCTGTTCACTTAGAGAGATACAACTATGTGGACAGGCTTTTATGAGATCTATGTATCCGGTTGAGCGTTACATGAAGGTATTCAAATGCTACGTGAAAAATCGTAGTCGATCAAAAGATTGCATTGTTGAACGGTATATAGTTGATGAAGCCATTACATTTTGCACAGAATATCTGGAAGATTCTAACGTTGCAGAGCTTCTAAAGTCTCATGTTATGGGAGGGAGAACAGAAGGATAAAGCATAATTGGAAAGCAATTAGTTAGTGTTCCTTGCACACAAAGGAAGTAGGCACACCTATATATGCTCTACAACACCGATGAGGTTGACCCAGATGTTGAAGAGCATAAGGACCAACTTAGAAGATTAAATCCAAATAAAAATGAGGGCTGGATTTCAAGAGAGCATAACAAGACTTTCATCGATTGGTTCCAAAAGCATATTGAAGAGAAACAGAAAGAGAATCCAAATTCAGTTTCAGATAAACTGACACGGTTGTCGATGGATCTGGGCAGACTAGTATTTTGTTATTCAGGTTATCGTATAAATGGTTGCATATTCTATACAAAAGACTAAGATGAACGAAGTACAATGCAGAATAATGGGGTGAGTCTTGTAGCTCAAGTAATGTATATCTCAAGTGCGAAAGAAAAAAACTCTATCTATGCCATTTTATCATATTATGGGAAGATTGAACTTAAATGGGAGCTGGACTATAGTTGATTTTGGGTGCCTGTATTTGACTGTAGGTGGGTTGACAATAAAAATGATGTCCAAAATAATGAAATAGGCTTCACTTGAGTAGACCTTGAAAGGGTGGCATACAAAGATGAACGTTTCATTTGGCGTCACAAGCTAAGTAAGTGTTTTTTGTCACCAATCTTATTGATAAGAGGTGGTCCATTGTTTTATCGGCAAACAAAAATACTTGTATTGAGGATGATGATGAAGAAAGTGAAGATGATGGAGGAAATCTTATCTTAGGTGATTCACAATCAATTGATAGTAATGATGACTTGGATATCAGTGATGATGAATTGTATATGAGATAAGATCACCAAGAGAGGATATGAATTAATTCATCAGTTCGTCGGCGTACTAAAAAATAATTATCGTACCGGTGGGAAGCAAAAGACTACTAATCCAACGATAAAAAGAAAACGATGAAAGCTATTTAACTTATTTGATAATTATATGATAGACTTATTTTCTCATCTTCAAATTCTAAAATAAAGTAAAAAATATAGCATATTCATGGCATCTTCATGGATGTCATAAGTGAGTTTACTTTAACAAGAAATGATCTATGCATTTTTGTGATCTTTATTACTTCTAGTTTAAAATTATGTTTTAGGTATATGAATCTAACTTCTGTATTCTTGGCATTTATAGGTCGATGGCTTCAGAGTGTGCTGGAAGTTTTCCCTAGGAGGATGGACGTGGAGCAGACAAATGTGTTGCAGCTGAGATAAGGAGAGGTGTCATGGTGATGAAAAAAGTCATCAATGCAGGATTTAAAGACATAAAGCTACCTGTCAGCTGGAATGAGAAAGACCAAGCAGTTGACCCAAACAAAGCAACACTTGTTAGGTACATAGGAGTCCTGGCTTGGCAGAAGGTGCCAATTACCATCAGTGATTGGCGACAAGTCTTGGCAACAACAAAAAATGTTATTTGGGATAAAGTAGCTGTAATTTGGTTCTTATCATGTTTGTAATTGTTAACGTATTTTTTGTTGATTTAATTTTCTTTAAATTATAATTTCATATATACTTTGTTGTTTGTTTTTTATAGTTGTCCTTTGATATCGAGGAAAGGAGAAAAACATATGTATTAGCAGAAGTTGGGAAGCTAGCACAAAACTTTAGGAGCTACTTCAGTAGAGTGTGGGTACGGGATGATGATGGGAACATTAATTACAACCCACCCTCACAATATGACATGCCTCAAGCAGATTGGACGACATTTTTAGAAGTTCGCCTAAGTGAAGATTTCTAGGTAGTCATTTTAATTTACGATTTCATTTGTTGGTTATTGCATTTTTATATAACTAATACATTGATTAGTGCTTTGATTATGTAATAAATAGCAACTAAGTAGGGAAAATCAGGAAAGAGCAAAGGATCATGAATATCCTTATAGGAAATCACGTCTTGGACATGGTCTTGTGGAGCAAATTGAGGTACATAGTTCATTTAACAGTGAATCCTTACAATTTTTTTAATAAAAATTCCTTTTTAATATAAATATATATATATATATATATTTTAATCAAAATATAGATGAAGAAAAAAAAAAGAAACTTGGTCAGATTGCACAGAGGTGGCACGAGCACTCATGTGGAGGATTTCTCATTTCGATAAAAAGAATGAGATTGATAATGTCAATGTTAAAAGAGTAGTGAATGAAATAGTGAGTTATTTGCAATTTTAGCACTATAATGTGTTGTATGTTTTTTTTGAAATACTTTTGAAAGAGCAAAGTTCATTAAGTTGTTATTTTTTAAATATATTATTACAGGAGTGCATATCAGAGGAGAGTACTAACCATAGTGGAAACAATAGGAGCCGGGATGATCTATTGGCTAAAGTTTTTAAAAAGAAAGAGCATTCGGGTCGCGTTAGGGGTGTTGGCTTTAGGGTGTCACAAAGAGAGTACTTTATGGATCCAAAGCCTTCTAAACAGATGGAGATGGAAAACTTGAGCAGCATGGTGAAGGGCCTCACCGAATCACTACCCTCCTTACAACGCGAGGTTGCCGAGTTGCAAGGGTCTGGGTCGCGTCAACCACATGAAGATGAGCCAATTTCTATAAAAGATAGCTGCTGAGAACCAGTTAAGATGCTTCCTGAGGTAATGATCTGAACTTTTTTAGTGATCATGTAACTTGCAACTCTCTATTTCTGTAAAACACACAAAGCTTTCTAATATAATGGTATATATATGTAGGTTAAGGCACCATGTCAATTAGCACTGACACGACAAAATCCTAGCAAGAGAACTAGGTCGCGTAAGTAGTAAAGTGGATTTCTAAGTCCGGGGTTATCGTATCCGCAGGGACAACTATAATCTAAGTGCCAAGACTACTATATTACTCAATTCTAAGTTAAATCGGTCGATAGA
This sequence comes from Buddleja alternifolia, assembly GCA_019426215.1. Taxonomy (NCBI): domain Eukaryota; kingdom Viridiplantae; phylum Streptophyta; class Magnoliopsida; order Lamiales; family Scrophulariaceae; genus Buddleja; species Buddleja alternifolia. The sequence continues at coordinate 28,173,454 of CM033393.1, read as the reverse complement.
AAGGTTGATTAACTAATTAATAAATACTAGAAAATAAACTAAGGCAACGTCACACCAAATAAAGGGAGGAAACAATAGAGAGAAACGATCAAGGCACATGGTTCAACCGATTATGCATTTAGATTGTGATTTAGGTTCTATTGGACTATTAGATTGATTTAGCTAAGGCGAAATTCCCTAACGTACGTACTACCCAATCTCTTGGCATAGCAACCCTACCCTTGGTAACGATTTCCTATATATCTCTATATGAAAACCCGATTAACGAGGATGCATTTAAGGTCTAGGAATTCCCCACGTGAATGGAAAGCCACCTAAAGAAACCGAGTCTATCTCTAGTCGGTTTAACTATAGGGTATTCAATGTTTATATCTTCCCTAGGTTATTATCTCTCGATCTCTAACCTAGGCATTTTATCAAACACTTGGTGATCAAGCAAATGTAGCATTGAGATCAAATATTGAATACATAGCTAAAACCAAAATTAATCCAATAAACACCAACAAATCAACAATCAAAATAACATAAACGGCCTATCCATGGCCTCAATCAAACAAGTTTAGCTCATATTCATGTCAAAAGTGCAAATATAAATCATACAAGTCATAGGAGATTTGAACAAATTCAAGAAACAAATATGTAAAAACTCCCTAATTCTTGTAGAGATGTGGATTCCTTGTTGAATTCTCCATGTTTTGACCTTTAATCTTCTCTTCTAAGCTCTCCCTCTCTCTATTTTCGTGTGGTTGCTGATATCCAAGGCGAGTTAGGGTAAAAAATGGCTAAAAGGGGTATTTATAGACCAACCCGCTGCCGCGAACGCCGCGGCGTTCGCTTGTTGAACGCCTCGGCGTTGGCTACTGCATGTGAACGCCGCGGCGTTCGTGGATGAACGCCTCGGCGTTCGTCCCTTGCTGCTCCAGCCAGTTTTGGTAAACTTCGCATAACTTTCTCTACCGATGTCGGAATTCACTGATTCAAGTTGCTGTAGAATCCTAAAACAAAGATCTACAACTCTCCAGAAGACACTAGGGCCGAAATCAAACGTTAAAGATGACAAAATTGTCTCACAAGTCACTGAATGAGAAAACTCCATCGTAAGACGTCTCTTCCGATGACGTTTTCACCTCCTTCCCTACATATCTGATCTTTGTCTTCAACATAAGAAATGTACCTTTGCCTCTTATATTTCCATTGGTAAATCAAGTGTGTAATTTGGACATGGGTAGAGAACTCTATTCAATAAACTCTATCACTGCGCAGACAGTTTGTATCTTTATGCATGATGTACCTTCAATCCTTGTTCTTTTCCTCCAAATGTTATGTTATTCTATAAAATATGAGAAGACAAGGATCAAAGCATCATATGTGATCAAATTATCAAGGAAACAATCAAAACTAAGTCGATAAACGGGGGAAAACTAGTGTAAAAATAACATATATCAAGCACTTTCATTATCGTCATATCGTGTGGTGGCTAAAGGACATATGTTCAATTGACCATCGGATAGCACACTTCCCAACCGTCCATTACCCACCGACCATGTGAAAGTTTGCATTGACACTACAATTGAGGAGGATACACCTCTACCAGTCCCTCTCGAGGATGATGAAGTGCGCACAATTTCTGATGCTTTGGGTACCCATGTTGCATCGATATGTAATTAATAGCTAGCCATTAGGTTACTATATACTTTGGTGTGTAACATTCACATTTTTTTTTCTTTTCGCTTAAATAGTCTCTTGGGCCATCCAAATCAGTTGGAAAACCTGAAATCAGAGAAGTCCAAGCACTCAGCTGTCAAACTAAGACCTCCAATGGCCAAGCCTACTCGTGAAGGTGATAGATGTGAAGACTTTGTACTGGATGGACTCCCTAGGGAACTTTTATTTCTTGGAAAGTTCATGAAGAGAATGTCTATTGATGACCAGATCAATATAGACTTGGAGAAAAAAATTATGAATATTGAATTCCAAGAGTATATTGGGAGGGAAGAGTGTTGGGGACAATTAACCAATCGCAGCGGAAAATGGAATTTAAAATTTTTGGATTTTCCCTTTGCAGGGTCAATCTCGGGGTTTAATCACACGTATATATGATAGGGTAAAATCACATTACCCATTGTAGCGAAGTGGTTGATTATGTCAACGAATTTGAATTTTCTCGAAAAATCTCTGGCTGAATAAATCTTGATCCGAGCAGTCCAAGTGTTCTGCCTCTAAATCGTCTCGCCGGAAAACTTGATGAAACCTTACTCCTCCTTTGGTATGGAAACCGATGGCTAGGTAAGAGTGAGGGAGAGGGATTCTTTTTCTTGTGTGTTGTGTAATGCAACTTATGACCTAGGCTTATAACTAATGTGATATTTATATAACTTAAGTTATTGCTTGGGAATCAAACTAAGCCCATTAAAACCCCTTATGGCTGCCCCTCTTAGGTTTAGTATGGCACATGGTGTATTACTTTTGTGCTTAGTTAAATCTAGTATTTAATTAATGGGAAAATTGCATATAACCCCCCCTGTGTTATCATTTTTTTGCTGAAAACCCCCTTGTGTTAATGTTTTTGCACGAAACCCCTTGTGTTTGCCTAAACCCTGCGCGAAACCCCCAATTCGTGTGAAATCCGCTGAAAGTGGCATACACGCGCAGTGTATTTGAAGTAGGGTTGGGGGTTTCGCGTAGGGTTTAGGCTAACACAAGGGGGTTTCGTGCAAAAAAATCAACACAAGGGGGGTTTCAGCAAAAAAGTGATAACACAGGGGGGGTTATATACAATTTCCCCTTAATTAATTCACTTAATCCAATTAATTAATTCAATTAAATAATAGATAACTTATTTAATTAATTTTATTTCTCCAAGAAATGTTATATTAATTAAATCATAAATAAATTAACGTATTCCTCCAAATAATTAATTCTATTTATTTGATCTTAAGTATCCAATACTTAAAATATTCCCACAAGAAGTATTCCACTTTTCATTAATTTTTCCTTTTTAAGCGTTACTCTTTAGGTTCACCTATATTTGGCAAAGGGAGGATTCCATTGAATATGGGTCCCACCTAGCCAGTCAAGTGGTCCATATTTTAACCCAAATAAGATGAAATGATTAGATCATTTATACCTTTCCATTTGTAAATATTGTGTGAATACAAACTCTTCGTTTCCATATCCCGATTAAGTGAGAGTCATGGTTTTGGTCAAACTCACTAACTTAACACTATGCTATATTTATAATAAGCTCAGATCAATGAATGCTTTGACCAAAGACTTAAGATATAACTTACTTATAAATGCATAGGATAATTCCTTGTTCACTTACGAGGGAACGAATCCTTTCTTGGATATCAATTAAGAATACTACTTGCCCATTAGATTGCAGTTCGAGGTTGACCCCACCAACGGGTGAATTGGGCCTAACTACTCTAATGGCGAACCTAATGTCACAAGTATATCTTCAACTCGATTCCACTAGTTTAAAGTTCAGACACACCTATTACAATTTAATCAATTCTATCATTGACTGTCAAAGAGTGAAAACCCATATGACAGAGTCGATGCGAGTCATGTCTGAGTGCTACTATCTCTATCAGTTCACCTATGATATGAGTTCTTCACTACTTCCTAGTGATTAACGGACACATTTCTCTTCAAAACTCATATCATACAAGTCTTCATGATTTCCAATGCCCAATTAAAAATCTTTGACATGCAGACTATTTAAGTACACAAGTATCAGACTCCTCTAGTGCCTTAGAGAGTTAACTCTTGTGTTTATAGACTTATAGATGATTACTATATATAAATGCCAATATGAATGTAAACAACTAAAATGCCTTTTATTGATTGATTTAATAAACAATTACAAATCGATAATGTCCTATCGTTTACTAATCCTTTAGTGGCATTTGAGGACATTAACCTACCAATCTCTCACTTGTACTCAATGCCAATCACAATGGTATCTAATACCCATCTTCTCAAGATGTCGATCCAGCACTACCTGCGTCAAAGGCTTGGTCAATGGATCAGCGACGTTATCAACTGAATTTACTCTCTGAACAGCTATTTCGCCTCTTCCAACGATTTTCCTTATTATGTGATATCTCATCTGTAAGTGTTTGAATTTGTTGGGAGACCTTGGTTCCTTTGCTTGCGCAATAGCCCCGTTATTGTCACAACAAAGTGGTAATGGCAGCTCTACACTAGGGACTACTTGAAGTTATCCAAGAAACTTCTTAATCCAAACACCCTCTTTAGCATCCTCTGAAGTTGTTATGTATTCTGCTTCAGTGGTGTAATCAACGGTTTGTGCTTTGGTGGGAACTTTTCCAAGTCACTACTCCGCCATTGAGCATGAATATAAACCCCGAAGTAGATTTTCGATCTTCTACATCAGATTGAAAATCTGAGTCAATGTATCCATCCACTTTCAAATCTCCATGTCCGTATATTAGGACCATATCCTTAGTTCTCTTCAGATACTTTAGGATATTTTTGACAGCAGTCCAATGTTCTCTTCCCAGGTTAGCTTGAAAATGACTTACCACGCTTTCTGCGTAGGCAATGTCGGGTCGTGTACATAACATGGCATACATCAGACTATCCACTGCAGACGCATAAGGAACCGTACTTATTTCTTTCCTATCTTCCTCACTTTGGGGAGACATAGACTTTGAAAGGTGCACCCCGTGTCTCATGGGCCAGAAACCTTTCTTAGAGTCTTCCATCCTAAATCTCTTTAGGACCTTCTCTAAGTAAAAGGCTTTGGAAAGTCATATCATTCTATTTGTTCTATCTCTGTAGATACGAATCCCTAGAATATAGGTCGCCTCTGCCAAGTCTTTCATGGAGAATGAATTTGAAAGCCATACTTTGACTGATGTGAGCATTCCTACATCATTTCCTATGAGTGGAATGTCATCCATATATAAGATAAGGAAAGTGATTTTACTCCCACTAACCTTCTTGTAAACACAAGGTTAATCTTCATTTTTGATAAAGTCAAATCCCTTGACAGCTTCGTCAAAGCGTAGATTCCAACTCCTAGAGGCTTGCTTAAGTTCATAAATGGATCTCTTAAGTTTGCACACATTATAGATATCAGAACCAGATGCAAAGCCTTTAGGCTGCTCCATATAGATATCCTCCTCTAGGAATCCATTTAGAAAAGCCATCTTTACATCCATCTGCCATATCTCATAGTCCAAGTGTATAGTTATTGCGAGCAGAATATAGATAGACTTGATCATTATCACGAGTGAAAAGGTCTCTTAGTAGTCAATTCCTTCCTTTTGACTATAGCCTTTTGCTACAAGCCTAGCCTTGTATGTGTCAATGTTTCCATTCGGGCCTATCTTCCTTTTCTAGATCCACTTGCACCCTATAGGTTCATGCCATCAGAACGATCTACTAGAGTCCAGACCTGGTTGGAATACATCGAGTCTATCTTTGCCTGCATAACTTCTTGCCACTTTGTAGAGTCGATGTCCATTATGGCTTGAACATAGGTAGAAGGGTCGTCCCCTTGGATTCCCACTGCTATAGTGTGGACACCCAATTCCTCTTGTAGTAGATACACGTAGTACCTATCAGGATGATGTGGTACTCTACCAGTTCTTCGCAACATTGGTTGTGTTTCTTCAGATTCAGTGTGTGTTTCTTGAACAATCGTCTCCCTAGGTGTTTCATCTTGTTCATTAACAGCAATTTTCCTACCTGCACCGTAACATCCTATATTCTTATCTCCTAATTCTATAAGCTAAGGTAAGAGATACAATTCTCGTTAATTAGATTTCGTGATTTATTTGATTCTATTGTCATCTTAGAGTAAAGTAAATTAGGTGATACATAACTGGTTTGCTCGATCTTGTGGATATTCTTTGGCATTAAAGTTATTTGCTAGAGGCATTCTTGATTTGGGGCAAATAAAAGAATCACCAAAACTTTGAGGATCAAAGTGAAATTATTATAAAGGAAAAGGACCAGTCTTTGGTGGGCATGTATTAAGTATATTAAATTTTATGTCTGAATTGGAAGGTGGATATCAAGTCTAGTGGACTGAACTGCACGTTTCGTCAACGTTTGGGGTCAAATTGTAAAAGTAAAAAGGTACAAGGACCAAATTATAATTTTTGAGTAAATGATATTGCTAGATGATAAGAAGCAAATGAAATATTAGACCACCTGCTTGCCACAGTGCTGCATGGTTTGAAAACATTTCTCCACACCTCATCATCACCTCTTCATCTCATATTTACACCTCAATCCCTTGATACCTTCTTTTTGCCAACACCTCACCTCATTACATGAATCTAGATACATCCAAAACCCCTTTATTTCAATCTTAGAATTAGCCTTTTGCTGAAAAACCAGAGGTGTTCCTCAACTTTAACAAAAACTGCGGATTGCACAGTGTTGGTATAACTCCAATTTGAGGGCCCAAATGATATGCAAATTGAGTGTAACCGGTCTTAATATCTTACTAAGAGGTATATTAACACCATAGTGGTTTTATTTTGTACCCATAAATTCGGAGTTGCTCATAAAGTTCATCTAACCGAGACGTTTTTGCACAGAGTCAAAATCTGCAGCTAGGAGAATTTTTGGCTAGCTTTGGATTGGAATTTGGTTCCTTCACCTATATCAGTGATAGGTTAAAATTTCACACACCCATAGTGAGCTATTAATATGATATATCTTTGATTTGTTGCCTTGGTAGTAAGATTCTTATAGACAAATTATGTGCTATGTGTTCCAGAATTACAGTTTCTGCACATGCTTTTAGGTCTATGTTAATGTGATAAAATCATCGAGTTTCCTTATGTTAAATTTTATGAAGATCTAATATCTTTTATAGAGTCGTCTTCCAAAATTTCGGAATGATTTAAGCTGTTTTCAATTTTCTAAAATTGTTTGAATGAAACTGCCAGTGTGTTCGGTGGGCTTACAAATGTTTCTATTTTAAGCTGATTTTACATGCTTATATATTTTATTTAGCTCTAAAAATTTAATAGTAAATATATATATTGTTTGAAAGTGTTTTCTAAAAAAGTTGGGAATTTGTCGAAAAACAGGAGATTTTATAAAAATAAATGAACTCAGACACGTTGTTCTGAAAATGTTTACAGGTGTCGAATGTTTGGATGATCGAATCACTAACTTAAAGTTGTCAATTAATTCTAAAACTTTTGTGGCATGTTATTAAACCTGATTCCTTGTTATCGTGAAATTTGAAGGCAAAATTTTACTTTAATTATTTATGAGGATTTTTGTAGTAAAGTTGCGCAAGTAACGAAGGCTTGTTGAACTAGATCGTCTAAATGCCTAGATTCTACTATATTTGTTGTTTGAATTGCTTCATTTGGTTTGGTTATAAACTGTTATAGATTAATATTATGATAATATGTTTGGACCACAGGATACTTTCATTATTCCGAGACACGAGGCGATGGCGTCGGATCATAATAGTTAGGGTTTCTCTTTTCCTTACAAACTCCTTAATTGCTTTACATATTTGTGATTACCTCATTTCATTCTACAACGATCTCTTTAGTATTTTGTCTTTGATTATTGATGATTGTAATTTCTTTGGTATCGTGTTCCGCTTAATACCATGTTATTGCTGACGTATATCATTTTCATGTCTTCGTTACATGTCTCGCCTCGGAATAGTGTTCGATCTAAACGGAGTCAGTTTTGTTGAATTCTGTCTTTTGAATGCTAAGTACACGTTATCCTTCGAATCCTCATTGAGTTAATGTTATCTTTTGATTCTACTATGTCGGCAAAGGGAACTAAGTGCTATGCGGAATAAAGTGCCACGCGACGGCGGAGGCCACCTCTTAAACCCACAGGAGCCACCACTAGAATCCCGATGTTGGCTTCTTTCTACGAAGTGTCATTATTTCTTAGATTAAAGCTTTGACTCTTGAAAGCAGAGTGAAGGGAACTAAGTACTATGCGGGATAAAGTGTCACGCGATGGCGGGGGCCACCTCTTAAACCCGTAGGAGCCACAACTGGAATCCCGACACCTGAAAATCCTGGAGAGTGAAGGAAACTAAGTGCTATGCGGGATAAAGTGACATGCGACTGCGGGGGCACCATTTAAACCTGTAGGAACCACCAATAGAATCCTGACACCTGCTCCAAAGATGTGAAGTCTCCTGCTGGTATGGGATGGTGAGGAGACGGAACATGATCATATGATATGAGTTTTCCTTAATTCAAATTGCATGTTGTACTTGATGATTCGTCCTTTGGATATCTTGTCTTATTATATTACATGCTAATGTATATGCATGTTTCTGTTGTTATCTTCCGCCACAGATTCCGTTACAAAGATAAAAGGTAAAGCAAACCGTTAGCCTACCTCACCGAGTCATTCAGACTCACCCCTTCTTCTTTATTCTTTTTCAGATAATCTTAGTACGTTAGATACAAAGGGATGTGGAGTAAAAGAAGTATTGGTTCGTTGCTGTTAGAGAGAATTATGTTGTGAGATGTATGATTGGGTATGTATATGTTTTGGCCTGGAGACCTGTAATTGGTAGAGTTGTTGTTGGATTGTGTAAGATTGATGAAGGATGTATTATTGGTTTAATTGGAATAAATTTTTTTAGTTTCAGCAGATGAAGTTTTCGTAAGGTTCTGACACTTGGTGCTGGCTCAAGAAAGGACGATCTCTTGGATTGAGCTGGAGTCGCGGTGTGGCGGATCACAGGTGGTCGGTGGGCGCTACAGTTGGTGGTATCAGAGCTTGGGTTAATACCTAAGGTATACTAGGGTAAGATCTTTGGATTGTGGTATGGAGTGGTGATCAGTTGAGCTTAAAAGATGAAGTTTTGGTGATATACTATGTTGGAGTGCAAGACAAGATATATAATTAGACTGGTGAAATAAGGGGAGATCGAAGATCAGAAAGTCTTCTCAAAGATTTATATGGAGGATGATGTGAAGCGATCATTGGTACATAATATTTCTTTAGCATCATCAAGTTGTGCGCTTGGAAAAATCTCATATCCTGAACAATAGTATTAGCAAGTCAGTATTTAAATTGTGGTAGATCTTTGTTGGAATGGCCAGCCAACATGAGATTCACTACAATTATAATATTGATTTAGGATCATACCTAAATTTAGAATTGGGAACACATTTTCCTTCTTCTAGGGTGAGTGAAATTTTGAAAGGTTCATTAGGTAAGTAGTAACTACGAATTGAAGCGAGTAAGCTCATATATTCCTCAAACCCCGTTAAGTTCTGTGTTATTGACACCTGCCATTCTTGAGACTTTTACTCATTTGAATTACCTCGAACCATTTCTTGACAATCTTGTTTTTTTAAGTAATTATTTCTTGGTGTTATCAGCATTTGAAGAACTCCATGTTCCAAAGTACTCGTTATTGAACTGAAAACCTTGTCGTGCTTAATTTTTGAAATCCTATCAATTCCTTTTAATGGGGAGAGCTTGTGTTCATTCATTTCACTTAACGATCCAATTCTCAGTTTTGAACTATCGTTATTCTTGACAGTCTTATTCATTGATATTTTCTTTTGGCTTTTGATTATCTCTCAAGCGCTATACTCGATTATAATCTCTATTCTTGGGGACCTAATTCAATGGTATACATTTGAGGACTCTTCTATTTGAGCTTAGACTTTCTCCCAAACCTTTTGTGCATTGTTCCCATTGTCACCTGAATATCAATGGTCTTAAGTTGAAAATTCTATCTTGTCAATTCTTTGGTGTCTTATATTGTCTCTGCAAATTTGAAACGTCTTTTGATTATCAATCTGTACTTCTATTTTTCAATTCTTTGGAGTCTTATATTATCTCCAAAAATTTGCAATGTCTCTTGATTATCAATCCGTACTTCTATCAGAGTCATTGTTGTGAGATTCTATCTCCCTTTCAAAATATGCATCATTTCAAATTATTATTATTGATCATCTTCCTCGTTATCGATGGCTTATGTTCATGATCGTTTATCTATTTTTTTGAATCCTCTTTAGCATCTCATTCAGTTATCTTGAAAACTTTGAGCGTATACTCCTTTGCTGGAGATACAGATACTTTAAACGCTCGAGTGAACACTCAAATATTCTTGGTTAGATTTTTCAATTGTATAGACACCCTCGTCCGTCAATTGACAATATCTTATTTGTATATCATTGAATGATTCGACTGATCGATTGCCTTACTTCCAACGTATTCAACCATCAAAACTGATTCTTATCCCTATATTTTAAGGATTTACATCGTGTTACTTTAGTATGTTGAGGATTTACATCCTCAATAACTTTTCTTATTAATCACTAATTCTTTTTGTCCCATGAACAGTCTTGAAATTGTTGAATGTATCCTCATCATCTTGTTCTTTCGTTGAATTTGGGGACCAAATTCTCTTAAGGAAGGGGATTGTAACATCCAATATTTTCGTCTCCTAATTCTATAAGCTACGGTAAGAGATACAATTCTCGTTAATTAGATTTTGTAATTATTTGATTCTATTTTCATCCTAGAGTAAAGTAAATTAGGTGATACATAACTGGTTTACTCGATCTTGTGGATATTCTTTGACATTACAGTTACTTGGTAGAGGCTTTCTTGATTTGGGGCAAATAAAAGAATCACCAAAACTTTGAGGATCAAAGTGAAATTCTTATAAAGGAAAAGTACTAGTCCTTGGTGGGCATATATTAAGTATATTATATTTTATGTCTGAATTGGAAGGTGGATATCAAGTCTAGTGGACTGAACTGCACTTTTCGTCAACGTTTAGGGTCAAATTGTAAAAGTAAATAGGTACAAGGACTAAATTATAATTTTTGAGAAAATCATATTGTTGGATGATAAGAAGCAGATTAAAGATTACACCTCCTGCTTGCCACAGTGCTGCATGGTTTGAAAGAATTTCTCCACACCTCATCACCACCTCTCATAGTTACGCCTCAACCCCTTGATACCTTCCTTTTTCCAACACCTCACCTCATTACATGAATCTAGATACCTCCAAAACCCCTTTATTTCAAGCTTAGACGTAGCCTTTTGCTGAAAAACCGAAATAAGAAGCCTTTCAAAAGAGATGTTCCTCAACTTTAACAAAAAAATGCAAATTGCGCAGTGTTGGTATAACTCCAATTTTAGGGGCCAAATGATATCCAAATTGAGTGTAAACGGTCTTCATATCTTACTAAGAGGTATAGGAACACCATAGTGGTTTTATTTTCTACCCAGAAATTCGGAGTTGCTCACAAAGTTCATCTAACCGAGACGCTTCTGCACAGAGTCAAAATCTGCTGCTAAGGGAGTTTTTGGCTAGCTTTGGATTGGAATTTGATTCCTTCACCTATATCAGTGATAGGTAATAATTTCACACACCAATAGTGAGCTATTAATATGATATATCTTTGATTTGTTGCCTTGGTAGTAAGATTCTTATATACAAATTATGCGTTATGTGTTCCAGAATTATAGTTTCTGCACATGATTTTAGGTCTATGTTAATGTGATAAAATCATCGATTTTCCTTATGTTAAATTTTATGAAGAGCTAATATCATGTATAGAGTCGTCGTCCAAAATTTCGGAACAATTTAAGCTGTTTTCAATTTTCTAAAATTGTTTGAATGAAACTGCCAGTGTATTCGGCGGGTTTACGAATGTTTCTATTTTAAGCTGATTTTACATACTTTTATATTTTATTTAGCTCTAAAACTTTTATAGTAAATATATATATTGGTTGAAAGTGTTTTCTAAAAAAGTTGGGAATTTTTCCAAAAACAGGGGATTTTATAAAAATATATGAACTCAGACCCGCTGTCTTGAAAATGTTTACCGGTGTAGAGTGTTTTGATGATCGAATCACTAACTTAAAGTTTTTAATTAATTCTAAAACTTTTGTGGAAATTTATTCAACTTGATTCCCCTATTTCTATGAAATTTTAGAGCATACTTTTATGAGGATTTTTGTAGTGAAGCTGCACAAGGAACAAAGGCTTGTTGAATTATATTGTCTAAATGACTAGATTCTACTATATTTGTTGTTTGAATTGCTTTATTTGGTTTGATTATAAAGTGTTATAGCTTGAGATTATGATAATATGTTTGGACCACATGACACTTTCGTTATTCTGAGACACGAGGAGATGGCGTCGGATCGTAATAGTGAGGGTTTATCTTTTCCTTGAAAACTCCTTAATTGCTTTACATATTTTTGATTGCCTCATTTCATTCTACAACGATCTCTTCAGTATCTTGTCTTTGATTATTGATGATTGTAATTTCTTTGGTATCGTGTTCGGCTCAATACCATGTTATTCCTGACGTATATCCTTTTCATGTTTATGTTACATGTTGTTAGGAAATTTCATGTTAAATGTTTTGATGATGACAAGATAGGATTTTATGTTAGACCCTAAAAGAATGTAAGTTTGTATTTTCGAAAAACATTTGTATAAGTGTTTGAAAGGTTGTAATTTTATTAAGCTTGTAATTTTTATCTCTGTAGACTTTAGACTAAGTATTGAATACTAAATCGCTAGTAAAATTCTAGGTGAGTCTATTAGAGATGAAGTTGAAGATCAGCGTCTATTAGAAAAGTAAAGATGAAGATTTTGTCTTAAGCGACTGCCAATCGCTATGGACTGTTTCAGGGTTTATGAATCAAGCAATCAAAGTAATCAAGCGATCAAGTAGATCAGATTCACCTGAAATAAATTTTGAAGTCCTTAAGGACTTAAATGCAATCATTTAACGGGCATTTATTTCCAACAATAAATTAATTCAATTGGATTAAATGCTTGATAAGAGCACTAAATGTAATAAGGACAGATTGTACACAGAGCAAGCTACCTATTGGCTAAGACTGTCAAAATTCCAGGGTTCAAACCTGCCACATCAAATCAGTGCAGCAGGATTTCAGGAATGTCAGAGAAAAGGTATGACTCACTCGAGCGTGAGAGGCACACACCTACATGTGTCCAGCGGACAAATCCCAAGAAATTGCCTACAAATACCTCATTCCAGAAAAGCCTAAAACATATAGAGATACACGTACATACACAAGAAAGTCAAAACTTTGTTGAAATTCTCTCTCAAGAAAAAGCTTAGAAACTCTATAGCAAAAATTGTTCCAAGCTTTTTACATACATTCCAGACAGTCACATATATCTCAAACATCTTCAAAGAAGAGCCACACTATTATTGAGATATTCTAAGTTGTTTGAACTTCCTAAAAACAAACAAACCCGTGATCAAAAACCCTCAACCTCATCTATCTGTGTGAAGAAAAAGTTGACTCTACAAGTAGTATTTCTGAGTGAGAGAAGCTTGTTGGTGAAGATTTTCATTGGTGCTAAAGTTTGTGTGATAAAGGTGCCCAAGATCATCATTTCCACCAGTATTTTGTAGAAGCCTTTGTTCGTGGCAGGTCCTCCATCATAATGGGTTCGGTGAACGTGATTCCTCTTTCTATTTGCCATTTTCTTCCTGCCATTCGCCTTTCCATCTCCTCCATACTCCTGGACATGAGCTCCAATTTGTCCTGAGTAGCCTTAGTCTTAGCCTGCACTCCTGGATTTTCCCATAGGGAATGAGCAGATTCATAATTACTAGCCTCCTTGTCAAGGTGATTACCTTCATCCTTCCTGTCTTGTTGAAGATGTCGGCGATGACCACCATTCATCGGGGCTTCTTCCCGTGGATATTTTTCCTCCTGCCTTATGGGCAGCTTTTCCTCCTGGAATTTCTCCTGAGGAGGTTGAGGCTATGGGACCCAACCCTCCTAATTTTCTTCCTCCTGGAATTCAGATCGACGCATCTGGCGTCAAGTTTTTCGCCCCTCATCTCTTTTTGTTCCTTCTGGAGCAGGGTATTTCCTACGAGGCTCTCTTTCCTCCTGGTTGCCTTCTTACTTCAGGAACTCCATCCTTCCAGCCCTTTTCCCAAGGCCTGTTTCAGGGGTAACCTCCAAACCTCCATGGCGGCCTCCATTTCCAGCAATACACACCTTTTCAGGTGTGGGTGTCATAAGATTCAATTCACCATTCGCCAGATCTCGTAGATCCGGATGCTTCATCGCCATTTTGACGGCATCGTCTATGATTTTTTGCAATTGTTCAGCCGTCAGGTGGTACGTCGGGGCGATTGGCATGGGGGTATCCCTCCGGATAGCTTGCCCTTCTGGCTGTAAGGAAATTTCTTTCCGTCCAGTCTGGATTTAGACCTCCTCGTCTATCGGGGACCCTCCCAGATCACCAATCAGTTGTCTAGCAAGGTTGGCTGTCATCTCAGGAGCATCCTTGCCCCCATTTGCATCAAATGTTACTTTTTTCTTACCTCCGTTCTCCAAGACTTCTCGCATTTCACCCATTTCTTATTCTGCTATTAGACTTGTTAAAAGAAAATTACGAAAATGACAATAATTAAAATTTACCTCACGTCTTGAACTCAATTTCCCACAGACGGCGCCAATTGATGCGTGTCCGATTCACACCAATAATATTTATATATTAATATGAGAAATCGAGCATAATAATTATATTAAATGAGTACATATAGAGATAATAATGTGTAAAGTGTAAGAGATAATGTGGCATAAAACGTGTAGAAACTTCATTCATCATCAAATGTGCGTATTTATACAAGTTGAATGGCATTGGGCTAAATAAGGTAAGTAAAATCGGGCTGACGACTTTCCTTATTTATCTGGCTATTTTAGGTAAGTCTTGAGGTCCAAAGGATTGTGTTGGATCTTTCCGAGAATAAGTAGTGATTTGATTGGATTACGCCGGCTTGCTTTGGTAAGTTATTGACTGATATCTTTAATGGATCTTCATTAATATCTTGATTGGCTTCTAATTATAACTTGATTAGATCTTGTCTCTAAAAAGTCTCTCTTTCCTTTTATAGGCACCTAGGCCAGCTCCGCGTACAGCTAGCTCCTCCAGCCGCGTCACAGTGGGTTTGGGCTTGCCTCTTCTTGATTTATTAAGCTTATTGGGCCTACTTTGGTGTGGACTTGTTAGCTTGACCCAATAAATTATTTCCACACACATCAATATATATATATATGCACCTACAGAGCAACGAAATGATAAATCACTATCCCTAGGTTAGCCGCAATGGAAATTGGCTCTTTCATCTATGGAATCATTGCCTTGTCTTTTCTTTTCTACTATTGCATGCTGTCTTCAAATTCAGCTAAGTCCAAAACCCATACGTATAAAGCTCCACCAGTAGCTGGCGGCGCACGGCCCTTTATAGGCCATCTCCACCTCATGCGCCGCGGCTCCTCCTCCGAACTTCCTCACACCATCTTAGCAGCCCTAGCCGATAAATACGGGCCAGCTTTCACCATCCGGATTGGCGTGCACAAAGCTCTGGTGGTGAGCAGCTCGGAATTGGTGAAAGAATTGTTCACAACCTGTGACGTCGCCGTTGCGTCCCGTCCAAAACTGAGGGCCGCCAAACACTTGGGGTACAACTACGCCATGTTCGGGTTCTCTCCATACGGTGCCTACTGGCGTCAGCTTCGCAAGCTGATATCAGTTGAGCTGCTCTCGAGCCGTAGAGTCGAGCTACTTAGTCACGTGCGTGTATCGGAAATTGATCGGTCTGTTAACGAGCTTTACCAGCTGTGGGAGGCAAAAAAGAACAGTTCAGGGTCGGTTATGGTGGAAATGAAGGAGTGGTTTGGGAACTTGAATTTGAATGTGGTGTTGAGAATGGTGGCCGGGAAGAGGTTTTTTGGTGCGAACGTTGATGATGCGGAGGAGGCACGGCGGTGCAGGGAGGTGATGAGGGGTTTCTTCCAGTTGGCGGGGCTGTTCGTGGTGGCTGACGCCTTGCCGTATCTAGGGTGGCTAGATATAGGTGGATATGAGAAGAGAATGAAGGAAACAGCTAAAGCGCTGGATAAAATTGTTGGAGAATGGCTGGTGGAGCATCGGGAAAAGGCATATAATTCCGGCGAGACTAAGCGGCCGGAAGATTTCATGGACGTGATGCTCTCAGTCGTACAAAGTGGCGAGGTTCATGAACAGTATGATGTTGATACTATCATCAAAGCTACATGTGTGGTATGTTCTCTCTTTAAATTCCCTGGATAATTACCTATATACCCATTCATGTTATGAACGATTACCAAAAACCCTATGATTTCTTAAATTACATAAAGTTTTCATCGTTTTATGGTATTCTTACAATTACGTACGCATCTCGTGTCTTTAAAAACTCTTACAGTTTCCCCTTTATAAATCTTACAAATAAACTCATTTTAAGGATCTCCTAATTAGGAAGATTTGATAATTCACAATAAAGTGAGGGTTGTGGATGTAATTCATTATGTGACCAGTTGTATTTTAATTTAATAAGTTGGTATATAATTATAAATAGGGATAGTTGCATAAAATCTCTTGGGTTATTTCAAAAATATTAAAAAACTCATTTGTTAACGAAATAAGCTAATCACTCCCTTCCTAAAAAGTCTGCAAAAAAGTCAAATTCTCTTAAAATGATAAAAGAAAATATGTGTTTTTTTTGGGTGAATTAACACTATTTACCTTTAATAAAGTATGAAGAGTATATAAATGATAAATACGTATGTCAATAAAAATGAAAAATATAAAAAAAGCGCTCGTTTTTTTAATGGAATTTGGCTTTTTGCATACTTTTTAAGAACACATAGGGATGATTAGCCTATTTCATTAACACAGGGATTTTTTTTAATATTTTCGAAATAACGTAGGGAAGTTTTATACAATTACCCCTTATAAATATTATTTTCATTATGTGCCTGATTTTTTTTTATTTTTTTTTTGGTAGATTATGTGCTTGATGAGGTAGTCATTTTTATGTTTCATTACGAGCACGAATAGAAGTAATAAAGAAGTGATCAACTCCATCGGTAAATTCTAGTCCGCTCCCAACTCGGCCAATTACTTATGTGTATTTTATAAAATAACTTATCAATTATGTGACAAGTGTAATACATTTTCATTATGAAATACACTTGGGTGCGGCCAAGCCAAGTCTGTACTAGAATTTTTCCAACTCCATCAGCCTCATTGCAAATTCTAAAACACGCACCTAGCTACTTAATTTGGCCACGCCATACCAAATTATACGAAAAATGAATTATTTGTTGCTTGAATCACAAGTGTTATTACGTTTCTTACGTGATAGAACTAGGTATAATGAAACACCGTTCGTGTTAGATTTTTTCAAACTCTTCCATTGATGAACTTATTCCAACCTTTTTCCAATTATTTTTTGGCAAAACAATTTTTGTGGTTCATCAAATTTTATTTTGGGAAAATTGCATGAAACCCCCATGTGATATGCGAAACCTGCGCCAAACCCCCTGTGTCAATAATTTTGTGAATCACCCCCTTGTGTTATTCTTTATTCTGCATATTCCCCCTTTTTTGACTTTTTTTGGTGTTTTTCCCCCTCATAAATGTCAATCAAAATGCATTTTTGCCCCAATCATGTTTATAGTAATTAAATAATTTAATTTGAGTCGGATCTAGAACATTTATGATAGAAAAAAATGCCAAAAAAAATCGAAAAAGGGGGAATATGCAGAATAAAAAATAATACAGGGGGTGATTCGCAAAAAAATTAACACATGGGGTTTGGCTCAAGTTTCGCATATCACAAGGGGGTCTTATGCAATTTTCCATTTTATTTTTATCACATTTTAGTCCTCAAGTTTAAAATGCACCTCGTTGGTCCCTCAATTCTCAAAATAGTATCACTACAGTCCCTGAGGTCCTAGTTCTGTTAAGAAGGGACGGATTATTCCCCCATTTAGATAGAATATTCAACCATACAAGGGTAATATTGAAAAAAGAAAATTCCATCAATACCTAACGAAGTTGTGACACCTGAGTTATTAACGTGAGATCATACTTGAGGTACGAAAGTGAGATAAAAGTAAGATCCTGTGGATCACTAGAATATTTGGCCTCTTTTGTTTTTTTGAAAAAATCATATTTTGGAACTTGTACTGAAAGACATTTTTGCCAAACAATGACCATAAATGACATGGGGAAATTTGTAGTGCATACTTGATTTGCTCATGAACCACAAGTTAATAATAGAGTGATCAAATTTCATTTATCGTGTGGCTAATAGGTTGAACCACGCTAACCAAATAATCTTCCCAATGATGCTTGTAACATTTCATTATATATACATGTTTGATGTGCAAACTAATTATATATTTCAATTGACATGCAGAGTTTGATTGTTGGTGGGAGTGACACCACCACCGTCATGTTAGTTTGGACACTCTCCCTTCTATTGAATAATCGTCATGTCCTAGAAAAAGCTCGAGAAGAATTGGACAAACAGGTCGGGACGAAAAGGCGAGTAAAAGAATCAGACATCAACAATCTAGTCTATCTCCAAGCCATTGTTAATGAAACATTTAGATTATACCCCGCTGGTCCCTTAGGCGGGACTCGGGAATTCACGGAGGACACCATTGTAGGAGGTCACCATGTTCCAAAAGGCACATGGTTATTAGTGAACATGTGGAAGCTACACCGTGACCCAAACATTTGGTTGGACGAACCATTGAAGTTCAAACCAGAGAGGTTTCTAAGTAGTCGCAAAAATGTGGATGTTAAGGGTCACGATTTCGAGCTGATCCCATTTGGTGCTGGTCGGAGGATTTGCCCCGGAACAAATTTTGGTCTACAGATGGTGCAATTAGTCTTGGCTAACTTATTGCACGCGTTCGAGCTCTCGACTGTGTCAGATGAATTGGTTGATATGACTGAGAGTGCTGGATTGACTAACAGCAAAGCCACACCGCTTGATGTTCTCGTTGCCCCAAGACTTGACACTAGTCTTTATTAATTAGCTCATCAAGGTTAAATAATAATATATGTAATATATGTGTTGTCTTAATTTCTATGCTTTCAACTATGTGTCTACAATTGTGTTTCTTATACGTGTTATGGAATGGAAAATTCTAGACCCAATTTGACTGAACTCAAATGTATTTCACCAGGAGAGTGATTTCCTATGAATTACATCATGAATATAAATTATCGATTAACATATAGTAACTAAAATTAATTTATAACAACTACCTACCAAAAAAGTAGAGAAGGATTTACATGTTGTCGGTACGAGTTGAACCAAATACTTCTAATATCTTGGTACCTCAGCTTCGTCGGTAGGGTTAAGCCTAGCATCTAAGGAGTCCATTTGGAACTGTTGCCAGTATATATCTATATTTATTCTTATATTTAACGTATTTTATTACGAGCTTGTTTGGCCCAACTTTTGAAACGCAAAAAAGACACTAAGTCTCAATTTTTGGTGTGATTGGCCCCCTTTCTTATAATGTCTTTTGGATATTTTGCATTACAAAACTACGATTTAGAAAACCTGAATATCCTTTTTGCCATAATCAATTCTGCAATAATCAATTATGCAAAAATTAGGCCAAACTCACCTACGTGATTTAGTACCTGCAATCAATACATGTTGTAGCTTTTCATCCCTTTATGGTCATCGCACTCAATATTATTGTCTCTTTCTATATATAATAGATTGAGTATAATATGTAAAATTATATATAAATCATCACGTAAATAATTTATAAGGAAGGCAAAAATGATATTAATCTTGACATGGGGACTAAATTGTACTTAACATGACAAGACATGTTAAGTATGATTAACAATGTTAGACATGCGTTATCTACAACATGAATAAGACTCACACAGTATTATACACATATAAAAAAAATAGCGGGGGTAAAAATTTCATCTCAACATGGTTAATTATTTTTCTGATCGTTTTTTCTGGGGAGGTAACCGTATTTCTTAATATTAGATTTTTTAATATAATTTTAAGGTAATTACCAAAAATCTCCCCTCACTTCATGCCAAATTACTAGTACATTTCATCATGTTGCGTAATTACAAGTACCTCCCATCAATTTAACAGAACATGAAAATCCAAACAGAATCAGTAATTGTCAATTTCACCTTTGATTAAAACTATAAAAAAATTAGAAATTTCAAAAACAAAATTTGCCTTCATATAATGAAGGAAAAAATAATAATGACATCATCCTTTTCATTGAAAAAGTTAATAGAGTGATTCTTTTTATTAGACGGGGGCCGCGGTAGGAGGTACTAGCAATTACACTAACATGAAAGAGTATATGTATTCTAACCTTAAAGTCAGAGGAGATTTTGGTAATGATTGCCATAGTTTTTATCTTTGTATTTTTCGTTTCTTCAATGAAGTTGTGTTTAGTTGTGACTTGTGAGTACGAGTTAGTGGAAAATTTTGACGAAACTAGATTTAATGTGGAACTCACCGATAGTCATTCAATTGGACCCTTTTTTTTAAGGGAGTACTATTATCCCTGATCCTGCTAGACTTTGAATCGCTTCAAAATTACCGATCATTGATTGAATAAAATCTCTTCCTGTTCCAAAAAAAGGCAAAAAAGAAAATAAAAAGCAAGCCGGACCGGACCTAGTTACATATCCTTTTGTAATATAGGTTTGATAGAGGAAAGGCTACCAACTAAATTTGTAAGAGCGTGAATGAAACTAGCCAACTAATTAGGAATGGTAATAAATCTTCAATTCCATATTTTGCTTGAGTTAAAGTCTCCCATGAAAAGAAAAGAAAGAAAAAACTCCGCATCAACTTGGACCTTTTTTATTGAAGTTTGGACTTGAGTTGAAAAGAAACACAAGCTTTCCGGAGCCGGTTTCTATTTCGTACCTTAATTCTAATTTTTCTTTTATAATGTATAATATAAATCCAAATTACTTAAGAAAGAATTAATCTCAAAAACACTTCAAAACCCTCGTCTCTCTATATTGTATCTGAAATTTTCGATATTTGATTATGAATTATGGATATTCTTGGACTTTTTAAACACAAAACGGACTCTGAGCCCAATTCAAATGGAGTTTACATTACAACAAAAAGTCATTTAGTGACAAAATTTGAAGTAACAATGTTAAAATTATCAGTAGATATATATAATTAATGAGTGCCAAAAAATTTCGTTTTGTCGCAAGAAAGATTTTTAGTGACAATGGTTTTTTTAAAGTTGTCACTATTAATAATTAACTCATGTATAGTGACAATACAAATAGGGTGAAAATTATATTTGTCGTCACTAACTTGTCACTAAAGATGTGTTACTAATTATCAAGAATGACAACTTTTATATAAATATTGCCACTATTAAACATGTAAAAAATATTCTTGTGACACAACAAAAACATTTGTAACTAAAAATTTATAATTGTTAGGAATTTCATTGTTAGATGTTTTGATGATGACAAGATAGGATTTCATGTTAGACCCCAAAAGAATGTAAGTTTATACTTTCATAGAATATCTGTATAAGCGTTTGGAAGTGTATTAGTTTATTAGGCTTGTAATCGTTATCTTTGTAGATTTTAGACTAAGTATTTAATACCAAGTCACTGATAGAATTCTGAGTGAGTCTATCAAGGATGAAATTGAAGATCAGCGTCTGAAGTCAAGTGAAAATGAAGATTTGTCTTAAGCGTCTGTCAAACGCTTAAGAGTCTATTTCAGGAGTTATGAATCAAGCGTTCGAGAGAATGTTCTTAGCGCCTAGCTAACACTAAAAGACTGTTCAAGGAGTGTTGATCCAAGCGCTCATTCACTCAAGCGATTCACCTGAAATACATCCTCAAGTCATCCAATCATTCAACGGACATTTATTTCCAACGGGAAATAAATTCAAATGCATTAAATGCCTGATAAGTGCATTAAAAGTGACAAGACAGTATGACTTGCGGACAAGCCACCTTTTGACTAGACTGTCAGCCTTTCAGTGCTAAAGTATGCTCATGTCCAATCGGAATCAGCAGAAATCAAGGAATGTCAGAAAAGGGACTATTTGAAGCTCTGCGTGAGGAACACGCGCCTGACTTGTGTCCAACGGACAAATCCCGAGCCTCCCTATAAATAGTACCCTTCAGCTATCTCTATGTGTGTGAAAAAAAGACGAAGACGTGAAAGAGAGCTGAGAAATAATTTGAGAGAAAAAGCTTCCAAACTTCATAGCCAATTGGAATTCAAGAAAGTTAATTCTTTCAACAAGCAGTATTTTTGTGTAAGAGAAGCTTGTTGAAAAAGATTTTTCTTGCAGCTCCAATATCCTTAAAGCTTCTCAAATACATTCCAGACAGTCACCCGATATCTCAAACATCTTCCAAGAAGAACCCTAAACTATTATTGAGAAATCCCAAGTTGTTTGAACTTTCCAACATCAAACAAACCTGTTACAATAAACCCTTAACACCTTTCATCTGAGTGAGAAAGATTGTTGACTTCCACAAGCAGTATTTTTGAGTAAAAGAAGCTTGTTGAAGAAGGTCTTTATTGGAGCTGAAGTCTGTGTGATCAAGGAGCTCAAGGCCATCTTGGAGAAGATCTTTATTGGAGCTGAAATCTGTGTGATCAAGGAGCTCGAGATCGTCTTTCCAGAAGTAGAGGATTGAAGTGGCTTGTAGAAGAAATCTGTGTGACCATGGATCTCAAGTCATCCACATCCATTGCTTCCTTTGTTCCTAATTTGTAGAAGATTCTGTGTGATTCTTTGATGATCATTTTAGTGGATTGCCTTCGAGTGCAAAGGAGAAGAAGGACGTAGCTGGGATTACACCACCCAGTGAACCTTACAATTTCTTGTGTCACTTTACTGTTTTAATGATTTACATTGCATTTGCATATTACATCTCTTAAAGGCTTTAAAACAGTTAAGCGACTATTTGCAAAAAGTGAACGCTAAGCTTTCAAAACAGACTTAAGCGCTTCGCCAAGCGCTAAAGCCCTCTGAGCGTTCAAAACCTATTTAAAAGGAAAGCAACTAAAGAAAAACTTTTGTAACGCTAAAACATTTTCAAAGAGAAGACTTTAAAATACTTCCGCTGTGTTAACCCTGATTAAGTGATCTAAGCGTTACCCTACTTCGGTAATAGTTGAAATCACTAAGTCTAAGTTAACTTTATCAAAACAGTTTTCGAGTAAGCGACTAGTCAAGCGCCTACACTTGTAAGCGACTAGTCAAGCGATTACTATTCTTAAGCGTTCAAAGGAAATTTTAATACGAAACTTTTTGAAGTCAAAAAGGATTTCAGGGTCTATTCAACCCCCCTTCTAAACCCTTTCGTATGCCATTGTGGGACCATCAATAATTAGTGACAATTTTCACATTTTTACTTGACAATTTGTCACTATTTTTTTTTTAACTTTTAAGTGTTATGTCTGCTATTATTCGGGTTGATTTTTAAATTCAAACCCTAAGTTTTGGCTAAAATTTGCTTTATTTTGAATTCATAGAGAAATCGATTTCAAAATTTTCAAGCCAAATTATCGTCTCGTCTTCGTAATTCATTTTTTTTTTGTAAAATAAAAAGTAGAAGACGATTGGTGCAAGCCGTCTTCTACTTTCCATTGTTTTCCCATGTTTTAGCACAAATGGACACTTCCAAAGAAAAAAGGTAGAGGTGAAAATTGATAATAAATAAATTGTGCACTGAAGTTAGCGAATGACACTCATACTTCTGAATTGAACTATTTTGTACAAGTGCTTTACTTATCTCGTATAATACTTAACAAATAGTACTCTAATTTTGACAACAAAAATTATTTTTCATTTAAAAGTTGAAGTTTAAATTTAATTATTATAAACACTAATTGAGTATTATACAATTAAAACTTTGAACTTTAATAATTTATGAATCATTAATTATTGTCAAACAATGACTCACATAAGATATTATTTTATAATTACAAGAAAATATAACCAGTATATCTTATGAATTTATATATAAAAAGAATAAGTCGTATTTTTAACCCGAATAATTTATTTGTATTTATGTTATATTCATACGTCTACGGATCCATTTATTTTGCATTTCCGTCTTTTCTAGCCGACTTTAGCTTCCAACAAAATTTAATAATATACATATACGTATTAAAAAATGAATTTTTTCGTCGGGTATTTAATTAACTAAAATTTTTATATACTAGTATATTATTATACCCAACCATACTAGAGTAACTTTTTGGTCAATCACAACAATACTACTAATTGTTCAGTGCACGATTTCAATGTATAATCAATTTTAAAGATGATCATTGTGCTCTTACTTTTTTTTTCTTGAGAATTATATTTTAGTGCTCAAATATTAAGTTGGAAGAAGAGAAGAAAGTAGAAGACGACTTGCATCAAGTCGTCTTCTACTTTTTGTTTTTAAGGAAAATTAATTATGAAGACAACATCTTAGATGCCGTCGTGTGCTATTTACGAAATAGCTCTAAAACTATATTATTTTAACTTTTTATTATTATTTTGTCCAAAGCGTAAATATATTGCACATTATCAACAGTAAAAGATAATGCGGATAAGATTATCCCACTAGTAGATTGACGGGTTTTAACAAATGAATATAGAATATTTTTTTTAATAATATAATTTCTAAGGCTATTTTGTAAATAGCACAAGACGACATCTAAGGTATCGTCTTCAAATTTGAAGACGACATCTAAGGTGTCATCTTCCAATTTGAAGACGAACATCCTCGATGTCGTTTCCATATCTTCTAATTATTTTTTAAAGAAAAACTTGAAGACAACATGGTGATCGGAAGCTTTCATTTTGAAGACGACACTTATCATGTCATCTTCATAATTCAATTTTTTTTGTACGCAGGAAGTAGAAGACGACTTAGTGCAAGACATCTTCTACTTTTCATTGTTTCCCCCGTTTGAGCACAAATGGACACTTCCAAATTAAAGAAAAAAGGTAGAAGTGAAAACTGATAATAACTAAATTGTGCAATGAAGTAGTATTTGTTCTTTTAGTATCCGGTTAAATTTATTCAAATTCTATAATAGTTAAAACTTGTAGTGTATTGGTATAATACGTGTATATACATATAATTGAGAATTTATTTCATTTCCTGTAAATATTCTGAAATTAGCCAATATTACTCGTACTTCTGAGTTGAACCGTTTTGTTCGTGAATCTTACGTATCTCGTATATTAATTAACGAATAATACTCTAATTTAGACAAAAAAATAATTTTCATTTAAAATTTGAAAATTCTAATTTAATTTTTGTAAGTAGTAATTGAGTATTATACAATTAAACGTACAAAGTTTAATACTTTATGAAATATTAATTATTGTCAAACAGTGACTCGTATAAAATATTATTTTATAAATTGTAAGCGAATATAACCAATATATCTTATGAATTTATATATAATAAGTCGTATGTTCACTCTGAATAATTTATTTGTATTTATGTTATAGTCGTACGTCTACTGATCCGTTTATTAATCGTTTCCATTTTTTCTTGCCGACTTTAACTTCCAACAAAACTTAATAATATACTCATACGTATTAAATAACGAATTTTCTCGTCGAGTATTTGATTAACTAGGATTTTTATACACTAGTATATTATTGTTACCCCATTAGACCAGAGTAACTTTTTGGTCAATCACAACAATACTAATAATTGTTCAGTGCAAGATTTCAAAGTATTATCAATTTTCACATTGTTTATGGTGCCGTGACCTTTTTTTCTTGGTAAGCATCTTTTTGTGCTCAAACATTAAGTTGGAAGAAGATAAGAAAGTAGAAGACGACTTGCATCAAGTTGTCTTCCATTTTCTAATTTTAAAAGAAAGTTAATTATGAAAATGACATGATGAGCATCATCTTCGAATTTTTTTTCAAAAGAAATTAGAAAATACAAAGATAGCATCTAGGATGTCGTCTTCAACTAGATGTCGTGCTATTTACGAAATAGCATTTAAAACTATAATATTTTAACTTTTTTTATTATTTGTTATGATAATTCACGAAATACGAGAATAAAGATAAAGACACAAGAATTTATGTGGTTCGGAGGCAATTGCCTTTACCCACTAGAGAGGAGAGAGTATTTTACTATTAATGAAAGAGGTACAAATTACAATGAATGTCAAAAGTACCAAACTAAAACCTAGCCCCTGATGAGTAAGGGCTTCACCCTCTTTAGAATTGGCCCTTGTTTGTTGCATAATTTTGGGTTTAAGATTTTAAGACATATCACAACATTATTTATATTATTTTGTTAAAAAACCCGGTGGATTGATATGGATGTATGATATTTAAGTTTCATTTTGTCCTCGTTATCATTTTAAATATATTATCTCCGTGTGCCTTTTCCTAGTAGAATATTTGTTAATACCTAAAGAATCATTTTAGTGCTAATAATTATTATCACTGTCGGAGAAAAGTCGTATGTTGTTGAGTCCGCGGGAGAGGATAAAGCTTCCGTCTAGATCACTTTCCACTTCCGTTAACAATTTGTTTTGCAATTCTCTTCTTCACAAGTTTTGTCTTATTAACCACAAGTCAATACTGTAAGAAATTTAAGTAGAGAATAACTCCTATATGTCATAATGATTTTGTTTACATACAACTCTTGAAGTAGAAAATCCTGAACATTACTTGATTCGCTCTTCACCATGTTTTTGCTAATACTAAGAGTAATTTCTTAAAACATTTTTTCGATGGCAAATATGTTAAATATTGTTACTGCCTTCTTAGTTAGACTAATATCATTATTGATTTCTTAGTTAGATTGATTTTTTCATAAAACATAAATCGACATCCCCTAAACAAGGGCTAGGTTAGCATGGTACTATCGGATTTATCAAAAACTAGCGAAGGGTGTGATGCACAATAGCCCAGTCGTGTATTTAACAGCAACAGGACTGATCATTTGTAGTAATAAAGTGGACAATTAAGTTCGGGATATCAAACTCACAGAGATTTGTGTTATAGCGAAAACAGTAAATTAAATTAAGCAATTGTAGACTTAAAAGAAATTAAATCATAAAACATCAATTAACACAGTAATTAAAGATATGCGAAAACCAATAGATAAAGAGCAACTAAGACACATGCGTCGACACAAATTAATCAAATCTCGTTATATAAGTATTCTCGTATTTCAGATAAATATTGCTAAGGTGGAAAATTCCTTAAGAGTATTATCCATATGATCCCTCCCTCATGATAATATATACTAGATTGGGTGTAGCAATCTCTGTTGTATGCATTAAAAACTAGAATTTTTCCCAGATTAATTCAGATTCTTCCAAATAAATCCGGCTAGCAGCATCCAAAGTATGTAGCTATCCCAAGCATCAACTTGTTGGGATCGGTACAACCCCGGGGATGCCGGCGCAGCGAAAAATACAGATTTAAAAATAAACGCGACATCCCCAAATTAGGGTTAGGTTGACATAGTACCATCAGATTCAAAACTATCATAAAAGATGGTTTACTCGTTTTTACCTCTTGTAGAATTTAAAGAAGCGACATCTTTTTAAACTACTCCCTGCTATACCTCTCCGAATTGAATTTGCCCTAGCGTCCCAAGTGTTTCGCCTCTGAGTTTATCCACACCCTAGATCATACCCTCGATTATCTCCACCAACGCTAGCCAAGAGAATATCAAATTTTGGCTTTTTGAGGAAATAGGGTTAGGAATTTGTTGTAGTGTTCTTCGTACTCAACACATGAGTTGGAAGAATTCTTGTGAAAGAAGAAAGGCAGAGGAAATAATAGAAATAGGACTTGTATTGATTTTCAATTAATCCTTCATTATTTTAAGAAAAGTGGAATATACACATATATATATAGAGTCCACAATAGTGGAATCATACACACACACACACACCTCTTCCCTAAAATTAGGGAGGGCGTGCATGTATACATATATATTGCATTTTTTTTCTTTTATTCTCTTTCCTCAATCAGTTGGACTATTTCCAACTAATTAGATATTTCCATATCTATCCAATATCCTAATATATATCTTATAAGATATTTCATTTTAATTAGTTTGTTGGTCCCAAGTGGCATACGAAAGGGTCTAGAAGGGGAGGTTGAATAAACCTTGAAGTTTTTTCGACTTCAAAAAGATTCGTATTAAAATTATGGTTTTAGACGCTTGAAGTATCTAACGCTTGACTTAAGCGTTCACTTAAAAATCTAGGCGCTTTGGTGGAGCGTCTAACAAAGACTGTTTTTAGAAAGTTAACTTAGATTTCAAGACTTGAATACTACAACCAAATAGGTTTGAGCGTTCACTTCTTTGATCAGTGTTAGCACAGCGGAATGATTTTTGGAGTCTTCTCTTTGAAAGCTTTAGCGTCACAGAAAGTGTATTTAGTTGCTTAGCGTTTGATTAAGTTTTACTTTATCAGTTTACGATATGACAATATGAACGCTGAAAGTACAGTAAAGAA
Source organism: Buddleja alternifolia (assembly GCA_019426215.1). Taxonomy (NCBI): domain Eukaryota; kingdom Viridiplantae; phylum Streptophyta; class Magnoliopsida; order Lamiales; family Scrophulariaceae; genus Buddleja; species Buddleja alternifolia. The sequence continues at coordinate 28,145,105 of CM033393.1, read as the reverse complement.
CAATATTTGTAAAGTTCGTTGGGTGGTGTAATCCCAACTACGTCCTTCTTCTCCTTGAACACTTGGAGGCAATCCACTAAAATGATTCTCAAAGAATCACACAAAATCTTCTACAAATTAGGGAGAGATGGATGTCGATAACTTGAGCTCCTTGATCACACAGATTTCTGCTCCAAATCACTTCAATCCCCTTGCTTCTTTCACCCAGAAATACGGCAAGTATCCAACTTCAACTTCACACAGATCGCGAGTCTTGGATAGGGCTTTTTCTAAAAGTTTTGTTTGATTTTGATAAATTTCAAACAATTAGGAATATCTCAGTAGTAATGTGGGTTTCTCCGAAAAGAATGTTTGAGATATTGATTGACTATCTCAGGATTTGAAGAAAAGCAAAGAGAATATTTTCTTGAAAATTCGGGCTTTTCTGGGATTGTAAGGAATGAGACTTCAATGCAACAGCAATTCAACTTGATAATTGTTCTCTATGTTTGGCTTGTTGTTGAAGTCCTATTTATAGGCATTCTTGGAAAAAGTGTCCGTTTGACACATGCAAGAGCGCGTGTCTCTCACTTCCGCGAGTGAACAACTTTTGTCCTTCTTCCTGAAAATCTGCTGCACAAAAGTTGGTGCTGCAGTCTTTGAATAGTTGACAGTCCAATACGGTGGCTTCTCCGTACGTCTGAAAGTGCTTATCACATTTAATGCTCTTATCAGCATTTAATGCATTTGCATTAAATGCCCGTTGGCATTTAATGCATTGAGAATATTTGCATTGAACTCCTTCTAGACTTAGAAATAAATTCAGGTGAAATCAGTCATTGATAGACGCTTATTCAACCTTGGATTACTTCTATCCTATAAGGTGACGCTTGGTGTAGCTGGTCATTCTAGACGCTTGGAATCTTCATCTTTATTCAGACTTCAGGCGCTTGAGTCTTCAAACCTTACTTCTGATAAACTCACTCAAAACATATCAGACGCTTAGTCTAAGACAACTTAACCTAACAATTGATAAGAGGCATTTTTACGTGTTTTTAAGCCCCTTTGCGTTTATGTCTTAGGTTCATTTATCGCTTGATTCTTGCCACATGTGCGTTTAATTCGTGCATTAAGTGATTTCAGGTCTTAAATGGATACAATCAAAGAACGGGATGAAAAACGACGTATAAAACAAGTTTAGGCCAAATTGCTACGCACCCCTATGCCCAAGCGCCTAAAAACCCACGCCCAGGCGCCGGACAAGATGCAAATAACGTCAACATTCTGCTTACCACGCCTAGGCGCCATCTTGTCCACGCCCGGGCGCCGTATCTACACCACTTTCCACGTTCGAGCGCTATTTCCGTATGTTTAGAGGCCGAATTGGATGAAGTTTCCTTCTACAATGTTGTAGAACTATGTGTTAGCTTCAAATGATGACTTGAATCATCCAAATCGGAGTTTCATGGGGAAAGTTATGAATGAAATAAGATTTCTGCGCAGGACACATTGCATTTAATTTCAGCATTCTGATAACGGCGCCCAAGCGCCGTAATGCCACGCCTAGGCGTGTTCACACCCGAATTTTGATTCTTTTCAGCCAAAAGATCATAATTTGATGGGGGAATGGAACATTTAAAGCCAAGAGGTCATCACATGTATGGGAGGGATGTCATAAGTATGTTTCTTAGTAGATCTACTTTATGGAATTTTATACTACTCACTTTAAGAGTAGTGGAGGACACACTAGGAGAGACACACACTAGGAGCTCAGATTTTGGGGTCTTCTTAAGGCATTTTTCTTCACACTTGACCGAACACATCTTGGAGGAGGGGAGAGAGAGAGGCATTTTTGGCCATCACTTTTCACTCATCATCATTCATCACCATTCTTCATCACTTTTGGAGGGGAAAAAAGAGAGAGGAGTTAAGGATTGAAGTTCAAAAGCAAGGATCCATCATCAATCAATTGAGGGAGTTTTAATTATTTGCATTTACATGTTTATTTCCATGAGTATGTATATGTTTGTATTAGATTTTCTTAAGGCTTTGATGAGAGGCTAATATTGTAGAACTAAGGCCATGTGAAAGCCAATTTATGAATCAATATATGTGAAGTGAATTTTCGTATTAATTCTCATATTGCTTTGTGTGTTGATTTTGAGCTTTTATTACAATCATGTGCTTGATCACCATATGCTTGCTTTCTTGCCTAGTCTAGTCATTCGAGAGAAGATAGGTTAGGGTTCAAATGAATCAACACATCATCCGAAACTAATGTGGAATTGCTCCTAGAAATAGGTAAAGATTTCCGGGTGCGGTTAGCCGGATTTATCCGGGGAAACTCTAGAATGTTAATGCGTGGTTATTGATTAGATTCTCGGATAGACATATTTAGAGAACCATCAATTAATCATAGGATTATTATGTGCCGAGACATCGGGTAATAATTATCTAAGGAATTTCCACCAAAGCAATAGGAGTCTAATAATTCGAAGAGTAGCTCATCTATATTGACGAGTAGATTCGGTTGTAGCATGTGCCTTAGTCATTTTATCATACGTGAGATTTAATCTATAGTTCGTTTCTTTTTGGTTCGTCACTTGTTTACTCGTTTTATTGCAATCTACTTTTGTCCATTTTCATTAATCATAAACTAAAATTCAAGTTTCCGTGGTTCGACAACCCGGACTTTTTGTCCACTTATTACTACATACGTCTAGTGCACTTGCTATCATAGCACGTTAGCTTTTAGCGTGTCAACAATCTAGAATAAAAATAAAACAAAGCCTATTACAAATCTAACGCTTCAAAGCTGAAAACAAACTTACATATTTTGGGGTCTAACAAAAAATTCTAATTGTCATCATCAAAACATCTAACATGAAATTCCTAACATAGTTACCTTAACCAATTAAAAGATCTTACCAAATATATTTATAAGATATTAATATATATATATATATATATATATATATATAAACTTGGTGAGCAAGATAAATCTTTCCACCAAGATTCCACACACACATACATATACACACTCACACACGCACATGTACATATATATATAAATATTTTATTTTTCTTTCTTTTATTAATTAATTAGTCCTTCCCAAATTAATATTCCAATATTAAATTATAGAACCATTAATTAATACCATATATTAAATTCCCTTTTCTTGATTAATTAAATCCAATTAATTAATCCCTCCATTAATTCTCAAAGACTTAACTAGCCAATAGGTACTACACTAAGTTATGTGTGTGACCCCTCAGGCTCATTGACAAGCTAGCAATAAGTCCTCCCATAGACTAGATTAATTATTCTCAATAGTTAACTAGTACTTGGATTAATTTCACCAAATTAACCCAAGGCACCTATTGGTCGTGGTTCGATGTCTAGCAACGTCGTCACGACTTCGTAGATGTCAAAGATGAAAAGCAAACCTATTCGAGTTACGATCGTTATGTGAGTAGAATCTCTTCATAAGTTTCGTGTCCATGGTCTAGGGTATGGCGATGGTCGAACCCTAACAACCTTAGAAACTATGACTGTGTTGTGACATCTAATGATCCAGTCTTTTAAGCCAGGACCACCAATCCCTCTTAGAAGACAAATGCTTTGATCAAAGATTTTATCAATCATTTACATTCTCGCAACAACATAGGAAATACCGGGTACTCGTGACCCTAGATGAATCCCTCAACGACTACCACTTGTTCCACTATATTACTAGACTATACAGAACATACACGCCGTATGACTCTCCCGGAGTGCACGTGTATATCAAAGTATAGTGGGTAATACCCTTTCCAATGACATCTCAGGTCTAAGGACTAATCTCACACTACGAAACCCAAGGACTCCAACAGGGCCGTTCAATTCCATGAGCAAAGTATGAATCTTCATACATATATTGTCATACAAGCCATCGATAATGGAACACGTCGATCTCTTGGGAGAATTATATGCATGAATAAGTCTTGGTGAGCCCAATGAAATCCCACATCTCACAGCCTCTATGACTTGGAATATTATTTAGGATTACGGTCTTTGAGAGCATTCCTTAGGTATCCTGACCGCTCCCCTAACCATATGTAATCCATGAGATCTTTATCTATACTAACATAACTGATAACAATAAAGACGCATATCATATAGAAATATTCAATATATTTAAAATAAGACTGTCATAGTGTTTTTACAATTAAGATGCCAGAGCCCAAAACAATTGGCTCGCCGAGCACCTAACACTATTAGTCTCCCACTTTACCTAGAGCCAGTTGCCCTTGTACTTTAGTCCCATCATTTCTAGATGTTTTTCAAATACACTTTGACTCAGAGCTTTGGTGAAGGGGTCTGCTATGTTTTTCGCCGAGTCAACACGTTCTACTCAAATGTCGCCTCTATCCACTGTCTCCCTTATGAGATGATATTGCCTTAGGATGTGTTTGGATCTTTGGTGAAACCTAGGCTCTTTTGACACAGCTATGGCTCCATTATTATCACAAAACAGAAGCACAGGATTAGTAATGGACGAAATTACCTCCAACTCATGGACAAAGTTCCTCATCCAAACATTTTCTTTTGCCGCTTCAGCGACAACTATATACTCAGCTTCAATGGTGGAGTCAGTCGTCGTCTCCTACTTGGAGCTCTTCCAGCTTACGGCTCCTCCATTGAGTATAAACATATATCCGGATATCAATTTAAAATCGTCTACGTCCGACTGAAAACTAGAGTTTGAATAGCACTCTAATTCCAATTTTCTTCCGCCGTATACCAGAAAGAGATCTTAAGTACATCTCAAGTACTTTAGGATCGCTTTCACGGCATTCCAGTGGTCTTTCCCTGGATTCAACTGAAACCGGCTTGTCATACTGAGTGCATAAGCCACATGCGGTCTAGTGCATAGCATAGCATATATAATTCTTCCTATTGCAGAAGCATAGGGAACGATTGACATCTTCTCTCCTTCCTTGGATATCCTAGGGTACATGGTTTTGGAAAGAGAGATTCCATGTCTCACTGGAAGAAATCCTTTCTTAGAATCTTCCATCTTGAATCTATTCAAGATTCGTTCTATGTACTTAGATTGGGAGAGTCCTAGCAACCTATTTTCCCTTTCTTGATGTATCTTCATATCAAGAACGTAGAATGCTTCTCCCATATCTTTCATTGAAAATGGGGTCAACAATGGCCCTTCGTTGATTGTAACATTCCCACATCATTTCCAATGAGAAGAATGTCATCAACGTAGAGTATAAGAAGCTTATTGCTCTCCCACTAACTTTCTTGTACACACACAGTTCATAACCATTTTTGATGCAGCCATATTTCTTTACAGCTCCGTCAAATCTCAAATTACATCTTCAGGAAGCTTGCTTCAATCTATAAATGGATCTTTGTAGCTTGCACACCTTGTGCTCGCTTCCACTGGATGAAAAACCGTCCGCCTGCTCCATATAGATTTCCTCATTAATGTTTCCATTGAGGAAAGCCAATTTCACAGCCATCTGCCAAATCTCATAAGCAGATATAGCCAATAGAATCATAATTGACTTGGTCATCATAACTGGGAAAAAAATCTCCTCATAGTCAATTTCTTGCCTTTGAGTATAACCCTTCGTCACTAAGCGAGCCTTGAAGGTGATAACCTTTCCATCTATTCCTAAATTGTGTTTGTATACCCACTTACAACCAATGACCTTAATGCCCTGTGGCGGCTCTACCAAGGTCCAAACCTTGTTGGGGTACATGGATTCAATTTTAGATCCCATGGATTTAGACCATTTTTCCTAGTCCATGTCGGACGTTGCCTCATTATAGGACCTTTGATCTTCATCCAATGGAAGGCCCTCCTCTTTGCTTTTCAGCAAGAGGCCATAATAACTCTCAGGTTGTCTCGGGATCCTTTCGGATCTTCTTGGAGGTGGAATATGTGTACTTACAGTTTGGGGTTGACTTTGCCTTTCATCCATTGCCAATGGAGTTTGTGTTTCTTGAGTTTCCTCAAGTTCTATCACTCTATCCATGCTCCCACTGAAGAGCTGCTTCTCCAGGAACACAACATTAAACAATTATCTTTTATTCCAAGGTGTGATAGAAATAGTACCCATAGGACTCCTTTGGGTAACCCACAAACCTACATAAGATAGATCTCGAATCTAACTTATCTCCCACTACCTGCTTGACATGAGAAGCACATGCCCATACTCTAAGGTACTTGTATGAGGGTGACTTACAGTGCCACTTCTTATACGGCACTTCAGGAACACTTTTCGAATCATCAATCGTGCTAACCTTGGTATGGAAGTGGAGGGCATTCATTCTTGAGTGGGAATGCCCACTTTCTCCCGGTTGTTCTGTCAGGACAGTAACCTATTTAATAGATAAGCCACCGTCTTCAGAGCATAGCCCCAAAGGAACGTAGGTAAATCAGTGGACATCATCATTGATCTGACCATGTCCATCATAGTGCGATTTCTTCGCTCAGATACACTATTTAATTGTGGCATTCCAGGCAACGTCCACTGAGAGAGAATCCTTTTCTCTTTCAAATAATCCAAGAACTCACCGGACAAGTATTCTCCTCCTCGATCAGATCAAAGAGCTTTAATACTTTTACCAATTTATTTCTCTACTTCATTTCTGAATTCTTTTAACTTATCAAATGCTTCAAATTTATATCTCATAAGATATAAATAACCATACCTAGAATGATCGTCGGTAAAGGTTATGAAGTAAGAATAGTTTCCTAATGCACTGACACTGAGTGGTCCACACACATATGTGTGAACTAACTCAAGCAAATTCTTAGTACGTTCCATTTGGCCTCCAAATGGTGACTTTGTCATTTTGCCCTTTAGACAAGATTCACAAGTTGGTAGTTCATCTTCTTCATCAAGCTTGAGGAAACTTGACAACTTGCGAATCCTATCCTTAGATGCATGACCAAGTCTAGCCTGCCAGATTTATGGATTCGGTGGATTATCATATTTACGCTTCCATTTGTTTATAGGTTGAATTGCAAGAGAATTAGTATGCTGGTAAACATAAAGGTTGTTATACATACATGCTCTAATGATCAATTTAGAACGCAAAAACATTGAACAAATACCATTATTTATTTTGAAAGAAAAACCTCCCTTGTCCAAAACAAATATATAAATTAGGCTCTTAATCAATCCGGGAACATAATAAACATCCTTTAAAATAAACCTACTACTATCATCAAGAACTAAAGTAACATATCCAACAGCTTTCGCAGCGACAAACACTCCATTATCCATTCTCAGGACCATGTCCCCGTCATCTAGCTCTTTGCTTCTAGACAGCACCTGCAAATCATTGCAAAGGTGAGTACCACAGCCGATGTCAAACACCCAAGAAGCATGGTTAATCTACAAATTAACCTCAATAATAAACACACCTTCTTTATGGCTTTTGAAGGCAGCAGGACAATCCTTGCTCAAGTGTTCCATCCCATGGTAATGAGGGCAATCACCATTTGTTGTTTTGTCTCCAAAGATTCTCTCTAACTCGTCGACGATATCCTTGGCTAGTTTGATCTTTCTATATGTCTCAATCATGCGCTCAGACATCATAGACAATATGAAACATCGAACATAAGCCTCGTCATTGATTTGCTTTGTCTAGTACTCCAAAGTACAAGCACGAGTTGCAGGCTTGGCCCCAGGTGGGACTTCCTCTTTGCTTATGTAATCAAGATCCTTGACCCTGAGATATACATCTAAAGCTAAACGCCAATAGGTGTACTTTGAGCCATCAAGCTTGTTGTGTTTGAGAATCCATAAACAAGTATAAACGATTTCCATGATATTAATGTGTAAAATGCGATAAATTAATCGAAAAATGATTATAAGCATTCAATTCTAACATATATTCACATGAAATTAAGGAATTTTTAATATACATGTGTGCTCCCACTATCTTTTCCAATTCCGTCACCCTAATAGACAAAAGATGAGAAATGTAACAATTTCCAGCGAGCTCGAGTGTCAAATGTCCCAACCTCATTCCATGACTCGTGAGACAATGGGTGGTGACATTTGAACAGGCACGACGGCCTTATCCACATCCAGGTAGTTCTTAGATGTTTTGCCTTACATTTTATGTACGTCTCGAGAACACGATGCAAACGTACACTAGTTTGTGTTTAAGTTCGACAACAGATTCTCACAACATAACAGTAGCCAGGTGATCCCACGACTCATGGACGACTCCTTAACAAAACTGAGACTCATGTGCACTTCTAGTATGACCGCCTGTCAAATAAAAGGTCTAGTTGTGAGATTAGTACACTGAACTTGCCACCATTCCACGACTCGTGAGACGATGATGACAAAATGCACTATTCCCTCTCACATCTAATGATGGAAGGCACTGGACCTAATCAAGGAGCTTTCGGGCCCCCAATTTATCCATTTAGGGACTTAATATGGTTTAAAGGGATTTTCCAAAAACAAGGTCTCACACTTTCAGTTACTTATCTTTCTTAGGTGATTATGCAAACATGCCCAATATACAAAACATAAGAAAATAAGCAATCATACATAAAGTGGTAAATGTGATCTTAGTCGAGCCATTGCCTAAACACCCCGAGCCATCAAGGTGTTGACAAATCTAATCTAAGGACCCGGACCCTATACTAAGGTCTTCAGATCTCCATGAGCTTGAACGTCTCCATCTTCGTCTTCATAAAATTACATTTAAAGAAAACCTTTCCCTCTCGATTACAAGAAAAGAAAACATGGCATGCAGGGCTCAAATCATAACAACGACTAGTCTATGGCTCAACCCGGATCACCACATAATCACATAAACATGCTAACAAGCAAATATGAATTAATATTCATCGTCTTTAATTAAGGATAATCAAATTAATTAATGGATCCAAAGACTTTAATTTCTAAAAATCAATTTTAGAAACTCACATGAAAAACAGAAAAAGTCATACTTCTTCAATCAATCTAAAAATAATTTCAAAAACCTAATTTCATTTAGTCTCAGACATTAATAAAATTCATATTGTATTTCAACTTTCAAAATTAAATAAAACCCTTAATTTTGAAGTATCCAATTTTAGAATAAACTTAAAACAATTTTCATTTGAAATTCAAAAATCTTAATTTTATAAAACCACAAATTAGGGTTACGCTTTTAATTTAAATTGCAAAAACGACCCAAGGCCTAAAACGCAATTACAACGAAAAACATTTGGAAATTAGGGGAAATTACATCTTGACCCCTAGGTCAAAACACGGGCCACCCCATTTAACTCATGCACCGTCGCGCGTGACAGTGTTCCAGGCAGCGACTCACTCCTGGTGGCGCGTGCGTACAGCGCCCTTGCTACCTGCGCATGAGCTGCTTCAGCGCGTTGCTATTCGCGATGCTGAACAGTCGTCGTCATTGCACAGCGGCACTGTTCTGACTGTGGTGGGCGACGGTGATACCTCCCCCCCTCTTTTTAAATCAAAACATAAAAATGCAGCCCTTCGTCTTTCAGATTAATTCTAAATCAACGGATCCAAAAATTAAACAAAAAATCCAACCAATTTCAATATGCAATAAAAACATATTTTAAAGCATATAAACACATAAAGAATCCGAGCAATGTCAAAACCTTGACTCTAATACCACTGTAGGAATCGGTACAACCTCATGGATGACGGTGCAGCGGAAAATATAGATTTAAAAATAAAAGCAACATCCCCAAATTAGGGTCAGGTTAACATGGTACCATCAGATTCAAAACTATTCTAAAAGATGGTTTACTCATGTTTACCTCTTGTAGAACTTAAAGCAGCAATGTCTTTTTAAGCTACTCCTTACTACACCTCTCTGAATTTGATTTGTTCTACTGCCCCAAGTGTTGCGCCTCTGAGTTTATCCACATCCTAGCTCGTACCCTCAATTATCTCCACTAGTGCTAGCCAAAAGAATATCGAATTTTGGCTTTTTGAGGAAAAAGGGTTAGGAATTTATTTTAGTGTTTTTCGTACTCAACACATGAGTTGGAAGAATTCTTGTGAAAGAAAAAAGAGAAGAGAATAATAGAAAAAGGATTTGTATTGATTTTCAATTAATCATTCATTATTTTAAAAGAGGTGGAATATACACACATATATATATATATATATATATATATACAGACCACCATAGTGGAATCATATACACACACACAGACACAAGCCTCTTCCCTAAAATTAGGGGGGGGGGGCGTGCGTGTATACATATATATGTATATATATATATATTGCATTTTCATTTTTCTTTATTCTCTTTCCTCAAATAGTTGGACTCACTACTACAGAAATGACCTATTACAGCAGTTTTTTTTTTACCTATTACAGCGATTTTAACCGCTGTAATTGGTTCAGGCCAATTACAGCGGTTTTTGAACCGCTGTAATAGGAACCAATTACAGCGGTTCGGAAACAAACCGCTGTAATTGGTCAACCTATTACAGCGGTTTTTCTTCGAACCGCTGTAACAGGCTTTCTCCGATTTTTTTTTCTATTCCTGTTATAGCGGTTTTGTGAAAAACCGCTATAATAGGTATATTTTTTATTTTATTTTAATTTTTTTTCTTGCTGTACTGTACAAAATTTATTTAAACCAGCTTCCCACAAGCTCAAAATTCAACACACTAACACAACAAACCATAAAATCAATTCAACAGAAACAACAAACGTGAAAACCAAAATTAACTTCACCAAATTAAATGATCATCTCTAAGAACAAAAACCAACAAATGTATTGTTCCATTACGCATAATCTCCAACAAATGATAACGAGTTTACAATCAATTAAATACAACAAATCAAATAAAAATTTACAACAATCTACAACTTACACCATACCAAAAGCTCATTGGAAAATGTATTGTGCCAATTCGCCACGTACTTCATCAAGCTGCTCTATAGAGTAAGTGACGTATTGACAATCAGGAAAGTACTGCATGATAGAGATTGAAAACACAACAAAGGTTTAATAACTTATAAAGGGAAATTAGAATTTGATGATGAGTATTAATTAGGATTATGCATACCGCTGGTGGGATTGTAGATTCTCTGTGGCTAATAATATCCTTCATGAACTTCATAACAAAGAAGCCACAATCTTTGTCGTTTAACTGCATGGGGCACTACAAAATTGAAATCAAAAATTGTATTAGAACAATAACGTTTATACGAATAATCTCTCGAAAATATAAAATTACACTAACCTTTATATAAGTCCATTTACAGGCCATTTTTTTGGATTTGGCCTTTTGGGTGTTACGATTTGCACGAGACATCAACACAGCACTGTTAAAAACATCAAAAAACAAGGAAAGATGTCAATATCAAGCAAATATACATGTGAAATCCAGGAAGATATATACACTTTAAAATTAATATTAAATATAATGAATACATTGATTGAATGAAAAACTTACTGATTGATTGTTTCTTTCATATCAGGTCGGTTATTCGAATCAACGTGCAAAGAATCCAGATAATAAATGATCTCTTTAATTGAATCAATCACAAGCAACACACAATGTCCCCTAAATTAAAAAGCATTCAAAAGATAAGTTCAAAATTAGTTTTGCGTACGTAACAAATTTTACAAAATAAAGTTGGGTATTTAGAAACTCACCCGGTGTTGTAAGGTGCAATAAAAAACTTCCCATCTGCGCAATCTTTCATGGCATTTGTTATATATTGCGCTTGTAAGATACGCTGAGAGGGAGTAATACCTGTTCCCGCAGCTATAGTATGTGGGCTAAGGAACCCGAAATTATTTATTTTCTCTTCGGGGACCACGTACTTAGCCCACAAACACCTAAATTGAGCATAAAATAAATTTGAACAAGAAAATAAACATAGTTCAAATTAATGCAGTAAAATAATTTAAAACTAACTTTTTTTAATTCATATTTAAAAACTTACTTGATGTAAACTGAAATGATAGAGACTCCTATTTGTTCTTTGCGCAAAAAATGACAGATCTCCTCCCGCCCAAGATACTCTTGATAGGGTTCGTTATTATAGATTGCCTCGGGAATGTTTATAGCGATCAATTGTTCAATAGGCATTATTTGTAGGTACCTTTCAAGAGTTACAAGTGGCTGAGGGAGTTGATGATCAGCTGTTACATCTGCTGCTCTGTCATTTTCACGTGAAGGGTTGGCCACAGGAGGTGTTCGTTTGACAGCTGAGTGCTTCGTCATCTCTGATTTATGTTTTCCAACTGATGATTTGGATTTTCCAAGAGACTATTTAAGCAAAGAAAACCAACGTGAATGTTACAAATCAAAGTATATTTAGTAACCTTAAACAATTGTTATAATTTATTAATGTCTAGGTATTAATAATTACGTACCGATGCATCACTGACAGTGACAAGACTCTTAGGCCAAGCAACAATGTATCTCACAGCCTCAGAAACTGTGAACACTCCTTCATCAGCGAGAGGGACTGGTAGAGGTGCAATATCTTCAATTGCAATGTCAATCATCACTTTCACAAGGTGGGTGGGTAATGGAAGTGTATGCAACGTTCTATCATCTGGTCGATTGTATATTTGTCCTTTAGCCACCAAACGATAAGACGGTGTTGAAAGTGATAATTGACATGGCGCCACAACCTACATATATAAAATATATATATATATATATATATATATACCATTATATTAGAAAATTTTGTGTATTTTAATGAATTGCAAGTTATATGATCACTTAATAATTTCATATCATTACCTGAGGAAGGTTCTTAACTGGATCTGGGCAGCTATCTTTCAAAGAAACCGCCTCATCTTCGTGCGGCTGCTGCGACCCAGACGCCTTATGCTAGTCAAACTCGCGTCGCAATGAGGATAGTGATGCAGTGAGCATGTGCACCATGTTTTTCAAGGTATCAATCTCCTCATCTTTAGAAGGCTTTTTGTCAATAAAATAGTGTTTTTGTGATACCCCAAAGCCTACTCCCCTAACGAGACCCGAATGCTCCTTCTTGTTAAGAGCTTTAGCCAATATCATTACAGGTCCTCTCGCTTCCACTATTGCTACCCTCCTGTGATAAGCACTACTGTAATAATACATTTAAAAATTAGTGAACTTTGCTCTTATAAAAAAATTTCAAAAAAAAACATACAACACATGATATAGCTAAAATTTGCAAATAACTCACAATTTCATGCACTACTCTTTTAACATTGACATTATCAATGTTATGTTGGCTGTCAGAATGTGCAATCCTCCACACGAGTGTTTGTGTCACGTCTGAGGGGTCTGACCCAGCTTCCTTTCTTTTTTCCATCTATATTATGATTAAATATATATATATATATATATATATATTAACAAGGAATTTTTATTAGAAAACTTGTAATGATTCACTGTTAAACGAACTACATACCTCAATATGCTCCAGTTGAGCATATCCAACACGTGATTTCCTATAGGGATATTCAGGATCCTTTGCTCTTTCCGAATTGTCCCTACTTAATTGTTGTTCATTACATAATCAAAGCATTAGTCAATGTTCATATAAACTCAATATGCAACAAATGAAACCGTAAATTAAAATAACTACCAGGAAAGGTTCACTTTTCCGTATATGTAAAAACGCTGTCCAATCTTCTTGAGATATATTATATTTTTGGGGTGGGCTGGAATTAATATTCCCATTATCATCCTCTACCCACACTCTGCTCAAGAAGCTCCTGAAGTTTAGCGCTAGCTTTCCAGCTTCGGCCATGACAAATTTTTGTCTACTTTCGTCAATATCAAAGGCCAACTATGAAAAACAAACAACAAAATATATATGAAATTATAATTTTCAGAAAATTGAGTAAACAAAAAATACATTAACCAATTAGAAACATGATAATAACCAACTTACAACTATTTCATTCCAAATTGCTGATTTTGTTGCTTCCGAGACGTGTCGCCAATCACTGATGGTAATCGGCACCTTGTCACGAGCTATGACTCCAATGTAACCAACAAATGTTGATTTATTTGGGTCAATTGGTTGGCCATTCCGATTCCAGCCGACTGGTAGCTTTAAGCCTTTACTTCTGGCATTTATGACTTTTTTCATTGCAGCGATACCTCTACGTATCTCACTTTCAACACGTTTGTTTGCAGCAGCCCCAGAATCCATCGACCTATAGAAGCCAAAAATATAGAATTTAGATTCATATACCAAATATACAGTACCAAGTAACGCCACCATTATTTTAAAAAAAATTCGGCAGAGTAACAACGCAAATTTTTTTACCAAGTTCTCGACTTAATCTTCCCCCAAAATTGCAAATAACAAAACCAATCCATCAATTCTTTCACAAAACCAATCAAATTTCACAAAACTATAAATGCATTAAACGATGTCAACAAAACAACACATATTGATCCAATCACGATACATAATCAAAATACATATCAACAAACACGCTATACTCATGATATGTATTCAAATAATAATACTCGTTATCATATAGAGAGAGCGAGAGAGAATAAGCTTACGGTGGTGGTCGTAGAGGAGGGGGAGAGAACGGCTGTGGGTGTGGCGGTGGTGGTGGTGGCGCCGGTATACAATATCGACCTACAAAAGCCAAAAATACAGAAGTTAGTTTCATTATGCAACAACATAATTTTTCAATTCATAAACTAACAAGAGGCACCCTGGCTCATACACTAACAAGTGCTTATATGAAGAAAAGTTTAGGAAATAAGTATATCATATAATTATCACATAAGTTCAAATACCTTTCATCGTTTTCTTTTTGTCGTTGACTTAGTAGTCTTTTGCTTCCCCCCAGTACGACCCATTTGTTTAGTACGTCGACGAACAGATGGATTAATCCATATCCCTTCTTGGTGATCTTGTCGCATATACAATTCATCATCACTGATATCCAAGTCACCATCACTATCAGTGGCTTGTGAATCACGTAAGATAGGATTTTCTCCATCATCATCACTATATGAACTATCATCCTCCATACAAGTATTTTTGTTTGCCGATAAAACAATTGACCACCTCTTATCAATAGGATCGGTGACAAAAAACACTTGCGTAGCTCGTGATGCCAAAATGAATGGTTCATCTTTGTAACCCACTCTCTCAAGGTCTACTCGAGTGAAGCCTATTTTCACTATTATCGACACCATTTTTATTGTCAGCCCACCTACACCCAAATACAGGCACCCAAAACCAACTATAATCCAGCTCCCATATATGTTCAATCACCCCATAATATGATAAATGAGCATAGATAGGGTTATTATCTCTCGCACTTGAGATATGCATTGCTTGAGCTACAAGACTCACCCCATTATTCTGCATTGTACTCCGTTCATCTTGGTCTTTTGTATAGAATGTGCGACCATTTATACGATAACCTGAATGACAAAATACAAGTCTGCCCGGTCCCATCGACAACCGTGCCAATTTATCTGAAACTGAAAGTGGATTCTCATTCTGTTTCTCGTGAATATGCTTTCGGAACCAATCAGAGAAACTCTTATTATGCTCTCTTGAAATCCAACTCTCATTTTTATTTGGATTTAATCTCCTAAGTTGATCCTTGTGCTCTTGAACATATGGCTCAACCTCATCGGTGTTGTGGAGCACATATAGATGTGCCTGATCCCTTTGTGTGCAAGGAACACTAACTAATTGTTTTCCAAGTACGCTTTCTCCTTCTGTTCTCCCTCCCACAACATGAGATTTTGGAAGCTCTGCAATGTTAGAATCTTTCAAATATTCTGTGCAAAATGTAATCGCTTCATCAACTATGTACCGTTCAACAATGCAACCTTCCGGTCGACTACAATTTTTCACGTAGCCTTTTAATACCTTCATATAATGCTCAGCCGGATACATAGATCTCATAAAAGCCGGTCCACATAGTTGTGTCTCTCTAACCAAGTGAATAGGTAGATGAGTCATTATATCAAAAAACGCTGGTGGAAAATACATCTCAAGCTCGCACAAAGTGATGGCAATTTGTTTCTGAAGTGCAGGCAATTGTTCAGGATCAAACACCTTGCTCCACATTGCTTTGAAGAAGAAACATAATGAGGTTATAGTTTCTCTCACCTTTTTTGGCAAAATGGCCCGTATAGCAATTGGTAGCAAATGATCCATGATCACATGACAATCATGAGTCTTCATGTGCTTTAGCTTTAAGTCCTTCATTGATACAAGACTGCTGATGTTTGAAGAATACCCTTCTGGAACTTTCACTCCATTAAGAAACTCACATAATGCAATTTTTTCTTTCCTGGATAGAGTGTGAGCTGCTGGAGGCAAATAAGTACGTTTTCCCTTATTTGTTGGTGCCAGTTTTTCTCTTATCTTCATTTCAACCAAGTCTAACCTTGCCTTTACGCCATCTTTTGTCTTTCCGGGCACATTTAGAAGTGTACCAATGACACTATCAAATACATTTTTCTCAATATGCGTAATATCAAGAAAATGTCTAACATGTAAAGACGTCCAATACAGCAACTCAAAGAAAATTGACCTTTTTTTCCACCTAGTTTTTGCAAGCCCACCCGCAAAAGTCTTTCCAAATTTAACCTCCAAGTCTTTTATATTCTCAAACACTTCTTCACCAGTCAAACACTTAGGAGCTCGGCCTTCTTCAATATTCCCATTAAAAGCTTTTTTCCACCGACGATATCTATGGTTTTGATTTAGCCATCTCCGATGCCCTTGGAATGCATATTTCTGAGAGTGTGTCAATCGATATTGATCTGTACTCTTGACACATACGGGGCATCCACATTGGCCATGTACACCATATCCCTCGAGGTTTGCTCTTGCCGAAAAATCATTGATTGTTCCAAATAACATGACTCTGAGAGTGAAATTTTCTTCTCTAAACCCGTCATATACTTGAACACCGGTCTCCCACAATACCCTCAAATCCTCAATTAAAGGAGCCAAGTAGACATCTATATCATTTCCAGGTTGTTTCGGCCCAGAAATTAGTATATGCATCATTATATGTTCTCGCTTCATGCATCGCGATGGGGGGAGGTTGTAGATCATCAAAATCACCGGCCATGTACTATGTGAGCTACTTTGCAAGCCACGAGGGTTCATGCCATCTGTAGACAATACAAGGCGAAGGTTTCTTGATTCTTCACCAAATTCAGGAAAATCATCATCGATCTTTTTCCATTGAGGAGAATCTGAGGGGTGTCGCATCTTGTCATCTTCAATCCTTTCTTCAAGCCTTCTATCAGCATGCCATGTCAAGTCCTTGGCCAACTCTTTACTACTGTACATGCGCCTAAATCGTGGTATTATGGGCAAATACCACATGGTTTTGACAGGAGCAGATCCGTTCTTCTTGTACTGCGAGGCGCCACATTTCGGACAAACCTTCGATGATGCATAGTCAGTTCTAAACAATATGCAATCATTGAGACAGGCATGTATCCTCTCATATCCCATGCCAATTGAGGTTAACATCTTCTTAGCCTCATAAGTATGATTAGGTAACACATTATCCTCGGGTAACATGTTTTTTAATAGATCAAGTAAGTCTGTGAAACTCTTATCACTCCACCCATTGTTGGCTTTTAACTTGTAGAGGTTTAGGACTGCTTTCAATCTTGTGAATTTACTACCACTATACAGTGGTGTCTTTGAATCACTTGTTAAATTGTCAAACATCTTGGGACAATTTCGCAAATCCTCCTCAATCACATTTGTCATCTCCTCCAAACGATCAGGCTCATAATCATTCATGTCCAAATCCCGCGATTGATATGATGTACCACCCAAATCATCTGAGGTGACACTGCTCTCACTGTGTCTTGTCCAACGTGTGTAGCTTTTATCAATTCCAATTACACACCAAATGATCTTCTAATTCACGTGGACTAATTCTCTTTCCAAAACAACAACGTAAACACGGGCAACTGATTCTAGTCCGATCTGATGCATGCTCAATCGCAAAATTGATGAATTCTTTCACCCCTTTCTCATATTGCTCGGACATACGATCCGCTAATATCCAACTTCGATCCATCTTGATTCTGAATAAATTAAATTAAACAATTTTAATATCACTTCATAGTTGAATTAATTAAATAATTTTATTTTAATTTGTTTCTCATTATTCTAGAAAAAATTCGGCAGAGTAACGACGCAAATTTTTTTTACCAAGTTCTCGACTTAATCTTCACCCAAACTTGCAACCAACAAAATTCGCATCTTTCAACCACAACAAACCCCACATTCTAATCTTTCACCCACAACAAACCCAAAATGTCGATCTCACTATACGAAAATATTGATCACCAATTGGATCACATAAAGCAACATATTTCAAGCAACTTCAAATATTGATCACCAGTTGGATCATATAAATCACATAAAACTAAACATAAAGCATCATTTTATAAATATTGATCACCAGTTGGATCACATAAAACTACAAATAAAACATTATATTTTCAACAACTAAGTATAAATAAAGATCACCAGTTGGATCAATGTACCCTAAACTACAAAATAACCACAATTTAATCCCAAATTAAATGTAATTAACACCCAGCTATACACAAAAATACATACACCCACACATACACAAATTATGTACATCCATATATACACAAATACATACACCCACACATACATAAATATATATATATACGTACACCCACATATACACAAATATATATACATACATACACATATCCACAAATACAAACACCCACACATACATAAATATATATATACACCCATATATACACAAATATACATACATCCACACATACACAAAATATACATACACAAATATTTATCTAACTCAAACTCTATACTCTATATATGTGTGTGTATATGTATACATATTTACATAACATAACATATATATATATAACAAATATTTACATATAATTCACAAAACCCAATTAACATAACACATATATATTATAACAACAATCAAGATATTAACTTATAACCCACATTATATATTCACAAAACCACAATTAACATAA
Source organism: Buddleja alternifolia (assembly GCA_019426215.1). Taxonomy (NCBI): domain Eukaryota; kingdom Viridiplantae; phylum Streptophyta; class Magnoliopsida; order Lamiales; family Scrophulariaceae; genus Buddleja; species Buddleja alternifolia. The sequence continues at coordinate 28,126,083 of CM033393.1, read as the reverse complement.
CATATGTATAACAACAATCAAAATATTAACATATAAAATCCTAATTTCATAACATATATAAAATATACACAACATATATAAACATATATATATATAAGTATATACCTATAGGGTGAGAGAGAGTCAAGAGAGAGACGAGCGGCGTGGCGGCGGAATACGGTGGTGGTGGTGGCGGTATATGGTGGGTGTGGTGGTGGTGGGGATATATGTGGGGTGTGTATATATATATATATATATATATATATATATTTATATAGATAGCTAGAGATAGAGAGTAGTAGAGAGAGAGAGAATAATGGTGGTGGGGGCGAAGTGGAAGTGGTGGTGGCGGCGGTGGGGGGAGTTGAGTGAGAGAGAGAGAGAGAGTAGAGAGAGAGTTCAGAGAGAGAGAGGGGACGGCCGAGAGTGGGGCGGTGGGGGGCGGCGGCGGTGGGGGTGGCGGCAGTGGGGGGAGTTGAGTGAGAGAGAGAGAGGAGGATTCGGCCGATTTGGGGGAAAAAATGGGGGGAAATTGAATTTTTTTTTTAAAATCAATTACAGCGGCTTTTTCGAAAACCGCCGTAATTAATCAATTAAAGCGGTTTCTTGGAAAACCGCTGTAATTGGTCCCATCCTACAACTTATTACAGCTGTTCACCAAAAATCGCTGTAATAGACCCCTCCGTTCAGCGGTTTTCTAAAAACTGCTGTAATAGGTGCGCTGTAATAGTGTATTTTTGTAGTAGTGACTCTTTCCTACTAATTAGATATTCTCATATCTATCCAATATCCTAATACATATCTTATAAGATCTTTCCTTTTAATTAATTACCTTAACCAATTAAAAGATCTTACCAAATATATTTATAAGATATTAATATATATATATATATATATATATATAAACTTGGTGAGCAAGATAAATCTTTCCACCAAAATTCCACACACACATACATATACACGCTCACGCGCGCACACGTGTGTGTGTATTTTTTTTTTTACTTTTCTTTCTTTTATTAATTAATTATTTCTTCCCAAATTAATTTTCCAATATTAAATTATAGGATCATTAATTAATACCATATGTTTAATTCCCTTTTCTTGATTAATTAACTCCAATTAAATAATCCCTCTATTAATTCTCAAAGAATAAACTAGCCAATAAGTACTACACGAAGTTATGTATGTGACCCCTCAGGCTCATTGACAAGCTAGCAATAAGTTCTCCCATAGGCTAGATTAACTATTGTCAATAATTAACTAGACCTTGGATTAATTTCACCAAATTAACCCAAGGCACCTATTGGTCGTGGTTCGATGTCTAGCAACGTCACCACGACTTCCTAGATGTCAATGCTGAAAAGCAAACCTATCTGAGTTACGATCGTTATGTGAGTAGAATCTCTTCATCAGTTTTGCGTCCATGGTTTAGGGCATGGCGATGGTCGAACCCTAATGACCTTAGAAACTATGATTGTGTTGTGACATCTAATGATCCAGTCTTCCAAGCCGGGACCACTAATCCCTCTTAGAAGACAAATGCTTTCATCAAAGACTTTATCCATCATTTAGATTCTCGCAACAACATAGAAAATACCGGGTACTCGTGACCCTGGATGAATCCCTCGACGACTGCCACTTATTCTGCTGTATTACCAGACTATACAAAACATACACGGCCTATGACTCTCTTAAAGTGCACGTGCATATCAAAAAATAGTGGGTAATACCCTTTTCAATGACATCTCAGGTCTAAGGACTACTCTCACACTACGAAACTCAAGGAATCCATTGTTCGACAGCACCAACTAGGAGTCCTTAGCGGCGCCGTTTAATTCCATAACCAAAGTATGAATCTTCATACATGTATTGTCATACAAGTCATCGACTATGGAACACGTTGATCTCTTGGGAGAGTTACATGCATGAACAAGTCTTGGCGAGACCAGTGATATCCCACATCTCACAGCCTCAATGACTTGGAGCATTATTTAGGATTACGGTCTTTGAGAGCATTCCATAGGTATCCTGACCGCTCCCCTAACCATATGTAATCCATGGGACCATTATCTATACTAACACAAGTGATAACAATAAAGAAGCATACCCGACAGAAAGATTCAATGTATTTAAAACAAGATTGCCATAGTGTTTTTACAATTAAGATAGCAGAGCCTTAAACAATTAGCTTGCGGGGCATCTAACACTATCACAACTGAGTTAGAAGATGTTATGAATCCTTTTTGCACCTTAATTTACTTTCTCCCGAATAGATAAATTAAGCATTAATTCTTACATATGTTGGCCAAACACATGAACATTAAGCACAAGATTAAAACACAAAGCAATATAAATGATTCCTACGAAAAATACTTCTGATAACTCAAAAATCATAATTCGGTCTAAGCATGGCCTTAGTCTACAAATTTATCTACTCATAATATAAAAACTAACTAAAGAATTCATAAAAGTAAAAAGCAAATAATAAAAACTCCCTGTGACTGTGCCAATTTTCTTCTTCTTCCTTCAATCTTCCTCTACTTGCTATGGAGAATTACACAAAATAAAATTCTAATCTATCTCTCTCTCTATCTGATGTATAGGAAGACTGCTGAAAAAGAACTCTCAAAAACCGACCTTTCTAACCCTACTGTAGCACTTGTATTCATAGGCATACTTTGAGAAGAGTTCGTGTAGGTTTAGAGTTGGAAATGTCCAAAACTGTTCTGCTGACATCAACATCTGAATGTTAGACCTCTGACGTCCGTGCGTTGCACTTGCTAACGTCCGTGCGTAGACCATCACCTCATTCGAACGTCACGTTCCTCACGTCCAAATGTTAATCTTCAGCGACTTTATGCTTTTCTGCTCTAAAATTTCATCTCTTACTATTTCTTTCATCCTTTTGTCTCAAATGTCATGATTTATACCTAGATACTCAAAATAGACAGATTACACACATATGTGGTATAAAATCATACTTAATTCTATGAAAATCATACGAATAAAGGATTATAAAACACGCAATTTTTACACATTCGGATGTACTGACTGAAGATTTCATCCGAATTCTACCTCTTCTCTGCACAAAAAAAAATAAAAATAAGAACACAAGATGAAAAACAAACAAAGCAAAACAAAAGCAAACTAAAAAAAAAAGAGCTTGGGTTGCCTCCCGAGAAGTGCTTCTTTAAAGTCATTAGCTTGACTTTGGAGAATAGGCCTAAGTTTCAGGATAATGGAGTGGACTATAAGCCTTGTCCAAACTCCCATCAATTGGTTCATCATATTGTAGTTCCATGTATTTAGTGACGGTCACTTGATCCAGATTATCGAGGTTTCTAACCTCGTTAGCACTTGTATCTTCCTTACTTTCTCGACTACTCGGGTCATCAGACGAATGTTCCTGCAATTCTTCATCATTAAAAGGATCAAAATCATCTAGTATTGAACAAGTATTCTTAGGAAATGCATGCCTAAAACTCCTATAGGCATTTAAAGTTACCATCTTATCCCCTATATTTAATGTAAGCTTACTATGCACCAAGTCTAGCGTGGCTTTACCTGTAGCTAGGAATGGTCTTCTTAGGATCAATGGGACATTGGAGTCTTCCTCCATTTCAAGGTCCACAAATTCGACTGGAATGTATAACTTGTCGACTTTAACTATGACATCTTCGATCATTCCAATGGGATTCTTGACAGATTTGTCTGCGAGCTGCAACCCCATAGTTGTTGATTTTGTCTCTCTGAGGCCTAGCTTCTGAAAAAGTGCATAAAGCATCAAATTAATCTCGGCCCCGGAATCACAAAGAACTCTGTCAAACTTCATATCCCTAATAGTGCAAGAAATGGATAGACTACCCGTATCTTTGCATTTTGTTAGCATAATATTCAACACAGCAGTTGGACATGCTTCGGTCAAGCATACAGTACCCACTTCTGTTGTTTGATAGAATTTCCTTAAATAGTTTTGCGAAGTTTGGTATCTCCAAGATAGCATCTATAACAAGAACATTAATGCGCACTTCTCTTAAACTCTCAAGAATATGAAGAAAACTCTTATCGTGTTCATTCTTTTTAATCTTCTGAGCTAGGGGAAAAGGAAAATGTACTTCAACAGGGGAGGGGGATCAGTAACAGTAAACTTACAACCGGGATTCACTGCCTTGGACGTTTGAACGTCAGGAGGGTCCACGTTTAAGTGTTGATGATGCAACGTTCGAACATTTACTCCTCCATGTTCGGACGTCGGAAGCGGGAAATCCACTGCCTCTGGATTATCATTGGACATTCAAACGTTGGGTCCTTCACGTTCGGGCATCCTGAGCGCGTTTTTCACTTTCTTCCCACTTCTGAGCATGATTGCAAAGCACTGCTCCTTCGGGTTTTTCTCAGTATCACTTGGCAATGTACCTGTGTTCCTCCCTGATAGGTTGTTTGAAAGTTTCCCTATGTGATGTTACATCTACTTTATTCCCATAACGACATCTTTTAGCATCAAGTGAAGTTCTTTAAAAGACTCATCCGATTTGCGAATGTGTGCATCGAGCCTATCATCAATGTTCATAGCTCTTCCTTGGATTTGTTGTTGAAAGTGCACTTGTCGTTGAGTGTTGTTTGACTGAAACGGTGGTCGAGGTGCCTAGTATGCTCCTTGGCTTTCGAGGGAAATTCTCGGCTCCTCTAAAAATAGTTTGAGGTTTGTGCTGATTCACTTAGTTGACCTCTGTCGTAGCCTCTGGCTCAACTCTTTCTTCAACCTCTCTAACTACCGCTACCTTCTTTGGTACAGGTGTGATCTCATCTTTCTCCTCGGAGTATAACTCATCCTCCCGAGCTAATTCCTTTATTTTTTCCCAGACAGATTTATTATCAAGACCCAAGAAGTCGCCCCCGGCTCCAGCATTGAGTCGGTGTCTAATCCTAGACCTTACACCAATATAAAAGTGTTGCACTAATTCATATTGAGTAAAATTATGATCTGGACACTTCCTAATCATTCCTTTGTACCTATCCCAACCGTTAGCTAACGACTCATTCTTTCTCTGTCTAACCCTTTAATATTACTACGAAGCTCATTTATTCTTGGGTGGAAAAAAATTGTTTAAAAATTCTTCAACGAGCTCTCCCCAAGTGGTAATTGATTGTGAGGGTAAGGACTTATACCAAGAAGTTGCTTTATCTTTGAGTATAAAGTGAAATAACCTAATTCGGATAGCATCTAGGTCTTTGGGATTAAATTGCATAGTTAACAAAATGTTTTCAAAGTTTTTCGAGTGATCATGTGGATTAAATGAGCTGGTTCTGCAAGCTGCATTGCTTGTAGAATATTTTGGAGCCATTCACGATTCTCAGGAAGGTTCATATCTGGAAAATTAGCAGCCATGGCTTGATTTCTTCGGTTTGCTCTAACTGTTCGTTCGATTTCTGGATCAAATTCCTCAAGATCTCCTTCACGAGATCGGGTCATAAACTTGAAAAAGATATCAAACAAAAAGGTAAAGTAAAGAAATTTAAACTAAAAACAAGAAAAGCTTGAATTAAAATAGCAATGCTAAAACAGATGAATCCCCGGCAACGGTGCCAAGAACTTGATGCACGATAACCCAGTAGTGTATTTAATAGCAAGAGGACCGATCGTGTAGAGTAATAAAGTGGACAATTAAGTCCGGGATGTCGAACCCACAAAGATTTCTATTATAGCGAAAACAGTAAATTAAATCAAGCAATTGTAGACTTAAAGGAAAATAAATCATAAAATATCAATAAAAATAGTAATTAAAGATATGCAAAAACCAATAGATAAAAAGCAACTAAGACACATGCGTCAACACAAATTAATCAAATCTCGTTATATAAGTATTCTCGTATTTCAGATAAATATTGCTAAGGTGGAAAATTCCTTAAGAGTGTTATCAATCCGATCCCTCGCTCATGATAACCTATACTAGATTGGATGTAGCAATCTCTCTTGTATGCATTAAAAATTAGAATTTCCCCCAGATTAATTCAGATTCTTCCAAATAAATCTGGCTAAGAGCATTCGGAGTATGTAGTTATCCCTAGCATCAAGTCATCAACTGATTTAGAAGATGTTATTAATCCTTTTTGCACCTTAATTTACATTCTCCCGAACAGATAAATTAAGCATTAATTCTTACATATGTTGGCCAAACACATGAACATCAAGCACATAATTAAAACACAAAGCAATATAAATCATTCATACGAAAAATGCTTTTATAACTCAAAAATCATAATTTGGCCTAAGCATGGCCTTAGTCTACAAATTTAGCTACTCATAATATAAAAACTAACTAAAGAATTCATGGAAGTAAAAAGCAAATAATAAAAACTCCCTATGATTGTGTCAATCTCCTTCTTCTTCCTTCAATCTTCCTCTGCTTGTCATGGAGAATTACACAGAGTAAAATTCTAATCTAACTCTCTCTCTCTCTCTCTGATGTATTTGAAGACTGCTAAAAAAGAACTCTAAAAAACTGGCCCCTCTAACCATGTAGATTTAGAGTTGGAAATTTCCAAAACTATTCTGCCTATATTAATGTTCAAACGTTAGACCTCTGACGTCCGTGCGTTGCACTTTCTCATGTCCGTACGTAGACCATCACCTTGTGCGAACATCACGTTCCTCATGTCCGAACGTCAGTCTTCAGCGACTTTTTGCATTTCTGCTCTGAAGTTTCATCTCTTACTGTTTCTTTCATCCTTTTGTCTCAAATGTCATGATTTATACCTGGATACTCAAAATAGACAGATTACACACATATGTGGTATAAAATCATACTTAATTTTATGAAAATCATACGAATAAAGGATTATAAAACACATAATTCTCAACCCTCTCAGGGTGTTTTCGCGTGTTTACCTCGTTGATGAAATTACAGCAATTAGTCTTTATGATTTCGTCTTCATCGAACGGATCTCCTCCACAAGTATATCCTCGATATATGGTTTTCTCCAACGCATCAGATGTTGCGTCTCCACGGTGTATCCACAACTTAGTTCGTACCCTCGATTCATTTTATTAGTGCTAGCTAAAAATGATTCGAATTTTTGGCTTATTGAAATAAATGGTAGGAATTACTTCTCTTAGTTCTTCATACTCAACTCATAAGTTAGAAGAATAATATGAAAGAGGTTGAAGAGAGTGTAGAGAGAAAAAGAAAAGATGAAAACTCTAAGTTGTTAATTCCCTTGAATTCATTGAACTCTAGCCTTAATTATTATATATATAAATATAATAATATATATGGTGAGATTCCAAAATTGGACTCTCAACATACACACATACAACGGCCACTTGGCCGTGTGTGTATGTGTGTGTGTATAAATATATATATATTTATTATATATATATAGTATAAGTATATTTTCCTTTTTATTTCAAACTCTCTTCCTTAGTTAATTGTATCATCCAAGCAACCAATTAGATATTTTCATATATTTGAAATGCTTCCCAAATATATATAAGCTCCATCTAAATATATCCATATAAGATCTTTCCATATAACTAATTAGTCAACTAATCAATTAAATGGATCTTTCCATATATATTTAGATACATACAATATATTTTATATATATAAATATATATATATATATATATATATATATGTGTGTGTGTGTGTATGTATGTGTGTGTACACTTGGTGTCCTTCCACCAGATACATATATATACACGCCTATATATATATATATAATATATTATTTTCTCTTTCATATATTAATTAGTTAGACCACAAATTAATTGATTAGTCTTTCCTAATTTAATATTTCAATATTAAATTATAAGACTATAATTAATTAAAACCACATAATTAATCAATTTCTTTTTTCCGGTTAATTAATTCCAATTAATTAAACTCTCCATTAACTCACAAAAAATTAACTTAGCCAATAGTGACTACACTATGTTAAGTGTGTGACCCCTTAGACTCATTAACAAACTAGCAATAAGTTCTATCCCATAGGCTAAATTAATTATCCAATAATTAATTAGATCTTGAAATAATTCACAATATCAATTCAAGGCACCTATTGGTCATGGATCAATGTTTAGAAATGTCGCCATGACTTCGTAAATGTTAACGATAAAAGCAAATCTATCCATGTTATGGTCTTCACGTGAATCGAATCCATCCATCATTTTTCCATCTAAGGTCTAGGTTATGGCGATGGTCGAAACCCTAATAACCTCAGAAACTATGACTGTGTTGCAAATACTAATGATCAGGTCTTCTAAGTAGGGATCGCCATTCCCTCTTGTAAGACTTCGCTTCGGCCGGAGGCTTTTATCGATCATTCAGAGTTACACAATAGAATAGAAAATACCAAGCTATTAGCCTTGGATGGATCCCATATCTAATACCACCTGTTCTGCTATAATACCAAAGTATACAGAACATACGCCGCCTTATGAATCTCTTAGAGTGTAAGTGTATATCAAAGTACAGTGGGTAGTACCCTTTTTAGTGATATCTTAGGTCAAAGGATTAACCTGACACTATGAAACCGAAGGACCTCTAGTTTGACCGAAACCAATGAGTTGTCCTTGCGGGGTCGTTCAATTCCATACTCACCCAAGTATGAATCTCCATATATGCATTGACCCGACGGGTCATTGTCTAAGGAACAAAACACTCTCCCCTTTGAGAATGACATATACAGACAAATCTTGACGAGACTGTGATATCCCACATCTCACGGTCTCTATGAATTGGAATGGGGTTTAGGATTATGCCCTTGAGAGTGTTCGATATTCACACACTACTCCCCTAGCAGTATGTAATCCATGAGATCTTTATCTAGATTAGTTAAATCTATATTTTTGATAAAGAAGCCATTCCAAACAAGTTTGGTATAATATGAAAGAAGACTGTCATAGTGTTTATGTTCCAGTGATTAAGCCAACAGATGGTTTGCCTGGCATACAAAACTATCATCTTGTTTATCTTTTACCTTCTTTAAATTTTAGCGTTTCCTTGTACTCTCTCTTGTAACTATATATATATATATAACTTAGTAATATAAGTTCCCTATGGGACTTTCTCTAATATGCTTTCCTAGTTAGATTACTATTATTATTGTTTTCTGTTAGGATTATGCCCTTAGATGCCATAAAAGATAGAATGATAGGGCATCTCACTTGTAACAAACTTATCATCTTATAATAATAAAAGACATTGTTTTGTTTTCACTTAAATCTTATCTACATGTATAAGTAGTGTAAAACATTTTGTCCATGTTTTCAGTGCAATCCCTCAATTTTCTATGAGATAAGAAGATAGGCACTAGAGAAATTGATCTTGATTACTTAAACAAGTTCGCAACTGATATGAAGTCTTTAATGGACAAATAAAGATTAGGAATACTTGTACAATCTGAGCTTTGACATGAGAATGCTAGTCGAACACCATGTGATGGTGGGAGCTTAAGGTTGTAGGTACATCAGTGGAACTGATATGCTCGAACACGACTCGTATTGGTTCTATCACATGGGTATTCACTCTTAATTGTCAATGACAGAACAGATTATTTGTAATAGGTATAAGTGAACCTTTGACCTGAAGTATCAGGCTGAAGATACACTTGTTATATCAAGTCTGTCACTAAAGTAGTTAGCCCAATTCACCCGTTGGTAGGGTCGACCTCGAACTGCGGCTTGATGGACAAGTGGTAGTCTTAGCTGATAACTAACATGGGATTTGTTCTCTCATAAGTAAATGAGAAAGTGTCCTATGTGATTATAGATAATAGAGATCAAAGTTTTTGGCCAAAGCAATAGAGACGATTGTGCAAGGCACTAAATCAAACTCAATGATCTCCTATAATTATAATTAATACATATGGTCAAGTTTAGTGAGTTTGGCATCACCATAACTCTCACTTGATTGAGACACGTGAACAAAGGATTTATACATATACGGAATTTACGGTTGGAAGGTTGTGGAATGATCCATTCATTCAATTTTGTTTGGAATACGAAGTGAGCTACGTGAGTGGCTAGGTGTTACCCACTTCCTTTGGATTCCTCTCATTACCAAACGAAATGAACCTAAAGAGTCGCGTTAAATGATTGATAAAGAAAAATAAAAGGATTTTTCTATTTCGTATTAGGAGATTTAATTTATGGGATAAAACAAATATGATTAATTAATTGCTCATTAGATGAGATAATTAATTATAAAGGTAAGATTAATTATTAATTAATCTATCAAGGAAATAAATTAATGAATTAAATTGGTTATTTAATTAATTTATTTATTTATTGAATATAATAAATAATTAATTAAATAATAGAGAATTATTTAAAACAAGAGACGAGCTGGGCCAAATAAAGAGGGTCCATGAGGATGCCTCCTAAGGCCAAGTCGGGCGTCCATTAGGATGCCCAGCATGGACTCTTGCCTCTTGTCTTGGTCAACAGGTCAAATCATATTGAATACATCACTTAAAAGACTTTTGACTTAGATGACTTTCATAATTCACACAACTCTCCTAGAAAGAAAAAGAAAAACTCCTCCCTGTCTCTCACATAGCTAGTCGTCGGTCAATGTGAAGAAAAAAGGGGATTTTTCATCAAATCAATCTGCGGGATTATTTAGAGACAAAGTGTGTTCGTTGTTCGGATCAAGCTTCAAGAAAATCCCATGAAATTCAAGAAAAGTGGATCACAAAAGAATTGAAGAATTCGAGACTTTAACCAATCAAGTTTTTTAAGGAGATCGAGTTCTCCAACCACTTCGCTTCAATGGGTAAGTTTTAGCGAGTAATTTCGATTCATGTATGCAAATCGAGATAACACTGTGGGTTAATTTTATTCCGCTGCGTAATTTTTCACGAAACCCAACAGTGGTATCAGAGTCAATCTTTGATCTGCATATTTGATCAATGTTATGTGATTTTTGATATGCGTATTATGTGTATCTATAAGTAGTGTCAAATAAATGGCATTTTTCTTGTAATGAACTTATTTATTATTCATAATAAATGGTATTATTTAGTTTTCAATTAAATCTTATCTGCATCTATAAGTAGTGTCAAATATTTTGTCCATGTTTTCAGTGCGATCTCTCTACTTCCTATGGGATAGGAAGATTGGCACTAGAGGAATTGATCTTCATTACTTAAACTCGTTCGCAAGTAATATGAAGTCTTTAATGGACAAATAAAGACTTAGAACACTTGTACAATCTAAGCTTTGACATGGGAGTGTCAGTCGAACACCATGTGATGGTGGGAGCTTAAGAATGTAGAACTGATATGCTCGAACACGACTCACAACGGTTCTGTTACATGGGTTTCACTCTATGACTGTCAATAACAGAACTGATTATATGTAATAGGTATAAGTGAACCTTTGACCTGAAGTATCAGGCTGAAGATGCACTTGTGACGTCAAGTCTTTCACTAGAGTAGTTAGACCCAATTCAACCGTTAGTGGGGTCGACCTCGAAATGCGGCTTGATGGGTAAGTGGTAGTCTTAGCTGATAACTAATATGGGATTTGTTCTCTCATAATGAATGAGAAGTATCACATGTGATTATAGATAATAGAGATTAAAGTCTTTGGCCAAAGCAAAAGAGACGATTGTGCGGGGCACTAAATCGAGCTCAATGATCTCGTACTATTATAATTAATACATATGGTCGAGTCCAGTAAGTTAGACATAACCATGACTCTCACTTGACTGGGGAACGTGAACAAAGGGTTTATACTTATACGGTATTTACGATTGAAAGGTTGTGGAATGATTCAATCATTCAATTTCGTTTGGGCTACGAAGTGGGCCACGTGACTGGCTAGGTGTTACCCACTTCCTTTGGATTTCTCTAATTGCCAAATGAAACGAACCTAAAGAGTCACGCTAAAGGATTGATAAAGAAAAATGAAAGGATTTTCTATTTTATTCTGGAAAATTTAATTTATTGGATAAATTAAATAATTAATTAATTTCCATCGGATGAGATGATTAATTATAAAGATAAGATTAACTATGAATTAATTTCTTAAAGAAATAAATTAAAGAATTAATTTATCTAATTAATTTGGTTATTTAATTAATTAATTAATTTATTGGATATAATGAATTATTAATTAAATAGATAACTAATTAAAAAAAATAGAAGTGTCGAGCCTAGGTTGGGGTGTCCATTTGGACGCCTCCTAGGGTTAAGTTGGGCGTCCACTAGGATGCCCAATGAGGACTCCTTTGTTTGTCTTGGTCAATAAGTCAACTGGTAATAACAAGACTCCTTGACCTAAAACAAGACACAAGCAATCTCATTACTCACCTATAAAGAAAAGAAAAACTCCTCCCTCTCTCTAAATACACTAGCCGTCGGTCACATAGAGAAAAGGAGGGATTTTTGTCAAATCAATCCGCGTGATTATTTAGAGGTAATGTCGTTCGTTGTTCGGATCAAGAATTCAAGAAAGGATCAAGGATTCGTGAAAATTGGATTGCACGTGTTCTTGAAGTCTTCAAGCCTACAAGGTTCGAATTTTTTAAGGTAGAATTGAGTCTCCAACCACTTTGCTTTAACATGTAAGTAATTATTCGTTTTAACAATTATCAATTCAATTATGCAAATCGAGAATTCACTTTGGGATTTAAATCTAACAACTTCCGCTGCGAAATTTATTTTTCGCGAAGCCCAACTGCGGTATCAGAGCCAATCTCTGATTTGCATATTTGATCGTGTTTATGTGATTTTTGATATGCATATTATGTGTTTTTGAAGCATGCGTTTGTGCATTCTTAAATCTGCGCTTTTATGGTTTTTAGCTTAGACTTTATTCTTTATGTTTATTATAAATCTGGGTATTTTTATGATATGAGAAAAAATCAAGAAACAAGAAAAAACGTGACTCGAAAGCCCCAAAGACTGCTCTCACAGCGGGCATTAGCGCGCACGGCGCTGGCCACACGGCTTGTCGGGTAGTGTGTTTCGACACATGACCCGCTAAACCGGGTCTTGGATCCAGGAACACAAGACCCGCTGAGCCGGTTCTTGGATCCGGGTCTGAAAATGGGTTGTGAGTTTGGGTCGAAATTGGTATTTGGGTTTTGGGTAAATATAATTATCCGGATGGGTCAAAAGGATGATGACCCGGAATAATTCAAATTAAGCCTAATTGGAAAATTACTTAATTTCAACTTATTAATTGGTTTGGGCTTTATTTAATTAATTCCAAATGAGCCAATGGGTTGGTAATTTAGATTCAAATTAAACTAGTCCAATAGAAATTAATAATGCGTGCACGATTTTTCTAATTAACTAATTTTGAGCCCAATTAAATTAAATCCAAGTAGACCAAAAGGATAGTGACTTGGATTTGATGAAATCAAGCCCAACAAGATTAATTGGAATAAAAATATTTAATTAGAATAATTAATTATTTTCCTTGGAAATTAATAATTAATTTATGGATTAAATATTATTAATTTTTCCTCAACTTGGAAATTACTTAGATATTTGAATAAGGAATATAAATTATTTTTCTTGGATGATTAATAATTAATTCTTTAATCAAATAAAAAAAATTCCAATTATGATGGCTTTAAATCATAATAAAATAAGATTTCATATTTTATGTATTCATTTTAGTTGGACTAATATTATTTTAATTAAAGGTAGACATACTTAATTTATAATTTTGTATATCTAAGTCATCTAGTAGGACTAGAATGATTTTAATTGAAATAAAGAATATATATAAATTAGGAATTTTATAAAGGACTTTTTAGTTGGATTAAAATTTTAAATAATCAACATAAGTGTTTTAATATTACGAGCATATATTAAATGTTGCGAGCATGTCTTATGTGATGGAGACACCGATCATGGACTTAGGTTTTATTCGATTTACCTTTCCGTTATGGGTTGTAAAGCCGAAATTGATACTATTTATTGCTTTCTTACAAATATTGTATAGGTTGTTTTAAAGTATTGTAATAGAATAGTTCAAAATTGGTGAAGACAAGAAGCCCATGAAGATTAGATAGGTTTTTGTTTTTACTTTTTTGTGATGGCCCATTGGCTCGGGCCCTCTAGTAAAAGTCCATGATCGAGTGTGATAGTTTTATTTATTTAATTACATGTATATTTATATTGATAAGCATGTTTATTAGTAGTATAAATTATGCATGTTCAATATGTGATAATTGTGTTATATAAATTGATTAATGTGCAAAGTGAGACCAAACATTAGACAATTTAAATTCTCCCAAATAAATAATACTGAGTTAGTAAAGGATGTGTTAGGAAATTTCATGTTAGATGTTTTGATGATGACAAGATAGGATTCAATGTTAGACCCCAAATAAAATGTAAGTTTATGTTTTCCATAGATCATTGTTTAAGCGTTTAAAGGTTTGTAATTTTGTTTAGGCTTGTAATTTTTATCTTTGTAGGTTTTAGACTAAGTATTAGATACTGAATCACTAATAGAATTCTAGATGAGTCTATTAGAGAAGAAGTTGAAGATCAGCGTCTGAAGTCAACCAGAGATGAAGATTTATCTCTTAGCGTCCGTCAAACGCTAAAGGACCTTTTCAGGATTTATGGATCAAGCGTTCAAAGCACTTGAGCGATCAATGACAAATTCACCTGAAATAAATCCTCAAGTCACGAAGGACTTAAATGCAATCATTCAACGGACATTTATTTCCAACGGGAAATAAATTCAAAAGCATTAAATGCCTGATAAGAGCATTAAATGTGATAAGCTACTGTGACCTGTGGACAAGCCACCTGTTTGACCAGACTGTCATAACTTTAGAGTTCATAGCTGCTACCATCCAATCGGTGCCAGCAGTGTTTCAGGAATGTCAGGCTTTAGGTAGAATCACGCGCTGCGTGAAAGGCACGCTCCTACATGTGTCCAACGGACAGATCCCAAGAATTTCCTATAAATACCTTACCTTCAGCAGACCCTAAAAAGTACGGTACAAAACATTTACAAGAGAAAATTACGTACACAAGAAAAAGCTTAGAATCTCCATAGCCAAAATTCCTTCAAGCTTTTTATCTACTTTCCAGACAGTCACAAATATCTCAAACATCTTCCAAAGAAGAAATCTAAATTCCCATTGAGATATTCCAAGTTGTTTGATCTTCCCAAATACAAACAAACCCTTGTGACAAAAACCTCAACCTTTCATCTGAGTGAGAAAAGTTGTTGAAACTCATTACAGGCAGTATTTCTGAGTGAGAGAAGCTTGTAGAAGACGATCTTCATTGGTGCTGAAATCTGTGTGATCAAGGAGCCCGAGATCATTTTCATTCTTTACTATCTTGTAGAAGATTCTGTGTGATTCTTTGATAATCATCTTAGTAATTTCCTCCAAGTGAAAAAGGAGAAGAATGACATAGCTGGGATTACATCACCCAGTAAACCTTACAAATTATTGTGTCATTTATATTTTACTGTCTTATATCTGTCATTTTACATTATTATAAAAGATAAGTAAAATTGCAAAGCGATTAAATTATCTAAAAGAACGCTAAAAATCTTTTCCGTTGTGCTAACCCTGATTAAGTGATCTAAGCATTACCCTACTTTGGTAAACTGCTAAACTCACTAAGTCTAAGTTATCTTTACTGAAGCGTCTGACCCAAGCGCTCAGCCTTCCTAGCGTTCAGATCTTTGAAAAGTAACACGAAATTTTTGAAGTTTAAAAAGACTTCAGGGTCTATTCAACCCCCCCCCCCTTCTAGACCCTTTCGTATGCCACTTGGGACCATCAGGATGTGTGACAAACCCACTTTTAATTTTATGAATTTTATGTTCTTAATTTTTTTTGGATAAGTCAAATAAAAGTTATCTAATTAATCTGGTTTATTTCTGCAATTATCTCTTTACTTCTCTCTCTCGAATATGACAAACCCACTTTTAAAATTACTCGAAAGAAATGTTCTAGCTGGATCCAACTACATGGAATGGATCACGATCTTTAGGAATGTTCTAAGAGAGGAGTTAATTGAATATATGTTGGAGATTAATCGTCCTCATGTTCCTAAGAGGAATGAGGATGAGAGAGTTCAACTAGCTCACTTTAGCTAGACTTGTGACAACTATAAAGCTAGAGGATACATCCTAAGCTCTATGTGTAGTGAACTACAAAGTTCTCATGATGCAATGAGCAATGCAAGGGACATAATTCTTCATCTGGAGGAAATGTTTGGAGAGCATGGTAGGACCGTAAGATATTTCATATTGAAAGATCTCTTCAAAGCGAGGATGAGAGAGGAAGAGGATGTGGGAGACCATGTTCTCAATATGATGACCCTAATGGAAAGGTTAAGATCAATGAACATCTATATGGATCCTCATCTTCAAGTTGATCTCATCCTACAGTGGCTCCCTGACTCCTTCTACTACTTCGTCATGAACTTTGATATCGATTGTTCATTAGCTGGGCTAACAAAGAAGCTTGAAATCGAGCAAGCTCGCATGAGGATGAAGAACAAGAGGGATTCTTCTATCTATTTCACAAATGATACATTTGATGATCAACAAAACGGAAAAACAAGGAAGAAAGAAGGAGTAGAACTCAAAAGAAATTAGAACATGGTCGTAAGATCAAAGGGCCTAAAAGGCGGATAGATGTCTCGAGTGCGGTGAGCTTGGCCACTGGAAGAGGAACTGTCCTAAATTAGGCAAAGGCCAAAAGGTATGGAAATCTTCATTTTTTAAAGTAATTGTTCTATGACCGTTTTTTTCTACTTCCTGAATTCTGGACTTAGGGGCAAGTGCCCATGTATGTTGCTTGGATGAGGATCTGCAGAGAAGTAGAAAGCTAGGCTATTAGGAAATTCATGTTAAATGTTTTGATGATGACAATTAGGAGTTTTGTTAGACCCCAAAAATATGTAAGTTTGAATTTATTAGAAATCGTGTATAAGCTTTGAGCGTTAGAATTGTAATAGGCTTTACAGGCTTTATTTTATTTTTATTCTAGATTGTTAAGCTAAGTATTCTTAGACTAAGCATCTGATGATTTCTGAGTGAGTTTATCATTAGTTTAGTTTGAAGACTCAAGCGCCTGAAGTCTGAATGAAGATGAAGATTCCAAGCGTCTAAATCAAACCAGCTATATCAAGCGTCACTTACAGGATAGAAGTAATTCAAAGATGAATGAGCGTCTATCAATGAATGATTTCACCTGAATTTATCCAGAAGGAGTTTAATGCAAATATTCTCAGTGCATTAAGTGCCAACGGAAATTTAATTTAAATGCATTAAATGCTGATAAGAGCATTAAATGTGATAAGCTCATTCGGATGTACAGAGAAGCCATCCTATTGGACTGTCAACTATTCACAAACTGCAGCACCAACTTTTGTGCAGCAGATTTTCAGGAAAAAGGACAAAAGTTATTCACTCGCGGAAGTGAGAGACACGCGCCTGTGCATGTGTCAAACGGACACTTTTTTCCAAGAATGCCTATAAATAGGACTTCAACAACAAGCCAAACACAAAACAACATACTACAAGCCAAATTGTTGTTGCATTGAAGTCTCATTCCTTAAACTCTCAGAAAAGCCAGAATTTTCAAACAAAACATTCTCTTTGCTTTTCTTTGATTCCTGAGACAGTCAACCAATATCTCAAATATTCTTTTCGAAGAAACCCACATTACTATTGAGATATTCCCAGTTGTTTGAACTTCATCAAAATCAAACAAACCGTTTAGAAAAACCACATCCAAGCCTCGCGATCTGTGTGAAGTCGAAGTTGGATACTTGCATTATTTCTGGGTGAAAGAAGAAAGGGGATTGAAGTGATTTGGAGCAAAAATCTGTTTGATCAAGTAGCGCAAGTCATCGACATCTATCTCTCCCTAATTTGTAGAAGATTCTGTGTGATTCTATGAAAATCATTTTAGTGGATTGCCTCCAAGTGTTCAAGGAGAAGAAGGACGTAGTTGGGATTACACCACCCAACGAACCTTACAATTATTGTGTCATTTATTTTATGGTCATTTCTCTTATTATCATATCATTACATAAATTGATTAAGTAAAACACAATCAAACACTAAGCAACTAAGAAACAACTTGTGACGCTAAAGCTTTTAAAAAGAGAAGACTCTAAAATTATTCCGCTGTGCTAACACTGATCAAAGAACTGAACGCTTGAACCTATTTGATTAAAGTATTCAAATCTTAAAGTCTAAGTTAACTTTCTAAAATAGTCTTCATTAGACGCTCAGCCAAAGCGTCTATTTCAAGTAAACGCTCAGTCAAGCGTCTACATTTCAAGCGTCCAAAACCATTTTAATACGAAATTTTTGAAGTCCAAAACAGCTTCAGGGTCCATTCAACCCTCCCCCCCCCCTCTTCTAGACCATTTCGTATGCCACTTGGGACCAACAAGTGGTATCAGAGCGGTTAAAGTTGAAATTTTAATATTTCCAAGCATAACAGATTGTTTAGATCTTTTATTTTTTTATCTAGTTGCTTTAAAAAAAATTCTATATGGCATTTGCTAAAGTTCCCAAACTGACTGAGTCAAACTATGACACATGGAAAGTCAAAGCATTTACATATCTCTGTTCATGTAATGATGACATGTGTGATATTATTTTAGATGGGCCAATACAAATTTTGAAAGTTATCACTAGAGCGCCTGGAGCAACGGAAGATACTCCAGATGGTTACGTAAAAAAGCCGAAACAAGAATGGTCTCCAGATGAGCGTCAAAGAGCGAATTTGGACAATGTTGGTCGTAACGCTCTATATACGGCTATTGTGATAATGACAATTTATTCAATAAGATCAAGTTGTGCAAAACCACTAAGGAAATTTGGGATAAGTTGGCTACAATTTGTGGTGGCTCAGCATAGATTAAAGAGAACAAACTTTCTATTTTCAAAGAAAGGTTTAATGGATTTAAGATGTTACCCAATGAGACTTTAGAGCAATTGGAAATCAGATTCACAGCTCTTGTTACGGAACTTACATCGTTGGGAATGGACTTACAAAACCGAGAAATGGTGGTTAAGATCTTTAGAAGTCTACCGAGTAAATTCTTGATGAAAACAACAGACATGAGAGAATCGAATATGTTGGATCTGCTAACTCCAGAAGATGCCTTTTTAGAGCTCAAAGCATTTGAGTTTGAGTTGAATTCTGCCAATGATGTTGTGAGTATCAAGGACAAAGTTCATATCAAGCGCCGTCTCCAGTATAACAACAGTTTCAAGCGCCTCAGTATTCTGTTCCTTCACCCCAAGCGCCTGTTCAACACCAACCGTTTGCTCAAAATCTCTCAGCGCCAGTGGTCTCAAAACCACACACTGCAAGGTTAACAAATGAACAAAAGATGAAAAGTAATCTTTGTTATAATTACAAGAAACCAGGGCACTACCAGGTAAATTGCCCTTATCCAAATGTGTCTAAGCCTGCTAGGCAAGACTATGCGGATAGAAATCAATTCTGGAGCAACCTTTGTCAACAAGGTTTGCTAGCGGAATCAGAACCAGCGTCCATACCTGAAGGTTTGGAATCATCAGAGGAGAGTAGTGATAATGATGAGCCAGTGGATGACTCAGCGCTTATTTGTCTCGTGGTCAGAGATGATGAAGCATCTTCTGAGGTAAACACTGAATTATCTCTTCCTCTTTCATATAATGAATTACTTGACAAAGTCAAATAATATTATAATGATTGTCAAGATGCTGCTAAATTATATCAAAATCATTTTGATATCATTTCATCGCTCACAAGAGATAAAGTGACACTCAAGGCAGAGTTGCAAGTTCAGCAACAATGCATTGAGAAGAATCAATCGCTTGAGAGTGAAATAATCCAGTTAAAAAGTGATTTTGATATAATAGTCAAGAGAGAAGCTGAGCTCATTGCTAGACTTGCTAAATCAGAACAGCTCGTCTCATCATTATCTAAAGCGTCAAGAAAGCTAGACAATGTGACTGAGGTAACAAGGTTATTTGGTGAAAAGACCGGTTTAGGATGCAATAAATTCAGTAAACAGCCAAACAAGTCTAATGTTACGGCGAACAACAAAGGAAAGGGTGTTTTCTTTGTTGAGAAAGGTTCAAAAATTCAAACACCTGTTGAACCAAGCGATAATGGTACGAGGCCAAATGAGAAAGCGAAAGCTGACTCAGGAAAGGGTAAGGCGAAATCAAATGGTTCACAAAGAAAGGTTCATCCAAACGCTACAAAGGCTAAGGCGAAACCTTCTACAAGTGAATCAATCGCTAAGCGTCCAGCACCAAAAGTGTAACCCAATCCAGTGCTAAGGAAATACCAGCGTCAATATCCAAGACAGTCAAGATCATATTATCGATACTATGATGATTATGATTATGACTATGACTATGATTACTATTATAATCAAGGATATTATTATACAGCCAAAAAGCACACACAACACAATGTGAAACCCAAGAAGGCCAGTGTTCCTACAATGAAGACTTGGCAAATATGGGTTCCTAAAGTTCTAATTCAATCTCACAATGCTACTAATGCTGAAGGACCCAAGCAACAATGGGTACCTAAACAGAAATAGAACTTCCTTTTTGATTGTAGGTACCTAGAACTAGAGCTGATACATCTGTTTGGTACTTCGATAGTGGATCATCAAGGCACATGACTGGTTCCAAGGATCTTCTGATCAACTATCGAGCTGCCAACGGTCCTCAGGTTGTATTTGGTGACAACTCCAAAGGTAAAACTAAAGGTGTAAGTACTATGCATAGGGGGAACATCATGATAAGTGATGTTTATTATGTTGAGGGTCTGAAGCACAATTTATTAAGCATAAGTCAATTCTGTGATAAAGGCATTGAAGTCATATTCTCAAGCGACTGTTCCTATATAAATGCTGCTAAGACTAAGTCTACTAAATTGAAAGGTAAAAGAACTAACAACGTATATTTGGTAGATTGGGGTTCAACACTTGATAACAACCCAACATGTTTTGTTGCTAAAAATGAATCTAAAATGGGTTGGTTACGGCATAGAAAAATGAATCACCTCAACTTTAAAACAACCTCTTAGCTTATAAGTCTAAATCTTGTAGAGGGATTACCAAAAGGACCATTTCACAAGGATTGCCTTTGTGACGCTTGTCAAATGGGTAAACAAGTCAAATCATCATTCAAGAGAAAACCTCATCTATCTACCTCTAGAATACTTAAACTACTTCACATGGATCTGTTTGGACCTGTTCAAACGATCAGTGTAAGCGGTAAAACGTATACTTTGGTGATAGTAGATGATTTCTCTCGATTTACTTGGGTGGAATTTCTTTCATCCAAAGATGAGACATGTGACAAGTTAACAACGCTTATTCGGCAACTTCAAACATTGAAAAACCTTAAGGTTGCAAGAATAAGAAGCAATCACGGTACTGAGTTTACTAACAAGATTGTTGAGAAGTTTTGTGCAGAGAATGGAATACATCATGAGTATTCAACTCCCAGAACTCCCCAACAGAATGGTGTTGCTGAGCGCCGGAACAGAACGCTCAAGGAAGCCGCTCGAACGATGTTAGCAGAGTCCAAGCTTGCTCCTAGGTTTTGGGCCGAAGCGATCAACACTGCATGTTATACTCAAAATCGTTGCATGATCAACAAACAGCATGAGAAAACTCCATATGAACTATGGAAGGAACGTAAGCCAAATGTTTCATACTTTCACATTTTTGGTTCTAGATGTTTTATCCATAATAATGGATCCCAAAGCCTAAAGACATTTGATCCTAAAGTAGATGAGGGAATCTTTCTAGGCTACGCTAAGAATGGAAAGAATTTTCACATCCTAAATAAAATCAAGTCGAAGGTTGAGGAGTCTATTCATGTTGTTTTTGATGATGCTAACCAAGAACCGAGTAAGGTTAATATGAATGATGTAGGAGTTGAAGATCTGTGTCATCAAGCGTCTAAGATTACCATTGATGATGACAGTGACAACGATGATGAGATCTTAGTGCCACCTCCTAAAATTACTCGTGAGGTTATTTTGGATAACAGTGTAGGAATTGTTGATGATCATGAAGAGAGTGATCATCAAGAGCAAACGAGGATTTGTGAACTTGAAGCGCCTACGCATGAGGATAGTCAAGCGTCTGGTAGTCAAGCGCCTGATCAACCTCTTAACCCTTTCCAACCAGATAGACTTTGGCTGCGTGACCATCCACCTGAGCAGATTATTGGAGATATTAGCGCCTGTTAGGACTAGAGCCGCTATATTCAATGAGGCTATGTTCGCAAGCTTTCTATCTCAGATGGAACCTAAGAAAGTGGATGAAGCACTAAGCGATCCAAGTTGGATTGAAGCCATGCAAGAAGAGCTGAATCAGTTCGAGCGTAGTAAGGTTTGGACGCTAGTACCAAGGCCAACTCACCAAGGAGTTATTGGAACTAGATGGGTTTATAGAAACAAAATGGATGAGAATGGCATTGCAACAAGAAACAAGGCCAGACTCGTAGCTCAAGGATATTGACAAGAAAAGGGTATTGACTTTGATGAGACATATGCTCCTGTCGCCCGTCTTAAAGCAATCCATATGTTTCTAGCGTATGCAGCGTTCAACAAGTTTAAGGTATATCAGATGGACGTGAAGAGTGCCTTCCTGAATGGTAAACTCCAAGAAGAGGTATATGTGGAGCAACCACCGGGATTCATCAACAACCATGGTAAGGGTATGGTCTACAAGCTAGACAAAGCAATTTATGGGCTTAAGCAAGCACCCCGAGCATGGTATGACACCCTCTCTATCTTTCTTATTGGTAAAGGCTTTTCAAAAGGCAGCGTTGATACAACGTTATTTAAAATTACCAATGACGAAGATATTCTCTTAGTCCAAATTTATGTTGATGATATTATATTTGGTTCTACTAACAAGCGTCTGTGTGAGAAATTTTCGAAAATGATGCAAAAACAATTTGAAGTGAGCATGATGGCTGAATTAACTTTCTTCTTAGGATTACAAGTTAAACAACTCCCTAATGGCATATTTATTAACCAAGATAAATATACAAGAGATATTATTAAGAAATTTGGTATTGAAAATGCATCATATTCAAAAATTCCAATGAGCCAAACGCTTAAGTTAGATAAAGATGAAAGTCGGAAGAAGGTTGATATCACTAATTATAGAGGTATCATTGGATCACTTCTTTATCTTACTGCCAGTAGACCTGATATTATGTTTTCGGTATGCATGTGTGCACGATTTCAAGCTTATCCTAAAGAGTCACACTTAATTGCTGCCAAGAAGATCCTTAAATACCTAAAAGGCACACAAAATGTGGGCTTATGGTATCCTAAGGATTCTCCTTTTGAACTAATTGGTTACTCAGATGCAGATTTTGCACGTTGCAAAATAGATCGCAAGAGTACTAGTAGTACATGTCAATTTATAGGTGATAGGTTAATTTCATGGCATAGTAAGAAACAACAATCCATAGCTACCTCTACGGCCGAAGCTGAGTGTGTAGCTGCAGGAAGTTGTTGTGCACAAGTGTCATGGATAAGGCAACAACTTAAAGATTATGGAATAATCCTATGTCTAACCCCTATTCATTGTGATAACCAAAACGCTGTAGCCATGACTCAGAACCCTGTTCTTCATTCCAGAACCAAACATATTGACATTAGATACCATTTTCGTGACCATATTCAAAAGAAAGATATCTCCATGCACTTTATTGGAATTGACAAACAATTGGCAAATATCTTCACCAAAGCGCTCAACGAACAATGTTTTCTCACTTTGAGAAGTGAATTAGGTACGATTGATTTAAACGCTTGATCATTTTGCATCATATTTTATTAGACATATAATTTAGGGGGAATCCACTTTATTTTTGTCCAAAAGATCTTTGAAAAGATTGTTACAAGTTATCAAATTTATGGGGAACCTTAAAATTGTACTTGAACATAACTGTAAGCGTCAATGATCAAAATTTTCAGATGCATGATCATCACCGCTCAATACTATTTATGCATAATATGTTGGACGCTCAAACATAAAAAGGTTTTGATCTCAAGCGTCAATATTACAACAAATTATAACAAGTGATATATGTTAAGCGTTGAACCAATTCCATTCAACACTTAATATAAAATTGTTTATAAAAGTCATGCATAAATTTTACACGCTTTTTGAAGTAGTGGATAGACTCAATAGTCTATTGTGTACTCTATTTACACCCTTCTATCACATCAAACTGGCGGATAATCAAAAACTTTTTAAAATGACGGTTCAGAGATAGCACGTGTTTGTGTACGTGTCAGTGTACCATCAAGCGAGTGTGTTACACTCTAAAAATGCTAAACGTTTTTAAAACTTTAACTCGGATGTCAAATCTTTATATATGGGAGTTACCAAATGTAACTTCTCTCTCTTACACAAATCTCGAGTCCGCGGTTAAACTTTTCATGGCTGAGATTAAAAACCTTTACACGTGTCTAAATCCTACAGAGACGAGAAAAACACAAGTTTCAAAAATTCATTACTGTCTCATTTAAAACACAATTTCTGCAGAGAAATCATTCACTCTTACTCAAAGCTTTCTGCAAAATTACTCTGCAAATTTTACTCTCTCTCTCTCTCTCTATCAAAGCAAAAGAAAATCTCAATTCATCTTTTTTCACTAAAAATGGCACCAAAGAAATCTACTGTTACTCCTGCCGAGCCTACCATCAAAGTTACTGAAGGCCTTGTTATCGACTGGACATTTCTTTATGAACAACCTCAGATCAACCTGACAGATATGATGGACCTGGTAACCAAGTCTGGGCTTAAAACTTTCTTAACACAATACTCCTATCTGTTTCCAACGGAAGTTGACACCTTCTGGAAGACTGCTAAACTCTCCGAAGATAAGAAGTCTATCTCTTGCCTCATTCCTTTGTCCAAGAAGGAATCGCCAAAGGAATTCGTGCTGACTGCTGCCTCCATTGCAAAGAACTTCAATCTCCTAAATGAGGGTGAGGCATTGGACTGCGTCACCTTGGATCAAATCAAAGAAGCATGGACAATCATGAGTGCTTACGACGATGTACCATACAAACAACACTTTGAAAAGAAAGAACTGGTATCCAAATACCGACTGATGGCTGATTTCTGCAGCAAAATCATAGAATGTAGAGTGGGTAATTTTGATAAGGTCAACCCAATACAATTTCAGATGTTAACAGCGATACTCCTCAACCTAAAGATCAACTGGAGTGAGTATGTATTTGGAAGGTTTCGGGACTGTTTTAGCGCCCCAAACAAACCTTATGGGCTTATTTTGAGCGACCTATTATATCGATCAGAGTGTGTCTACTCGTCTGGTCAACCGCTGAATAAGGCCAAGTTGCTGGGAAAAAGGATTCTGAACAATCTCTTCAATCCTCCCTAGGTTGGTGGTGCTGCTAGGCCACTGTCTGAGCGTCTGGAAATACATCAAGCTTCCAATGAGGAAGTTGAGCGTCCAGTTCCAGAAGAAGCCGTGAAGCGTCTGACTGCTACAAAGAAGAGGGCTCCCAGAAAGCCCAAGGCTCAAATTGTTCCTTCTCTTCAAAAGGATGATGAGGAAATTGATGAGGTTGCAGAGGACAAAATACCTCTCATCAAGTGGAGGAAGCTAGAAGGCATTATTAAACAAATTGACTTTGAGGAATCAGTTGCCGCTCCTCCTGATCAAACGTTGAAACTCGTTGAAGGAGTCAATGTAAAGAAGATCTTTAAGCGTACCAGGACAAGCAAGAGTCAAGCTGCTCCTGTTCCTGAAGAGCCTAAGATGGTTGAGCCACTACTAGAAAAATGGCTTTTTGTTACAACACACATGTCGTAACAAAAGGTCAAAATTCGTACCAAAAAGCTTTTTGTTACGAGTTTGTTACGAATTTGGTGTCGTTCCAAATGCAGCCATGACAAAAATTTTGGTACGACCGGTAGGCGTAACAAAAGGTATTTACGCCTTAAGATTCATAGCAAATAAGTGTAAAAAATGACCACCTTTTAGTACACTTTATGTGTTGTAGTAAAAACAAAATTTTTACTACAACAATATGAATGTAGCAGTAAGCTAGAATATTTATTTACTCAATTGTTATGGTTATTTGGGCATAGTAAAAACTTATAAAATACATTATCACTCTTAAATACTAAATTTTTTTCTATAAATCAAGCTTGACCAAACAAATTAAGATCTTATATAAATAAACGATAAACCACCATATTTCACATTCAACGTACAAAATTTAACACTTTTTCATAGAAAATATCCAAACTTACGCAACAGTAACTACAACCCAAAAGTCACATTAATATCCAGTAATGACTACAAATAACAAAAAGAAGGTCAAATTTTGAAATTCTACATTAGCATGAACAAACACAAATTAAAGATAACTTGCATATATAATATAATTTGTTCATGTAGCTTGCAACAATATCAATAGTTAGCAATGTCTCTTAAATCTCCATCACCTGTAAAATAACAAAAATAATATCACATATTAATTAAATCTTATAAGTAAAGAAAACTAAAAAAACTTAGAATATAAAAGCAATCAAGTTTTAGACATACATCAACAAATTCCCAATGAATGCATTTTATGAATCGCTTCTCCGATAGTTCTAGCACCTTCATGAGGTCTTAGTAGCTTTTCATTTGGTATCAATGTCTTTTCAACATACACCTTGACAAATGTGTGTCCGTCTTTCTTTTCACCACCAATGAAATCAACAACTACACCCTGTGCCACAATACTTTTTGGTATTCTATGGCAAAATAAGTGTACTCGAGTCCCAATCTATGAGAGCAAAACAATAATCAACTAAACTTATTGTATTAACTTTTAAATAATGTAATCAACCACAATACATATATATATGGTAATACCTTGATAGAATTATCAGATTAATCTTGGACAGTCTTTTGCTTCTTAGATTTTCCACAATTAATCTGCATATATAATCACTTTATTCAATCAATACGAGAGCACAACCACTTAAAAGTGATAAAATGATATGATCAAACCATCTCAAAACAACCAACTAAATCATAAATCTTACAAAGTAAAAACTAAACTAGATGATAGCTTCAATTTACATGTAAAACTAGTTTAAAAACATTCATACAAATAAGAAATTTTCTCCACAACGCACCCAACATACATAGACAAAGTCCATATTTTTTGGAGTTTTCTTCTACTCAAAACCAATTTCAAGAAACAAAAAAGTACAATTTTCCCCTTTCCACTGTAGATCCTCTCTTCTTTGGGGATCATGAAGATGATCCTTGTACCTATGATCGAGCGATGGTGGATGTCGACGTTTCAAGATGGCGAGAAGTAATGGAAACAAAGATGGACTCTATGCAATCGAACCAAGTTCGGACTTTGGTAGATCGTCCTGAAGATATCAAACCTATAGGATGTAAATGGATCTACAAAATAAAGATAGGTAGCAATGGCAAGGTTGACACCTTTAAAGCCAAGCTCGTAGCAAAAGGCTATAGTCAAAGAGAATGAATCGACTATCAAGAAACCTTTTTACCCGTGGCCATGATAAAGTCCATCTGAATACTGTTATCCATAGCTGCATACTTAGATTATGAGATATGGCAAATGGATGTCAAAACGGCTTTTCTAAATGGATTTCTAGAGGAGGACATCTATATGGAATAGACAAAAAGGTTTTGTATCCGAGATCGATATCCATAAAGTGTGTAAACTTGAGAGGTCCATATACAGTCTCCAGCAACCATCTAGAAGTTGGAATCTTCATTATGAAGTAGTATTGGGATATGGCTTCATCAAGAATTAAGATGAACCCTGTGTCTACAAAAAGACTAGTGGGAGCAAGATCTCATTCTTAGTATTATATGTGGATGACATTCTACTTATAGGAAATTACGTGGGAATGCTCACCACTATCAAGAAATGGCTTTCGAGTACGTTTTTCATGAAAGACTTGGGAAAAGCGACGTACATTCTAGGAATTCGTATCTATAGAGTTAGAATGAATAGAATGATCAGTCTTTCCCAAACCCTTTACTTAGAAAGGTCCTAAAGAGACTTAGGATGGATAACTCTAAGAAAGGTTTCCATCCTATGAGACATGGAGTACACTTGTCCAAATCTATGTGTCATCAAAGCGGGGAAGATAGAAATAAGATGAGTAATGTACCCTATGCTTCTGGAGTAGGTAGCCTGATGTATGAAATGCTGTGTACTAAACCTAACATTGCCTATGCAATAAGCGTGGTGAGTCAATTTCAGGCAAACCAGGGAAAGGAACACTGGATAGCTGTGAAGAATATCCTAAAGTATCTTAAAAGAACTATGGATATGATTCTCATCTACGGAGGTCGAGATCTGATGATGGAAGGTTACACTGATTCAGACTTTCAGTCTGATGTACATGATCGAAAATCCACTTCTGGGCTTGTTTTCACGCTTAATGGTGGGGCAGTGTCTTGGAAAAGTTCCAAGCAAAGCACAACAGCTGATTTCACCACTGAAGCAGAATATGTGGCAGCCAAAAAAGTTGTTTGTTTGAGAAAGTCTCTAGGAGAACTTGAAGTGGTTCCTAGTGCAGAGCTCTCGTTACCACTTTATTGTGATAACAATGGAGCAATAGTGCAAGTTAAGGAACCAAGGTCTCATAACAAGTCTAAACACATTGAGAGAAGATTTCACATCATCAGGGAGATCATTGGTAGAGGAGAGATAGCAGTGCAGAAAATAGCCTCAGCTAACAATGTAGCTGACCCGTTCACCAAACCACTACCTCAGGTTGTTCTGGACTGACACCTGGAAAGGATGGGTATAAGATACAACAATGAATGGGATTAAGTGCAACTGGAAGATTGCTAGGATTATGCCCTCAGATGCCATAGAGGATATAATAATAGGACATATTTCTTGTAATGAACTTATTTATTATTCGTAATAAAAGGTATTGTTTATTTTTCACTTAAATCTTATCTGATCTTATCTGCATCTATAAGTAGTGTAAAACATTTTGTCTATGCTTTCAATGCGATCTCTCTACTTCCTATGGGATAGGAAAATTGGCACTAGAGGGATTAATTTTGATTACTTAAACTCATTCGTAAGTAATATGAAGCCTTTAATGGACAAATAAAGACTTAAAACACTTATACAATTTGAGCTTTATCATGGGAGTGCCAGTCGAACACCATGTGATGGTGGGAGCTTAAGAATGTAAGCACATTAGTGGAACTGATATGCACGAACACGACTCGCATCGGTTCTGTCACATAGGTTTTCACTCTGTGACTATCAATGACAGAACTGATTATGCGTAATAGGTATAAGTGAACCTTTTACCTGAAGTATCAGGCTGAAGATACACTCATGACGCCAAGTCTTTCACCAGAGTAGTTTGACCCAATTCACCCGTTGGTGGGGTCAACCTCGAAATGCGGCTTGATGGGCAAGTGGTAGTCTAAGATGATAACTAATATGGGATTTGTTCTCTCATAAGTGAATGAGAAAGTATCCTATGTGATTATAGATAATAGAGATCAAAGTCTTTGGCCAAAGCAAAAGAGATGATTGTGTGAGGCACTAAATAGAACTCAATGATCTCGTATTATTATAATTAGTACATATGGTCAATTTCAGTGAGTTTGACATAACCATGACTCTCACTTGACTGGGACACGTGAAGAAATGGTTTATACTTATACGGTATTTACGATTGGAAGGTTATGGAATGATCCAATCATTTGATTTCGTTTGGGCTACGAAGTGGGCCACATGACTGGCTAGGTGTTATCCACTTCTTTTGGATTTCTCTCATTGCCAAATAAAATGAACCTAAAGACTCGCGCTAAAGTATTGATAAAGAAAAATGAAAGGATTTTCTATTTTATTTTGGGAGATTTAATTTATTGGATAAATTAAATAATTAATTAATCTCTCATTGCATGAGATGATTAATTATAAAGATAAGATGAATTATTAATTAATTTCTTAAAGAAATAAATTAATAAATTAATTTGGTTATTTAATTAATTAATTTTTTTATTGGATATAATGAATTATTAATTAAATAGATAATTAATTATCCATTAGATTGGCTCCTAAGGTTAAGTTGGGTGTCCACTAGGATACCCAACGCGGACTCTTTTGTTTGTCTTGGACAATAAGTTAAGTGATAATAAAAAGACTCCTTGACCTAAAACAAGACACAAGCAATCTCATAACTGTCCTAGAAAGAAAAGAAAAACTCCTCTCTCTCTCTCTAGATACACTAGCCATCGGTCACATAGAGAAAAGGAGGGATTTTTCATCAAATCAATCCGCGTGATTATTTAGACACAACGTACGTTCTTTATTCGGATCAAGAATTCAAGAAAGGATCAAGGATTCGTGAAGATTGGATTGCACGTGTTCTTGAAGTCTTCAAGCCTACAATGTTCGAATTTTTGAAGGTAGAATTGAGTCTCCAACCACTTCGCTTCAATGGGTAAGTAATTATTCATTTTGGCAATTAATCGATTCAATTATGAAAATTGAGAATTCACTTTGGGACTTATATTTAAAAACTTCCGCTGCGAAATTTATTTTTCGCAAAACCCAACATTAAGGCCATAGGGTTCAAGTGGATATGTAAACATAAACTTGGAGTAGATGGAAAGGTAGGGACCTTCAAAGCTCGCTTTGTCGCAAAAGGTTACACTCAAAGACAAGGAGTCGATTATGAGGAAACTTTTTAGCCCGTAAAAAGGACTAAGTCCATCAGGACATCCACCTTTAGCCATATCTGCGTATATCGACTATGAGATATGATAGATGGATGTAAAGACAGCTTTCCTGAATAGAAATATAGAAGAAAAAATCTATATGGAACAGCCAAAGGGCTTTATGTCTAGTGGGAGTGAACACAAAGTGTGTAAACTGCAAAGATCAATTTATGGTCTTAAGAAGGCTTCCTGTAGCTGGAACTTAAGATTTGATGGGGCCGTAAAAGGATATGGATACCTCAAAATTAGTTATGAACCATGTGTGTATCGAAAGGTCAGTGGGAGTGCAATAATTTTCTTGATTCTTTATATTGACGACATTCTATTCATTAGAAATGATGTAGGAATGTTGCAGTCAACTAAGGGGTGGTTGTCAACCCAATCTTCCATGAAAGTTATGGGAGAAGCATCCTATATTCTCGGAATGAGGATATATCAAGACAGAGGTAATAGGTTGTTGGGACTCTCCCCATGTGCGTACATTAATAGAGTCTTGACAAGATTCAAGATGGGAGAATCCAAGAGAGGATTACTTCCGATAGACATAGGATTCAGCTTTCCAAGTCCATGTTGCCTAAGACGCTAGAGAAAACGGAATCTATGTCAAACATTCCCTATAAATATGCAATAGGGATCATAATGTATTTTATGCTATGTACAAGACCAAATGTGGCTTATGCACTAAGTCTGACAAACTGTTTTCAGTCGAACCTTGGACAAGAACACTGGACTGCCGTTAAGGGGATACTTTAGTACCTAAGGAGCACTAAAGATCTCATTTTGGTATACGGAGGAGGAAAATTGGAAATAGAGTGCTACACAGACTTTAGTTACCAGTTGGATGTTGATAACCTTAAATCCATTTTAGGGTTTGTATTCATACTCAACGGAGGAGTAATAAGCTGGAAAAGCTCCAAGCAAGAGACTATAGCTGACTCTACCATGGAAGCTGAGTATATAGAAGCTGCGGAAGCAGCGAAAGAGGTTATTTAGATGCGAAACTTCATCCAGGAGCTGGAAGTCGTTCCATTCATTGTGAATCCCGTAGAGATGTACTGTGCCAACAAAGGAGCTATAGCTCTTGCGAAGGAGACGAGCTCTCACCATCTGTCCATGCATATCCTTAGACGATTTCATCTTATTAAAGAAATAGTGAATAGAGGCAATGTTCAGATAGAATGAGTCGAGTCATCGGAAAACGTAGCAGACCCATTCACCAAACCTCTGGTCCAGTAAGTATTTCAAGGACATCTTGAGAAGATGGGACAAAAGTACATGGGCAATTAGCTCTAGGGAAAGTGGGAGATTGATAGTGTTAGGTGCCTTGTGAGCCACTGTTTGGCTTGTTTAAAAGAATGTAAATACTACCACAGTCTTGCTTTATGAATATATAATCATTTGGTATTGTCTTTATCATAATTGTTTATATACTCTAGATAAAGATCCCTTTGGATTACACAGAGCTAGGGGAGTAGTATGTGACTATGGAACACTCTCAAGGGCTGTAATCCTTTCTAATTCATAGAGACAATGAGATAAGGGATATCATACTCTCGCCATAACTTGTCTGTATATGTCATTCTCAAGGAAGGGTGTTTTGTTTCTTAGATAATGACCCGCCAGGTCAATTCATATATAGATATTCACACTTTGGAGAAGTGTGGAATTGAACGACCCCAAAAGGACACCTTATTGGTTCGGTGTCGAGCTAGGAGTCCTTCAGTTTTGTAGTGTGAGATTAATCCTTTGACCTGAGGTGTCATGTCTAAAAAGGATATTACCCACTATACTTTGATATACAGCATGCACTACATGATAGTCATATGGAGGCGTATGTTCTATATAGTCTGGTAGTATAGAGAAATAGATGGCATTGGCAAGAATTCATCCAGGGAATCAAACCTTGTATTTAGTATTTACTATGTTGTTGCGAGAATCTAAATGATCAATAAAAGCCTTTGATCAAAGCATATGTCTTAGGATAGGGATTGATGGTCCCTGCTTAGAAGATTCGATCATTAGATGTCACAACATAGTCATAGCTTCTAAGGTTATTAGGGTTTCGATCGTCGCTATACTCTAGACCATAGATGGGAAAAGGATGAAGGGATTCGACTCACATACAGATCATAACCAGATAAGTTTTGCTTTCTATCATTAACATCTAGGAAGTCATTGTGACGTTTCTAGACATCGACCCAGGACCAATAGGTGCCTTAAATTAATATGGTGAAAGTGGTTCATGGTCTAAATTATGATAATTAATTTAGGCAATGGGAAAGAACTTATTTCTAGCTTATTAATGAGCCTAAGGAGTCACACATTGAACTTAGTGATAAGTGTGAGTTTTACATATTTGAGAGGTCGATATTCGTTTGGTTTAAGATCGATTATGTATGATTTTTAACACTTGTGGCTTTGATTTTTATGTTAATTGAGTACACGGTGAAAATCATAACAATCGAGGAAAAGGGACGAAAAACATATAATTTCAGAAGACACTACATGCAATGTTTGAGCATGGATCATTTGACATTCGAACGTGCCACTTCATGAATGTTCGAACGTGAGGCTTATAATGTTCGAACGTCGGTGCAATCAACGCCCAGTCAACCCACTTATGCCATGTCATCACGTTCGAACATGTTGGATGCAACGTTTGAACGTTACAGGCGGAAGGCAAAATTTTGGAAAGTTTTGATACCTAATTCAAGTAGAAGACTTGGAGTGCCTATCTTATAAATACCACCGCTTTTAACAGTTGAAGGTTTCAAAAATTTAGGCACTTGCAGAGACTTTTGCGCAAGAAGACGAGCCAGGGCAAGGAGAGCGACGATTCTACACCGAGATTATTCATCAATCCGTAATAGGGAGATTCTTAGATTTAGTTTATTTGTCTATGAATAATTCTATGTCTTTAGTTGTTTTTCTTGTTACGATTATGAACTAATTTCATCAAACTCGGGCCATGTGAAGGCCGGATTATGAGTTTTTATATATGATATTGTTCTTTGTATTAATTCTACAATTGCTTTATGTATTGATTTTGTGCTTTAATTACTTGCATATGCTTGATCACCATAAGTTTGTCATATTGCCTAACTTATGCATTCCGGGGAAATTCTAGAACTTGAATGCATGACTGTTGGTTAGATTCTCGGATAGAAATATTTTGGGGACCGTCAAATAATCATAGGATTATTATTTCCGAGGCATTGGATAGTAATTATTTAAGAATTTTTACACCAACGCAAAAGTAATCTAATAATTCAAAGAATAATTTGTATATTTAAATAAGTAATTCGGCTGAAGCATGTGCCTTAGTTGCTTTCTCACATAAGAATCTCAATCAATTTGCTAAAGTCGTGCTTTTACCTTTTTATACCTTTAATCAATTTCAATCTTTTAATTTAATTTTAATTGCTTTCAAATTCTTAGTTTAACATTCTTGTCTCTATGGGATCGATAACTCAGATTTAATTGTCCACTTTATTACTACGCACAACCAATCCATTTGCTATTAAATACACGCAAGGATTTTTCATGTCAAGTTTTTGGCGTCGTTGCCCGGGACTTGTTTTATTTTAGTTTGAGATATTATTGCAATTTTTATCTTTAGTTTTCTTTTTATTTTTATTTTCGAGCTTTAAATATCTGTTGGTTTGCTTCTTTGTTTCGAACAGGTTAATCTTGTGGTGAATGACCCGAGCGTCAGGAGGGGCTTTAAAGGAATTTGATTCCGAGATCAAGCGTACATTTCGTGCAAACCAGTAAAATCAAGCTATGGCAGGAAACTTCCCAGATATGAATCTACCCGAGAACAGAGAATGATTGCAAAATCTCGTACAAGTCATGCAATCGGCACAACCAGCACCACCCCCATCAGTTCGTGGCAATCAGCCACCCCGTGTACATGCTCGCCAGGACCAGTTATTCTCCCGAATTTCGCCACACCAAACTTCTACATTCCATCTTACCTATTCAACATGGTTCAGAATGACCCATTTTATGGTGATCCGAGCGACTCACCTCATGACCATCTGGAGAACTTTGAGAATGTGCTTCTCACTATACAATTCCACCCACGGAATATTGATGCCATCCGCCTTAGATTATTCCACTTTTCTCTCAAGGATAAGGGGACTATATGGTACAAATCGTTACCCCCACAATCAATTGAGACGTGGGGTGATCTGGTCGAGGAATTCCTCAATAAGTTCTTTCCACCATCAAGGATAAATGAATTCCGGAGTGAGACCAAGGGATTTAAGCAGAAAAGAGATGAGTCGTTGCCAGCAGCATGGGCTAAGTACAAGGGTATGCTTCAAAAGTGTTGTTAGGAATCCTCTAGAGCAAAAAACGCAGCGGAAAAAATTTTAGGATTCCTAAAGTCGAATCACTTTAAAGTGGTTTGATGATTTTCAAGAGTTTTCAAAAATTTAAACGAAACTAATTACCTTATCATTTTTGTATTTTTGAATTCGCGTAACAGCAACTCCTTGGGCTCCTGTCTCTAAAGATCCACGCAAAACGAGCCTTCCAAAGATCTCCGAAAACCTTCCTCTTCTCTTTGGTGGACGGCTAGGCAAGGTTAGAGAGATAGGATTATTTCTTTTTGTGTTACACAATTAGGGTTAGAATGCCTTGTTGCAATTAGAGTTGCCTTATAACTCTAATGACTTAAGCAACAAGTTGGAGTCCTTCCTTGGACTCTACATGGCCGCCCCCTAGGGCTTTGTTAGACGTGTGGGTGGGCTTAAGTTGGCCCAGTCAACTTAGTCCACCTTTTAATGTAAAATTAATTTATATCCCATTTAAATCCAATATATATTAATTAATTAATTAATTCTATTTAATTAATTTTTCAATTAAATAATTTAATTCAATCTAATTAAATTAAATATTTAATTCATTGATTTAACCAATAAATCAATACGTCCAATTAATTATATCTTTCTAAAAGATTAACACAAAAAGACATCATGTTCGTTTCTTAAAGCGCGACTCTTTAGGTTCGTCTCAATTGGCAATGGAAGGAATTACCAAAGGATGTGAGTGTCACTTAGCCAGTCCCGTGAACTCACATCGTAACCCAATTGAGTACGAAATGAACGAATCATTTACGAACCTCTGGACCATAAACACCATATGTGTATAAGTCCTTCATTGACGTATCCCGATCAAGTGAGAATCATGGTATATGTCAAACTCACTAAACTTGATACTATGCTTTAATCCTAGCATGATGAAATTACCAAACTATCCTCCATGTCCCACATGAGTTAGTTTCATTGCTTTGGCCAAAGACTTATAATTTCATATGCCTATGATCGCAGAGGATACTTTCTCGTTTACTATCAAGACAGTGAATCCCATCTTGGCGATCACTGAACAAGTGCTACTTGACTCATTGAGATCACACTTCGAAGTCGGCCCCACCAAAGGGTGAGTTGGGCCTAACTACTCTAGTAACAGATTCAATAGTACAAGTACATTGATCATGAACCCTAAAGTCTAAGGCTCACGCATACTATTATAGTTAGTAATCCAATCATTGACAGTCACAGAGTAAATACCCATGTGATCGAATTACTGCGATCCGTGTTCGAATATATCAATTCCATTGATATATCTATGACATGTGTTCTCACTATCCCATAGTGTTCGACTGGCACTCCTTGTTAGAGCATATGTCATACAAGTCGAATCTTAATGCCCAATTAAGATTCCTTGACTTGCGAACCCTCTTAAGTGATCAGGAATAAGACTCTCCCCGTGCCACTTTTTTATTCCATAAAGGGCAAAGAGTCAATCTCGATACACATGGACTATTTGTTCAATACTTATTGATGCCATGAAGTTTTATATGAACAGAAGAATAATTGCCTTTATTAAATATCAATTTGTACAACATAATTGAATACCCTATACAATATATTCGTCTTCATTCGCATCTAGGGCGTATACCTAACAAGTGCCCAGATCACAACTACGCATGGACGAGACAGTGCAACACTTTTACAATGGAAACTAATTGTTCTATGACTGTACTTTCCACTTTGTGGATACTTGATTCTGGAGCTAGTGCTCACGTTTGTGTAATAAATCAGGATCTGCAGCGAAGTAGGAAGACGGAGCATGGGGAGGTGCTGATCAGCGTTGGCAGCTGCCAGAGTCTCGCGGATTCTCACATTGGATCAACTTCTTTATGTTTATCATCTAAACATGTTTTAAATTTAGAGGATATTTTTGTTTTGCCCAACGGGCTTAAAAACATTATTTCAATTCCTGTTTTGGTTAGGAACGATTATGCTTTTAATTTCATTGACAGTACTTGCAGCATCTAATTTCATAATAATATTGTTGGAACTGCTACTTTAGTCAATGTCCTCTATTACTTAAACATGCAAAATGAGTGTGTTGCGAATATTGTCTCAAAGAAGCGTGGTAGGCAAAGTACTAACCTAAGCTTAAAGTGGCATCTAAGACTAGGTCATGTCAGTGAGAAAAATATACACAAGATGGAGAAAAATGGGTTAATCGACCCATTGGGATCGAATCCCTATCCGACTTGTGAATCTTGCCTCAAAGGCAAAATGACTAGATCACCCTTCACCGGGACTTTTGAAAGAGCCACTGAAGTATTAGGACTTGTGCACACCGACATTTGTGGACCATTTGGAGAAATGGCTCGTGGGGGTTTCCACTATTTCATTACTTTCACTGATGACCATTCAAGGTATGGTCTAGTGTATTTAATGAAGTATAAGTCTGAATTATTTGATAAGTTCAAAGAATGAAAGGCCCTAGTGGAAAAACAAACCGGTCATCATATAAAAGCACTACGATCGGATCGTGGAGGTGAATATATGAGTGACGAGTTTGATGAATTCCTAAAGGAACATGGGATAATATTGCAACTCACACCACCAGCAACTCCACAGTTGAATGGGGTATCAGAACGTAGGAATTGAACACTATTGGATATGGTTCGATCTATGCTCAACTACACTGACTTACCCATCTCTTTGTGGGGACATGCACTCCTTACAGTTGTTCATATCTTGAATAGATGTCCTTCCAAATCCGTTCCTAAGACACCATATGAGATATGGAGAAATAGGAAACCAAACCTTAAGTACATTAAAGTTTGGGGATGCCTTGCCTACATCAAGAAGACTAAGGAAGCGAAATTGGAAGCTAGGGCCCTTGAAGGAAGTTTTGTCGGTTTTCCCGAGGATTCCATGGGATACCTTTTCTACATGCAAGATGATCAAAGGATCATTGTTGCACTGCAAGTGCACGTTTTGCAAGATGAATTCATTCTAGAAGGTGGTGCAGGTAGGAAAATTGCTCTTAATGAACAAGATGAAACACCTAAGGAGACGATTGTTTAAGAAACACACACTGAACCTGAAGAAACACAACCAACATTGCGAAGATATGGTAGAGTACCACATCAACCTGATAGGTTCTACGGGTATATGCTACAAGAGGAACTGGGTGTCCACACTATAGCAGTAGGAGTCTGGGACGACCCTTCTACTTATGATCAAGCAATAATGGACATCAACTCTGCAAAGTGGCAAGAAGCTATGCAGGCAGAGATAGACTCGATGCATTCCAACCAAGTCTGGAGTCTAGTAGATCGTCCTGATGGCATTGCCCCTATAGGGTGCAAGTGGGTCTACAAGAGGAAGATAGGCCCGGATGGAAACGTTGACCCATACAAGGCAAGGCTTCTAGCAAAAGGAAGAAATTGACTACCAAGAGACCTTTTTACCTGTGGCAATGATCAAGTCTATCTGAATTCTACTCGCAATAGTTGCACACTTGGACTATGAGATATAGCAGATGGATGTAAAGACGGCTTTTCTAAATGGATTCCTCGAGGAGGATATCTATATGGAGTAGCCTAAAGGCTTTGCATCTAAGTCTGATATCCATAAGGTGTGCAAACTTACGAGATCCTTTTATGGACTTAAACAAGCCTCTAGGAGTTGGAATCTACGTTTTGACAAAGCTGTCAAGGGATTTGACTTTGTCAAAAATGAAGATGAACTTTGTGTTTACAAGAAGGTTAGTAGGAGTAAAATCACTTTCCTTGTCTTATATGTGGATGACATCCTATTCATAGGAAATGATGTAGGAATGCTCACATCAGTCAAAGCACGACTTTTCAAATACATTCTCCATGAAACACTTGGGAGAGGCGACCTATATTCTAGGGATTCGTATCTACAGAGATAGAACAAATAGAATGATAGGACTTTCCCAAGATCGTTACTTAGAGAAGGTCCTAAAGGGATTTAGGATGGAAGACTCTAAGAAAGGTTTCTTGCCCATGAGACACGGGATGCACCTTTCAAAGTCTATGTCTCCTCAAAGTGAGGAAAATAGGAATGAAATGAGTACGGTGCCTTATGCGTCTTCTGTGGGGTAGCCTAATGTACTCCATGTTATGTACATGGTCAGACTTTGCCTACGCGATAAGCGTGGTAAGTCATTTTTAGGATAATCGGGGAAGAGAACATTGGACTGCTGTCAAAAATATCCTCAAGTATCTGAAGAGAACTAAGGATATGGTCCTAATGTATAGACATGGAGATTTGAAAGTGGATGGGTACACTGACTCAAATTTTCAATCTGATGTAGATGATCAGAAATCCAGTTCAGGGTTTATATTCACACTCAATGGTGGAGCGGTGACTTGGAAAAGTTCCAAGCAAAGCACAACCGTTGACTTCACCACTGAAGCAAAATACATAGCAGCTTCAGAGGCTGCTAAAGAAGGTGTTTGGATTAGGAAATTTCTTGGAGAACTTCAACTGGTCCCTAGTGTAGAGCTGTCATTGCCACTTTATTGTGACAATAACGGGGCTATTGCACAAGCAAAGGAACCAAGCTTTCAGAATAAATCCAAACACATAGAGAGGAGATATCACATAATAAGGGAAATTGTTGGAAGAGGCGAAATATCTGTTCAAAGAGTAAATTCAGCCGACAACGTCGCTAACCTATTGACCAAGGCTTTGACACAGGCAGTGCTGGATCGACATCTTGAGAAGATAGGTATTAGATATCATAGTGATTAGCATTGAGTGCAAGTGGGAGATTGTTAGGTTAATGTCCTCAAATGATAGGACATTATCGATTTGTAACTGTTTATTAAATCAATCAATAAAAGGCATTTTAGTTGTTTACATTCATATTGGCATTTGTATGTTGTAATCATCTATAAGTCAATGAACACAAGAGTTAACTCTCTAAGGCACTAGACAAGTCTGATACTTGTGTACTAAAATAGTTTGCAAGTCAAAGATTTTCAATTGGGCATTGGAAATCATGAAGACTCGTATGATATGAGTTTTGACGAGAAAGGTGCCCGTCAATCACTAGAAAGTAGTGAAGAACTCATATCATAGGTGCACTGATGGAGATAGTGGCACTCAAACATGACTCGCTTCGATTCTCACACATGGGTTTTCACTCTTTGACAGTCAATGACAGAATTGATTAAATTGTAATAGGTGTTTCTGAACTTTAGACTTGAGGAATCAAGTTGAAGATATACTTGTGACATTAGGTTCGTCATTAGAGTAGTTAGGCCAAATTCACCCGTTGGTGGGGTCAACCTCAAACTACAATCTAATGGGCAAGTAGTATTCTTAACTGATATCCAAGAAAGGATTCGTTCCCTCGTAAGTGAACGAGGAATTATCCTATGCATTTATAAGTTAGATCTTAAAGTCTTTGGCAAAAGTATTCATTGATCTGAGCTTATTATAAATATGGCATAGTGTTAAGTTAGTGAGTTTGACCAAAACCATGACTTTCACTTAATCGGGATAAGGAAACGAAGAGTTTGTATTTACACCGTATTTACAAATGGAAAGATATAAATAATCTAATGATTTCATCATATTTGGGTTAAAATATGGACCACTTGACTGGCTAGGTGGGACTCATATTCAATGGAATCCTTCCATTGCCAAATATAGATGAACATAAAGAGTCACGCTTGAAAAGGAAAATTTAATGAAAAGTGGAATATTTCTTGTGGGAATATTTTAATTATTGGATAATTAAAATTAAATAAGTAGAATTAATTATTTGGAAGAATAAGTTAATTTATTAATGATTTAATTAATATAATATTTCTTGGAGAAATAAAATTAATTAAATGCATTATCTATTATCTAATTGAATTAATTAATTAGATTAAGTTAATTAATTAAATATTAGATTAAACTATGCACAAAATTAATACACCATGTGGCACACTAAACCTAGGAGGGGCGGCCACTAGGAGTAATAATGGGCTTAGTTTGAGTCCAATGCAATAACTTAAGTGATATAAATATCACATTGGTTATAAGTCTAGGTTATAAGTTGCATTACACAACACCACAAGAAAATAATCCCTCTTCCTCACTCTCACCTAGCCGTCGGCCATCAAGCCAAAGGAGGAGGAAGTTTTTCATCAAGTTTTTCCGACGAGACGATTTAGAGACAGAACACTTGGATTGCTCAGATCAACATTATTTTGGTCGGAGATTTTTCGCGACAAATTGAAGAATTCAAATTCGTGGAAATAATCAATCACTTCACTACAACGGGTAATGTGATTTTACCCTATCATACATACGCGCGATTAAACCCCAAGATTGACCCTGCGAAGGGAGAATCCAAAAATTTTAAATTCTGTTTTCCGCTGCATTTAGTTAATTTTCTCAACAATCCCCAAAAATTCAAAGCCCTAATCTCCCAATTCCACCAAGTCACCACATCCGCTCTGATTTGTCACTACTACTCCACCATCGCCGTACAAGCCGCCGGCAGAAAATTTCTAATTCGCCCAGATTCTAACAATGTTCAAACATGGATTGTGGGACGTTCAAACGTCTTGACCAGTGTTGAATATTCTGATTTTTGAAATTTAACCTTTCGAATCGATGAGTGATTGTCTTGAACCTAACTTGTCATTTTCATTGATATCTACGTCGTGTGGGGCTCATATTTTATTTTGTTGCATTGCGGTGAAGTGTTGATTTGAATTGAGTTTTATTGAAGAAGTTTGGGGGTGTACGGGTTATCTGTCGGTTTGGTTTGTATATTGTTGCAGGTTGTTGTTGGTGATTGTTGTGGTTATTGTTGAATTGGTATTAAGTCGATATAGTCTGAAATGGCAAGAACAAAAGCTAAAAGTCCAGTAGAGGGTACCTTGCGGAGTCCAGATCGCGAGATTGATGCTAAGTTTGATGAGACTTAGGAGGATACTATTGCTCTCGACCCTCGGTTTGAGAATTTAGAGGTACAGGCGGAGTATAGGAGGCTTCATGCCCGTTTGATACACAAGGAACGTTCTTTAGTCATTAAGAAACCCGCAGTAAAGGTGATTCTAAGGTCCCACAACTGGCAGACATACTATTAGGAGCCACAACCGATTCACTCAGGTTGGGTGCAGGAGTTTTATGCTGCTACTGTAGTTAATGATAAAAAGCCTGGGCAATATCGGAGGAGTGACAAGGTCACAGTGCGGGGGCAAAATGTTAATTTTGGTAAGTTTTCTATTAAGGGTTGTCTCGGTCTTCCTGCTCAGTCTACTACTTGTGATTATAGTGCCTTGGTCCTCCTCAACTACAATGTCGTGAATTTTCATGATGTTTTGAGGAAAATAGCTGTAGAGGGGGCCCATTGGAGAAATACAAACAAACTACTGAAATGGGGGGATTTGACTACCGATGAATATTTTTGGTATAAATTTGTACGTCATTGCATTATGCCGACTATGAACAAGTCGGAAGTGACAAAGGAACGATCGATTTTAGCATATGCCATCCTGAAGCAGATGAAGATAGACATTGTACAATTGATCTACACAGCTCTGCAGAACCAGATCAAGAAGGTAGCTTTGGAAGACCCCATTGTCCCTCCTAAGAAGAAAACACCTTTCATTTTTCCATCCTTGATTAGTGCACTATGTCAGAAGTATCATGTTGAGAAGTATAAGGATAAGGAATTCGATGCTCCGGGGCTGATTTTGGAATTTACCAGTAAGCTTCGTCAGGCGAGAGGGAACAAGAGGCCTCGTCCCACTCCAACTAGCGGTGAGGGATCGAGTAGGCAGCCACAGGGGTCGGGTCCATGAGAGACTGATTTAGAGATGGCTCAAATTCGGTTAGGCCAATCGGTTAACATTAAGAATGTTGGCCCAGTATCAGAGGCAACTAATGATCGAGTCTGACATTTCTGTCGGGAGACCCGTGTATGCTTATTCAGTGATTCTTGATTTTTTAATGTGCTACTATTTAGTATTTAAAGTTCAACTCACATGTCTTGCAACCACATTATGTTTTAAAGTTTTCTTATATTTGTTCTTTCCTATTAAGGACAATGACATCTGAAATTAAGTAACACGATTTGAACCTTCTTGACATGTTACTTTGGTTTAGCCTCATTCTCATGCTTGTAGAACTTGTCATCTATAGGTAAAGGCCATGGACAAAAGTTGGATTAATGATCCAAATACTTTTTCTGAATCATATATTAAGGGTGTTGAGTCATTTCTTAACTTCGCTAAAGAGAATGTAATGGGATTTGACAACTTAATTCATTGTCTTTGTCGCTCCTGCAACAATACAAGATTCAAGACTCTTGAAGGAGTTAGACGTGATTTGCACACAAATGGTTTTTCATATAACTATCCTGATTGGATATTCCATGGGGAGAGAGTACATATATTCAGTGATAGTGAAAATGAAATTGAAGACACAACTAATAACAATGTGTTGAATGATAAATCATTGAATGATGATTTAGATGAAATGTTAGATGAAATTGGTGAAATGAGACAACCGAATAATGATTTTCACGGGATGACAAATAGTTTTACCAACTTGTTAAAAGATGCAAAACATGAGTTATACCCAGGTTGTAAGAGTTCATTGTTGTCTGTAATTGTTAAATTGCTTCATATCAAAGTGATGGGTAAATGGAGCAACAAAAGTTTTAATATGTTGCTTGAGTTTATAAAAGAGATATTACCAAAAGGTGAAACACTTCTGTCATCTCTTTATGGAGCAAAAAAAATCCTAAGCGAGATGGGACTTGGATATGAAGAAATTCATGCTTGTAAGAATGATTGTGTTCTGTTCTACAAAGAGAATGAAAAGAAAGAGAAATGCACAATATGTGACGAGTCAAGATGGAAGATTAATGATGCTAAAGGGAATCAAGTTCCTCATAAGATATTGAGATACTTCCCCTTGAAGCCAAGATTGCAAAGACTTTTTATGTCTAAAAAAACGGCTTCAACTATGAGATGGCATAAGGATAAAAGAAAGGATGAAGTAGGTACTATGAGACATCCAGCCGATTCATCAGCTTGGAAGCATTTTGATGACCAATATCCTCATTTTTCTCAAGATCCTCGTAATGTGAAGTTGGGGCTAGCAACTGATGGTTTTACTCCATG
The DNA here is from genome assembly GCA_019426215.1 of Buddleja alternifolia. Taxonomy (NCBI): domain Eukaryota; kingdom Viridiplantae; phylum Streptophyta; class Magnoliopsida; order Lamiales; family Scrophulariaceae; genus Buddleja; species Buddleja alternifolia. The sequence goes on along the minus strand of CM033393.1, from coordinate 28,081,852 downwards.
GTCAAACTTAGGGAATTCATACAGTATGTGGCCTGTCATACTAGTGGCTTATAATTTGCCACCTTATGAGTGTATGAAAGAAGAATTTCTGATGATGTCATTGCTTATACCAGGACCACGTTCTCCTGGTAAAGACATTGACGTCTACTTAAGGCCTCTAGTTGATGAATTGAAAGAATTGTGGGACGTAGGTGTTGAGACCTATGATGTCTCTAGCAAGGAAATGTTTCAGATGCATGGTGCAATTTTGTGGACAATTAGTGACTTTCCTGGATATGGTTCCATTTCGGGATGGGTTACTAGTGGCTACTGGGCATGCCCATGTTGTTTTGACCAAACTCGCTCTAGGCGATTAAGAACAAAAACTTGCTTCATGGGACACCGTTGTTTCTTGGCAAAGAATCATTCATAGCGTAGAAACAAAAATGATTTTGATGGTGAAGAAGAACATCGGACAAGACCTAAGGAATTATCAGGAGATGATGTGTTACATTGGCTAAATAGCTTGTTTGATGTGTTCACCAAACCTGGAAAGCATCCGGGGATGAATAGAAAAAGGAAACGGAGTTCTCATCAAGCGAATTGGGTTAAGAAGAGTATTTTTTTTGAATTACCATATTGGAGCAAATTGATGATCAGACATAACCTTGATGTCATGCATATTGAGAAAAATATATGTGATAATATATTAGGAACACTTCTTGATATTAAAGGTAAAACGAAGGATACAGAAAATGCTCGTGAAGATTTGCGTGATTGGGGAATTAGAGAAGAGTTGCACATGCAAATACGTGCAAATGATAATAGAGCAATAAAACCGCCTGCATGTTTTACATTGTCCACCGGTGAAAGAAATGGATTCTATGAATTTCTTAGATCAGTTAAATTCCCTGATGGAGTTGCTGGAAATATCTCAAGATGTATAAAGGCGAATAAGATATCAGGTTTGAAATCACATGATTGTCATGTTCTTCTTCAACGACTCATTCCAGCTGGAGTACGTGGCTATTTAAGCAAAGAAGTAAATGAAGCTATATTTGAATTAGGCGAGTTTTTTAGGGAACTATGTTCAAAGACATTGAAGGTGGAGAATATAGAAAGGTTGGAGAAGAACATACCTCTAATCTTGTGCAAACTAGAGAAGATATTCCCCCCTGCTTTTTTCACCATCATGGTACATTTGGCTGTTCATTTACCTCAAGAGGCTAAGATTGCTGGACCTGTGCAATCTCGTTGGATGTATCCAATTGAAAGGTATAACAAAAGTTATTCAATTTATAGTTAATCAAAGAACAATACCTTTATTCTCTACTTTTATATTAACGTATATTTGTATAAGGTATTTGGGTACCCTCAAAGGATTTGTGCGTAATAGAGCTCGTCCTGAAGGCTCAATTGCAGAAGGATACATTGTGAAGGAATGCTTAACGTTTATGTCAATGTATGTCAATGGGATCGAGACAAAATTTAATCGGAGAAGGAGGAATTATGACGGTCCCCAAGATGGAGATTTAGAGGGACTTTCAGTGTTTTCAATGAGAGTACGACCATTTGGACACATTCGACCAGAACCCATCTTGTCAGATGAAGAGTTAGAGAAAGCCCATCGGTTCGTCTTGAGCAATTGTGATGAAGTTGAACATTATTTGAAGTAAGCTCATAGTGTTTGTAATTATATGCTTTCTAATTTATTAATTAGCACTATAATGTAACGCGAGCACATGTGCATATGTCAGTACTTACAAGGCTGAATTACTTGGGATAACATTAGAAGAAGCTAGTGAATTCGAACTTCATGATGGGCAAATGAAGCAATTCCCAGAGTGGTTTAAAGAACATGTAAGAATCTGGTTCGATAAGTTGTAGGTGAAATTCTAGAAATATGATTTGAGTGTTAAATTCTAAACATACTTTGTTTTTAAATGTAGATGAATTCATTACACCTTCGAAAAGATGTTGAAGCTACAGAAGAGTTATGGGCTCTTGCAAATGGCCCTTTTAGATTAAATACGAAGTGTTACTCAGGGTGTATGGTGAATGAAGTTCGGTTTCATACAAAGGACCGTGACACTCGACGTACAACTCAGAATAGTGGGTTGGTTGTAGAAGGTCAGCATAAGAACCGGACAATGGAATTTTTTGGATTTCTACATAGAGTTGTAGAGCTAACATATCTTGGAGGTCGTAGGACAGTGTTATTTGAATGTGAATGGTTTGACACTGGGAGTAAGAAAACTACACAAGTTGACAGACATTTTATTAGCATTGATGTGAGTTCACGTTGGTACAAGAATGATCCTTTTGTCCTACCTATTCAAGTGCAACAAGTGTTCTACATTAATGATATAAAGTTTGGTAAGAACTGGCAGTTAGTGCAACGAGTACAACACCGGCATTTGTGGGAGCTCCCAGAGTTGGATATAGAAGATGATTGTGATGGTTCCCAAACTCATGCAATGAGTCCCTTACAACAATTTGAATCTATTGGAGTTTCACAAGTTGTCGAAGGTGTTGCCTTAATGAATCTTGCAAGGGAAGATGTGGAACCTGTGATTCTTGATGAGAACACTTACAAGGAAATTTGGCATGCAAGACATCTTCAAGATGAAGCTGATGAAGAACTACACAGTGAAGAAGGTTTCATGTCTGAAAATGATGCTGATGAAGATGAAGAAGAGCATTTTGATGAAGATAGTGACAACATAGAATTAGAAGAGAGCGAGGATGATGATCTTAGCACTTAGGAAAAGAATATTGCTCAACTTTGTTTTCTCTATTAGATGGAACGTAACTTCAAGGAAATGGAATGTAACAATTTTGTTAAAGTAGTTGTTTTTTTTATTTATAATAAAAGTAGGGTACTTTCAAATTGGTTTATTGCAATTCATTTATTTATATAAGTCTTTTTCCAGTAATATATTATACTAATTCATTTATTCATATTTGTTTCAGATGTCAACAGGACCAGGAGCAGGTGGATTAAAAAGAATAAGGAATATGCGATCAAGTAAAACTATTCTTAACTCTTCATCTGCCACGGTTGTAAAAAGAAAGTTGCTAGCTTCTAATTCATCTCCTCCAACATCACCAATACAAGAACATTCTCAAGATAGACATGGTCTTTCGCTGGGCCAAAATTTGACAACTCGCGGTAACTACAGTATAGACTGATCATTTTATGAACTTTTCATACTTCTAGATGATGGAATTTCAAATTCATATTTTTTAATTTTTGACTTTCTTCGCTTGTTAGGTATTCAAAATGATTTGGAACAAAATATTGGTTCAAGTTCAACAAAGCCTAGAGAATCAGATGGGCTCAAACGGATCAGACTTATGCGGTCAAGTAAAAATTCTCTTAACTATTCTAAAAATCCGTCTCTTTTTGAATCAACATCACAAGCACATTCACAAGGTAGAGTTGGGTAATTATATGACTATATTTTTATCTACTTCAATTTTCATGTGTTGTTATTGCAATTTTTATCCTTTTACTTGTTAGACCCTCAATGTGGCTCCAGACAAGATCTTAGATCTTCTCCTACATTGTCATCAAGAGAAGAACCACATAATGGATCTGAAAATTCTCCTCTTCCGGATATTGCTTTAAGTGCAGGTAAATAAATCAAATACATAATATGTCTTTTTTTTAATGTTGCATTATAGAAAAAATCAAATTACTGTATTATTTTTTACTTTTATATGATTTTTAGGATCAAGGGGCGCAACACAAGATCGGGATTCTTCATCTCCTCTAAATTCTGCAACAGCGGGACATTCAGATAATGGAATAGAAACTTCATTCAGTCAGAATGGCACAGGTATGTTAGTCAAGTATTCACCGACATATTATAGTTCTTTACATTGTCTTAATTATAATAATATTTCTATTTACAATTTTCTAGGATCGGCGACGAATTCAAGAAAAGGCCGAGGTGTAGCAAAGGGGTACAAACTAGACCGAGAAGTGAAAAAGGTAAGTTATGTGGCTAGTAAATATTTGAAATGCACAGTTAGATTATCTTTATCTTTTCTTTTTGTGGTGTGTGTAGCATGGGAAGTATAAAATTATGTTTGCACCTGGGGAGAGGATTCCTATGAAAAATGAATCGGAATTTTCAGATGGACTATCCATTGTTATTAAAACTAATGCTGAAATTCACGGTGTCAATCGTTGGAGGGATGTTCCTATGGAGAATAAAGAAGTTTGTTATGCTAGATTATTTGTAAGTAAATCTGTAAAATTATTCATTATTACTTCTTCAATAGAATCTAAATCAAGTAAAAAATAGTTTTTTCTTCTAATATACAAGTTGATTATATAGCAATGGTTTGATATCGAGGGGTGGTCCACTGATGAACGAGTGAGCATGATAGTTGACTCTAGACTCCAAACTGTATATACTCGGTGGAGGAACACATTGCATATGGAGTACAAGAAGTTGGTAAATAAAGGTATTAGCCCAAGAGAAGTATGCCCAAGAGAAGACTTGAGTATGACGAAATGGCAAGCTGCTTGTGACTTTATTGAGGATGAGAAATTCCAGGTAAAGCTTAATAAATTACTAGATATTATATTCTTAATATGTTATAATATTTAATAATTTTTCTTTGATTGGAGTCATCATCTCTAAAACTTTTTGTGATTCATATTAATGCTTAATTTGTTAATATTGTAGAAAAAGTCACGTATCAATTCACGTAACCGAAAGAAAAAGCCATTCGACCACACTTCTGGGAAAACAGCAATGCTTACTCGCTATAGGAGAATGGTATATAGTTCTTTTCATATTTTCAAATGAAAATTTGTATTATCTGTACTCTAATATATTAAATTTTTGCATGAAGGTGAACAAAAGTAGGATCACACTCTTCAGGAATACCCATATAAGTAAGAAAAAGGGGGTCAATTTGTGAACTCGGTTGCACAATCAATACATGTAAGCAAGTATAATTTAATTTACAGAAAAAATTAGTTAATTTTGTATGTTTTATGTATCATTTTACATTACATGTGGATTGCAGGAGAAAATGGTTGCTGCACAAAACCAACCTGTTAATGAAGATGAAGAACCACCATCTGAAGATGCGATTATAGAGTCAAACTTAGGTCGTAGGTCGGGATACATTAAGGGAATGGGGCATGGAGTGGAGGTGGTTCGAGGCAGACAATTTTCCTCATATAGTGTCGTTAATGCAGAATTGAAAGAAAAACTATCGCAGTTAGAGACTGCCCAAGATAAGATTGTTAACCTCACTGATGCTTATGAAGAGCAGAGCAAAACTTTAAAAGAGCAGAGCAAAACATTAGAGGAGACTCTGATGAAACTAGATGATCAAAAGAAAGAAACGGAGGCTTGCAAAGAGCAGAACAAGACGTATTCGCAACAAATAGACTCCTTGCAATGTCAAATGGCAAAGATGCAAGAGTTTTTACAAAAAATTTCCTGGATTTCATCCTAGCACCTTTTCTGGTATGTATTTTAAATATTTAAGATCTTATTATTTTGCATGTATGGATAAGAGTAATATGGATATTACTTAATGTGTTCCAAGTGCATGATTAATTGTGGTTTTAAATTGAGTTTGAAATTGGGTGTAATAATGTGGTAGTTGAATTGGTTCTTGATTTTTCTTTGCATCTTTGTGTTCGAATTTGAAAATCGAGTTTCGTCTACTTATTGCTTTTGTTTTTGCTTTTTTCCATGTCTTATGCTTTACTTTAATTGTACTAATCATGTGCTTCAAGCCATTATAATACTATTTTTTATATTTACTTATGTTATATTTTATTTCTTTTTTATTGTCGTTGACAGGTTGAAGTTCACTATGGGGGATAGTCAGTCCCGAGATAGAATGTTATAGTCGTCGATGGTGGAAGAATTATCTCAAGATGATGTTTTGTGAATTGAATATTGAAGATATTAGGATGATTTTATAAGTATATTTGTTAGCTTATTATATGCATATTAAGGGTGTAATATGATGCACTTGAGTAGTGCTTGCATTTTTATTGTTTTGGATGTAATGAATGAATTAGATTTGGAATATATGACATTTGTGTGGAAGTTTATTGTGAGGTATATTTTATGCATTGGTCAAGTATTGTGATGATAGGTTCCTCACATTAGAAATTAGATTATGAAGATATTGTCCATATTGTGAGGGATAATTCCTCACATATGCATTTTTAGATATTTGGTTCAATATGAAAACCCTAATGTGAGGAAATGTTTGTCGCATTAGATGGATATTTGTGAGGAAATATTGATCACATTAAGTTTACTTATTATGAGGAATATTTCGTCGCATATGCAATCGTAGGAGTCAAATTGAGGTACTTATTGTGAGGAAATATCCATCATATTAGCTCCTGCAGATATTGTGAGCAAATATTTCCTCACATTATTTTGACATATTGCGAGGAGTATTATCTAATATGACGAAAATGTCGTCACTTTAGATACCCATATTGCGAGGAATAGATCAAATGTGAGAAATGGAACACTCATATGTGAGGAAAAAGTCGTCGCAAAATAACCTTATTGTGACGAAATATTCGTTCTTGCAATAACTTTATGCGAGGAATACTGGTTTCGTCACAATAAGTTATTGCGAGGGTGCTACTGTGACGATCCTGTGACGAAATTTTTTCCTCGCAATAACGTATTGTGACGAATTTTTGCATTATTGTGACGAAATGTGTCCTCGCAATAAATGATATTTTTTGTAGTGAGAACATTGAAGTAATCTGAATGGTATGACTACACTGGAGGTAAAAAGTCTCATACCTACGAACTGTGTTAGTCAGGCTGGTGGTACTGGGAGTAAAAAAATTTCATACCCACGCACTATACCTATCATGCTAATTTGGGCCGTGCTCAGCCCAATGAATATAGTTGAAAAAGTCTTAAGTTACAATAATTAATGGCTGAGAAGTTTTTTATGAGTCTTGTTTCATTATGAGTTGAGTGGTTGATAAATCATGAGATTACTCCAAAAATTGGTAAGGATGGCACTCGGCTATAATACCCTAGATTATAATCACTACACCCTTTGGAATGTTCTTTCTACTCTAGGTGTTAACACGAGCATAAAGAAAAGATACTTTTAAGAAGTCTGAGCTTAATTGTAAGATTATGTTTCTATGCCATTGTTTTTGTAGTTGAAAATTTTGAGTTGCATTAACTGGAGTACAGCTAGAATCCATTGATTTTGTGGGTATATCGTCTGCAAACCCTCACGAGACTATACTCGTCCTTTTTGAGTAACATAAAGGTTTAAAGGCTTGTTGCTCACGCTAAGTGCAATCGTGAACTCTACGAAAGTGAGTTGTCTTTGTTTTCATTTTTGTTTTGTTTTAGATTGATGTTTTGATCTTAGTTTCATATGTCTTTGTCTTTTTATTGCTCAAGGACGATCAATGTTAAGTTTGGGGGCGTTGATAAGTGTGAGTTTTACATATTTGAGAGGTCGATATTCGTATTGTTAAGGGTCGATTATGTATGATTTTTTACCACTTGTGGCTTTCATTTGTTTGTTAATTGAGTAGAGGGTGAAAATCATAACAATCGAGGAAAAGGGGTGAAAAACGTATAATTTCATAAGACACTGTATGCAACATTCGAACATGGAGCATTTGACATTCGAACGTGCCATGTCATCAACGTTCGAACGTGAGGCTTACAATGTTCGAACGTCAGTGCAGTCAACTCCCAGTCAACCCATTTATACCACATCATCACGTTCGAACATTGAACGCGGTTGGAGAAATTTTGGAAATTTTTGATACCTAATTCAAGTAGAAGACTTGGAGTGCCTCTTTTATAAATACCACCTTTTTTAACAGTTGAAGGTTCGAAAATTTCAGCACTTGGAGAGACTTTCGAGCAAGAAGACGAACCAAGACAAGGAGGGCGACGATTCTACACTGAGATTATTCATCAATCCGTAATAGGCATATTCTTAGATTTAGTTTATTTGTCTATGAATAATTCTATGTCTTTAGTTGTTTTTCTCGTTACGATTATGAACTAATTTTACCAAACTAGGGCCATGTGAAGGCCGGATTATGAGTTTTTATATATGATATTGTTCTTCGTGTTAATTCTACAATTGTTTTGTGTATTGATTTTGTGCTTTAATTACTTGCATATGCTTGATCACTATATGTTTGTCATATTGCCTAACTTATGCATTCGAGAGAATATAGGTTAGGGTTCAAAGGAATCAATACATAATCCGTAAACAAGAAGGAGTTGCCCATTAGTGACAAACAGTAGAGACTCCCGGATGCAATTAGCTAGCTTAATCCGAGAAAATTCTAGAACTTGAATGTATGATTGTTGGTTAGATTCTCGAATAGAAATATTTTGGGAACCGTCAATTAATTATAGGATTATTATTTCTGAGGCATCGAGTAGTAATTATTTAAGAATTTTTCCACCAAAGCAAGAGTAGTCTAATAATTTGAAGAATAATTCGTATATTTAAATAAGTAATTCGGTTGAAGCATGTGCCTTAATTGCTTTCTCACATAAGAATCTCAATCAATTTGCTAAAGTCGTGTTTTCACCTTTTTATACCTTTAATAGATTTCAATCTTTCAAATCCTTAGTTTTAATGTTCTTGTCTCTGTGAGATCTATAACTCAGACTTAATTGTCCACTTTATTACTACACACTACCAGTCCACTTGCTGTTAAATACACGTAAGGATTTTTCATGTCACTTAGGTAGTACCTATTGACTAATTAATTCTATGAGAATTAATAGAGGAATTAACTAATTGGGATTAATTTAGAAAAGAGGATTGAAATTAAGTGTACTTAATTAATTATAGTCTCTAATTTAATGAGTATTAAATTAACTGGGAGACAAATTAATTAGTGAGCTAATAAATTAAATGGGAAAAGATTGAGTAAGCTGGGCTTAATTAATTAATTGAGTCATAGTCTATTTAGTAAAGTCAATGGACTTGTTATATATTAAATTGACTTAAGCCCAATTACATAAAGGAGAGAAAAAAAGACAAGGCCCACTAGGTCACTTGGAAAACTAGTGGGCATCCTCCACTAATAGGGGAAGAGACTCTAATCTCTTCCCCAACAAGTCATTATACACGCCTACTTCTCTTTAGAGTATGAAGAGGATTTTTCTCTATCATCTTTTCACAGTAAAAAGAAAACCAAAATCCTTTTCTCTTTCGCTCAAGAAGCCAAGAGTTCGTCATCTTCTTTGCTAGCACTGGTAGAAGAAGACGAGGGTGGAAGCTAAGGTGTGGATACACTTGGAGGCGCCAATTCAAGCACTGAAAGCAAATACATCCTACATATTTTCTTTGCAAGGTAATCGTAAAGTTAATTTTATCGTTTTTATCGAATCCGATGATATCATATCAACCTATCCCTAATTTGGGGATGCATTTTTTAATTATTTTTAATTTTCGTTGTGTGCATCCCTGGGGACGATTCCTAACATCCTGACCACATAACGATCTTCGAGAATATCAAAGCTCCAGCTAGCTCATCAAGCATCTCATGTATCACCAGAATCAAATATTTGTTTGGAATAGTAACTTTATTTAATTACTGATAGTCCACACAGAAATGCCAACTTTTATTTAAGTACTAGACTCGAAAATGGGCTCAAGATCGGCTTTGTAATCCCTGCTAGTAACATATTTTGACCACACATTCGATCTCATCCTTCTGTATCTAATCATACTGGTAGGGGAGCACTGACACAAGCCCAGCCTCCATCTGCAACTTGATTCAGTGATCGGTCGACTGAATTAGCAGAAGTTCGGTAGGCTCTCCAAACACGTTCCAAAAGCTGCTTAACAATTTATCCACTCGGGCCCTCGTGTCTTTCCCCACCGTCGGATCCACTGTGTCGCCTCCATTCCCTTGCAGAACAACTGCCCAAGAATCTGAGTCTTGCATTTTTAGAAGTGACTTTAGGCTCACCTGCATTAGGTCTCCTTAGAATAGGACAAACTATTTTCCATTTTAGAAAGCTTCGGTCATAGTTTGCCAATTAATTCGAACGTCCCCTAATGTCTCTAACCAGCCTATCCCGAGTATCACGTCTGCTCCGCCAAACGGGAAAACATAGCAGTCAGACTGAATACTGCATGGGACAAATTGTATGACCATTCCCCAAAAAATTCTTTTGGATTCATGCCGCCTCCTATCACCCAGTTGGACCCCAAATTTCCTCGTTTCCTACGGGATTAACTTCAGCTCCACCACTAATGAGTCGGATATGAAATTGTGGCTTGCACCACTATCTATAAGCATTGTGACTATGTGGCCACCCACAACCCCACTCAATTGCATAGCCCGTGGCCTGGACAAACCAACCATCGCATATAGGAGCAGGGCCACAATTTTGGGTTGCTCATCTTCAGCAGAAAGACACGGCTCTCCAATTTCTTTCACTCCACTTCGTCAGTCAAGTCTATATCCCGTGGGTCCCCCCTCATCGACCAATAGCACCCATAGTTGTTTATTCAAGCACTCTTGCAATGGATGGTACGGTAGTTCACAATGAAAACATAACCCTTTAGCCTGTAAGCACGTGTTTTCCTGTTGAGTTTTTCCGGGACGGTGTTCAAGCAGTAGATTGGCCCAAAACAGTCGACCACACCTATAGGCTTTGATTTGAAGTCATGATGTCTTGGTCTGGTGGTCTCAAATCCTCCCGGTAGAGAAGGGTGTTGTTGGCCAGCAGTAGGCTACATTTCGCGAAGCTATCGGTGCACCATGAAAGGGTGGTGGCTAGAACCTATTTGTGCAGGTGCTCGTTTGAAGGCATAGGTCTGCCTCAATATCCGAGGCCATCTGCATGGCTGTCTCTAAATCCTCCAGGCAAAAAAATTGAATCTTGTTGTGAATATTGTCACGTAATATGTGCATAAAATACCCCAAATAGTGCTTATCAGTCAAACCTGGTACCCTATTCGTAATATGAACTAACTGATTCACATACTCATCTACAGATCCCATCTGCATAACCGTTGATAATCATTCATATGGGCTCCCCATATAACGTTCATCAAATCGCACCATCAGGGCCTGCGAGAATTTAGGCCAGGTCGAGTTCGATTTATGATGATGCAACCACCGATACCAATGCAATGCAGCGCCTTACGTGGCTAACTGCACTTTCTGTTCTAGGGGTGTATGGTGAATCTCAAACTTCTGGTCAACATGTGCAAACCATCGAATCGAGTCAGACCCATCCAAAGTAGGGAGATGAGCCGTCGAGGAGGGGGGGTTAGGTGCAGTGGTCGTCACCGTCGCAGCAATGGCGCTGTCTGCGGTTGTGCGTGGGTCTGACGTCGGAGGAGCATGTCAATGGTGCGGTGGACGGCTGTGGAGGTTGCACCATCACGGTCAGCTTCGTAAGGGTAGCCATAATTTCCGACAACTGGTTTCTCATCAAAGTCTGATCTTCTCACATCACGCTAAAAGCATCCTCCAACTTCTCCACATGGTTATCAGTCGAAACTCTTGTGTTTGTCATCTTCACGGGTTTTCGATCTGGCGGGTCAGGCCAAATTTATGAAACTTAATTCAATAAAATGATAAATAGACTCAAGAACGAGTTCTTGCCCAAGTCAAAGCTCGTTTATTCACCAAAATAATCAACAACCCCAAATAAAACCTAGCAACTCCTACTTATACTCTAATAGAGTTCCTACCAAAATTAAGACTCCTACTAACAAAAAGAAACCAATTACTAAAAGGAACAAAATAACACAGAAGGAAATCAATCATCATCAAATCATTAAGTCGCTTGCTTGATCTTCCCGCGCCTTTGATACACACGCAGCAGCGCACCATCAGCTCGCCCTCCACATCATTCTCTCTCTGCCATGTCAACCCATTTCACGACACACACACACACACACACACACACAGAGGCAACAAGGAAATGGACAGTGCAAGTGGGGGGTGGAGGATGGAAGTTTGGCAAGCAGCGAGTTTGGAGAAGGAGATGAATTTTCCTTATTGTTTCGTAAAAAAAAAACAATCGAGACTAGGAAAGGATTTCGAATAGTCGTTCCAAGCCCGTGATAATTCTCCACTTAGAATTATCTTTCAACCCCCGCGCTCGAGTTCGATACGCTAGACGGTGGTTCAGAATTTAACACTTCGATGTGTTGTTTAAATTAGTTGTTCGGACCGCAATTGATGAAAATATGTATCTTCTTCGAATGATACAATAATACTAAAAGAACAATTCAAGTACAGGTAAGAATTATTTCTCTGATACTTAAATCTGACACAAAATAATTCTATACCTACGTGAGAATCTTCTTTTCTTAAAACGATGAAGATGAATAGAAAACTCAGGTCAAGATACAAATTACTGTCAAATAATGAAATCTGAAAACATGTAATCTATACCTCCATAAAAGTCTTCAATTCGTGTTAGTTACAGAGAAACACTGGTCTAACTCCGGGATTGGATCCAGCAATTCTTGAACAAATCTACACTACAAACTACTCCTAATTATATTTACGCCTACTCCTATGATAAGAGAGAAAAATAAGTTGTTCTGTGTTTTTGATGTCCTCTTCTCTCTCTTCTTTCCCGCTTTTATACTTCTGTGTCGTGGGTTTGCTTCTTCAACCGTCGAGAACCGCTTCCCTCTTCAACCGTCGAGAACCGCTTCCAACTCCTCTTTTAAAAATCCTTTTGTTTTGGCGGGATATTATTGTCGGGTTTTTGACTCTAAATTTATCAGACCTGGTTCATTGTTTTTTTCGATGGGCTTACCCTTTTAAACTTTTGGACCCATTAATCATTGTTGGGCCTGTTTTAGGTCTTTCACTTTGGGCCTTTCTTAGGTCTTTCAACCTATTTTATTTTTTAGTGTAAACAAATGCCCCCCTAATGTATATGAACGTTTCGAGTTCATGTATATTAATGTACACGTCTCCTTATTAATCTTTGTTTCATTTTAAAAGGGTTCGTGAATGATATGACGAATGTGTTCGTTCCTTTTCCTAGCACCTTTTCGTGATCAGGGTTTTAAAACCTCCCTTCTTTTTGTTGACGTTTTTAAATCATCATTCTGTAAGAGCCTCTTCGTATTTTTAAACGGGTAAAAACGATTGAAATTTCCCACTTTTTGTTCTGCATAGAAGTGTCTTTTCGTGATCAAACACCTAGAGCCCTATAAATATCTTGTTCCTGTTCTTAGCCGTCACTATCATCCTTCACTTTATTTTCTTTCTCCAACTATTCATCGTCTTCCTTCTTTATCTTTCTCTATTTCGAAAATTCCTTCGTCTTCGAAATCCTCTTCCATCTCTTTTCGTCAACCTTTTCGAACCGTTTTCGAGTATGTCTAACTCTCATGCTATTTCGCATCTAGTGACTCGAGCAACTCTTTTGGGTAGCGAAGATGCCCAAGATCTCTATCACATCATCAAGAATTTCGAGGCTTACTACAGTGATGTGAAGATTTCGACTCTAGAGTCTACCCATATCATACAGCCTTGGGTCCGCGATCGTCGGGGTCAATCTATCAACCATGTTGGGCTCGGACCTCGATTTCAATCCAAGGCATTCGAAGCCTCTGAGGATGGTGTTCCTGATTTACTCGGTACTTGGCCCGCTTTGGAGGGTGATGCCCCTCTTTTTCAATGTAAGGTGGAGAACAAATATGAGTGGACGAATAAGACCAAACCCATCAATGGATGGATCGGGGCCATCGATGCATATCCTTGGTTCGAAAAATTGCATCATCTTCATAACAAATGGGACGGTAACCGAATTCTTGGGCTCATTCGAATAGCCTGTTACCCAATCATCCCTTTCGAGCAGGTAACAACAGATGCCCTTGCGTATTCGTGGCATACTTCGTATAATTGTTTTGTATTACCTCGTGGTTTTTAAACAATTACGTTGGAAGATGTTGCTCTAATTACTGGCCTTTCCCCTACGGGCATGAGTCTTCCTACGGGTGAACCTTTGCCTAATTCTCGAGCTCTCTTACTATCTACCGAAAATTGGCTAAAACATCATGGTAAATCAAAGGGAGCAAATATCGCTTATACTGCCTTAGTCAAATTCTTTATCAATTGTGACGATCCACCGACGCCTTTCGAAGAGGTTTTATTTTTAAATTTCGTCTTCTCCCGGTTGTTTATGAATGCCGGTTGCGTGGTGAATAAAACCTTTTTTATTTTGTCTGCTAATATTGCTGTCACCATGGGGCCCATCGAGTTGGCTCCACTAATGCTATCTCACTTTTACCGCATGATGTTTAATTTGAGCAATGACCCTTCGAATGCTCACAAATTATCCGGCCCCCTTTGGTTATTGACCTGTTGGTCTTTTCTGTATTACCCTGAGCTATTGAATATCAGAACTATAAAATCGTTCGAAAAATCGGTTGAGAAACGACAATCGTCGAAAAAACCCTCCAACTTCCGGCTCGAACCAATTTCGAAATGGGTTTGCTATGGGGAGGCCGCTATAAACTTATTAGTTCCTCTCGAGAAAGTATCGTATCTCGAAGTTTTGTGCGCCATTTATAATCCGCTCTATGTTTCCACATGGTGCCCCTTTTTCGAAACAAGGCATGACCAAGCCCGAAATCATTGGTCGCACACTGCTCTACCCAATTGGATGCTAACGATTGATTCGCTAGACTCCTCCATAGACGATCATCCCTACTGGAGGTCTATTTTGTCATCCCGGGATTTACTATATGCAGATAATGTCCCCGGAGTTGAAGTTTACAACCCTCAGGTATGCTAAATATGTTTTGAGTATAAATATGACAAACTTTATAACATTGTTATATTCGATGTCGAACATGTTCAACTTCGAGCATCTCTTTCCATGCTTAATTTTGAATATGCTAACTCTGGACATACCTATTTCGGGCACGCTTAATCTCGAAAATAGCTTTCTTGAATATCCTTATTCTCGAACATGTTTGATCTCGAATCTCCCCTGATCTCAAACATGCTTATTTCGAGCATGCTTGAGCTCGAGCATGCTTGATTTCGAGCATTGCTTGATTTCGAGCCTGCTTGGTATCGGGCATCTTGGTTCGAGCATTGCTTGATTTCGAACAGGTTCGACTTCAAATTTACCATATCTCGAATGAGCTGTTCTTCGAGCTTGCTTCCTTCAAGTATTTCTGATTTTTGAGCAAACAGTTCGACAACTGAGTTTTGTTTAAACCATCTTTATTTTGCAGCTATGCGCGCGGCAATTTGGTGTAACCCAATGCTTTTCTTTACCATTCTTGGGCACTATGAATCGCCCTTGGTCAAATAGGAAATTTCATATTGCAAATCATCAAAGGGCTAAAGCTGAAGCTCTTATTCGGAACCAAGCCTCTAGTCAGATTCCGCCATGTTTTGTTCCTATTTTTTGCAGAATCATCCGAGTCGAGAGATGTTTCGCAGACTTTTGGAACAAGGTTTTAACACGCAGTTATTCGAGACCAATCATCCGTAAGCAGATTACAGATATCACCAGAATGTGCGCTGGCACGGTGGACATGGCTCATCTTTCAAATCTCTTATCAAATCAGGTAACTTTCATATATTATTATAATCTTCGACTACAATAGTTAGGATTCATTCTGATACTCTTTCTTACAGGATGATGATTACATCGTTCCTTATGATTTAACTTTGGGGTGGAGATTTGAGCGAGACAACCCCCAAGTCCGAGAAGCGGCGGCACTGTCTCAAGCCCTTCGAGAATCATCTGTTCCGACTGAGCCATTTTTCGTCCCTACGCGCGTTACCCGAAAACGAAGTGCTCTTACCATCAGGGAGCCTACATCTTCTATTTCTCGAGAAGTACCCCCTCGAACACTTAACGAAGAAGAAGAAGAGCAAGATGACGACGATGCAGCTCAATACGCTCTTCAACCCAGATCCAGGAACCGCTTGCGTATGCAAAAGACTTCCAGTGAATCAAGTAATTACTCAAATATCCTTAGCTTTCATTCGTAAATTGTAGACTAATTCTTCATTCGATATTTGCTTATTCACATCTCTCATGTAGGCTCTTCGAGTGGAGCTGCTGATCTCGAAAAGGAGACGCCGATTATTGGGGCTGGTGTCAAAAATATCCTCGAACCCATTCTTGAAGAGGGTTCACCCGATTTCGACCTCCGACCGTCTTCGCCTATCCTCGAAGATGCTTTACCTCATTCTGAGACTCATCGAGACCCCCTCGAGATAGGCCGTTCTTCAGGTATTTTTGAAAGTATCATATATTCCCTCGAATTGGTTAACCCCTTTATGCTTTTCTCGTACTGTATAATCATGAATGGGCTTTTGTTACTCTACCCTATCTTGATGTTTTGTTTCTCCTTAGAAAACTTATCAAGTGACACTTTCGAGAGAACAAGCCCCAGTTCCGCGATTACTACGAGCACTGCTCCCAACGTCTCGAGATTTCTTTCGTCAGGTAAGACAACTTATCATGTCAGTACTTCATATTTAGGCAGATTTTTTACCAACATAATTTTTCATCTTCCTGAATAACCTTGTTCCTCGATCCTCCAGGCATGCCTAGTTTACCTTCTTCGGTGCGATTCTCAATTGGTACTACAACGGGAATATCTACCATTGTCATGGACTCTGCTATTTTTCACAGAATTGGAACGAACCTTGCTCTCGGATCGCCATTTCGGCCTACCCTAGATTCTCCTCGTTCCTCTTCAGTACGAATAGAAGAGGTTGCTAATATCTCTCCGTTGGCTATCTCACCTAGTCCGGTCATGGACCCTGGACCTTCAAGCTCTACCATGGCCCTTGTTACCCTGACTGAAGGTATAGATTTATTTCGTCGAAATGCACAATGTTCTATTTCATTCTGGTGTTTGACATACTAACTTCGTAATTTTCTTTCTTTCGACAATGTAGCACCGACCGTATTTTCTCAAGTTGCTCTAAACGAATCCCTTATGGACATAAGGCATAATCTCAATGATCCTCACTTATTGTCGGAACTTCGTTTCCTTCTTGATGAAGCGGCTTCGAGAATGGCTAGTACTTGGCTGCCTCTGTTCCAAGCCGCTCGTGAAGTTTTCGAGAATAGCCTTGCTCGCCTTCACTCTTTAGCGGATCAGGTCATAAACCCTTTTACCGAAGCCGTTTCCTCGAGTCACACCCAACACCTAGATCAACTTCGTGGCCAGGTCACCATCTTAGAAGGTTCCCGTGACAGTTACATGGCTCGAGTTGCTGCTCTCGACGCCCATATTGCTGATCTTCAACTCGAACGGGAGCCCGTGATAATTCTCCACTTAGAATTATCTTTCAACCCCTGCGCTCGAGTTCGATACGCTAGACGGTGGTTCAGAATTTAACACTTCGATGTGTTGTTTAAATTAGTTGTTCGGACCGCAATTGATGAAAATATGTATCTTCTTCGAATGATACAATAATACTAAAAGAACAATTCAAGTACAGGTAAGAATTATTTCTCTGATACTTAAATCTGACACAAAATAATTCTATACCTACGTGAGAATCTTCTTTTCTTAAAACGATGAAGATGAATAGAAAACTCAGGTCAAGATACAAATTACTGTCAAATAATGAAATCTGAAAACATGTAATCTATACCTCCATAAAAGTCTTCAATTCGTGCTAGTTACAGAGAAACACTGGTCTAACTCCGGGATTGGATCCAGCAATTCTTGAACAAATCTACACTACAAACTACTCCTAATTATATTTACGCCTACTCCTATGATAAGAGAGAAAAATAAGTTGTTCTGTGTTTTTGATGTCCTCTTCTCTCTCTTCTTTCCCGCTTTTATACTTCTGTGTCGTGGGTTTGCTTCTTCAACCGTCGAGAACCGCTTCCCTCTTCAACCGTCGAGAACCGCTTCCAACTCCTCTTTTAAAAATCCTTTTGTTTTGGCGGGATATTATTGTCGGGTTTTTTACTCTAATTTTATCAGACCTGGTTCATTGTTTTTTTCGATGGGCTTACCCTTTTAAACTTTTGGACCCATTAATCATTGTTGGGCCTGTTTTAGGTCTTTCACTTTGGGCCTTTCTTAGGTCTTTCATCTTCCTGAATAACCTTGTTCCTCGATCCTCCAGGCATGCCTAGTTTACCTTCTTCGGTGCGATTCTCAATTGGTACTACAACGGGAATATCTACCATTGTCATGGACTCTGCTATTTTTCACAGAATTGGAACGAACCTTGCTCTCGGATCGCCATTTCGGCCTACCCTAGATTCTCCTCGTTCCTCTTCAGTACGAATAGAAGAGGTTGCTAATATCTCTCCGTTGGCTATCTCACCTAGTCCGGTCATGGACCTTGGACCTTCAAGCTCTACCATGGCCCTTGTTACCCTGACTGAAGGTATAGATTTATTTCGTCGAAATGCACAATGTTCTATTTCATTCTGGTGTTTGACATACTAACTTCGTAATTTTCTTTCTTTCGACAATGTAGCACCGACCGTATTTTCTCAAGTTGCTCTAAACGAAGCCCTTATGGACATAAGGCATAATCTCAATGATCCTCACTTATTGTCGGAACTTCGTTTCCTTCTTGATGAAGCGGCTTCGAGAATGGCTAGTACTTGGCTGCCTCTGTTCCAAGCCGCTCGTGAAGTTTTCGAGAATAGCCTTGCTCGCCTTCACTCTTTAGCGGATCAGGGCATAAACCCTTTTACCGAAGCCGTTTCCTCGAGTCACACCCAACACCTAGATCAACTTCGTGGCCAGGTCACCATCTTAGAAGGTTCCCGTGACAGTTACATGGCTCGAGTTGCTGCTCTCGACGCCCATATTGCTGATCTTCAACTCGAACGGGACCGCTTAGTTCAATTTGCCAACCAAGTCAATGAGAATATCTCAACTCTGAACGACCAGATTGCAGCTCTATCATTTGAACTTGAAGAAATAGCCAAGCCCGCCGTCCTCGAAAGGGATGCCTTCGATTCATCGTTAGATGTTTTGTCAAATTCGTTGTTTTTTCTTCAATCTTAGTACATTTTCGAATGATGCTACTTTTTATATTTTGTTATTGTAAAAATTCTTACCCGTTTCGGGTAATCTTTTAAATATCATGGTTTCGTTTTCTTTCCATATACTTGGTGTATACTTTTTTAAATATCTCGCGTTTAATGCTTTTCCATATTTATCTCCATTCGTCCATTAGAGTTCAAAAGCATTCCCAGATAATTTATTTGATATTAGAAATGGTCCTTCCCACTTAGCTGACCATTTCCCATAAAAATTGTCTTTTGATCCTTCTGGTAAAATCATTTTCCAAACTAGATCTCCTACTTCGAAAGATCTTGCGTTTACTTTCTTATTATAACTTCTTTCAATTCTACTCTTTTGAAATTCTATTTGTTGCAATGCTTGTATTTGCAAGATTTCATGGTCTAATTTTTCGATATTCATGTTTTCGATATATTCCTCGGCTGAAAGTCTTGCTTGTTCGAGTATTCGTCTAGACTTTATATTGATCTCCAAAGGAATTACTGTTTCATGTCCATATACTAATTGAAAAGGAGATATTCCTAGGCTGTCCTTCTTGATCGTCCTTAACGCCCAAATTGCATCGATTAACAATTCGTGCCAATTTCTTGGATTCTGGCTTATCATTTTCGAGACGCAATTTTTGATTAATTTATTTGACGATTCAGCTTGGCCATTTGCCTGAGCATAATAAGGTGTCGAATTGATTAATCTTATTCCGAATTGTTCCAGAAATTCGAGTAGTTCTGTACTATTAAATACTCTAGCCTGATCGAAAGTTATGGTTTCTGGAATACCAAATCTGGTAATAATATACTCCTTAATGAACTCGACCACTTGTTTTGAACTTATACTTTCGAAAGGTTTAGCTTCAATCCACTTGGTAAAGTAATCGGTAGCTACTAATATGTATTTATGCTTTTTTGATGAAGCTGGTTTAATTTCTCCGATTATGTCCATGGCCCACCCTCGAAATGGCCAGGGTTTTATTATGGAATTTAAACCTACGGTCGGTTGCCTTAAAATTTTCCCATATTTCTGACATTGCTTACATCCCTTCGCATAATTTATACAATCTCGCAAGATAGTCGGCCAGTAAAAACCATATCTTTGTATCAACCATCTCATTTTTTGTCCTGACTGATGGGCTCCACATACCCCTTCGTGGGTTTCTGCCATTATAACTAATGCATCCTCTAAATCGAGACATTTTAACAAAACCCCTTGAGGATCCTTCCTATATAATTCTTGCCCATCATAAAAATAATGATGTGCCATCAACTTTAGCTTATTCGAAAATGTTCCCCTAGCTGGGTCTTGGAGATATTCGATGATCTCAGAACGCCAATCTTGTTCCCCTTTAAGAATATCTACTTTGTGTACTCGAGCTATCCTCTGCTCAAAGGGTAGGACCACCCTTGGTTTGAGTTGTATAACTGACTCAAACATATTTGAATCGACCTTATATCCCGACGCTAACTGGGCTAAATCATTAGATATTTGATTCTCTTCCCGTGGCACATACGAGATTTCGACTGTCTCGAAACTTTTGAACAACTCGTTTATTCGAGCAAAAGAAGCTATGGCTACGGGACTCACGCATTTAAATATCCCCTTCACTTGATTTATTATCAACTGGGAATCCCCTTTTATTTTCACATTCTTTGCTTTCATGTCTCGTAGCACTTCTAATCCTAAAATAAGAGCTTCGTATTCTGCTCGGTTGTTAGTACAATCACCTTCGATCTTCGCACACATTTTAGTAATTATTTTAGACGGAGATATTATATATATCCCGGCTCCTGCACTATCTCGAGTGCTTGACCCGTCGAAATAGAGGCTCCACGGAGCAGTACTTATGATATCAATTTCGAACTTGGTCTCCTTATCTATAGATGGATGTTCCGCTAAAAAATCAGCTAAAACTTGACCTTTTACTGCTTTTTGCGGTACATAGATTAAATCGAACTGGAGTAAGCTAAGACTCCACTTACTTAATCGACCCTTAACCAAAGGTTGATTTATCATGAATTTGATGATATCGGTAGGGGATACCACTTCGATTGAGTATGCAGCAAAATAATGTCTTAGTTTGGTAGAGGCAAAATATAGGCTGAGGCACCATTTCTCCATCGTGGTGTACCTTTTCTCTGCGTCATTCAAGAATCTACTCAAATAGAATACTGCTTGTTCATAGCCTCTGTCATTTTCCTGCACTAAAAGGCATCCTATTGACATTTCCGCTGCTGATATATATAATCTTAATTTTTTCCTTTTCGAGGAGGAATCAGCACGGGAGGCTGAATTAAGTATCTTTTGATAGCGTCGAATGCTTTATTTTGTTCATCTCCCCATACAAATTCATTTTCATCTTTTAATCGTAATAGAGGGGAAAAAGCTTCTGTCTTTCCGGCTAAGTTGGCTATAAACCTTCGTACAAAATTTACTTGCCCTAAAAAACTCTGAAGTTCCTTTTTGTTTCTTGGAGGCTTAGCTTCGATAATCGCTTTAGCTTTATTTCGATCTACTTCAATGCCTCGATGATGTATCAAAAATCCCAGAAAATTCCCAGCTTCTACTCCGAAAGCACACTTCAAAGGATTCATTTTTAAATTAAAGAGTCTCATTCGTTTAAATGACTCGATCAAAAACTGTTTATGCTCTTCGTAATTTTGAGCTTTAACCACTATATCATCGATGTATATCTCCAAATACTTCCCGATTACATCATGGAAAATATAATTCATAGTCCTCTGGTAAGTGGCTCCGGCATTTTTTAAACCAAACGGCATAACCCTCCATTCGAAATTCCCTATGGATCCTGGACACCTGAAAGCCGTTTTATGCCGATCCGCTTCAGCTATTTTCAACTGATAATACCCGGAATAGCCATCCATAAAGGACATTACTCTATGTCTAGCAGCTGCATCTATCAATACGTCAGCCATTGGCATCGGATATTCATCTTTTGGAGTAGCTTTATTCAAATCTCTAAAATCGATGCATATTCGTACCTTACCATTCTTTTTTATCACTGGTACGATGTTAGCTAACCATTCGACGTATCGAGTTGGCCTAATGAATTTGGCTTCGAGCAACTTTTCTATTTCTTCCTTAATTGCTCCCATTAGATCTGGGGACAAACGCCTGGGTGTTTGTATCACAGGTTTGAAGCCTGGTTTAATGGGTAGTTCATGTCGAGCTATATTAGTATTAATTCCGGGCATTTCATGATGTGCCCAAGCAAAGCAGTCCTTGAATTGTTGCAAAATTTCGATTAGGCCATTTTTCTCCATTTGAGTCATCTTCGAACTTATGTAAGTTACTCGAGGGTTGTCGATTGTCCCTAGATTAACTTCTTCCAACTGGTCCTGACTATTTTTCCTAGTCTCTTCGTCTGGTTCTATAATACCATGTTCGATATTTCCGACTGGAAAATTAACTGTATCCTCTCCATTATGATTATTTATTCTACGTTTATTATCTCGAGAACCTTCATTATGAATAGCTCCTGCCATATATATTTCATTGGAAGAATTATTCGTTTTGGGACCCGTCGCATACACTAGATCTCGAGAGAATTCTTTTCGAGAATTTGATCCACGTATTTCATTGTGACAATATTCAGAATTAAACTTATCATAACTAACATGATCACAATCGTAAGCACACAATTTTGATTCCATTCGTTGAACACTTAACCTTCGAAAAACATTAGAAACAACATCATCTTTCATTACATCGACATTCTTCATATTTTTCACAATATCTAAACTAACTCTAATTTGATTTCGGCTAACTTAGAGCCCATCTCGGATGTAGACTCTTCATGGATTCCCTCTCCTTCTTTCACTGGCTTTTCTATGGCTTCTTCATTGAATCGCCAATCACTTCCTTCGAGCTTCCCAGCTTCATACCTGGCATTAACAATTTGAGTATCGATAAAATAATTGTTTTTTTCCGCTTTGATCACCTCGAATTGGTGTCCGTTCCAACAAATTAATACTTGATGTAAGGTAGAAGGGACACAATAATTCTGATGTATCCAATCTCTTCCTAACAAAGCATTAAACAATGATGAATTCGTTTCTACTACGAAAAATGCTGAGTAGGAACTCTGGGTTCCTATTTTGATCCGGCACAGCAAAACTCCCAAGACTTTAGTAGCTTGGCCTGAGAAGCCGTAGACTGCTACATCAGCCACTACTAAATCTTTCGAGCTTTTGCCCAGCCTTATTAATGTTTTTGCGGACAAAATATTGACAGTGGCCCCGTTATCGACTAATACTTTACTAATAGGAATACCTTCGATTTCTGCCTTTATGAACAAAGGTTTCATATGATTATTATCTATTTCTTCTTTCGAAAACAGTAATTTTGACAAATTTTCGACTTTTTGCTCATTATCTTCGAGTGACTTATCACTATCAATTTTAAAACAAGAAGCGTTACCTTTTTCTTCGTCAGATGTGAATTCAAGGCTATTTCCTTCCTCATCCGTTCCTTCTTTGGCTGCGAATTCGGCTGGCAGCACAGTCACCATATCTATGTTTCTATCTTCCTCAAGTTTCAGTACCCTTTCTAAAGTAGCTTCTTTTGCTTTTAAATCAGCTTCGTTTGCTGATTCCTCGCATAGTGTATCTCCCAGTAGAATATCCAAGTCGTCGCCTGACTCGAAATCTCCCAACTCTTCATCTTCTTCAGTTGTAACACCTTTTCCTTTCAAGGCTGCTTCTCTTAACTGGTCACTCAAACGATCGACATCTTTCTCAAAATCTTCTTCACTGGGATTCTTGACTATCTTCGACTTCAAGATTCCTTTTGACAAAGCCTCTTCTTCCACCCTGAGATTTGCAATCATCGCCTGTTGTTGCATTTCCAAGGCTACCGCTGTTCGAGAATAAGCTACTTGCTGAGCGATGAC
Organism: Buddleja alternifolia; assembly: GCA_019426215.1. Taxonomy (NCBI): domain Eukaryota; kingdom Viridiplantae; phylum Streptophyta; class Magnoliopsida; order Lamiales; family Scrophulariaceae; genus Buddleja; species Buddleja alternifolia. The sequence continues at coordinate 28,057,926 of CM033393.1, read as the reverse complement.
CCTCGGGTGGTCATCTCTCTTTCTTTCGACATTCCTGTGATATCCTCCAAGACGTTCTAAAGGTGATTTTCTCCCTGATGAGGCGGATCTCCCAAATCCTCTGCCTCCTCTTCCTCGAAAGTGCCTATCATAAGGCATAGTTCCAAACCCTTGGTTGTTTGTCTCATACCTTTGTCTTTTATTCCATTCCCTTTGATACGCGGGAATCCAATCTGGGTCATTTGGAATAACTTGCAGCCTCACTAGTTCGTAATGTAAGGTATCTGCGCACTGTCCACACAAAACCTTCTGCATTTGGTTAAATTCGTCACCACCCTAGCAGGTGTCTGGTAAACAATTTCTCGAGCAGGGGTTTCGAGCACCTCCTTATACGATTTTTCCCCTTGCCCTTGAACAATTGAATTGATCTCGCTGACCACCTCTTTGTTCTTTGGCTTTCCATCCTGATCAAAATCCAGGATTCTCTTGTCGATTCCAGACAAGCATATCGTACCCCTCTCATACTGTTTCGCTACAAATCGCCTGAAAATCTGACACTGGTCAGTGGTATGCAGAGTATTCATATGCCATCTGCACATGCCTTCCAAACCTTCGTCTTTCACCTTCGGGAACGTTAGTACACCTTCATCAATCAGCCTATTGAACAATTGGTTTGCCAACTTGGCCTCTTTTCGTACCTGCACATTAAGATTTTCGAACTGGTTAATATCCACAGTATTAATTTCGAAATTTAGAACTGGGAATGGATTCTCATCTATATCTGCTTTTTGATTGTCAGGAAAAATTATATCTTTCGAATCCAATTTTTCTTGTATCAAATTCCTAAACATAATGCATTCATTCGTTTCATGCGAAAAAGCATTGTGCCATTTGCAATATAGTTTTCCTTTAATTTCTGATTTCGAAGGTATTCTATGTCTCCCTTTTAATCTAAGTTTTTTATTCGCAAGAAGCCAGTCAAATATTCGCTCGGTTTTAGTCACATCGAAACTATATTCCTTTTCTTTCTTTGTCTGTAAAGATCCTGTAGCTACACAGTCTTTTCTCTCGAGAGCTCCGCATTGAAACGGTGGCCCTTTAACAAATTCTGCCAGATCGATTTCATAGGCATCTTCGAATGCCCATGGAATCCCCACCTCGAAGGCATTGAAACCCTGGTGTTTTCTTTGGCTTTCCTCTCTTAACATATTTTCGTATCTCACCGCACTCTCTGCCAAAGCTCTAAAATCAGAAAACATCATTCCGTCGAATTTTACTCTGTAATCAAAAACCATGTTTTGTTGAGCCAATTGAACAAACTCAGATTCGGGGATGTTCAAATGACATTTAATCCTAGCTTTCTTAAATCGAGCCAAGAATTCTTCTATTGACTCTCCAAGATTCTGTCTTATTTTGGCTAAGTCACTCATGGTCATGCTCGGTTCAGTTCGAGCAAAATGATTTTGGAACTGAAATTGCATCTCATCCCAAGTATGTATCGAATTAGGTGATAAATTCGTGTACCAGTTAAACGCTGACCCGGTTAAAGAACTAGGGAATAACCTTAATTTGAGATAATCCTGATCAGCTGCCTCTCGGCATTGGCAAGTGAATTGAGACAAATGTTCGAGAGCCGACACATGGTCTTCTCCAGAAAACAAAGTGAAGTTAGGAATTTTATATGTTCTTGGGAAAGGAAAATTCCTGTCTACCCAGTCGGGGTAAGGTTTCCCAGGAATCAAACGGTGGTTCCTTCGAAAACCAGGCCCATATATTCTTTCGATGGCCATTTCCACTTGATTTTGAAGAGGATCTTGAACTAGTGCTTGTGGTCCAAAATTGCCCCCCAAGCAATTATTAGGCGTATAGTGCCCCCCAGCATATGGGATTTGCACATTGTTACTCATAAAAGGGAAGTTTTGGTTTGCAGGCAAACCTTTACTTCCTATAAAAGGGGTGTTCAAAGACCCCATATATGGGTAACTCTGAGGCGCATTCTGCGACCCATTGTAATATCCCTGACTATAAACATTATTTGGCCCAAGATTTCCAAAATTGGTATTAGGTGGATACCCAGAGGGCATTGATTCTGAAATGTTCGGTGGTACAGGGACATTCGGTCTTGGTGGTTGAGGAATAGCTTGAGTTGTTGACTGAGGAATAGTTTGAGTTGTATAAACATTCCCCTGACTCACACGCGGATGCCCCCCAGCATTGTGATGATTCGAGAAGTGTTGTTCCTCGAAGGGCACTTGACTCGAAACAGGAGGGGTTCGATTCGAGCCTTGACCAATCTCGAACCTCCCTTCCTGAGTTCGATTAGGCTGGGTTGTATAAGCATTCACCTGACTCGCACGTGGATGCCTCTCAGCACCCCAAGGATTCGAGAAATACTGCCCCTCGAATGGTACTTGACTTGAAGTAGGAGGGATCTGATTCGAGCACTGGCCAAACTCAAATCTTCCTTCCTGAGCTCGAGTATCTCGAGGATACCCGAGAGGAACTTCATCTAGATTAACTGTTCTGGTTCGAATCCCAGGTTCTACTGATATTAATTGAGACACTTTTTCGACCAGAATGTTATGTCTGTTAATTAAGGGTTCGAGCGCTGAAGCTATTTGGGTATTTATCATGCTCGAAAAAACATCGCATGTCTGATTAAAAATTTCTCCTAATTCTGTAATTACTCTAGTAACCTCTCGGGCCAAACCATCTCGAGCATTTATTGCGATATCCTGCACAATTGCAGTAAATATTCGGGCTGACTCCTGTGCTAATGCTCGGTATTGATCATTGAATTCTCTTCTTTGATCTTCGCGAGCACTCGCAAGGGTCTGTTTCATAATTCGGACAAATTTTTCGTACATTTTGTCCGCTCTGACTTCACGCCTACTTCTCTTTAGAGTATGAAGAGGATTTTTCTCTATCATCTTTTCACAGTAAAAAGAAAACCAAAATCCTTTTCTCTTTCGCTCAAGAAGCCAAGAGTTCGTCATCTTCTTTGCTAGCACTGGTAGAAGAAGACGAGGGTGGAAGCTAAGGTGTGGATACACTTGGAGGCGCCAATTCAAGCACTGAAAGCAAATACATCCTACATATTTTCTTTGCAAGGTAATCGTAAAGTTAATTTTATCGTTTTTATCGAATCCGATGATATCATATCAACCTATCCCTAATTTGGGGATGCATTTTTTAATTATTTTTAATTTTCGTTGTGTGCATCCCTGGGGACGATTCCTAACATCCTGACCACATAACGATCTTCGAGAATATCAAAGCTCCAGCTAGCTCATCAAGCATCTCATGTATCACCAGAATCAAATATTTGTTTGGAATAGTAACTTTATTTAATTACCGATAGTCCACACAGAAATGCCAACTTTTATTTAAGTACTAGACTCGAAAATGGGCTCAAGATCGGCTTTGTAATCCCTGCTAGTAACATATTTTGACCACACATTCGATCTCATCCTTCTGTATCTAATCATACTGGTAGGGGAGCACTGACACAAGCCCAGCCTCCATCTGCAACTTGATTCAGTGATCGGTCGACTGAATTAGCGGAAGTTCGGTAGGCTCTCCAAACACGTTCCAAAAGCTGCTTAACAATTTATCCACTCGGGCCCTCGTGTCTTTCCCCACCGTCGGATCCACTGTGTCGCCTCCATTCCCTTGCAGAACAACTGCCCAAGAATCTGAGTCTTGCATTTTTAGAAGTGACTTTAGGCTCACCTGCATTAGGTCTCCTTAGAATAGGACAAACTATTTTCCATTTTAGAAAGCTTCGGTCATAGTTTGCCAATTAATTCGAACGTCCCCTAATGTCTCTAACCAGCCTATCCCGAGTATCACGTCTGCTCCGCCAAACGGGAAAACATAGCAGTCAGACTGAATACTGCATGGGACAAATTGTATGACCATTCCCCAAAAAATTCTTTTGGATTCATGCCGCCTCCTATCACCCAGTTGGACCCCAAATTTCCTCGTTTCCTACGGGATTAACTTCAGCTCCACCACTAATGAGTCGGATATGAAATTGTGGCTTGCACCACTATCTATAAGCATTGTGACTATGTGGCCACCCACAACCCCACTCAATTGCATAGCCCGTGGCCTGGACAAACCAACCATCGCATATAGGAGCAGGGCCACAATTTTGGGTTGCTCATCTTCAGCAGAAAGACACGGCTCTCCAATTTCTTTCACTCCACTTCGTCAGTCAAGTCTATATCCCGTGGGTCCCCCCTCATCGACCAATAGCACCCATAGTTGTTTATTCAAGCACTCTTGCAATGGATGGTACGGTAGTTCACAATGAAAACATAACCCTTTAGCCTGTAAGCACGTGTTTTCCTGTTGAGTTTTTCCGGGACGGTGTTCGAGCAGTAGATTGGCCCAAAACAGTCGACCACACCTATAGGCTTTGATTTGAAGTCATGATGTCTTGGTCTGGTGGTCTCAAATCCTCCCGGTAGAGAAGGGTGTTGTTGGCCAGCAGTAGGCTACATTTCGCGAAGCTATCGGTGCACCATGAAAGGGTGGTGGCTAGAACCTATTTGTGCAGGTGCTCGTTTGAAGGCATAGGTCTGCCTCAATATCCGAGGCCATCTGCATGGCTGTCTCTAAATCCTCCAGGCAGAAAAATTGAATCTTGTTGTGAATATTGTCACGTAATATGTGCATAAAATACCCCAAATAGTGCTTATCAGTCAAACCTGGTACCCTATTCGTAATATGAACTAACTGATTCACATACTCATCTACAGATCCCATCTGCATAACCGTTGATAATCATTCATATGGGCTCCCCATATAACGTTCATCAAATCGCACCATCAGGGCCTGCGAGAATTTAGGCCAGGTCGAGTTCGATTTATGATGATGCAACCACCGATACCAATGCAATGCAGCGCCTTACGTGGCTAACTGCACTTTCTGTTCTAGGGGTGTATGGTGAATCTCAAACTTCTGGTCAACATGTGCAAGCCATCGAATCGAGTCAGACCCATCCAAAGTAGGGAGATGAGCCGTCGAGGAGGGGGGGTTAGGTGCAGTGGTCGTCACCGTCGCAGCAATGGCGCTGTCTGCGGTTGTGCGTGGGTCTGACGTCGGAGGAGCATGTCAATGGTGCGGTGGACGGCTGTGGAGGTTGCACCATCACGATCAGCTTCGTAAGGGTAGCCATAATTTCCGACAACTGGTTTCTCATCAAAGTCTGATCTTCTCACATCACGCTAAAAGCATCCTCCAACTTCTCCACATGGTTATCAGTCGAAACTCTTGTGTTTGTCATCTTCACGGGTTTTCGATCTGGCGGGTCAGGCCAAATTTATGAAACTTAATTCAATAAAATGATAAATAGACTCAAGAACGAGTTCTTGCCCAAGTCAAAGCTCGTTTATTCACCAAAATAATCAACAACCCCAAATAAAACCTAGCAACTCCTACTTATACTCTAATAGAGTTCCTACCAAAATTAAGACTCCTACTAACAAAAAGAAACCAATTACTAAAAGGAACAAAATAACACAGAAGGAAATCAATCATCATCAAATCATTAAGTCGCTTGCTTGATCTTCCCGCGCCTTTGATACACACGCAGCAGCGCACCATCAGCTCGCCCTCCACATCATTCTCTCTCTGCCATGTCAACCCATTTCACGACACACACACACACACACACACACACAGAGGCAACAAGGAAATGGACAGTGCAAGTGGGGGGTGGAGGATGGAAGTTTGGCAAGCAGCGAGTTTGGAGAAGGAGATGAATTTTCCTTATTGTTTCGTAAAAAAAAAACAATCGAGACTAGGGAAGGATTTCGAATAGTCGTTCCAAGCCCGTGATAATTCTCCACTTAGAATTATCTTTCAACCCCCGCGCTTGAGTTCGATACGCTAGACGGTGGTTCAGAATTTAACACTTCGATGTGTTGTTTAAATTAGTTGTTCGGACCGCAATTGATGAAAATATGTATCTTCTTCGAATGATACAATAATACTAAAAGAACAATTCAAGTACAGGTAAGAATTATTTCTCTGATACTTAAATCTGACACAAAATAATTCTATACCTACGTGAGAATCTTCTTTTCTTAAAACGATGAAGATGAATAGAAAACTCAGGTCAAGATACAAATTACTATCAAATAATGAAATCTGAAAACATGTAATCTATACCTCCATAAAAGTCTTCAATTCGTGCTAGTTACAGAGAAACACTGGTCTAACTCCGGGATTGGATCCAGCAATTCTTGAACAAATCTACACTACAAACTACTCCTAATTATATTTACGCCTACTCCTATGATAAGAGAGAAAAATAAGTTGTTCTGTGTTTTTGATGTCCTCTTCTCTCTCTTCTTTCCCGCTTTTATACTTCTGTGTCGTGGGTTTGCTTCTTCAACCGTCGAGAACCGCTTCCCTCTTCAACCGTCGAGAACCGCTTCCAACTCCTCTTTTAAAAATCCTTTTGTTTTGGCGGGATATTATTGTCGGGTTTTTGACTCTAATTTTATCAGACCTGGTTCATTGTTTTTTTCGATGGGCTTACCCTTTTAAACTTTTGGACCCATTAATCATTGTTGGGCCTGTTTTAGGTCTTTCACTTTGGGCCTTTCTTAGGTCTTTCAACCTATTTTATTTTTTAGTGTAAACACTTATTTTCCTCTTTAAATTAAAAAATTTGTGAAGTAATTTTTTTTTTATTTTATAAAAGAACTGTTTTGATAGTAATGTAATGATTAAATCCTATGATGCGATACTCCTAAAATCGACCCCGTACAGTATGGTACCCGTATCCTGCACGGATACTCTCAGATACCGTGTCCAGACCATTTTTGAAGTTTCCAAAAATAAAAAGAAAAGAAAAAATTATGGATACCGTATCCGACACAAAATTTGAATTATCCGATACGTTGTGAATACCAGATAGAATATTTGTTTAATATTATATAATACTTTTTGGATTAAAATAGAAAAATAGATAATATTTTTGGTCTTTTGTTAAAAATTAACACATAAAAATTAAATAAATAACAAAGAAATTTATAGAACTAGAAAAATTTTTATTTATATCAATGAATTTATTGAATCAAATTTATTTTTATATATTATACATGCATATATATAGTCGTATCCTCGTCATGTCGTATCCTAAAATTTTGAAAAAAAACGCATTGACATACCCGTATCGTGTCGTATTCGTGTCGCTGTATCCGTACCCGTGCAACCTTAGATTAAATCTCATAAGAACCCATTAAAAACAATATATACACATGGCATAAAATCCATTATTTAAAACCATATTGATTTTCTAAAGAGGATCAAAATTGTTTTCTCTAGTCTGCTTCCAAGATCCACTTTCACACTAATTCTAAAGAGGATCAAAATCGTTATTCTAGTCTACATCCTATAACCCCTTTCACACTTAGTGTACTCTGAGTAAGATCAAGAATATTTTTAAATAATCTTAAATGCTATTATTAAACATAATGTATTTTTACGAAATAAAATTATTTTAGACTTCAAGAAATATTAGGTAATGAAAATTTCAGGAAATTTTTCGGTGAATTTGTTGCAAATAATTTAATGCTAATTTTTAATTTCAAGAAATTTCAAGTTTCAATAATAATAATTTCGGGAGATTTTGGACTTCGATTGAAATTTCGATAAAGACTGCAAAATCGGACTTAAAATGAGATTTTACATTGAGCCCTCCGCAAATTCAAAATTTCTATAAAACAATTCCACCATTATACAGATAAGAGGGTGCCCTGATAATTGCTCTTGGTGGTGTTTTGTGTAATTTACGCTAATTATAATGCGACAAGATAAAATAAAGGAAAAATTACTCTCAAACCCCCTCACTTATGGTGTAATTACACAAACTCCCCTTCATTTTTTGAAAGTTATAATGAGCTCCCATGGACCCAGTTTTAGATTACACGAGCACCCACTGTCAGTTTTTTTGGGCAAAAAATTGATGACATCATCAAAATACTTTTTGAATATCCCCATTTTACCATTTGATTGGCCAAAATACCTCTTGGGGGTATTTGTTATTTCTGATTATGTCCAAGGGGTGTAAATGTAATATAATTACATTTGAGGTATTATTCTTCTTCATTTTCAATTATTTACTTAATTTTGATTTTAATTTATAGTTTTTTTTAAAGACACTTTATTTTAATGGTTATCAATAGTCAACTCTTAACTAAAGAAAAAGCATTTAATTATATTTTACTCATTACTTAACTATTTAATTATTAATTTAGTAATAATGAGTAGTTACATTTGTGATATACTACATAGTATGTTTATATATATATATATATATATATATATAATAAATACAATCTTTGAGGTCATTCAAGTAAGCGCGCATGTGGATGGCCTAATTGAAGTCAATTTTGTCACATAAGTAATTTAGTTTGTATTTTTTTTATTTAATTTGAATAAATATATTTAGTAATCATTATTTAGAACATTCAAAATTTGAAATTCAAGATAAGGTAGTTAACGATATAGTTTAAATTCAAATAAAAAACTAATTTTTAATATTTATTTTTCTTATTAATTATATTTATCATTCATTTTATTTCTTAATATTGGTTTTATTCAGTTTACCAATCATACAATATTATTTCTTGAACTAAAATAATATGATTAATACTCATATAAATAAATTTCTCGATGATATTCATCAAATCTGAATCAAATTTTTATTTTACATATTATAGATTATCTGAATTTGATTGATTTTATTTTATAAATTACCAATTATGTATTATATAATTTTATCTACATAATCAGTATCCCGTGCCTTGGTACGGGGTTCCGCTAGTGTATATATATATATATTATTTAACAATTATTTAAGTTTTTAACTAATTAAGCTAAAAAATGATAAATAACTATTTTTACAAATAATGAAAAACTAGTTGTACCAATAATCACTCAGCTAGAAGAATTAATAATTATAGTATCCAACTTAAAAAAAATTAAAAAATTATAAACTAGAAGTTTAAAATTTTCTCATTTATTTATAAATAATTAATATTACTCAAATTCTTCAATCTTATTAAATAAAAATATTTTTCCTTTTTCTTCCTCCACCTTTCTCGTTCTTCTTCACCCACCCCTTCCGTATATCCCGCCGCTGCCGGACCTTCCTCCACCAGAAAAAGGCGCCACTGCCACCACCACCGGCCATCCGATCTACCCATGGTTCGCAGGAACTCCGTTATCTCGGCTGGAATGGTCAACGGAATGGGAACGGAGGCTTCCGTTCCAAAGTTCTAGTCTAGAACGGAGTCGGACTTGGATCGGAAGGGAGCGCCCGATTTCTCGGTGGAACGACCGAGAAATCGGATTGTACCGGCTAAATCGCCGAATTCTCGGCGGAACAGAACGGTGAGTTGGTCTTCATGTGTGATTGAGGCTGAAAAATATAATAACAAAGATATGGCTGATCTTCGGTGGCTCTTCACTGCGGCGGCGGTGAAAGGGGATTTTAGGGTGAGGAAAAAGAAGAAGTTGGGTATACTGTACAGGGAGAGATAGAGTAATGCTTTAAGAAATATATTATTTTCTACAAATTACTTTTATATTGTGTAAATTGGAAATTAATAATAAATTCATATTTTAAGAATAGAATGAATAAATGAGTGAATAAAGTTTAATATTTTGCTTAATTTGGTGTTGATTATGCATCATTTTTTTATTTTTATTTTTGAAAAACTCAATATCATGAAATTATCAAATTCTAATATAATAATAATTTAACTTGACAAAATATCAAAGTGAAAATTTTGGAATAATATTTTTAAAGTTACAGACCTCATTTACTTTAATTTTTGTGCTTAAAATGTATATTTGGACAATAAATGATCAAGAATTTTACATGTTTTGATGTTCATTGTAATATTTTAAACTTTAAAATTTTTAAGCAATTTAACGAGCAAAAGTGTGGAACGGCCGCGACCATTCCGCGACAGGGCAATGGAACTGGAACGGTGGCCTTCTCGACAACTGTCACGACCGTTCCTGCGAACCATGGATCTACCCAAAGAACTTGGGTTAAATGCAAAAAAAAAAAACCAGTGATTTAACTTTTTGACTAAAAATCCCATGTGATCACGAAATAGCCTAAAAACTTCCCGTGTTCTTAAAAAATCTGCAAAAAGTCACTTTTTGTAAAAAAAAATAGAAAGAAATATGCATTTTTTGGGTGAAATAATACTATTTTGCCTTTTATATTGTTTGGAGAGTGTATAAATGTCAAATACGCATGTCAATAAAGGTGAAAAACACGCTCGTTTTTTTTACAAAAATTGACTTTTGCAGACTTTTTAAGAACACGGAGGGTTTTTAGGCTATTTCGTGATCACATGTAGTTTTTAGCAAAAAAGTTATATCACGGGTGGTCTTTTGCATTTAACCCAAAGAACTCCTCCACAAAACCCATCCAATCAGCCCAAATCTCCCTCCACCACCGCCACCATCCACCTCCCTCTCCCCCAACCCGCATATCCAGACCCCTACCTCAGGGTGAAGGTCGCGGGCAACCTTTCTTTCATGAAGCTTTTCTAGATGGGAGACGTCACTGCGAGGCGATATTCACCGGCGGGAAGAACTTCAGCCATTGTGGGTGCTTTGGGAAAGCTCCAACCACCATTGCTGGTGGTGCATGTGTGTGTATGTTATGGTGCTTGTGTGTTGTTATGTGCTCTGTGTGTGTGCTGTTATGTGTTGTGTGTATGTTATACATACATACATACATACATATATATATATATATATATATTAAATATAAGGCAAGAGAAGAAAAAAAGAAAAGAATAATGCTTTTTAAAATTTTAAGTTGGAGGGTATTTTAATCCTCACAAATAGTTATAGCTTTCATGATTTTTTAATTTTTTCCCCCTAAAAAAGTAGGGGCCAAAAAGTCATTTAACCATTTCAGCAAGCAAATCGATGGTGAGCAAGGTCGAAGGGAGGCCTATGTAATTATCATAAAGTGAAGGGAGTTTTGGTAATTACACCATAAGTGAGGGAATTTGAGTGTAATTTTCTCTAAAATAAAACACATTACCTTCGTGGTTTGACAATATTCAATAAGAGTTTACATCCTTTTATCATAATAGCCCATATCAAGAATGAACAACAATCATATGATTATTCTCAAAGTTATATATAACACTTTATATAGAACTTTAGAAAATGAGGAGCCTCGGTCGCACTGAGTCACAGATTGAGAGTTGTGGAGAGTGAGAATGTCACTTAAGGTATCAGGAAAAATTACATACATACCCCCTCACTTATTGAAAATTATCAACACCCCCTCTAAGGGATCTATTTGTAACGTTTATAGGAGTAAAATTGCAAAAAAAAAATTAACAAAAAGTGTAATTGTAAAAAATTGTTAATATAAGGTGTATTGGTAATATCCCATTATTATTTTTCTATGGTACACCTGGAGTAAAGGTGTGCTTTTGTATCTATCTCGTTCACACAACTGTATGTAAAATCCACATACAATACACCTTAGTGTGTGAAAGAGATAAACACAAAAAATAATACTCTCATTCTGCCATAGTATTATCCCATAAATGGAAGGAGATTTTCATAGTTACACAATAAATGAGGGGTTTGCGTATAACTTTCCCAAAGTATTATCACCAACAGCGCCAGGCTTTCAACCGCTCAAAAACTCTGAAAGACCTCCATCTCTTGTACATCCTCCCTTACTTCCAAATTCATTTAACTCGTGCCAATGGCCAATTTGTTTTATCCTCAATTATTTCAACTCTTTTTCCTCTGTTAACGAAAACCATAGGTAACCAACAACAAATTAACAAATCGACTCCAAGGTAATATCTAATAAAAGTTGACTGAAGAGTTTTTACGAGGAAAATTGGTGTTTAAATTTCTTGATGTATAAAAGAAAATGCAGCACTGCTTCATTTCGTCCCTATTCACACAACTTCCAACAAGAGGGGGTAGAAATTTACAGTGAAAATATTGAACCTGTCATTTAAAATTAATAATCGGCTTCAACTCTCATTCTTATTAACACTTCAGTTCAGTTGCATTTAATGAAAAATTTCTAGCAGCTAGCCCCAGCTAGAAATTCTGTCTATGCAGAAAACACAATCGCTTGAATTATTAAACCAGAGGACATCATACTTGACTTCCACGGCTTGCCCGGAAGCACTAGATTCATATAAATCAGATAAAGCTCTGTCAAAGCATTAAGTCACTAAATGAAACATAGTAACTTGTTCCTGTTATGAATCAAAATAGACATTGAAAAACATTAACATAACAGATTTCAAAAACATCAAGATATAGGCAATAACACAAAATTGAAAAATGGAGCCTTAAGAAGTGTGGGTGTGACCCTCCTCTGCAGCAGCTTCGAATGTCTCGTCACCTACAAGGTCTGGGACCTCGTCATCATCATCATCTGGCGCCCCGGTAGCACCAGAGGCTGCACCATCGCCACCAACAGGGGGCTGCTTCTGAAACTGTTCAGCCAATTTCTTCAAATTTTCCAAGTTATCTGGACCTGAAAGTTGTTTATGATAAACCTTTGTGAGTTGATATTGTTGCTCAAACTGAAACAACAAATACCCATATCAAGAAAAAACTGAACTTACCCAATTGGTGAATAATTTGAGGTAGAATGTCTTGCAATTCTGGAAAAAGAAACATATCAATGGAAATGTCAAAATAAACATTAAGATAGTACAATACAAGATGAGCCAAGTAATCAAGCTTTTGTCAACTTCACCAAAAGCAAAAAATAAAAAAATAGGATTAACATCATAGGAGAAGTAAATTGCCATGTGTTCGATACTAAGAAAATTAACAAAAGATCCCAAAGAGGCAGCATCAATTAATAGACTGGACAAAAATACAATCACTTATGAAACGGATCTGAAATTCAACCATGTTAGATGTTCTGAGAAGATTTAGTGTTGAGAAAGAAACACATACTCTTGGTCTGAGGAGAACCACTAGCAACCCAAGTGTTGGCTGCGATAGATGCTTGAACTGAAAAACAAAAGAAAACAACAGTTAAGGGCAAGAAAAAGGTTGGGAAGACTGTCCATTGAACAGATTTTGTACTTCCAAGGCAATAGTAATACCTTTGGGGTTGTTGAACTGGATAACTATATCCTCCTTGAAAATATTGACTTCCTCAATTGCAGGTATGGCATTCACTCCTATTCTCTTCAAGGTGCTTTGAAGCCTTTTGTCGTCTGTTGTGGTTGTCTTATGTACAGCCTTCTTCTTTCTGTGATAGACATGAAAATATTCAGTTACAAAGAGAAAAGAATAATTATTATTTTAATTTGTCAAGCGAGTTAAAACTCATATATATATGCCTGTCTTCCTCGACATGTTGTTTCATGAAAATTCCTTTTTCAAATTTACCCAACATGAAATAGAAAAAAATTGCCAACTACTACCAAGAGACAAACCTTCTCACGGTACCCTTCCCACCGGTGCGGACCGAACCGGCCATCTTCATTAGTTTTTCCACATTCATCTGTAATTAAAAAGCATAGGAGTTGGACAGTAACACTAAAGAATTCTGATGTTTCTATGAACATTTTCAAATGGCAAGTACGAGGAAGAGCATGAATGCATAAAGTCATTGCCTCACAAGGACAACCCAACTAAAGCCAACTATCCTAGGAACAGAAATATATAAAACTGAGATATGGCTCTTCTTTACAGATGGGCAATTAAAAGCAAGGAAAAATGTTCAGGTAAGTATACTTATTCACCATAACCCATAGGACAAACTTAGCTGCAACTTTTTCGAATGATACACCTTTTGGCACCAGAGCTAACAATACAGGTCATAAAAAAATACACACACACACACAATAGTAGGTGCAAAAGAAAGGTCTGAATAATGAAGCTCACAATGTCAGCTACATCCACTACAACTATTTTTTGGGTGGGAATGTTTTTTTTTTTAATTCAAGAGGGAGGGGGACACCCTATATATCTAACCCGACAAACACGGGTTGATAGTTATAATCCTGTGTCATAAAGACTTTATCTAGCTCCATAAAGGAGGGGAGAGCCACAACTTGTGGCAGTCTGAATTCGAACCCAGGGCCTCTCACATAAAGTGAGAGGTAGATACCACTAGACCAACAGGCCTTGGGTTTTGGGTGGGAATGTTGGGGGTTAACATATAAGCCATCAAAAAGATCTTTTTGAAAATAAAGAACTACAACAGTGGTAGCATTCCTATCAATTAGTTTGTGTGGCACCATCACAAACAGCTGCCAAACAACTTCTTACGCAGCTTCGATTAGAGTAATATGGATGCAAGTTTAGTACCAAACATAAAGCCCAAAGTCGGCTTATTTTATTACAGTAAAAGAAACTACCGTGCCAACGGGGGTTTCGACAAGCAAACGAACCATCCAGGGCATAATTTCGGATTAAATTAACTAGTCCTAGTTTCCCTAAACCCCGAATGACAGCTTAGACAGAGTAAAAAGTAATCAGAAGGTTCAAAAACCCTAATTGTCCCAGAGAAGGTAAGGTAAACATTGAAATAGAGAAATGAAGCTACAAATTTCAAAAAAAAATCCATCCAATCAGAATCGAACATCAAACGGGATCTAAAATACGGAAGCTTCACCATTCTACGAGCGCGCACATTCACGTACCCAAAAATCACGAAAAAATAAAAAATAGAACCCAGGGAAACTTAAAAAATGAAAACTGAGATGAAAAAATATTCCGTCAAATAGATGTAGAACGAAATAAACAAACATAATACATATGAATTACCTCTGCGAGATGTGAAGTCGAACAAGTGTGGAGGCAAATGGAGAGAGAGGGAGAAGGGTTTGAGTGTGAAGTGAGTGGATAACTAATGAAACCCTAGCGTCAGCCTCATTTAATACAAAACAGGCAGGAAATGAGGGGTAGGAAAGGCAATTCAAGTGTGCATCATCGGGGTATATTTATTCGTCTTGATAATTTCTGATGTTGCCTGACACGGATAAGCCCACTCTTTTATCAGATATGGCCTTAATGCTTTACAACAAATTAAAAGCCCAGGGATGGGTAGTGTTGAGTGGATCTTAAACCCAGTGGTTTTGCAGTTATATGGTAGCACTGAAAAATAACACAATGTCAGTTCATATTCGATTTGAGATTGATCATTAATAGTTTGTTTGGGCTCGATTTATTTAATGGAACAAACAAGTTTAAATACGTTTCTATGTTTCACAAAAAATGTAGTATGGCTTGAGCTCGACTACATGCTAACTGAATATAATAGATGTGCAGGTTACTGGAGCTTAACTTGTGTTCGACTTGATTAAAATTTCTTCCGATTTGGCTTGATTAGAAGTCAAAAAATATTCAAACGCAAATTTAAAAGCCAATAAAAATTGAAACAACCCTTGAGTGTTCCTTATTTGACTCGACTCGATTTATTCATACTATATATGTTAGAATGTAGCTTTGGGATTTTGATTAAATATCCAGATTCATATTCAAATTTCAACGAAATATCCAATTATGAATTCACCAACATTCACTAATTGTATTGCTCTATTGGATTACTCAAATAGAAACAGATTCAATTAATTTAGATTAAACTCATTCATTTTTTTAGATATTATATTAACATGGAAAACAATTTCTTCAAGTAAGTTTGAAACGAAATCTCATATTTCTTCTATATGTACATAATAATTTCTGATGAACTATATACCATTTTCCTTTATGGTCCACAATATTATTTTTGCTTATTAGAATTTTAAAAGTACTCTCTCATGTAGTGATACAGACACTTCTAGTAATAAAGTACAGTATAGATTAGAAAATTTTGTAGTAATTTTCTTGGGGTTCGAAAGATAATATTCCATATTGACAATAATAATTTTAACTGGAAATTTGATAAAAAAAAATTATGGGAACATACTACAACTTTTTAGAAAATAGGATCATTTTTTTGTCCTTAATCTACATTATCTATAATCTATATCTATAATCTATAATCTAAAACTATTATAAAAGTGTGAATGTTAGTAGATGATTTACATTTTTTTACTTTTTTGTATCTAATCTAAATCTAAATCTAATCTAAAACTATTATAAAAGTGTGAATGTTAGTAGATGATATACATTTCTTAACTTTTTTGTAGAGACTAAAATATCCTTATGGGAATATTATGCTAGGAAAAAGAGTGAGGTTTATAAAGTGAATAACTTAATGATAATATATTAAAAATTAATTTAATCTAGACCTTAGTAAATGAAGAATTATTGTTGTTCAATGTATATACCACTCTAGTAAATGAGTTATTTTGTTCATTTATTCTTAGGTAGTATCTAATGTAGTTTTTATTGGATATTTTATTTAGTATTTTTGTGAAAATGATAAATACTTTTTACATGGTAGTAAGTAATTTTCTAAATTAACACACATTTTTTCTACAATAAATAATTTTTATTTATTTTAATTAGAAACATTAGTGAACTCTAAATGAATTATATGACATGTATTAGATATCGATGTGAATTCCATAATATAAGAATTTTTTATTTTTTTTTAGGAAAAAGTAAGTTTTATTATATTCATTTCATTACAACCTAAACCCAGGCATACCCGGGTGTTACACTTGCACCAATCTATATTGTATCACTTTCCATATACTATCCACAATTTCTTTCACTGTACTATTCCTTAAACCAAAAACTCTACAATTTCTTTCCTTCCACAAAAAATAGACTATAGCTGCTAACACAATTCTCCTTTGCAGCTGGTAGAAGACTTTCCCTTGCATACTCTAATACCCCAAGCCAAAGCTTCATTCCAGTTTTCTTTTGCAAATACTACATGTATTTTGCCCCATACTTTTGTACAAACTGCTCTAGAGTAAGGACAAGCAAAAAATAGATGATCCCTACTCTCCATATCATGTTTACAAAGCAGACAACTCTAACCATCAATTTGCATCCATTTACTAATTCGATCCCTAGTCTTCAGTCTATTCAAGACTGCAAGCCAGAGTATAAATTTGTGCATCGCTATTGAGCCCTTCCCCCTTACCAGATTTCTCCATACAACATCATCAACATGTTCTTTTATATGCTTATAGGCCCGCTTAATAGAAAATTTACCCGCTCTCCAAGTATTCTGTGTAGCATCTATAGCATCTAAAAAAGATTTTCGAATTGCTATCAACTTTTTCCAATACCAGGTTGCATTACTCCTTACCTCAACTGTCCAAATATTCCCCCCTTTGATATAGTATGCATGGACCCATTTTATCCAAAGCGAATCTGTTTTAGAAGCCATATTCCACATCTGTTTGAATAGTGCTTCAATATTCCACTGTTTTAGCAAAATTATGCCCAACCCTCCCTCTCGTTTTGGTAAATACAAATCTCCCCACTTCACAGCTGCATAACAGGTTCCATTTGTTTTACCACTCCATAAAAAAGTCCTACACAACTTTTCAATCTCATTGATCTGTTGGTCCCAAGTGGCATACGAAAGGGTCTAGAAAGGGGGGATTGAATAGACCCTGAAGTCTTTTTCGACTTCATAAAGATTCGTATTAAAAGGTTTTGGACGCTGGAAATTTAGACGCTTGACTAAGCGTTTACTTGAAATATAGACGCTTTGGCTGAGCGTGTAATGAAGACTGTTTTTAGAAAGTTAACTTAGACTTTAAGATTTGAATACTTTAACCAAATAGGTTTAAGCGTTCAGTTCTTTAATCAGTGTTAGCACATCGGAATTGATTTTATAGTCTTCTTTTTGAAAGCCTTAGCGTCACAGAAAATATCTTAGTTGCGTTTGATTGTGTTTTGCTTAATCAATTTATGTAATGATATGATGATAAGAAAATTGACTGTAAAGTAAATAACACAATAATTGTAAGGTTTGTTGGGTGTTATAATCTCAACTACGTCCTTCTTGTCCTTGAACACTCGGAGGCAATCCACTAAGATGATTCTCAAAGAATCACACAAAAACTTCTACAAATTAGGGAGAGATGGATATCGATGACTTGAGCTCCTTGGTCACACAGATTTCTGCTACAAGACACTTCTATCCTCGGAAGATGATCTCGAGCTCCTTGATCACACAGATTTCAACTCCAATAAAGACCTTCTCCAACAAGCTTCTTTTACACAAAAACACTGCTTGTGAATCAACAAATTTTCTCACTCAGATGAAAGGTGTTGAGAGTTTTTTGTCACGGGTTTGTTTGATGTTGGGAAGTTCAAACAACTTAGGATATCTCGATAGGAATTTAGGATTCTTCTTTGAAGATGTTTGAGATATCTGTGACTGTCTTTTGAATGTATTTGAGAAGCTTGAAGGATTTTGGCTTTAGGGTTTCTAAGCTTTTCTCTCAAATAATCTCAACAAAGTTTCGACCTTTTCTAGTGTATATACGTGTATAATCTTGGTCTCTTCACCTTATAAGGTTTTTGCTGAAGGGTACTATTTATAGAGATTCTTGGGATTTGTCCGTTAGACACAATCAGGCGCGTGTCTCTCACGCAGCGCGTTAAACAATCCCTTTCTGACATTCCTGAAATTCTGCTGGTTCCGATTGGACAGGAGCAGGTTTGAACTCTGAAAAGCTGACAGTCTAGTCAAAAGGTGGCTTGTCCACAAGTCATACTGTCTTGTTTATATTTAATGCACTTATCAAGCATTTAATGCATTTTGAATTTATTTCCCGTTAGAAATAATTGTCCGTTGGTGATTGCATTTAAGTCCTTGATAACTTGGGTTTTATCCTTCAGGTGAATCTGAAAGCTGGACGCTTGAGTCGCTCGGACGCTTGAGTCAGACGCTTGAAATCATTTGAGCGCTTGAAATCGCTGAGCGCTTGAAATCAGCTGAGCGCTTGAAATCGCTGAGCGCTAAATTCACAAATCCTGAAACAGTTCTTTAGCGTTTGACAGACGCTTGGAACAAATCTTCATCTTCTCTTGACTTCAGACGCTTGAATCTTCAACTTCATCTTTTATAGACTCACCCAGAATTCTATCAGCGACTCGGTATCTAATCCTAAGTCTAAAATCTACAAAGATAAAAATTACAAGCCTAGCAAAATAATAAACTTTCAAATGCTTATACATATATTCTATGAAAGTACAAACTTACATTCTTTTGGGGTCTAACATAAAATCCTATCTTGTCATCATCAAAACATCTAACATGAGATTCCTAACATGATCACTGTCAAAGGTACTGGAAATATCTGACTCCAGTACAATTGAACTCCAAACAAAACAACCTTTACGAGTAAAGCTCTTTCTGCAAAAGTCAACATCCTTGTTGTCCAGCTTGTAATTTTGTGCAGAATCTTATCAATCAAGGCTTGACAGTTCCTAACTGTGAGCCTAGATGATACCAATGGTACCCCCAAATACCGCATCGGTATTAATCCTTCTACAAAACCAGTGGCTGCCTTAATTTGCTCCTTCTCCAACTCATTTATCGCACTGCATATTATTTGACTTTTGTCCAAATTCGCTTGTAAACCCGACGCCTTTGAGAATTGATCAAACTCATATTTCACAGAGCCAATTGAGTTCATGTCCCCTCTGCTAAACATCATGAGATCGTCCGCAAAACAAAGGTTAATAAGCCCAACTTTCTTACATTTAGGGTGGAAACGAAACTGAGGATTCTTATGAAGTTGTTTAAAGCTTCATGATAAGTAATCCATAACAATTACAAACAAATAGGGGGATATGGGATCCCCCTGCCTTAACCCCCTTTCACCTTTGAAATTCCCAAAAACGAAACCATGCATCATGATTGAGTATTTTGTTGTAGTTACACATATCATGACCATTCTAATAAAACTGTCAGGAGATAAGCTTTTAAAACATTCTCCAAGAACTCCCAACTAACAACATCATATGCCTTTCTTATGTCCACCTTCATCACCACACCTGGGGAAATCCCCTTCCTATTGTATCCCTTAACCATTTCATGGCACAAAAGCACATTTTCAACAATAGATTGGCCTTGAATAAAAGCTCCTTGGGCTTGGTCTACCAACTGTGGGAGCACTAGCTTCAATCTATTACACAGGAGCTTTGAGAGGACTTTATACATGACATTGCAACAAGCAATGGGCCTATAGTCACCCACTGTTGTTGGGTTTTTACATTTTGGTATAAGATGTAGAAAAGTGTGATTGACTTCACCAAGCAATTTCTATTTCTGATAACTATCTCTCACTGCTTTGGTGACCTCTTCCCCAATCACAGGCCATACACTTTTATAGTAGCAAGAGGTGAACCCGTCAGGGCCGGGGCTCTTCTCCTCTGGAATTACAAATAAAGCTTTCTTGATTTCCTCATCAGATATCAGAGCAGTAAGTGTGTTTTGTTCTTTAGTTGTGAGGATATGACCTTGCCTCACTATCTCTTATTCAATTCTAGCTATATCCTGACTTTTAAACCCCATCAATTTTTGATAAAAATCCTAAATTTCCTTTTTAATCTACTATGGCTCAGTGAGTGTCTCACCCCTTTGGTTTTGCATACTCATAATCTTTCCTTGTGCCCTTTTATCTTTGATTCTGGCAAAGTAGTACTTTGTACATTCATCATTATTTTGACAAAACTCCACTTTTGCTCTCTGTTTTACAAATGCAGCCTCCACTTTGACCAAGTGTCTCAATGTTTTATATAAAACTCCTTCCTGCTGTGTAAGCGCTTCATTAAAGGGATCTGTTTCTACACTCTTTTTCACTTCCTATAGCTGGGCTCGGACCCTATTTGTTTGTTCTGTAATGTCAGCATAGGCCTCTTTATGTAGTTTCTTTAGTCTGCTTTTTACCCTTTTATTCTTAGAACTCACTATGTACATTGGTGTTCCTTCAACCTGGTGCTTCCACTCTTCGGATACAATTTGGATGAAATGGGAATGAAATTTCCACCCATTTAGGAACTTAAAAAGACGAGTTCCTAACTGAAATTCCCTCAAACTAAGAACCATAGGACTGTGATCAGAGAGATCACTGTCTTTAAACTCTACCGTGAAATTCTCCATTGTAGTAAACCAGGCCCCATTCACCACCACCCTATCCAATTTGCAATAAGTCCTTGTCTCTGCCTGGTGATGATTGCTCCATGTATAAAACTTTCCTGTATATGGAATATCTTCAAGCCCCACAGTCTCAAAACATTGTTTCATGTCAGAATTACCACCATCATATGGCCCATCCGATTGTAATTTCTCATTTGTAAATAGCGTGGCATTCCAATCACCAAAAAGGACCCATGGATCCTTACAATCCATATCTTTTATATCCCTCCATAACTGAACTATATTAGCCTCCTTATTCCTTGCATATATCATAGATAATACAAAGTTGTACTGGCCCTGCACAATTTTACATGTGATGTGTTGATCCGACACCGCAATTACACTACATTGAACCTGCCCTTTCCTCCAAAGGAGCCAAATTCGGCCATTAGTGGCTTTAAAGTAATTATTCACCACTTCCCATTGATCACCAAAGCTTCTACAAACTTTACTATAGTTATTTAGGTTTAACTCTTGTTTCCAAGATACCAAACACCTCTATTTTGTGGGTTGATAACAGCCGTTTAACAGCAAGCTGCTTCTCGGCTGTGTTCAACCCCCTTATATTCCAAGCACCGACATTCATAAAGAATGTTGTGCCTCTGCCTGACCCTTCCCATCCTCTTCCTGACTCCCTACTTGGCCCATAATATGAAACAAATTTGATAAGGCCTGTTGTGAACTCTCATAATTTTGAGATATCTTTTAATTTAAATATTTATTCTTTTATGCCCTTTTATATCTCTACTACCTTATACTAAATGAAATTCGTCATTTGATTACTAAATTTTTAAAGGAATTTAAAAATTAAAATATCATAATTAAGTGGTCCAACAATCCAGTATTTTTCTTCTTCAAATTTTAGGCCCTCGCTTACACGACGTAGTATTATTAAGTTAGTAGATATTATTCAAATGGGGAGTAGGTGGAGGATTAGTAGTGAAAATACTACTCGTGTGTGGCATGACAACTGGCTCCCTCGGCCTTTTACTTTTTGCCCAATCACGCCAGAGAACATGTTGGGCGAAGAGGCAGTGGTTGCAGATTTAATTGATGGTGGTTTAAGATCATGGGACCACGACCTTCTGAATCAAGTTTTTTGGAAGCAAGACGTTGAGATGATCCGTAATATTCCTTTGGGTCAAACTATTACTAAGTATGTTCATGTGTGACACTTTACAAAGAACGGGTTTTTTTTGGTCTGTAGTGTGTATCACTTAGCGGTGGAGATTAAAGAGAGAGAGAGGCTGAGAGTTGGTTCAGCGAGCAAAGAGGTGATGATTCACGGTTTATTTGACATGGAAAAATCCAAAATAAAGTGAGGTTTTCACGTGGAGACTTGCTCGAGGCATGCTGTGAAGCGCCGTATCCCACATGGGAAATTTTTTGAAAAAGTGAACTCCATATAAGCTTTGGTCAAAGAACTTATGTGCATCAACTATATTACAATTTTATGCAAGTGCTTCAAAGCCTAATTTCGGGAGATTCGGAGGCAATTCTTGCGTTCAACGGGCTCACAGATCTGGGGCGTGACACATGGTATCAGAGATCGTCACAAGTCGGAATACTATGAGCTAAGTGCTACATGTGCGGCAACCACCTCTTGAAGATCGATACCACATATGAAGATCGAATTCCCAACACTCGATGGATTGGGAGAAGTACCTGGAGATCAACACCAATCGAAAAAATGTTACTTAGTCTTACTAAAACAAAGAGAAATGCCAGCTGAAGATAAAAAGCGTAAGTCTGAATCAACGGCATTAGAAGGAAGTGAAGTGGTTAAAAAACCAATTTCATCACACGTCGAACTTGTAGGAGAGCTCATGAGCATAGAGCTCATACCTGGAGACAAGGAGAAGATTATCAGGATTGGTTCTCACCTGAACCCCAACCTGAAAGAAGAATTGATAGCCATGCTGAGAGAGCATGCAGATGTGTTCTCATAGTCAACCAATGACCTTGTAGGTATAGACCCAACAGTCATACAACATCATCTCAATGTATTTCCCGATGTGAAACCTGTCATCCAAAAGAAGAGACACTTCGGCCCGAAAAAAGACACCATAATCAAGGCGGAAATAGACAAACTACTCAAAGCAAAGCATATAGCAAAGATTCAATTCCCAGAATGGGTATCCAACATTGTTCTAGTACCAAAAGGAGGGACCAAGTGGAGAATGTGCATCAACTTTCGTGATCTAAATAACGCCTGCCCTAAGGATCACTACCCCTACTTAGAATTGATCAACTAGTAGACGCTACAGCTGGTTTCGAATTATTGAGCACCATGGATGCACAGAGTGGGTATCATCAGATACCCCTAGATGTGGAAGACCAGAGGAATGTTAGCTTCATAACCTTCTTTGGTACGTACTGCTACATAGTGAAGCCCTTCAGCCTTAAAAACGCCCGAGCTACATATCAGAGGTTGGTCGACATGATGTTTCACGACCAGATCGAAAGGAACATTGAAGTCTATGTGGACGACATGGTGGCCAAAAGCCGGACCTCCAGCACGCATGTGCAAGACCAACAACAAACTTTTGAAACCTTTCGGAAGTATAAGATGAAGCTGAAACCCGCTAAGTGTGCATTCGGGATCCAATGAGAGAAGTTCCTGGGCTACATGGTCACAGAAAAAGGCATAGAGGCCAACCCCGAGAAGATCAAATCCATCTAAGATATGCAACCACCTAGAGATGTGAACTAGGTGCAACGAATAAATGGAAGGATCACGGCCCTAAGCTGATTTATCTCCAAATCGGCGGAGAGAAGATTACCATTCTTCAAAATATTGAGGAAAGCAGATAGCTTCAGCTGGAGCGAAGAATGTCAGCAAGCCTTCGCCGAGATGAAAGAATACATGAACCAAATCCCCCTGCTGACCAAACCTGTGCAGGGTGAGCCATTGATGTTGTACATAGTTGTGGCTGACCGAGCTGTCAGCATTGTACTTGTGTGAGAGGAAGGAAAGATGGAGAAGGCTGTATACTATGTCAGCAAAGTACTCTCGGATGCAGAATCAAGATACTCGGAGATCGAGAAGATGGCTTTCGCGTTAGTCATCATGGCACGACGACTTAAACCTTATTTTTTGACATACAAGATAATCGTGAAGACCAATCAACCACTCAAAACAGTGCTAGGCAGCTCAGTCATTGATTGCAAAACAAGGCACATCACCATCCAGTCTATACCTGGGTCAGGTACGAAGCAAGAAGTATTACGAGTAGATGAAGATGAAGAATGGAGAACTGAGATCATCCGATATCTCACTTAAGGTGAACTCCCTGAGGAAAGAAACGCCCGTCTACGCCTATAAACCAGAGTTAGCAGGTTTGTCATAATCGATGGTGTGTTGTACAAAAAATCATTTGTGCAGCCACACCTGAGATGTGTTTCACCGGAGGAGGGGGACTACGTGCTAAGAGAAATTTATGAAGGAGATTGCGGCAGCCACATTGGAGGATCAGCCTTAGCTGGAAAAACTTTGAGGGCCGGATACTTTTGGCCATCCCTTAAGGAGGATGCGACTAACCTGGTAAAGAAGTGCGAGAAATGTTAGTTACATGCCAGCCTTATCCATCAACCCGCAGAGGTAATGCATTCCATGAATGTCCCATGCCCCTTTGCCAGGTGGGGTATGGATATCGTGGGACCTTTTCCCATAGCAAAGGCACAAAAGAAATTTCTACTAGTGCTAGTGGACTACTTCAGCAAGTGGGTGGAGGCCGAAGCCCTAGCTAGGATCACGAAAGCAGAAGTCATCAAGTTCCTTTGGAAGAACATCGTTTGCCGATTTGGCATACCTAGGGAGATCATAGCTGAAGACGGAAGGCAATTCAGCGGAGTCAAGCTGAGGAGGTGGTGCGAAGAGCTAGGGATCCAGCAGCGCTTCAGCACAGTAGCTCACCCGCAAACCAATGGTCAGGTAGCGGTTACCAATAGAATAATTGTACAAGGTCTAAAGACCAGGTATGTCTACACCCTTCCTTTTCAATTACACATCCCTCATATTAATTTGTTAAATTTCATAAAAAATACATCACTAATGTGCTCGCGGACAACACCTGAACCTCGGTTAAATAGACTAGAGGGAGCCAGTGGGAATTGCGTTGAAGAATTACAATCAGTATTATGGTCATATCGGACCACCCCAAAATCTACTACAGGAGAGAGTCTTTTTCACCTTGTGTATGGAACAGAGACGGCCATACCTGCAGAGGTCAGGGTGCAAACCCTCAGGATCAGACACTTCGAACCTGAGCAGAATGAGGAACAACTAAGGGAAGAGCTGGACCTCATCGAGGAAGATAGAGACAAGGCGTACCTAAGGATAGAACAGTACAAGCAGAGGATCATGCCGGACCAAGCAGCGGTGAAGGCCAGATCTCTATAGGTGGGCGATCTGGTACTCAAGAGGGTAGATGCGGTATGCACAGTGAAAAAGTTAGACCCCAACTGGGAGGGTCCCTACAAAGTGATCAAGGTGTTAGCTGGAGAAGCATACGAGCTGGAGGATGGCGAAGGAAGACTGTTACCTTGCCCTTGTGAAAAAGTTTTATATTTGATTATTCGCAATTTGCTTTATTTTACATTTTTGATGTATCGACTCACGAAACTACTAATATTTCTGGATTGAAGTTAAGATTGTGTTTTCAGGTAATATCTAAGAATGTAATGCCTTCTTTGCAAGGTCAGGTGCAAAGCTCCGGAAATCGAGTAAGAATTTGTTTTATGGAGAAATTTGGTATGATGTATATGTATATAATTTGATGATTGAACTGTGGAGTAAGGGTAGTTGGTGGAAGGGAGGTAGTCGGAGGACTAGGAATGTACCACCTGGGTAGGTAGCCGGGGTCCGTGACGCCAGGTGTAAAATTAGTGGCGGACCCGAAGGCCCTACACCAAGAGGAAATAAGGAGGGATTGGGTGAGGAATCACCTTCGGGGTGGTTCCAGGACCTGTCCTAGGAAGACCGGGTTTGGAGCGACAAGGAGGAAAGAGGAGCCATAAGGTTGGAGAAGAAATAAGGAGGGAAGGTATGGAGAGATGTGGGAAATAAGACAGGATACTTGCGGTAAGGGATGGCCACCCGAGCCCGTTCAGGAGATTTGTGCACGGAGGGGAGAGAAAGGTGTAATAAGGTAGGTGGCAAATGCAAGTCCCCACGATTGTACGCTCTTGTTGACGGGTGTTTGATCCCGTGGGCAAGTCTCCACGATTGCCAATGCAAGTCTCCACGATTGCATGAGAGAAAGTAAGGGTGTTTGATCCCGATGCAAGTCCCCATGATTGCATAATGACAATACAAGTCCACATGATTGTATGTGTCAAGAAGATACTAAGAATTGACGGACGATTTGAGGTAGGCCCCCCAGACCAGAGCTGCAGCTACAACTCGGTTCAGGTCTGGTGGTATTACCTGATGACTAACCAGTTTATCTGATCGTGAAAAGAGTACTTGGAATTTTTTGTGTATATCAAACGTTGTAGGTATAGAAAGTGAAAGTACCAATGGAGGTATGGTTGCATTGTTTATTTCATTGTTACCAAGGTTATAATTTGGATATATGTATGAAAGACTAACTTGTTCCCTTGACAGAAGTAAAAAAATTTCGTGTTTCTCCATATTTTTAACAAAGTATGCAGGTATGATTCAAAAGCCTAAGAGAGAACTATGGCGTGGCACAGGTAAGCTTTTAATTTTCCAAGCAAGTCAGATAGTACGCGAAGAGTATATATAAGTAGGCATCATATTAAAACATTTAGAAACCAAGCAGTTTTCCCGTCCTAACTGGGGGCAGGTCTAGCAAAACAAGCATAAAAGCATAAAAATAAATTATCCAAGGGCTACATGTGCCCAAAACCAAATCAGCACCTAAAAATAAAAATTGTCTAAAAGGCTACACATGGCCACCAAAAGTCAGAAAATGTTTTTACTCGGCGAGCTCGGCCCCAGCAACAGTAGCATCAGCATCGGCAACACCAGGGGAAGGATCGGCAGCACCTGCAGGCTGGTCAGCAATAACTTCGTCTAGCTGACCTATGGCAAGTGGGACGACCAGACCTACAGAAGGGGGATCCCCGGGAGCAGCTACAGCAGCCTCTAGGGCCACTTTTGGGTCCAGGAAGTCATCAGACACACCCTCGGGAGGATAACCCTTGGCTCGGAACTAAGCAGCATAGCCATCAAAGCCTTTGACAAAAAGTCTATAGATTTTTCATCAACCAGGTCAGAAAATTCCTTGGAAGCAAGGAAATCAGCTTTGAATTTGGCGAGGAGCTCCTGGCCTTCAGCTGAGGCAGGAAAGTTAGATATCCAGTTTTGGCGCTCCAAATTCAGGACTTCCTCCAGCTTTACCTGCCTTTGTGTTGCCCGTGCAGCTAAGGCCACCTCCAGATCCACCTTTTCACCCAGTAGCTTCTGGTAGTCTATATGAAGATTCTTCAGGTCCTGGCGCAAATTCTTCTCCTTAAAAGAACAGGACTCCTGGGATTTCTTCTGCTGCTCCTGGACCCTAGAAAGATTCTTCTACAGGTCGTCCACCTTAGTATTTTGGTACTGATCCGTCAAGGCACGGACAACTAGCATATGGAACTGCCATGAAGAAAAATAGAACATTTATATAAAGAGACTAATGAAACACGAATGCCTAGAAAATAACAA
Source organism: Buddleja alternifolia (assembly GCA_019426215.1). NCBI lineage: Eukaryota > Viridiplantae > Streptophyta > Magnoliopsida > Lamiales > Scrophulariaceae > Buddleja > Buddleja alternifolia. The sequence goes on along the minus strand of CM033393.1, from coordinate 28,030,153 downwards.
GACTTGCCTTGGGCATGAGAAACAGTGCAGCCCGAGAAGCCTCGCATGGAGTCAAATTCTCCAGGTAGTGACGATCAAGTGAGTTGGGCAGCCTCTGGATAAAGTCCAGCATCACTGAAATATCGTTATTCCTCAAAGCAGAAGTGGGAGTAGGATCTTGAGCCCTGGATCGAGTCCAGAAGGCTGGAGGATCTGCAGTCCTGAGCTGCAGGTCAGGCATGAGCTCCTTGATGGCAATACCTAAATTGCCACGCTTAGCTGGGCGACTGTCCAAGAGAGTCGCCGAGGCTGCAGGCCTCTTACCCGAGGCTATCTCTGACGCTAAGGCTGGATCGTGAAGTGGGAGATATTGCTCTCCTTGGCCCAAGATAGGAGAGGACATAGCTGCTAAGGGCGTAGATGGAGATTGTACCACCTGGGGTGGCACACCTGGGGGAGATGGTGACAGAGGAGGCTCCAAAGCTGGAGGGGGCTTCTTCCTGCGTTTGAAAGCATCCTTGGCACGAGAAGCGTCCATTAGCTCTTCTGCAAAACAAACAACACAACAAACATCATTTAGATACGTGAAGTGTCAAACCTGAAAACCACGGTACACACATGTATAAGACATCACGCAAAGCACTACCTAAGGTCTCGCCCTGCAGATGCTCCCCAACAGGGTTGAAGCCAATATTGTGTAACAAACGGTCATCTACAAGCTTACCTACATCACGCGGGATAAAATTCAGATAGTGCACAAGTTGCTGGTGGTATGAAGATAAATTTCAGGGAGGTAAGGATGGGTCCCATCTACCTTCTCCAGGAATTCACGACGGAAATCCCAGAGCTCACCTGGAGGTGGGGCGATAAAAAAGTAATTGTATTTCCACTTCTTCTCAGTGGGGTGGGTAGCTAAGAAGGTAGCCTGACCTCGGGATGTAAGGTAAAAAACTCCACTATCTGAGGAGAAAGAGCGGGGTAAGAACAAAGAGTTAAAAAGTTCGGTCGTGGCTGGATGGCCATAATGGTGGAGAAGCATAGCAAAACCGGTCATCATACGAATAACGTTGGGGGCAAGTTGGTTTAGGGGAATGCGGTACCTATTAGCTATCTTGATCAAGAAGCAAGGAATGGGGAAACGCAGACCTGCCCGGAGATGGACAATGTAAAAACAGGTATAGCCTAAGGGAGGGCGATGCGGCCTATCCTGCACAGTTGGGACTACGATCTAGTATCTCTCATACTTCCTGGGTTTTCACTTTGAGAAGGGGAGGAGATGAGGGTATTATTACGCCCGTCAGACTCAGTGTCGGAGGACTCAACATCGATGACCTTGTCACCCTCGGTGACATTGTACAAATCACGCACAAATGACGAAGTCTTCACCTCAGAATCGGAGGCAGTCTCCAGCAAATCACAAGGCTCACCTCGATTATGAGAATCAGAGCCGAGACTGTTTGACTTATTTCGGGAATTCTTCTCACAACAAAGAAAGAAAATTGATAAGAGGCATTTTTACGTGTTTTTAAGCCCCTTTGCGTTTATGTTTTAGGTTCATTTATCGCTTAATTCTTGCTACATGTGCGTTTAATTCGTGCATTAAGTGATTTCAGGTCTTAAATGGATACAATCGAAGAACGGGATGAAAAACGATGTATAAAACAAGTTCAGGCCAATTTGCTTCTGTTGTCCACGCCCAGGCGCCAGTATTACCACGCCTAGGCGCCGGAAAAGATGCAAATAACGTCAACATTCTGCTTTCCGGGCCTAGGCGCTGTTCTGTCCACGCCTGGGCCCCGTATCTGCACCAGTTTCCACGTTCGAGCGATATTTTCTTATTTTTAGAGACCGAATTGGATGAAGTTTCCTTCTACAAAGTTGTAGAACTATGTGTTAGCTTCAAATGAGGACTTGAATCATCCAAATCGGAGTTTTGTGGAGAGAGTTATGAAGGAAATACAATTACTGCGCCAGACAGAGGCAAATACTCCCAACATTCTGATTTGGGCGCCCGAGCGCCATAATTCCCGCGCCTAGGCGTGGCCACATCCGAGATTTGATTCCTTTCAGCCAAAAGATCATCATTTGATGGGGGAATGGAACATTTAAAGCCAAGAGGTCATCACATGTATGGGAGGGATGTCATAAGTATGTTTCTTACTAGATCTACTTTTGGGAATTTTATACTACTCACTTTAAGAGTAGTGGGGGACACACTAGGGGGGAGATACACATGAGGAGCTGATTGGTGGTGGTCTTCTTAAGGATTTGAGGGAGCAATTGACCGAGACATCTTGAGGAGGAGGGAGAGAGAGGCATTTGATCCATCACTTTTCACTCATCATCATTCATCACCATTTTCTTCATCACTTTTGGAGGGGAACAAAGAGAGAGGAGCTAAGGATTGAAGATCAAGAGCAAAGATCCATCATCAATCAATTGAGGGAGTTTTAATTATTTGCATTTACATGTTTATTTCCATGAGTATGTATATGTTTGTATTAGATTTTCTTAAGGCTTTGATGAGAGGCTAATATTGTAGAACTAAGGCCATGTGAAGGCCAAATTTATGAATCAATATATGTGAAGTTGCTCTTTGTATTAATTCTCCTATTGCTTTGTGTGTTAATTCTATGCTTTTATTCCAATCATGTGTTTGATCACCATATGCTTGCTATCTTGCCTAATCTAGTTGTTCGAGAGAAAATAGATTAGGGTGCAAGGGAATTAACACATCATCCGAAACAAATGAGGGATTGCCCTAGAAATAGGTAAAGATTCCCGGGTGTTGTTAGCCGGATTCGTTCGGGGAAGCTCTAGAACGTTAATGCGTGATTTTTGATTAGATTCTCGGATAGACATATTTAGAGAACCGTCAATTAATCATAGGATTATTATGTGCCGAGACATCGGGTAATAGTTAATTTAGGAGTTTCCACCAAAGCAATAGGAGTCTAATAATTCGAAGAGTAGCTCATATATATTGACGAGTAGATTCGGTTGTAGCATGTGCCTTAGTCATTTTATCATACGTGAGATTAAATCTATAGTACGTTTCTCTTTGGTTCGTTAATTGCTTAATCTTTTTCTTGCACTTTACTTTAATTGTCTTATCTTTTATCGAAAATTATGAACTAGAATTCAAGTCCTTGTGGTTCGACAACCCGGACTTTTTGTCCACTTATTACTACACACGTCTAGTGCACTTGCTATCATAGCACGTTAGTTTTTAGCGTGTCAAGTTTTTGGCGCCGTTGCCGGGGACTTGTTTATTTTAGTTTACATTTTTAATAATTCTTAGTTTTCGTTCATTTCTTGATTTTCTTTTATTTTCGTGATTAGTCTAATTTTGTTCTTGTATTTAATTGTTAGGTTCTTGAGGTGCATGACCCGCTCCTCAAGCAAGCCTCTATACGAGTTGGAGCCCGAAATTGAACGAGTTCTTAGGACTAGTAGGCGAGCAAGAGAAATGGCCAATAATCTCAACCAAAACCCAAATGGAAATTTCCCGGACATGAACTCACCGGAAACTAGGGAGTGGTTACAAGGTGTTCTACAAGCCATGCAAGCGGTACCTCCTCCACAACTCCCGTCGGTTCGGGGTAGCTTACCACCTAGGGTCCATACCATTCCGGGGCCCGTAGTCGTGCCTAATTTCGTTCACACCAAACTACCACATTCCGGCTCACATTTTTAATATGGTGCAAGGAGATCCTTTCTATGGAGAACCACACGAATCACCACACGCTCATTTGGAAACCATAGATGAGGCTCTTGTGACCATTCAATATCACCCACGTGATCTTGATGCGATTCGTCTAAGAGTCTTCCATTTCTCATTGAAGGATAGGGCGACAACATGGTACAAATCCTTACCTCCACAATCTATTACAACATGGAGTGAGTTGGTCGATGCCTTTTTAAATAAATTCTTTCCACCCTCAAAAATAAATGAGCTACGGAGTAATATAAAAGGGTTTAGGCAAAGGAGCAATGAATCTTTAGCCGAGGCTTGGGCTAGATATAAGGGCATGCTCCGTAAATGTCCCGATCATAATTTTGGGTTGAATGAACAAGTACTCCATTTCTATGATGGGGTTAGGTCACGTATTCGGCATAGACTCAACGCGGGTACGGGAGGAGATCTCCTTGGGTTAGATTGTCAAAGTGTATGGGACAAAGTCGAACAGTTGGCCCGAGAAGACGAGCTTTACCCCGACGATGAAGAGGCCTCATCCTCTAAAAAGGTTGCTTGTATTGAGGAAGTAGTTGAGGAAGTAGTACTCTTGGAACCGGAGGTTGGCAATGTTAATTATGTGGGGAATCAAAATAAACCTCGGGTGAACTTTCATATACCCGAGAATTTTCCAAAAAGGCCCAACCCCGCACAGAACGCACAACCGGGGATCTATCAAGCTCCACGACCACCCTTCAATAACCCACCCCCGAGGCAAGGCAATTTCAATGGACAAGGTCAAGGTCAAGTGCAAATGCGACCTCCCACAATCGATGAGAAACTGGATGCTCACATGAAAAAGTCCGATACATCTTTCAACGAACTTCGGAATATGATAAAGGATATGTGTATGGAGATGAAGGATTTGCGAACACAAGTAGGGCAACTTTCTAATACGATTAACGGTAGAGCCCCGGGGACTCTCCCAAGCGACACGGAAAAGAACCCGAAGGCCCAATGCAATGCCATAGCCTTGAGAAGTGGCAAACAATTGGAAAATGACACTGCTAGTACATCCGCGCCCGAGCGCCCAGATATGCGCGCCCAGGCGCCAGAAGATCCGCGCCTAGGCGCCGATACACGCGCCCAGGCGCCGCCCACTATTTTTGTGCCAGCAGATCCGCGCCTAGGCGCCAATACACGCGCCCAGGCGCCAGAAGATCCGCGCCTAGGCGCCGATACACGCGCCCAGGCGCCGCCCACTGCTTCTGTAGGTTTTCATCCGTCTAATCCAATGCTTTCTCCCCCTATCGAAGTTCGTCTCCCCTTCCCAAATGCTCACAAAAAGAAGAAAAAGGAGATGGATCCGAGCTTTCTTCGAATTTTGGTAATCCTTCGGGAAGTGAGAATTAATATTCCGTTTATTGACGCCATCCTCCAAATGCCGAATTATGTGAAGTTCTTCAAGGACATACTCTCCAACAAGCAGAAGTGGGAAGAGAATGAGACGGTGTGCCTCACGGAAGAATGCTCCGCCGTATTACTCAATAAATTGCCAACTAAGCTCCAAGATCCCGGGAGTCTCACAATCCCATGCACAATTGGATCCTTATCATTCAAGAAGGTGTTATGTGACTCGGGGGCCAGCATCAATCTTCTTCCATACTCACTGTTTAAAAAGCTAGGCCTTGGAAATCCCAAGCCGACCTCAATGAGCCTTCAACTAGCCGACCGATCGATCAAGAGGCCCAAGGGGATAATCGAAGACGTTATTGTCCAAGTCGACAAGTTTTATTTTCCCGTTGATTTCGTAGTACTCGACATGGAAGAGGATGTGGAAGTACCATTAATCCTAGGGAGACCATTCCTAGCCACGGGTAAGGCGGTAATTGACATTGCTAATGGTAAGCTTACCTTGAATGTGGGCGATGACAAAGTTACCTTTGATGTTTACAAAGTCCTTAAACATCCTTTTGATCATGACTCGTGTTATCGAATTGATACATTTGACCATTTGATTGTTGAGTATTTACAGGACAATACAATTGAAAATTCTCTCGAACAGAGTCTTATGAAATCCATGCAAGTGGACTCGGAGAAAGATGATCTAGTGGAAAAGGTTCTAAGCTTAGAGTACAAATCTTCCTCTCATTCGGGAGGATTCATCAAAGTTGATAGATCATTGTCAGGATCACCTCGCCCATCTATTGAAGAACCCCCCTCTCTCGAACTCAAACCCCTCCCCTCCCACCTTAAATATGTGTACTTGAACGATGACGAGACACTCCCATTGATCATTTCCTCATCTCTTTCAGGATCACAAGAAGAGCAATTAATGACGGTGTTGAGATCTCACAAACGGGCTTTTGGGTGGAAACTTGCGGACATCAAAGGCATTAGTCCAGCGATATGTATGCACAAAATACTTATGGAGGACTCCACCAAGCCTACACGCCAACCCCAAAGGAGATCAAACCCACAAATCCAAGAGGTAGTCAAGAAGGAAGTGATTAAACTGCTCGACTCAGGTATAATCTATCCTATTTCTGATAGTGCGTGGGTGAGCCCTACCCAAGTGGTGCCTAAGAAAGGGGGAATAACGGTAATTGAGAATGCGAATAATGAGCTTATCCCAACTCGTATAATTAGTGGGTGGCGTGTATGTATAGATTACCGTAAGTTGAATGATGCCACACGTAAGGATCATTTCCCCCTCCCCTTTATTGACCAAATGCTTGAACGATTAGCCGGGCATGATTTCTATTGTTTTCTAGATGGTTACTCCGGCTATAATCAAATTGCCATAGATCCTGAGGACCAAGAGAAAACCACTTTCACTTGTCCTTATGGCACATTTGCTTATAGAAGGATGCCATTTGGCTTGTGTAATGCCCCGGCCACTTTTCAAAGATGCATGATGGCTATTTTTCATGATATGGTTGAAGATTTCCTTGAAATTTTTATGGATGACTTTTCTGTTTTCGGAACAACTTTTGATATTTGTCTTGCTCATCTAAATGTTGTGCTTAAACGTTGTGAAGAAACCAACCTTGTTTTGAATTGGGAAAAATGCCATTTAATGGTCCGAGAGGGGATTGTACTTGGCCACAAGATCTCTCAAAAAGGGATCGAAGTGGACCAAGCCAAGATTGAGGTCATTGAAAAACTTCCCCCACCCACATCGGTAAAAGCTGTTAGGAGTTTTCTCGGGCATGCTGGTTTCTATAGGCGATTCATCTTGAATTTCTCTAAAATTGCGAAACCGTTGTCTAATTTGCTTGTTAAAGATGCACCTTTTGATTTCAATTCTTCTTGTATGCAGGCCTTTCTTGATTTGAAGGAACGCTTAGTTTCCGCCCCTATCATGTCATCCCCCGATTGGAGCTTACCATTCGAATTGATGTGTGATGCGAGTGACACCGCGGTTGGAGCGGTCCTTGGCCAAAGGAAGGAAAAGGTATTTCGAACCATTTACTATGCTAGTAAAACTCTTAACGACGCACAATTGAATTATGCCACCACGGAAAAAGAATTACTCGCCATAGTCTTTGCATTCGATAAATTCCACTCTTACCTCGTGCTAAACAAAGTGATAGTTTACACCGATCATTCGGCTTTAAAATATTTGCTTGCCAAGAAAGATGCTAAACCAAGACTCCTTAGGTGGATTTTGTTACTCCAAGAATTTGATTTAGAGATAAAAGACAAGAAAGGCACCGAAAATGTAGTAGCCGACCACCTCTCACGATTAGAGCTAGTGAATGATCCGTTAGATGAGACACCAATTCGTGAGGAATTCCCAGATGAACACCTCCTTGCTATTTCTGAAAAAATTTCACCTTGGTATGCTAACTTTGCCAATTACATTGTCACGGGCCGTCTTCCCCCGGATATCACTTTTCATCAAAAGAAGAAATTTCTATCTGATGTAAAGCAATATCTTTGGGACGAACCCTTTTTATTCAAAGTTTGTGCAGATGGTTTAATTCGACGTTGCATACCCGAAACGGACGTGCATGCTATCCTATCTCATTGTCATGATATGGCGGTAGGTGGCCATTTTGGGCCTTCCAAAACGGTAGCTAAGATCCTCCAATCAGGTTTCTTCTGGCCTACTCTTGTTAAAGATGCACATCATTATGTCAAATCTTGTGATCGCTGTCAACGAATGGGGAACATCTCTAAACATCATGAAACGCCCTTAAATAGCATGTTAGAGTGTGAGTTGTTTGATGTATGGGGTGTGGATTTCATGGGCCCTTTCCCCAGTTCTTGTTCAAATAAATATATCCTTGTTGCGGTAGACTATGTCTCCAAATGGGTGGAAGCCGTGGCCTTGCCTACTAATGATGCTCGGGTTGTCACTCGTTTTCTGAAGAAACATATTTTTACTCGATTTGGAACTCCCCGAGCCATCATTAGTGACGGGGGCACCCACTTCTGCAACAGGCAGTTTGAACTTTTATTGACCAAGTACGGGGTGAAGCATAAAATTTCGACCCCATACCACCCACAAACTAGTGGCCAAGTGGAGGTCTCGAATAGGGAGATTAAGCGTATTTTAGAAAAAACGGTCAATGCATCAAGAAAGGATTGGTCCCTTAAATTGGATGATGCTCTTTGGGCTTATCGGACCGCCTATAAAACCCCAATTGGCATGTCCCCGTATCGTCTTGTTTTTGGTAAAACATGTCACTTGCCCGTTGAACTCGAGCATCGTGCTTATTGGGCCATTAAGTTTCTAAATTTTGACTCTCAAAGTGTAGGTACACAACGTTTGCTACAACTCAACGAACTCGAAGAATGGCGTCATCTTGCCTATGAGAACGCAAAACTCTATAAGGAGCGGACCAAAATGTGGCATGACAAACATATTCTCCCCCGGGAATTCCACAAGGGAGAGCGGGTGTTGCTATACAACTCTCGACTCCGACTCTTCCCCGGGAAGCTTAAGTCTCGATGGTCGGGACCATTTTTGATTTCCCAGGTCTATCCATCCGGCGCCGTCGAACTTACAACAGATAAAGGACATACTTTCTTGGTCAACGCTCAACGTCTAAAACCTTACTTAGGGATGGATGGGCCAAGAGACAAAGAGTCCTTCATCCTCGCGGACCCTTCGTGATTCTTCGCTTTCAGTCGAGCTAATGACTCTAAACTAGCGCTTCTTGGGAGGCAACCCATGTTTTCTTTCCGTTTCCTTTTCTTTTTCCCTTATTATTCCGTTTGTTGCTTTATTTTCTAACCTTACATCTTTGTTAGTTTGTGTTTTAAGTGTTTTGTCTCTTCCCTTTTGAAACAGGAAATGAAATTCGTTACAAAACTATTCAGAATCCCGCGCCCAAGCGCCGAGAAATCAGGCGCCTAGGCGCCCGACTCTGAAACGGGCGCCCAAGCGCCGAGAAATCAGGCGCCTAGGCGCCCGACTCTGAAACGGGCGCCCAAGCGCCGAGAAATCAGGCGCCTAGGCGCCCGACTCTGAAACGGGCGCCCAAGCGCCGAGAAATCAGGCGCCTAGGCGCCCGACTCTGAAAGGGGCGCCCAGGCGCCGAGAAACGCCCGCCTAGGCGCGGGCATTACCAACCAAAGGACTCCAGGTAAGTTGTATCGCGCGCCTAGGCGCCCAAACACGCGCGCCTAGGCGCCCGATTCTGAATCTAACAAATATATGGTCAAAACGGTCAAAATTCCCCAAAATCTTCACAACTCCTCTCCCACTCGAATTCCGGCGATTTCCTCAACATTTCCGGCCATTTCCACCGGATTTCACCGCCACTTCCATCAACATCATTCGTTGCACAAGAGGCTCGTCTTTCACATCGACTCGGTGCGAAAATTTTGGGGATAAAAGGTGAGTTTTGGCTTTACCCTTCTTCCATTTCCGATTCATAGCCGACGCGTAGGTGCCTTGCGTTATATATTGAGGATTAATTGGGGCATTGGCCGATTGTTGATTGAATTTTTAGTTGTTATTGCATTTGAGAGCTTGAAATTGAATTTGTGGGTTGTAATCAAAAATTGGGGGTTGATGTTGTTGAATTGGATGGTCTATTGTTGCTAAATCCGTGGGTTATTATCAATTTGTGGGTTGAAATTGAATTTGTGGATTGTTGCCAAGTGTGGGTTGCTCTGATTTTGGTGTGTGTTGGGCGTTGAAGATTGTTGTATTTGGTTGGTTGCATTTGGGTCGATTTGAGTAGTTAAGAAGTTGATAATTGTTGTTGCAAATGACGAGAACTACCAACAGGCCGTCCAAGGGTAAGAAAAAAGTGGGTGAGGGTTCCTCTAATGAGCCCGAGACTCCCGATAGTACCCGTTTTGAAAACCCCCAAGTCCAAATTATGTGTCAGAGTTTGAGCACCCCCCGCACCCTTATTAAGGAGCACTATTTAACCACCCGGGGACAGCCCTCTGTGCACGAATTGATACAATTTCATCGCTTACAGTTTTTTTGTCAAAAGCCCGAGGCCATTCATCTTCCTTGGGTTCTGGAATTCTTCAGCTCCGGGGTTTATGATGAGATTGAGACACGAGGATGGCTGGGGACTACCCTTTTGGTCCGGGGCAAACATGTCAATTATGAGTTGAGACAGATTAGGGAGAGCATAGGCACCCCGACCCCTCAGACATGCGAGTTCACCACTCTTTACAATTCAGGGCGCCTCCGAGTTAGCCTGTCGGATATTTTGCAGGTTATTGGCCGAGAGGGGTGGGAATGGGTACCCGGAGAAGCTCATGTCCCCCGTAGGGCTCTATTACCCGAGGCTGCTTTCTGGCTCGACTTCATCAGATTCAATTTAATGCCGAGTACCAATCGATCAGAGGCAAACAAGGAACGGGCCACCCTCATCTACGCTATTATGTCCAAGAAAGCTGTGGACTTTGCCCGGGTAATCCACAAGTCTTTGACGGACCACTTTAGAAAGTTGAAGAATGAGTTAGGGCCATTGATTAACAAAGAATTGGCTAAGCAAAAGGGAGAAGGTCCCACTCGGAAGATTCCCATCATTCTCCCGTCACTGATCACAGCTTTATGCAAGGCGGCTAAGGTTCCCACATTTCCTTTGGAGCGTACTGAGCTTCCTGGTTCTTATCTCACCGTGGTAGATGACGACTCCCAGGCTCCTCCACCACCAGCTACTTCAAAGAGGCCTCGCCCATCTTCATCCCAGTCTACTAGCTCCCCACAGTTTCCACCTATGGATGCCGCCGCCATTAGACAATTAAAGGATGAATTGAGGGAGGAGTTGCGAGATGAGATGAGGGTGGTCATGTCCGACACTTGTGCTTATTTCCGTCAGCTTTTTGTAGAGCATGATGCGTTTGTCGGTTGGGGGCCGTTTGATTATTCTGCTCCTCCACCTTACCCGCACCCCCCGCCTCAGCAGCCCGCAGATATGCACGAGTCAGGTGCTCTCGTTCCTGACGGAGGTGATGATGAGGCTCATAATGATGAGGCTCATAATGATGAGGGTAGCCCGTTGATTGATTTGGATGATCTAGGCGGCGAGGATGAGGATTACATTGACCGTTTTGGCACCACCGATTAGGCTTATCTTGTTTTATTTCCATGCATGTTTCTTTTTATTTTTTTGGATATCTTTTGTTGGGATGTTTGATATTTTATGTTTGATGTTTGGATGCTTGATGTTTTCCTTCCATGCATGTTTCTCATTTTTTTGTTTATCTCGTTTTGTTTTATTCTATTCTATCCAATGTTTGATGCTCTGTATGTCTAGCATTTGTTTACCTATGTAGTGATCGACACAGTGATTGCCATCCGTGGACTTGATTGCCTTAAGTGGACTCGGGTTTGCTTTTCAGCTTCCCTATGGTGACGTGTACTTTGCCCTTTTCTTTTTCAAACATTGGGGACAATGTTCATGATAAGTGTGGGGGGTATACTAGATCCATTATAGTCATGTTGATTCATGTTTTACATATTTCGGTCCAAGTTTGGTCAAGTTTGGGGGGTGCTGTACCTCTACATGTGAAATGTGTGCAATTTTAATTTATTTTTTTGGATAGAATTTCAACCCTTCACTTGAGGCATTGAGCATGGTTAATTTGAATACATGGTATGTTTTCTCTATCAATTTGGTTTTTAATGGCTATACACATCGTTCCTTGCTTATGGGATCCTAACTAGACTAGATTAACCTTAAGATGATTCACATATGCACCTAAATCGAAGGTAGAGGAGTTGAGTGGGCAATCATTTTGAAACACTTAAAGGCTTGATCCCGGAAATATCAACTTAGAATTTTCACATGTGTTATGAGTTGAGAACGTTAACTTCGTGTGCTTAATAATAATAAAAAGAGGTTGAACATTGGTATGACTGAAAAAAGTCAGGCTTAATAGATACTGGGGGCGAAGAGCACCATGCCTAGAATACTGTACTATTTTGCTAATTTGAGCTAAGCTCAAGCCAATGTAAGTGTTAAGTGAATAAGGACCTAGTTTGATTTTGTGGCCTTTGACACTCGAGTGATTAAGCCCTTAGGAATGTCTCCACATTTGATACCCTAAAGCCATCTGGTTTAGGAGTTATTGGCCTAAAACTCGTTACACGGGTGTCATAGAAAGCCTAAGAGGATCAAACATTGCACATGGTCTAGCCTCTAATGTTTCGAGTTGAAAGTGCATAAGATAAATCCGAAAGTGGAATGAAGTGATAATTTTTAAGTGGCTATGAAGTTGTATTCAATTCTCGTACCATGTGAATAATCAAAAGTTGATAAATATGGGGTTAATGTTTGAAAAGTGGTAAGAATGCCACTTGACTATAATACTTGAGATTTATTACACTACACCCTTAGGATGATCTTTTCAATGTTAAGGCGTAACATGAGCAAATGTGTGATGTGTATATATTTGTAATATGAGCTTAAACAGATGAATTCATACCATTGTGTGCTATTAATCATTGTAATTTACATTGAGTGATCGGGGTTGAAAATCTTTCGATTTTGTGGGTATATCGTCTGCAAACCCTCACGAGACTATAACTCGTCCTTTGAGGTGACTCAAAGGTTCAAAGGCTTGTTGCATTCGCTAAATGCAACCGTTTACTCCACGAAAGTGAGTTAGGTAGTTTTCTTTTTGTTTCTCTCTTTGATTGATGATGTTTCCTTATCTTAAAACTCTTATTGCTCGAGGACGAGCAATTGATAAGTGTGGGGGTGTTGATAAGAGGCATTTTTACGTGTTTTTATGCCCCTTTGCGTTTATGTTTTAGGTTCATTTATCGCTTAATTCTTGCTACATGTGCGTTTAATTCGTGCATTAAGTGATTTCAGGTCTTAAATGGATACAATCGAAGAACGGGATGAAAAACGATGTATAAAACAAGTTCAGGCCAATTTGCTTCTGTTGTCCACGCCCAGGCGCCAGTATTACCACGCCTAGGCGCCGGAAAAGATGCAAATAACGTCAACATTCTGCTTTCCGGGCCTAGGCGCTGTTCTGTCCACGCCTGGGCCCCGTATCTGCACCAGTTTCCACGTTCGAGCGATATTTTCTTATTTTTAGAGACCGAATTGGATGAAGTTTCCTTCTACAAAGTTGTAGAACTATGTGTTAGCTTCAAATGAGGACTTGAATCATCCAAATCGGAGTTTTGTGGAGAGAGTTATGAAGGAAATACAATTACTGCGCCAGACAGAGGCAAATACTCCCAACATTCTGATTTGGGCGCCCGAGCGCCATAATTCCCGCGCCTAGGCGTGGCCACATCCGAGATTTGATTCCTTTCAGCCAAAAGATCATCATTTGATGGGGGAATGGAACATTTAAAGCCAAGAGGTCATCACATGTATGGGAGGGATGTCATAAGTATGTTTCTTACTAGATCTACTTTAGGGAATTTTATACTACTCACTTTAAGAGTAGTGGAGGACACACTAGGGGGGACATACACACTAGGAGCTGATTTGGTGGTCTTCTTAAGGATTTTAGGGGGCAATTGACCGAGACATCTTGAGGAGGAGGGGAGAGAGAGGCATTTGATCCATCACTTTTCACTCATCATCATTCATCACCATTTTCTTCATCACTTTTGGAGGGGAACAAAGAGAGAGGAGCTAAGGATTGAAGATCAAGAGCAAAGATCCATCATCAATCAATTGAGGGAGTTTTAATTATTTGCATTTACATGTTTATTTCCATGAGTATGTATATGTTTGTATTAGATTTTCTTAAGGCTTTGATGAGAGGCTAATATTGTAGAACTAAGGCCATGTGAAGGCCAAATTTATGAATCAATATATGTGAAGTTGCTCTTTGTATTAATTCTCCTATTGCTTTGTGTGTTAATTCTATGCTTTTATTCCAATCATGTGTTTGATCACCATATGCTTGCTATCTTGCCTAATCTAGTTGTTCGAGAGAAAATAGATTAGGGTGCAAGGAATTAACACATCATCCGAAACAAATGAGGGATTGCCCTAGAAATAGGTAAAGATTCCCGGGTGTTGTTAGCCGGATTCGTTCGGGGAAGCTCTAGAACGTTAATGCGTGATTTTTGATTAGATTCTCGGATAGACATATTTAGAGAACCGTCAATTAATCATAGGATTATTATGTGCCGAGACATCGGGTAATAGTTAATTTAGGAGTTTCCACCAAAGCAATAGGAGTCTAATAATTCGAAGAGTAGTTCATATATATTGACGAGTAGATTCGGTTGTAGCATGTGCCTTAGTCATTTTATCATACGTGAGATTAAATCTATAGTACGTTTCTCTTTGGTTCGTTAATTGCTTAATCTTTTTCTTGCACTTTACTTTAATTGTCTTATCTTTTATCGAAAATTATGAACTAGAATTCAAGTCCTTGTGGTTCGACAACCCGGACTTTTTGTCCACTTATTACTACACACGTCTAGTGCACTTGCTATCATAGCACGTTAGTTTTTAGCGTGTCAAAAATAAAGGCAACAACAAACAACACAACAAGATTTTGGAAATTCTTCTCACAATAGGCGCAGCACACAAAACAAATAAAGCAACCAACAAATAAAAGAAGAAGAGGGAGAGAAACGTGCAATACCTAAGGAAGTGGGCAATGAACGTGGGTAACCGCTGCTAGAATTTTTTCGTAAAATCTCGTCTAATAACTAACTAATAAATTAAGGTTCTATTCCAACACGGAAAGAAAAAAACAATATACAGAATGCGTCGAAAGATTTGCGATACTTCGCTTGAGTCAGGGAAACTACATGATATATAAAGAATATACCAATCCTAAGGATCCATAGGTTTAATTGTGGATCCAAGACAACAATAGAAAGATTTGAGTCTTAGATTTGCTATTTCAAATCTTGTATATCTAGAGATATATGTATTTATCCAAAATACATGCAATAGAATCTTTGTATTCGGCTCAATCCTTTTAGTAAAAGATTGGGCCGAGTTTAATTGTAATTCAATTAAGAGAACCGAGAGTAATTACTTGTTATCTTACTTATCCAAAGTATCCATTGCTGCAAACTCAAATTTGATCTCTTTCCATACCTCACAAGCGGCAGCTAGTTCAGGACTCCAATTGCAAGCCTCACGGATAATAGTATTACCCTCAGAAGCAAGATCACGTCCTTCATTACGAGCTTGCACACATGCCTCTAGAGCTACTCGGTTAGTTACGGCACCTGGCGCATTACCCCAAGGGTGTCCTAAAGTTCCTCCACCGAACTGTAGTACGGAATCATCCCCAAAGATCTCGGTCAGAGCAGGCATAGAAGAATTGAAGAAGAGGAGGAAAAGGGTTTTTTCTGATTTTAATGCCGAGAAAAAATCTGGAAAAAAGGAAATAAAATCGGCAGTTTTCTTTAAGTTACCTTTTCAAAAATTTAAATAAAAAATAAATATAACTTACAAGGAAAGAGGCGGGCTTCATCCCCAGCCGTACACGTGGCAGCCATCAAACACATACCTAGGGGAAGTTATGGCGGCATCATCTGCCGAGGACATGATGATGGCGCGGCTTTCTCGAATTCCGAGGCAAAAACTGTAGAGGCGTGGAGAAGTCCAATCGGCTAGTCAAACTCACCAGTAGGGTTTTCTCTAGACCCACACAGGAAGGCATCCCCGAACTCCGCTGGTCAAATTGTCATACCTGGATCGATTGAATATTCTTTCGGCATTTTTTGCTTCATCTTATTTTCCACCTGTATACCTAGAGTTTTCTCAGCTCGGTCCATATCAATTATTTCTTTTCAACTCTTACAGCTTGACTACGTCAAACTTTAGAGTTGGGGGGAGGGGGACTATTGATGTGGGTAGAAATCCGTCTTTGGGCCAAGCTGGGTTATCTGACATCATATGGGCCCAAGCCTAACGGTTTCGTGGACTTGGATCCTTCTAGAAGACATCATATTCGGACAGGCTTAGTTGGAGGCCCAGATGACCCGACCTACACAGGTAGGGCAGCGCTGATTATGGACAGCTGGGAGACAAGATCCAATCAATCCTCAATCTTACCATATATAGACCTGCGGAGATCCGTCCTATCTTTCCCAATTATACCCAAATTGATTGTAGTCTCGTATGGATAGATTATGACTTATTCTTATTACCAAATGTATATTTAGCATAGTTGACCTATCCCATTTAAGCTCCCCCCCCCCCCTCAAATTTTGTATATATATCGACTCCAATATCAATAAAAGGACCCGAACTCTTTACCCCCGTGGACGTAGATCTAATTTTTGGACCGAACCACGTTAAATCTCTTGTCATTTACATTATTGCTTTTATATTATATATTAATCTCGTCATGATACTCATATTCTCCCATATTTTAATATAAATATTATTGATATGAAACCCACACACATTAAATAATAATGCCATAATTATTTTTCTGGAAAATCTGTTATTCATATCTTGTGGGTCTTAATGATTAGTGTTGTTCATTGTAAATTTCATTGTACATAAATTAATTATTAATGATTACTGTTGTTCATTAATAATTAATTTACCTATGTACAATGATAATCTTATATACTAAATGTAAAAAAATATGTGAATGCTTTGTAATGTAATTAAA
This sequence comes from Buddleja alternifolia, assembly GCA_019426215.1. Taxonomy (NCBI): domain Eukaryota; kingdom Viridiplantae; phylum Streptophyta; class Magnoliopsida; order Lamiales; family Scrophulariaceae; genus Buddleja; species Buddleja alternifolia. The sequence goes on along the minus strand of CM033393.1, from coordinate 28,013,448 downwards.
TATAAAAAATTCATCATGTATAATTATACTGACGTGTATATATATATATATATTAATTCAATGGGCTAAATATTTTTTCTACGTCATTGTAACTCACCTTTCTCAATGGGCTTATGACGTCTTCTTCTTTTCATTTTCTAAATGAGTATAAATTATAGTTTTTTATGTAACTCAACCTCTATTGTTATCTTGTTATTCCAATGTAAAGAGTCATAATGTAATTATAATTTTTATTGTTGCAGTCTTATGGATATCTAAAATTTATTTTTAATAATTGTTTTTGACTCTTTTGCCATTAAAGAAAATGAATTAAATAGGAATATTTAGGTATGTCAAAAATTTCAAAAAACAACTCATACTTTTATAATAGAATAGAATAGATACATAAATAGTTCTCTTAGCTTAGGTAAAAATAAGTAAAAGCATGATATACAAATATAACTTTTAAATAGGCCATACTTTTATTCTTGAGCAATTTATTTATATTCATCTTTTATCAATACTTCTATGTGTATTGCTTTTTTCGTACTTTTCATATCAATTTTTTTTATAGTATATTTAATAAAAATCAAAATATATTTGTACCTAGCAAATATTTAACGCCTATATAATTATTTAGGATTTCAACTTTTTCCAAGTGACATTCATTACCAAAAGATTTATTTCTAATTCTTTATACTCAATGTCTTTGACTGCAAAAGAAATTGAGTGTTATCATCTTGTGAATAAAACTTACTTGGATAATTGTATAAAATACTAATTAATATCCATGTATGTCTTCTCAATAAAAATAATATAGCGATCCATAAAAAGAGTTGTATTTATCTTTATAAACCCATTATTATATGTTAGAAAGCTAAGTTTCAAACTGATATCCCCCCAGATGAGTTTATTATTTAATTTATAGTAATAATATTGAACATAATTGATATTTTTGTAATTATTGATATTCTTATATTATGCATAATATCCAACTAATACTTATAATATTTCTTTTACTATTGTTTTAAGTTTTAGAAAACAGTTTCAAACTTATTTTTCAGAATTGAGTTTTATTCGCCAAGCATAATATCAAATATGCATAGTAAATTTAACAACTCAAAAGTACTAATTTTATCATTTAATTTCAGAATGTATACGGGAAAAAGAAAAAAGAATATTTTCACTAAGCCAAAAAGAGAGAAAACATATTTCAATTCATTTTACGCATGTGTAATTTGCAAACATAATACAAGGTCTTTTACTAACAAGAGTTGAAATGACTTTTTAGTGACTTTCTAAAATTATATACTCTTATATTTCCTTACTATAAAAATAAAAATTATGTGTAAATTAAATGTAGAAGAAGGTAAAGGAGGTTTGACTTTGTTTGAGCCTTGAGAATGAATAGAAAGAAAAGGAGAAGAGTGAGGGGGATAAAAATGGAAGAACGAAAAAAGCACCTCGTCCGTACATATCCCCGTAAAAGCCTCGTCATCTCCAACTTAAATTCGTGTCATCCCTCTTCCCGCGCTTCCCGTTAAGCCTCTGCCAAAGCTAACAAATTCACACCTCCGTTCATTTCTTTCTTTCTTTCTTTCTCTCTCTCACACACATATAGATATAGAGTGGGAGAGAGAGAGAGAGTATCATACATTCTTCCACTGATTAATATCTCTCTGTTCATCTTCGCATATCTAATCGTAGACTAATATATAAGTACATACAATCACATCTATTAAATCATCGGAAGCAGGCTTTCTAAGCCAGCTCTTTTCAATGTGAGCAGCTTCATCATCAATTTATATATGAACATTATGTACGTATATATATAATGATTTTTCTGTTTGATGATCATTTGATTGATTAACGAAGTTGTTGATGTTGTAATTGCGTGTTGAATTGTGATCAGAAAAAAGTGGAGGATAATTAGAGCGATCGAGACGGAATTTCTGCGCCTCGGCTAAGCTCTCAAGGAGGTTAGGTTTTTATTCCTCGAGAGAGCGAAGCGGAGAGAAGATGGCTTCGTCGTCGGGGAATCATGATCATCAGCCGTCCTTGACGCGGCGAGCCTCGCGCAGCGCTGCAACTACTGTGTTCTCCATGGAGGTATTTGACAATGAGGTCGTGCCTTCCTCCTTGCAGTCCATTGCCCCTATTCTCCGCGTCGCCACCGAGATTCAGAACGAACGCCCTCGTGTTGCCTACCTCTGTACGTTCGTGCATCTCTGTTCCTGCACGCTCAATTAATTTCCATTTTTGTGAAAAAACCTTGTATGTTTCTCTCATCGAATTTAAATCCAAGTGTTTAAATGTTTTCTTCCGTTTTTGATTTATAGGTCGGTTCTATGCATTTGAGAAGGCACATAGATTGGATCCAAATTCCAGTGGACGTGGTGTGCGTCAGTTCAAGACTAGCCTCCATCAAAGACTGGAACGGGTAAATATAATAATTGGTATTATACCACAATATTCAATATTAGCGATATACAGGAATCAAATACATATAGTATCTCATAATGTAATATAGCAGTTCGCAAAGTCACAGAGAGTGCACTTGTTTTTTAAAGTATAATAGAAAAACGATTAATATGCAGTAGTGTTGGATTAGTTGTATTACCTTTTTGGTGCAAAATGGCACAAAGAGTTGAGCACAGAGAAATATTTACGAGCTTGAATATGGAATTCACGAAATAGTAAAAGTATAATTCTGTTAATTTATTAAAAAGCAAACAATCTTAAAGCCTTTTAAGTTTTAAAAAGCAGCTTAAAATGAGACATCAAAATTCGGAATCCACCCCCCAAAAGAAAAGGAGAAATATCAAAAGAGAGGGAGACATAATATAGAACGGATCTTCAATTTTAGCAGGTCAGAAGTTTGAACTTTATATTATTGGTTGAATTTCTCTATCCGTTCATATGTTTCTTAACAGCACACCACTGTTTTCGTCTCACGTTGTTTGTTCATCTTGATAATTGTCTGATGAATGTCTAAAACCTCGTGTTTTCTTTTACAATTTTCTTAACTATTTTGTTCAGCATTTACTGCATAGTACTTTTCGGTGTGGTTAGTGGTGAGGTGAGAGCATTCTTTTACAGAATTCAGAGTCAATATATTATGATATAGCTGGTTTCTGAGAGAGCAAAGCAACCAAATCACCTTAGCTATCCTTTGTATTTTACGGAGAATTTGGTATTTTGTCCCTCATTTTATTGTTAACGACTCGCCACAACACTGCGTGTTAGTTAGCGTTTAATAACCCCCACTTCGCACCCCCAAACAGAAAGATGTAAGTTTCGTGCTTAGTAATGGAATTTCATATAACTATGCATTATGATGTAAACAGGTGGGGAAAATTTTAGTCCATTAGTTTTTTCGGAATTTCCTGTTATATCACAACCATCAAGCTTATTTGTAAACTTGTATTCAGGACAATGCATCAACTCTTGCTGCTCGGGTTAAAAAGACTGATGCTAGGGAAATCGAGAGCTTCTACAAGCAATACTATGAGCACTATGTTGTTGCACTTAACAAGGGGGAGCAAGCTGACAGGTAGTGATTACGCGCTAGTTTTAACACCATTTTATTTTTTGGAAAAATCATAATGTTGGAACTATTTGAATCTTGTTAATATCTTATTCTTGATTTTTCTTTTGGCAGAGCTCAGCTTGGAAAAGCTTACCAGACAGCTGGTGTGCTTTTCGAAGTGCTTTGTGCAGTTAATAAGACCGAAAAAGTTGAGGAAGTTGCTCCAGAGGTTAGTTTTGACTCCAAGTTTATGAATGATTTTTATGCTACTTTAGTTTAAATAGCACTTCTCTTAACGCCCTCGGTGTAGCTAATCATATTAAGTTTTCTTCATTAACAGATTATGGCTGCAGCAAATGATGTGCAGGCAAAGAAGGAAATCTATGTTCCTTATAACATTCTTCCCCTGGATTCTGCCGGGGCATCACAATCCATCATGCAACTTGAAGAGGTGATGCATTTGCATCATCTGAGAACTTATGGAACATACATTTAGTCGGAAATATTAATGCATTCCATTCTTTGATGATGTTAGGTCAAAGCTTCTGTGACTGCTTTACAGAACACTCGTGGACTGACATGGCCAGCCTCATTTGAGCAACAGAGACAGAAAGCTGGGGAGTTGGACCTGCTTGATTGGCTAAGGGCCATGTTTGGGTTTCAGGCATGTGTTGTGAATTGATGAATCAGAGAATGAGATAATCCTTTCATGCTTTTATATGAGGATATTTATCACTAGGTTGTTTTGAAAATTACAGAGGGACAATGTCAGGAACCAAAGGGAGCACTTGACTTTGTTGCTTGCAAATATTCATATAAGACTAATCCCCAAGCCAGAACCACAAAACAAAGTATGCTGCCCCTATCTGTTTTATCTATGAAGAATTGGAATATCACTAATTGATATCACAGGGAATCATATGTTGCATCTAATATATGACTGCATTTTCTATATTAATTCAGTTATTTTGCATATTAGAGTTGCCCTGAAATACTGAGACTTGCTTTCTTGCGGCATGTTTCCTTGGAAATTCATACATTTGATTTTCATCACATATATTCGATTCTTTGATTTGAGCATCATGTTTTTTTATAACTTGAACAATGTGCGTATGTGCATGAATTAGTTTGTATTCATGCAGAGTATGTAACTTAAGACTCATTGTTTTTGGCTTAGCTTGACGATCGAGCTGTTGAAGCACTCATGAATAAACTTTTCAAGAACTACAAAACTTGGTGTAAATTCTTGGGGAAAAAACACAGCTTAAGGTGAAATGAAACATTTATACAGTAAACTTCAGGCACATACTTACTATAGTTTCCATGGATTTGTTTCGGATAGCCTGACGATTTACTGTTATACCTTACTGCTCATAGGCTCCCTCAAGGGCAGCAGGAAGTGCAACAGAGAAAGATACTTTATATGGGCCTCTATCTTCTTATATGGGGTGAAGCAGCTAATGTGCGTTTCATGCCCGAGTGCCTATGCTACATTTTCCACAATGTGAGTGGTTTATTCTTCTTTACATATTTGTGAATCCAAGTCGATGAATTCAGTGGAGACCGAACCTTTTTGATTGTATGAATGCTTTTGCAGATGGCTTATGAACTCCATGGACTCTTAGCTGGAAATGTCAGCATTGTTACTGGTGAAAACATCAAGCCGTCTTATGGTGGAGATGATGAATCTTTCTTGCGCAAAGTTATAACACCTATTTACAGAGTGATTGAAAAGGTACTCATATGCTCAGGTGAATTATGTAGTTGTTGCTAAGAGTTTCTTCTTATTACAAAAATGGTGCTTATGTGGCTCTAGGAATCGAAGAAAGATAAAGATGGGAAAGCCCCCCATACAGCCTGGTGCAACTATGATGATCTAAATGAGTATTTCTGGTAAAGAGTTATATTGGAAAGCAATGTTTATTATTGAGAACGATTTCATTCTTTCTACAAGTATGAATTGACAAACTACTATAGGTCGGCGGATTGCTTCTCTTTGGGTTGGCCAATGCGTGATGATGGCGAGTTTTTCAAATCAACAAGAAATGTAGGGAAGGTAAGATAGTATTCCGGGGTAAACCTGTTTGGGTGAATTAAAACCGGTACTTGTTTGCTTAGTATGACTGCTGTTTCAGGGGAAACGTGCTCATAAGAATCCTGGAAAGCTGGGGAAATCATTCTTTGCAGAAACACGAACATTTTGGCACATATTCCGAAGTTTTGATCGTCTGTGGACGTTTCTCATACTTGCTTTCCAGGTACCAAATTAAACAGATGAAAATGGTCTTCACTCATTTATAAAGTGCTTCTGGCTGAACTTTGGGATTGTTCTACTGCAGGTCATGATCATCATTGCATGGAGTAATGTTTCCATATTAGATATCTTCCAGAAGAATGTCTTATACAGATTGTCTAGTATCTTTATCACAGCAGCCTTTCTTCGCTTCATTCAGAGTATGTAATTCTTATTTTTATTGCTTAAACAAACATCAGGGATTAAAAGGTTATAATTTAGTGCTGGATATACGTAGCTTGAGATTTTAAAATTAGTCACCATATTTTATTCGCAACAATCTCATTTCAATTTGAGCTTTTAGGTCTTATCTCTTATTTGATTGAGAAACTAATTTTGAAATTTCTTTAGGTATTTTGGACCTCATTCTGAACTATCCGGGATATCTTAGATGGAAGTTCACTTCTGTTTTGAGGACCTTTCTCAAGATAATCGTCAGCCTTGCCTGGTCCATCATCCTTCCTGTGTGTTATTTGCACCAAAACGATACATTTTCATTTGGCAACCTCAAGGATATGCTCTCGTTCCTTGATAAAATTAAGGGTGTGCCTCCTTTGTACCTCATGGCAGTAGCTATATACTTGCTACCAAATTTATTGGCAGCAGTCTTCTTTATTTTCCCAATGTTGCGACGCTGGATCGAGAATTCTGATTGGCTTATCATTAGGTTTCTCCTATGGTGGTCACAGGTATATAACTGTTGCCTTCTTGTTCTTCTATACTCTTAAGCAATAGCTCATGTTATGGCTTATCATTAAGTTTCTCCTATGATGGTCACAGGTATATAACTGTTGCCTTCTTGTTCTTCTATACTCTTAAGCAATCATCCGCTCATGTTTATATTGAAAGACGACTGATATGTATTGATAAAAGAAGTTAGGGAGTTCCACCCTACTTATACGGGTACCATTCAAGTGGGTTTCTGAATCATTGAATGCGCAGACTATGATGTTCTAAAGTAAAATACTGATATGATCTAGAGTAATCTTCTCATAAGGTAGTACCGAGCGATCACTTAAGGAGCCAAAGGAGTGTTTTATGCCAGAAAAACTGTATCCTTCCACTAGCTAATTAGTGGAATATGAGATCACTCTTCTTCTTCTTCTAAGAAAGTATCTGCTGGAGACAAAAATAAGACTCAGTAAGACATTCATCACCGAATATTGGTTACTCCAGACCTTTTATCTAGGCTACAACCAACTTCCTTTCTTATGGATGCTGATATAGATGGACACGCTTTAAGCTCCGGGTTATCTAACTTCAGCTTCAGGGTTGTCTACCTTCAGGCTTGAGCCCGTGTGTTTTCTTTCTCTTGGGTTCATATGCCATCTTTATTTTGTTACCTTTCTCTCAAGTTAAAATGACAAACATGATCTTTCAGTGTTGCCCGTTGCATGTGAGGGCATATTCTAGTAAGATCTAAGTTGTAGTTAATATCAATCTCGCACATCTTTCCCTGATGCGAGTATTAAATGTTCGTCCAATCAGAAAGCCAAACACTTCAGTCCTTCAGTATTGCAGTTTGTTAATCTGAACTATGTTAGATTATAAAACAAGGTTATTATTTTTTCTTGAGTTATCGTTTGAATGTTTAAATTGTATGGAATTCGTTGCATATCTTTTATGCTGCGCGAGCATAGGATTTATTGGACAAAAAGAAAGAAAAATCATACACATTGAGAACAGTAAATCATCACGTTTCTTTTGGCAATATCAATAACCTTATAAACTGATGAATGTCAACCATAATTATATTCTACAGACATTTCCTTCATTTTTTCTTGGAGTCCAAATGAACAAAAGTGTTTTTCTCAATGTTCTATTTATAGAAATCTTAGGTCCAAACACAGCGTTAGAATTCAGGGAAAAGAGCTGAAATTCAGGAAAAACAAAATTGATACAGTATAAAATGCAAAATTTGGACTGTTACTTGGTACAACTAGATCTCCAGCAGCATGCCTTCCTATGTTATATGCATCTGTCTTTGAGCTATGATCATTTGTTTGGTTTGAAAAAAGTTTACATATAATTTTGTAGCCAAGAATTTATGTGGGGAGGGGAATGCACGAGAGCCAATTCGCGCTTATCAAGTATGTTTCAACTCAAGATTTTTTTTCCTTGAATATCTTCCTTTGTATATATGAGCTGACTTGGTTTATTTATTGTTGTAATTGGCAACAGATATACTCTATTCTGGGTGCTGCTTTTGTGTTCAAAATTTGCATTTAGCTATTTCATGATGGTATTTTTCACATCCTTTAGTCGGTCAATACAATGTAAAATACTGGCAATTGCCTTCCTCATTCAAGTGTTTGTTTGATCCAGATAAAACCTATGGTGAAGCCCACCAAAGATATAATGGACATTCATTATGTTGAATATGCTTGGCACGAGTTCTTCCCAAACCGTATGAATTTTGTTCTGTTGATTTCTTCCCAGAATCATATCCATAACATACACATATTATAATAATCTTACACCAATTGCAGTTAAGCACAACATTGGAGCGGTTGTTGCGCTATGGACACCAGTTGTCATGGTGTGTCTTTCTTACCATTAGCCTTTTTAGTGCAATATGATTTCCTTAGCACTTCCCTTCTGTTTTCTTCAGTCTGATTCTTTATTCTCTTTGGTCGAGTATTTCATAGTTATAATTGTCGTGCAGGTTTACTTCATGGACACCCAGATTTGGTATGCTATATTCTCTACCTTGTATGGAGGTTTCATTGGGGCCTTTGATCGTCTTGGCGAGGTAGAAGCCGCTAATAAACTCAATTAATTTATTCTTATTTAATGTAGAATTTCCAATCAATTCAGTTGCAAGTGCTTTTGTTATCTCCTTTATCATCATATTTGCTTTGAAACATGATTTGCTATTGATTTTCATTTTTAAAATGTGAAAAACTATTTGCAGAGGAACAAAACGTTAGAAATTGAACTTCATCTCAAAATAAAAAAGAAGTATTATTGTAACAGGAAAAGATATATTGAAGGTGTTTACATAGAAACCAAGCTTCAACAACTTTATTTCCAGTCTTGTTCCTCATAGTAGCAAGAAATGTCATACCACTGATGCAGAGTAAAGAATATATTTTATTACAACTTTTCAAATTTCTTGTTTCGTCTCTAACTTCTCGATCTATGAGGGTATAAGATAATTGTGATTTAGTTGTAGGATCCCTGATATGATCACTGTCGTATTTAATTTGTTGATAACTATCTCATCAAGTTGTTAATTGGTTCTCTGTTCACTTTTAACATCCTTCGTCTTTCCACAGATTCGGACTCTTATGATGGTTAGGTCACGTTTTCAGTCTTTACCTGATGCATTCAACACTTACTTGGTGCCTTCTGACAAAACTAAGAAAAGAGGGCTTTCTCTTACAAATCGCTTTCATAAGGTTTCTGTTCATCCTCTGGCAATTGATATGCTTTTCATGTCCCAAATAGTGCCTAAGGTCATCCCATTTCTGAACTTCTACATTTTCTGCAATTTATAGGTCACTGCAAATAAGAGAAGTGAAGCTGCTAAATTTGCTCAGTTGTGGAATGATGTAATATGTAGCTTCCGTGAAGAAGATCTCATAAGTGACAGGAAAAGCCCCCAGAACTCACTTGTTCTCTATATGTTTCCTGCTCTTAGTTGCCTGATTGAAAATTTTATAAGCTGAAACTAAACTTGGAACTATTTACCTCAGGGAGATGGATCTGCTTCTTGTTCCTTATTCCTCAGATCCTAGCCTGAAAATAATTCAGTGGCCCCCCTTCTTACTTGCTAGCAAGGTAAACGTAGATTTTTTTAGTTGTATGTTCCTGTCATATTCTTGCTTGACTCTCTCTTCCCTTGCAGATTCCAGTTGCACTAGATATGGCTGCTCAATTTCGATCAAAGGATGCTGACCTTTGGAAGCGTATATGTGCTGATGAATATATGAAATGTGCTGTAGTAGAATGCTATGAATCATTTAAACTTGTGCTGAATGCCTTGATCGTTGGAGAGACTGAGAAAAGGTTATCTTTTGTTTTTATTTGTTCGTGGTTCTTATAAGTTGCATCTATAAACAGCTTTATGATTATATTGTTTGCATTTGTGCTAACATCTGCTTTCCGGAGCAGGATAATTGGGATCATCATCAAAGAAGTTGAAAGTCATATATCAAAGCATACATTCCTTGCTAATTTCAGAATGAAGGCTCTACCTGATCTTTGGAAAAAATTTGTGGAACTTATGGAGATATTGGTAAGTCATTTGAGATCAATCCTTCACAATGTATTCTACTTTTCCTTTTCATGTTTTAACGCTTTGAAATTTGAACCTTTCCTTGTACGTGCAGAAAGACAGTGATCCATCCCAGAAAGATAGGGTTGTTTTGTTGCTGCAAGATATGTTAGAAGTAGTTACCAGGGACATGATGGTGAACGAGAACAGGTTGGTTGATTAGTGCAGTACTTAGAACTTCTATTGTTACTGTGTTTAAAAATATGTACCATTTGTTTTATTGTTATCTGGTGAAGATTTATGAAATTTAGCTCCTTCACTGAATGCAGTGAACTTGCCGAACTTGGTCGTGGTAGTAAGGATTCTGGAAAGCAACTCTTTGCCAACATTGTGTTCCCACCCCCAAATACAGCACAATGGGAAGAGCAGGTACATGCGAACGCATTTGAACCTTCATGCCTGATTTATAAACACATGCACTGATGTAGTGATGTGGTATATTTAGTTGGTGATTAAATTTATAACATCTTATGAATATTTGTTTCCCAGATACGCCGCCTTTATCTGCTCCTCACTGTTAAAGAGTCCGCAATTGAAGTGCCCACAAACCTTGAAGCACGCCGCAGGATAGCATTTTTCACAAATTCACTTTTTATGGATATGCCCCGTGCACCTCGAGTGCGCAAAATGCTATCATTCAGGTACAGTACATAGTCCTTCCTGTATTTTTTTTGTCTGGAGGAGTTATTTACTCAATAGTTGATTTGCTGTTGAGGACCCACCATCAACTTCTTGAATAACCTGATTTTCCTACTCTGATTGTTTATTCTCTCTCACAAAGTACTTTAGTTGATTCTATAAAGAGTGACTTAAGGCATAGCTAGAATGGGGGGAAAATAGCAGTTAGTTTAGAATGTCGTTGCATGGTTGAAACCTACTTCTTCACTAACTTCATCATTGTTGTCGTCTGATGATTAAACAAATTCACTAAAATGAATTTCTTCAAGACGCATTAAACTTTAATGTTTAGCTGTTTAGATAGTTTAAAATTATTGTGAGTCATCATTACGGTTATCCTACATTAATGAATTTATCAATCTGTTCTAATATCTGAGTGCTGCAAGTTAATAACATTATTTGCATGGCAGTGTCATGACTCCGTACTACAGCGAGGAGACTGTATTTTCCAAGAGTGATCTTGAAATGGAAAATGAAGATGGTGTGTCAATCTTATATTATCTTCAAAAGATTTATCCAGGTCTGCTTAATGTTACCTGTCTGATATGTACTTGCTCTTGGCAATGCTATTTCAATTTCATGATCCAACTAATATGATATCATTTATTGGACACCCATATAAATACTTTTTTTTGCAGATGAATGGAATAACTTCATGGAGCGTCTAAATTGCAAAGGGTCTGAAATTTGGGAAAATGAAGAAAACATACTACAACTACGCCATTGGGCCTCCTTGAGAGGACAGACTCTTTGCAGAACAGGTTAGCTAGTCTGTCGTTCTCAGTCCCATCCCTTCTTTACAGCTCTCACCTTTCCGTTCAAATTGTTTGACAAGAACCATTTGGTATGCAGTCAGAGGGATGATGTACTATAGAAGGGCCTTGAAGCTTCAGGCTTTTCTTGACATGGCTTCAGAAAATGGTAAGAGAAAATCATTTGCACAATTAAGAGGATCATGCTGTTGAATGTTAAGAATGCAACGTGCTTGAACTGGACATAAGAGTATTTGCGTAGTACTTTCGTGTCTGATTTTTCTTAAAAATGTGGGCTTAAACTGGTGTTCTCCAAGTAGCGTTTTTAAGATGATTAGAATTTACTGAAGTTTAACTATACTAAATTATCTTTTAGAAAGTTGGCGAAAAAGAGATGTGTTTTTAATAGATTATCAGACTCTTTGAGCCAATCATAATGTTCAGAGAAGCTAATTATAAAAGTAGTGACTAGAGAAACTCAGGGTTCTTTTCTGATTGTTTAAAATTGAGCAGAGATACTTGAAGGGTATAAGACAATTATAGAATCGTCAGCAGAAGATAAGAAGAGTCAAAGATCCATGTACACCCAATTGGAGGCTGTAGCAGACCTGAAATTCACATATGTCGCCACCTGCCAGAATTATGGGAACCAGAAACGGAGTGGAGATCGTCGTGCAACTGACATTTTAAACCTGATGGTTAAGTAAGTTGTACAAATTCTGACGAAGTGGAAAAAAGTTTTTGTAGTAGAATTTCTCTTAATCCTTAGCTTAATGAGCTCACTTGATCTAATCTCGTTGTCTTTCTTCTTTACTGCAGTAATCCATCTCTTCGTGTAGCATATATAGATGAGGTTGAGGAAATGGAAGGTGGGAAAAACCAGAAGGTCTATTACTCCGTATTGGTAAAAGCAGTTGATAATCTTGATCAGGTAAATATTTTTTTTATAATACAATATTCAACCAAATCATTGAACTTCAGGTTGATACAATGTTCTTTCTTTTTTAAGGAAATCTTCCGTATAAAGCTGCCTGGGGCAGCAAAGATAGGAGAAGGGAAGCCTGAAAACCAAAACCATGCTATTGTCTTTTCTCGCGGAGAAGCTCTTCAGACCATTGATATGAATCAGGTAAGTTTTGAGGAAGTCTGTGTTTCTGAGGAACTAGCTAGCGAATCAAACATAATGCCTTGCTTCTTTTTGTAGGATAACTATTTAGAAGAAGCTTTTAAGATGCGCAACCTACTTGAGGAATTTAATGAGGATCATGGTGTGCGACCGCCTACAATCCTGGGTGTTCGGGAGCATATTTTCACTGGAAGGTTGGATATTAATTTTAACTTTTCTTTCAAGTTTGATGTATTTGCATGGTTATATCTCTCTGACGTGTCATATTCAACTGCAGTGTGTCATCATTGGCTGGGTTTATGTCAAATCAAGAAACAAGCTTCGTCACCATTGGTCAGAGAGTTCTTGCCAGACCTTTGAAGTACGTCCTTCCCTTTTTCGAATATCACCAAAAATAAAATCTTCTCATGGTTTGTTTTCAGTGGATAGACTAAGAACCGTATAAACCTGTTTATCGTCAATAGAGGTAGGTCTGATCATTGTCGCTAGCAATAGATGTCGTGATGACTATAAGAATATTGGGAATTAAAGATTTCATTTAAACATTTAAATATTGTGGCTTGATATTTAAACATTTGCACAACCTAATGGTACCTCCTGAAAGTGGCAACTTCCTAGAAAGAGAAAATTTAAAGGATGGTGATCTCTTTTGCATATTGTGTTGGTAAAAAATGTCATTCTATTGCTCCTACTAATTTTTCATGAATGATGTGCATCAGCTAATATTTTCTTGGAGTAATATCAAATTTGTTGTGATCAGCTTGTAAAAAGATTCCTTTTCTCTCATTTCTTCTGTATAGGGTGCGCTTCCACTATGGACACCCAGACGTTTTTGACAGAATTTTTCACATAACCCGTGGAGGTATCAGCAAAGCTTCAAGGGGAATCAATCTTAGTGAGGATATATTTGCTGGTGAGATCCTAAAACCACATTTTCCTCATACATAGTTATGTTATACGTACTTTCTGACCTATTTTATTATTTGAAGGTTTTAATTCAACCCTGAGACGTGGCAATATTACTCACCATGAGTATATTCAAGTCGGGAAGGGAAGAGATGTCGGTCTCAACCAAATCTCACTTTTTGAAGCCAAAGTTGCATGTGGTAATGGTGAGCAGACGGTCAGCCGTGACATCTACAGATTAGGCCATCGTTTTGATTTCTTCCGCATGCTGTCGTGTTACTATACAACGACCGGGTTTTACGTGAGCTCAATGGTAATATGTTTCTCTTGTATATCATATTTATTGATATTTAAAACTAGAGTAAGTATAGTTTTTCAAACTGAAGATAGAAAAGCATACTTGATCTTAACAACATATATTTGGAGGCAATAATTTCTAATTGGGAAATTCGTTGATGCTATGCAGCTGGTGGTCCTCACTGTGTACGCGTTCTTGTATGGTAGGCTCTATCTTTCACTTAGTGGACTGGAGAAGACCATAGTCAGATTCGCACAATCTAGGGGAGACGATGCTCTGAGGGCTGTCATGATATCACAATCTATTTTTCAATTAGGTTTCTTCATGGCACTTCCCATGATTATGGAAATAGGACTAGAGAGGGGATTTAGAACGGCAGCTGCTGAATTCATAATTATGCAGCTTCAACTGGCATCTCTCTTCTTTACCTTCTCTCTTGGGACAAAAATCCATTACTTTGGGCGAACAGTGTTACATGGCGGAGCTAAATACAGAGCCACTGGGCGTGGTTTTGTTGTAAGACATGAAAAGTTTGCTGAGAATTACAGAATGTACTCAAGAAGCCATTTCACTAAAGCCCTCGAACTGATGGTTTTGCTCATAGTTTATCAAGCTTATAGCTCAGCTGCTTCCAACCCCAAGACTTACGCATTCCTCACTTTCTCAATGTGGTTTCTTGTTATTTCATGGTTGTTTGCTCCCTTTCTTTTCAATCCCTCTGGGTTTGAATGGCAAAAGATAGTTGAAGACTTTGAGGATTGGAATAAGTGGATAAGTAACCGTGGTGGAATTGGGGTTCCAGCAACAAAGAGTTGGGAGTCATGGTGGGAAGAGGAGCAAGAGCATCTCCAATACACGGGTCTCTTAGGCCGCTTATGGGAAATCATCCTTTCCCTACGCTTCTTCATATACCAGTATGGAATCGTTTATCAACTGCATGTCGCCCAGAATGACAAGAGTATCATAGTAAGCATTTGTAATTGATTTTTTGCGTCTTGCTGATTATTCTGTTTGGTTTTCGTGTACTAGATGATTGTTTTTCTAATGATCTGTTGTGGTTACAGGTTTATGGTCTGTCTTGGCTGGTCATTGTTGCTGTGATGCTTATCCTGAAGATCGTATCGTTGGGTCGGAAGAAATTCAGTGCACATTTCCAGCTGATGTTCAGACTTCTAAAGCTATTCGTCTTCATTGGCTTCATTGTCGGACTTGTCGTCGCTATAAAATTCCTCGACCTCACAGTTGGAGACATATTTGCGAGCTTGCTCGGTTTCTTGCCAACAGGATGGGCACTTCTGATGATAGGACAAGCATGCAGGCCTATAGTGAATGCAGTAGGAATGTGGGGTTCTGTGAAAGCTCTAGCAAGAGGGTATGAGTACCTTATGGGAACACTCATCTTTGCTCCAGTAGCAGTTCTGGCCTGGTTCCCATTTGTCTCAGAGTTCCAAACAAGGCTGCTTTTCAACCAAGCATTCAGCAGAGGTCTCCAGATTCAACGTATTCTGGCTGGTGGCAAGAAGAATAAATGATCATACTAGTATCCACACATAATTCTTCAATCAGAATAGATAATAATATGTATATTTTTACACACAAAAAAAAAAACAAATGCTCCCCATTAGATACTATTTCACAGCGCAGCATCGTTCTGTAGCTAACGTGGCTCTTGTGGTAAATGCAAAATGTTTTGTTAATTGTTTGTTAGCGTTTCGTTTTCCTTTTTGTAAGTAATTAGTCTAAAGCACGTGCGTTGCACGTGGATGTCTGATTTTTCTGATAAATGTTTATAATTGAGATATAAAAATAAAAAGTAATTGAATATTCTAGTAAACGTTTAGCTTTTAACTGAAATGTTAAGAACCATAGCAATTAAATATTGTAATAATCGAACAATAATTAAAAATAATATTGTAGATGCTTTTTTTTGAACTAGTAAAATGCACGCGCGTTGCGCGTGAACTTATGTTTATTGTAATGTTTTGTATAATTTGTTTATAACGTAAACAAATTATAAAAATACACATATAAACAAATTTGATAGTTGTAAGTTAAAAACGATGGTTTATACATTTATTCTATTAGTGGAATTTTTCATTTTATAGTACCATAACCAAATATAAAATGTTAAGACAACATTATTCTAATTTACATTCCTAATATAATTTCATCAGTTAATTTTTTATTTATTTTTTTAACTTAATCTATTTAATAATATAGATACTTAGGCCTTATATTAATCTTACTTTTATTAGAATGCATGATGATTAACTTGATACACATAATTAATAATAAATGATCTATATCTAATTTGTTTAGACAAAATCACATAATTTAGTCAAACTGCTAACAACTTTTAATTTTTAAATAGTAATATTTTGCTTGAGCTTTTGCTTTTTAGTTAGTTGTCATATGTGAAAAAAAGACAAAGCGGAAAAACAGAAACAATTAGTTTATCAATTGTTTTTCATTTTATTTATACGTGTAACAACTATTTGCACTTCTTTTTTGTTTTCGTCCAAATTATGCAAACAAACCATATTGGATACCAATACGTAGGGTATTTAATTGTATTATAGTTCATTTTGCATTTGACATAGTAAATTGTCGACTCCTTGCATATTTTACTTTTTCTCTTTTCCCTACTCTTTTTTCTTCGTTTCATTACTTCAATATTCAGTGAAATTCTGGTTCTGTCAATTGGAATGTGGCATAATATATTAGAATTATGGGGTTTACCTTTTTTCTCTTGTATGTATTTTTCTTATATTTACATGAGGTATTTGGTCCTTCTAATTTGTGAATAAATTTTTGGGAAAATTATTGTTTAGGGAATAGGAAGATTTCAAATTTATAAAGACACAATAATTCTTAACTAATTAGGAAGAAGGGATTCCTAAACTTTGCAAAATATTAAAATGGTAAATTCAATGCAAAATCATATTTGTGTCACCTATTTCATCTTTTTTTTTAATTATCCATATTCTTCATTTATTAATGTTTCGTACATCGCAAATGAAGTTTAACTTCTTCTTTTTCCTTACGAAACTACCCAACAGATTTATCAATAAATAAAAGTAATATTCTGTTTTATGTTTGAAATAAATTATTAAAATGACAAATTCAATGCAAAATCATTTTATCTTACCCACTTCATATGTTTGTTAGAAAAATACAAATTATCCATTCACCCAATTTTCTTTCATAACTAACTAAAGTTTATTTTTCTTCATTTGTACAAATTGCCCATCACATTGAATAAGAAATGCAATATAAGTTGGGAAAAATTGCACAATACATCTAAAAATTTAAATAATTAAAATAATATTATATAAGTTTTTTTTTATTAAATAATGATTTTGTATTCGTGCAACACCATATTTTTTTATGAAAACTTCATCGTCTATGGCCTTGTAATTAAATGCCTTTAACTATATCCCTTGAACGATTTTAATGAAAAATACTCAACCTAAATTTAATAATATTTTTTAATTAATAACATTGATCTAAATATTTTTTCACGCAACAAAGCATGCAATTACAACTATGATTATACAAATGATCATCAAGGATAAATGTGATAGAAAACTATGCAAATTTTAACATTATTCATAAAGAATTGATTAGAAAATATTCATGTAGGTGGTTCTTTCAATTAAGATATAATTCATGAAAAGATAATTACTTATGATAATTTGATGTATCACAGGGCTAATGTTTTAATTATTATTTTGTCATAACATGAAGTATCATATGGTTTAACAAGCATCATTTTTCAAAGAATATCATAACAACATTATTTGGTATACTATCTAATATTTTCTTAATCTCTTATTTCTTGTTACATGACTTCAACTTCTGAACTTGTTACTTGTAAATAAAATTAAAAACTTTATTTAATATAATTTTCAATTATCTAAAGTATTTTTAAGTGTTGTAAATTTGTTTCAAACATAGAATTGAATATTACTTATATTTTCTGATAAATCTATTGGGTATTTCAGTAAGGAAAAAAAAGTTAAACTTGATTTGTGATGAACGAAAAATTAATATGTGAAGAATATGGATAATTAAAAAAAAAAAATGAAATAGGAGACACAAATATGATTTTGTATTGAATTTATCATTTTAGTAATTTGTAAAGTTTAGGGATCCCTTCTCCCTAATTACTTAAGAATTGTTGTGTCTTTATAAATTGAAAATCTTCTTATTCCCTAAACAATAATTTTTCCTAAAATTTTTTATTGGTCTATAGTTCTACAAATATCGTAAATCGATTAAATTGCTTAGTCCATTTATGATCAATTAATTGATTCTTGTAAAAGTTAATGTGGAATTACTAAACATCATATATATTAATATTAATTCTACAAATGAGTGATAATGTTAGTATTGTTATTTCAAAAGGTAAAATAAAAAATAAAAAAGATGACATTGTCCGGTGCAAGAAGAAAATAAAAACAAAGAACTTATCTAGTGATTTATAGTTTCAAGCAGTCTATCTGAATTAAATTGTTTGGTATCTTTCGTTATTTAAATTTCCTTAATACTATATGATAAGTAATTCTTTTACTTGTAAGATTTTGTAGCTCAATTATCTATCATATATGATAAAAAGAATCCAAAAAAAAAATATATTAGTTTACCAATTACTTTTTTGAAAATCCTTGCAATAGCTAATTACATTTCTATTAATGTCACATTTTGATTGATTTTCTTCCTAATTACAGTGGTGTTAAGTTTGCAATTAAATAGTAAATTATTGCACACGCTTATAACTTTTCATGTTTTTTACTTTAGTATTTTTTTTATCATCTTATTAATTCAATTTTAAGTTAAAATCTTATTTTATCAATTGGATTATCATAGTATCGTAATTTTCATAAATTTAGATTTTTTGATTTTTTTCTATTGTATGCATACCACATGAGCCATTAGGTGCTTCTGTATTATGAATAATCTTCTTTATAGTATGATTTTAAAATGAGTATAAGAAATAAATAAGTATGCTATATGACAAATTTGTACAACATAAACAAATTTAAATAATTATACCTTTCAAATCCTTTACTTTTGGAACCAAGGTACTGTTAATGAAGTGCAAATCCCCCCCCCCCTCCAAATAAAAAAATCAAGTTAAGAAAGAGATACTATTTTCAATACTAATGTATTCCTACCTTCAAATGGTCACCATATTTTGGGGCTATACTGTTGAAAAGTGGTAGAAATCATCATTATTATTAGGAACATGTATTTCTTGATGTACTCTGCAATTCTATACACTTGAATTCTTTGTGTTAGATAAAATGTACTTTTCGAGTGGCATGAAAACCATAACGGTTTATCAATCGTTCTTGAATACTACTTCAAACAAAGTTTAAGTTTTCATTATTTGCATATATATAATGTAATTTTTATTATTTTTAAAAAGTTAATAAAGTACAATATTCAAATCTAATGCTCATGCATGTAATTTACCATTTAATCTCATTATTTAAACATGTCATGACTCATGTATATTACTATAAGAAAAGATAATTGGGCATCAGCGGCCAAAACCATCAATTAGAGTTTACCCTTGCACTGTCGTGGGAAAAATTATATTTTTCGTCCTTAAACATGTCATCTTAAGCACATTTGGTCCCTCGTGTTACAGCCTCGACAGATTTAGTCCCTCAACTTACAAATTTTGGACAAATATAGTCTCTATCGTCAATTTACCGTTTAAAACTAACAGAATTTGCCAATGTGGATTCCAAAATTAAAAAAATCTAAGCATAAGTGTACCAACAATAATTCATTTAGAGTTCACTTAAGAATCTAATATTTGTAATTAAATAAATAAAAATTATTTATTGAGAAAAAATATGTGGTAATTTAAAAAACTACTTACTATATGTATTAGCTCATTTATTAGAGTGAAATTCTCATTTGTTTATTTTTGCAGGAAGCATTTGGAGCTACTTTAATTTATTTATTTTTGAGGATGAAAACTGAAATAGTTAAGCGAAGGTGGTCAGTCTTGTTGGTAATCGTTGGCATATGGATCAAAAAGTTATTCTCCGAGGTTAAAAATTAATGTTCGGACATATTTTCTTGTTTAAGAGAGATTATAAATCCGAAATATAATCTACGATCCTCTAATCTTTTGTTACCTGAAAATTATGAACAATTTTTGATAATATTTTAGTAAAGAAGAGTAGTTGAAAATATTTTCAAGCAAAGGGCAAAGTCTTGCATGCTTTGAGCTAAAGAGTTCATTAAATTACACCAGAAGGTAGAGGGATAAGAACTTGGTAAATAGAATTCCTCATTTGCTAACTAATATTTTAATGAAAATTTTGAATTAAAAAAATAGCATAATAAATTGGACCAACAATCCAATATTTTTCTTCTTTGAATATTATTTTAAATTTTCTAATATTATGGAATTCATATGGTATTAGCATATCAATAGCTATAAATGTCATATAATTTAATTCATTTAGAGTTTAATAATATTTCTAATTAAAACAAATAGCAATTATTTATTTTGGGGAAAATGTGTTTTAATTTAGAAGATTACTTACCATCATGTAAAAAATATATATCATTTTCAAAAAAATACAAAATAAAATATGCAATAAAAATAAATTAGATACATACTGCCAATGAATCATGAACAATATAATTCATTTATTAGAATGGTATACACATTGAACAACATGAATTCTTCTTTTAATAAATTATAAATTAAGTTAATTTTTAATTTATTATCATTAAGTTATTCACTTGATTAACCATATGCTTTGACTCTTAACATATTGTTCACTTAATCAGTATCGCTATTTATATGCATCATGTAATTAATGCTTTATACATGTATCTATAGATCTAAGCTATGTACTATATGACATCATATCAACCAGTTGAACATCAATTTTCATTATTTGTTTTTCATAATTAATTTCATTAAACAATAGTAAAAATGGGCAAAAACCCAATTACAACCAAACCACACACAATCCTAGCATTATTATGGAATTCATAATCACGTTATACACCGGAGTCATTCGACTTTGCGTTGAACTTGTCCTTTTAGTAAAAATTGAAAATCACACAATGACAAAGACTTTATGTGACTCTCCTATTATTGCATGCAAGTATATACCAATTTTTTTCACAATTCCATGAATCATGTTTATTCATTATGTATTGACCGGAGTATATACATATTAACATGATCATTTAACATGAACTTTTCATCAATTCAGCAAGATGCAGAATCATCGATAAATAATAAAGAAGAACAATTATTTTAATAGAAAAAGCATAAACTCTTAAACGAACCACATCTAAATCAATTTTCACATATGAAATTGATTGTGAATTTTATGTTTTTCACATAATCATAACAAATTAAATAATAAAGAGCAAGAAAAAAATTAAAATATAATATAATAGGAGCATTATATTCTTTCCTGATATAATTAACAAGTTAAACATACAATTCACACACATACACATGCAATACATGGCATAATAATATAGCATACTCTCTATTTATAAAAAAGAAAAAGAAAAAAATAGCATACTCTCTCACTGATTCCTGAAGTTGCGTGGTCAGTCAGGCAACAAAGAAAGGAATAATAGTAACATTCAAGAAGCAGGCATATTCAAGAATAGTTTAACTCACTACAATTTCATCTCATGGGTAGTGAATATAATTAGATTTTCAGGAGTGAACCATGCCTATTTATCAGAAGGAGGGATAGAACCAGGCATATTCAGGAGTAATGTCACAATCAAATTCTAATGAACATACATTGAACTAAATTTTAAACTATTTAATCCCACACTATGCATATTCGCTGAACTAAAATCTGAATCTGAATAATTAAGACAAAGCTAATTTTAGTCTTAACAAAAAAGTTAAGTAAAGTAAATCATGTAAATATCTCAAATGTCCAGTGGAATATTTTTCAAACGGCCATTAAGAGTGTTAAAAATAATTACGTACAATTGGTAGAGATGACTCTAATGTCCATTGTAATGTTTTTCAAATGGCCATTAAGAGTGTCAAAAAGTAATTAATTACAAGTGCATGCATGATAACAATAATGTATCTTGTTTTTAATGTTTTATTTAATATTTTAGGATAGTATTAGAATAGGGTTATTTTGGTCTTAACAAAAAAGTTAAGAAATGTAAATCATTCCATAAGATTCACACTTTTAGAATAGTTAAGATAGTTAAGATTAAGATTTTGTATGAAATTGAGTGTTCGAATTTAAACTTAAAACTTTGTTGTACATAATACCATTTTGCTAATATGAATTTTAAGATTTTTAAACCAAAATATCTTCAATCTTTCTTTATTTTGATTTTCTTTATTTTTATTTTTGGTACTCCTTTGTCTTTATACTTTTTGGTTCCTTTTCTATTGGCAAATAAAGTTGCTAATGTTATTACTTGTAAACCACCCCTCTGAACAAGTTTCAAGCAAATAGCCGCCTACATGTCAAAAACTATATGAAAAATTAGTGCTGAGAATAGTTAGTTTCCAAATTAATAAAAACACAACAATTTTTCACTAATTAAGCAGAAGCGATTAGTAAGTTCTACAAACTATTAAAATGGCAATATCATCACAAAATTTTATTCAAGTCAATTCTCACTATATATCTTTTTCCCTAAAACCTAGATTTCGTGTTCAATAGTTATATTTTTAAACGTATCCTTCATCATTTCATCCATTGTTTTCACCAACAATAAGAACTTAAATCTTCCCATAATTTTTCAA
Source organism: Buddleja alternifolia (assembly GCA_019426215.1). Lineage (NCBI taxonomy): Eukaryota > Viridiplantae > Streptophyta > Magnoliopsida > Lamiales > Scrophulariaceae > Buddleja > Buddleja alternifolia. The sequence continues at coordinate 27,990,826 of CM033393.1, read as the reverse complement.
GTTGCTTTTGGAATGTTTCTTTGATATTGTAATAGAACATAAACCTATCTTCACATCTGTCTTTAGCAAGATGTAATCTTTTTGTTAGCAAAATTTTGAAGCTAGAGGACCTTAGGATTTTGCAACATATAGTTATTCTGATTTTTCATTATTCAATGGTATAAATTAATATGACTGTGTGCACCATATTTGATACCCTTTTAGTTTTTTTTTTATTGATATGTATGGACATTAATAATATATTATTGTGAATTTGTTCTTTGGGTAAAATTTTTTTAATTGTATTGTGAATTAAGAACATAGTTGTATACTTTCACAGAAAATATACATCTCACCTGCCCCTTATTAATCTGCAATATTTTTTAAAACGTAAAAACAATTTTTAGCTATAGACAAAAGTACGAGAAGCGGCAAGACTGAATTTTACAAAGTGATCTTTAATCCTTGAACCTAAATTCTAAAAATATGCACACTCTGAAAGACAAGGATGCTGGAGGTGGCCGGTGAGAAGAAAAACACATTTCTTTTATTTTTAGTTCTCTCTTCTTAAAGAAAAAATCTCGTATTTGAGTTTTGTTGATATTGATTAGAACCCATTTTCATTTCTTTTAGAATTAGTGGATGAAAGGAGGGAGAATATGTCGACGTTATTGAATAAGAAATCTATATTTTATGGGAAAATAGTAAGAAATGACATAAATAAAATTTTCTAATGAAAGTTTTAATAATTTGTAAAACTTACTAATCTCTTCTCCTTAGGGAGTAAATGTTGTGTGTTTATTAATTTGAAAACTTCATATTCCCTAAATACTAATTTCTTCAAAACTATATGTAAATTCTGTACAAAGTTTATATACTTATTAGTAATAAATTAATATAAAGAGAAAATAGCAGATACCCCCCAAACTATTAGGTGATGTGCACTTTGCCCCCCAAACTATTAAAAGTTGCAGTCAGCACCCTAAACTATCATAAATGTGCACTTTGCCCCCTCGGTCAGCTTCGGGCAGCACAGAGGGGGCAAAGTGCTACAAACCGCATAGGTGAGGGGGCAAAGGGCACATCACCTCATAGGTGAGGGGGCAAAACGCACATCACTAGATTTTTTTATTTTTTAAATTTTTTACTAATTTTTTCATTTATTATATTTTTTATTTTTATACTTTTTTTTATTTATTTTCGTGTTTTTTGGATTTTTGAATTGTCTTTTTTATTTTTAGAAAATTATGAATATTTGAATTTATACTTCTTTTCATTGTTTTCTTATTTATTTTCATGTTTTATTTTTATTTTTCTTATTTTCATATTTGAAAATTATTTATTTCAAACCTAGAAATAATATTTCAAGAAAAATCCAAATAAATCCCAATATGCATGATTTAAATTGAACGATGAATGGGTAAAAAATTTCCCGAAGCTAACCGAGCGGGGTTAAGTTAACATTAAGAGTATTTGAATTTTTTTTAAAAAAAGAGAAAATAGCAGATACCACCCCCAACCTATGAGGTAATGTGCGCTTTGCCCCCTCACCTATGCGGTTTGTAGCACTTTACCCCCTGTGTGCTGCCCGAAGCTGACCGAAGGGGCAAAGTGCACATATATGATAGTTTAGGGTGTTGAGTGCAACTTTTAATAGTCTGAGGGGCAAAGCGCACATCACCTCATAGTTTGGGGGGGGGGTATCTGCTATTTTCTCTAATATAAATGTACTTCTTACAATTCTTATAACATGCAAACAGAAGAATCTTTTTCATGTCTTAAACTATTTTCTTTGGGCTAAATTCAAATATGTACATAATAGCCAACTAATGGCTATATAAATATTCTTAGTGCAACAAATTTCTACCTAACGAAACATGTCTTTTCAGATTATGTGAGCTACATAATACATACAATATGCTATACAATATTAGTCTACTCTAAAATTATATAACTTCTTTGTTATTCATGAAATATTTATTCAACATATAACATGGTAACATGTTCTTTCAACGCCAAAAATTCCAACTCAAAAATATAAAACATGACAAATAAATATATTATTAACATGTGAACATAGATAAAATATCAAGGGATATAATATAAAGTTCGTAATGTCTTCAAAGCACGGATAAAATCAATTGCATTACAAGAATTTGTGTTGCACACTATGCAATCCCCTATGTGTGTCAAAGAGCTTATTCATTCTCGTGGCTGCACAAAGGAGCTTGTTAGTGACAAGAAGAAGCTGGAGACAAGCTCTACAACTGTAGTTATATAGAAATAGAGCAATCACTTATTAATAGTTGTCATCTGGGCCATAAAGTTCCAGGTGGGCATCATCTAAAGAAGATTTTAAATTCCTACCACCACAACAATCTGATCCTTTTCTTCAGACTTCAATCCAAGAAGAGTAAACATTCTTCTTGGCATAACAAGTCATATGAAGAATTGGCATATGCTTTTTATTAGGGAAAGATTAAAGATTTTATTAAATGTGTTATGGAAGTTAAAGAACATGAAAAGTTTGGGGAAGCTAAAAAGATAACACTTTTTTTGGCAAAGGGTATGTATCATGAGGAGTTAAAAAAGGTGGAAAGCTTGGACAACTTGTAACTCCTATTAGTAGCCATCAATTTGCAGGAAAATAGAGTGTCATCTTTTATCATTCATTAGTGGATGATTTAACATGTAGAAAGTAGTGTTACAATTCGATAAGAGAAAATAGCAGATACTCTCCAAACTATGCGGTGATGTGCGCTTTGCCCCCCAAACTATTAAAAGTTGCACTCAACACCCTAAACTATCATATATGTGCACTTTGCCCCCTCGGTCAGCTTCGGGCAATACACAGGGGGCAAAGTGCTACAAACCGCATAGGTGAGGGGGCAAAGCGCACATCACCTCATAGGTTAGGGGGGGGTATCTGCTATTTTCTCTTCTTTTTTTTTTAAAATTCAAATATTCTTAATATTAACTTAACCCCCCTCGGTCAGCTTCGGAAAATTTTTTACCCATTCATTGTTCAATTTAAATCATACATATTGGGATTTATTTGGATTTTTCTTGAAATATTATTTCTAGGTTTGAAATTAATAATTTTCAAATATGAAAATAAGAAAAATAAAAATAAAACATGAAAATAAATAAGAAAACAATGAAAAGAAGTATAAATTCAAATATTCATAATTTTCTAAAAATAAAAAAAACAATTCAAAAATTCAGAAACATGGAAATAAAAAAAAATGAAAAAAAGTATAAAAATAAAAAATAAAAATTTTAAAAATAAAAAAATTAGTAAAAATTTTAAAAAATAAAAAAATCTGGTGATGTGCGCTTTGCCCCCTCACCAATGCGATTTGTAGCACTTTGCCCCCTATGTGCTGCCCGAAGCTGACCGAGGGGGCAAAGTACACATATATGATAGCTTAGGGTGTTGACTGCAACTTTAATAGTTTAGGGGGCAAAGTGCACATCACCTAATAGTTTGGAGGGGGGGGGGGTATCTGCTATTTTCTCATTAGATAATGGAAAAGTTGAAGAGTCCTATATTAATTACCCCTCAAATTAATAAAATTGAATTGGATGGTTGAATTTATAAAAAGTGTTAGTAAGGGTAACTAAGTCAATTCACAATTGGAACAAACAACTTTGAGATCCACACTTTTAGTATAGTATAGATAATAAATATAGTTATGGTTAAAAGCAAAAATGTTATTCTGGACCAATGTCATGTTTGGACCTTGGATTTTGGCGTGGAAGAAGAAATATAAAAGGATTATAGATAATTAAAGTACAAAGTATTTCATTTCAAATGAGCAAAATATTGACAATGTTCTCACCGAAATTCTTGGATGATTCTAAACGAGCTGCCAATCAAATATTAAGTTACTCGGAAATCCTTATTTAGGCTTGTCCCCTAAAGAAATTCTGTACACTTTTGTTCAATTTTCTTGATTACAGATTGGGCTAACAAAAACACAGAAGACCAGTATACATGTAAGGATAATAGCACAGAGTTTATTAATTGAGTTCTACCTGCATAGGATAAGTTCCTGGTGGCCAATAGGTAAGCCTTGCTGCCATCTTGTCCACAATACCTTCACAGTCCATTTTAGACCACTTGGTGGGTGAAAGAGGCACCCCCAGGTATCTAAAAGGAAACTCTCCCTCCCTGAATCCAGTTAGATCAACCAATCCTTGCTTTATATCTTGGGAAACCCCTCTCAAACAGATGCTAAATTTACTCTGATTGGCATGTAATCCTGTTGTGGCAGAGAACTTCTTGAATTGGTCACACAGGGTGCTCACTGACTGGAAAGAGGCTTTACAGAACAACATCAAATCATCTGCAAAGGAGATATTGGTCAGTTTCAAGGACTTGTATGCAGGATGAAATCTGAATGTGTTTCTCATTGAGGCTAGTTTCAAGCTTCCTGTCAAAAACTCCATAACAAGAACAAATAACAGTGGTGAGATGGGATCTCCTTGTCTAATTCCTCTCTGCCCTTGGAAAAATCCATGGTGCTCTCCATTAATAGCCAAAGTGAAGCTAACTGTACTAACACATTCCATCACCCACTTAATATAAATCTGTGGAAACCTATATCCTTCCATCATCTCCCTCAAGAATTCCTATTCTACAGAATCATAAGCTTTCTTCAAATCTATTTTCATTAGACATCTGGGTGAGACGGCTTTCCTATTATAAAGTCTAATCAACTCTTGGCTAATGAGAACATTATCAATAAGAGATCTACCCTTCACAAAAGCACCTTGATTCTCATCCACCAGAGAAGGGAGCATTGTAGCCAATATGCCAGTTAGGAGTTAAGAAATGCACTTATACATGGTATTGCAGCAAGCAATTGGCCTGTATTCACTAGCATGAATGAGATTGTCAACTTTAGGGATAAGGGCCAAAGTGGTACAATTCACTTGTTTCAATAACTGCCATTCTTGAAAGAAATTTAACACTACTGCTGTGAAATCATCTCCCACAATATCCCAAGTTTTCTTGAAAAAATCACTACCATAGCCATCTGGGCTTGGGCTTCTGTTACTATTAATGCTGAAAAGGGTTTTCTTAACATCTTCCTTACTAAAGGGCTGTATCATCCCTAGTTACTGCTCCACATTTAACCTGGGATCTGCTTCATACACAGCTTGGTCAGATTTAGTTCTGCTCCCCCTTGTACCTAACAAGTTCTTATAAAACTTACTGAAATGCTCAATCACTTTAGAGTATTCTCTCACAACCTGCCCATTCTCATCAGTAATTGTAACCACTCTATTTTTGTACTGTCTTTTCTTCAAGCACAGGTGAAAATACTTTGTATTCTGATCCCTAAGGTTAATCCAATTAGCTTTGGATTTCTGCTGGTAAAATTGTTCTAAAGTCCAGGCCTTAACTTACATTTCTGTCAGTGCTGCTCTTTCTATGAATTGCAGACTCTCATTAAGAGGCTCTAGCTGGAGTTTATCTTGAATATCCTGCACTTTGTTTCTTGCCATATCCACTTGCCTATTTATATCATTGAACTCACTCTTATTAAGCTGTTTCAGTCTTCCCTTAAGTTCTTTCAATTTCTGCACCATCTGAAACATATTGTTGCCCCTAGTTTTGCCCCTCTACACTTCTTCCACAATTGACTTAAACTGTGGAGCAGTAGCCCACATGTTGAAATACTTGAATGGAATATTTCTTTTCTATTTCTACAAATGGAATTCCACTATCATGGGAGTATGATCAGAGACCCCTCCTGCCAGAATTGTACTTCAGCAGTAGAGAATAGCAGGTACCATTCATGATTCACTAAGACCCTATCCAACTTAGAATAGATTCTATCCCCCAGTTCATGCTGATTATTCCAAGTATAAGAGTGACCTTTCCATCTCATTTCTTCTAATTCACAGAAATCAATGCAGTCCTAAAAATCCATTATCTCCTGCATAGTGAAGGAGCCCCACCAATCCTATCATTCTCTCTTAGTACAGTGTTAAAATCACCTAATATCATCCATGGTTCATTAGTTTTTGTTGCCTCCATCTTGAGATCCTCCCATAACACCTTCTTCTCATGCTGATGATTGAATGCATATACAACTGAAATCAAAAACACCTTCTGAGTGGCTTTATGCACCCCTTTACAGTGAATAAGTTGGGGAGTAGACTTAATCACTGAAAGGTCAAAAAGTTCCTGTCTCCATAAAATCCAGATTGTCCCTCTAGCACTTGTATTATGATTAGTACAACTGCCCCATCCATATGCTATATTATTGTATACTTTTGTAAAGTTTGCTTGCTTCATCTTGTGTTCCAAAACTCCAATTATACCCAATGCATATTTATTACAGAGGGCTCGTATTTGCCTCTATTTTCCCGGGCTATTTAGCCCTATTATATTCCATGTCCCAATATTATCCATGATTAATAACCTGAATTGTTACTAACCCTGGCTCAACTTGGGTCTCCCTTCTAACTTCACTATCTCCTTCATATTCACCATAATTTGCACCACTGGTTTCACCTCTACTCCTTTGGCCATTTCTTGTAACTGTATACCATTCATTCTCTGTGATAAGCTACGTGTCAGAATTGCTGGATTTTGCATTAGTAATTCTATCCTCTCTATGCTCTTCATTCTGCCTTCTATTAGCTTGTCTTGGATTAGTCTTAGGAACCCAAATCCGCTTACCTTTCCTCCGTTTACACTGCTGTTGTACATGCCCATAATTTTTACAGTGCTCACATAAAATCGGCTTCCACTCATAGCAAACTTTCTGCTCCATCACAATACCCTTTTCATTTTCAAAGAAAATTTGATCAGGCATTTATTTTGTATCCACCTCTACTAATAATCGTGCAAATTGGATCCTCTCTTTATCCATGGTCATTTTATCTGCAACTACAGGGGTTCCTATCAGGCTTGCAATTTTGCTTAAAGATATGCTACTCTAGTACTTCAAATCTAAGTTTACCAATCTAACCTAAACTGGTATTCTCCATTGGATTCTTGTTATAACTATAATTTTCAACCCAGAGAGCTATTATTAGGGGTTTCCCATCAAAGTGTGTTACTCTTAATTATAATGCAGCATCTCTACTTTTCGAAGAGTGAAATCTCACCAAAAACATGCCAACTTGCTTCATTAAAACCTTATTTATACCGAACTTACCCCATATTCTTCGTATGTATCCATTAATCACCAGAAAAGGCGGGTTAGCACCAAGGATATGACAGACTGATAAGAGGCATTTTTACGTGTTTTTAAGCCCATGGGACTTATGCTATGGATTCATTTATTGACAAAATCATGCTACATTTGCGTTTAAGCGGGGTGTTAAGTGATTACAGGTGATAAATTTGAGCATACGAAGAAACGAGGCGAAAAACGACGTATAAAACAAGTTCAGGCCAATTTGCTTCTGTCGTCCATGCCCAGGCGCCAGTATGACCACACCCAGGCGCCGGACAAGATGCAAATAACGTCAACATTCTGCTGTCCACGCCTAGGCGCCGTACTGTCCACGCCTAGGCGCCGTACTGTCCACGCCTGGGCGCCGTATCTGCATTAGTTTCCACGGTTGAGCGCTATTTCCGTATATTTAGAGACCGAATTGGATGAAGTTCCCTTCTACAATGTTGTAGAACTATGTGTTAGCTTCAAATGAGGACTTGAATCATCCAAATTGGAGTTTCGTGGAGAGAGTTATGAATGAAATACGATTGCTGCGCAGGACACATTGCATTTAATTTCAGCATTCTGTCAGCGGCGCCCGAGCGCCGTCATGCCCGCACCTAGGCGTGACCACACCCGAGTTTTGATTCCTTTCAGCCAAAAGTTCATCATTTGATGGTGGAATGGAATATTTAAAACCAAGAGGTCATCACATGTGTTGAGGGGATGTCATAAGTGTGTTTCTTGGTAGATCTACTTTATGGAATTTTATACTACACACTTTAGAGTAGTGGAGGACACACTAGGGAGACACACACTAGGGAGCCCATCATTTCTTGTCTTCTTAAGCCATTTTCTTCACTCTGGACCGAACACACTTTGGAGGAGAGAGGCAGCTGGCCATTACTCTTCACCCATCATCATTCATCACCATTCTTCATCATTTTGAAGATTGCAAAGAAGGGGGATTGAGCTAGAGATTGAAGCTACAAGCAAGGATTCATCATCATTCAAGACTTAGGGAGTTTCTTTTGCATTTCATTTACATGTTTATGTTAATAACTATGTATATGATTGTTTTAGACCTTTTTGAGCTATTGAATATGAGCTAATCTTGTAGAACTAAGGCCATGTGAAGGCCGAATTCATGAATCTATATATGTGAAGTTAATTTTCGTATTAATTCTTCTAATTGCTTTGTGTGTTGATTTTGTGCTTTTATCACAATCATATGCTTGATCTCCATATGCTTGCTATTGTGCCTAATCTAGTCATTCGAGAGAAGATAGGTTAGGGTTCAAATGAATCAACACATCATCCGAAACTAATGTGGAATTGCTCCTAGAAATAGGTAAAGATTTCCGGGTGCGGTTAGCCGGATTTATCCGGGGAAACTCTAGAACGTTAATGCGTGGTTGTTGATTAGATTCTCGGATAGACATATTTAGAGAACCGTCAATCAATCATAGGATTGTTATGTGCCGAGACATCGGGTAATGATTAATTAAGGAGTTTTCACCAAAGCAATAGGAGTCTAATAATTCGAAGAGTAGCTCATATATATAGACGAGTGGATTTGGTCATAGCATGTGCCTTAGTCTTTTTAACCAATTCGTGAGGTTTAATTCATAGCTTGTTCCCTCCTTTGATCTTTCGTTTACTTAATTGTTTTTCTCTTGCTTTACTTTAATTGTCTTTACCTTCATTACGAATCTTAAACTAAAATTCAAGTCTCCGTGGTTCGACAACCCGGACTTATTTTGTCCACTTTTATTACTACACACGACTAGTGCACTTGCTATTTAAAGCACGTTAGGTTTTAGCGTGTCACAGACCACCGCCGAGTTCCAGTACTCAATCTCCGGTTGGATGTCCTCTGCTGAAACGCGCCTAAATTGTTACCCATTCTTGGCTTCCGGCTCTAAGTAATTGAGTTTGCATCCAGCCCCTCTTAGCTTGGTAATGTCAAAAGTGCTTCAGACATTTGCAACAGTCGTATGTTCTTCCGATGTAGGCCCATTCATTTCTACACTAGGGCTCGCCTCCTTATCCTGATTTTGAACCTTCATGATACATTCATCAATCGATTTCAATATCTCCAGCTGGTCTGAGGTAAGCGCGCAGTCACGTACCTGCTTCAGCATTGCTTCTAATTTTCCCTCTTCACTCTGCCCTAATTTGCCATCATCAGGGCTCCTTATTTCAGATCCGTTCCTCTATTGTTGCTACTGTAGTGACCTCGAGCTATTCTCAGATGGATGCAGGGTCGCGGGGGATGAGATTGGTGTAGTCACAGTCTCGATGGTGGTTTTAGCCGGGCCCTTCTTCCTCTTGGCTATAGCCACAGTGCACGTTAGCAGCGGTGCTAACCTGCGCCGAGAGAGAGAGAGTCAGGAAAGTCCTTTGTTTGGAAAAATTAGTCAATTTTAACTATAATTGTTGTCACAAAAGGTCCAATTAATTTAACTTATGAATTAATAACTTAATTAAATTTTATTTAATCTAATTAAATAACTTAATAAGTTTGCCCATCCTTTCACTCTTAATGAAATTACCAAAATACCCTTTACTATATAAACAACAAGATGTCCCATCTTTTTCATATAGCGTGACTCTCTAGGCTCGATTCGATTGGCAATAGAAGGATACCAAAGGATATGGTTATCACCTAGCCAGCCCCGTGGAACCATATCGTAGCCCAATTGAATACGAGATGACATCATCATCATCATTACAAACCTTTTGATTACGATTACCATACGCGTATAGACTCTTCACCGACGCGACCCAATTAAGTAAGAGCCATGGTACGTCAAACTCATAGAACTTGATACTGTACTTTGGAATCATAATAATTTGAAATTACCAAACTACCCTCAGTGACTATCACGAGCTAGTTTATATGTTTTGGTCAAAGACTTATAATATCAATCACTTATGATCGTACAGGTTACATACTCGTTTACTATCGAGACGTTGAATCCCGTATTTGCAGTTATCTTATAATGTCGGATGCAGCACTTGAATCGTACTTCGAGATCGACCCCACCTATCAGGTGATATGGGTCTAACTACTCTGATAACATATCCAATATTACAAACACACTGTAAATAACTCCTCAGGTCTAAAGTCCACATATACTATCACAATCTTAATCACAATCATTGACTGTCAAAGAGTAAATACCACTGTGATCGAATTAATGCGAGTCGAGTTCAAATATGTTAATTCCATTAACTCTATTCATTACACCAGCTCCCACTATCTAATCAGGGTTCGACTGGCACTTCTTTGTCAAAGCAGGTGTCATACGAGTTGAATTTAATGCCCAATTAAAATTCCTTAACTCGCGAACTATCGTTTAAGAGATTAAGTACTTGGCTCTTCCACTGCCTCCTCTTAGCCATAAGATGTGGAAAGTCTATATTCAAATCTCAATGACTTATTTGTTCAACACACTTAAATGCCAAATTGATTTACATGAACAAAACCAATTGCCTTATTCTATAAATAGAATATAATGGTTTTTACAATATAACTAAATGCCCTTCTCAATCTAATTCCTCCACATATACCTGACAGTGACAAGCCATTGGACCCCTAACACTTCATCACAACCTTCTAATGGTAATATCAACATATCAGTAGTGAATTCCACCCCTTGCATTTTCCATGTGAATTCCTTGCATAGATAAGAACTATAAATCTTATTGCCATCAGCAACAACCACTAGAAATGGGGTAGTGGCTTCTAACTTACATCCTGGCCTCTAAGCAGTGTTAATATCTAGGAAGTTATGAGTACTTCCTGTGTCTATAAAAATATGTATGGCCTTTCCTTTTTGTGTTTCTAGTTGCCCTCATAGTGGAAAAATCATGCACCCCAGTCAAAGCATGCATGGATACATGAGAAGTGACGGTGTTCTCTTCTTTCCCCTCCTCCTCTACTTCTTATATCTCCCCAGGTTCCTCTGCCTAACCTCTCTCCTCTTCTTCTTGATCAAACACTTCCATTAAATATATTTGTCTCTTTCTGTTACACTGATGGTTAAGTGAGTATTTCTCATCACACTAGAAGCATAACCCCTTTGGTCTCTTCTCATCCATCTCTTGAGTAGTGAGCCTCCTAGATGGAATAATAGGTGAAGTAGATGTTCTGTTGGTTTGGTAGGGTGGTTTGTTATTAGTGTGGTAGTTTGGTGAAGGGCTACAGGCTGTGTTAGAGGGTGAAGAAGATGTATATCTGTGAGAGGGTGTGTTTGAGGTAGGCTTAAAAGGCGTGGGTGAGTATCCAGATGTATTTATGGGTGTTAGAGGTTTTTTGTGACTGAGGTAATGGGCTTGTTCCTGTAATTTTGCCAAACTGATAGCATCCTGAAGTGATTTTGGTTTGAACATTTTCACATGGACAGATATTTCATGCTTGATTCCTCCCAGTTAACAACTTATAGCATAAGGCTCAAACAGATCTACACAATTCATTAACTCATCAATTTTGTCCAAATAATCCTAAATTGTACCTGTTTGCTTGAGATTGATTAGCAAAGACATGGGATCCTCATACACAAAAGCTCCAAATCTGTCATGTAAGTCTCTTACATATTCTTCCTAATTTGGTAATTGTCTAGTGAGTCTAGACTTCATGAATATCTGATGCCATTGAAGAGCCCTTCCCTCCAAATGATCCGCAACACTTCACCTTAGATTCAGATGGGGTGTCATCAATATAAAAAAATTGCTCACACCTATAAACCCATCCCCTCAAATCCTCACCACTGAATTTAGGGAACTCTAGAATAGAACATTTAGTGGGTATCTGATAGTTAGGATTTCCCACTCCTTGCCCTCTATTTTTATGAGATTCACCTCCTAGATCCTCCGAATGCACTGGTTCACAATCCGCTGGTTGATTCGCATTAATCACAACATACCATATTCATAAGAACTTCGATGGACTTCTCTGTTCTCTCCGCACTGAATTTCAGCTAATCCGATAATACATCCACATCTCTTCTCAAATCCGAAGATCTTGTATCCACCATTGCTGATTGTTAGTATACTTTCTGTTTTTGTTGATTTTTTGTATGTATATATTTTTGTATGTATAACCTGGCTCTAGATGCCAATTGATAGCACCTAAATTCCCTATTTTGAAATTGTAGCTTAATAGAGGATCGAAGCTGAAGAATCGATCCTGGAGCTTTGCCAAATAAACCCTACTAACCCTATTCTGCAGATAAGAATGAAGAAGACAACTGAACTACTCAAAACAATGAATGCCCTTCCATTGATTGAATTTTCAGATTTGTACGAACGGAGAAAATGCGAAATAAAATAAAGATAAAAGAATTAAAAGGCTGGATTTTGTAAAAGATCTTTTAATAACTAAACCTACTTTGACCTCTAATTTTGACTTCAATATTTGCTGAATTCCTCGTAAGTAAGGGCCTAATTGGTTGGTATATCCGTATCGGAGAAAAAAATTTCAAGATAAAAGTGAGAAAGAATATTTTTAGAGATAAGAAATATGGGGTGAATAGTGTGTTTGGATGGGTTTTTTTAGAGAAAAAAATGTAATGATTATGTTTGATGTGATATGTTTTTTTTGTGAGAAAAAGTGTTGATGTGACATTTTTTGTGAGGTGGGTGCAAGAAAAGTTGGTTGTATTTATAGATAATTTTGAAGAAAATGTTTTGGATGGTGTATCTCATACTTCTATAACCATTTTTATAAATATATTGAATTAATAAACTATAATAATTTATTATTTTCTATGTGAATTTTCGTAAAACACATGTTATTTTCATAAACTTTTTTTTTTTTAATAAATCGATCGAATATTGAATTTCATTTTAGTAGAAAAACCGTATAATAATATCCAAGATTTAATTAAATGAGTTTGCTAAAATATCTTCGTTTACAGTACAACAAAAATTTGTCAACCTTGCACAACACTATAATAAAATCAATTTATATAGTAAGTGCTACTATAATTATTAAAAAATAAAAATAAAAAAGCTCCATGCATACGTAGATGTTTTTTATGTGATATAGTAAGAAATTAAAGCAACTTTTGGTTAGAGCTTAAATGCATGTGTGATGTATAAAGCTTCAAGCCTTCAACATTTTTAACCAATCAATATGAAATTAGAGATGCCTTAATTCCATCTTTTTTCAGGGTACTTTAGGAGTAGTAACGAGTGATGCCCAAAATCAATTTTTATTATCTTAATTAAATTGGTAAAGAAAATAATAACTTATATCTAAAATATTGAATAAAATAGCATAGGGAAAATTGCAAATTTGGTACCATAGGATAGGGCAAGTTCGCAAATGGTACCACACTTTTCAGTTTTCTCACTTTTGGTACCAAAAATGTTTTTTTTCTCACTTTGGGTACCGCCGTTAGTTTTTTGACGAATTTTGACATGTGCGCCATTAACTTTTGGTCTTTTGGGGAAAATATACCGTTTGGGGCTGATTTGGAGGGAAATACACGGTCAACTGAGTCAAAAACTGCTTTGTTCTAGACGTCTCCTGATTATGTGCGATATATGTGTGGATAGCCCTATGTGTTTAGTTTCATGGGAAGAAAACGGTTCAGGAATCCGAGCTTTTTACAATGAGTTATGAATTTTCTCGCGAAAATGTGCACAGCTATTTGCACAGCCGAAAGATTTTTAGCTAACTTTGAATACAAAACTGCTTTGTTATAGACATCTCCTGATTATGTGTAATATATGTGTGGATAGCCCTATGTGTCTAGTTTCATGGAAAGAAAATGGTTCATGAATCCGAGCTTTCTACAATAAGTTATGAATTTTCTCGTGAAAATGCGCACAGCTGTCTGCACAGCCGACAGATTTTTAGCTAACTTTGAGTACAAAACTGCTTTGTTCTAGACATCTCCTGATTATGTGCGATATATGTGTGGATAGCCCTATGTGTCTAGTTTCATGGGAAGAAAACAGTTCATGAATCCGAGCTTTCTACAATGAGTTATGAATTTTTTCGTGAAGACGCGCACAGCTGTCTGCACAGCCGACAGATTTTTAGCTAACTTTGAATACAAAACTGCTTTGTTATAGACGTCTCCTGATTATGTGCGATATATGTGTGGATAGCCCTATGTGTCTAGTTTCATGGAAAGAAAACGGTTCATGAATCCGAGCTTTCTACAATGAGTTATGAATTTTCTCGTAAAGATGCGCACAGCTGTCTGCACAGCCGAAAGATTTTTAGCTAACTTTGAATACAAAACTGCTTTGTTCTAGACATCTCCTGATTATGTGTGATATATGTATGGATAGCCCTATGTGTCTAGTTTCATGGGAAGAAAACGGTTCATGAATCCGAGCTTTCTACAATGAGTTATGAATTTTTTCGTGAAGACGCGCACAGCTACCTGCACAGCCGAGAAGCTCCAAAAAGTTAACGGACATGTGCCAAAATCCGTCAAATTACTAACGATGGTACCCAAAGTGAGAAAAAAAAATATATTTGGTACCAAAAGTGAGAAAAGTGAAAAGCGTGGTACCATTTGCGAACTAGTCTTATCTTATGGTACCAAAATTGCAATTTTTCCAAATAGCATATACAAAAGGGGAAGAAAATGAAGACTTTGAATATAATATTATTTGAAATATGGAAAATAGTATTAAGAGAGAGAAATTTTTTTAAAAAAGAAAATGATGAGAGAGAAGGTGGGGCCGGATGAGTGAGAGGTATTAAGAGAGAGATTTTTTTTTAAAAAAGAAAATAGGAGAGAAAAAGGGTAGGTGAGAGGTAGGGAGAGATTTTTTTTTAAAAGAAAATTTGGTAGTATGCCAACCAACCATATGTTTTGGAGATTTTTACTGGAAAAATTAATTTTTGGGAGAAGAGCATGCCAACCAATTAAGGCCTAAGTGTCTTGTTTTCCCCAATTTCCTTTTGACCCATGTGTGCGCACACTCAGCTAAAAGAGTACGCCTCTGTGGATGCCAGCTGTAACTCGGACTTTCACTTAAAAAGACGCCAAACTTTTTGTAACTGCATTGTCGTGTTCCTTTCTTTAATATATCATATTATTTTGGCATGTAACATATATATATATAGATTATATGAATGTGTACATTGCCACATATATACCATATATACTGTTCTGCCTGGCCAAAATAGGGTGGGACCTTTATTTTCTGCAGCAAGTATTAAACTAAGAGTCTTAAGACAGGATGGAAAGACGCTACTCATGGCTTAAAGACTTTCGACTCTGGTGAATTTTTTTTTCACTCATATCATGGAAGGCTAGCAGTTCAAAGTTCTGCAGAGCCTACTTGATGATTTATACAGTTATGACCAACTAAATGAACCATCAAATATAAATCCTAAGAGGAAGATGAACCAAAGCCAGGAAGAAATAATAAGGAAAATTACAATAACATGTGAAGACATAAGATCAAAATTGTTCATATATGGTTCTCAGCAATTTACCACGAAATGAAAAATATATGATCCTCAACTGAAAATGAAAAGTCCAAATTTTTCAGAGACAGAAAGAGTTAAAAGTTCCCTTCCATGGAGAAAAGCTTGAAATCCTCACTATATTAACGGTTGCAACTCCTTTTCTCATAGGAAACTTTACTTGAGTAGATCAAACAGCTCTTCAAAGTCCATTAATTCACCGAGAAAGTGTTCATCATATTCCTGTGGCAGATAATTGCCTTCTGGATCCCGAGGGAACACTTCCTCCTCCCTTGCAACACTCGGAGTTGTTCCACTAGCCGGAGTGAAAGAACCCACGCCATTATCCTTAACCTCATTATTCTCGACATCAATATGCACAATCCTGTTTGAAGTACCACCATTAGTATTGTTGGCAAGGGCATTGCCTCCATTTTGCAGGATCCCATTTTGATTTTCAGAAACACTAGCTTTAGTGTATGCTTGAGCCCTCAATACCCGTTGTATGTATTTTTCAACGTTGCTTTCAGGATTGTCAAGGTCAGCTAAAATTGAGTGATAATCTTTGGGTTCCATGTGTAAATTCCTGAGAGCATATTGTTGTCCTGATTTTCCAAGTGCCGTATGAGCCATTTGAGGGCGTATGTCAGAAAACGGAGTTGATACAGCAGAAGAGAAGTTGAAATGACCTGGAGACATAAATGAGAATCCGACAGATGTTGTCGGAGTATATGGATTGTTTTGACAAATACGCTGCCTTTTCTGGTTATTTGGTCCCGTAGACGTTGAAGCTGTCGTATTACCTAATCCAGTGTTACAGAAGCCACTTTTGCTCTCAGGACCAGCAAGAGCTGAAAAATAAGGAGCCAACGGTGATGATTGCTGCTCGGGTTGTTGATCCCTAGTTTTTCCAGATCGTACGTTGGAGCCAAAACAAGGAAATTTGGCTATACTTTCTGAAAGATCATAATACAAGTGAGCAAAGCTACAATATTCCATCAATATTTCGTTATCTCCAGTACAATGCAACATAATAATTATTAGGAATAATTACACACACCCTCACTCATAACGTAATTACCAAAGGCCCCTTGAGATTTTGAACATTACCAACAAACCCCTGTCAGGGGTTAAAATGTCATATATTTATACTGACGGGGTTGAAACTGTCATCGTAATCTGACAGGGTGAAATTGTGATATTCTTTTACGGACAGGTGGAGTTATGGTAATTTACCAAAAGTGGGGTTCTTTTTTGGTTATTAGGCTTAAAATGAGGGGAAGTTTGCGTAATTATCCCTAATATTTATGCAGTAATCTTTCATGATGTGGCACAAGTAGAAGTTTTGCAAAGAAAGAAACTATAATTAGTAAGAGTTTTCTCACACGGAAAACTGCAGCTTCTTTCTGTGTTCACTGAATGTCTTTCATGTAATGATAGCAGAGAGAAATTTGAATTTAAATTTTTTCCCTCAGTTTCAAAATAGTTGTCTAAACATTGCATTTTTTCTATATTTACTGCATTGGACCATAAGCAGAAAAACTCTTCCACTTTTAGGTCGCATTTGAATTGAAGGATTAGGATTTGAGGGAAGAACTTGTAGCTAAGGGTTTTGAATGACTTTAATACTGAGTGAGTATCAAATCTATTGTAATGATTAAAAAATAATTCAAAATGGTAACTAAAAGATTTGAAACTGATAGCAATTGAAATTTATCCAAAGTAATTCCAAACAAGTGTAAGGGCCCTGATACTATGGATTTTAATTCTTCAGTTCCCAAGTCCATGCATTGAAAGGCAGCCTCCGTCAATTTATTTCACCAAATGTGTTCGAAAGGATTAGATCTACCTCATTAATATGACTTGCTACCTTGTATATCATGAATTTTCCTAAATAGAGATTAAAAATATGACTAGCCTCAGTAATGGAAGTAAGTTCGTTCTTAAGCAATATGTGAAAATAATTAATACTATATGGGATGAAGCTATGTATGCAGTTGTCACATTATTAATTCTGCATTTTCATCTCCCCGACTGTCAGTTCTCTCTGGAAAGCTACACACTTACTGCAGAATTACATTATTAAATAAAAGAAGCAGGGATTATATTTTGAACCAGGATAAATTGTATATCAGACGTACCAGCTAGCATGGTCCCATGTTCTTGGCTATAATCCATCAAATTGTTCATGTTATTCAGCACCTCAGGTATCTGTTATTCAGTGACAGAAAACCCAAATTAGTAACAAAATAATGAGATACAAGCTTCTTGCGATAGCAGCCTGGATTGCAATCAAAAGAAGTTCAAAAGCTACCTGTCAAAAAAAGAAAGAAATTCCCCTGTTTGCATCATTCTAAAAGTAAATTAAGGCAGAAAGCAGTTCAGAAGATGCAACTTTTCTTTAAGTTCGTTCATTTCTTAGGAGGATGAATGACCAAGCAACTATAGATATCAATAGAACTTCGAGAGAGCTACTGGACTGGGGTACAAGTGTTGGATGAATCCATGTATATGATGATCATTGTAGCAATAAATACCCCTCATAGTGGACAAATGAGAGATACGGTAATGAAGCGTTTAACCAAAGCCAAACAATTGTTTATGCACTCTTAAGATCAGGACAGCAGTTGGGCACAATTTAACAGATGTTCCCTCTTCAACAGCTAACTTCTGGAATAATATGTATCAGTCACTTGCAACAATAATGCTCAACACCACTTATCCAAAGTTATCCATATCGATCGTCTTTCTCACTGCACTCTTAACAAGTTCACTCACGTGTAAAAAAATAAATATAATTTTGCTAATTAGTTTCAGTACAAGGTAACCATACTAAAATGAAGATCAATCAAATCATCCCCAACCCATTTTCATTCATTAACCCAGGTCCTTTTTTACCTCTCCTAACACCGTCCTTACAAATGCTAGTTAGACATGTCCGTCATAGTCTTCGAATTAATTAAAACAATCACAATTAGTTCAGCTCAATAATAGCCATTATTATATCTACATTGAGAATAACAATAAAAATACTTAATGCTTGCAGCCATGTGCATAAAACCCACAGCCATCAGATTTCGACTAGAATTAAAACAAAAAAGTAAAAGAAAATTGCACAAAATCATCATCTCCACCGCCTTAAAAAGATGTCTACAGCAAAGATTGGAGCCAGCTAAAGCTCAAAAAAAAGATCAAAAGAAGTTTTTAGGGCTCAAACTATCTTTAATTTCAAAACAACGGTCCCCAGTATCAACTTATTTGTGTTCACCACCCTTTTTCCTCTTCATTGATTCCTGAGGGAAGTTTCCCTTTTCTACATACTTCTTTCTTCTTTAATCCTTCCTGCCTCTACACCCTTTATCCAAAATGTTTTTAATAGCATTAAATAAGCTTCTTTGCAAGGGCGATGAGGAGCCCTGGCCCCTTTTATGCTATTATAATATGCATCTTAACATATATATAGCATTCTAGTCAGATGGCCAACCTGTGCAGTTTTTAAACTAAAGAAGCCGTGTTCGATTCCAGTTGAAAGCAATGAATCCTTCCTTATTTCTTTACCTTTTTAAAATATAAGGAAATTAATATAATTTATATGTTTTTATATGCATCATATATAATACTCTCCTTATCAAACAAAATTTATAAAACTCTCAATTTATATTATGTTCAAATAATTTTGTAGATTTAAACCTAATGCTTTTTTCAAACTTAATACTCTAATGATATTTCAAAAACTTGATCGAAATTATAAATACTAGGCCAACAAATTTCAAATTTATTTAATCTATAAAGGTAGTGAAACATATGTATTACAAAAGTTTTTAGTTGCTTTACTCCTATAATATACACATTAAGTCAATTCCAAATAATGGAAAGGAAAAGAAAAGTAACTTCTAATTACTTATACGCTTCATTATACAATAACATAAGATTAAAAAAGTTGCTTTACAAATTGTTGATCAATTACTTGCACTCAAGGAAAAATTACGTAAGGTTCTAAATTTCATTATCGACAGATGCTTTCTTGGGTAAGGTTATAGTATGTCAGAAAACAACAACAATTACTACGCTAACACTATATTTCTATAAGGAAAATTTGACAATAATTTGAATTTAACACAAGTCTTGAATAAAACCAAATTTTAGTTCTTAAAAGTTCGCATTTAGCTAGAACATGTTCCACAGTTCGAAGTATTAACCAATTCTAACCCAAAACGGCTTGAAACTTTATACTTAATAATTCACATTTTGGCTAGAACATTTTTCATAGTTCAAAGAATCGGTCGATATCCAATGTGAACTATTCTTTAAATTTATATGTAAGCATGACAACATCGGATATTACCATGATATTATCATAAAGTAATAAACTATACAGTCTTTTATTCGGTTTAACACGATACATCGCATAGAGCAAGAGCGACAAAATTTGGGAGAGTGGGAGCACCTTAAAGCGTTTTATAATTATATATTTATATTATATTATATATTTCTCGATTTTGTAGTAATGGATGTCATGGTTAAGTGGTGAGATTGGTCAACTTTTACCGATTAGTAGCATTGTTCGAACCCTTATGGTTACGATTACTTGTTTTTTCACTCCACCAGATAAAACAAAAATTGGATCACTTATATTGAATTGCTCTTCCTTTATTTTATGTTTCATTTTGTTTTTCCTTCTCTTCTATCTTCAACATTATTTTCTTTTGCCCATTCCCATCACCTATAAAAAAATATCTCCTCCTTTTGCTTCACCTTTGTCCTCCATAGCCACCCACCAACAAATCGACAC
Source organism: Buddleja alternifolia (assembly GCA_019426215.1). NCBI lineage: Eukaryota > Viridiplantae > Streptophyta > Magnoliopsida > Lamiales > Scrophulariaceae > Buddleja > Buddleja alternifolia. Next base: position 27,970,431 of record CM033393.1, on the reverse strand, counting down.
CTTTACACGTCATCACCCTCTAACCTCCATCAGGCCACCACTTCCTACCATATTTGAAGAATTGGAACATAAATCGCGACCTAAGAACTGTAAGTGGCAACTTAATAAATGTGATAACGTCTAAAAGTGTTGCGCCCACCTTGAGTTATCTGAAGCACGCACACATCAGTAGTCGGCAAATTATGTGATCAAGCACACATAGTTTTCTTTCATAATCTTTGCCTTACCCTATATTCCAATTAAGAAACTTTGCTAATCAAATTCAGTGGTAAAAACGTTAAACCCTCCGAACTACGGCCGTTTTCACACTTTTCTAGAGATACTTTTTTTTTTTTTACACTTTACTTTTTGAAGTTCACGGGTTTTGCACTTTTTTATTAGTCATTTACTTTATGAAGTTCACGGGTTTTGCACTTTTTTATTAGTCATATGGTCGTAAATCTCGTTTCTCTAATTGGGCATAGACAAAATGGGCCACGATGATGTATGGTGAAAGGGGCCGAGTTAATAATCAAGAAAAGTAAGGATGTATGAAGGTCAAAGCCCTTAAGGATGCTCAGGATGTATGCAAAACGTTAAGTCAACCATCAAGCTCAAGGATAAGCTCGTGGTTTACTTAAAGGAGTTGAGGGTGAAGGTGACAGATAGCTAGATGGGAAGCCTAGAAGCAAAGCTGGTGAAAGGATAAGGGTAGACCAAGTCCACAGCCAATCAATAACCCCTAAAAAGGGAAAAATGATCCCTATTTTCCCTCAACTACTCCATTGACGCCCCTTAAGCAAGAAAGGAGAGAGGGGGGCAGCCATTACATGTATAAAAGACTAGGATTTTAGTCTTTGTACTTGGACATTCACTTTTTACCAAAAAATCTCCTAGTTGTGAATTTACTCTCAAGAAAATCATTAAAGAAGTTCCTATCATATATTCTCTATCTTTTAGTGTTTTTCGGTTATTTAGAATATTTTAGTGAAGGATTTCTAGAATAAATCGTGTTTAATTTGCATGATTTTCTTGGTGCAACTTCCAACCCACATCAATTAGTACATTCCGGCGGAATATTCCGCCAAGATTCTATCACATGATAGGCACATGCTATTTTTAGGGCAAAACAATCATTTAACATATATTATTTTTGAATTTTACCTAAAACCTAAAATTTCTCCACCACCACCCCCTTTCCAACCCCCAATTCCTCCGGCTCACTCTCGCCATCACCCACTCCTAGATTCCGAAAACCCACCCCATCTCCACCATGTTCCAAAATCAGCATCCTCGCTACCTTGACCTCACCAACTTGAGATCCACCATCACACTTATTTTTCCACCATCCTTTGAAACCCATTAAATACAATACAAAATCCATACACGCATTAGCATAAAACAATTGAGGCACAAATTGGATGTCTTTCTATGTTTAATAATGAAATTCATCATTTGTTTATAACTAAAAATAATTTATTTTTTTCATAAAGAAGAAAATAAATGAATTACACATACATACAAACACACACACACACACACACACACATATATATATATATGTAATTAATTAATATGTAGGGATAATGCTTGCACGCTAATTGTTTGGATCTTACATTTTTTATATCTTTCTTTCCTTTTTAAGTAGAAAATGAATCTTCCACACACAACACACACATATATATATATATGTTATATATAAATATGTATATGTGTGTGTGTATCTATATATTAGGTTGGAAATGAGCTTGCATGCATATTTGAATCTTACTTCTTTTTTTCTTTTTTCTTTTTTAAAGTAAAAAATGACTCTTTTAGGGGCAAAACTGTTATTTCACAAAAATCTCACCTAAAATGACTGTCTTGCCCTTAAAAAATAGCATGTGCCATTGTGATGGAATCTTGGCGGAATATTCCTCCGGAATATGCTGATATATAAAAAAATGCAAAATCCTTGAACTTCAGGAAGTGAAGTGTTACAAAAAAATCTCTAAAAAAGTGTTAAAGCAGCCATAGTTCGGAGTGTTTAATATTTTTACCCCTTATATTCAATTACATTATATTTAAGTTAGTGCAAAATGTTAGTGATACCAAATAAGACATACTTTTATTATTCTTCTATCCTAGGAGCAACTTTTGAGATGATCATACAGAACATTGCTTGCATCGTTTTCCAAACAGAATGCGCATGGCTCTACATCACGTGAAGCCAACTGGCCTCCTCTTTTTTTTTCCCTTTTACGAATCATGATATCCTTTAGCCTCCTCTTGTGCATACTACCCCAAATTCTTCCACCATACATGAACTACACTCCACCATCTTACTGAAAAATTATAAAGGGTCAAATGATTATATAGTCGTGCAATCATTTATTATTTCTATGAACTAATCTCTTGAGCACAACTTTAAGTTTGACTTGATTAACATTTGATGTAAGGAAACTTTTGATATGTACTAATAAGTAGCAATCTATGGTATTTATCTTTTCTATAATCTTATTGGGTTGTTTAAATTTTTTTACCATTGTATAATGCATTTGTTTCATACCACAAATACCACCCCAATGCGCATTGATTAATTTGGAACAATACTTACCGTTATTATCACTGAGACCTACAAAGTCACGCCTAAAGAGGTGTTTGTGTGTGTGTGTTCGGTTGTTCACGTGCTCACATTAGGAATGGACAACTAAAACCTACATAAATAATAGCTTCTTCACAACATAAAAGGTCCGGAGTAGCGTCGCCAATTAAGTTTATGATGCAGGCTAAGATTTTTTAATTATAAATACATGTGTTTAAATTTCCTATATAGTTTTTTACATTTATGTAACATAAATTATGGATCAAGATCTCGGAGTTCATGTAAATTTGGATTTATGAAATCTCCAAAGGAGGAAAAACATGATATCATCCAATATTCAGTTTTCCAACTGATTTCTGATTGACTTGGGCGTTCCCAAGAATATTCAGGGAAACTTCCAAAGAAGTTATGGAAGGGTTGAAAAGGAACTTATATGAATATGTAGCCTCGGTTGATATTGGATAAAATTCTCATCTTTTCTCCTGTGAGTTTATATGTGAGAGTTGCTCAAAAGGTATAATTGAAGTCAACACAAGATTAAGATATCATAATAAAGGATTGATAATTAACATTTTTGTCTAAAGTTTCATTTGGTTAACAGCTATTGAAAAGATTATATTTTGCCTACTCCCATCATAACATTTTTCATGTGGAAGAACACATGGTCTATGGATTTCAAATTTATCATACTGTGCACCGCCGGCTAGAAGGTTCAAAGTACAGTAGATAATTATAGGAGATTACATTCTTTTCGATACTTCATAAAATAAATTTTGTTCGTTATTCAGTTATCGCTTATAATTAATGAACCAACTAGGGAGAATATTTGTTTAAATAAGCATTTATCCATGATGAACTTTGTATGATTAATATAGAAATTGTTCTCCAAAATAAAGAATTGTGGGTATGTTTGTTTGAGTTTTCTAAAATCACTTTTGGTTTTCTGGATCAAAATTTTAGGAAAAATACAACTACAAACTATTTTCAACCAAAAATAGCTTTTTACAATTTCACGTTTTCATTCCACTAAATAATTACATTTCAATCAATACATCCATCACTTCACACCGTCTCTCATCAAGAATCACTTACTCTTATTATTTTTTCTTTTCTCTTTCTTACTTTACTATTTATAATCATGTAATCATTACCAAAATAACCAACTCATTTTACACATCAGACATCAATAGATTACATTTGATTTGAAAATTTTACTAATTCCAATTCTAAAAACATAAACAAACACAACCAACATCACATCATTTTCAGAAAAAATATCTGAAAATGTACTCAAAAACATAAACAAACATAGCCGCAGCGTTTCGCTCATATATGAATTTAATGATTGAAAGCAACCAATGGCAATTCAAGACATTGAAACTGCTGCACATGGGAAAGGTAGCCAAAGACTTGAAGTAGCATGGGTAAAGAGGAGTTCCATGAAACCAGTAATCAAAATACCTGTAGACACTGGACATTTCGCCTGGCAATTCCTATTTGACTGAGATAAGACATGCCTAGAGCCTCTACCATTTGATAAGCTGATGAAACAATCCTGAAACAGTAAAAATTGTCAATTGAGGCACATGCTTTGTAGAAGCAAGAAAACAAAAAGAAAAAAAATATAAAACAAATAGGCAATTCATATCCAACAGAGATGTGGCGGACATCCTAAGGATGCTCGGTGCCAGGTCGAACATAGTGAAACACAATTTATGTGACGGGATAATTCTTATCAAAACTATAGTTATAAAATATAGAGCAAAATCCAGTTCACCCCCTCTAAAATTCACCTTTTAGCTCTAAACCCCCTCAAAATTTAAAAAAGCGACTATGCCCCCTAAAAAAATTTAAATGTGTAGCACTTTTCCCCAAAATCAACGTCCATGTGAATTTTTTATTAGAATCCTAACCACGTTTCAGTCCTTGTCTATTTGTATGGTCACATTAGTTATTTTTTTATCTTCACATCAAAACAATTTTTTTCTAGGATATTTTTTCTTGAAAATTATTAATTGTTGCCTCCGAATTCATGTTTTTCAAGAACGCCTAAAACCATTTTCAAATTCAGATTCTCACATGATCACTTTAATTTAGCGCTAATTTATATTATAAAGCATAGTTGATTTGCATAGGAGATGATAAATGACATTTACGACCTTACAAGTTCATAATGATTGACATACGACTGAATATCCGACAAACATTTCACATGAATATTGATTTGCTTGCAAAGTGCTACATATTTAAATTTTCTAGGGGGCATAATATCTTTTTTTAATTTTAAGGGGGTTTAGTGCTAAAAGGTAAATTTTAGAGGGGTCCTAACAGTGACATATGAAGGTAACAAATCCCACAACTGCAATCGGCATATAGATGAAAGAATAACACATACTCAAGGGTGGATCAACTTGTACAGTAGCTTCTTTGGTTCAGTCTCGTTAATGTTTCATATTTCTATGCAAATCTCCAGTTACCTAACCCGAACTAGTTGAACTCACAAATGAGACCCGGGGCTTACCCTAGAATCGAGCTCGAGCTCAAGCTCAAGCATATCTAGTTGAACCATAAGGTGTTCTAGCTTGGGCTCAAGCTTAAGAAACTTGAATTTTTGTTGTTTTTCTGAGAATGGATCACGTCATTACGTCCCATGTGGACGAACCAAGCACATTCTGAGAAGTGTTGGATAAAGTTTGCCTGAGCTATGACATCCGCTAATTCTAAATTAGATTCTTCTAGTCATCAAACATCATCTACATCTGCACCTATTACAGTTCAATATTCCAGGCTGAGTACAATCGCATGCTATAGCTCCAGGCATTCTCTTATACTCCTGCAAGCACACAGCTCGTTCAAGTAATAGTGCCTTTTTTGTTTCCTCTGCTAGTTTTGGCTACTATATTCAGGTGCCTCCAGCCACAACAATTAAGAAGTCATTTTCCATGTCTGGTTTTTTATTTACCCCATCTGTAATTGTTTTTGATGGTACCAAATGTCATGTACATGGTGAATGAAATCATTCACATTTCCTCCAGCATGTGCCATAACAATGTTCTTCTTCCTAAATCCTTTGTTAGTCTTATGTCTATTACCTATATTACTAAATCTACAATTGTTATGTGACTCCTACCTACTATGTTTTACTAGATTACAGACTTCAAAGAGGATTGCTTCGGGGCATGAGCATGGAGGATCATACTCTATGGGTGCAGTTCAAATGGAAAGCTTGTTGCTAGTTCTGTGTCTGTTCCTCTGATCTGCTACTACTGCTTAAGTCACCATCTATTGCAGAATTAGCAGAAAGTAATGTCTTTTGAGTCTTTTTATGTTCTCTAGAGTGTAAGTCATGTTAGTTGCGTATGCATCATCGTGCTTCTAAGTTATGTCGTCTAGAAAGAAGTAATTCCTAGTGTTTTTGATTAGTTCATCTAGATGTCAAAGGTCCTTTTCATCTTCCTTCTATGGGTAAAATGCATTTCAACCCCAACCTATGTCGGACGGAGCAATTTGGTACCTAATTTATTAATTTTTAAACTCGAGCCACCCAACCTTTGTAAATCGTGACAAGTAAGTCCATCGGAGAAATAATTTGACTTATTGTGCACTCGACTACCTATACATTGCATGATATGTGCACTTTGCACCCGACTACCAATACATTGTATGATATGAGCACTTAAATATACAATTTAAGTCAGGCCTAAGGCACGTGATAGACTTTTTGGAGGAAATATTTCACATTATTCCTCCGGTGGACTTAAGTGTCACAATTTACAAAGGTTGGGTACTCGAGTGTAAAATTTAATAAATTAGGTACCATTGTGCTCCGACCGACATAGGTTGAAAATGCATTTTGCCCTCCTTTTATCCAAAGGTTTAGATATGATATTTTCTTAATTGATGATTTTACAAGGCATAATGGAAGTATTTAATGTAATCAAGAATTATAATGAAATAAAATATCAATCATCTGTTTCTCTCTGCATCTTGCGTACTAAAGTTTGGGAATATTTGCAAAAAGAGATCTGTATTAAGTTCCAATCAGGGTTATTGTTCATAAGAATATATGATCTAGCACCTCACAACAAGACGGGGTATCTGAAAGGAAACAACATCATATGATAGAAGTTGCCCACGCCATTATGACTTGAATGTATGTTATGTTCCATTTAATCGCCATATTCTATTTTCAATGATGATATTCTTATTCAGTGTTAATACTCTGATAAACTAATTTCTCTATCACCCAATGATATTTCAGTTTGTATGTTTTGCACATGATCTTTACCTTGCCCTTGGATATAGTTTGTTAAAGCGTGCTTTTAATTGGATATTCCAGCATTCAAGGGTTATAAATATTATGACCCCACGTGTAAGGAGTATTAGATCTCTATAGTTATCACTTCTTTCTCAGTCTGAGAGTTTCTCCTCTTATTCCTCCTTTCTTATTCGTTACACATTTTACCCTACATGTGATATCCCATCACATGTTGGTTGTGGAAGGAAATGTGAAAAGATCTATAAGTTGGTATAATGGACTACTCTAATAACTTCGGTCAATCATTTTCGCAAAGCAAGGACGGCTGCGAAGTTTATAGCCAAGCCCATTAAGCCGGGTCTCGCTTGCGGAGGCCCACTCCATGGGCTCGGGCCGTACACTACATGAGCTGTTACACTTGAGTTTTCACCTCGGCCCGGGATTCCAGCTAAACCATTGCAGGTGTACACCTGTTGTAAAAGTGCCGTTCTTTTGATGCACCGAGTCTTCTACTCCAACTACATATTGAACCATTAGCAAGCATCTCTTGACTCCTCTTTCTCTTGATGCACCGAGCCTTCTACTCCAACTACATATCGAACCATTAGCAAGCATCCCTTGACTCCACTGAAAATCTTCATCTTCCTAGTGCCTTTCAAGAAATCTACATGCTCCGTTGCCACAGTAAAATATCAGCAAGGACAGTTGCTATAATGCAGGACGAGTTGCCAAAGGTTACATTCAGAGTTATGGTGTTAATTAACTTAATGCATTTTCTCCAGTTGATCTATAAGTGTTTCTATGGTTTTTATTCATAACTGGATTTTGTGCTACATGCATGTGAACAATGCATTCTCGCACGGGGATCTAGATGAGAAGGAATATGGGAAGCAACCTCCTCACTATGTTGCCTAGGGGAAAGTCGTGTGCAAGCAGAATAAGTTATCTATAGCTTGAAACAAAGCCCACGTAATACAATGAACACCTTCACTTTGTTCACCAAATTTAACATATTACAAGAAACACCTCATGCACCTTCTTTTTCATCTTAACCCTATAAGATATCTCCAAGTTTCGCTTCATTATCTTTCTTTGTTAGCATAGTAAATTGATCCTACGATGTAAATGCAAAACTTCACCTTTCCAAGTCTTGTAGAACTAAAGATTCTTTCATTAGTATCATACCACTCAATGAACTCCTCATTGAAGTCCTTTTATTTGAGGGATTAACTCCCCCCTCCCCCCCCCCCCGGTTCACTTTTGCATTCATAGGGCTCTTGTACAATATGAGGTAATGAAAGGGATTCTGAAGGGTATATTTGTAACTCATGCACGTTCTCATCATGAGTTGGAGTTCGTGTTGTGCCCGGCATTGGTCAAAGTGTGACTTGCCTTCTACTCCTGTATTTCCCCGTCTTTCTAACATCAAACGTAACACTCTATCAACTTGCAGCAACATCTTAGGTTTCTTCAAGGATAGAGAGATTTGAGATTAACTGAGTAATGGCAATGAATGTAGTGAATATATTTAAATAGAAAAAATAAGAAGGGAAACTATCTGATTGGGTGTGTTTTCATTTTCAACCGTCGTTTCCTAAAACGTATGGGAAAATGAGTTTTTTATTTTTATGTGAAAATGTAGGCATGTTTGGTTGTGTTTCTGTAACCGATTGTTTGATGAGGTGTGAAATTATTGAGTTAGTTAAAAGTAATGAGTATGTGAATAATATAGATAAAATAATAATATTATATTGATTAAATCTATTTATAATTAAAAATGATAAAAGCAGACCCCAAAAAAGCACTAAAAATACTCAAAATGGGTCTTCAAATGTGCACAAGCCTATGAAGGTTAATACTATGTATTTTATTCTACTATAACACCACAGTTGTTGCCGAAAATATGAATTTTTAGAAAAGAATGTGAGAGAAATAAAAATGTTAGTGTGATTTGGAAAAGTAAAAGGTAGTTATTGGAGAATGTGTAAGTAGAAGATGAAAATAAGTGTATTTCAGTTGAGAATGATGTAAAGTGTGTATTTTCATTTTAAAATGAGAATGAAAATAATAGAGCTTTAAAAACACAAACAAACAAAGCCTAAGGAACTGAATCTCATGGATACAGTTTGCGTAAAAACGCACAAAATAATCATTTAAAATGAGAATGAAAATAAAAATACTGCTTTAAAAACACAAACAAACAAAGCCTAAGGAACTGGATCTCAAGGATTCAGTTGCGTAAAAACACACAAAATAATCAACCTTAGAAAAAGATTCCCATTTCTTGCAGCTACAAATACTTTATACATGTATAAGACCCTGTCAAAGAACAAACCGCAGAACTGGGCTCTCATTTTTAGGGTAATAATTGAAAATAAAGTCAATACAATTTAAAAGAATTCCAGTATCCAGATACCAACTACTACGGATGAAACTTACAATATAATTTAGCCAAACAAAATGCAAAACGAATAGGACGCAAATAAAAGAAGAATAAACTTAATTGTGCCATATTTTGCATGGATATTAAGGGAGGGAACAATAATTTGGAGCAGAAGGCCTAGACGACCCATTTGTAAATTCAAATTGACTAAACCTAATGTCAGGTCATAATAAATTATTGTTCATATATCCTACTGTAGTAATAAAAGTTTATTTATGTGAGGTTCTTTGAGTTACAGAGTAAATAGTTGTTTCAGTATCCTAGTTCCCAGCTTTTCTCCACTGTTCACTACTCTTTGTAAACACTCATCATTGTTGCTTCTTCTCCACCTTATAACTTTCTCTAAAATAAACCACTTTTCCACAAGCAGAAGCGTCTGCAAACACTCTCTTATTGTAGATGTATATGCTTTGGTTGTGAACAAACACTATTGGAGCCAAACCGAGTAAGATTGTATGCTTTAGTCGTTTTTCATTATTCACAAGACTTAGTTGACAGGATAACTAGAACACATGAAATAAAGATAAAAGAGCAGCTCCCATCTTCTATGTAACTGAGTTTTTAAAGTCCCAACTTCATCATCAAAGAAGGATAGGCATCTCTTTTATGGAAATAAAACTGCAGTCTCAAATTCTTTTACTAACCCCCAAGGTTAAATTTTTTAAACTAATGTAAACCAGAAACCCCCACTAAGGTGCACCCACTAAACTACTGACCATTGAAAAACATAGTCAGACTACAAATCGTGCATCATCACTTTAGTATCCTCATGTCCCCACTAAATATCTGTGTTGTGGCTTTTCAATGTAATTCAGAATTTCATGGATGAGATTCTATGCAGCAAATCTTTATCACTTTCTGTAGTAAAGCAGCATGTTTGTAATTAAATAGACTAATAGATACACGAAATTTGGGAAATAATGCCAAAATTACTTCAAGAAGACTCACTTATCTTTTATCCGGGGGGAAAAAAAGAAAAAGCAAACACTTACATATCTTTACGTGTCTGTAGTTGAGGTGGAGGAACAGGGAAAGCACCTCGGTTAGAAGTTTGGTAATTTGGGACTCCAGTTCCCAGCTGATAAACCTGAAAAGTAGAGTAAGTAAGGGGTTATACAGGAAAATAGTGTTCCATATCTAATATCATAACTTTGAATTCGCATCACATAAAACTTTAATTTTGCTTCCTTATTTTGTGATATGCTGAATCTATCTCAACATTTCTCGAAAACTTTCAAAGAATCTCGAAAGATGTAAACAAAGACGGCATCAATTCATCTAATATATATATATATATATATATATATATATTGTTGTAAGTCACCTGAGGATGATTAATGGAGTTTGTAGGCATATGGTGTTGGTGATGGTGAACGCAAAACTCCCAAGAACAAATCTATGAAATAGAATGAGAAGAGATGAATAATCAATCAATAAATCGGAAACAGGAAATGGAAACCTAATGCAAAGAATGAAGAGTAAGGAAGGAACCTTAAGATGTGGAGGTGGAGAGAAAAGAAGACGAAGGTGGCCATAGCGAGCAATAGTGGCGTGTTGATATTGAGTCTCTTCTCTTGCTTTAGAAAAGTGTAGGATAATGTGACCAGATGCATACTCCTCCTTTGGGGGGGTATCAACGTGTAGACGCTCATCCAATACACCTAAATCATACTTTCTTTTGTGTACCTCTGGAAGAACATCTTCATTGATTTCTGCAATTAAATTAAAATCCGTGGATACGCATAGCACTTGATTTCTTATTTTCTTAATTCAGGACCAAAGGACACCTAAATATCTAATCTATAAATTAAAATTGTTCGGGTTATAATCTTGACCTAGCCCCATAAATTCAAATTGATAATCATAATCTTGATTCATAAAATTCTATTTAGCGGAGAAAAAATCCACAACTACTTATGACAGATTGGATTTGAACCCAAGACTTTTCATATAAATTAGGAGATGGAGATTTCCGAAGAATACAGTTTCATCAAATTATGAATGGTTGTAAGACTTGACTGCAGATTGCCACGTCCAATGCGTTTGTTTAAATTTTCAGACCTATAAATGAAAACTAGTCTAATGGGCACATTTGATGTAGGTGTTTAATTAATTAAATTATAATTAAATATTTTAATTAATTATTGTAAGCATAGTATCTATGGGAGAGAAAATGTGATAAAGTGAAAAAAAAATTAAAAAAATCAGAAAACGGAAGAGAATAAATAAATAAAAAAACATGTGGCACTTTTAAAACATTTTCCATCCAATCCACCACTCCACACTCACCCTCTTCAATTATTAATACCATAGATATATATTAATTTTTCACATGTTAAATTTTTTTTGGGAAACATTTTCTTTTTTTTTAGAATTCTTATAATATTTATCGGCATTTATTATTTTTTTTAAAAACATTTGAATTTATAATGAAATTACATGATTGAAGGGGAGAGAAAGAAAAGGATAATGACATAAGAGAGAAATGAAAAAAAAAAAAAACAAGAGGGAGAAAAAAGAAAGGAAGAAAATGTGAGATAAGGTAAATGCCATAGAATGAGAAGAAAAGAGACCAACTTGTGATTAATTTCTTAACTGGGATTAGGAAAAGTCATATCAAATTAATACACACCAAAAAGAATTAATTTAGAATGACGTTTTTACGACTGCAGTTGATACTCCTTATTCCTATTGCGACACTCTATTTTCATTCACAAAGTTTTCTAATTATGACTTATGTTTCAAACAAATATATATTATTTTTAACTTTGTAAGTACACTAAATACTAATTTCACGAGGCATAAATCCCGCGCCAAGACAAATGAACGCCCGTCCAATACTTTACGAATACCTTTTGCCACTGAAAGAAACAACGTTGTGATGATTTGGCAGTCGTAAAACATAGAGAATTCACAACCCTCACCCCCGGAGTTTCTATATTATTTCAAACTCAACCCAACAACTAACACCAAACCAAAATCACTTCCACAATCTGTTACTACTACCTAAAGCTACAGAAAATCATGTGTATCTTGACATTTGAAAACTCATTGTGAGAACATATATATATATATATATATAGATAGTTCCATCATTTAAGTATGAATGTATGTCTATAAAGATGGAGAAAAAGAACATACCAAAGCCATAACATGGACTCATGTTACAGATGCCACATTGTCTTGCTACCTGCAACACAAACAAATCTCATAATCTATATTCAAAATTAAGAAGATTGTGATTGTTACTCACTGATTTAAACGTAAATGAGAGTTTAAGCAACAAACTTTGTAATCATCGCCCATTTGCTCGCTATTTTTGTACAAAGACACACACCAACGCTTCTTTGCGCTCGGAGCGAAGAACTCAGCAACAAAGTTCCTCCAGAACTGAATATTATTGTCCTGTAAGTAACAATAATAATTTATCATAGTCACATCAATGAGCATATATATATATATATATATCCTTCTTCTGAAGAATTGTGCAAGGATTTAATAAAAATATATTGTTACTTGAGGTCTGTTCTTCTGCTGAAACATGTATTCATTCAAACGTTGAACGCCTGTTCCTGGTATATAACCCGAATAGTTAACACTAGGTTGTAGGCGTTCAACTGGTATATAACCCGAATAGTTAACGCTAGGTTGTTCAACTAGAGGTAGAGGTCGTTTTCCAGCTTTTCTATTGTTTTTTTCCATCTGGTGAAGCAAATTCATGTGGGCCCGTGAAGCCATAGGAGAGAGCCCAGATATTGGTGAATGTTGATGAGGACTTGCACCAATGTTAGATAAACCAGCATTATTCACCGTGCCAAACGAAGGGTACGGTGACGGAGTAGTACTGTAATAACTTGTAGTGTCTATAGGGTCGGGGCCTCTATTATTTCCCAGCAGATTTTGGAGGCGGGAAAAATGATCAGTGACTAATGGATTTCCATTTTGTTGAAATCCATGAGAGAGATGTGATTGTGGGGTGGTTTGTGCGTCAGTAGGATTAGTTAACATATTATGTGGTGGTGAAGGCATCGGAACATTTGTCAGTGTCAATGTTCCTTGAGAGCTTAGTTCAAGTAGCACTGATGAAAGAGGCTCGGAACCACCAATTGGAATCGGCAAGCCACTGTAATCCATCTTATGTAATATATTAGTGAATTATCGAAGCAAAGCGAATGAGATGATAGCGGGATAACTGATCTGCAAATTAAACAAATTAAATAGAGTCATTTCCATGTTATGAAGATAATCAAGGTTGAGCCAGAGTGAGAATGAACGTTGTCTATTGATTTTCTCAGTATTTGATTAACTCTAAATCGAGTTGTTAAGTCATAAGTGTGTGCTGATTGAAGGAGAGAAGACAAATGTCTATGCTTCGGTAAAGGACCCACCTAATTACTGTAAAAAAAACATCTTCAACATAAATAATTAGATAAATAATAATAATAATAACAATCAAAACAAGTCTTTTTTTCTATAAGCAAGATGAAAGAACAAAACTCTTGTAGTTGTATGTATGTATGTATAATTAGTGAATTAATGGTTACAGGTATTCATCAATAGAAGAATTAATGGTGACTGCATGTGTAAATCTCTTTCTCTCTACACAACTTAAAATGCTCTCTCTCTCTCAAGAATCATTGTAAACATATATATATAACACAAATATAAACATGTATATATGGTAGACATATATAACACATACAAACATAAAACATCTATGGACCAGGACTCCTATAACACATACAAGTTATGTCTACCATACATGTTTATATACCTGGTCCAGGAGAGAGAGAGAGAGAGAGAGAGAGAGAGAGAGAGAGAGAGAGAGAGAGAGAGAGAGCTCAATTCCAGGTGTGTGTGTATATATAGCATAAATGAATGAAGAAAGTAGAAACACCAACGTCAACAAACAAGCAATCCAACATAAAAAATAATGGTAAAAGAAAAATCAAAAACAAGATTTATATATATATGTATATGTAAAACTTGCAAAACCAAACACGGAGGTCGAAAGTAAGAAACGAAAACAAAGTTGTGGTTCACAAAATTACCAAACAAGCCAACTCAAATTAACACCATCCTTATATAACTCATAAATTTAACATAGAACGTATATGTGAATAATTCTGATGAATAAACAAAGAGAAGTGATCACCTGATGAAATTAGAGTAAAACCTGCTGCTGCGGATGTAATAATTCTCTGCTGCGCTGCATGCAACACAGAAAACGTAACTGAAGCGCGCTCTCTCTCTCTCTCTCTCTCTCTCTCTCAAGTGTGGTTGGTTAATGGTTTTGATGAAATGTAGAAGAATTAAGAGAGAAGAGTGAATATGAATAATTAAGTGGTTGATGGGGGGTTAAATTAATCTTTGCTGTAAAACTTTGTTCTCTAGTGCACCCACAAAACTGACCGTTTCTTCTCTCAAAAATCTTCTTAATTCATTCAATTCCAATTTTGGGTTTTTGGCTCCTCATTTTTTTATTTTTAATTCAAATTATCAAATCTCCGCTTCTTAATTACCTCCCAATTCTTTTCCTTTTCGGAGCAAATAAATTCTAAAGCTACGTAACCCATTATGGTGATTAAATAATGATGGCTTTCGAAGTCAACGACGACTAAATTGTTATAATTTTATATCATTACTTTTTCTAACATTTTTATCCACAAATCCCTACTTTTTAATCATAAAATCCATTCTTCATTTCATTAATTACTTTTTCCAGTATCACGCAACACATTTTTATTCAGCCAAAACTATAATAATTATGGCGCCAACACAATTCTTCAGAGAGTCTCATCAGCTTTCTGCCATATTTCAGGCCTGTATTTTTCAGTTCAAAAATTATCTCTATTCTACAGTGGTTACTTCTGAACCACACCTGAATCATGTACCAACCGTGTTTTGCCATTTAATCTTGTTGATCCAATGGTCCATCCAACATTTACATCACAAAAAAATAAAATAAAAAACAAAGTAAAAAAATAGGAATCAGAATAATAGCCTTAAGCTTAATCACATTAACATTTGCAACACAAGTATTTAAGAACTTTTACATGGTTAAAAATCTACATTATTAAACATCCGTACCTGTCCTAATGAGCTCAAACACAAAATAATAGTTGATCTCCCTACATCTCTTACCATATCACTTCACCTAGACTCGATGGCAAGAGTTTCAGATCCCCTCAGGAACGATCTACGCCACCATATTTGAAACGCCTTACTAAGATTAGGGCATTCAGTACCATTCTTAGAGAAACACCGGAACCAATCCATAAACAACGTATATTGCTCCTTCAACGGGAGAGTAAGCAATGATTGGCCCATGGCCTCCTCCAAGGCCTTCATATCGAGCCCCTTTTTGCATCTCTGTAACCAACCAAAATCCAATAGCATTGGTCTAAACCACACCTGAAGAAGCCCTAACCTTGCTTCTGACCTACAATGGAGTTTCCTAGTTCCCATTGCAATAAACAGTATTGCTGAGACACGGCTAAGCTCATACCTAATCATTGGAGATACATTTTCGTGCATTTTGAGCAACTCCCTTTGATTGGCCCATAAATCAACAAATTCCTCTGCCATTTGATGATCGAGCAGGATATCAAGTAGCCAATTTATGTTGTCTACCTGTTTTGAGATACGCTCTAACAAAGGTTTATCTTTCTCCCTTTTTGTGGATTTTTGAACTGTATTATTAGTAGTGGAGGCCTCCTCAAGCAGACTGGTGAGTAAACCCACACATGATTCACAAACGGAAAGTATGTCGTCTTTATTAAGATCAGGATAGTTTTTTTCATAGACTGAGCTTTTGCATAGTAGACCTTTAACCAAAGACTTGAGTTCGTTCCTAGCGTTGGCATCAGTGCAGGTGGTAATAGAACAAATAAGCTGTTTAGCCAAACTTCTTTGTGACTCAGCGTGAGTGGGAATAGTGAGTCTGTCTAAGATGTCTGCAGTCGTAGCATCGTCAATATTCAATTTAGTGAACAATTCTCTTAGCTTCTCTTCTTCTTCTTCGGACCATGGTACTGCCTCGAGGTATTTTAAACATGAAGAAACACCCCTGTCAAACTTAATGCCTGCTGACACCTGACAATAGAAGTGAGAGAGCCTTAGATTTGACCCAAAAAGAAAAAAGAATTGACAGAACTAATCGAGATTATGATGATAGAAATCCATATGAGAGGAGAAAACCGAAGGATTAGAAACAAAAGACCCTTTCTCTGTTTTATTTAATATAGAGCCTTGTCCATAAAGAATGTTAGAAATGAGCCCATTGAAAGGATATTACGCCAATGAAGGTGATAAATGCCATCTATTAATACTCTTTTTCAAAGTAAAGAATTCGCAGTAGCACCATAGTTTGGCAGACAAATTAACAAGTTAGGGAAGAGAAAAATGTTAAACCTTGTAGAAACTCTGTATCAAAACTGATGACAACCGAACCCACTCCTTCCAAAAGGATATCAAGTTTCCATCAGGAGAGAAGGTGAAATAAGAAAAAAGAAACGGAAGAAGAAAGCGTGGAAAAGCGTTAGACACATGCTCCTTTGGATGTGGAAAGGAACAATACAACAAGAGTAAGAAATTCAGTCATGTAAACCTTGTTCGTTTCCCATCCAGGAAATGAGAATCTTTACAAGCTGAAGACATTTGTGCCCTGACAAACACCTAAGACAATAAAAGCTGCATTTCTCTTGGTGCTAGATTAACTCGTATCAAGATATTAAAACCACCTGTGCAGTAAAACTTGAGGTGGTGCAGAAAATGGGGCAAGAACGCTCAAGATCATAAATCATTAATCTCCGAAAGTATTACTGTTTCCACCTCAAATGTCATTACTGCCACCATTCATTCAGAAACATAAAGAAAAGCAGAAATTCCAAACACAACATCCTCAGCTTTAATTTGAATATCATAATCAGTAGAAGATCAAAAACACCCCCAATTATTACTTTCTGGTTAGTATTAAACTTTGGAGGATAAATAATTGTAGTAATAAAGTGAACTATTTCATCTAATAAACGAGAAGTAAATAATGCAGGCATTGCCATCTCTACATATTCCAAAACAACAGAAATCGAGAAAAGAATGCAGAACAAATCCCAAAAAAATATTGAGACGACTGTTTTCTGCACAAAAACATATCAACTCTAGGTATGCAAGATACAACTCTCGTCACATCTAATGTCATGATTGTTACCATATAGCATTAAGGAATATACATGAAATCAACTTATGTAATGAATTTGGTGGGGAATGAGATGCTTAGGCGCAATCGTACAATAAAAGAAACTTGGGAAAAAGGTATCCATCAGATCAAGAGTACGATTAAGAAAAAGGGGCTAGATTATGTGTTAAAATGGAAACTTTGCAATAATGTATAGGCAGTCTGAGGGAGTACTACGTACGAACCCAAGCGACTTCGTGTAAATTAGTGGGAATCAATCATCAACCAGACATGTCTTTGGACCCAATCAAGCCCAAAATGTAGTGGTCGTAGACGTACTGAGTGCTGCTCCAAATACCAGACTTTCGCCACCTAGTACATTTACGTTTATCCCAAGTCCTCAGATAGATTTTCAAGGGCATTTTCTGTATACATATTTGTTATACACTGAGCGTAATATGCACTACATAGAACAAGAAAAGAATTAGCAATTTTCTCTCTTGATATTTCTCAAAATGTGTTTCTGCAAATCCGTATGCATTTAAGTTTGATCCCAGTTCATGACAACTTACTATTCAATTCTATATTATCAGCAATTCCTGTTTATCATCTGAAAAGTATTTTGTCAAAGACATATTGATCCCAACAGTAAAATTATATTCACGTCTACATGATCTCATACACAGCAATTTAAAACACATGCAAGACCGAAGCATAACATAAAAGAAGATCCCAATTAATTATACATCCAACAACGACATTTGCAACTGATAAATAACACCAAAACCAAGATAACCAAGAACCCTATTTTCCGATCCAAAGGACAAAAAAAAAACATCAGAAAGAAAAAAAAAGAAAGAATACCCCGAGTATATCGGTAGCGCGGAAAACCCCAATTTTGAGTAGCTTCTTTTGAATATCCTCCTCAAACATTAGCTCAATCGTTTCGCGAAACACATTCAAATTCTCCACGTCCGGCACTTCAATCCTACACAGACCACTCAGGTTTTTGCGATAATCAGCAATCAAATCAGCAAAAACAGGGCTATTCGCGATCAAAACCTCCGAATTCAGCTCCAGGATCAAGGATCCCCCATTCTTCCCCTTCAGATTCAACCTCACGTCGAAAATCCCCAAATTGCCATCCTCCCCGTCTCTCACGCTAATTCCTGAATCAGCCGGGTGCAGCGGCGATTTGGGGAGCGTTTGGTTTTGAACGGGGTGGTCGGAGATGGGCGAAACCCGACCCGGAGAGAGGATCCGGCGGGCCAGGGGGGGCTTGTTGTGGTGGTGTTGTTGGGTCTGAGGGGAGTAGGAGGGTAGTTCGGTCTTTTTATTATTATTATTATTATTACAGGAGGAAGAGTGGGAGCGGAGGGATTGGGATTGTGAAAGGGCGGTGGGATTCTCAGGGCTGAGGGGTGGGGTGGTGAAGGAGCAACACCAGTGGTGGCGCCGCCGATGCAACGCCGGTTCTCGGCGGCCCAGGTGGTGGCGCGACTTCGTAGTAACGTACATTATGATGAGAGGGGTGTAGTTAAAGTGCAAATTGGTACTATTTCATCACGGTAGGTGGAGGAGGAGGAGGAGGAAAAGGGAAAATTTGAGAAATAAATTTAGAGGAATTAATTGGGTTGGAAGGAAAACAAAATCAAGAATGGTGGTGGAGAATATGAGGAGGAATTTAGAGAGAGAAAGATTCAAGTTGAAGGGGGAACAAAACAAAACAACTGTGAAGTGAGCTGGAGTGGGAATCCCCTTTCCTCACTTTTCTTTTCTTCTCAAAAGAAACAAATTCATTTTTCTTTCTATTTGTTCTAAGAACACAAAAAGGAACAAAAAAAACTTATTACGGTTTTTTTCCGGCAAGAGTTCGAACACAAAACATTTTACTTAAATAACCAAAGCTACTTCAACTCAAGTCAACCTCTCTTGGTCAAGCTTATTAGAGATACAAAATTACAAATTGCTTTAACAATGTTTTCACATAAGAATGATGTTATTTCAGTGAAGGGCGGTTAAATTATAAATGAGATTTTCTATTCCATTAATATTGCGTCTTTTATTACAAATTATTAATGGGATCTTCTATTCCATTAATATTACGTCTTTTATTACAAATTATTGAGTGACCGCATGTGTTTCATTGTCTTTAAATAAGGAATAAGGGCTAGAATTTTCCTGAAAGTAATTAGGAGTTTCAACCCTAGCTTAAATTGGATTGATCTTGGTTGTTCTATTCTAGTATTTATCTTTTTAATTGCAATTAATAAAATAAGTCTATCAAATAATAAAAATTGACAATTTCAAACACTTCAAAATAATCAAAGTGTGATTATGTTTATACTAAAATTTGTTAAACTTGCTTCACAAAGTCAAAACACTGATTATCTTTCTATACTATTTTTGTATTGAAGAATGTCTAGAATTAGATATGGTTGAAGTAAGAATTGTTTTCTAATTCAGACTCTCTCTATTATCGCTCAAAATTTTGTTTATGAAGTATGAGTGCTATATATACAATTTCAAATGTTAATATATATATATAGAGAGAGAGAGTTTATTTTTAGAATATTACTTTGAAATAAAATAATTCTCAATTTCTTACTCTAAAAAAAATTCTAATACTCTAAAAAAAATTCTAATATTATTACTCTTGTTAGGAATTTCATTGTTAGATGTTTTGATGATGACAAAATAGGATTTCGTGTTAGATCCCAAAAGAATGTAAGTTTATACTTTCATAGAATATATGTATAAGCATTTGAAAGTTTGTTAGTTTGTTAGGCTTGTAATTTTTATCTTTGTAGATTTTAGACTAAGTATTAGATACCGAGTCGCTAATAGAATTCTAAGTGAGTCTATTAGAGATGAAGTTGAAGATCAGTGTCTGAAGTCAAGTGAAGATGAAAATTTGTCTTAAGCGTTTGTCAAACGCTTAAAAGACTATTTCAGAAGTTATGAATCAAGCGTTCAAGAGAATGTTCCTAGCGCCTAGCTAATGCCAAAGGACTGTTCACTCAAGCGATTCACCTGAAATACTTCCTCAAGTCATCCAATCCTCAACGGTCATTTATTTCCAGCTGAAAATAAATTCAAAGTGCATTAAATGCGACAAGACAGTATGACTTGTGGACAAACCACATTTTGACTAGACTGTCAACTTTTCAGAGTGCAAGTATACTCATGTCCAATCGAAACCAGCAGATTTTCAGGAATGTCAGAGCAGAACTATTTAACGCTCCTGCGTGAGAGACACGCGCTTGACTGTGTCCAACGGACAAATCCCAAGGTCTCTATAAATAGTATCCCTCCTCAGCAAAATCAAAGAGTAGCAACGAGAGCAAAAAGAGAGCCAAAACTTTGCTGAAATTATTTGAGAGAAAAGCTTCCAAACTCCATAGCCAAATTGGAATTCAAGAAAGTTAATTCTTTCAACAAGCAGTATTTTTGTGTAAGAGAAGCTTGTTGAAGAAGATCTTCTTGAAGCTCCAATATCCCTCAAAGCTTCTCAAATACATTCCAAGACAGTCACCGATATCTCAAACATATTTAAAGAAGAACCCTAATTTTCCATTGAGATATCCCAAGTTGTTTGAACTTCCCAACATCAAACAAACCAGTGACAAAACCCCTCAACCTCTTTCATCTGAGTGAGAAAGTTGTTGATTTCACAAGCAGTACTTCTGAGTAAGAGAAACTTGTTGAAGAAGGTCTTTATTGGTGCTGAAGTCTGAGTGATCAAGGAGCCCGAGATCGTCTTCCAAGGATGGAAATGTCTTGTAGTAGAAATCTGTGTGACCAAGGAGCTCAAGCATCAACATCCTTTTGTTCCCTATTTTGTAGAAGTCTCTGTGTGACTCTTCGATAATCAATTTAGTGAATTGCCTCTGAGTGCAAAGGAGAAGAAAGACGTAACTGGGATTACACCACCCAGTTAACCTTACAAATACTTTGTGTCCTTTACTGCTTTATAGTTTTACATTGCATTTGCATATTATATCTCTAAAATGCTTTAAACAGTCAAGCGATTATTTGCAAAAAGAGAACGCTAAGCTTTCAAATCAGTCTTAAGCGCTAAGCCCTCTAAGCGTTCAAAACGTTTTTAAAGAAAAGCAACTAAGGAAAAACTTTGTGACGCTAAACACTTTCAAAGAGAAGACTTATAAAATCATTCCGCTGTTCTAACCCTGATCAAAGAAGTGAACGCTTAAACCTATCTGGTTAGAGTATTCAAATCTTGAAGTCTAAGTTAACTTTATCAAAACAGTCTTCAGTAGCGCTTAGCCAAAGCGTCTACCTGTTCAAGTAAACACTTAGCCAAGCGTCTACACTTGTACGCTTCTATCCAAGCGCTTACATTTTCAAGCATCCAAAGCAATTTTATACGAAAGTTTCCGGAGTTAGAAAAGGACTTTAGGGTCTATTCAACCCCCCCCCCTCTTCTAGACCTTTGTGGGACCAACAACTCTTAATGCCACATGTAGTGTCTCATGGGCACAAATTTATTGATTACAATTTCATGTTTCCTTTCCTCCTTTTATGGCCTCATTTTGTTGGAAACATTTTATATCTTCTAATATTCTCAAACCTCTTCCAAAAACAAAAAGAGTAACAAAGAATATTTCATGGATTCAACCTAGGAAATAGGATCTTTTATAATACAATAATTTACAAATTGGACACTAAGAGATAATTAAATATTAGCTCACCATTTTTTTTTTCCTTATAATATTGGTTAATTGAACATGAAGTTTGTTTACACCAAAAGAAAAATATAAAAATGGGCTTCGAAGCCCAAAAGGCCCAATAGCAGCAGGGACGGAAAATTATTTTTAGAAATAGCACATTAGAGGACAAAGTCATATGTATATATATGTGTGTGTGTGTGTGTACATACATGCATTGTTGGGCCAAAGAAATCACCTGAAGTAAAAGCTCAAAAGAACGAAGAAATCTGCACCTGGAGAGTACGCGCCAAGACAAGGGATTTTGAAAGAGCAGTTGCAAGCAGTTTCAAGAGTTATGAGACGTGGATTTATCAGACTGGGATATATGTGGTGAAAGAAAGGCACAGAAACACACACAATCAGACAGACTCTGCAAAATTTACTTCTTTCTTTCAGTAGTTTGTAGCAATCGTAGACGTAATTAGGCTTAATTTAATTCTAGAGTAACTAGTCAGTAGCATAAAGTAGTTCGTTAGCAGCGTTGTAATCAAGCACTCCATTCCTGTATCCAGAAGAATTCATCCGAGAATTCATGGAGGTATATTTTTACTTGAGTCTTTAAGTGTTGATTAATTACTCGAATTTTAGTTTATTTCTTAATTTATTGCGAGCATTGCATCACGAAAATATTTGCAAGACTTAAACCACCATTAGCATATATAGGCAGAGGTTATTAGATAATTCTAAAATGTGAATTATCACGGGGCTTGAATCGACTACTCGAAATCCTTCCCTAGTCAAGTTTGTTTAAAAAACACGAAACAAAGTTATGATAATAGCTTATAAAAAGAAACTCCAGTTCATGTTGGTTCATCATTTGCTTCATTTATTACATAAATTCTATGTTGAATGTAATATGTAAGATAAACTTTAAACATCCTGAGGCTAATATGATATTTATATTTATAAAAAGAGATCAAAAAAGTTTATGCATTAGACCTTTTGGAATTTTGCCCCGACATGCTAGGAAATACTCAACTTTTGGATACTTCTTTTATTTATTCTAATATGATGAACAAAGAACATATTTATAGATAAATCAGTTCATGACTTTTTTTAATTTGCTACTAATCTATAGCACATTTTATTATTTAATTCAGTGAATACTTTATACAAAATAAACATTGTACGAATTTTTATATACACGTCTCTCACAATCTATGCAACAAAAAGAATTTCTCAAGAGTAAAGGACTAATTTTGTTGAAAATAATGATAAGTGCTAAAAGCTTTATATACAACTGACTAGAAATTATAATATTAACATTTGAAAAATTAAATAAGACATTTGTAGGGCAATATGATTATATTTTTTTCCTAGTTTGTTTGGTTTAGACGCACCAATATGGAGATATATTAGAGTTCATTATAGTCCTTCTATAATTTTGATTAGTATTAACAATATGTGGCGTCTTTCAAATTGTCATTTATTAATTGATACTCCTAGTTTCTTGATTTATATATTATTGCAGAACATAAAATTTATCACTTCTCTTCATATTGGATGTTAATATGTTTAGAAATATTAATTAGCATTGTAAACTATTTCTCTTATTAATGAAAGATATTTCGTTGTTTCACATAAATCTTATAGACGTTCGTAAGTAGTGTACAACTAATAGTCCATGTGTACGAGATAAACTACATTCTACTCCTTATGGGATAAGGAGATAGGCACTGGAAATGTTTTTAGTTCTCATGCACTTACTATGTTCGCAAATCAAAGAATCTCAATTGGGCATTAAGATTCGACAAGACTTGTATGATATAAGCTTTGACATGGAAGTGTCAATCGAATACTATGAGATAATGTGAGCTTATGTAATAGGTGCATTAATAAGATTAATGTAATGGGGCATGACTCATATCGATTTTGTCACGTGGGTTTTACTATTTGACAACTATTGATAGAATTGATTTGTTGTGATAGGTATGCGTCAACCTTCGACCTGAGAGATTTTGTTGAACATGTACTTGTGACATCACGTCTGTCATTAGAGTAGTTAGGCCTAATTCACCCTTTAGTGAGACCAACCTCAAAGTGCAACCTTGATAGATAAGTAGCAGTCTTAGCTGATCACCAAAAGGGGATTCGTTTTCTTGTAAGTGAAGGAGCAAGTATCATATGTGATCATAAGTAAGTGAGATAAAGTCTTTGGCCAAAGCAGTAGAGTTACTCGTGTGGGACACGAGAAGAAGCTCAGTGATCTCGTCTTATTATGATTTAGGCATATAGTCAAGTTATATGAGTTTGACACGACACAAGCGCGTGATGGAAACAGTGGAATAACATAATGACACGACACAAGAGCGACGTCACAGCACATCACGCGGGTCGGATCGGCATTGTAGAAAATAGTGAAACTCGAGCGAGGCCATTGCAGACACGTAAACCCTAACCCAGCGGCCCTAAAAATCAATGCACCGCCACCAGACATATCCAGTCAGTGTGCAAATTGCATCGCAAATCCCACACGCCCGTGAATAAGTTTTTAAATCCAAGACGGGGCATGCAGACACGCCCCACAGGGCATTCCAGGTGGGCAGTTGGCGAAGAGTGGGACATGACAGATACACGCTTATATCCGAGAAGACAATAAAAGATGCTTCGAACCGAGGAAGCCTAGAGCAGCGGGTGAAACACAACACCACTCAAACTCAAAACGTTGTCGTTTCAGAAAAGCACGTGCCACTCAGGCAAATGATAACATATGTGTCAAGAACACTAGCCAGTGGCTGATTGCACATGATCGCATTTCCTGCACACACTTCTGAGTGTAGTCCAGACGGACCCATGCATCCCAAACGATGTCGCATCACTCGAACACAAATTAAAAAAAAACTAAAAGGCCGATAAACATGGAACAACCAATCCTCGCACGACACGTCATGTGGACCACAAAACATTGGTCACAACAGCCATCCACGCTTATAATAATTAGCTAATATATTATTAGACTTTTTTTTTTTAGTGACAAAAGGAAATACAACAAAACTAAATCAAAATGTCTTCACTAAGAAGATCCTCAAGCTCCGTCGGGGCAGCTTCCCAATATTGCATATCAGTAGATATCTCTTGGCCCATTTTTGTAAGGGTATCTGCACATTTGTTCCTCTCCCTCATGATATGAGAAAATTTACACATCCACGGCTTCCTATAAACCATGATGATATTGCCTAATGTGTGATGACTAGCATCCCCATAGATTACCAAGTTTCGAACCACTTCCGAATCAATCTCAACCATAATATGGCTGACCCTGAATGCGCCATGCATATAGCAGTCCCTTTCTGAGTCCAAGTAGCTCAACCTCCGTGATGGTAAGAGCCCCAAGTTTCTGACAGAAACTAAACACTCACTCCCCCTTATCATTCCTAAGAAGTCCACCCAACGCCGCACAATTTGTACTCGCCATAAAGCTTCTGTCCGTATTTAACTTGTACCAACCCTTAGGCGGCTTAGACCACCGGAGATTTTCCCTTTCTTTAGACTGTCTAGTAGGCTTATCCGGAAAAGCCATGCGAAGCTCTGAAGCAAGCCTTTTGATATCAAAGAGAATTTTGTTAAAGTTATGTTGTTTACCTGTAAAAACAGTGTCATTAGGGAAACACCAAAGAGTCCATATGGTAGCTAGGAAAATGTATCTCCAAGGAGAATCTGGAAGTAGAGTATTAGTCAGCTTTCTCTTGACATTAAGTTTCATCCATTCTTCATGATTGCATGCAAGATTTCCTCACGTTCATTAACACATCTTGGGCAGGTATCTGAATTTGTGATCTTTCTATCAAACCTCAAAGAGTTCGTCACCACCCCTTTGTGATGGTAGAGCCAAATGAAATACTTGAATTTGAGAGGACAATCAAGTTTCCATATCCAATTCCACTCCGTTGAAAAACTTCCCTCATCTCTTTGCATTACCTTATATGTGGAATTACACGTGAAGCGTCCATTCGGGGTTCCACACCAAATACGGATATCCTAACCTAAATGTTCTATGGGGATAGGTACATTTTTAATTTTGTTCAAGATGTGTAAGGGGATAGGGGTCTGAATCCCATCCAACTTCCAACCTCTACTCAAATCAGTCACATCGCTAACCCGAATCCCAATCTCCTCACTTCGAATATCCTCCTCAATTAAATCGCAAAGATAGTCCTCGCCAACCCATCTATCAAACCAAAAGGAAGTAGAAAGGCCACTTCCAATTCTCCACCGAATTTTCTTTTCAACCAGCTTCAAACTTTGAACAATACCCTTCTATTGGGCTGAGGAAGTCGAGGTAAGAGGGCAATCAAGGAGCTCGAATCGCTTCAAATATTTTTTCTTGAACGTTTGTTTCCAAATACAGTCCTCATTGTTTAGAATCCGCCACCCAATCTTCGCGAGAAGGGACGCATTTATCTCCTGAGCTTTCCAAATCCCCAAGCCTCCTATCCTCTTAGGTTTGGTGATAGTCTCCCATCTAACCGAGTGAATCTTCCTACAATTCTCATCCGTAGCCCAAAGAAAGGATCGGTTCAACTTGTCGAGGTGGTCACAAATTGACGTCGGGAGCCAAGTCGTTTGCATGATATGAGACAGCATAGCGGTGGTGACCGAATTAATGAGAGAAGTTCTACCCACAAGGTTAAGCATTTTTTGCCTTCCAAGATGAAAGGCGAGTTTGCACTTTGTCCACAAGCCCACGAAAGAGTTCAACCGAGGCTCTCTTATGCACAAGCGGCACACCTAGATATTTTCCCAAATCCATCGTGCATCCAAATTGGAGTTGGTTCGCAATATGCCTTCTCAAGTCTCTATTAGTGTTGTTGGAGAAGAAAATCTTCGTCTTATCCCTGTTCACCTTGGGACCCGATTGGCCACAAAAAAGCTCTAGAACCCTTCCAATGGTGGTGGCATTCTCTTTCATTGCTTTTGCCATAAACATGAGATCATCGGCAAAGAAAAGATGGAAAAATCTAGGCCCCCCTCGATAGATTGATAGAGGTTTCCAACACTTCTCCTCCACCTCATGCTCTATTAAGTATGCCAATCGTTCAACGCACAAGATAAATAGGTATGGTGAAAGTGGATCACCCTGCCGAAGTCCGCACAAAGGTGTGAAAGGGGCAAGTGGCTCACCATTCCAAAGGACTCTCGGTCTAGAGCACCTAACACAAAACATAATGATCTTGATGGTTAGTTGAGGGAAGTTAAAGAACTCTAACGTTTTTTCAAGGAAAATCCAATTGATCTTATCATAAGCCTTTTCCAAGTCAAGCTTAATGATCATTCCACCAATCTTACTTTTCGACTTACAAAGGCTATGGATCATTTCTTGAAGGATGAGAACATTATCATGGGTGTCTCTCCCAGGTATAAAGCTACTTTGAAGAGGTGAAACAAGCTCGGACATGAAGGGTTTCAACCTCAACGAAATCAATTTAGTAATCACTTTATAAAGTACATTACAAAGGGCAATGGGACGGAATTGTTTAATCGAAATGGGGTTGTTCTCTTTCAGGATAAGGCAAATGAAAGTATCCCCCACAGAAGGGCTAAACTCTCCCACTCGAAGGGCATGAGTCACGAACTCAAATACCGACTCACCAATATGTTCCCAATACTTTTGATAGAAAAATGCTTGGAAACCATCCGGACCGGGGGACTTATAAGGGCTCATCGACTTAATTACCCCATGAATTTCCTCCCTTGACGGCTCACTATAAAGGGACTCTTGTAGCTCCAAAGGGATACATCTCTGAAGGCGACTAAGTCCGAGCTGACTACCACTAACACCAAAAGAGGGCTTGAACAAGTTAGCGAAGTAATCCCGGACGTGAACTTTAAGATTTTGACTATCCGTCTCCCACATTTCACCAATTTTCATAGTGTCAACCTTATTTCTCCTACGTCGAACAACGGTAGTGGCATGAAAAAAGCGCATGTTACCATCCCCATGTGCAAGCCAATTAACTCTAGATTTTTGGTACCATAACATCTCTTCTTGCCGGAGGACCGTGTTAAAGTCAGAGATTAACTCCTTCTCAAGCTTTTGAAGAAAATCATTCTCCCTATAAGCGAGGCTCTTTTGATCACCCTCAATCCGTGCCAAAATTTTATTCTTTTGCCAAAAGATGTTACCAAATTCCTTGTTATTCCAACTCTTCATCACTGCCAGAAGTTTTGATAGAGCTTCCTCCACACGCCAATTCAAATCTAAACGGCCGCACTCTAGTGGATTTCCCACCCCATCCATCGCAACAAGTTAGGATTGGATGGTGATCCGAGTGAGTCCTAGGGAGATGGAAAACCGTCCATTTCGGAAACAAAAGTCTCCAACACGCATTAGCCAAAGAACGATCAAGACGTTCCCGACCGTAACCCTCCCTTCACACGTTCTCCTCCAAGTATACTTTGGGCCTTGAAAACCCAAATCCAACATGTCACACGAATTCATCATCTCATTGAATCTTCTACATCTTGCCTCATTTGGTCCAAACCAACCCGTTTTCTCATGACCAAAGGCGATGTCGTTAAAATCTCCGGTAACGAGCCAATGTAGGGAATGGCTATGGCTCACAGACTCCAAATTAAGCCATAGGTCCTCCCTCTCTTGTGCACATAGGCTCGCATAAATCCCTGAACAAAGCCAACTTGAGTTCCTTTTTGGGCCAACTAAAGCATGAATGGCTTGTGCCATGACAGAAATCACCTCCACATCAATATTATTATTATTCCATAAAAACCAAATACCCCCTGCACGTCCCACCGTCGGAGCTCGACACACATCCGAGAACCCCAAACGAGAAGACACGCTACTAGCACGATCCTCTGAAATTTTAGTCTCAAGTAGAAAAACCACATCCGGGTGGTGCAACAAAACAATTTCACGAAAGTTACTTCTGAAAGCATTATTACCTGCCCCTTGACAATTCCACGTCAGAATTTTCATTGGAAATGATGTGAAATTTTTGTCATGAGGCGGGACGTCAGACCTCCCCCGTCTCCATGTCACATTCACTTGGTCCACCAAGTGCAGTGCTAGGTTGAGATGCCGGGACATCTCCCGTTCGCTCAGATTCAGCGTAGTCTCTATAATGCGATTCGGATCCCCCACTATGTGTGTGAATCAGCTGGTCGCCATCACCTGTCTGAATAAAGGGTGGATTTTTATCACGCTCACTGTCCAGAACATCAACACTGTATAAGAGAGATGGAGAGGTTGCGTCATCTCCTCTTCTCGGATAAGATAGCCCGTTCTTGGTAGCACCAGCATTTCCGCCTCCTCCTCCATCTATACCAACTTTATTGCCTCCTGGCTCGACAGAGAAATTTTACTCTACAAACTTTGGGTTAGGGTTTCGCTCGCCACTCTTGTTTGGAAAGCTCTGAAAACTAATGTTATTGGATTCCCCAAAGACAAAATTCTCTTCAACAATCAAATTGCCTTTTTTCTATTGTTTCCCACGCGCTGTTGATCCTCCACCAACTTTCTACTGTGTGTTGGGTTGACTCATTCCCTCGGGTGGCTCGTGGCAGTGGAAATTAAAATTTTACAAAAGTAAACGTAC
Organism: Buddleja alternifolia; assembly: GCA_019426215.1. NCBI lineage: Eukaryota > Viridiplantae > Streptophyta > Magnoliopsida > Lamiales > Scrophulariaceae > Buddleja > Buddleja alternifolia. Next base: position 27,940,708 of record CM033393.1, on the reverse strand, counting down.
AACCACCCAAAAACAGGAATATGGAATTGGTTCGATCGAATTTGATACGGAGGTAAACGAAATTATACCTTTCGAAAATTTCGTTTCACCTCGTACTTTGGATCTCAGCAACCCTGTGGTGCAAATCCACACAATTTCCCTTGGGTGAGAAATTGCCCGTCGTTTTTCGTATCTCCCGGTTTAGAGTGCTCCAAGCGTCGCAACTCTAAGATGTATCCACACCTCGTTCAAGTCACCAATTGTCTTGCCTTGCGTGCTAGACAACAAAACGATTCCAAGCTTAACTTAGGCTTGATTATGTGAAAGGTAAGAATATTTTCTAAGTCGTTTAATTCAACACATGAATAGAACGACGTCTTGTTGGAAAGAGGAGAGAGGTGGCCGATTTTAGGTCTAAGAGAGGGGGCGGATTTTTTAGCTTTTTCATCATTTATTTTAGTCTCCTTCATCTCTTATTTATAGGTGAAGATTACCCAGAGTCCTATTAGGAAAAGGAAACTTCCTTTCTCCCAAACTCTCTAGTAATCCTTATCCTATGAAAACTTGGAGGAGGGGAAAACTCTTTTCCTCTTCCACCACACATAAAATCGCCCCCTCCCTTATTTACACTCACAAATTGGTCAACTCCATTTAATTGGACTTTAGGATTTAATTTTGACTTCTCAATTTAATTATAGCTGCAACCCATCAATTAAATACAAGTCAAATTAAATCCAACCAACTAATTCCAACATTTATTTATTTAACTTGGGCTCCACCCAATTAAATAAAATACTTGGACTCTACTAGGTCCATTAATTTAATTAATTCTACAAGATTAATTAAAAGAGTAAAATTAATTGAATCCTTCAATTAATTTATATTCCATATTAGGAAAGTACTAAACTTTCCTAATTCCCTCAATTTCCTCGAAATTGATTAATCGCATCGATTCAAGCAGTGACTCTCTCGAGTTAGTGTGTGACCCCTTAGGCTCGTTTCTATCTAGTAGTAAGTACACCTTCCCACAGTGCTAGTGTACCTTCCTAAAATGGAAAGTACTAGATTAAATCAATCATTTGATTTAATCAAGCCTCGAATTAGTCACCAAGCTAATTCTCGGCACTTATAAATTGTGGTTGCCCACCTAGCATAGGGTCACGAAGACCTAGATAAAACGAAAGTAAAGATACGCCTTTTTCGATCTTGATCCTTGCATAAGTAAGATCTCTCTATCTAATCTCTCGATTGAATCTAGAGCATTGGCTAAGGTCGAAGCTCTATTAATTCAATACTATGTTTCCCACGTTATGTGAAATCGACTTCGACTATCTAAACGAGGAAACCCTACGCCTCTTTACATATCATACTTCGGCCGAAGATTCCTTAAGTCGATTCACAATGTAACCATAGGAGATTAACCGACTGGCTAATGTCAGAGATAGATTCCTCTTGATTCTCACGTGCCTTACTACGTAAGACGTGCATGTCTGAGTTTGACCATATTTGATCATCTAAAGTGATCATGTAGCAAATCAAGAACATGCGCGATTACGCATAAGACATCCAATGGAATCTTAGGTCCATAAGGATTACTCTTATACTACAAGACCACTGGAAGTTTTACATTCGACTGGGAATCCATTTCAGGAACTTCCATGGGGTTGTTCAGTTCGCCCATTACCACAATGGCAACCCTCATATATGCATTGGCTTTCACCGTGCCAGTATCTATGGAACGAGATACACTTCTACCAGAGTATGCATCATATGAACAAGTCTTTTGGGTTGCATCGATATCCCTTTATCTCGATGAACCCTTTCACGACTTGGAACAATGTTTAAAGATCACAGCTTTCGAGACATATTCCATCATTGCCACACTCAATGTGCAATGATGTCCCATAGCTATGTGTGATCCTTCGGGACTTTATTCTAAGCCAAAGTAAAAACTAATTTAAGAATAAAGACATGCCACACATAAAAAAAAGATTGACTTTATTTATATGAAAACGATTGTTCAACTCTAGAGTTACTATTACAAAGAATGGCGCCCAATAATTGGTGCGCCGGATACTAACTCTAACACTGTGAGCTTTGTTTATCACGCGTTTCCAAACCACATGTTGATAGTAGTCATTTCTACGTGTTATTAAGCCCCTTTGCGTTTATGTTTTAGGTTCATTTATCGCTTGATTTTGTCACTTGTGCGTTTAATTCGTGCATTAAGTGATTTCAGGCCTTAAGTGGATACAATCGAATAAAGGGTGGAAAAAAGATGTATAAAACAAGTTTAGGCCAAGATGTTTCACACCTCTACGACTAAACACGCAAGAAACAAGCTGGAGTTAGCCAAAATCATATTTTAGTACCATTTCCGCACACCTGGGCGCCAAATCAGAAACAACCTCCACATTGGAACGTCATTTTGATATATTTAGAGACAGAATTGGATGAAGTGTCCTTCTACAAAGTTGTAGATGTATGTCTTATCTTCACATGGGGACTTGAAGAATCAAATTCGGAGGTCTGTGGAGAATTTTATGAATAAAACACTATCTCTGCGCTGGAAAACACGAAAGTGGCAGCTCCCATTCTTGGTAGATGGAAAGGAAGAGAATGGTAGTTCACATTCTTGGTAGGAGGAAAGTAAGAGAATGGTAGGTGGAAAACAAGAGAATGGTAGTTCACATTCTTGGTAGATGGAAAACAAGAGAATGGTAGGTGAAAAGAAAAGAGAATGGAAGCACATGTTCTTGGTTGGTGAATTTTTTTTGCTATAAAAGAAGGATTGGATGCCCTCCTACAAACACACTTGAAAACACATTCCCCATTGGGGGAGCCTAAACACATCCTATCATCTTCATCATCCTTAGATTAGTTATGAAGATTATCAACAACCTCTGAAGGTGAAGAAATCAGGAAGCATGGAAGAGACGAAGATCGAAGTTCAACCATCAAAAATACGAGGGAGTTTCTTAGATTTAGATTTATTTTTGTCTATGAATATGAATCTTAATTTAAGTTCCTATCTTTTATCTTTTATGATGAAATAGATTCTTCGAACTAAGGCCATGTTGAGGCTAAATTATGATAATTGAGTTATAAATTGTGTTTTTCATATTAATTCTATTGTTGCTTTGTGTCTTGATCTTGTTTGAATGCATCATATGCTTAGCTACCATATGCATGATTTATTGCTTAAATTATTCGTTCGAGAGAAGTTAATTTAAGGTGCAAAGAGGATCATCACATAATCCGTAAAAAATAGGGAATTGCCCCTAGAGATAGGTAGAGATTCCCGGGTGCAGTTAGCCGGATTAATCCGGGGAAATTCTAGAACTTGAATGCATGATTGTTGGTTAGATTCTCGGATAGACATATCTAGAGAACCATCAATTAATCATAGGATTATTACAGCCGAGAAATCAGGTAGTAATTATTTAAGGTTTTTTCCACCAAAGCAACATTAGTCTAATAATATGAGAACATGTTTATAATGAAAATTGATTAATTTATGCCAACACATGTGTCTTAGTTGCTCTTTTCCATAGCTATCTTGATTTCGACATCTTGTTTCTTATATCTTACTTACATAATATTTTAGTTAATTCTTGTTTTAGTTTAAGTTCTTCAATTGCTTTAAAATCATAAACTAAAATACAAGTCCTTGAGGTTCGACAACCCGGACTTTATTGTCCACTTTATTACTACACACGACCAGTCCACTTGCTGTTTAATACACGTAAGGATTTTTCGTGTCAAGTTTTTGGCGCCGTTTCCGGGGACTTGTTTAATTTTAGTTTTTGATTTTATTGCAAGTTTTAAGTATTTATTTTATTTTTATTAAAAATTTTTTTTATTATTTTATTATTTTTTTCTTACACTCTTAGCTTGCAATGGCTAGAAATTTTCCAGATATGACCCTTCCGGAGAATCAATTATGGCTGCAAAGCATCATTCAATTCGCAAAGGATAGCAATTTTCCTGATATGACACTATCGGAGAATCAATTATGGCTGCAAAACGTCATTGAAGCGTGTTATGCACAAGGGTTCTTTCCACAACATTACCAAGAAAGAATTCCTACTCCGGAGGAACAACTTGATAACACCATTGGAGAGCTCCACTTTATGATGAAGGACGCACGGAGGGAAATGAAGGAGATGAACCATCAACTCAAGCAACTAACGAGCGACATATCTGAGAAAGTACCATGGGCATTGCTTGGTACCACTGAGATAGATCAAAAGGAGGAATTCAACACCGTGACGTTGAATGAAATGAAGTTGGAAAATTCGAAAGCAGATTCCTCCAACGATGAGCATTCGACTCCTATCCTTTCTGAGGGTGTTGACATTTCTTTACTTTCTTCCCTAGCCACAGGTAAATCGGTATTTGATGCCGACGATGGTAAGTTGTTATTGAATGTAGGAGATGACATGGTTAATTTCGATAACTATGAGGTTTTTGAGCATCTAATTGATTTTGATTTGTCTTTACACATTTATGTTTTTTATCCTTTTAGTGTTGAGCACTTTCATGAAAAACGAGCCAATAATCTTCAACATCCATACATGATGGAGCTGAAATATGTCAAGGTGATTGGTGAAGAAAAACGAGACATTATCTCTAGCTTGGAGAAAAATCTGCACCACCATCCGGAGCATGAGGAAGAAAAGGTAATAGAGGTATTGAGGGACCATAAAAAAACTCGTGAGTGGATGATTGATTGGTCTAACCCTAGGATATGTAGCACAAATAATTGGTCAATCTTCACTACAAAGGGCAAAAGGTTGAAGCGATACCCAATAGTGGATTGGAGAACGAATAAGGCATTCACACATAAACCACCTTGAGTCAATCTCTTACATAAAGTCAAGCTAGTGACTTTAAAAGAGCGCTTCTTGGGAGGCAACCCAAGCTTTGTGAGTTTTCTTTTATTTTTTTTGCTTTCTTTTTTTTTTGTTTTTGCTTTTCGTTTTATTTGTTTTGTCTAAGCATGCACTTTTGGCATGTGTTTTAATATGCTTAATGGTTTGTTTGATAAGAATGTTGAACATGTTAGTAGCAATTTCCCGTTGTTTTGAGAGGCCTATTTTGATGAGATGGGTTTGATTTGGAACATATTTGTGATGAAGGATTGTTTTTCACCAATCCTTGATTGTAAGTACTCTTATACCTTTTGCATGCGTTTATGTGAGACAACATTGGGGACAATGTTGAGTTTAAGTTTGGGGGTATATGTGGGTAGTACTTTGTGGTTTTAATACATTCATATGATTGATCACCATGTGTTTGCTATTTTTGTCATGTCATGTGTACCTCGTTTAGCTCAAGTTTGGGAGAATTTGTATGCTATCATGTTTATATGTGTTTATGTTGAGAAAATCAAGCATGGTTTTTTTTTTTAGTCCTTCCAATTGATGCATTTAAATTGATTAACTTTAAAAAATGGCATGATTTTTTGAAATAATTTGAATTTAAATGAACATATATATCTTTGAAATTGCTCATGGAGATCCTATACTAGGATTGATTTCTTAGATGATTCACATTGCACAATAAATCGAGGGTAGAGGAGTTGAGAGGATAACCATCTTGAGACACTTAAGGAGTTTTTCCCGGAAAAATTAACTTAGATTTTTCATAAGGTTATAAGTTGAGTAGTAATTTTTTTATGCTAAACAATGAATTAAAAAGGTTGAAGTTTGGTATGACCACAAGTGGTCAGGCTAATATGTACTGGAGGTGAAAAGTTTCATGCCTATATACTGTACTATTATGCTAATTTGAGCTAAGCTCAAGCCAAAAAGAAGCGAATTGTTTAAAAGATCTAGTTTTATTTCGTGGCCTTTGACACTCGAGTGATTAAATCCTTAGGAGTGTCTTTACACTTAATGCCCCAAAACTATCTAGTTTGGGAGTCATTGATCTAAAGCTTGTTACATGGGTGCCATAGAAAGCCTAATGGAATAAAACATTGCACATGATCTAGCCTTAATGAAGTTAATTGGAAAGTTTTATATGAATTGAAAGTTTGAATGTTTGAGATAATGAAATTTAAATGGCTATGAGATTTTCTATGATTCTTATGCTTTGTGTTTGATCATAAAGTTGATAGATATGGGATTAATGTCCAAAATTTGGTAAGGATGCCTCTCGACTATAATACCTTAGATTTATTTTCACTACACCCTATGGAGTCTTTTCCTGTATTGGTGTCACATGAGCAAAAGTAGTTGATATGTATATATATTTGTGAGTTGTAAAAGGATGATTTTGTGCCATTTATTCTTGTTAATTATGTTGAGATGTATTCACCTGGTTGAGATTGAAAGTTTGTTAGATTTGGTGGGTATATCGTCTGCAAACCCTCACGAGACTATAACTCATCCTTTGAGGTAACTCAAAGGTTTAAAGGCTTGTTGCACATGCTAAGTGCAATCGTTTACTCCACGAAAGTGAGTTCGTTTGTTGTTTTTGTTTTATCCTTTTGGTTGATGATGTTTTTTGTGCCCTAGACCTTTTATTGCTCGAGGTCGAGCAATTGATAAGTTTGGGGGAGTTGATAGGAGTCATTTCTACATGTTATTAAGCCCCTTTGCGTTTATGTTTTAGGTTCATTTATCGCTTGATTTTGTCACTTGTGCGTTTAATTCGTGCATTAAGTGATTTCAGGCCTTAAGTGGATACAATCGAATAAAGGGTGGAAAAAAGATGTATAAAACAAGTTTAGGCCAAGATGTTTCACACCTCTACGACCAAACAAGCAAGAAACAAGCTGGAGTTAGCCAAAATCATATTTTAGTACCATTTCCGCACACCTGGGCGCCAAATCAGAAACAACCTCCACATTGGAACGTCATTTTGATATATTTAGAGACAGAATTGGATGAAGTGTCCTTCTACAAAGTTGTAGATGTATGTCTTATCTTCACATGGGGACTTGAAGCATCAAATTCGGAGGTCGGTGGAGAATTTTATGAATAAAACACTATCTCTGCGCTGGAAAACACGAAAGTGGCAGCTCCCATTCTTGGTAGATGGAAAGGAAGAGAATGGTAGTTCACATTCTTGGTAGGAGGAAAGTAAGAGAATGGTAGGTGGAAAACAAGAGAATGGTAGTTCACATTCTTGGTAGGAGGAAAGTAAGAGAATGGTAGGTGGAAAACAAGAGAATGGTAGTTCACATTCTTGGTAGATGGAAAGCAAGAGAATGGTAGGTGAAAAGAAAAGAGAATGGAAGCACATGTTCTTGGTTGGTGAATTTTTTTGGCTATAAAAGAAGGATTGGATGCCCTCCTACAAACACACTTGAAAACACATTCCCCATTGGGGGAGCCTAAACACATCCTATCATTTTCATCATCCTTAGATTAGTTATGAAGATTATCAACAACCTCTGAAGGTGAAGAAATCAGGAAGCATGGAAGAGACGAAGATCGAAGTTCAACCATCAAAAATACGAGGGAGTTTCTTAGATTTAGATTTATTTTTGTCTATGAATATGAATCTTAATTTAAGTTCCTATCTTTTATCTTTTATGATGAAATAGATTCTTCGAACTAAGGCCGTGTTGAGGCTAAATTATGATAATTGAGTTATAAATTGTGTTTTTCATATTAATTCTATTGTTGCTTTGTGTCTTGATCTTGTTTGAATGCATCATATGCTTAGCTACCATATGCATGATTTATTGCTTAAATTATTCGTTCGAGAGAAGTTAATTTAAGGTGCAAAGAGGATCATCACATAATCCGTAAAAAATAGGGAATTGCCCCTAGAGATAGGTAGAGATTCCCGGGTGCAGTTAACCGGATTAATCCGGGGAAATTCTAGAACTTGAATGCATGATTGTTGGTTAGATTCTCGGATAGACATATCTAGAGAACCATCAATTAATCATAGGATTATTACAGCCGAGAAATCGGGTAGTAATTATTTAAGGTTTTTTCCACCAAAGCAACATTAGTCTAATAATATGAGAACATGTTTATAATGAAAATTGATTAATTTATGCCAACACATGTGTCTTAGTTGCTCTTTTCCATAGCTATCTTGATTTCGACATCTTGTTTCTTATATCTTACTTACATAATATTTTAGTTAATTCTTGTTTTAGTTTAAGTTCTTCAATTGCTTTAAAATCATAAACTAAAATACAAGTCCTTGAGGTTCGACAACCCGGACTTTATTGTCCACTTTATTACTACACACGACCAGTCCACTTGCTGTTTAATACACGTAAGGATTTTTCGTGTCACATGTACTGTTATTATTTGTTTTAAGGATGTTTTGTTTGTATCTTTATCAGAGTTTTTTGAAAATGTTCGCTTTTTAGGGTTCAAGTTTCCCATGAACTGACCACTCTTATCAAAAATTCTAGTCTCACTATTTCTTTTTTGGTGAAAGTCAGCACCACCTACTGCTGCACCTACTGCTCCACTTTCCCCCAAAGCTTGAAAAGCATTATGGTGGGCCACCCCATCCTTTTGTGAAATTTTGTCTTTACCTTTATGCACCCTAGGTTTAGGTCTCTGCACTTGAAGCCATTCTCCATACAAACGATCACTTGCTTTATCAGACTGCCGGTGCTCCTCACTCCCCGGACCTTCACCGGCGTTCATGTTTTCTTTGTCCTTGTTCTTCATTGCATCCTTCAAAACCGATGAGCATTCCTGCTTTTTATGCCCAATCCTTCCACATTCAAAGCAAATGATGGGTAGATTTTCATAAACAAGATCATAGCCATGGCTATTCAGTCCCACCTTCATCTTCAAGGGTTTATCCAGATCTAACTGCACACAGAATCATGCAAAGCGCCCCCTGGTCGCCGAGTGTGTGTTATATTCCACCTTCACTGGCACACCTATCATCTTAGCTAACATGAAACTGATATCTGGCCTTAGGTATTCCACCGGCAATTCCTGGACTCTCACCCAGGAGATGGCCGTTTGCATGTTATCCGTTTTGGGTCTGAATTCTGACGTCCATTATCTCACTCCCACGTATTGGTTAAACACCATCCAAGGTCCTCCTGTTATGATATGTTCAACTTTCTCCCCATTCTCATGTTTAAGAATATAGCAACAATACCCTAAGTCCACCATCTCAAAGGCTCCCCCCAACTTCCACAGTGCATCAATCTTGGCCGAGAGTATGTTGTAGTGAATGGACCGTCCAACAAGCTTAAGGATAATAGCATTCTTCCATTTTTCACAAACCTCCTTGGTAAAGTTATCATGGAGTATCAGCATATCAAAAGGATTTTTGACACGCTAAAAGCTAACGTGCTATGATAGCAAGTGCACTAGTCGTGTGTAGTAATAAGTGTGGACGAAAAGTCCGGGTTGTCGAACCATGGAGACTTGAATTCTAGTTTATGATTTTATACAAAAAAACAACTACAATAAAAGTAACTTAAATATAAAAACGTGTACAATAAGAACAAGGTTATGCAAATGAATTAAAACCAACTATAAAAGGAGACTAAGGCACATGCTAGGTCCAAATTGATCAAATATACTTATAAAGGCTCTTGTTGTAGAATTACTCTTATATTATTATGGTGAAAACTCCTAAGGTAGAGAATAATCGATGTCTCGCGTATAAACTCCTATACTTAGATCGTGATTTCCCAAATATCCCTATCCGAAAATCTAACCACTAAACATGCATTAATGTACTAGAGTTCACTCGATTTGAATCGAACGACTTCACCCGGGAATCTTTACCTATGTCTAGGGCAATTCCTCATTAGTTGCGGGTCATGATGTGAATTTCTTGCACCCTAAGTCAATTTTCTCCCAAAATATTAACCTAGGCATAAGATTCTAACATATAGTGATCAAGTATATGCAAGATAGACAAAAACACAATTCACATCACATAACAATATAAGAATAACCTCAACAATCATCTATTGTAAGCATATATCACAATTTGGCCTTACATGGCCCTAGTCTTACGAATTTAGTTCATAATTGAAAGCATAAAAGACATAAGAGGAATATTCATAGACATAAATGAAATGAAAAACTCTTAAAAACTCCCTAAATGGTGAATGATGATGGATCTTGAAGTTGAGCCTTCAATCCCCAAGCTCTTTTCCTTCCTCTAGTTTTCCCCTCCAAGAGTGATGAAGAATGGTGATGAATGGTGGAGAAATTAGATTAGGGGCTGCCCCCCTCTCCTCCAAGAATCTGAAATTGATAGTGAATGATGAAGAGTATGGGTTCCCCCTCCTTTTATAGCCAAAATTCCACTAAAGTATGCATTAAGAATTCCCATTAAAGTTCCCCAATGAGAATTCCACCTAAGGTGATACTTAAAGTATGGCTTTTAAGATTCCAACCAGCTAAAAAATGCTGAACTTTCGGCCCTTAAGAATTCCTCAAAGCATAACCATGTGAAAACTTCAACAAAACACATGCATGATGCCATTTTCTTGCTTTCCAGCGCAGTCTTAGTATTTGCCTCATAAAATTCTCCACAGATCTCCAAATTGGATGATTCAAGTCCCCATGTGCAGATAAAACACAGATCTACAATTTTCCAGAAGGACATTTTGTCCAATTCGGTCGCTAAGTATACCTAAATTATGTTTCAACATGGAGGTTATTTCTGATTTGGCGCCCATAAAGTAAATCTACCAAGAAACACGCTTATGACAACCCCTCAACACATGTGCTGAATTATGGCCAAAAGCGATTCTTACCCATCATATAATGCTGGAATTTAGGCTGAAAAGGAGTAACATTTGGACTATCCACGCCTAGGCATGACTAGGAGGACACTGGGGCGTATCCTGGCACGTGTACTTCTCTGTTCGGCGCAATAATTGTATTTCCTTCATAACGCTCTTCACAGACCTCCTATTTGGATAATTCAAGTTTCCAAGTGAAGCTAACACAGAGATAAACAACTTTGTTGAAGGAGACGTCCTTAAATTCGAACTCGAAATATGCATAAATTCTGTATTTGCGTGCGTTATTCCTCAATTGTAGTGATTTTTCACCTTTACTCGATAAGCACACCAATTAAACGCAAATGTGGTATAAATCATGCATAAACCAATATAAATCCAATAAATATGAGGCTCTAAAACATGTAAATTCACACCCTATCAACACCCCCAAACTTACGCATTGATCGTCCTCGAGCAATGAGAGCTATAAGACAAGATCAACATCATTCAAAGGGAGAAAACAAAACAACTAACTAACTCACTTTCGTGGAGTAAACGATTGCACTTAGCGGGTGCAACAAGCCTTTAAACCCTTGAGTTACCTCAAAGGACGAGTTATAGTCTCGTGAGGGTTTGCATACGATATACCCACAAAATCTAACAAATTTTCAATCCCAACCAAATCAACACATCTCAATATGATCAACAAGAATGAATGGCATAAAATCAACCTTTTAAAGTTCACAAATATATATATACATATCAACTACTTTTGCTCATGTGACATCAATACTTGAAACGACTCCCTAGGGTGTAGTGAAAAATAAATCTAGGGTATTATAGTCGAGAGGCATCCTTACCAAATTTTGGACATTAATCCCATATCTATCAACTTTCGATCAAACGCAAAGCATAAGAATTATAGAAAATCTCATAGCCATTTAAATTTCATTGTCTCAAACATTCAACTTTCAATTCATATGAAATTTCTATTTAAACTTCATTAAGGCTAGATCATGTGCAATGTTTTATTCCATTAGGCTTTCTATGACACCCATGTAGCAAGCTTTAGACCAATGACTCCCAAACTAGATAGTTTTGGGGCATTAAGTGTAGAGACACTCCTAAGGGTTTAATCACTCGATTGTCAAAGGCCACGAAATAAAACTAGATCTTTTAACCAATTCACTTCTTTTTGGCTTGAGCAAAGCTCAAATTGGCATAATAGTACAGTATGTAGGCATGAAACGTTTCACCTCCGGTACGTATTAGCCTGACCACTTTTGGTCATACCAAAATTCATCCTTTTCAATTCATTGTTTAGCATATAAAATTACTACTTAACTTATAACCTTATGAGAAATCTAAGTTAATATTTCCGGGAAAAACTCCTTAAGTGTCTCAAGATGGTTATCCTCTCAACTCCTCTACCCTCGATTCATTGTGCAATGTGAATCATCTAAAGAATCAATCCTAGTCTAGTGTCTCCACGAGCAATTTCAAAGATATATATATATATATATATATATATATATATTCCATTAAATTCAAATTATTTCAAGAATTCATGCCATTTTTCCAAGTTAATCAATTTCAATGCATCAATTGGAAAGAAAATACATATAATTTTTTTTATATATACATATGCTTGATTTTTCTCAAAAAGTTAGCACAAAACACATGCAATAGCAACGATTCCCCCAAACTTGAGCTAAAAACAAGATCACATGACAAATAAAATCAATAAGCACTACTCATACCACCCCCAAACTTAAACTTAACATTGCCCTCGATGTTGACTCAATCATACATACTCAAAAGGGGGTAAACGAGGGTACTTACAAGAAGGGTGCTAAAAAGCAAACCTTACTCACGTAGAATCCATATCCAAGCTCAAATTCGTAACAAAAGATCTTCCAAAGCAAAACTCGGCTACTACATGTCATGTACTCACAATACAAACTATCAAGATTCAAAGAGAAGTATGCCAAAAGTGCATACTTGAACATAACAAAAAGAAACAAACTAAACAAGACAAAAATGAAAGCAAGAAGAAAAGAAAACTTACAAACTTGGGTTGCCTCCCAAGAAGCGCTCTTTTAAAGTCATTAGCTTGACTTTACGCTCCTTGAGGTTCAAATAGGTGGGCCATTTAAAATGACAATATCCTTGTCATTTCTCCTTTCTTTCTCATGTTTCACTCGTGTCCACTCATAACTCGGTGTTTTGAGATTAGCCCTCCGTGCCGGATTTGTCTTATCGATCTCATGAACACGTTTATGTGGTGGAATGTACTTCATGCATAAATCCTCCTCTCTCACCTTTTCTTGGTTCTCATTGGGGACCTCATTCTCCAACTCAAGAGTGCCCTTAGTTTTGCCACTTGCACATTTTTCATCAAGTAAAGTGTTAATAGCATTGACATTTAAACAAGTAAGATCATCCATGGATGGTTTCATGTTTGTATAAGCATCGAATATCACCTTTTCATCTCTTACCCTCAATGTCAACTTACCTTTTCCCACGTCAATCTTGGCATTGCTAGTGGCTAGGAAAGGTCTTCCTAGGATCAAGGGAACATCAATGTCGTTATCCATCTCGAGAACCGCAAAATCGACCGGGAAATAGAATTTGTCAACTTAGACAATAATATCTTCAATTATCCCCTTTGGCCTCTTGATTGATCTATCCGCGAGTTGGAGGCTCATTGCAGTTGGTTTAGGATTGCCAAGGCCCAACTTCCTAAAAAGAGAATACGGAAGGAGGTTGATGCTAGCTCCCGAATCACAAATAACCTTGTCGAATGATAAGGGCCCAATAGTGCAAAGAATCGTAAGACTCCCGGGATCTTGAAGCTTTGTTGGCAATGTGTTGAGCAATATAGGCAAGATTCGGGGGAAACTCGGATCCATCTCCTTCTGTTTCTTTTTATATCCATTGGGAAAGGGGAGGCGTACCTCGATGGGTGGATGCGTTGGAGTCGAAGAGCCGAATTCGGAAGAACCAGGACGTGGCACCTGGGCGCAGCAATTGGCGCCTGGGCGTGGCAATGTAGGTGCCTGGGCGTGGCTGTCTGGGCGCTCGGGCGCCGATGTGCGAATAGCATCATTTGCTACATGTTTGCCACTTCTCAAGGTAATTGCATAGCATTGATCTTTCGGGTTCTTTTCCGTGTCACTTGGTAAAGTTCCCGGGGCTCTCTCGCTGATCGCCCTTGCCATTTGACCCATTTGTGTCTTCATATCCTTCATCTCCATCATCAAATCCTTCATCATACTACGGAGTTCGTTGATTGCTGTATCTGATTTCTTTATTTCCTCATCGAGACGTTCATCGGTTGTGGGAGGCCTAACTTGCCTTTGTACATGAGGATTGCCTTGCCTTTGAGCTTGATTGTTGTTGAATGAAGGCCTTGGTGCTTGATAGATACCGGTATGAGCGTTTTGTGCCGGATTTGGCCTTCTTGGAAAATTTTCGGGCACATGAAAATTCAATTGAGGTCGATTGGCATTTCCAACATAGTTAACATTGCCAACCATTGTTTCCAAAGCAACTTCTTCTTGAACACAACCAATTTTTCTGGTGGGTGTGACTTCTTCATCATCGGGATAGAGTTCATCTTCCCGGGTTAATTGCTCAATCTTGTCCCACACACTTTGGCAATCGAGCCCAAGGAGATCACCACCGGCGCCGGCATTGAGCCTATTTCGGATGCGCGATCGGACTCCATCATGGAATCGTAGTACTTGCTCGCTCAACTTTAGGTTGTAATCCGGGCATTTTCGGAGCATGTTTTTATATCTAGCCCATGCCTCGGCTAAGGACTCATGATTCCCTTGCTTAAACTCTTTAATATTGCTCCTTAGCTCGTTGATTTTGGAGGGTGGAAAAAATTTGCTCAAAAAGGCATCAACCAATTGTCCCCATATTGTGATGGATTGGGGTGGTAGAGACTTGTACCACATGGTCGCCCTTTCCTTTAATGAGAAGTGGAAGACTCTTAGGCGAATTGCATCAAGATCCTGTGGATGAAATTGGGTAGTCATGAGAGTGTCGTCTAAAGTCTCCAAATGCTCATGAGGTGATTCATGGGGCTCTCCATAGAAGGGTTCGCTTTGCACCATGCTAAAGATGTGTGACGGAATGTGATAATTTGGTGCATAGAAATTTGGAAAGATCACGGGTCCCAGTATGGTGTGGACCCTTGGAGGTAGACTTTCCCGGACCGATGGAAGTCTTTGAGAAGGCGCCGGTTGCATAGCTTGGAAATTTTTTTGCAGCCATTCCCTATTTTCCGGAAGATTTATGTCGGGAAAATTCCCATTTGGATTTAGATTGTCGGCCATTTCTCGAGCTTGTCTACTAGATCGAAGAACACGCTCTATCTCCGGCTCAAAATTGTATAGGGGCTCGTTAGAAGAGCGGGTCATGCACCACAAATTACACCTAACAAATAACCACAAGAAAAAAAAATTAGAATAATAAAATAAAAAAAACGTTAGAAATAAACGAAAAACTAAGAATTATGAAAATTTAAACAAAAAAAATCAAAAACTAAAATGAAAAAGTCCCCGGCAACAGCGCCAAAAACTTGACACGCTAAAAGCTAACGTGCTATGATAGCAAGTGCACTAGTTGTGTGTAGTAATAAGTGTGGACGAAAAGTCCGGGTTGTCGAACCACGGAGACTTGAATTCTAGTTTATGATTTTATACAAAAAAAAAACAACTACAATAAAAGTAACTTAAATGTAAAAACGTGTACAATAAGAACAAGGTTATGCAAATGAATTAAAACCAATTATAAAGGGAGACTAAGGCACATGCTAGGTCCAAATTGATCAAATATACTTATAAAGGCTCTTGTTGTAGAATTACTCTTATATTGTTATGGTGAAAACTCCTAAGGTAGAGAATAACCGATGTCTCGCGTATAAACTCCTATACTTAGATCGTGATTTCCCAAATATCCCTATCCGAAAATCTAACCACTAAACATGCATTAATGTACTAGAGTTCACTCGATTTGAATCGAACGACTTCACCCGGGAATCTTTACCTATGTCTAGGGCAATTCCTCATTAGTTGCGGGTCATGATGTGAATTTCTTGCAACCTAAGTCAATTTTCTCCCGAAATATTAACCTAGGCATAAGATTCTAACATATAGTGATCAAGTATATGCAAGATAGACAAAAACACAATTCACATCACATAACAATATAAGAACAACCTCAACAATCATCTATTGTAAGCATATATCACAATTTGGCCTTACATGGCCCTAGTCTTACGAATTTAGTTCATAATTGAAAGCATAAAAGACATAAGAGGAATATTCATAGACATAAATGAAATGAAAAGCTCTTAAAAACTCCCTAAATGGTGAATGATGATGGATCTTGAAGTTGAGCCTTCAATCCCCAAGCTCTTTTCCTTCCTCTAGTTTTCCCCTCCAAGAGTGATGAAGAATGGTGATGAATGGTGGAGAAATTAGATTAGGGGCTGCCCCCCTCTCCTCCAAGAATCTGAAATTGATAGTGAATGATGAAGAGTATGGGTTCTCCCTCCTTTTATAGCCAAAATTCCACTAAAGTATGCATTAAGAATTCCCATTAAAGTTCCCCAATGAGAATTCCACCTAAGGTGATGCTTAAAGTATGGATTTTAAGATTCCAACCAGCTAAAAAATGCTGAACTTTCGGCCCTTAAGAATTCCTCAAAGCATAACCATGTGAAAACTTCAACAAAACACATGCATGCTGCCATTTTCTTGCTTTCCAGCGCAGTCTTAGTATTTGCCTCATAAAATTCTCCACAGATCTCCAAATTGGATGATTCAAGTCCCCATGTGCAGATAAAACACAGATCTACAATTTTCCAGAAGGACATTTTGTCCAATTCGGTTTTACCCATAAGCTTTTACCAAGCAGACAACCCCTCAACACATGTAATTATGTTGGGAATTTAGGCTCTTTGGATTCCACGCCTGCAGATAGGAGGGCGCTCCTTTACTTCTCTGGCAACAATTGTGAGTTGTCCTCTTTTGGTTGTGAAGAGATTTCATCTTCCATATCCATATGATCTCGAGTAGACATTGTATTTCTCACCTTTTTCTTGCTACGTTCCATCAAATCCCACTCTTCAACAAAGAGGGCAGGTGGTACAAAATCCATGGCGTCACAAACAGGCAAAAAGAAAGAAAGAATTCTAGAGAGATAATTTTTTGAGGCTGCGTGCCTGTAAAGTTAATTTATTAAATATCCATATATTATTAGACTGCGTTATAAGAAAAGAAGGAAAAGATTATATATATATATATACACACACACACGCACGCGATAGTTTTAGGCATGTATATGGTTGGGGTGTTGACCAAGTTTCTTGGTTCATCACTTATACATATATATATATATATATATATATTATATTACTAGAATTAATTACTTCACCCTGCACAAGTTTTTGAACGTATGTTTTTCTCCTTTCTTCTTTTCTCTTCTATCTTTTCAACATTCTTTCAACTCATGTATTGAGTACGAAGAACACAAAGAAATATTCCTACCTTTATCTCTATAAACCAAAATTTTCGTTTTTAGCTAGCACTGATAAAATGAATCGAGGGTACGAATTAGGTGTAGATACACTTAGAGACGCAACACTTGGGGCATTAGAGCAAATTACACCAAGGAAATCGATTGGAGTAGATCCGTTCGAGGGAGACAAAATTGTAAAGACTTGTTGCTGAAATTTCGTCAACGAGGTAAACGCTATAAAACACCCTATATATCTTTTCGTTAATCCAATGGTACCATGTCAATCTAGTCCTGTTTAGGGGATGTCGTTTACTTTGAATTATTTTTCGTTTCAGTTGCGCCGGCATCCTCAGGGTTGTACCAAGCAATCCCAACAGGGGCCACATGACTGGCTATGTGTCACCCACATTCTATGGTTTCCTCTTATTGTCAATTGAGACGAACCTGTAAAATTGCACTTAAATGAGTTAAAATGGAAAACAAAGGTTTCGTCTTGAAGAACATTTTGGGTATTTGATACCATTAAGACCTGTGAATTAATTAATTAGTAAGTTTCTTTAATTGATTAATTTCTTGAAAAAATTAATTAATTAATTAAATTAAAAATGAGTATAAGACTTATATTGGTGCACTTGCCCGGGCGGGTGCACGCCCAAGTTGGGTGTCCAAGGGGACGCCCATTATGGTGATAAGTTGGCTACGTTTTTTATTTTATGTGATATAAATATCACTTTAACTCATAACCTAATAACTTAACTCATATTTTATCTCTACAAGAAAAAAATAGCATCTAAGTAAAAATTATACCCTCTCTTATCTCCCTCAAGCAGTCCACCAAGGAAGAAAAAGAGGTTTTTCAGTGCCTCTCCGGCATGGTGATTTAGAGGTGGTGGCGCTTTCATCACTTGGGTCAAGAAAGCTAGGAATGGGATTGGATTAAACAAGAACGAGAAAAGAAGTAAGGAATTTCTCCAATTATTTCGCTACAAGGTTAATATAACATTTATCCTTTTTATCAAATACGTTAAATCCTCAGATGATCACTTGGGAGTTTCTTTTTCCACTACGCATGAATGTTTTTTCATGTATTCCCAACACCTCCAGAAAATAGTAATATATATATATATATATATATATTATCTATATATAAAGAATATATATATATACACACACAATATATATTTTTAGATTTTTATTATACATAATTATAGAAAAAGAAAAGAAATTCAAATTGGGCCTGGGTCTGGACTCAAGCCCAATGGATCTAGGTCTAAATTTAGACCCAAAACTTGGAATCTTAGTTTGGACTCAATGTTTGGGGCTGATTTTGGACCTAGACCTAAACTTTTGGAGTCGGGTCTGTATAATGTCCACCCAGTACAAGGCCTAGCCCAGTATGCTTGGATGTGGCCAGTGGGGACACAACAATCTAAAGTTAGAAGACTTGGTTGGATGGGATTGATGGTAAATCAATGCCAATTAAAATAAGAATTGATCACGATATCGAAATGTCTCAACGTGATACTGATATCTAACCAAGGAAGAAGAAAGAATAAAAAACAAACAAAAAGTGAAATGTAGAAGAATAATGATAAGAGAGAGTGGGATAAAATCAAATTTTGAATATTTGTTTTTTTTTTCTAACTCTACCCTGGCATGATAAATTACGTCAATTTTGGCCTAAAATTGGAACTCTACTCATTTATGACAAATTGCCTAATTTTGACCTAAAGTCGACCAAACAAGTTGGACGCTAACTAAAGTGCTCCTTTCTTTTTTCTTTTGCTGAAAACTCAATTCTAATACGTGGAACTATCAATGCCTAACTAGATTTAATTTGATAGAATTATATAGGAAAAATTACATACAAATCCTTAATTTATTGTGTAATTATTAAAATTTTCCCTCACTTATTAGAAATTACCACGAGATCCCCTGTCATAATTTTCCTGTCTGAAAAAAAATCATGAAAATTGAAACTTTTTATGCCGACTAAATTACCCCAACTTAAAGTTTTAATTTTTTTTTTCATTTTCTTCTATTCTCATATATTTTATTTATACATAGGTATAAAGATTAGGGAAAGTTGGAAAGAAATACCTAATTGAAGATGCAACTTTAGGATAAGTTCCCACCAAAATAAAGAACATTACACTCCCCAATTGTAAATAGATGTTATGATTTACTCCATAATGGTTGTGAAAATAATAATATACCCTCAACTAAGCATTAAATTACAACCTTGCACATTTTCCTCCACGTACAACAACCGTCTTCTCTCTCTGCCGCCTTTCTTCTCTCTCCCTGCCCCTTCGTCTTCTGTCTCATTTTCTCTTCTTTGTGCCCTTTGCTCCCGACCACCATTTCTGGTGATTACCATCTATTTTCAAAGAGTAGCAGGCTTGAGAATAATTTTCGGCAAAGCCATTTCCAGCGACGCCATTTTAGCCGATTTTCGCCATTGTTTGTCCACCCAAAAGGAACTCCACCAGCTTGTTTTGCTCCACAACCATCTGAGTAATCAATTTTTCCCTGCAATTTGACATTTCTAGGATATTTAGAGAAGATTATAGAGTATATATATACTTGTTTTCTTAAGAATCGTACGATTTGTTCTAGGTTTTAGTACTTCTTAGGTTGTATGAAGATTATATTGTTGGGAAAAATTAACCAAACGCAGTGGAAAACGGAATTTAAATTTTTTTTTGAATTTCCCCATAAAAGGATCAATCCCGGGGTTTTTATCACACGTATGTACGAGAGGGTAAAACAAACTTTACCTGTTGTAGCAAAGTGGTTGAAAAACTCACGAGCCTAAATTCTTCAAGTTCTTCGCAAAATTACTCTGGCTGAAAACTTGATGATCCGAGCAATCTAATTGTTCTGCCTCTAAATTATTTCGTCGGAAAAACTTGATGAGAAAAATCTTCCCCTTTCTTTGGTGTGTAGACTGACGGCTAGAGAGAGAGGGAGAGGAGTTCTTTTTCTTGTGGCTTAGTGAATTACAACTTATATCCTACGTATTAACTAATGTGATGTATTTATATCACTTAAGTTAATACCTTGGGCTCAAATTATCCCATAAAAGGCGCCTAGGGGCCATCCCTCTTAGGCCTTGGTGTACCACTTGGTGTACCAATTTGAGCTTAGTCTAATCTACTATTTAATTAATATAATTAAATAATAGATAATATAT
Organism: Buddleja alternifolia; assembly: GCA_019426215.1. Classification (NCBI taxonomy): domain Eukaryota; kingdom Viridiplantae; phylum Streptophyta; class Magnoliopsida; order Lamiales; family Scrophulariaceae; genus Buddleja; species Buddleja alternifolia. Next base: position 27,920,309 of record CM033393.1, on the reverse strand, counting down.
TTAATTAATTTGATTTTTCCAAGAAATAATATATTAATTAAACTATAAATGAATTAACTTACTTTCTCAAATAATTAATTTTATTTAATTAATTTTAAGTATCCAATACTTAAAATATTACCACAAGAAATATTCAATTTTTCTATCAATTTTTCCTTTTTAAGCATGACTCTTTAGGTTCATCTATATTTGGCGATGGGAGGGTTCCATTGAATAGGAATCCCACCTAGCCAGTCCAGTGGTCCATATTTTAACCCAAATAAGATGAAATGATTAGATCATGTTTACCTTTCCAATTGTAACTACCGTGTGAATATAAACTCTTCGTTACATTATCGCGGTCAAGTGAGAGTCATGGTTTTTAGTCAAACTCACTGACTTGACACTATGCTATATTAATAATAAGTTCAGATCAGTGAATGCTTTGGCCAAAGGCTTTAAGATCTAACTTACTTATAAATGCATAGGATAATTCCTCGTTCACCTTCGAGGAAACGAATCCTATCTTAGATATCAATTAAGACTACTACTTGCCCATTAGGTTGCAGTTCGAGGTTGACCCCACCAACGGGTGAATTGGATCTAACTACTCTAATGATGAACCTAATGTCACAAGTATATCTTCAGCTCGATTCCTCAAGTCTAAAGTTCAGATACACCTATTACAACTTAATCAATTCTGTCATTGACTGTCAAAGAGTGAAAATCCATGTGACAGAATAGATGGGAGTCATATCTGAGTGCCACTATCTCCATCAGTGCACCTATGATATGAGTTCTTCACTACTTCCTAGTGATTGACGGGCACCTTTCTCGCCAAAACTCATATCATACAAGTATTCATGATTTTCAATGCCCAATTGAAAATCTTTGACTTGCAGACTATATTAGTACACAAGTATCAAACTCCTCTAGTGTCTTAGAGAGTTAACCCTTGTGTTCATGGACTTATAGATGATTACAATATATAAATGTCAATATAATAGTAAACAACTAATAGCCTTTTGTTGATCGAATTCAAAACAATTACAAATTAATAATGTCCTATAATTTACTACTCCTCTAGTGGCATTTGAGGACATTAACCTAACATATATATGTTTGATGAAAAAATTATCATCACCATTAACACTACACTCTCACAAAACGATCTTGATACTCAAAATCTTTGGGTTTGTTTCATGTCTACACATCTTGAAGCATTTTTTGTTGATTATTTGAAAAATTAACCACGAAGTGAACTGCAGTTAGTGCAACTAAATGGGGTATTTCCAAATAGAATGGTTGAGTATTGTATCAGTAGATATGTAGTACTATGTTAAATATTTTTGGTATTTCTCAATGCTATTTGCAAACACTCATCGCCTTTTGCTCATTGTTTAAATATTTTTGGTATTTCTCAATGCTATTTGCAAACACTCATCACCTTTTGCTCATTAACTATTCTTTATTCTCGTTTTTACTCTCCAAATGTCTTGCTTGACCAAACCCTGCATGCGGTCTGCCTGTCTGTCTACTTTAATAAAATAATCTATAGTGTCCAGTCACAACGTACAATTGATGATTATTTCACGTTGCAATTTCCCGAGCGTGTCTATCTACCCAATTATTTGTCGACCTACCCTTTCGGCTAACCCTTTGAACACGTCCCGGAATAGATTGGCGTATTCCGAACTGTCAAAGAACACACTCAGGATGATGATACTCTACGATGGCAAAGAATATCATTGGAACTGATACTCGCCATACGTTATCATTCGAACATTGAGGTGGCAACTCGGCAATGTCTTCATCATTGAGATTGTACGGTGTCCAAACAAACTGAAATACGAAAAAATGATTTAGAATATATTAGTAGGAGATAGATATAACTTCATAATAATTTTAAAAAAAAAATTCCCCACTTACATGTTCATCTGCCATCTGATCTAGACCATCTCTAATTGCCCGGACGTTGTGACTGACTGAAGCAGTATTTGTAGTAGGTCGATACCACCTTCAAACAACAATCATTAAAAATAATTAAAAAAAAATTAACGTTTCTTAATTAAACATAATATTCAAATGGTAAATTACCGTGAAGCATAAGGTGCTCGGGCAATGCCATCCACGTCAGCTCCCGCCATCTGTCTAGGTTCCCCATTAGGCCTTACAATCCAAATCCTACTCCACGCCCATATCTGTTAAAGAAGAAATATATTAATTGAATAACCACAAATTATTATATCAGAAATAATAACGTCTAAATAATAATTTTTCTCACCTGTAATAATGGCATGAAACCTGCAACATTTCTGCATTCTACTTGGGAACCATTCAGCAATTCTTGGAATGAGCCAATACCGCACTTCCCCAACTGTATGTGCGTGCTAAGTTTATATCTTCAAACAGACTCAACCACACTACAGGAATAACATCTCCAGTGGTGTCGGCACACACCACACTCCCGGGCAACAAAAAGGCCCAACAGTAGGCTACCTGATCAACTACAAATTCTTCAGATTGATCATTTATTTGGAAAGGCGCACTCAAAACATGGGTAACAAGTTTTCGGACTGGTATTCTATGACCGTGCACGAGATCTACCGGCAATAAGTATAGTCCTAATTGTTCAAATACATATAAGGCGTAATCTTCATATCCTTCGAAGTGCCTATATGCAACTACATCCCTACCATCAACTGGTAGACCATATACAATAGCAATATCTTGGAAAGTTATAGTAGCCTCTCCGGTATTAAAATGACATGTGTTCGTCTCTGGGCACCATCTCTCAATTAGGGCCTTCACAAGGCCCAGGTCGTTTTTAAACTGCGATAACTGGTATACCCTATTAAACCTCATCTCATCAAGCTTTACCTTGACGCGGTGATGTAGAGGAGATTCATAGGCAAAGGCGAAATATGTAGAGTCAGCTCACCGGACACGATAAGTGAAGTCTGGATGATCAGCAACTGCCTCAAATACATGATTGCCCTGATTATACAATACGCTCTCATCAACCGGGCCATATACATTACGCTCAGCCATCCTGCATTTACATATCCACAAGAATGTTAATTTACATTCTACGAGATAAATTACACTTAATATTTTGTAAATTGTATCTATTAATTCGAAATTAGACCCACTAATTACAAATTATACCCACTAATTACAAATTATACCTAATCAATAAAGATTATACATATAAATTAAAATTTAGAGATTATACTTAATAAATCGAAAAATATACCTAAAAAAAGGAATTTAAACATACTAATTAGAGATTATACCTAAAAATTGGAGATTACACTTAGAAATGAAAAAAAAAATTAATTTGAATTTGAAAAATCGAATTTAACATACTAATTTAAACTACTAATCGAATCTACACCTAACTACTCCAAATTAAACCTATTAATTCTAATGTTTAGAAAACTCTTCCATCCAATTCAAAATTAAACCTAACAACTCGAAAACAAGTCAAACAATTTGAAATCAAACCTCTAAATTCAAATTATAGCAAATAATTAAAAAATTATACCAACTAATTCGAACATTATACCATACATTTCCAAAAATATAGCAACCAATTCAAAATTAAAGCTAACTACTCCAAATTAAGCCCAATAAAAGTATTTATACCGAACAATTCTAAATTAAACCTAACAACTTGAAATCAAATCTAACAATTCGAAATTAAACCTATAAATTTAAATTATACCGAATAATTCAAAAATTATACCAACTAATTCGAACATTATACCAAACAATTGCAAAATATACCAACCTATTCAAAAATAAATCTAACTACTCGAAATTAAGCGTATTAATTCGAACTTATACCAAACAATTCCAAATTAAACCTACCAACTAGAAATCAAACCTAACAATTCAAAATCAAATTATACCGAACATTTCAACAATTATATCAATCAACTCCAACATTATACAAACAATTCAAAAATTATACCAAATAATTCCAAAATAACACTAAAAATTGACATTATACCTAAAAGACAAAATTGAGCCTAAAAATAAAAAATCAATCTACTAATTTAACAATTATACCAACCAATTCCAATATTATACAAACAATTCAAAAATTATTTGTGATATGCCTGCAAATTAAGGTGATGTAGCATTTGGTCTTTCAAAAGATGGGCCCACAGAAAAACGATGAAAGATAGCTCGAGGAAATGGTGGAAGGCTCGGATCAAGAAAGATAGCTCTAGGAAATAGGTGGGAGGCTCGGATCAAGAAAGATAGCTCGAGAAAGTAGGTGGAAGGCTCGGATCAAGAAGGATAGCTCGAGAAGGGATAAGATTGGATAAAAATTAAATTGTATCCAATCCTACCTAATATCCCTCAAAGAAGGGGAGCTGAATCATCATCTCCCCCTTGGAGAGGTGGCTGCCCACTCCTAGGAAAAAGGGGGGAGAGAATTCGGCCATTTAGGCCTATATATAGGAGAATTTCCATTCATTGTAATTTTAGATGGACAATTCAAGAAAAGAAAAGTAGATTATTTCTATGTTCTTCATTTTCTTTGGAGAAAAATAAAAGCATCAATAAAGGGAAATTTAAAGTGTTTCTTTTGTCTATTTTTCATTAAAAGTTTGATATTCATTTCATAAAAATTATTCGTCTTCCATGAACGTTGGATTTCTCATTCATATACAAATAAAGTCGCGTTTTTAATTAGCACGACTTTCTTGGTGTAAAATCGAACCGCATCAAGTGGCGCCGTCTGTGGGAAAATCTGAGTTGAAGACGTGAGTTATGATGACAAATTTTGAAGATAATCCAGAAGTTTGACTCTTTTCCACTTTCCGATGTGGAAATCTCGGTTTTGGAGTGAAAAGAGTTATTTTCGACCAAATTAGGCGATTTTACGCAGTTTTGGAAATATCGACATATCTGGAGTTACATACATCCATTTTCTGTGATTTTTATATTACTGAAAATCCAAGACAAAGACCTACAATTGTTATGAAGACGTCCAGATCCAGTTCGGAAGTATGAAGGCTCGAAAGTGTTCGTGAAGATGATGCAGAATTCGGTTGCGGACTGGGCTGCGCAGTTTCGGTGGAAAAATCATAAATTTCGATTCAGGCCTTGGATTCGGTCAAGGTCAGTTGGACTGAAAAGATAACGAGCAGATCTACAACTTTCTAGAAGGAAGTAGAGTCAGATTCCGAGTGGATCTTTTGAGAAACATCGCCCAAAGACATGGAAGAAAATCTTAGCAAGTGACCTAGGCATGGAGAAGACTGGCGTACCGGGAGTTTCGGATAGAATCTAGCCACGCACGTCCCACATTCCCTGATGTGAAACCAAGGTGGTATCCAATAGAGAAATGTGCCTTAGCTAGCTGATCAGCAAGAGTGTCATGCCTTTCACAGGCGACTGCGATGACGTATGCACCAGAAATTATCCCGCCAGCACGCCTATCAGCTATCCTGGGAGCCCCATTCCCTTCACAGGTGACCGCGATGGCGTACGCACCGGGAGTTATCCCACCAACACTCCTATAAGCTATCCTGGGAGATCTATTCCCTTCACAGACGACTTCGAAGGTGTACGTGCCAGGAGTTATCCCGCTAGCACTCTTATTAGCTGTCTCGGGAGTGTGATTCCTTTCACAGGCGAATGCGATGGCATACGCACCCAATTTAACCGGCCAGTACTCCTATCATCTATCCCTTATGAGCACCCAGGCCCAAAGCACCCGCATCAGAAGGAGTTACCGAGCATACATTGTCGGTACAAGAAAGTGGACCTGTCAATGGCGAGGAGCATCAAGGAGAAAAAGGAGGGCAGAAGTACACACTTGTTGCACTTGACGGCATCTCCTCGAGCTATATGCTAGGGGAAATGTTCCTTAGCTAGCGTACATGCGTCCGGTGCTCCCTGGCGCCTGGCAAAGCATGGCACTATCGAAATATGGACCTCCCGTGGGTGAAGAGCAACAAGTTGATAGAGAGGCCTAGAGTATGCCACCATCGAAGGATGCACAACATAGTGCTATCAACAAGGGGAATTACTGAATTTATATCTCCGGTATACAGAAATGGACCTCCTATGGGCAAAGAGAAACAAGTTGAAAGAGGAGGTCTGGAGCATGCCACTATTGGAGAATGCACACCATGCATACTCTGTGCCCTCCGGTATATGGAAGTGAACTTCCCATGGGCAAAGAGAAACAAGTTGAAAGAGGAGGCCCGAAGCATGCCGCTATTGGAGAATGCACAACATGCATACTCTTTGCCCTACAACCTGCTACTGAGCATGCCTCCATTAGAGAATACACCCCAGCTAGCTGGTCAATAGGAACATGTGTTCGCCATTCCCATGGCTTCAATCCTTTAAAGCAGCATCGTAATCAGTAATCTCAGCAAATCCACACTTCATCACCCGAAGAAAATCAAGTCATTCCAACTACGAGAGAAGAGGCGAGCTCGGGCCTACCATCCGCCCCCATCGTTGGCTCGGAAGTAGTCTCAGTTGCTCCCCAAACCATGGAGCCTCCGGCGTATGTCTCTTCACAATCACCCATAATGACTCTTTAGAAGGCTAGAAACGAGACCCATCCAATCGTGTATGTGAGAAGACACACTAGAAGTATGGAGTCACTTTTTCCCATTTCGCAGAAATCCATGGCAGAAATGGCACCCAATTCCACTATCACTGGCATTGTGTCAACATCTACGCAGGTGGTTAATGACCTGATACCTATATTGTTGGGCATGATGAACACCACGCCTCCAGTGACGTGCGCTCTCCAAGTTTCATCTTTCTAAGTGTTCGGCGTGGAGAATAGGTTCCAGATGAATCATGCTCCCCGAGCTCCCATCCTCCAGGTGTCCAACGTTGAAAACAGCTTCCCAGCTGCATACAATCCACAAGTTTCAAGCTTTCAGGCGTCTAATATAGGAAATATCTTCCCAGCAACATACCATCCGCCAGCTCCAGTTTTCCAGGTGACCAATATGGGAAACAGCTTCCCAGCGACGTATAATTAGCAAGCTCCAGCTTCCCAGGTGTCCAATATGGGAAACAGCTTCCCAGCGACGCACAATCCGCAAGCTCCAGCTTCCCAGGTGGCCAAGGAAGAAATGCGCCAATGAAGGGAAAGGTGATAGCCAGAGAAGGAGTCATCAATATGATATCTGAAGGTCCCACTAATGGGAATTCGCATAGAGTAAGGCGAGCTTATGAAAGAGCTTTACACGAAGGATGCCCAGCAACTTTCCAAGAATTGAAGGCATACCTTGCTAATCTACCTTTGTTAACGAAACCAGTGCATGAGGAGACTCTATACTTGTACTTAGCCATCGCAGAACACGCCGTCAGCTCAGTCCGTATAAGAGAAGAAGGGAAGGACCAAAAACCCATATATTATGTAAGTCGAACGTTACGAGGTGCTGAATCTAGATACACCGAGATTGAGAAGGTTGCCTTCGCCCTGGTGACTACCGCAAGGAAGCTGAGTCCTGATTTCCTCACATACCCTGTGAAAGTTCGTATCAACCATCCCTTGAAGCAAATCTTAGGCCGCCCAGAAGTATCAGGAAGAATGATCAAGTGGGCGGTAGAATTGAGCGAGTTCGATGTCTTCTATTCTCCCTGGCAGACCATCAAGGCTCAGGCGTTAGCGCACTTTATCTCAAAGGTCCCTTCGATGCAACAAGAGAGGAAATTTTGGCTTTTACACGTGGATTGTTCATCGACAATGGTTGTAAGTGGAGCTGGGATAGTGTTAACCACTCCTGAGGGTAACGAACTGGAGTACGCGATAAAAATCGAGTTCAGAGCATCTAATAATGAAGCTGAATATGAAACCTTAATCGTTGGTTTGAGGATGGCTTTGAAAGCCAGAGCTAAGCACCTGGTGGTTTACTCGGATTCCCATCTAGTGGCTTGCCAAGAAGCTGGACAATATGAGGCTGAGGAGCTAGGATGATAGAGTACCTAAAGAAGATAGAGGAGCTAAAAGGAGAGTTCAAGAGCTTCGAGATAAGACAAATACCTTGGCCAGAGAATAACAAGGAAGATTACCTAGCCAAGCTAGCTAGCGCCCTAGTGGACTGCCATACAAGGCAAGTCACCATACAGTCGATGCCTAGTGCCACTGCGGAGGATTTTGTGTATGCCATTGAAGAGGCTGGTGATTGGAGAGAACCCATTCTGTGCTACCTTCAACGAGGAGAATTACCCTATGACAAAGTTGAAGCTGGACGCATGCAATACAAAGCCTGGAGAAGGACGGAGTGCGCATCTTAGAGGAGATCCATGGAGGGCTTCATGCTAACCATGCTGGGGGGACTGCTATTGCAGCCAAAGAAATTAGAGCTGGCTATTTTTGGCCCACCATGAAGGCTGACGCTAAGGACTTAGTAAACAAAGTGTGAGCACTGTCAAAGGTATGCTACCCTTTTTCATAAACCAGCAAAATCGATGGGAGTCATGAGTTCACCATACCCCTTTTCCAGATGGGGGATAGATATCCTTGGACCATTCCCATTGGCGGCCAGGCAGAAGAAGTTCCTCTTGGTGGCAGTCGATTACTTCAGTAAATGGGTGGAGGCCGAACCACTGGCCAAGATCACGGAAGGAGAGGTGATCAAGTTTTTGAAGAAGTCAATACTCTTCAGATTCGGGATCCCTCGAGAAATAGTTTCTAATAATGGGCGACAATTTCAAGGAGCAAAAATCCAAGACTGGTACCAAGACTTGGGCATAAAGCAACTGTTTACCGACCTCCCACAGTGCAATGGCCAAGTAGAGGTAATTAATAGGACCCTCGTGCAAGTCTTAAAGACAAGGATCGAAGGAGGTGGAAGTTCTTGGGTAGACGAGTTACCCAGTGTCCTTTGGTCATACTGCACCACCCCTCGTAGCACCACGGGTGAAACGCCTTTTAGCCTCGTATACGGGGCCGACGCTGTAATTCCACCTGAAGTCAGTATGCTCACGCATCACGTGAAGTATTACAACCCCGAGAAGAAAGAAGTCATGTATGCGAAAGCTGGGCAACAATAAGCCTTGTGAAAAACCAGGCACCAATAGCCCTGTGAAAAACCAGGCAACAATAAGTCCTGTGAAAAACTAGGCACCAACAATAAGCCCTGTGAAAAACCAGGCACTTCTAAGCCCTGTGAAAAACCAGGCACCCTTAAGCCCTGTGAAAAACCAGGCACCTCTAAGCCCTGTGAAAAACCAAGCACCTCTGAGCCTGCAAATTACGGTGATGTAACATTTGGTCTTTCAAAGGATGGGCCCACAGAAAAACGATGAAAGATAGCTCGAGGAAATGGTGGAAGGCTCGGATCAAGAAAGATAGCTCGAAGAAATAGGTGGGAGGCTCGGATCAAGAAAGATAGCTCGAGAAAATAGGTGGAAGGCTCGGATCAAGAAGGATGGCTCGAGAAGGGATAAGATTGGTTAAAAATCAAATTGTATCAAATCCTACCTAATATCCCTCAAAGACGGGGAGATGAATCATCATCTCCCCCCAAAAATGGAGAAGTGGCCACCCATTCCTAGGAAAAAGGGGGGAGAGAATTCGGCCATTTAGGCCTATATATAGGAGAATTTCCATTCGTTGTAATTTTAGATGGACAATTCAAGAAAATAAAAGTAGATTATTTCTATCTTCTTCATTTTCTTTGGAGAAAAATAAAAGCATCAATAAAGGGAAATTTAAAGTGTTTCTTTTGTCTATTTTCCATTAAAAGTTTGAAATTCATTTCATAAAAATTATTCGTCTTCCATGAACGTTGGATTTCTCATACATATACAAATAAAGTCGTGTTTTTAATTAGCACGACTTTCTTGGTGTAAAATCGAACTGCATCAATTTGGTATAATTCAAAAATAACAATAAAAATTGACATTATACCTAAAAATAAAAATTGAGCCTAAAAATCAAAAATCAATCTACTAATGCAAAAATTATACCAACCAATTCCAACATTATACCAAACAATTCAAAAATTATACCAAAAAGCCATAAAAATAAAAATTGACATTATACCTAAAAGTCAAAATTAAACCTAAAAATCGAAAATCAACCTATTAATTCAATAATTATACCAACATATTCGAGAATTATACCAAATAATACAAATATTATAGCTAACAAATCGAATTTATCACTACAAATCCAAGTTTTGAACCCTAAATTAAAATACCATTACAATAATAATAAAAAAAATACACAAACTATAAATTTAACAAAATCAAAAGTATACCTTAAGTTATTGGTTGAGGGAGAAAATTGGGAATAAATTTGGAGAATTTTTTTTACTAAGAATGGTGAGAATTGGAGGAAGAAGAAGAGGAGAAAATAGAGAAAGAGGAGAGTATGCAGCAGCGTTTTCTGATAAGCTCGTATTTTATGCCTTTTCGGGCGCCTCTTTTCTTGGATTTGGCTCGTTTTCTAGTAAATTTTATCCCACATTATACCTTGATTTGTTTTATTTATGTGTATTAGGTGTAGAGCATCATTGGATAAAAAAGATGAAGAAAAAGTCAAGAAAAAAATCGAATCTACTCGTCAATATAGATGAGCTACTCTTCGAATTATTAGACTCCTATTGCTTTGGTGGAAATTCCTCAGATAATTATTACCCGATGTCTCGGCACATAATAATCCTATGATTAATTGATGGTTCTCTAAATATGTCTATCCGAGAATCTAATCAATAACCACGCATTAACGTTCTAGAGTTTCCCCGGATAAATCCGGCTAACCGCACCCGAAAATCTTTACCTATTTCTAGGAGCAATTTCACATTAGTTTCGGATGATGTGTTGATTCATTTGAACCCTAACCTATGTTCTCTCGAATGACTAGATTAGGCAAGATAGCAAGCATATGGTGATCAAGCACATGATTGTAATAAAAGCTCAAAATCAACACACAAAGCAATATGAGAATTAATACGAAAATTCACTTCACATATATTGATTCATAAATTGGCTTTCACATGGCCTTAGTTCTATAATATTAGCCTCTCATCAAAGCCTTAAGAAAATCTAATACAAACATATACATACTCATGGAAATAAACATGTAAATGCAAATAATTAAAACTCCCTCAATTGATTGATGATGGATCCTTGCTCTTCAACTTCAATCCTTAACTCCTCTCTCTTTGTTCCCCTCCAAAAGTGATGAAGAATGGTGATGAATGATGATGAGTGAAAAGTGATGGCCAAAATGCCTCTCTCTCTCTCCTCTTCCCCAATGTCTCCGTCAAGTGTGCTCCAAAATACCTTAAGAAGACCACAACAAATCAGCTCCTAGTGTGTGTCTCCCCTAGTGTGTCCTCCACTACTCTTAAAGTGAGTAGTATAAAATTCCATAAAGTAGATCTACTAAGAAACATACTTATGACATCTCTCCCATACATGTGATGACCTCTTGGCTTTAAATGTTCCATTCCCCCATCAAATGATGATCTTTTGGCTGAAAAGAATCAAAATTCGGGTGTGGACACGCCTAGGCGTGGCATTACGGCGCTTGGGCGCGGGATTCAGAATGCTGAAATTAAATGCAATGTATCCTGCGCAGCAATCGTATTTCATTCATAACTTTCTCCACGAAACTGCGATTTGGATGATTCAAGTCCTCATTTGAAGCTAACACATAGTTCTACAACATTGTAGAAGGGAACTTCATCCAATTTGGCCTCTAAACATACGGAACTAGCGCTCGAACATGGAAAGTGGTGTAGATACGGCGCCCGGGCGTGGGCAAGATGGCGCCTAGGCGTCGTAAGCAGAATGTTGACGTTACTTCCATCTTGTCCGGCGCCTGGCCGTGGGTTTTTAGGCGCTTGAACATAGGGGTGCGTAGCAATTTGGCCTAAACTTGTTTTATACGTCATTTTTCATCCCGTTCTTTGATTGTATCCATTTAAGACCTGAAATCACTTAAAGCACGAATTAAACGCACATGTGGCAAGAATCAAGCGATAAATGAACCTAAGACATAAACGCAAAGGGGCTTAAAAACACGTAAAAATGCCTCTTATCAAGCATCATACATTGACGTCGCAGCATCACAGTGTAAAAACGCCGACTTCGATGCCGCAGCATCCCGTCCGCGTACAGCAACCTATAAATAGTATTTTAGGTCAGTTTTTGGAGGAGAGATTTTTTACAACACAAGAATTGAGAGAAAACCCTAGGGAAGCAAGAGAAAAGCTTGAAGACTCCGAATTTATCTACGAAAATGGAGAATTCAAGCAACAACGACAAAATCAAGATTGTAATAGGGAGTTTTTCACTTTCTTTTGGGATTAGTTCATTGAACATGTCTTTTGAAGATTGTTATTTCTCTTTCTTTTCGATCATGAACTAAATTCGTTTAACTAAGGCCGTGTGAAGGCAAACTATGAATTATCGTTTATAAATTTATGTTTTTGATTATTGCTTGGCATGCTATGTGTTCAATTTGTTGTGTTTAATGCTTATGAGTGCTTGATCACCACTTGTTTGATAAATTGCTTAGCTTAGATTCCGAGAGGATATAGGTTAAGGATGCTTGAGCAATTGAACATCACGTCTTAGAATTGACTAGAGATAGATTCGATTCATTCGTGTAGCCTTCCGGTAACGGGGAATCTCATAAATCTTGTTAATGCATGTGTATTAATTGAATTCTCATATAGGGATATAGGGAATCATTAATTAACATAGACGCACTATACCAAGAGATTGGGTAGTGTATAATTTTGGAGTTTCCGCCATAGCATGATAAGCAATAATTGAATAACACACTTCATAATCGATAAGGAGTAGTTTGGTCGGATCACGTGTCTTAGTTATCTCTCTCCCTCTGATTTGTCAATCTCTACGCATTTTACATAATTAATTTTCTTTAGTTTATTTAAACAATCACACCTTAATTACTTGATTTAACTTGGAATTAGGTAATACAGCAGTTTCAATACTTAAATACGTTGTCCCTTGGGTACGATAATCCGGACTTAAATATCCACTATATTACTTGCACGATCTAGTGCACTTGCTAGGTTTTTGCGTGTCAAATTTTTGGCACCGTTGCCGGGGACAATGTTTTATTTGATATTGAGATTCACTTATCTGTTCTAAGATTAAGTCGTTTTATATATTTATTTATTTATTTATTTTTATTTTATTTTTACCTTGTTTCTTTCTGCTCTTTTGATAGGTCTGTCTTTTGAGTAGTGCGTGACCCGCACTTCTCAAGAAGAACTTGCTGATTTTGATCCTGAGATCGAACGCACATTCCACAGAGCAAGGAGAGCACCGAACCAAGGAAATCAGCCTGAAGCAATGGATGAGAATAATCAGAATAATCTGTTGCCTGGTCCACAAGGGTTCAATCCAAATGATCCGGCAATTCAAGCCATCATTCAGGCTGTAGTTGCTAACACTCTAGCCCAACAACAACAACATGCACCGCGTCCTCTGCGCGACTATATGCAACCCACTGTTCATGGAGCTGCAGGAGCTATTGTGTTACCAACTGTAGCAGCGAACACTTTTCAGATTCCACCGGTGATTCTTCAGATGATCACTAATGATCAATACCGGGGTGCAGTAGATGAAAAACCTCATGCTCACATTGCCAATTTTCTTGATATTCAGAGCACCTTTAGGTAGAACGGAGTAACTGATGAAGCAGTAAGATTGAGGCTTTTCCCCTTCTCACTGAAAGACAAGGCTAGAGCATGGCTTGACTCCTTGCCAACTGCATCCATCCACACGTGGGACCAGTTGGTAGAGAAGTTTTTGAGCAAATATTTTCCACCTGGGAAAACAGCAGCTATAAAAGCTGAGATACAAGGATTCAGGCAGACTGAAGGGGAATCACTGTATGAAGCATGGGAGCGCTTCAAGGAACTTTTTCGTAAATGTCCCCACCACGGATTCGAGTTATGGGCTCAGGTGACAATCTTCTACCAAGGTCTTGGTCCCATCATTCGAACCAATCTTGATGCAGCTGCGGGTGGAACTCTCATGAAGCTACCACCACAGGCGGCTCGGGATATGATTGAGAATATGGCTGAGAACAATTATCAGTGGCCTACCGAGAGAATAATACTCCCAAAGAAGCCTAGTGGAGTCTATGAAGTTGATACCTCCACAACTTTAGCTGCACAAGTGGAGATGTTGAACAAAAGGTTAGATGTTTTCAATTTTCCAGTAAATCAGGTACAAGTCGTTTGTGAAATGTGTGGTGGAGATCATCATAGTAATGATTGCCAACAAGGTGGCTCATCTTCCCAGCCTGAGTTAATCGAGAATGCTAATTATGTGCACAACCCGAATAGGAGCCAAAATGATCCTTTTTCTGAGAAATTTAACCCGGGATGGCGAAACCACCCTAATTTTTCATGGAGTAACAACAACAATGTGGTCAAGCCACCCCCGGGTTTTCAGTCAAACTCTGAGAAGCCTCCATTTCAGCGACAAGGAGGTTTTCAATCAAACAATTTCCAGAGACAAGGAGGTTACCAGCAGCAAGAGAAGAAACCAACTTTTGAGGAGTTGATGTTCCAATACATCAAGAAGAACGACGAGCGGAGTCACAACATTGAAGTTAATATGGCTAACATACAGACACAGTTGGGGCAGTTGGCAAACCAATTATCAGGTAGGGCACCAGTATCACTCCCTAGTGACACTGAAAAGAACCCGAAGGAGCAGGTTCAAGCTATCGAGCTGCGAAACGGAAAAAGATTGGAAAATACTGAATTGGGAGTGATGAAAGCAGTGATGCCGCAGCATCACAGGCCAAAACAGCTGCTGGTGAGAAATTTTTCAAAAAAAATGATACCGAGGCATCATTGTTGGATGCCGCCGCATCACAGCCTATTTCCCCTGTGCCAGTTACTGTTCGCCCACCATTCCCGTTGGCACTCCAAAAGAGGAAAGCAAATAAACAATTTGGGAATTTTTGGACATGTTGAAGCAATTACAAGTCAATATCCCATTCATTGATGTATTGTTTCAAATGCCGAGCTATGCAAAGTTTCTTAAAGACTTCCTCTCCAACAAGAAAAAGTGGGAAGAACATGAAACTATCTTGTTGAAAGAAGAATGCTCCGCCATCCTCCAGAACAAACTACCACCAAAGCTACCTGATCCAGGGAGTTTCACTATCCCTTGCACGATTGGTTCTCTTTCATTTTCTAAAGTCTTATGCGATTCAGGAGCTAGTATTAATTTGCTTCCTTTTTCTCTTTTCAGGAAATTGGGACTTGGAGAACCAAAGCCCACGACAGTTTCTCTGCAACTTGCTGATAGATCAATCAAATACCCGAGAGGCATTGTGGAGGATGTACTGGTAAAAGTCGATAAATTTATAGTCCTTGTTGATTTTCTTGTGTTGGACATGGAAGAGGATGTCGAGGTTCCAATTATACTGGGGCGCCCTTTTCTGGCAACAGCTGATGCAACTATCTATGTAAAAAGTGGGAGGGTAACATTTACTATTGGGGAAGAGATGATAGAGTTTAATATTTTCAATGATAATACACATTCTTCTTCTTCTAATGGTATTTACCAGGTTGAGCTTGTAGATGGATCCCATAACAATGCGTTGGAAAAGGGAGGAATAGTGGTAATGCACAATGAAGACACTAAATGGAGTCCCGTTGGATGCGCAAGTGGCGTTGGTTAAGAATTCAAAGAAAGTCGAGCTAAAGACTTTAAACAAGCGCTTCTTGGGAGGCAACCCGAGCTTTTCTTTTATCTTTGTGCTTGCTTTTCGTTTCTGTTAGTTTAGTTTTTATTTTTATCGTGTCTGTTTTTTTTCTTTTGTTGTTGAGTCGGTTCATCTCCCTTGTTCCATTTTATGGTTTCTCTATTTTTGTGTAGGTTGCAAATAAGTTTGGGGGTGGCCATGCATCACCTAGGATCTTTCAGATGCACTACACACAACTTCCGATTTCAAATTCTCCAATCAGGGTAGTATCTTTACTCTCTTCGCATTTTCTTGTTTTAACATTGGGGACAATGTTAATTTTTAAGTTTGGGGGTGGGATACATGAAGTGCATATGCATGTCTTATATTTTTTTATTTTTTTTGTGCCCGATTTTTACAATTTGTACACATTTTCGCAAGTGAAACCCTTTTGAATAATTTTTTTTTTATGAACAATTATTTGCTTTGATAAAGCATGACGAATTTGTTGTTTCAATTTGTTCCTAGTCAAAACCCCTTAATTGTGATAAACATGTTTAGTTTGTGTCTTGATATTCGTGTTAGTCAATATTATGTGAATTTTAGAGGACTCGAGACATAGAACTTCTACATTTGTTTCACTTTGATGAGTGTATTGATATTGCGTGACCATGACATGATTTAGGCCATCTTTGATTTGTCTTTAGCCTTACATTAGCTTTCACTATATTCATTGCCTCTAGACTTTTATTTGAGCCTTAATGATAAGAATGGGGTGTGCTAAGCACACCACAGACCACCATTCGAATTTCTTTCATGAACCACATCAACTACCCTTTAGCCTGGAAGAAAAACAAAGAATGAATTACCCGGTTATGAGAGCGTAGAACTTGATATTTTTTAGCTATGATTGGGTATGCATCTTGTTGTCTCGTGCACATAAGAGCGGGAAGATTGAGTTGGTTTAGTTTGAGAAGTGATGAAGGTTTTGAGGTATATTAGATGATTGAGAAGGATGTGAGAAGCACTTGAATAAAGTTGAGCCGAAATAGTCGGAAAAAAAAATGTTCGAAAAAATATGATTGAAAAAAAAAAGAAAAAAAAATATGATTGAAAAAAAAGAAAAAAAAAGAAAAAATCTCTCGACTAGGCCATATATGTGATGCTTCAATGATCATTGGTTAGGTGTTGTCACTCTTACACAACCCAATATCGACAGGAATTAAGTTTGGGGGTTGTGAGTTTGAAAAAAAAAAGAGAAAGAAAGAAAAGAAAAAAAAAAGAGGAAAACGTGGTGAGAATTTGGAGTATGAAGTTTATTTAGTGAGTATAGCTTGATGATATCGAGTTTTAGACTCTCTAAACCTTAAGTCACTTTTATCCATAAATTCCCAATCTAGCCAACACCCGAGCCCTACATTACAAGCCGAAAAGACCTTTTGATCATGGTTATCGTGTATTGTGCATTCAAATAAATTTTACAATTTCGAAGTCGATTTATGTCAATAAGTTTGATGTGTTTGCATAAGCTTGCCTAATTTGGATTCTTGACATAGAAAAGATATAAGAGTCATGACTTGGGGGTAATGATGAAGACGTTTGAGACATATGAATCTTGAATGTTTTTGATGAATGAGTAATTTTTCATAAATCTTATTTTAAGGGGTAGTATCTTGCGTTTTTGTGTTGGAATTGTCTAAACAATTCATTGAGCTTATGGTTGGATTCTATTTTCTTTGCTCGAGGACGATCAAACTCAAGTTTGGGGGTGTTGATAAGCTCGTATTTTACGCCTTTTCGGGCGCCTCTTTTCTTGGATTTGGCTCGTTTTCTAGTAAATTTTATCCCACATTATACCTTGATTTGTTTTATTTATGTGTATTAGGTGTAGAGCATCATTGGATCCAAAAGATGAAGAAAAAGTCAAGAAAAAAATCGACAAACCTGTGATGCCGCAGCATCACAGTGTAAAACGGCTGCGCGAGTGAAATTTTGATGCTGCAGCATCCCGACTTCGATGCCGCAGCATCCCGTCCGCGTACAGCAACCTATAAATAGTATTTTAGGTCAGTTTTTGGAGGAGAGACACTTTTTACAACACAAGAATTGGGAGAAAACCCTAGGGAAGCAAGAGAAAAGCTTGAAGACTTCGAATTTGTCTACGAAAACGGAGAATTCAAGCAACAACGAGAAAATCAAGATTGTAATAGGGAGTTTTTCACTTTCTTTTGAATTTAGTTCATTGAACATGTCTTTTGAAGATTGTTATTTCTCTTTCTTTTCGATCATGAACTAAATTCGTTTGACTAAGGCCGTGTGAAGGCAAACTATGAATTATCGTTTATAAATTTGTGTTTTTGATTATTGCTTGGCATGCTATGTGTTCAATTTGTTGTGTTTAATGCTTATGAGTGCTTGATCACCACTTGTTTGATAAATTGCTTAGCTTAGATTCCGTGAGGATATAGGTTAAGGATGCTTGAGCAATTGAACATCACGTCTTAGAATTGACTAGAGATAGATTCGATTCATTCGTGTAGCCTTCCGGTAACGGGGAATCTCATAAATCTTGTTAATGCATGTGTATTAATTGAATTCTCATATAGGGATATAGGGAATCATTAATTAACATAGACGCACTATACCAAGAGATTGGGTAGTGTATAATTTTGGAGTTTCCGCCATAGCATGATAAGTAATAATTGAATAACACACTTCATAATCGATAAGGAGTAGTTTGGTCGGATCACGTGTCTTAGTTAACTCTCTCCCTCTGATTTGTCAATCTCTACGCATTTTACATAATTAATTTTCTTTAGTTTATTTAAACAATCACACCTTAATTACTTGATTTAACTTGGAATTAGGTAATACAGCAGTTTCAATACTTAAATACGTTGTCCCTTGGGTACGATAATTCGGACTTAAATATCCACTATATTACTTGCACGATCTAGTGCACTTGCTAGGTTTTTGCGTGTCATTTTCTAGCTGAAATGGAGCGCTTTTGTGTTGTGTTTTTTTGGCCAGAAATAAAAAAAATAAATTATTTAGTGAGACGACATAGTGTATGTCATCTCACTGAATGTTGTCAACGGTCAAAGCTGACACAATATTAAAAAAATAAAATCAAAGTGAGACGACATACTCTATGTCGTCTCACTTTGATTTTAAAAAAAAAGTAGTAAGAGACAACATAGGGTATGTCGTCTCTTAGCGGAGACGACATACCATATGTCGTAATATACCATTTTCTGATTCCCACCATTTTGATTGTATTTCCTGATTTTTGATTTATCTTTATATTAATTATTTAATTTTCCAAAAAGATTTAACAACCCACACGTCTGGTATACGACAAATTCTTCTATGTCCACCTATCTCTCTCTATATTTTTATCCCAAACTTTCGGATGACATAACTATCAAAGGCCAACATAGTGGCGGATCTAGAATTTTTGTTTAGTGGGGGTACTAGGAATTTTATCCGGAGGGCGAGACTGTTGTGATATAGTTATACAATTTGTTAAGCCCCCAGCGGTACGATACGCTATATTTATGGGAGGAAATATAATAAGGAATTAGGTTCAATTACAACGTTTTACATAATTTATACTCTTATACATCTTTTATTATAGCCAGAATTTTGGGTTTTGGGGGGGCAAATTCAAAGAAAAGGGGGAAAACGTGATATTTTTCGATTTTGATGGAGACGAAATTTAAATATAAAAAGTTTTGTAAAGTAAAAAAATAATTTTTCGAAATTGAAGGGGAGCATTTAATAATTTGACTGGGGATATTAATGTAATTTATAAATTAAAATTTAAAAATATCTATATATTAAAAAAAATTCAGTGGGGCACCCCCTCGGGGCTAATGTAGATCCGCCCTGGGCCAACAAAATAAAAATCAATTAAATTATTTGTGATGACCAACTATCAACCGCCATGATGAAGGAGCCGTGGGTATCGTTCATTGGTCGACGAAACACCTCGTGAAAATTGCTCACTTTGACAAACAATTTCCTAAATCGAAAAGGATGGATTCATCAGCCGCCACGTGGCTTTTACGCCATGCAGAGAGTCCCACGTATTCAAGAAATCCGAGGATTCGTTTTGCCACGTTTCATTTACGTAGCGCACTGTCTCAGCCTACCCTGCTACTAAAATATTTATCTAATTCCCCACCTCATCAATCACCATCATTTGTGTGTATGTTTTGTGTATATATATATATATATATATATATATCAACCCTGAAGCAAGGCAAATACCTGACTATTTGGAATAAATTTAAAACAAAGAAGAAAGCCCTGAAAAAGCGTTCGTGAGATCGTTATTGTTTCCAGCAACTGATCCTGAAGCAAGGCAAATACCTGACTATTTGGAATAAATTTAAAACAAAGAAGAAAGCCCTGAAAAAGCGTTCGTGAGATCGTTATTGTTTCCAGCAACTGATCGATATATATATATATATATATATATAGTTGGTTTGCATATATAGCAATCATGGAAATGGATCATGATCCATCAATGGTTAGCATAGATAGGCAGTCTTCAATTGAGAAGGAACCTCGCACACTTAATATCAATCAAATCGACTTTGCAAGGGCAAGCTCTCTCTCTCTCTCTCTCTCTCTCTCTCTCTCTGTGTATATATATGTGTCAGAGAATTAAGGGAAAAACTATATATGATGTTGGGTGTTGGATGAATATTATTATTAAGTGTTTGTGTGTGTGTATATATATATATATATATATATATATGGTCATTGTGTTTATCATATATGTTAACTGCAGGAGGCAGCACTTTATGTGGTGAGCACCAGAAGCTTTGAAGAAGCTCTCACAATTTTCACCCAGGTAGCTAGATGCGTTTCTTTTTGTATTGTTAGTACGATATGTATTAATTAGACTGAGTATATTCAGCAGATTGTTGACGCTCTTGCTTTTTACATCGATGATTTTATAGTTCAATATATGTTGTGGTTATTATATTATATATATATATAAGGCAACTGAATGTGTGTGTGTATTAATTTGGGATTGTGAGTAGGGACTGGCACCAGTTGTGAGATGTCCTGGAGATGACAGCGATATGTCAATGGACGGTGGAGATGAAGATGGTGTCAAGGGGAACGATAAGGACGGTACGATTCCTCCGGAGATGATCAGGGACATCGTTTCTGCACCCTTTTAGCTTCCAGGGAAATCAAACTGATGGTCTCACTTAACAACTACTTTGTACATGATGGTTGTCTTCCCTTGAGGTCCACCCCGGCCCAACAACTTTAGCTGGATGCGGTGCTTCTTCTTTTGTTTTCCTTTTTCCCCATATATATATATATATATATATGTATATATAGTTTCTTTTCTCTATTTGGGAATTGCTGTATTTATAATTTATGTATATGGTGGCAATCAATTTGAGGAATTTCTATATATGTTCAGTTTGCCTCAATACGGATGGTCTCGATGTTTCATCAGAAGGGGGCGGCTTTGGCTGCATCCTACCATTTCATGATAATAGGCTGGTGATAAGAGTAAAAGTACTTTAATCGACAAAATCACTGCTAATCTTTTACAATAGATTTGGATCAACAGTCATCACAACTTTACTCCGTCCGTCTCTCTCTCTCTCTCTCTGTTATCCGCCGCTCTCACCGGGAGAAAGTGAAAATCAGTCCTCGCAGACCTTACATTTATTAATTCAATTCCCTCAAATTGGGAAAAAAATAATCTGGAAACTAATTTACATTAAGAGCACAAGCCCAAGAATATACGATGTTCTTTGCCTTCTCACATCTGTTTCAATTATAGAGACTTCATTTTAGGAACAGAGAAAAAAAAAGAAAAGAAAAAGAAGAGTATAATGAAGACCCATTTTCCAGGACAATTGCCGAGCAACTTTTGAAGGGACAAGGCCCAAAGCAACTGTGCTTGAAACTCACTTTCTGACCTATCTCCTCCGAAAACGCTCCCGACGGCAGAATTTGTGTGAAGGCAGAATCTTTTTTTTTTGAAGTAAAGTTTGACAAGGGCAAATATGACATTTTCAGCACATTTGCTCTGGTATTAGGAGATTTGCTCTGACTTTATCATCTGGCATATATGTATTTTGTGACTGCTTATATCACAATATAGGGCTGGGCAACAATTTTCTGAAACCGCCCGAACCGCTCATATCGAACCGCACCAAATTGTTTTCGTCAAATTGTTGGGCAAACCGTGGTTTTGATTTTAAACAATAACCGCACCAAACCGAACCGTAAAATCGCCATTACTTTATATATATATATATTTATTTATATACATATTTATTTTTATTTTCTAAACATTTATTCATTATTTTACATGAAAATTATGAATTTGTTATTTAATCATATTGAAATTGATATTGAGAATTAAATTTCATTTGCTATAACTAATTATTTATTTTGAATTAGGATTAAAGTAATACTAGATTAGATATATCAAATAACATGAACCTAACTGATGAACACCTTTATAGATTAATATCTTAAGCCCTAAACCCTAAGCTCTAACCCCTAAATCATGAACTCTAAACCCTAAACTCTAAACGCATGATATATTAAATAAATAATTAAATAGAATGAGTTTTTATCTAATATGGACCAATAAAAAGTATATAACAATTATTGAAGTGTTCACCCAAGATGCGTGTCCATATTTTTTTGAAGCATGGATTTGGGGAAATAAATGAAATCTTAGATATACCAATTTTTATACTACAAATATAATATCTTTGTAGTATGCACGTATAACACATATCTCGTCTCAACCTTATAAATTTGAGGTGAGTTTAGAGACGAAAATATAAATTTAAATTTCATCTTCAATTGGAGACAATAGATAAAATTAAAATTTTATATTAATTCAAAATAAAAATTATAGTTAAAAAAATTAAATTATATTAAAAGATTGAATTCATATTCATCTTAAATTCTTAATCATGAAACTAAAAATAATTAATATTAAAATAAGGAAACAAGTTTCATTCTAAAAGATTGAGTCTGTGACTTCTAAGGCTTTCAAAAGGCTCGCGAGCTTTTTCATTTTTTCATATATATTTATTTTTATATTATATTATATATATATTAAATATTAACCATTAATAGGTTGTTTTGAAAGTTAAAAGTATCCAAAAATTTGTACTTCTCTTATTTTATTTTAGCCTTGTAGACCAACTTTCGTATTGTTTTCGTTTAACTCTTGATTTCATTATTATGTATGGACTGTTTAATAGGACGACTTAGTCCAATATTTTAAGTTTTTGCGAAACTTTGATTATGTTATGTAGTTTTTGGATAAATAATTTTTGTTAAGCATAACTTTTATCTATGTGAAATATTATTATTAGGTTTAGTTAGGTAATGCTTAAAAAATGACACTTTTATGCAAATATCCTGAAATACTTATTTTTAGTAAGATAAAAAACGTAAACCGCACCAAACTGCACCGAACCGTCCAAAACCGCTCCAAACCGCACCCTTGGTTTTATTTTTCAAAGTGGCAATTTGAGATTTCTCTACCAAAAAATCGCACTTGGCAATTCAGTTTCAAATTAGTTAAAAAAAAACCGAAACCGTACCACGAACACCCCTATCAAAATATATACCTTTGTTCGGTGTGACCAGTTTGGGATTTGGACTAGATTTTTTGTGTATCATGTGAGGTAATGAGTTACATGGCTTATTTAATAACTGACAAATCGGAAGCCATGAATTGAGATATTGATTATTGCGTTTTCAAATTTTTGGATAAAAACTCGAAATTAAAGAGCAATTTAGCACTATGTGAAATATTGGAAGTTCGATTTAAATTTTCTACTATACATTTGTGCTACACTTCTTGATACACTCACAGATGAATGATAAGTGTATATATGTGCGGTTAGGATGTGGAGGGAGAAAATCATGTGATGTGGAGAGAAAATCAGAAAATTCTCTCTTTACATCTTAACCGTCTGTATATACACTTTTCAGGCATTTGTGCGTGTAATACGAAGTGTAACACAAATGGGTAGCATAAGATCTGAATTGCAAAAGACCATGTGTAACACAAATGGGTACTTTACTCCTTGTGTGAAAAATAATAAAGTACACTGCCTCTCTGATCGTATTTGACCTAAAGTATTTACGCTATAATTTTCTGTTTTCTTTTATCTTTCTTAAATTATTACATTTAATTTATTTTTAATTATCCTTTTGCTTTCATCTACTTCCTCACTCTTCATCTTCTCCACCAAAACTCCAATCCTAATTCACAGTCTTCATCACCTCCAACATCTAACTTTATCAACCACAAGATCTCCAATCTCAGGCAATCCGCCACAAGAGGAAGTCAAAATTACAAAATGAGAAACGTAAGCGGAGGTTTTTGTTTTAAGTTTTTTTTTTCCTCTTTGGTGCTGGGAGTTGAGATAATTTTTATGGAAATGGAACGTAGTGTGTGTGGTGTGTGTGTGCTTTGGGGGCAGAGAGGAGGGGGGAAAAGTGGGGAATTTAGAAAGGGGTAAATTACATCCAACCACCTGTGATATTCGTTATTATCAATCCACCCCCCTGTGAAAAAATATATCATGTTACCCCCCTATGAAAATATAAATAATGCACAGAGACACCCACCGCCTAGACGTGTTCTAACGCGCTCAATTGTGAGATTTGTTATCGGTTTTTAGGGGGTAAAAAATCTACTTTACCCTTTCTTCAAAAATATAAATACTTAAAAATTACATTTTAGCCTTCATTTTCTCCATCTTTCTTCATTGCTTCAACTGTTCTCTTCTCTTCCTCAACGGACAAAGTCGAGCATGTCAACATCCAGCAACAATACAAGCTTCAAGAATCTGAAACAAAGTCTTGACCTGACGTATGCGTCCCCTCCTGATTGTGAATGTTTCATACAAGCTCAAATTAGGGTTGTTGAATCTGAGAGAAAACCCTCAAAGGGAAGATTGTACTACGCGTGCCCAAGGCAAATTTCCTTTTTTTTTTTCCAATGGTGTGAGCCTTATCGAGCAATTTGGTCACCAAGTAGGATTCCCGTCACTTTTCCATCGGGTGATTTGTTTTCTGGGGCTGAAGAAGAGGTTGAAGATGATGATGAAGTGGTATGTGGGGTTTCAAGAGTTGTCGGTTCACAAAGGCAGGAGATGCGTGGAAATTATGTCCATTTTTCATGGGTGATCTGTGTCATTTTATTCACAATGTTGGTTGTAATTTTGGTTAGGGTTTGAATTTCTCTTGGTTTTTACCAGTCAATTTAGTGTTTGGGAAATGTTACTGTTGGTTTAGAAGTATTTGTAGTGACTTGTAATGTGCAATTTTTGTTTGTAGTGACTTGTGTATTCAATTGGCAGTGTTGTGTTTTCAGTTTGGAATTGTTGCAAATTTGTAGTTGTAGTGACTTGGTGAAATGTGGAATTGTTGCAAATTTTTAGCTTATTATCCATTGAGGATATGTTAGGAGTACCAAACAATACAAATTGTCTTGAATTGTTAATTGAAGCGGACCACATAAAGCTAAAACAACACATGCATACATCACAAAAAAGCTTACTCTCACACAACCTAAAGCTCAAAAATAGATTTAAAAAAAGCTCCAAAATGTCAGTCAATTAATAAGGGGGGTATTCAATGTTTTCAACTAACAAAATGCCAACAATTGTTTACAACCACCATAAACTACTAAAATACCACCAAAAACTAAGAAAACATTGTATTAGTATTAAAGCACCAAAACTACCCCACCACCACTGAATATCTCCAAACCCAGCACAATGTTCACCACAAAATAATCTCCCAAAAAGCATAATTCTTAAACAACAAAGCCAACTACAACAAACATCCTACTTTCTTAGCCTCTTTTCAAATCCCCTGTCTCTGATGTTCTTTCGTACATCCGAAATCGATGTCCTCTTAGTTTTTTTTAGGAGCAGGCTTGTTTCCAGGGGTATTGGCTACTGCAATTGTTCCTCCAGAGCCAGATCCAGCTGCAGCTGCACTTATTCCCCCAGATCTAGCTGGAGTTGCACTTGTACCTCCAGAACTTCTAGCTGCTGAAATCCATGGTTATACCAAGATGATAAACAGATATAATAATTGAAATTCAATTCTATAATCATCAAGGGTGTATAATGGTGATAATTAACTGAAAGTGTATGGATTACAGGATATACCAGTATGAACTCTTCTCCTTGTAGTGCTTTCTGATTCAGTGGGTATATTTGCAAATCCACCCCTAGCACTCGGTTTCTGCATTTACACAAGGGGGTTACAATGATAACTTAACAATATCTCATGGGAATAGAATGTAATACATATTAATATTAAGTTTTTACCATAGGTCTTGGAGTGGGCATATTTGCAGATCCACCTTGGTTTGTACATGCACTTAGGAGAGCTGCATTTCTTGTCCATTGATAAGTGCTTTTCCCACCCCTAGTTGATTGTTTCTGCATTCACAAAAAAGGGGCAAATTGATACATTAACAAAATATCACAAGGGAATATAATGAATGTAAATTACAAGTAAATATTTAATTATCCTAGGTCTTTGATTGCCAATTGGAACACTTTGAGAAGCCTGTGTGGGTTGGGGAGCATCAAATCCATCAGTTTGTTGGGTAGCTGCATTTTCAGTTTGTTGGGGTGCTTCAGGTACTTGATCAACTACAGGACCCTACAATAACAGTTTGATTGAAAAAGAAAAAATAAGTTGCCAATACATTTGTACATGCACTAAAAATAAAGGCAAGTAAATTTTTGAATATGCATTACCTTGTACAATTTGGAATTTGGGTGAGTAGGATTGGTGCAAGAACCTTTATTATGACTCATCTCCAAACAATTTTTACAGGTATGTGTGAGACCCTTCCTTGTACTGTTCAGCCCCTCACCAGGACCCCTCATTCTTGCCTTCTTTGGTCTGCCTCTCTTTCTTTTAATAGCTGGAGCTCTTAGTGGTGGATAGTTGGTCTTAATGTAATCTCTCTGACCAGGAACAACATGTATCATATACTCATAAACCTTGAGGTATGTTTCTTTCTTGTAACAGACATCCACATAATCTTCCACATCATTTCTTTTGTTGGCTATTGTTGCATATGCATGGCAACATGGATATCCATTCAGCTGGTACATACCACATGTACATGTCTTCCTGTCCAAGTCCACTACATACTTATCAAGTAAATGATCAACTTCAAATTCCATACCTCCACAAAACCTTGCTGTGCAGTTTCTTACTACTTCAGATTGCTCGTTTATCTTTTTAAGAATATTAGGACAAACCACACCAACATACTTGAACATCCCTTCCTTCTTCATCTGTATCCTACTCATCAACCTTGTTCTAATTTATGGCATGTTAGACTAGGATATGTAAATTATAATACAATTCGAAGACTAATAAACTTGAACCTGTTACCAACTTTTAAAGTTGATAATCAACACAAATGCGAGATATGTGTTGAAGCAAAGCTAGTCAAACATCCGTTTTCTTCCGTGGAAAGAAACGCCGCACCTCTATAACTTATTCACAATAATATCTGTGATTTGAAGTTTGTGCAAACTAGAGGTGGAAAAAAGTATTTCATTACATTCATAGATGATTGCACAAAGTATTGTTATGTGTATTTACTAAGAAGTAAAGACGAAGCGTTTGAAGCGTTTACACATTACAAAACAGAAGTTGAAAATCAAATAAGTAAAGGGATAAAAGTTATCCGAAGTGATAGAGGTGAAGAATACGGAGCACCATTTGATGAATTCTGTACCAACTCTAGAATTATTCATCAAACAACGACACCATATTCACCTCAATAGAATGGCGTTGTTGAACGCAAGAATCGCACTCTAAAGAAATGATGAATGCGATGTTGATTAACTCTGGATTGCCCCAAAATTTGGTGGGGGAGACGATCTTTTCTGCCAATTACATCCTTAATAAGATTCCCCACAAAAGCAGGAGCGAGACTCTGTACGAACTCTAGAAAGGTCACAAACCTTCATACAAGTACCTCAAAGTGTGGGGGTATTTGGCTAAAGTAGAAGTACCCAAACCCAAACAAGTGAAGATAGGGCCAAAAACTACTAACTACATATTCATAGATTATGCACTTAATAGTAATGCCTATCGATTCCACAAAATTGATCCACTAACAGAAAATCCAACAGCAGAAAATCTTACCTGATTAAAAACGAGTTTGAACAAACGCTGGCCACGTTTTCGTTCAAATTCTGAATTAACCTTCTAGAATGACCCGACATTCGAATGTGCCGTTTTGGACATTCGAACGTTGACCCTTTTAATGTAGAGTCTGAAACGCTTCAGTTGCTTTAAACAGCCAAATATGGCTCAACGTTCAAACGTGTTGATGCGAACGTTCGAACGTGGGCTTCAGTTTAGCTAATTCAATTCTCATCTTTAATTTGTCTGATTTTTTAGCCTATAAAAAGGCTCCTCCAGCAAAATGAAAAACACACTAAAATCAGCTTCTTTTCTGCATTTCATATCTTCTTCTCTTGAGGGTTCTGATTGGTGCTCTTTGTTCGTGGGTTCTAAAGTTAGAAGTGATTCTAATTTAGAACGTAGTCGTTGTATCTTGGGACGCTATTGCATAGACCTGTACCACCTGTAGCGGGGCCATTTTGCATTAAGGATAGAGTTCACTCTCGCCTCGACTTTGAATCTTCATCCATTTCTGTTTGTGTTCGTGTGTTACGTGCAATTTGTGCAACACTCGTAACTATGATTTAACAATGAATTTTTTAAAAAATTATTAAGTCTTTAAAATGAGAATTATGAATTAAGTTTGGTTGCACTTCATTGTTTTTCTCATATTATTAAATGGACAAAAGCACTTTTGATTTTGAAAAGATGAATTTACACATTTAACGGCATCCACCTTTGCTAAGTAGTATTTTTTCTTTAATTTTTTTTATCTGTTTCGCTAGCATAATAGAAATCAATTGAAGTATATTAAATAATTTAAATTACACTGCATTTTGTATATCCAAAATAAAGTCTCAAAATTTGTAATATAAGCATAATATTTGGCTTAAAATATGTTACAATTTCAAGGTGTTAATGAAGAATAAGAAGAAAGTGATAGACAATTGTGAAAGAGGAAAAGATAGCAGAAAAATGAAAAACAAATAAAAGTTTTCACGCAAGGGTATTTGTGAAAATCCAATTTATTTCGAATGAGTTAGGGGATAAATATTACATTTAGTTGTTTAAGGGGGCTGTTTGATACATACCTAAACTTCAAGGGGGTAAAATGTATTTTACCCAAAATATTTTTATCAAAAAAGACATTAAATTACACTTATTATCTAGTAAAATCTCACATCCTGCACAGGAAAATTCTAAAGTGGATCGGGAGTGTTGCTCCCGGTCCATTTTACACCACACATTCAAAATGAGTAGGGTGATTTTCACACCCATCTATCCTGTGTAAACCACCCCACCTCAAATGTTTATGTGGTGAAATCTGGTCCACTATAGAATTACCCGCCTGCACACACCTTTCAAATCTCTATTTCTAAAGCATATTTCATCTCAAAGGACATTTTACACTCCTTTAGCATCTAATATTAACCACATCTTACTTTCACTACTTAAAAGAATTTCTATTTGATAGAATTGGATGGGTTAGGTCATTATATGGCTGATAGAGTAGTATTAATCATTAGATAATATTTTTTTTTCTTTCATCCTGCCTTTCTTTTTTTTTTTTTAACTAAAGGCAAATATTATAAATATTAAAGTAGGTTGCATCAAAGTGGCAGAGTTTACGGTTCAGCTGGCTAAAAACTACTATATACACTAAATACCAGTAGAGAACAAGACATCTCTAGAATCCAGATTACATAATCATTCACAAACCCAACGCTAATGACTGTTGTGCACATTAGAGACCTATTCCGAGTACAATCAGTTCAAACATTAGCCTAAATGTCAAGCTACATTTTGTATTTCTAAATTAGACTCTAATTACTCTACAACCAGCATGTAGCTTCTTCAGCAGCAAAGCCTGGGTGTGTGTGCCTCAACGAAAATATAAAATACGATGAAAAATTATAGATGGAAACTTCATAAGTTTAGGTGAAATTCTATGCTGAATCGGTCTAGAATTCACCATTGGATGCGGGAGTAATTTAGTAAATGCCCCCCCTCCCATTGAGGGATCCAATGGTAAATTCTGGATCCAACATAGAATTGCCCTAAGTTTAGATGGAACTCCAAAAACTAAGAAAGAAATTAATATTCTACAAAATAAGAGCTGGCAGCAAAATTTGCCAATATTTACGAGTCTACCATCTCAGCTTGCATCTTGCAACGTCCCATAGAGGTTCGGTCAAGGCACCAGATTCCACCAGGCAGAACAAGTGCTGCAGCACCACTACGTGCAACTTAAAACCAGGCTTATGAAAGGCATCCGTCAAAAAAGCATGGCTGTTTTTGCTTTTATTTTTGGGATTTTTTTTTGTGAAAAAGTTTATTGGGAGTTTGTGTATTTTGAAAAAAATATGTTTGATTTTGTGTTTGATTTTATTTTCAGAAAAAACAAAAGTTACTGTAGCAGTCAAATCATGCAAATTTTTGTCTGAAATATTGTATTTATAATTAGTTAATGATTGAAAAATATAATATAATATAAATTTTAAATGATTATAATATTATGATTATATGTATATATATATTGTAGTTTATTATGAATAATTATTTGTGGATGTCTATTCATCTCTCAATTTCTTTATGGTCACTTAACTTTAATCATTATGTCTACTCATCTCCCAAAAAACTTTTCATCTCCATGATTTTTCATTTTCCATCATGAGTAAATATAATTTACTCTTTAGGTAATAAACTTTTAGTATTCTAGTTTTGTGCCTATAAATAGGCAATAACATTTTATTGTAAATACACACAAAAATATCAATAAAAGAGTTCTCTATTTAATTCTCTCATTTTATTCTCTCAATTTCATAATATTTGAGTTTATTTCATAACACGTTATCAGCACGATCCGTCTCAAGTTGTTGGCTTTTCAATCCGAGGAATTGCGATAGCGAGTCGGTGGAATTTTTAGCACGCAAGTGAGGTTCTTAATTTTCTCAACTTTAAGGTAAATATTATCTTTTAACTACTACATATAAAAACATGTATTTGATGTTTAGAAAATAGAAATATTTTCATTTGCGTTGCATCAACTCACGGACAGTTGCAAGTCTTCTAATGTTTAATTTCATCAAATATACATTTAATAATTTGTCCCATTTCTAAGAAGAAATTACAGTGACCTATTCTAGAGAGAATATTAGCCACATATTTGCAATACTTTGAAGTATGTTTTGCACTTCAAAATGTCCAATGTCCACCTGACTCATATTCGTATTTTCATGAATTATTATTTTTTCACATAGGTTTTCATGATATTTTATGTGGATTAATATCTCGTTAGAAATATAATGATTGTTTGATTCCTAATTTTTTTATACTTTGATGATAGTATTAATTATAATGACGAATCTTGCAAAACTTAATTTTGTAGCTCTTGATATTACGGGGAAAAATTATTTCTCTTTGGCGTTAGATGTTGAAATTCATCTTGATGCAAATAACTATACTCCATTCCCTGAAGTGAATGTGTTGAGAAATATATAATTATTTTAATCATGAGTCTCGTCCAACTAGTTCTGCTACATTCCCTGAAGTGAATGTAGCAGCACATAACTATTTTAATCATTAAAGAAATCATGGATGTGGACGTGGTCGTGGTCGTGGTCGTGGATATGGTCATGGAAATCGTGGTGGTGATTCAAAGAACACATCTTTCCACCAGAAGTGGAAAAATAATGAAGAGAAAAATGAAGGTGATCAAAATAGCAAATTTGTGGAAAATTTATGTTATCGTTGTGGTGGTAAAGGTCATTGGTCATGTACCTATCATACAACACAGCATCTTGTTGACCTTTACTAAGAATCGCTGAAAGGTAAAGGAAAGAAGATAGAAACAAATTTTGTTTTGGAAGAAAGCGATCCTGATCATGGCCGATTTGATGACATTTATTTAGATGTTGTTGATTTCTTTACTGACTGATCTTGATAGAAAAATTGATCATTTGATTGGAGATACAAGTAATCATAACAAATTTATAAATCTTATTTTTAGTGGTTTTAAAATAAATATAAAAATGTGTTGTTTTCATTAATGAAGTAATTATTTATAAATTTATCTTTTATCATTTGAAAGATTTACTCGATCAGCAGCAATATCAATAATAAAGATATGTGTCTCATTGATAGTGCAACAACTCACAACATTCTCAAGAATAAAAAATACTTCTCTTATTTAGTAATGCAAAAAGCCAATGTTAGTACTATATCGGGTAGTGCAAAATTAATTGAAGGCTCCGGCAGAGCTAATATATTGTTACCCGGAGGAACACAATTTTATATTGATGAAGCCTTATATTCTACTAAGTCTCAAAGAAATTTACTAAGTTTCAAAGATATCCGCCGAAATGGATATCATATTGAGACAAATATATATTGGAAACAAATGTATATTGGCAATATTGAATGTCTTTACATCACTAATACAATATCTGGTAACAAATGTATATTGGAAAAGTTGTCAGCGTTGTCTTCTGGTTTGTATTACACGCATATATCTACTATTGAAACACATGTTATCGTAAACCAGAAGTTTACAAATCAAAATAAGTTTATTATTTGGCATGACCGGTTGGGCCATCCCGGATCAATTATGATGCGAAAGATAATTGAGAATTCATGTGGTCATCCATTGAAGAGCCAGCAGATTCTTCAATCGAATGATTTCTCATGTGCTGCTTGTTCACAAGGAAAGTTGATTATTCGACCATCAACAACAAAAGTAGGAAGTAAATCTCTTATGTTTTTGGAACGTATTCAAGGTGATATTTGTGGACCAATACACCCGTCATGTGGACCATTTAGATATTTTATGGTTTTAATTGATGCATCAACAAGGTGGTCACATGTATCTTTGCTATCAACTCGCAACCTGGCGTTTGTGAGATTGCTTGCTCAATTGATTAGACTACAAACACATTTTCCTGATTATCCAATTAAGAAGATACGTCTTGATAATGCGGGTGAATTTACTTCTAAAACGTTCAATGACTATTGTATGTCTATTGGAATTGATGTTGAACATCCTGTAGCACATGTTCATACACAAAACGGTCTAACAGAATCGTTTATTAAGCGTCTGCAGTTAATTGCAAGACCTTTACTTATGAGATCAAAATTTCCTATTTCTTGTTGGGGACATGCTATTTTGCATTCAGCAGCACTTATTCGCATAAGGCCAACAAGTTATCATAAATTCTCCCCATTACACTTGGTTTATGGTCAGGAACCAAATATTTCCCATCTAAGAATTTTTGGATGTGCGGTATATGTTCCAATTGCTCCACCACAACGCACTAAGATGGGTCCTCAAAGGAAGTTGGGAATATATGTTGGATTCGAGTCTCCATCGATAATAAATTATCTAGAGCCATTGACTGGAGATTTATTTACGGCTCGATTTGCTGATTGTCATTTTGATGAATCAGATTTCCCAACATTAGGGGGAGAAAATAAACAGTTGGAAAAGAAAATTAGTTGGAATGAATTATCTTTATCTCATCTTGATCCTCGAACAAAACAAAGTGAACTGGAAGTTCAAAAGATAATTCACTTGCAAGGTTTAGCTAGCCAACTGCCAGACGCATTTACTGACCTAAAAAAAAGTGACTAAGTCACATGTACCAGTTGTTAATGCTCCAGTAAGAATTGTTGTCCCTGAAGGTCAAAGTAATGAGTCTACTGCACGCCTGAAGCGTGGTAGACCTATCGGTTCCAAAGATAGTCATCCTCGAAAAAGAAAAGGAGCTAAGAATCAAGATGGTCTAATCAAGGATAAAATAACTCCAGAAGAGTCCCCAGTCATAACTAATATTTCGGTTCCAGAAGAACCTCAGGTACCTGAAAATTGTGAAAATAATGAGATCTCAATCGATTATGTTATGAACGGGAAACGATGGAATCGAAATGAAGTCAACGTTGACGATAAATTTGCATATAATGTAGCGCTAAATATGATGAATGATAATGAGGATCAAGAACCAAAGTTTGTTAATAAATGTCGACAAAGAAATGATTGGCCAAAATGGAAAGACGCAATGGGGGCAGAGTTAAACTTGCTTGAAAAATGAAAAGTTTTTGGACCTGTAGTCCGTACACCTGAAGATGTAAAGCCAGTAGGATACAAATGGGTATTTGTGCAAAAACGAAATGAGAAAAATGAAATTGTAAGATATAAGGCACGTCTTGTTGCCTAAGGGTTTTCGCAACGACCTGGCATAGATTATGAGGAGACTTATTCTCCTGTGGTGGATGCAACTACTTTTCGTTATATAATAAGTCTGGCAGTGTATGAAAAACTTGATTTGCGTCTAATGGATGTTATTACAGCCTATTTGTATGGCTCGCTTGATAA
Source organism: Buddleja alternifolia (assembly GCA_019426215.1). NCBI lineage: Eukaryota > Viridiplantae > Streptophyta > Magnoliopsida > Lamiales > Scrophulariaceae > Buddleja > Buddleja alternifolia. The sequence goes on along the minus strand of CM033393.1, from coordinate 27,886,083 downwards.
TGATATATATATGAAAATCCCTGAAGGATTTAATATGCCTGAAGCATATAATTCAAGTTCTCGAGAACATTATTCAATTAAATTAAAACATTGATTGTTTGATGTGATCAAATTGTTTAAAGTGCTTAAATACATGAATACATTCATGTTTATAAAATATGATTCTAAATCATTGCGTTTAATATGTATTATTTGATTGTACTTGAGTATGCTTATTTGATGAAATCAAATTAAAGCATTAGTATGTGTGATTGTATTCAACATGAGAAACTTGATGTGATCAAGTGTATTATTTAAATTATTTAAATATATGTTGAATATATGATGTCAAATTGTTTTTGAAATGATAGTTGAGTGGGAGTATTTTCCAAGATAAGGAGAAACGTTTTGATGAGATCATATAATTCAAAGTGAATATTTGTTGAAGGAAGGATATAAGAATGATCCAATTTATCCTTGTATTTTCATGAAAAGATCTGGAAATGAGTTTGTTATAATTACAGTTTATGTTGACGATTTAAACATCGTTAGAACTCCTGAAAAGATTCAAAAAGCTGTTAATTGCTTAAAGAAAGATTTTGAGATGAAAGATCTTGGAAGAACAAATTTTTGCTTTGGGTTGCAAATTGAATATTTAAAGAACAAAATTTTTGTATATCAAAACGCTTATGTATCAAAGGTGCTAAAGCGGTTTTACATGGATAAATCACATCCATTGAGCACCCCGATGGTCGTAAGGTCACTAGATGTGAACAAAGATCCTTTTCGACCTCAAGAAAGTGATGAAGAACTACTTGGTCCTGAAGTACCATATCTAAGTGCAATCGGTGCACTAATGTATCTTGCTTGTCATACTCGACCTGATATAGCATTCACTGTTAATCTATTAGCAAGATATAGTTCTTCCCCTACACGAAGGCATTGGAATGGGGTTAAACAGATGCTGGATATATGTTTGATCCTCATAATGGTCGTTCACAAACGGGCTATTTATTTACATGTGGTGGCACAACCATTTCATGGCGATCTATGAAACAAACTATATCGGCCATATCATCTAATCATGCAAAAATCTTGGCTATTCACGAGGCCAGTCGAAAATGTGTTTGGTTAAGATCCATGATTCAAAACATTCGAGGGACTTGTGGTTTATCTTTTGGAAAAATGATCCCGACGATCTTATATGAAAATAATTCTGCATGTATCGCACAATTGAAAGAAGGGCACATTAAAGGAGATAGAACGAAGCATATTTCACCCAAGTTCTTTTTCACTCATGATCTTCAAAAGAATGGTGATATCAATGTTCAACAAATCCGTTCCAGTGATAATCCTGCTGATTTGTTCACCAATGCACTTCCCACAGCAACATTTGAAAAACTAGTCTACAATATTGGCGTGCGTAGACTGAAAGATCTTGACTGATATTGTCATGAGTAGGAGATAATACGCGCTGCACTCTTTTTCTCTTAACCAAGGTTTTTCCCACTGGGTTTTTCTGGTAAGGTTTTTAACGAGGCAGCATCTGATTGCGTATTGATATGTACTCTTTTTTCTTCACTAGGTTTTTGTCCCATTATTGGATTTTTCCTAGTAAAGTTTTAACGAGACATATTTTTAAGTGATAGACATCCAAGGGGGAGTATTATGAATAATTATTTGTGGATGTCTATTCATCTCCCAATTTTTTTATGGCCACTTAACTTTAATCATTATGTCTACTCATCTCCCAAAAAACTTTTCATCTCCATGACTTTTCATTTTCCATCATGAGTAAATATAATTTACTCTTTAGGTAATAAACCTTTAGTATTCTAGTTTTGTGCCTATAAATAGGCAATGACATTTTATTGTAAATACACACAAGAATATCAATAAAAGAGTTCTCTGTTTAATTCTCTCAATTTCATAATATTTGAGTTTATTTCATAACATAGTTGATATAATTAGTAGACACCCTAAAATAAACACAAATAAGGAGACAATAACCTAACAAATTTTTGACCAAAAAAGTCCTTTTTGATAAAAAAAAACGTAAAACAAACAAATTTTGGCCAAAATGTGTTCGAAAACAAAAGCAAACACAACCCATACATTTCTTGTTCTTTTTTTGTTTTTGTTTTGTTTTTGATAATACAAACAAATATTTATTGTTCTATTGTCAAAAAATAAGCCCTGTAGAACTGATTACAGAATTCAGAATATAAATGGGTCTATACATATTATCATGTCAATCTTATGTAGATGACAAATTACTAGTCACCAAAAAAACTGTAAGGAAATACGACAACTACAATGCCAAAAAAATTAAAAAACAGAGATATATTAAAAAAGCACTTCAAAATAATCGTCAAACACAGACAATGATGAATTAAGCTAATCATCACATGATTTGATAGAAAATGAGGAGTATCATTGAAGACGAAAGGCAAAACAAAAACATAGTAAAACAAATGATCGATGTTGGACCAACAGCTGCAAGACCCCTCCATCATAAGTGACAAAGCTTCGTTAGTGCATTCACCATCCCTGTGAGTCACCTCAGCCTTGATATGCATGGAGGAGCCACAACTACCATTATACGACTCCGCAGCTGGGATGGAGGATTCCATTAATCTTGCAATACATAATTTTTTCTGTGTCCCTGGAATAAATGTACCAAAACAAACAAAACAAAATATGAGATTGACAACTGAAAATGGTTCTTACGAAAGGCATCAAACAACACTGCAGAAAGTACCTGCAGCACCCACCGAGACAAATGACAGGTTAATGCAACCTTATCGGAGATGCTGCATCTACATAATAACATCTCATAATTTCAAATAAGATAACAACTAAAAAGTGTTATTTTTTGTCTTTTTCTCCTCTTCTTTTTCTTTTTTTTCTTCTTTTCCATAAATCAATGGTTCCAAAATGACACCAGAATCCAGAACACAGAAGAATCAGTAGCTCATGCCTTGTCAGAAGTAGGAATCTGTGTTACGAAAGGCATGATGTATTCTGGATCGAAATTTGCAAAATGAATTTCTGTTCCTTCTGGGACTGCCACGCCCCAATAGTTTACTAAATTGATATGACTGAAGAATAATACTAGGATGTGAATACTACTCATTCCCAAGAGTGACCAGAATTATCATCAGTTATCATCGTGTCTACCTCTTTCCATGTCTTGAGTGAAATTTTGCCCATTCTGTTGTTGTCCATGAGCAAAGCCCAAATCATATGCATCATTAAATCCCATGTATAATGGGCTGTTCACCTGCATTTCCATGGTTACATAATATGTGTTAGAGAAGACCCAAAAGCTTAATGATACAAAGAAGCTACATCTCATAAGTTTTGTTGGGTACTTTGGAAAAAAATATAAACACAATAAGAATAGTGTGAGGCCTCACCATCTGAAATACATCCAAACAATTCTCTTCGAAGTTAGATCCTTCAGGAAGCAAAGGTAACTGATTTGTATAAGAAGCATGATGATCCGTGATAGCAGAACGGCCTCCAGAGCAAAACGGTTGCATAGGCTCATGCCTGTAGGATTCAAGTATGGCATCCAGAGATAACTGATCAGTCCCAATAACTCCACTGGAGCAATTCAATGGAGACTGAAGATCACTGAGTTCTATATAAGCTGAATTGTCTTGTGGAAGCATGTTGTTCACAGGACAGCCATCTGTCCACATCCCTAAGGAATCAAGGTTGCTGTTGTTAATCTGAGCCCAGTTATCCAGGTCGCCAAGGTCGTTGTATATATCATATCCATCAGAGCGAGGTATGGATTTATCTGTTCCCTTGCCATTATTTTCAGCCTGGCACGCAGAATATCAATCAGCAACCATTCAAATCAATGCATTCCAATGAATGCGAATTTCAATTATAAAACAGTATGTCTTGAACTTAATGGGTTGCAAAGAGGTTAAATGAAAAACAAAAATCTGAAAAAATAGAAAGAATAAAGGCTCATTTCTTCTGAACAGGTATGCTCTACACATTAACATGGGGGAAAGGCACATGTAGACTGACACAGATTCCATTAAAGTCCCTTATTCATTTCAATCAACTTCCAACAATGACAAGCTTAAAACAAACTCACTGAATTTTTGATATATCAAAAGTACTAACAAAACAGACACTAGAGTTTCAAAATTGGTCAGGTTGGTATGGTAAAGCCGAATAGACCTTCCTCTCTGCTTCCCAGCACACTCCAAGGTAAGGAGTGCAGAAAACAGTATAAGACATATCCATGGAATCTTATATAAGTGGACAAATCCACAATTAAATAGGAAGAAATCAACTACCCTACTTACACAACCTCACCTTGTCCACTGATGGCAGGCATGATAGGACGAAGAATAAGAAAATAATCAAATTAAGACTAAAAATATTCCTGAGACATTAATGATCCATAAGAAACATCAATATTTGAACAAGACAAATATTCAACTGGAGGCATACCATATCAAACGCACGATGATTTCCATTCTCTCCAGAAAGCAACGAGGCATCATCAGTAAAAGATGCCAATAACCGAACAATCTCATTATCAGACTCATCCACGAGGGCCTCATTAGTTGAAGGACCAGCTGAAGACAATGGACCCCCTTCAGTCAAAGACAACACAGATGTACTTCCAGGATCAAACCAGCTTGATACCGCAGAACCTGGCTTTCCAGGTAAAATTACTGCAGTTGGGGATGGACCATCACATGTAGTATTGTTTGGAGCACCATCAATGTCATCATCAGACCAATCTGCTTCGTTAAATGGTGCTCCATATTGTGCACCATTTTTCGGGCCTGGACCGTTCTTCTGGAAAACTTTGCAAAGCACATAAGTGTCCTGAGAAAAGCAAGGAACATGAAGAACTAAGAGTACTGAAGGTCGCGCAATATCAAAAAGTTAGTGAGAAAGACACAGGTAAATGATGCACGAGGCAAAAAGAGCAGTGCTCATAGATCATCACGAAGACTCTCCCCATACAATTATTCCATAAGTTGAAGCAGTATGCATGCAAACAGTGTGTAGTTACCAGATTCCATCTTATGTTAGCAAGAACTCACTAGAAATTGCCAAAACATTAACAAAACCAATCAGAGTCTGGTTTATGATGCATGTGAACACATTAAATGTTACCACCTGCCCTTTCTAACCCGAATCAGAAAGTTCCAATAAAAGTTCAGTAATGGTGAATCCATGCTTGGAAAAATGCCAGGGGAAGGACAATTTACAGTGAGAAAAGAATAACGCAAGCACCTCCAATATCAAAATATCAGGCAATTGTCCAGCAAGTTATGTAAATTACACATCAGAAAATGACAAGCAAAATTATTAGCACCGTAATATTCTGTGACTATCAAAAACTTGATCAAGCAAAATATGTGGTTCAATAATCAAGTATGGGCAACTCAGGTTTTTAACCGAGCTGCGACACTCTAAATAGATTTACATCTTGATCTGGGGTACCTGACGTCCTGAAGCAGCCAACTCATCATCAAGGATCCTGTACTCGTGTATAACCCAATCAGTTCTTTCTCCTTGGGGTGCATGACCTAAGTGAAAGACCAGGGTTTTCACCGTTCCCACTGTTCTATTATTGAAAGATATAGGTCTGTCCTTTCCTGTAGTTTTCCAATATCCATTTTCAGTCGCACGCTTGACCCGAGCTCCACTTGCATACTTCTTCTCTCTTGGACAGAAAAAGAACCACTCTAGATCGCGACTTTTTAAACAGGATTTATCTGCAGTAACCAGAGAAACATGTAAAGCTCCAAAATACATTGACAAGGAAACAAATCTAGCCATGGCTAAGCAAATAGGAGTCTCCAGCATAAGAAAATACCAAGGCTTAAATCAATCTACACGGGCACGTTACCAGAATAATATTAGATGCAACACTAAATATAAGAACCACAATATTATTCCTAGAAGTTAGAACATTAACAAAGTGTGTGCTTCAATGACAGTAAGAGGATTTTAGATATAAAAGGATATCAACAAATGCAATCAAGAAAAGAATGAAGCTGAACCACCATGGAAGCTGAAATACCTCGGAGATCCCATGGAGAAAATTTGTAGATATTGACCTCCGCAATAGCTTCAAAGTGAAGCTTCTTTCCTTTAACCTTTCTCTTGAGATAGTACATAACCAGCTCGACATCAGTCGGATGAAATCGAAATCCGGGAGAGAGGGAAGACCTTGCCATCCACAAATGATAGCAGAACACCCCACAGTTGAACTTCTATAGGAAACTTACAGCAACAGTATGCCCTCCCACACCTCACTCAACCAAGAACAAACCTTCCCCACCAGTTTATAAGATTATAGTGATAAAGAAACAATGAAAAAAATTGACAATTAACACGTATATACGCAACAAGTCCCTGAACCACAAACCTCCAGCCTAAAACTACTAACAACAGTTCGTCAAGTCCAATGGCGAAACAGTACTTTTCGTGAGCACCAAAGCCTCCCCCGGTTCATGAAACAAAAAGCACTCCAGACAAACCACTGATGCTGCTTGCTGAAATCAAAAGACATCTGGTGTGCAGTTCAATCCCTAGCAATTTAACTACATCATAAGCCTTTGTAGGAAGCATCAATCCACTTCAAATTATTAAAAATCATAAAACGTGCATGAACTATCACAAGAAAGCCCACCAACATCAGCAGCTAAGCAAATAAAAAATCTTAAAACTGATACATCTTCCTAGGAGCTAATGATGATGATGATGATTAAGCGCATAGGAGGTTTGAAATTCAGAACCCAAAATGAGTTTTTGCATTGAAAAATCTCAAAGATAAAAACTTTAATAAAACCCACAACCACTAATCCAAGACTTCGAAATACACATATGGAAGGCCCCAAAACAGATTATACTCTCAGCTCAAAATTTCACGTATTTGATTTCAAAAAAAAGAAAAAAACAGCACATCAAAATAAATACAGATACTGAAAGTAAAGCAAACCCTAGAATCCAAACACACTCAAAACAGTCCTAAAATCAAAATCGAAGAAAACAAGAACAGAAGAGACGAAATAGAATGGATCGATTGCAGTAGCATCCATCCATCCAACCATCCATCGCACACAAAAGAAAAGAAAAAAAAATGAAAATGAAAGAGAAAAGGAGAAATCAAAACACACCTAGAAGGAAGACGAACCGGAGAGGGCGAGAGACAAAACGCGTAGAAAGAAATTGAAAGGCAACAAAGTGAAATGTGGATGCGAATGAACGAGGGTTTAAATAGAGGAATTTAGAGAGAGAGGGTTTAGAGGGAGAGAGAGAGTGTGTTGGAAGAAAAGCTTTTAGGGTACGCTACTCCTCTCATTGGTTCACTAGGTTTAATTAATTGCATTTATTTATTTTTATCAAACAAAATACTGTATGTAAATGTAATACTTCTTCAAGGGTAATAAAATACACTCTGTTTCCTCAACTATAACCCTCGTAACAAATATCCCGGAGCAGTAAACACATAGGTCTACCCTTTTTATATTATGGAATTGATTTAATTACACTTAACCATTATTCTTTTTCTTATTCTTTCATTTCTCCGCCATTTTTTCCTTATCACATTTTTTTTACTGCCTACATTAATTAAAATTTACACTAGACATCAAGCTTAATTACTTAAAATAATAATTGACAACTTTTTAGCAATAACATTAAATTAATGCACTCACAACATATTATGTTAATGTTTGACAAAATTCAACTAAAGCATTATTACAAACTTGAACTATCCAAACAAATTTAATATATTTTATGTATATCTTGACAACATATATATTTTTAAAACTCTAGTTCACTAAAAATAGATTGTTTGGATTAATGCCAAACATATAATGTAGTAGATTAGGGTATTATATATTGTCTAGATATACATAAAAGATATTAAATATTTATCTGGAATAATTTAATTTTGTGGCGATGCATTAGTTGAAATTTCTCAATTATTAATATAATGTGTTTTCACCAAATTAATACAAGACATAAACTTTTACTAATGTATATAATAAAAAATTGTAAAAAAATAAAAAAGATAGTGGAGAAATGAAAAAATAAGAAGAAGAAGAAGAAGAAGAAGAAGAATAAGTAAGGGTAATTAATGCACTTCTGTAATATAATAGAGGGTAAGTGTAACAATAATAAACTGTTAGTTATAATAATAATAATAATAATAATAATTAATAACGATAATATCACCCATTTCAATACTAACAATAATAAACTGTCATTCACATATATATCGTTTTTCTGTGTTGTGAATATTGTTACAAAGCTATTTAGACTAGAAAAGATGGACATTCCACTTTTTGCGGAACTAACTTAGTATTTGAAACCCTTATTATGAAGTCATTGTAGTGTTGTCAAAAATCCAATAAGAAATTTAACTTTCACCGTGAATCCAATATCAAATAATTTAGTTGGTTTTGACAATATCAAAAACTTTATTTAAAAAATACACAAAAGTTTATTACACCAAGGAGAAGTACAACCAAACTTGCACACTTGTATTCAAATGACCAAATTGCACTAAAAAAGTTCTGTATTTCCCAAATTTATACACAATACAATTAAAATGCTGCTTAAGCATTTCTCAGTTACACAGAAAAGAATCAAGCTTTGAGAATGGACTCAGGAGAGTTGATGAACCGAACAGAAGACGACATCAGTCAGGCGCACTGTCAGAAGAATGAGGGCAGTATGTAATTATACAGGCCGACTGCTTTGCTACACGCCTATTAGTGCAGCAAACTGTAAAATCCATCCTCAATGTGTGTTCACATCTCTGTTATGAATCACTCTGTACAGTATTGTCCCACTCAAACTGGGTTCAAATAAAAATACTCCGACTGGGCCAGCTGAATCTCTTTCTCGAAACAAAAGAAAATATCAAAACAAAAATGGTAAACTCCTGTAGAGCTCTTTCATCAGCTAGACCTCCTTTGAAATAGCTACAAACTCATCACTGAAAGAAACAGGCATTGAGAATACCTTTGATGAGATCTCATTGCTCTGTGACCACTTCAGCATTCCATTGTTATAGCCAAGACAACTATCAAGCAACCATGAATGAAAAATTTAATCCGTATTTATAATATCCCATTTAAGACCCTTTGGTAGTAGTCATACTGCCGTGTCCGCCATGCATCCAAGCTGCTGCTAATCAGCGACAGAACCAAAGAGACACATTGCTGCAAGAGATCAACAAAGTTTGTGAAGGCAAGCAAAATTATACATGACGCGTAGTACAAGCAAATGCAAGACAAAAATTAAAATGAAGAATAAATCCAACCTCTTCTGTCAAACTAAGATGAAACCGTTTTCTCAAGTTCTGTATTGTTCGGGGACCACCCTTGAAACAAGGATAATCAGAATCCTGAGACAAAATCACAATAGTATCAGATTTGTAATGATGGTCGAAACTATAATCAGGATATAATCAAGCAAAGACGGCACTTGTTGGTACTCAGTTCCCTCATGCCATGGGGGACCTGATCTCCGATCCATTTTGGTTCTATTACTAATCAATCTAATAACGTACTATACAATTGACTAAAATTACTGATCGCATATACCTTGGCTTCAAACTTATTGTAATTTGGGTCTTCATCTTAATTAGAGAGGTACAAAAGATAGTAAGATTTTGTTGCAAAATTTTAAACAATTATTATGCTCAAACAACATAAATGTACTGAGACAAGCTCATAAGGTAATTAGAACTTTCCTAGGGAGTGTCCATTCTTAAAGAAACTAAACTATATGCAGACATGGAGACGGCACACCCACAAGGCCCCCAACTTTGAGATTATAATTTTTTCCCTATAAATTTTAGATTTTCGACATTTTGCCCCCACAAAATAAAAAAATATCAAGCTTTGCCCCTTTTTTGATTTTTTCACCCCCTCCCTTCCCAACTCCAAATCCTGGCTCCATCCCTGACTACATGCACCCCTAGCCACATATCAGTTTAAGTTTTTGGGTCATTGTAGTCAGTGTGAGGTAGAAAACATGTACCAAATCAAATAACAAACACCTAATAATATTTATCATACATTGTCCAAACATATCACGCTGAGTTTTGTGTTATGATAATTTGGTTTACCCGTGAGGGAATAACTAAAGAGGAAATTTTCTAGCACGTGTGCATTAACTTGGGCAAATGACATGGATAAGAATTTCATTAGACACACTCATCTAACAGTACTATCAGACAGGCCGATTCCAGCAATTTGATGCCCCAGAAAGAATCTCTCGTTTTCATAAACAACACACCAGTGTCTATTTTTCTTTTCCTTCTTTAACTCATCAGAAGCAGAAGATACTTTCTAGTTGATGACTAAACAATTAACTTTACTAAAAGAACATGACAACAGTATTCATGCCACCATCTTTTATAATGCCCAGATAGCTTAAAATCGTAGGTCAAGCTCCCATGTCACAAAACCAGCATGTTTTACACAAATAATTGGTGGTTTTAGATAGAATGTTAAATGTATATAGTCTTGTTTAGTTTTTGCTTTTCTGTTAGGTATATGGATCCCAAATATCATATAATTTAGGCAGCCCAATCTTAGATTCATATAAAAAGTTACAACTGAGATACTTTTTATTATCCATCCTCGAAAAATTCTGTGACTCCATATGACTGAGACAACAAAACAAAGACTAGAAGGATGGAAAATAGAAAGTGATCAATCTCACATTCTGGAGTGAAAGAACTTTTTCTACTTTACAGAAGTAATGTGAGCACAATCCCACATACCGATTGAACTATTATCCCCTATCACATAAAATAGTGGAAGGAACGCCAATGACTACAGGGCGGAATAAAAGTCCAATGCGTCTTACTTCTCTTATTGTATTCCAGCACCCCATTGACATATCCATCAATTTCAACATTTATAAAACGATTTAGCAGTCAGCACTCTGAAAAGCTAACACGTAACTGAAAAACTCAGCTAATCTCACCTGCAACATCTCGACAAGAAGGATTATGCGCTCTGCATGTTTGCGACATGTTAGGAAACCTTGGATGCATAAAACCTGAAAACATAGGATGACAGGCAAATGATAAACCCTAGAAACAAAATAAAGCAACTTAAATCATACAAAATTGAAGAGTATAGAGGCAACCACTGAATTTACCTTGAAATAATCAAAAAATTCACTTGGAACTCCCTCAGCATCAGAGTCCATGACCTAGCACAAACCAATAATTGTGTTAGGTCATTACATTTAAAGTCACAGATCGACGGCTACGTTTGTTTATGTTTCCGAAAACACATTTTCGTTTTCAACTCATTTTGAAAATGAAAGACCCACTTAATGTCTTTTTCAAGTGCAAATACTCATTTCCATTTTCACTTTAACCCTTTCCAGTACAAATACCTATCATTTCATGCTCATCAATCACTTTGCATTATCCTTCCAGTTTATTCTCACTCTTACTTTACAAATACCCAATTTATTCTCTCTTAATTTACAACTATCCATTTATTCCCTCTCTTGCTTCACAATATTTTATGCACGAATTAAGGATTTTAATTATTTAATAATTATTATTTATTTACAGATTTTAATTATCACAATAATTACTTAAATTACATACTTCAATTATTTAAGTTAAATTTTAGATTTTTTAGGTTTGTTATATTTTATGTGTTTTTTCAGTATATTATATTATAATTATGTGTCTTAATTACATTTTTAATTAATTTGTTTTTTTTTTTTTTTGGAGGTTAAGGGCGACGATTGTTAAAAAAATATATTTTATTATAATTATATTCAATACTTTAAATTCAAGAAAATATATTACTACTGTCAAATATAATATATATTAATTTATTTACTATATTTTCAGTATATATTCATTTTTAGCATCTGAATTTAAAATAATTTCATAATTTTCTGAATATATTTAACTAACACAATTTTATCCATTATTTTATCTACAATGCTATTTACATGATCAGTAACTTGTCACCAAGTCAATCATTTCATACCTCATCAAATCTTAAATGAAAACCAAGAAGTTAGAATTGACCATTGAAAATGTAATTAAAACACATCCAAACATAATCTACAATCTACGCAACTTTAGGAATGGCCCAGAATGTGCTCATCTACGGCATCTCCTAATGAAACAAGCACTGACTGCCACATGGGATAATGTTTTACCTCAAGAAGTTCACGGGTTAATTTAAATGGTGCACTCTCGAAATTAACACCTCCAGGTGAATTAGATAGCATGAAACCGAAGTCTATATGTATGATATGACCTTCTTCATCCAACAACAAGTTCCCATTGTGCCTATCCTTCACCTGAAATCAAAAAGACATCTTTAATAGGGTTTCAGGCAAGAAGTAAGTGCTCTAAACTAGCAGCTAATTTAAAATGTGAATTAGTTCAAATTGCCACAACAACATCCACATTTGAAACAAAGGCCCAATATCTAATAACAAAAGCTGTAGTCAGTCCAGCTACAGATAATATCTGCTGCTTCTCCAGACGTCATACAATAGTTTGCACATCATGAAATATGACTGACGTATGGAACTTGAAGAAGGAAAGCCAATAAATAGTCTCCCCTCTTCAACACTCTCTATCCCTTTCAATTTCCTTCATTCTTCTGAGCCTTAAATGTTAGAGAGTGCTCACTCAGAAACAAACTAAAAGAAAAATAAAAAATGCCATGGGGAGAAAAGTACTAAAAAGGAGCACACGGAGCAAGAATCAGTTGCATCATGATAAAAGTCTCCAAAAATAGAATATTAAATTTGTAGAAAAATATTCTATTTGTACCCATATCCACGGATATGGGTACATCACCATCTAATGATTACTTGCAGTGAGAAAGAGAGGTTCACCTGTAGAAGGTAGCAGACTAGAGAGTATCCAGCCATGCTTTCAACAAAGTTCCTCTGCAACAAAAAACGGTGGCTTGCATGTCATAATCACAAATGCATGGTTATTCAAGAATTCGTCTTTTTTCTGGGTGGTGCGTGTGTGTGTTGTGGGGGGGGGGGGGGGGGGGGGGGGGGTTCTTTTTCCAAGTTGAACCAGCTTACGAGCTTAGCAAGTCAGCCAGACTTGAGCTCGAACTCCATTATTTTCCTTTCTAAGCTCGCGAGTCAACCGGGAGCTCATTGATATTTATAACTATTTTATACTTTAATAAAATATATTCAACGATATAAGATATGTTGAACTCGAACTGGTTCCCCCTCTCGGAAGCTCGATTCTTTACACAGTCTTATGTGGCAAAAAATTAATTCATCTTTCACAAAAATGATCACTCGTATGGCATAAGTATTTATCAAACCTTTTGACTTCATTAAAAAAATATTTAGTCAAAGAGATGTTGAGCATACTCATAAGTAGGGGGGTGTTCACGGATTGGCCAAACCGCCCAAAAACCGAACCGAAAATTTTGGTTCGATTTTCGCTTTTTTTTAAGCAAAAATCGGTTTTCGGTTTTCAGGTTCGGTTAACCAAACCGAACCGAAAACCGATTGTTTTTAAAATTAATATATAATTTTTTTATTTTTTTTTGTAATTTTTAATGTTTCATAATATGTTGAGAAAAGAACTAACTAAAAGCGTGTTTTGCATTTTTGTTGATGCTCAATACGACAATACCCCTCTTCACTTCTGTTCTGCTGCACGAAAACCCCCCTCTTCTGCCTTCTGTTCAGTTCTCACTTCTGCCTCTTCTCTTCACCTCTTCACTTTGCCTCCACCGCCGGACGCCGACCACCACGAAGGTGCAGCGCAGCCATCTTCAACTGATTTCGGTAATATTCCTTTTTCTATTTCCTTTGTATGGGTTTAATTGAAAGTTTTTGTGAATGGGTAGTGGGTACAAAAAATATATATTGCAAGGTATGACTACATACAAAATTAATTCAGGGTGAAAAGTGAGAAAGAAAAAAAAAATTGATTTTTTCAGAAAAAATAAGCAGAAAGCAGAATTTCTTATTTTTTCCAAAGATTTGGTTTGACCGAAACCGAACCGAACCTTTTCTGGTCGAAATTTCGGTTCGGTTCGGTCCAAAAACTGACCGATGAACACCCCTACTCATAAGACCAGTTGGACTCTCAAATACACTGCCACAAATGAAAAGAACATGGGATAAAAGAAGAGACATGAACACACCATTAAATGAATTTTCTTTATATGTATTGTCACTTATTTTGTAATAAAACTTAAATAATAAGCAAATAAGACCAGTTGGACTCTCAAATACACTGCCACAAATGAAAAGAACATGGGATAAAAGAAGAGACATGAACACACCATTAAATGAATTTTCTTTATATGTATTGTCACTTATTTTGTAATAAAACTTAAATAATAAGCAAATGAGAGTGCAGAAAGATAATAAAATCAAAACAAGAACTAAAATAAGTTATGCTATCGTAAAAAAGAAATAACTACAGAACTTTTGATATTGTGATATTTGTACTTAGTTGTAGAATTTATCCACAAGTGTGTGTGCGCATGGTTTTGGGGGGCTGGGGGGGGGGGGGACCCCCACCCCAGTCCTTCCGTCCCTGGGACAAACAATTTTAGCATAAAATGCCTAATAAGTAACTGCAAATATAGCAAGCTTTGCACGGAGACTACGTACACTCAAAATGAAGGACATTCTTTTCCAAAATTCACAAGGGTGAAGGATAGAAGTACATATTGAGTACTGTATCAAAGACGAAGCACGGCCAAAATCCCAGCTCGAACAGGGTTAAAAGTCCAAAGTAATGCTGTGCTAAAATGATGCACCATCAAAGTTATAGGTTTGCCAGTCTAACGTGAACACTCATGACGTTTTCTCGGCTTTCGATTAATTTTTTTTAAATAGGGCGAAGATGTAAATGGATGTAACGTCTTTGGAAGATGAGGTTGAAGTCTTCTTAAATTTTTTTGTGACCCCAGCTGAAAAAGCTGTTTGTTTCGGCCTTTATCGGCTGAAAATTTCAGCCTTTTTCCTTAAAGAGGCTGAGTTTTTCAGCCTCATTCAGTCTCAATAATATTAATGACCAAGAAATTAAGTCCCCTACCTAATCCCATTCACACCTAGTCACTTTCCCTTCATAAGATGTGTTTTAAATATCCGTAGAGAATCAGCTCCTCTTCTCACCTATTTTAACCTGCCAACAACAATCCTTTCTCAATTCTCTATTCCAACAATAATTTATCCTCAACTTTACTTCAGCATTGTCCAACAGTACAATCACAAAATTTTCTTTTTCTCAAGTCATATTAACATTTTATCGCTTCACATCAGCAACTTACCATTTATAATGTTAAATTTACTATATAATTTCTATCTGTTTTTCATTTTATTTTTCAATGTTTATTTTCTAACAGAAATATTTTTTTCTACATATTGTGATATTCTGAGGGTCACTATTAGGAGCATCCTGGAGCCAAAGTTCCACAACAAACACAAGCATTCCTGTGGCATGACCATTGTCTTAAATTTCTTTCAAAAGGCACAAATTTCAAGTGAATTTTCGGATTTTCTTGATGGATATTATGGAAAAGCGGACTAAAAGTGGAATTTCGGATTTTCTGGTCCCGAGGCGAAATTTCACTTTTAGTCTGCTTTTCCATAATATCCATCCAGATTGCAATCAAGCCCCAAAATTTCCCAAAATTTTCATGAAAATTTGAAATTTAAAATAATATTAAATTATTTTGCATAATCTCCACCGAAATTTCCATAGAAACCCGAAATTTCCCAAAATTTATAAATAATGTTAAAATACTTATATTTGATTTAAATATTCATATATGTTAAATATTTTGTTTCTTTCTTCGGAACCACACCAATCAAATATGAAAGTGGAGGCAGTAGAGAAGCCGATGATAACGAATTTTATCTAGAAACTTTATGCAATTTTGAATGATATTTTATCAAGGCCGTATATCTTTTGCTTTATTAAGTTTTCATAAGATATATCATTACTTTGCTACCAACTCCTATTTGTTTTATATTTCCGCAATAGACCTTACTCGTACTAATTAACAAAACTCACTATATATACGTCACATAGACAATACTATTAATACATAATTCTGTTAATCAAAACCATCGAAAGTTTTATTTAAACTTTTCAATTATTTCTATTGTTTCCATCATTACTCTAGAATCGAAACCAAAATTATGAATATCCTTGAATTTCCATCAAAGTTTACGTAAATTTACTGCTCCGAAATCTACATCGACACAGATATTTAATACCTTGGGCAGAACCATGATGGGTCCACCATATACCGATGATTGTGGGATAAGCTGGTGATAAAGTATGAATTCAATAATTATTATGTAAATTATCTTGTTTGCTAATTTATTTAATAAATAAATGCTTGTTTTTTTTAAGGGGACCACAACTGAAAAAACATATCTTTTATATGTGTGGAAACAATATAGAACTTGATGTTTTATAAAATGTATAACATCAATATAAACATCTTCCTCAAATGTCAATTATATTGGTGTTTTTAATTAAAAATTACAACAAATAGGAAAAAGTCAAGTTTTCAGAAACAAAAGTATGACTAACTTGTAAGACCCATTTCAGGCATTCTCAGTTGTCAACCAACAGCTTCTTCTGACAAAAGCTACCGGACTGACAGCTGGTTGAGAAAAATTAAGAAGACATCAACCTCTGTAACATCTTCCAAAGACGTTATATTGGTTTACATCTTCACCCAATGTAAAGAAAAAGAATAATTAAAAGCCGAGAAAACGTCTTGAGAGTTGACGTTTTATCATAATGTTTCTCAATCTATGGTGGGTGCTTTAGTAATTTTCATTTTTCTACAAAATCTTGTTAAAAAGCCCCATTTGATATTTAATAAGGGCCACAACTTATCATTTATCATGGCTTCAAAATTTTGCACTCCTTTGATTTGGTTCTTCCTCTTTCCTCGACTTCAGTTAGACAAATTATCAAAGTCAATGACACATTTCCTTGGCTCTGCATTTGAAGCGAGTAAAAAAGTTTCCTTAGCTTTCTCCTGACTAACATTCAAAGACCAGAGGGAGGACAAACAAAAATCCCAAATGATATCCAGAAAAATAGCAATCTGAACATTATGATAACTTCTAAAACAGCCATTTTTCCCCATCAAGTGAACACACACCAGCACAAACACACACACACAAAGAGAGAGAGAGAGAGAGAGGGGTGACGATACACATTTTTCAAATGAAGAATATTAAGACTAATCAAAATTCTCAACCAAGACAACTAGATTTCAAAAGTCATTTACCTGTGCAAGCTTAAAACCGGGAGAATTTTCTTGATACTTGGCAATAAAGAAGTCACGCAAACTTGAAATATTTGGAAATCTACTTTTGATTGAATGCAGTGATGCCTGGTCAAATTTGTAATAAACATAAGTGTTCCAGATATGTACATTTTACTCAAGTAGACTTGACCTGATTTTAGATGGATGTAATTACCGTGTCTGGTATAGTTTCAATAAGAGCTGTATACGAGGAAGTAACTAAGACTTCATAAGGACGCAGCCATAGAGGGAGACCAGCTTCTTGAAATATATCTAGCATTTGAAAGTCAAGAAAAATCCATCAAAAATTTGCACAATAGGCAGAAGAAAGTTAATGGAAGTGGAGAGAAAACATGACTTGTTTACATTCCAGCATCATCATTGAGTGGACTAAGAATTTGGTGAGATAATCAATGGAAAATTGGAATACCACTACAGTAGAGCCCATAGGGTCATAAGATTTCAAAAATTCAGAAGTAATCAAATCTTTTAGAAAATATTCCTGGTCATCAGAACTTCAAAAAACCATAAATGAACAGTGCACTGTGTCCTCAATTTCCTTTCTTTTTCTTTTTTGGGTCGCAGTAGCTAATGTACACCATCTAGCATACATTTTTCATTAATTTGTCAATCAGCAGATTTTAAGCATTAATTTTCCACATGTATAAAAACAAACTAATGGAAAGTCTTGTATCCGACAACTCAGGTTATTCTCATAGTTGCTCAAGAAAGTTATGAGCCTAACTTACTATTACATGGAGTTCCTTCTCAGTGGGCTCACCACTATGTATAAGGAAACAGTTTCCCATCTTCTGGGCAACAAAGTACAATATTCACATACAAAGCCCTCAATTTCCATTTTTGTTTCTTTGTGTCATAGTAGCTCAGGTACAACAAAGTACAATATTCACATACAAAGCCCTCAATTTCCATTTTTGTTTCTTTGTGTCATAGTAGCTCAGGTACAACATCTAGCATGCTATTTTTCTTTATTATGTGAAGCAGCAGATATTTAGCATTAACTTTACTCACGTATAAAGACAAACTAGTAGAAAGGTTGAAAGAAGAAAATAGGTTGTATCCGACAACTCAGGTCATTCTAATAATTGCTCAAGAAGTTATGAGGCTAACTTACACTTACATGAAGTGTCAATGGGCAAGATCCTGTATATGGCAACAGTTTTACATCTTCTGGGCAACAAAGTTCAATATTCACATACAAAGCCCTCGATTTCATTTTTTATTTCTTTGCGTCATACAATAGTAGCCCATGTACAACATCTAGCATACAATTTTTCATTACCATGTTAATCAGCAGACAAACTAATAGAAATGTTGAAAGAAGAAAAAAGTTACATCCAACAACTCAAGTCATTCTCATTGTTGCTCAAGAAGTTATGAGCCTAAATTAAACGAAATCCCTTGTCAGGGGCTCAAGACCCTGTATATGAAAATAGCTTTACATTGTCAAACAAATAGAAAGGTTGAAAGAAGAAAAAAAGTGATATACGACAACTTAGGTCATTCTCATAGCTGCTCACAAAGTTATAAGCCTAACTTCCAGTTATATGAAGTCCCTTGTCAGGGGGCTCAACACCCTGTAAATGAAAACAGTTTTTAATCTTCTGGACAAAAAAGCTCAATATTCACATACAAAGTCCCCATAATAGTTTATTTTCCCCAGTTTACCATCAGATGAATAATAGGAAGCGAACATAATTTCTTCTCAAACATATTCTCCCATGAACTTTTGTCCGCATAAGGGAGAAGAATATTTCTAAGAAAACTAAGAATAAGACAACATGAAGAGTACATTTATTACAATAATAAGCATGAAGCCAAGTAACATGAAAATGATATTCTCATAGAAGCAAGGCTACCTACCGTAGAAGTGCGAAATAAGTTGTACAGCTAGGTGCTCCTGCCTACAGTCATCTCCACTCTTCACAATAGCCTAGGTAAAACAAGATAAGGTAAGTTGGCTGGTGTAGGGGAAAAACTGACGGTAACCACGCATTCAAGATACCGGTGATTGAATATGAAAACAAGCATAAGAAGTGACTTGGAAACTTCAGCTACATAGAGGAGAGACACTACAAAGCAATTGACAAATCATAGCATCCAACGATATATGCATAGAACTTCTATGCAACAATGCGCCTCCCAACATCTGATAAACCAAATCATCTTTACATTTCTCTGCCCCATTTATGATGGATACCAGTTCTCAAGCAAAGGTATGTACGGAGGAACAATACTATATTGAGACAGTAAATAAATCAAATTCCACAACCTTTGATCTGATCACAACAGTAAATTAGAGGGACAAAATTATCAACATAACATTTTACTGCGACCTTGACCAAATGTTATTTTGACCCACAAACTCTACCCAGTTTACATATCGTGGCTCACCTCAAGAAGTGCCAAACTTCAAACAAAAATCATAAAGCCACACTCTGCTACTTGAAATTGCGCATCATCATTTGATGAAGATAAGATCCTTGACAACAGTTCTTCCATCATGTACGTTTAGGAACAGATATAAAAATTAAAAAAAAACTAGCAACTTGAATTTTATAGTGCCTTGGGAACTTTCCAAGACCCTAGCTTCTTTCCCTAACTCTCTTTATAGGTATATTTAAACAAAAGATTCTCTATTATCAAGTTCTACGAAACCTTTTTACCTTTAATATATATATCAACGTCTAAACTAGTGTTTTACTGTCTACAAGTTCAAGCAACCGTTTTAAAGGTCAATATAAGTCTCGTATCATTTAAATATCAGAATACTCCGGACATCTGCTAACTTCCTCATCTGATCACCTTTCATGACAACACTTTGTTATGTCGTTTATGACTCCATATGCTCTAGATTTTTTTTGTTTTAACCCACAATAGTCCTGATTAAAGGCTTTGAACAAGCAGGGCAACCCCGCTATAAAGATATGATGAATAACAGCTGACAAGACAGCTTTCCGGCAATGCCTAATTCCCATAAAAAATGGTAAAGGAGACAATAAATGCCCAGAAACAACAATCAACCAAACAGAAAATTAATATGGCCTGTGCTAAAATTTTGTCATATGTAAAGGGTAAGTGTTAAAATAACAACTTACAGAGCGCAAGTCCCAGCCCGGTTGTTTCCCATATAGCGAGGCTTTGCGTATTCTCTCTTTCTTTACCTCCCAGAGTTCACCAGCTAATGCATCACCAACTTTGGGAACACCACCATTTGCAACCTGTTTTAATTGGACCCGATATCTAAACAACCACCCCCGAGAAAATATAAACACGAGGAAGCTTGAAATCTAATTCACCTTTGGTTGTGCATCTGATGAATCCTGACCTGCCCCTTTCAGAGGAAGTCCTGGAGGTGCTTCTCCTTTCAATGCAGCAGCCTGTAGCGAACAAGTGGACATAAATTATGCCAAATAAGACAGATGGCACATGAACAACTGGTCATTAAAAGAATTTCTGATCAAGAAGATGCACATGGGAAAAATACCTTGACTTCCTCAATGGCAACAGTGCTTGGAACACGGCGATGCTCCTTTCGCCGAGGGGGATCTTGGTCCATTATGTCATCCATGCTAACCCCAGGTTCAGCTGACAAGACAACCCTCACCGTCTCCAAATCGTTGGCATCCTTCAGTTGACATGCACAACCAGCCTCTGTGGCCAGGCCGCATTCAGGAGCAGCAGGTTGAGGATTGCAAAACCGACAAGCAGGGTCTGATTGCTTCTCCACGGAAAAATTAACACGAACAAATTTCACTTTGGCCTCCCATAACTGAGTCATTGCCTGGTCTATGGCGTCAGAGGTAGACCTTGACATCCTATCATAACCACTGTGGTACCTATCCTGCCCTGTCCATAGAGGATAAGCCCATGGTGGAGGTTTTGGTAGAAGTGCATCCCCATTTGCCAACGGAATTCCTCCTTTAGAAAGCTTTTGTGAAATGGAACCATCCTTGGAAGTACTATAGAATAGATATAACAAAAATAAATACGGTAATGCCTCATAAACTGAATTTCAGTCATGGCCAGTTTCTCAAATAACCAATTCTACCTATGTAACTCACCTTGGGGCTTCACACTTCAAAACTTCCACACATATCATGTAAGGAGCCTTTTCTCTCGAATTCAAGAGAACAGCTTCATCTTCGGGTATGTGAACCACACGATACATACCCTTTCCCATCGGGAAACATATTCCTGGGACATCATCAATAAACTATGAGAATAGTAGATCTTATTTTCCCGTCAACAAAATTAGTAGATAAATATATATATATATAGACATTTAATAACTAAACCAAGTCATCATGTTCTTTGTTTGTACAGTATATAGAACTGAAAAGTAAGTCAAATGTAAAATGTGCTAATATTAAAATCCATGAAGATAAGCAATTATATAATGTTCAATGCTCATAGAAAACCACAAACTTCATAGGAAATATCAGACGTGATTCTACATTCAATTGCATTCATGAATCATAATGCCACTCCTCACTGAATTCAGGACCATTCACAACTTCCATTTTTATTCCAAAATCCCCTTTCTAAATTCTACATGCAAACTGATTCTACATCAAGAGAACGTAAGATATAACAAATCCATAAACTCTTCTCACTGCAAAAGGCACCAAACTTCGGAATATACATAACCTGTTGCATGCCACATCAAATAGTATACATAGTCCATTTAGTGTGAATTGGTCCACTTCATAGAACACATGGAAAGGTAAAAGCAAGTGCTTTATTGGGAAGTAGTCCCAAAGATCACCAAAGAATAATCTTCTAACAGAACCACGAAGCTGTTCTGCATATTAGACTTAAGTGAGAACTGAGAAGAGAATACAGAGGGTCCAAAACCACAGAAAACAAACTCAGCCTGCTGTATTATATCAGACTAAATCCAGCTGTTACAAAGATTGCAGAGGCTCAAAAGACAAGAAACCTCAAATGCTGGCTCTCCAATCAAATTCTTAGACCCAAAAAAATAGAGAAATGTAAACGGGAAACGTAGTAAACTACAGTCAACAAAATCAATTCACACAGTCCAAACTCAACAGAGATTTTGAGTCAAGGAAGAATAAGGTAATGAACCAAATACATAAATGTCAAACTGTATTTACCTCCACTGCTTTGAGAATCATGTATATGTGTATTGATCTCTGCAAGTGACTGAAAATGGAAAATTAAAACTTCAGTACAGCAGAGATTCATGTGCAGGCGATAACCTTTTAGCGCAAAGTAATTATAGGAAAATTAGGATAACCTCACGAAGAGCTGTTTTGCGATCTTCACTAGGAAATACATCAACAAGACCGTAGGATGTCTCACATAAAGTTTGAACAAAGTCAAGTGATTCATGATAAGTCCCTTTTCTTAACTGTGATGCAGTATTTGGAAGTGGAGGTTTAGCAATTGAATTCTCATTTTGCTGCTTCGGTGAGCCAGGACGCATCTGAAAATGAAACATTAATGCTATCAACTGCTAAAACAAGCCAGCCATAACGAGCATCTCACAGTGAAGAATGTGAAAAGAAATATGTGCAACTCAATCTTGACAAAACAAAAGCGAAAAGAGTGCTTCACCCAGTAACATAATTCAAGAAAAACAGCATTGCAGCATATCCTGAAATTTCCAGAGATACAGAAGAATAGTGCACATATCATAATAGTGCGCAAAACTAGCTTATAATAGTGCGTAAAACTGGCACACGCAAAATTATAGCTTCATCAACTTATTCTTTCTTATACCATCTTTTCCCTTCTTTGTCCTCTGTTTTTACATACATTCTATCCCTTCCATATTTAGTGTTTACTTCTAAAAGGAGAATTAAGCAACAGAAGCCCATCTGAAAAATTACTACCATTTCATGAGCAAGTCAGCGTCTTTTGAATCATTATCCATCTAAAGGAGGAAGCAGTAATTTGATAAATAACAGTTTGCCAGGTCAATCATCCTACTTAATGCCGCCTTCAACTCTCTAGTCTCTTACTTTGAATTTGGAAAAACTTGAACTTATGAATGATGAAAGATGTAAAAACACTGTGACCCTGTTAACCAGGAGGGCAGGATGGAACCAGATATGGTGTGGTGCTTTCCCGCAAAACTTTACTCTGGAAGTCGTTATAAAACATTATTTTCAGGAATTCATTTAAGTGTTGTGAAAGAAATTTTTCAACTACAGAACAATTTTCTCCAATCATAAACATCACCCTAAAGACCTGATAGAAACACTTTGAAGGAGTATAGCTATTCAGCAGATCCTACAACATTAAAATTCAGAAAGCAAGGCCATTTTCACGTTACTGTTTAAAGCTTTGAACATTTCTGCCCTGACATCTTAATAAAGGGAGAGCTACAACACAAAACCATAACCTGAGTCCTGACAATCTAATAACACCAAAAAACTCCTGTCAAGCAATCCTCCATTTACAGCATCTAGCCTCCCCTGTTCCTAATAATCAGAACAATCTCAATTCATCATAAGATTCTTCCTAGTTCCATCATGTTACTGCTCCTACCTCCATTAACAAAAATCACCAGAGTATCTTAAAAGTACAAACTATCTCGTATCAATGCGCCATTGCTCACTCTCAGCAAATGCATATTACTGTTTCAAGTAGCAGTACAAACATAAATTTCCTATTTCTGTAATTTTATGGTCCAAAACCAAATAATTCATACTCTCCTTTAGGTTAATTTATTTTATACAAAAAGTCGCAGTCTCATTACTCCTACTTATTGCATCCAACGGGATCTGTTATGATAATTAAACCCTGCATTCCAAAATACTTCCCAGAAGTCTAGGAAACACGAAGCATGCTTTTTTGACTCTCCAAGATCAAAAGCCACCATTACTGTAGGTCGACTTTGAAGTAATCAAACAAAAGCTGATACATTACTATGTTCATATTAAGTTCCTTCCTTTTTCGTATCCCCTTCGCTTCCAGTACATCCTTTGATATCTTTCTTTTCCACCATGCTTTCTCACGGCCTGATATTCATGCAATAGAACTTCCTAACCATTCCTGGTCAGCGAAAAAAATATAGATCTATCTCTTCAAAGCTACAACTTCAAAAATAAAGAGCATTTTGACAATGTAAGATAATGCTAAGAAAGTGCAGGACCAAACAAATTTATAAAGCAACGAGATCCAATACTCCATGTAAGAATAAATAAGGCAACTTAAAATGGAACTCGTACATGCCTTCACTTGAGACATAAAACCTATATAATCAAAATCTATTAGTCAGTGCATTAAAAATTCAAACTCATTTCAATTCAAAACAAACATCGAACACTGAAATGAACTGGCACGGAAAGCTATACCGAACCATTATGCTTCTACCAGAGTATCATGAGCCTTTTTTGATTTCAGATTCCTAACACAATTTCTACACATAAGAACCTATCGACAAAGTTCCTTTCTAGGCCTATCTGACCTGGTATAACAGATTTCTTTCCTTCATTGGTTACCATCATCTTCATTGTCAAATAAATTTTGTTTCCTCTTACTGCTCTTTCTATCTTCTTCAAATTATTGGGAACTACGTCATATAACTGTCTTATAAAGATGATATCTTAATTCAGTATAAAAGTAAAACAAGGGTTAGTAATTTCAGAGAACTGTACATAGTCCAATACAATAACAGAACAAATAAAAACAAATCAACAAAAAAATAGCAAAAACTAGGAACTGACCACTTTGGTCTTTTTCGAACCATAGAGCTCAGAATCCTCCATCGAACGGTCACGATCCTTAAACAACTTCCGGAAAAAGTTCTCTGTTCCCGGACTGCTTTCAAGCAAATTGCTACTATGGTTGTTATCATTTGACAATGAAATAGGGGAGTCTTCTGGATGAACACGAAACAACCTACGGAATAATGAAAATTCCGAAGGCTCTTCATCTTCACCATTGGCATGCCCCTTCCTATCCTCATCATTCCGGTCTGTCGAATCTTTTTTGTCTTCAAATTTTTCTTTAAAAATCTTTTTGAAGAACCCTTCTTTATCATCATCGTCAGTGCTCTTCGTCGCTCTTTCAGCATCATCATTTTTGTCAGACCCATCTTTCTTGTCTTCAAATTTATCCTTAAAGAACTTCTTGAAAAATCCTTCCTTTTCATCATCTTCCACAGATTTAGACAACACTTTGTCCTCTGAATCAGTTTTGCTATCCCGAAACAACCGTTTGAAAAATCCATCTGTACTGGAGCTAACTTCTTCATCTTCATCTTTACTACTCAAAAGCCTTCGGAAGAAACCATCTTTCTCCAATTCCTCTTCATCCTTATCCATTGACTTTCTCATATCCTCGTCTCTACTACTCAACAACCTCTTGAAAAACCCTCCATCTTTCTCATGATCTTCTGCATCCTTATTCTTATCCACCGACTTCCTCGTATCCTCTTCCCGACTATCCCTCAACAACCTCTTAAAAAACCCACCTTCCTTTTCAGGCTCCTCATCATTCTCTTTACCCTTATCCACTGACTTCCTTAGATCCTCATCCCGGCTATCCCTTAACAACTTCTTAAAGAACCCACCATCCTTCTCAGACTCCTCCTCTTCCTTATCCACTGATTTCCTAAACAACAGTGCATCTCGCACCTTGGGCCCGGGGATAAACTTCTTGAAAATCTTATTACTCTCCTCTGGTGATCCCACCACTTTACCACCGTCATCCTGCATTACCGAGTTCCCTGATGATGATGAAAATGAGAATGACCGTGGAACCAATTCACTACTGGGAGGCGAAGTCGTCAGCGACAATAACTTTTGCTTCGATGACAATAACCTGTTCAAAACCTGATTCTTACCAATTGGACTACCATTATTATTGACACCAGTAGAGGAGGACGACGAGGACATAAATATATTACCACCACCACCACCACGTGTCTGATGTTTCGTCAAAGGCGGCCATTCGCCCATTAAAGTAGCTGCAAACTGGCACTTCTCCTGAATCCTACTAATGCCCTCGTTATCATCTACATCCTCCAACTCAGCCATCAAAAACCAGTGGACTTTAAGGGCGATTTTGAGTGATTTGGAGCAAATATCAATGACAAACTTATCAAGGGAGGGGCTGGGCTTGTGAATTAGCATGTAGCAAATTTGAAATAAGTAGCTTTCGATGCCAGAGAGAGGAAGAGTGTACATACGGTTGCACAAGTAGTCTCGTACACCGGGATGATCGTGCTTGTATAGGTAGCTGACGGCGATCCATTCGCAGAAGAAGGCAGAGTCGAAGAATCTGATTAGCCAACCGCTCTCTCCGATGCTTTCACTCGTCGGAATCGTCCGCGTCACCTCCCGAGGTGACTCACCCAACCCACGACTCAATCCCAGTAGCCTCGCCGCCATCCTTATTTAAATCCTCCTAATGATTCTCCCCCATCTTCTTCTTCTTCTTCTTAACCAATAATAACAATGCAGAAAATCAATTCTCAATCAAAACCCCTAATTTTCAAAACTTATAAATGTAAATTCACAGCACAGATTAAAACTTGGAAACCAAAGTAGGAGAGGGAAATTGGGTTTTCAACGACGTCGTGTGGGTTTGCCCTGCACCGGGGGTGAAGAGGTGGTGGGTGCTAACGTGCGCGGGGGGTGCGGTGCTGGGAGGAGGAGGGTAGGGGATTTCGATTATTTAATTTTGGTTGTATCGTATTGTATTGTAACTCTCTCTCACAGTGGGTGTGAGTCGAGTGACGGCG
This sequence comes from Buddleja alternifolia, assembly GCA_019426215.1. Taxonomy (NCBI): domain Eukaryota; kingdom Viridiplantae; phylum Streptophyta; class Magnoliopsida; order Lamiales; family Scrophulariaceae; genus Buddleja; species Buddleja alternifolia. The sequence goes on along the minus strand of CM033393.1, from coordinate 27,859,032 downwards.
AAGGCATTTTTCTCTTTCAAAATTTGACAATCACAGAGAGAGAGAGAGAGAGAGAGAGAGCGCATGTGAATTGTGATTTGAAGAATTGGTGACTAGTCAGTGTTTTGAATTTCTTTTGGCAAACTATTCACATTTCATCCCTGGACCCATTGACAAAATTTCAAAAATAAAAAATCGTCACCATTAAATATGGACATATAATCCAGTTATATAGCATGATCAACTTTTATAGAAAATCAGTTTTTCCATTCTGATTTCATTTTAGTAAATGGGGGAGAGTTGCCGATCCTTTGAGCAAATATTCCTAATTATTACTTTGGGGGTTAATTATACTAATTATCATTTATCTCTCTTCTTTAATGTAATCACAACCCATATATATTTTTTTAATAAAATCGATTACATAATACATATCATAAATATTATATTGCAATATATTACAACCAACTAACAACTATTACAATCAGTTAACAACTACTATAAAAGTAGAGAAAATCCACACGTTTCCGGTGGGAATAGAACCCAAGACCTCTAACATCTTGGAGCCTGAACTTCACCAATAGAGTCATATTTGAACATCTCCTCTTATACTTTAATTTTACAATTACACATTTACATCATGTGATTTTAAGGGTCATAATTCAATTTAGAGGGTGAATTAATTTTTCAAAATAAAATTTACTTCTCTCTTTTGAATAAATATCTTTTGACAGCTCTTCTCTCTCTTCTCTCTCGGCGCGCGTTAGAAGCGTGCTCCGCGGCCATGGCCCGAAAGAAGAAGGGGCTTGCAAAGCTCAGCAAGGACGTCGTTCTCACACCACCATCACAATCCCCGGTTGGGATTTCGGGGGGAGTGAATCCTAGGCCAATTTCACCAGAAATTTCTGGGGTAAATCGACAAGATGTGCAAGAATTTGACGGCGAAGAAGGTGAGGCTCACAAGTTGGGAAGGCTTGAATCGATTCTGAGACAAGCTCAAAGTCAGGCACAAATGAACCACCAGGGGGAAGAAATAGCTATGGCAATCCAGGAATGTCTACAGAAACTTCAACAAAAATCGCCACCAAAACTTAAGACAGCTGAAATTGAAGAAACAGATGATGTAGAAGAGGTGTGTCACCAACCAAACACAGGTATAATCTGGGACTCATTTGATGTCTCAAAATTACGTAATTCTGGGTGTAAACTGAATTTTATGGAACCTATGTTACAAAATGGGCAAAAAGTAGGGCGAATTGAGAGTGATGATGTGCAATCTGAAATTACGTATTGGAAAACAGCTGTGGTGTGTTATGTGTTGGGTGCAAACCCCCCTTATTCCGTGTTTAATGGATATATTAGGAGAATATGGGGAAAATATGGCATAGATAAAGTGTTAATGAAACAAAATGGATTGTTTATAATTAGATTCATAACTGAGGAAGCTAGAGACACTGTGATGCAAATAGGGATATTTCATTTTGACAAAAAGCCTGTTATAGTGTCTCCTTGGTCTGAAAATCGAAGTTATACAAAGAATGCAGTTGACAGGGTGCCAATATGGATCTAACTCAATGACTTAGAGCTGAAATACTGGAGTAGTAGCTCTCTAAGTAAGATAACTAGTCTCCTTGGCACACCTATAATGGCAGATCAAATGACCATAAACAAGGAGAGAATTCAGCTTGCTAGTGGAAGTTGATGTTAAACATATGCCTGATACAGTGTTATTTGAAAATGAAAAGGGTGTGGTCATTGAACAAAGGGTGACCTACGAGTGAAAACCAGTTCAATGTGCCCATTGCAAGGGATATGGACATGAAGAGCCTCTATGTAAGAAAAAGAAAGTGAAGCAGGTTTGGATGCCCAAACAAAATCAAGATTTAGAGAAGGGTAATGAGAAACATGCAGAAACAGAAAACCAGTTAGAGAAGGGGACACAGCAGGTTGCTGGAGAAGTTAACGGGCAAAATATAATCTCAAAAGGGGGAACTAACTGGCAAACAATTATGAAAAGTGGGAAGACGAGAGATGACAATGTGGAGACACTTGACATAGGGGAATCTACAAGTAAAAGTAATCAGGTTGTGCAAGTTGAACCAGGAATAGTAACTATCACAGTTAATGACCATGGAAAGTATAGGGGCCTGGAACATTAGAGGGCTCAATAGCCCTAGAAAGCAGAGAGAAATAATGAATCTCTGCAATAAATATGGAGTGGGTCTTATGGGGATTATGGAGCATAAAATTAAAAAGCAGAATTATGAAAAAGTTTACACAAAAATGTGTCAAGGATGGGGAAGCAGTACAAACTTAAATGTAAATCCTAGGGGAAGGATTTGGGTCCTATGGAGAAAGGATAATTTTCACGTTACAGTGGAAAAAACTACTGCACAGTACATTCATTGTGCAGTGATGCGGATCACAACACAAAAGAAGTTCAAGGCTACTTTTATCTATGCTTTTAACCAAGCTTAAGAAAGAAGAGAATTGTGGGATAGTTTAAAGGAAGAAGTACAGAATATTAATAAGCCATGGTTACTGTTGGGAGACTTTAATAGTGTTCTTCAAATTAATGATAGGTGTGGTGGAGCCCAGTCACAGTTGCTGAAATAGCTGATTTTCAAGAGTGTCTCAATTTCTGTGATTTGGAAGAAATGAGATGAAAGTGTAATAACTATACTTGGAATAACAGTCATGATCCTGGGGAAAGAATATATTAGAAAATTGATAGGGTGTTAATTAATCACCAATGGTGTATTGATTTTCCATTGACAGAAACCATTTTTTGGCCAGAAGGCGTGTCAGATCACAGTGCAGTGGTGGTGAATATGGCAGTGCAGCAGCAAACTAAGGCCAAATCTTTTAAGTACTTCAATATGTGGGCAGAATCTCCCAATTTTATACCTGAGATCAGAGAGTGTTGGGAGCAGAATGTGTCAGGTAATAAAAAGTTTGTAGTGGTGCAGAAGATGAAATATATGAAAAGCAGATTGAAAAAACTAAATAAAGAGTAGTTTAGTGATGTGGAAAACCAAGCAGCTTGTGCAAAAATTGAGTTGGAGGAGATACAGAGAGCACTTCAAATAGATCCCCTAAATATTGAAATCCAGGCTCAAGAAAAGGAAGCCAAACAACTGATGAAAACCAAGAGCATAGCAGTTGAAAAGTTCTATCAGCAAAAGGCAAAAGCAAGCTAGATAAATATGGGTGACATGAATACAAAATACTTCCATATGCTGCTACAGAAAAGACAATATAGAAATAGAGTGATGAATATCACTGATGAAAAGGGTACTTTGTTGACAAACTGCATTGAGGTAACTACACACTTTGTAGACTATTACCAAAAGCTCCTAGGCACAAGAAGTACAAGAACAAAATCAGATGAGAAAATTTTTGAACAAGGGCCTAGACTATCAGTAGAGCATCAGTTGGAATTGATTAAGCCATTTAGCAGGAGAGATGTAAAACAAGTTTTATTCAGTATTAACAGTAACAAGAGCCCTGGCCTAGATGGATATGGAAGTGGCTTTTATAAATCTTCTTGGAAAATTGTGGGTGAAGACATTACTGCAGCTGTTTTGGATTTCTTTAATGAAGGGAAGATGCTAAAACAAATAAACAGTACAAATCCGGCATTGATACCAAAAGTGGATAACCCTCGCTTGGCTAGTGAATTTAGACCAATAGCTTGCTGCAATACCATATACAAATGCATATCCAAGATGCTAACCAGTAGACTGGCACAGATTTTGCATATCTTGGTGAATGAAAATCAGGGGGCCTTTGTGACAGGAAGATCCATCATTGATAATGTCCTTATTAGTCAAGAACTAATTAAGCTTTATAATAGAAAGAATGTTTCCCCTAGGTGTTTAATGAAAATTGATATCAGAAAGGCATATGAAACTTGTCTTATGCAGGGAGATGTCAATTAATTAACCCATTAATGTTTTCAGTGCATATCTACTGGTCTTCTATTTTTATGCTTCCTCAGTCAGTGGTTAAGTTGGTGGAACAAAAATGTAGAGATTTTCTTTGGGGAAACTCAGAACAACACAAAAAGATGCCACTTATAAATGGGAGAAAGTGTGTGCAAAAAAGAAGAATGGGGGCTTGAATATCAAGTGTTGCAAAATATGGAATGTAGCTGCTGTGGACAAACAAGTGTGGGCTTTATCTCAAAAGAAAGATACCTTGTGGGTGACGTGGATAGAGAGTGTATATCTCAAAGCCACTGATTTTTGGGCTCACAATCCGCCTCAGGATTGTAGTTGTGTATGGAAGAAAATTGATAAGGTGAAGAGAAAACTAAGTGGTGGGTACAATCAAAACCAATGGATGCATACCAAAAATGGAGAGTACACCATCCAGAGTGGATATGAATGGCTTCGAGGAGCCCAAATTGAATTTTGAGAGGCTAGGATAGTCTGGAATAGACTAAGAATTCCTAGGCACTCCTTCATCAGTTGGTTAGTAGCACATAAAAGGTTGCTCACCAAGGACAGGCTGTGTAAGTTTATACAATTGCCAGACAGTAAGTGTGTGCTCTGTGGGGGAGAAGAGGAATCTATAGAACACTTATTTTTCAATTGTGAGTGGGCTCAAAAGCTGTTAAGTAAACTAAAGGACTGGTTGCAGATTGCTAACTGCCCTATACAGTTAAATAGGTGGAAGAGGTGGCTTACACATGCTTTTAAAAGATGGAGATCCAAACAAAGTGTTATAGCAGCTGGATTTGTAGGGGTCCTCTACAAAATATGGGAGGAACGAAATAAACGCACCTTTACACAAATTGAAAGAGAAGTAGAAAAAGTATATGAAGTTTTGAAAGGGGAGCTAACTTTCAGGTTTGCTGGTTTTAGTGCAAAAAAGTTGAATCAAAGAGATAGGTTATACCTTGAGCAGACCACCCGAAATTAGATAGTATAGTTTCTTGTTGTTACTTTGATTTTTCTGTCTAGTCTGCTGGACACCCAAGTTATAGTTTTGTAAATGGCTGGGTGGGTGAACTGGTTGTACTTGTTTGATTGTGGTTATAAAGTTCTTACTTTACACCAAAAATAAAATAAAATAAAATTTTAAATCTTTAAGTACATGAATATTTACATTTTATTACCCTATTAATGTATGTTAACAAGTTGTCTATTTTTTGGGCAAAAGATGAAGTTCAAAAAGTAATTTATAAACAATTTTTTTTTTTTGAACAATAAGCGCATTTCCATTTAACTTAACAAACACTGTACACCGGGGCGGACGCACGTACATTAAGGGGGGGGGGGGGGCGCAGTGCCCCCACTCAATTTTTTTTAATATATATATTTTTTAGTTTTAATTTGTAAATTACATTAATGCCCCCACTCTAATTTTTAAAAGCCCCTCCTCAATTCCAATTTCCATCTCACTCTCGATAAATTGTGCCCCAGGGACAGAGCCGTGGGGGGGCGGGGCTGGAGGGTGCGCTCGCCCCCCCCCCCCTCAATTTTGAAAAATCATTTTTTTACCTTACAAAAGTTTTTATATTTGAATTTTGCCCCCCCCTCAAGATCGAAAAATATCACGTTTTCTCCTTTTTACTTTGAGTTCGCCCCCCCCCCCCAAATCCAAAATCCTGACTTTAACGAAAGAGATATAAGAGTATAAAGTATGTCAAAAATTGTAATTGAACCTAGTTCCTTATTATATTTCCCCCCATAAATATAGCGTACCGTACCGCAGCACCCCTTTAAATCCTTCGTCTATTTGGCAAAAAACAAATTGTCTAGCTATATCACAACTATCTTGCCCCCCTCGGTAAAATTCCTGGCTCTGTCCCTGGTGCACCCACTGACCTAAGTTTCTAGATCCGCCACTGACTGTACATCAAAACTTGGTATTTATATCAACTCAAATTTGTAACTAACCACCTGCCATATTCTATCAACTATGTCCTTTACATTACTATGAGAATTGACAAAACTTGGTTTGTTTCGTTCCATCCAAATATGATAAATGATTGTTGCATACACTGCTCGCCTTTTACCACTGTTCCTAGTCTTGCCTTTGCTCACTTGAACTCCCTATTTAACATAATCTGTCCAGGTTCTACAGTTACAATTGATATGCATTTTGTCCCAAACCTGTTTTCTCACTAAACTTTACATTACTATGAGAATTGACAAAAAATGGTTTGTTTCGTTCCATCCAAATATGATAAATGATTGCTGCATACACTGCTCGCCTTTTACCACTGTTCCTAGTCTTGCCTCTGCTCACTTGAACTCCCTATTTAACATAATCTGTCCAGGTTCTACAGTTACAATTGATATGCATTTTGTCCCAAACCTGCTTTCTCACTAAACTTATAAAAGGACAATCAAAGAGAAAGTGATCTCTATTCTCCTCTTCTTCCTGACACAACACACATCTATCATCATCCAGCTCCTTCCAAACACCAATCCTATCCTTAGTCTTCAGTTTGTTTAAGATAGCTAACCATAGAATAAATCTATGTTTAGTAATAATCCCCTTCCCCCAAACTAATTTCTGCCAACTAACTTCTTTAAAATGTTCCTTCACATGCATATAAGCCTTGTTTATAGTGAACTTACCCTCTCTCCATTGCTCATGAATGGTATCAATAGCATCTAGAAAGTGAGCTCTAATGGAGATCATTTTCCTCCAAAACCATGAATCTGAAGCCTTTATTGTAACCGTCCAGATTGTTTGTGTCTTCAAATAGTACGAGTGGATCCACTTAATCCACAAAGAGTCAGTCTTATGCGCAATGTTTTAGATTTTTTTAAAGAGTGCAGCCATGTTCCACTCCCCAAGTGAGATGAGTCTGAGCCCTCCTTCCTGTTTAGGCAGACAGATTTCTGACCATTTAACCGCAGCTTTGTAGTGCCCTGTAACCTTACCACTCCACAGAAAACACCTACAAAGCCTCTCAATCTCATTAATTACAGTGAGAGGGATTGGGAAGATCTGCCCCCAATACAATTGAATGCCAAAAACCACCACTTTAATCAATAAGGCTCTTCCTGCAAATGTTAAGTATTTTGCAGTCCAAGAGGTAATTTTGTTCATTATCTTATCAATCATAGGTTGACAACTCTTGATTGTAAGCCTTGAAAAGATCAATGGGACTCCTAAATACCTCATAGGCATGTCCCCTTCAACAAAACCAGTATGATCTAACATCTCCAGTTTAATACATTCAGACACTCGTCTGCAAAACAAAAATTTATCAATCCCACCTTCCTACATTTAGAATGAAATTTGAAGGAAGGGTCTGTGTAGTAACTTAAAACTTCTTGAGAGATAATCCATAATGATCACAAACAGATAGGGAGAGATTGGATCTCCCTGTCTGAGCCCTCTTTGCCCTTGAAAATACCCAAAAACAGCACCATGCAGCATGATTGAGTATTTTGTAGAAGACACACACAACATTATTAGAGAAATTAAGTCCTCAGGAAACCCATAAGCTTTCAAAATATTCTCTAGAAAAGACCAACTAACTGTATCATATGCTTTCTTTATGTCTACTTTCATTACCACCCTTGGTGAGATCCCCTTTCACTAACTCATGGCAAAGCACTACATTATCAACAATACTCCGCCCCTGAATAAATGCTCCATGTGCTTGATCCACTAGTTTAGGTAATACCTGTTTGATCCTGTTACATAGCAATTTAGATATCACCTTGTAAATAACTATACAACATGTAATTGGCCTGAAATCCCCCACTGTATTTGGATTCGGACACTTTGGGATCAAATGTAGCAATGAATGGCTCAGTTCAGTTAGCAGCTTCCTTTTGGTGAAACAGTCAATAACTGCCTTCGTGACTTCACTTCCAATAAAATTCCAAGATCTTCTATAAAAACAAAAATTAAATCCATCCGGTCCCGGGCTCTTGTCCTCCGGTATTGAGAAAAAACTCTTTTTCACTTCATCTCTTGTGACAGGTTTCCTTAAGAGAGGAATATCATCTGGTTGGAGTAAATATCCCTGATTAACAACCTCCTGGTCAATTTTAGCAATTGCCATGATAGTTGTACCCATTAGCCCTTGATAAAACCCCAAAATTTCTTGTTGGATCTCCTCTGGTTCAGTTGGTAAATCTCCCCGTCCATTTTTTAAAGCCATGATTTTCCCTTGGGCTCTATTGTCTTTAATTTGAGCAAAAAAAATACTTGGAACACTCATCTCCCTTCTGGTAAAATTCTGCTTTGGATCTTTGTTTCAGAAATTCAACTTCAACCTTAACAAGTTGCCTCACCTTTTCATAACATATTCTTTCAGTTTTGATGGTCTCTACATCCAATGGCTTTATTTCAAGTTGATTTCTAATTCTTTGCAGCTATATTTTTGCATTATGGACTTGTTCAGTGATGTTTGAATTAGGGGTGTAAGCGGTCGGGTTCAGGCGGTTTTAAAGAAAAAAATCAACCCGGCCCGATATATGCGGGTTGACAAAATCTCAAACCGAAATTGCATAATTATCCTTTCAAACCGAGCAGTTCGGGTCGGTCGGGTTTAATGTATTTAGCGGGTGGGTTGGCGGGTTATCAAATTATAATTATAGTTCTTACAACTTACTTTTAGTTTCAACTAGTAAGTAAGAAACTAAATAACATATTTGTTGTACATTTAACTAAACAAATTGAGTTGGTGAGAAATACAAAAATAAGTGGTGTTATTAAATAAAAATCACATTTATTATGAATTGTAAACTCTAAAATATTAATAAAATTAAATTATCTTATAAGTTTATCATCAAAATATACATCTACATTTTCGTTCAAATCAAGTAAAAACATATGTTCAAATGAAATAATTTATTTACTCAAATTAAAAATAAAGTGTTTTACATTAATATGAATAAAACCACTCTTATTAGAGTTTATATATATGTTATATAGTTTTAAGAGTTTAGGGTTAATCTTTAACTCTCTCTCTGTCTCTCTCTCTCTCTCTCTCTCTCTCTCTCTCTATATATATATATATATATACTTATGACATATACAATTAGCGGTCGGGTGCCGGGTTAAGCGGGTTACAATTATTAAACCCACCATCCGAGCTGAAAGTGGCGGGTTGTAATTTTTTCAACCTACCACAATTATTTAATAATTTCAAACCGGCGGTTTTCGAGCGGATCGGGTCGGTTTTTGAGCGGATCGGCCGGGTTGAGCTGGTTTATGTACATCCCTAGTTTGAATAATTTCCTCTATGTAATTCGTTCAATCTGTGTTTGAGCCCCTTGCATTTTTGCAGCACTTTGAACATCTTGCACCCTTTAATTGGCTTTTCCCATTCAGATTGAATCAACTTTAAGAACTCTAGGTGGTGTCTCCATCCATTTAGAAACTTAAATGGAGAGTAACCCAACTTCATCTCCCTCTTGCTCAAGATCATAGGACAATGATCTGATAGATCATTATCCTTGAACTCCACTTGAAAGCCCTCCATATTCATAAACCAATCACCATTAGCAACTACTTTGTCTAATTTACAATAGGTCTGGTAGGAGGATCCTGATTATTGCTCCATGTAAACAACTTCCCAAAAAAGGGAATATCCTCTATTCCCAGTGTTGCAAAACACTCCTGCATATCTGTGTTGCCTCCGCCAAAAGTACCATCACTGTTTAACTTTTCCTCACTTTTTATAGTAGCATTCCAGTCACCTATAAGGACCCAAGAATCATGAATCTGCATCTGTTTTAACTCCTTCTACAGATTCTTCCTACCCACTTCATCATTAAAAGCATAAATCATGGTCAATGTAAAAGATTTTTCTCCCATTATGATTTTACAAGTGATCTGCTGGGCTGTGACACTTATAGCAGCGCTCTTGACTGAGTTTTTCTTCCAAAACAACCAAATTCTACCATTATTAGCAGCTGTATAGTTATTTATAACTTCCCACTCATCCCCAAACTTTTTCCTCACTTCATTATACTTATGTGGCCTTACCCTTGTTTCAATAATACCCACAACTTCTAATTTATGGATTGAAGCCAGCCTTCTAACAGCGTACTATTTTTCTGCTGTATTCAATCCTCTAATATTCCACGCTCCTATAGACATATATCAAGGGGTTCAACAGGTAAAGTTCCTCTATGTTCTGCTCCACTCCCAACATTATTTAAGACTTGAAATAGATTTGAAAGGGCGTGTTGTACCTCTCTATTCGTGGCCTTCTCAGCGCAATTGCTCCATTTTTTAGTCTTTATAGCTCTTACTTCCATCCAATCTTGCATTAAGCCTTTCCCCTTCGAATTTGGCACTTTCGTGGGGGTTTGCTGCACTTTAGCTGGGCTTGCTGGTACTCGTTCTGGTATTGACTCCCCTTAGGAAGTACTAGCCATCTCAGCCTGGCTAATACCTTGTTCCTGCTCCAGAGCCCCTCGATCATTCTCACTCCTTTTCTTAAGCTTCCATCTCTGAGTCACTGGTTTTTTGCATCCCACTTCATTATGCCCCCATGACTTACATCTCTGACATAGAATAGGTAGCCACTCTTACTTCACTTGTTGTCGAATAACCCTTCCACTCTCCTCAATTCGAATTGGAATAACTTGTGGAAGATCTTCCCCCACCTCAATAGTAACTAGAATCCTTGCAAAATCCAGTTTCAAACGCTGAGAAGTCATCTCATCCGTTTGCACAGGTTCCCCAAACCTGCTTGCAATTTTACTCAAGCTCTGGACTCCCCACATCTCAATTGGTAAACCTGGAAGTTGTACCCACACAGGGACTTGATGAATGTCTTCTGGCTTATCCAGCCCCCTTCCCATCTCTTCAGAATCATAGGTTTCGAGTAAAAGAATTGTGTTCCCCGTTTCAGCGCAGCAAGTAGAGCTTCTTTAGTTTCAAACCTAAGAATGAATTGAGATTTGTGTTTAACAACCTTGGGTATGTGCAGCGCCTTCCACCTCACCCTAAGAAAATTCACCATTACTGCAACTGGAAGATCCTGACCCAGAATATACGCAGTTAGTGAATACTTCCAATACTCCACTTCAGGATCAATATCCGCCTTAGTCAAGCATATTTCCTCATTGTCACAATCAATTTTCCCCAATTTTGCTCCACGCCCCCCTTCTCGATTTCCCGCAAATAGATCTTTCCATACTTTGGGACCAAATTTCGTACCTTCTTTGAGACCCTCAGTAGTCACTCGATCTGCCGTATCATTCCCCTCATTCATCGGATTCAATTGATTAATCTCCTCCGCTGCGATAATTTCTTCCGCCCATTCAAGCCCTAACTCCTCCACCACTTCCTCCGTATTACAAGAAGGATCTGGACTTGATCTCTTTTCCCCTTCTGGAATCCTGGATGAGGATTCCAGTGTCCCTGCCGTTATTCCAATCGTGTGTTTCCCCTTTCTCCAAGCCATTTCAGGTTTGGCGCACGTTAGCCTTCTAACGTAAGCCGAGAGCAACAAGCCCAACCTTTTTTTTATGTTTTTTAATACTAATACTATTATGAATAGCTATTCACTTTCTTTTATAAACAATTTTTGTTGTAAAGAATCGTACCAAAAAAAGAATCATATTTTGTTGAATGATATGATCAATTTGTCTTGTACAAAATGATCTATCTAAAGCTTACAAGTCACAATATAGGACATATTGTAAGGTGAGCAAATTTGACATGAAATGCCAAAAACCAGAGGCAATTTTTTATTGAAAAAATATAATTTTGTCTTGTTCCATTTGCATTACATTACCTTCGAATACCTTATAACATTACCAATTAGTCTATATACGAACCCTAATACTCACACAAATCTACCAAAATGTTACTATCAAAAGAACTACCATTGTCCCTACCTAAAAAATATGCAACTAAGTACTTGTCCTCTTCAGAAATATATCAAATTGATGAAATAGAAGGGCAACAAATCATTCTTCAATAGTAGAAAAGAACCTAAGATCATGAATTCAAATTGAAGTTAACCCTGTCAGCTCCTGCAACATCATGTTCAGCAGCAAGTTCATATTGTAACTTCAAGAACATAACAGTCAGCTGCTCCAACAACAGGAGTTCATTAAACAATATCAGGAACATAACAATCATGCCTAACATCAGCTTGGAAATGTTGAGTTGGAAGAGATATTTTCTGGTTTTTTATCATGATAGAAACTTAAGAGGGTTCAACAATTTCACTTCTTCTCACTCTTCCTCAAATCCTAAATGTTTGTTCCAAAGCTATATCTTTATATATATATATATATATATATATATATTATATTCTTAAATACAAAATAACAAAAGAATTACATTAGCGAAAAACAAAACAATGAAGCTGTAATGAGATAGAAAATAAAACACAGTTACATTAAATATCATATTCCAGTACCATGCTCAAAAAACTATTCATAAAGCCTATAAATACTATCATCATTGGACCAACACACTCAATCACACACACATGCATACATATATACATGTATATATATATAAAAAAAATCCTCTATAAAATAATATCTTTTGTGTGACATAATTCGTGTAGACATCAATCATCTAATTACGAGCCATTAGGAATAATATATATGAATATCTTCATCCTTTCTTCAATAGTAGCAGTCTTGTGCTTCTTCTTAATGTAACGACTCTCGTACTGATTCGTACTGCTTCAAAAAAAAAAAAAAAAAACAAAGAGCTCGGAGAGTAGGTAAAAGAAGTTTGTGTTTGAATGAAATATTTGGATTTAAGATATTATTTGAAATGAAGGGTTTCAAATGATTCCTATATTAAATGACTTCAATGTTGAGTGGATTTCAAATAAATTATACTTAAGGGGGAAAAAACAACGTAAAATGGTTAACAAAACTTTTTAAGTTTATAGTAAATGAGAATTATCTAAGCAAGTGCAAGAAATTTATTATTTTGAATGTTAAATCCTTAATTTTAGAATTTTCCTATCTAAATGCAACTAAGATAATGAAACAAACACTACAATAAATGAGGACATTAACTACATCAGTATCCTAATCGGTTGTTAATCCATTGCTAAAAGAACCAACATAAACGCTAATATAGCCTGATGTGTGTGGGTTTTCACACCAACAATATATTTATATGAATAATCGGGATAATAAGAGTGTAATGGTGAGGTATAATAAAGTAATGTAAATGCTATAATGTAAACGACAAGCGATTTAACGTGGTTCGGTCCAAAACTTAGACCTACGTCCACGGGGATTCAAAAAGTGTTTGTATTATGCTTGAGATGTATTTATACACGTTTGAGGGGGTGGGGTAAATGATAGAAAGTCAACTATACTAATTATACACATGGTAAGTGAATAAATCATCATTCTTCTAATCTTAGGGTATATCTAATCATGGATCAATCATCATTAATGCCTCTCTACTGCCTAATCCCGCCAGATCTTCATTTAAGGTAAGTATTGGCTTGATTGATACTTGTCCCCAGCATTGCCTTATATAGATACGCGCTTTCCCGCAGGTCCAGGTTGGCAGGTCTTCCAGCTCTTCTAACTCAGGTTGGACATCTTCCAGAATGGACCTGAATTCACCATCTTAATGGGCTTTGGCCCATTAAGCCTTGTACTTCCTCAGCTTGGCCCAAGATCCGAATTCTACCGACATTAATAGTCCCCCCAACTCCGTAGTTTGACTTGTCAAGCTACGAGAGTTGAGAAGATAAAATTCGAGACAAGCTGACCGAATTATGTGGAGACACCAAGCTGCTCCAACTGAAGAATTGGAACGATCTCCACAGGTGGGTTTAAGAAACCCTAATATTGATTTGACAGAAAAGACCTCGTCGGTTGAGCTTCCCCACATCTGGCAGGCTTTTGATGGCTCCTGGGAGGTCGTGCCTCATCATTACGCCGGTTTTCTTGCTGCCATAACTGCCCTCCTTCTTGGATGTTGAGATCAGGCCACGTGTAGGGTTAATAACTTAACCCGCCCTTTTCCCAAGCTTGCCTTCCTTTTTGGATGAACTTTTTTCAAAAGATATTCAGTTACCAAAACCGATTTCTTTCCTTCCATATCCCTCCGTCTGTCTCCTTTAAGAAATCTTCCCACTTTCTTCTCCACTCCTCGCTCTTTTCATCCTTCAAGTTGGCAGTTACTCCACGTTCGCCGCGCATCTCTAGGTATTTACCCTCCTTTATTCTCTCGCTTTTTTGTTATTGTTGTTGCAAATCGTTCTTTTTGTGTTGGTTTTGCTTAGTCTCTTTGCCAATATATCAAATAGTTTAGGTTCAGACTCCCAAAATTATACCGATCCTATGAATCTGTTGGAACCCGATGCCATGGTTATGGCCGCGAGTTCCTCTTCTCTTCCTTCGATAGAGACTTCGTTTAGTGCTACCCAGGTTTTGAGAAACCCAGACTTTGTGGACCTTTCTTCCTCCGATACTTTCTTGGACGGCCGTGGTGGGGAAAACCCCCCCTCCCCAACTCCTAGTGTTAACTCCGTGGCAGGGCAGGCTGGTTCTCCCTCAGATAATGAGGATGTGAACCTTCTTGATCCAGACGCTCTAGGGGACGTGGATTTAGCTATTTTAAATAGCCGGGAAAAAGCTTTAATAAACCAGAACACCTCTTTCTGGGAAGTCTTCACCTCTAGGTTTACCCCTAGGCAAGGCCAGATTATACGCCAGAACTACGGTATTTCGACTGCTTATAAAATTGTGGTTCCATCTGCGAATGATAGGCCCCATAGCCCACCTCCAGGTTTTACGTGCTTTTACGTAGCTCAACTTCGCGCAGGTCTGTGCTTTCCCATTCCTCCTTTGTTCGTCTCCATAGTTAACAAATTTAGGCTTCCCCTAAACCAGCTAGCTCCCAACGCTATTCGCATAATGGCGGGCTTCTCTGTGCTCCTCTAGAGTTTAGGTCACACACCCACCTCTGATTTCTTTTATGCCCTGTTTTTCCCCCGCACATTGACACGCGAAATCCTAGCAAGTATACTAGGTCGTGCAAAGTAATAAAGTGGACTATTAAGCCCGGGGTGTATCGTCTCCACAGGGACAATTGGATTCAATGCTCGTAATTGCTATATTATCTAACTCTAAGCTAAATCAAATTATAAGATGATGGTTGATTATACTATGAAAATAATCAAAGACAACTATGTGATAAACAAGATAATAAATCGAATGGAAAGAGGTGATTGGGTTATGATCCTACTATGTTCTATTCTATGTTCATGAACTCTCAATTATCCGGATTCTTAGAACGTTCTTGTTATGGCGAAACCCCCTAATGTATTTATTATTCAATCTCTTGAAATAACAAGCCTATACTAGTTAACAACTTCCTATATCTCTATAGTGAAGATTGAATTAACTAACATGCATTTAGGTTCAAAGGAATTCCTTGTTTACGAAGATCCTACATTCAATCGGGTCATCTTATCACAAAAATCCACACAACGCAATCGATTCTATCTCTAGTCAATTGTTACGTTATGATGTTTGATTTTTTGATCTCCCTTTATCTATCTCCTCTCGGTCTCAAGACAAAGCATTTTATCAAACACATGGTGATCAAGCATATGCAAGCATTTAGCACAAAATCAAACATGTAACAAGAATGTAATAAATCCGGAAATTAATGATTCATTAAACACAAAACATCACAAAGTATTCACATAACCCAATCACAAAAATACTTAGCTCATACTTACAACAACAAGTGATTCAACAACTCTACAAGACATAATTGAAATACTAATCAAGAGAAGGAGTTGAATTACTCCCTATTATAAAGTGCGAATCCAAGCTTTGATGATGAAAATGATGATGATGATGGCTCTTCAAGCTTCTTTAGGACTTCCCATGGCTCCCCCTTGGTGTTTTAGAGCATGTCTAAGTGTTTTCCAAGAGAAAAGTGTGTTAAAAGGGAAGAAAACGGCGGACTTAATTTTAGGGCTTCGGGAGAATTGGACCGCGGCACAAACTCTTATCAGACCGCGGTCCTCTGACGCAGAATTCACAGCTTTCGTATTTTTATTATAACTCTCTCTACAAATCTCGGATTGAGTTTATTCAAGTTGCTACACGAAGCTAAGAAATAGATCTACAATATTGAAGAAGAAACCTTAGTATGATTCGGCCTGTAAGAGGACGAATACCTCATTTATATATGAGCATTGTGTAAAATCTTTCGTCAACTATCTTCTTTTGTTTCTTTCTTCAATTTCAAGCTCAATTTGGATCTCTTTTCTCGTCTTTCATGCGTAAATCAACTTTTATCCTACAAAACAAAATATATACCAATCAAAGCATTATGAGGGATAAAAAATGATCAAAGTAACGATCAAATCATATTACAATGGGGCATAAAATACTGTAAAATATGGACTTATCAACTACCCCCCAACTAGGCTATGATCGTCTCGATCAATAAATGGCGAACAAGTACTCATAAGTTCAGATTTTACAACTTGCTTTGGGATCTTGAAAGGTTTTATGTCTCAATAATCAAGCACGTACACGAATTAAACCCTCGAAAATGATTATGACAAGTTACACTTTACCTAGAACACTCAACAATTTGAAAGCCTCCAAAACATCTTCGATTCCATCTCAAAATCATGAACTCCATATCCATTTTTATGCCAAGAGCAAACTTTAAACAAGATTATGCAAACTCATTAGATAATAAAAACATTAAAACACTTCAAAACTTGTTAACCTATCGGTGTGCATGAAATGTGAAAGTCAAGATCAAAAGGTCTTTTTGGCTTGTAACGTAAGGCTAGGTAATGGCTTGGACGGGAATATATGGATAAAGTGACTAAACTCAAGAAAGCATACAACTCAATATCATCGAGCTAAACACTCACTTATCAACCGAATAAATCTCCACATCTCGCCACTTATAGCTTTTTGATTTCTTTTCCCCTTGAACTCATAACCTCAAAACTTGTTTCTTTTGATGCTAGGGGTGGAAAAATGATTCCCAAACCAAATAAATCACATTGAAGCTCAGTTCGTAGCCAAGTCGAGAGAGAGCTCACATAATATATTTTTCGGTAACTTCCAATGTCTCGACTCTTTAGCCAACTTACAACATTTCTTTTTCCTCTCTTTATTTCACATAAACTCAAGACCTCAAAATTTTTCAAAATCATCAAGAACAAACACACCTTTTAACCCATTAATCCATGAGATTCGACACCCAAAACAAAGCGTAAACCCAAATGATATGAAGTTATATGCTCTCTTACTTGGGAAATAGACTTTGTTTTTCTTTCTTTTAGGCTAAAGGGTGGTTGGTGTGGCTTGCGAAAGAAAATCGAATGGTGATTTTTAGTGTGCTAAACACACTCCATTCTTATCAATACGGCTCAAAATAAGGTCTAGAGATTATGTAATATCGTGAAGGCCAATTGTAAGGTTAAAGAAAATGAAAGATGGCCTAAATCATTTCATGACTTCGCACACTCAACACACATTTCAAAGTTGACAAAATTGAACGCTCAATGCTTTAAATCCTCAACAATTCACATAAGCATGGCTAAAAAGGCTTTCACATATAAAATACGACAAATGATTTTATCTTAGATGAAGTAGAGACACTCAAACGAATCATGCTCCAAGCAAAAGTATAACAAATCATGAATGTGAAATCATTGACTATCACAGTTTTCTAATCCCAAATCAAGCATGAAACTTAACAAATGAGTACAAGTTACACCATATCACCACATCACAATAAAATTAGGACGTCTACCCCCCAACTAATCTAGCACATTGTCCCCAATGAGCGGACATACACATGTAAAATGAAGGAAAGAAAGACGTCCCTGATGTTTGAATCTAAGTGATGTCCAAAACGCAAAAGAGCAACAAGGCGAAGAGTCTGAAAAATAACGCCTAGCCAGCTGTGAAGTTAGAAAAACAAGAAGAGACAAAAAGCATCATTAAAACAACTAAGAACACTTAAAACGAAAGAAACAAAACAAAAGAAAAAAATAACGAGAATGAAAGAAAGCATGTAAAACGTGGGTTGCCTCCCACGAAGCGCTTGTTTTAAGTCATTAGCTCGACTCCTTTTATGCTCTTAACCAATACCATTAGGGTCAGTTTCATAATTCTCCTTCATGGGTGTTGTTGACCAGGTCATCTTGCTACCACTTTCCTTAAACGATCTTTGAACTCCTCTGATAGAATCAGCTTGAGAAACACCATTAGTTGAAGAAGACGGTTTAAAGGCATTGAAAACATTAAAGTTTACCGTTTCTTCCCCAACCGAAAATGTGAGCCTACCACGCTTGACATCAATAATGGCTTCAGATGTAGCTAGGAAAGGTCGACCTAGTATGATAGGCATTTCCACGTCTTCCTCCATCTAAGACTATGAAATCCACCGGGAAGATGAACTTATCAACTTTTACGAGGACATCCTCTATAATCCCTCTTGGATACTTTATGGATCGGTCAGCTAATTCGAGTGAAATGGTGGTGGGCTTTGGCTCTCCAAATCCTAATTTCCTGAAAAGTGAGAATGGAAGTAAGTTAATGCTCGCTCCCAAATCATATAGAACTTTAGGAAAATTGATAGAACCAATTTGACAAGGAATTGTAAAACTCCCTGGATCTTTAAGCTTAGGGGGAAGTTTATTCTGAAGTATCGCGGAACATTCCTCGGTGAGTGCAAAGGTTGCATGTTCTTCAAGCTTGCGTTTGTTCGAAAGAATTTCCTTGAGAAATTTAGCATAGCTTGACATTTGGAGAATAACATCTGCAACAGGAATGTTAATGCGCAATTGTTTAAACATTTCTATAAATTTGAGAAATTGAGCATCAAGTTTCCTCCTTTTTAGTGCCAAAGGAAAAGGTGGTCGTGGCTGTACAGGTTCAGGAGCGGTGCGGGAAGCAGATTCGCCGTTTTCCAAAATAGGTGACTGTGCCACGGCATTGGGCCGCGGTTCGGAGTTATGCAGCGGTCTTGCGCCGCGGTCTTGTTCTGAAAACTGCTTGTCCGAGATGGTGTGCCGCGGTTCAGTGCCGCGGTCCTCTTCTGAAAAATTGGACACCGGAATGTCAGACCGCGGCGCAGTGCCGCGGTTCAAGTCGGATTTTTGGAGATTTTCAGCACCAACGTTTTTACCACTTCTCAATGCGATGGCCTGAACCTGTTCTTTCGGGTTTTTCTCAGTGTCGCTAGGTAGTGATCCCGGTGTTCTACTTGAAAGTTGACTAGCCAATTGTGCCAATTGAGTTTGTATGTTGCTCACATTAATTTTAAGGTTGTGACACCGTTCATCATTTCTCCTCATATATTCATCAGTTTTCTTTAGATATTGGAGCATCAATTTTTCGAAACTCTGTTTCTTTTCCTGTGGTTGGTAACCTCCTTGTTTGTGAAATGTGTTGGGTTGAAAATCCACTTGGTGTTGAAATGGCGGTCTATCACCGTGTGTTTGAAACCCGAGAGGTTGCTTCACCACATTGTTGTTGTTACTCCATGAGAAGTTCGGGTGATTTCTCCACCCCGGGTTATATTTTTCTGAAAATGGGTCGTTTTGTGTCCTATTCGAATTTTGCACATAATTTGCATCTTCAACACATTCGGATTGATAAGATTGACTGCCATGTTGACACTCCGTAAGGTGATGATTTCCACCACAATTTTCACACAACGTTTTCACTTAGCTTACCGAGAAATTCATTGCATCCAATTTCTTGTGCAAAAGTTCTACCTGATTAGCTAGTGAAGTGGAAGCTTCCACTTCATAAACTCCACTCGCCTTCTTTGGAAGTATTACTCTCTCGGTAGGCCATTGGTAGTTGTTTTCCGACATTCTATCGATCATTTCCCAAACCGCTTGTGGTGGTAAATTCATGAGTGAACCACCCGCAGCTGCGTCAAGATGAGTGCGAAGGCCGGGTCCAAGGCCTTGATAAAAGATGGTCACTTGAGTCCAAACCGCAAAACCATGGTGAGGGCATTTTTGGAGAAGTTCCTTGAATCTTTCAAGTGCTTCATAGAGTGACTCTCCCTCAATTTGTCGAAAACCTTGTATCTCAACTTTGATAGCGGCTGTTTTCCCCGGTGGAAAATACTTACTCAAAAACTCCTCCACCAACTGGTCCCAAGTATGAATGGATGCCGTTGGCAATGAGTCAAGCCAAGCAATGAGTCAGGGCGAGACTTTAGATAGTCTAGCTTTGTGTTTATTCCGCTTAGTCTGTGTTTTCGCCTTTTGTATGATGATGTTGGTTTTGTTTTCTTTGGTCAGAGCAACTAATGGATGCTCCTCGAGCTTCCGAGGCTTTGAAGCGCAGAGGGAAGCTGACTGGAGGTCCACCTCCAGCTCTACCTCCAGCTCCCCCAGGTGCGATTCAGGTGGCTGTCCACTCCTCCCAGGTTTAAGCTGCTACAGGTTGTCTAGGTCGGGACCCAGCCCTGGCTAAGGAGATAGCCACAGGCAAACGTCCAGCTGACCTGGATGCTTCCTCCGATGCTCCTCCTACAAAACGTCGTGGCTCTGAGGGGAATCTCAGAGATTTCCTGCCTCAATTCTCATTTGCAACTCCTGATCCGCCAGCTTTGCGGACGCGCTCTAGAGCTCAGGATATGCCACCTCAATCTATTTTGAAGACCAAGGATCGTGCCACCCTACGGGAATACTTGAAGAGTTTGATTAACCCTTTGGATCGCCACCATCTGCCCTCCCTTCCCCACCAAGAAGTCATGGATATGACTTTAGAAGTTGCCACAAAGGTACATTATCATCTGGGTTTATTCAGCTCTGCTGTCTTTTAAAGTTCCACGTTTTTTAATCTTGTTCCTTGCATGCGTAGTTTTTCCAGCTATTTGTCCAGTCCTTCCTGGACCTAGATCGCTCAGATGAGGTCAAGGAGCTAGACAAAAAGCTGAACAAACTCAAACAGGCCCAGCAGACTTGGGAGGAGAAAGAGCAAAAAATGCTATCCTGGATAGCCAAGCTGCCCAGCTGTGGGAGGCCTTGAGCAAAGAACGCCAAGCCTGGCTAGAGGCCTTTCCTGAGTTAGAGGAGGGTCAAGCTTTGCTTGTTGCTCAAAAAATAGCCCTCCTGACTTCTGATGAATTTGCTGCTAAGGTGGATGACCAATCCCTGGAATTCTTCTTCAAGGGGTTTGATTGGTGCGTTTCTCAATTCCGAGCTCAGAGCTATCCTCCTGCTGGCAGCTCTACCTCCTTCCTGGATTCTGCCACAGCTTTTATGGCTCATTCCAAGGGTGAAGAGCGCCCTGCTCCTCCAGAGGACCCTCTTCCAGCTTCTCCTATAACTCCTCTTGTGGCTATCCAACCTGAAGGTACTGTGGTGGAACCGCCCTCAGCTGCGGACACAACTCCTTCTGGCCAGGTGGATGATACACCTGCGGGGGTTGAGACTAACCCCGCAGCATAATCTTTTAAGAACGTTGGTGCTGGTGCTTGTTTGGGGCATATGTAGCCCCTCGTACGATCTTTCCTCGTTTTTGTTTTGGGCATATGTAGATCCTATGGACAATTTTAATTTCTGTCTTTGTGTTCCGCCTGCCTAGCTTTAGGCAGAGATATTTTGTGATGGTTTTTCCCCTTAAGGGAGTATTAGGAATATGCTTTAATGTGCTTCTTTTCTTGTTCCTGCATTTTACACAGTTTATTTCACAGCCTTTTCGATGTGCATGATTATACTTACTTGCTCATTCATTGGAGTGCCTTTCTATTCCATTTTCTGAGGATGTTTGCTGCTTTTCCTGAAAATTTTGAACATACAAAACTTGCTTTCTCCCTTGAGGGAGGTAGGTTAGTCAACTCTGCAGATTGCTTTAACCGTTTGGTTACCAAATGATATTAACAATCTCCTCTCAACACTTAACGTATAAATAAAGCTTAAGGCGTTAAATATTGGGAGACAATACTTACAATTTTCTAAAGCCATGCATGTGTTTTCTTTTCTAGCTTAAGAACCCTTCCTGAAAGATATCAAACAGACAAACATTCTTTCTATGGATCATCTTGTTAGTTTTACTTTAATAAATTTTAATAGAGCACTAGCTGAGCCGTAGCTTCCAGCTTTGCCATGAAGCAATTGTGGAGACTTGCTCTTCCTGCGTGCAGTCATGCAGACCTGCTAATCTCCCGCAGTCATGGAGACCTACTAATCTCGCACAGTCATGGAGACCTGCCATTCTTATGCGCAGTCGTGGAGACCTGCCATTCTTAGGCGCAGTCGTGGAGACCTGCCATTCCTATGCGCAGTCGTGGAGACCTGCCATTTTTCACCTTCCTTGTTTCCCCTTTTTCTCCTCTCCGTTCCCACATATTTCATCAACGGGCTCACAGCTGGCCAGCCAGCTACCGTTGGCATTCTTCCTTATACTCTCTTTTCCCGATTTTCCCACCTTATTTCAGCCAGGAGTGGGAGAATTAGTCCCCTCCTCCAGCCTTATATCTCCAACCAACCTTGTAGCTCCCTTAACCCCGGTCTTCCAATGTGGGTTGGTTACAGAATTATTTCGAGAATAACTACGCACCAACCTACCCTTATATCCTCTTGGTATGGGGCCATCGGATTCGAAACCGCAGACCGCCTGGCTATACGAACCCGGGCTACCCATCCAGGTGGTGCATCCTACCTCCGGCTACCTCCCATTCCACCAAATCCCCCTCACTTCTTTTCACAGTTTCATAAGCATATCCACCTTTATTCACACAGCAAAATATTGGTATGACATTCTCAAAACACTATAAAAACAAAGCAAATTCTTACTAAAATTTTTGAGTGGAGCTCTGCATCCAATCCTGTAGGCGGGATATTACATTCCTTCCAGGTATTCCTATAAAATACTCAACTTATAATAACGTCAGTCAAGGTAAAGAACATTTAGACATAAAACTTTTAAGATTTTGAATATTCCAAGGGCGAGGGAGTGGTTTTCCCTTGCCATCTACCAACTCATAAGCTCTTCCTGCTACCACATTGACCACTTTGTAGGGACCTTCCCAATTGGGGTCCAGCTTTCTCACTATACGGACAGCATCCACCCTCTTTAGCACCAGGTCTCCTACCTGGAGAGCTCGGGTCTTCATTTTTACTCCTTGAGCTCTTTGGATTCTCTATTTTTATTTCTCCATTTGTAGGTATGCCCTCATCCTGCTTTCTCCGATCAAATCCAGCTCTTCTCTTAACCTATCCTCATTCTGTTCCGGATCAAAATACCTGACCCGGTGGGTCGGTATTCTTCTGACCTCCGCAGGTATGACAGCTTCGGCTCCGTACACCAGGTTGAAAGGACTCTCTCCTATAGTGGACTTGGGAGTGGTCTGATATGACCATAATACAAATTGTAGCTCATCTACCCAATTCCCTTCTGCTCCCTCCAATCTATTAGACCGAGGTTTCAGTTTTTGTAGATAGGTTAGCAACACATTCATAAAGAAGGTTTATAGCTTTGGATGATAAGTTTAAAACAAGAAATTTGGTGAAAACAGAGGGATTTCAAGTGCGCGTACCTGGTTTTTAAACCTTGTACTATAATTCTATTGGTGACCTCGACCTGACCATTGGTTTGAGGATGGGCTACCGAGCTGAAGTGCTGCTGGATTCCCATCTCCTCACACCAGTTCCTCAGCTTTGGTCCACAAAATTGTCATCTGTTATCAACTACTATATCTCTAGGTATGCCGAATCGGCACACTATGTTCCTCCACAAGAATCGGATAACTTCTGCCTCTGTAATCCGGGCTAGAGCTTCAGCTTCCACCCACTTGCTGAAATAATCTACTAGCACTAGTAGAAACTTTTTTTGGGCCTTTGCTATAGGGAAAGGCCCTACAATATCCATGCCCCACCTTGCAAATGGGCAAGGGACATTCATAGTCCGCATTATTTCCGCAGGTTGGTGGATGAGGCTGGCGTGCACCTGGCACTGTTCACACTTTCTCACTAGCTCAGCCACATCTTCTTTTAAGGTAGGCCAAAAGTATCCAGCTGTGAGTGCTTTCCCTGCTAGGGCGGCCCCTCCTATGTGGCTACCGCAACACCTTTCATGGACTTCCCTGAGCACGTAATCTCCTTCTTCCTTGGATACACACCTCAGGTGCGGCTGAACAAGCGCCTTTTTATAGAGGATACCGTCGATCATGGTGAACCTAGATGCTCGTGTGAGCAATCTTTGTTTGGTGTTTCGCTCTTCAGGTAATATCCCACTTGTAAAATATTAGATTAATTCGGTCCTCCAGTCATCTCCTTCTTCCACCTGCATGACCTCCTTGTCACTGCTGGATCTTGTTATAGATTGGATAGTAATTTGCCGTGTCCTGCAATCGGTGACAGAGCTACCCAGCTTTGACAGGTACTCTGCCTTGGTATTTTTAGCTCGAGGTATCTGATGTACTTCCAGCTTATCTAAGTTTTTCCGTAATGTATCTATGATTTTTAGATACTCCATCATTCTCTTTTCCTTGGCTTCATATTCTCCTTCTACTTGCTTTATCACGAGCTGCGAATCTGAATATACTATCAGGTTCCTAGCTCCTCCCTTTAGCGCCATTTGGAGGCCTATGATGAAAGCCTCGTACTCTGCTTCATTATTACTTGCCTTGAACTCGAACTTGATGGCATACTCAAGTTGGTCGCCTTCAAGCGTGGTGAGCACCACATCTGCACCACTTCCGCTCTGCGTAGCTGAGCCATCTACGTGCACCAGCCACACCTTCTCTTCTTTCTCTTCCACCACATCAGGTTTGGTCATTTCTGTGACAAAATCAGCCAAAATTTGTGACTTTATTGTTGTTCGTGCCGCATACTCTATCTCGAATTCTCCCAGCTCGACCGCCCACTTGACTAACCTCCCTGATGTTCCAGCTTTGCCCAACACAGCATTGAGTGGCTGATTGGTTTTGACTATAATTTTGTATGTTAGGAAATATGGCTTCAACCTTCTTGCCGTTATAACTAAGGCAAATGCCATTTTTTCAATCTCGGAGTACCTCGTCTCCGTGTCACTAAGGACCTTGCTAATGTAGTATACCGGCTTCTCAACTTTTCCTTCTTCCCGAACTAGGACCGTGCTGACAGCTTTGTCAGCTACCGCTATATACACTATTAACGGTTCACCAAGCACAGGTTTGGTCAACAGCGGAATTTGACTTAGATACTCCTTCAGGTCAGCAAAGGCTTGGTGACATTCTTTCGTCCAACTGAAGCCTTCAGCTTTTCGCAATATCTTGAAGAACTGCAGACTCTTCTCGGTAGATTTGGAAATAAAACGACTTAGGGCAGTGATTCGCCCCGTCAATCTTTGCACCTCATTGACATCTCGAGGTTCCGCCATGTTTTGGATTGCTTTGATCTTCTCGGGATTAACTTCTATCCCCTTCTCCGTAACTATATATCTGAGGAATTTTCCTCCCTTGATTCCGAAAGCGCACTTTGCTGGATTCAACTTCATTTGGTATTTTCTCAACGTCTCAAAGGTTTGTTGTAAATCCTGTACATGCGTGCTAGTAGCTCGGATTTTTACCACCATGTCATCAACGTACACCTCGATATTCTTCCCAGTCTGGTCGCGAAACATCTTATCAACCAACCTTTGATAGGTTGCTCCCGCATTCTTTAATCCGAAGGGCATGACCACGTAACAATACATGCCAAAGGTAGTTATAAAACTAACCTTCTTTTGGTCTTCTTCGTCTAGAGGTATCTGATGATACCCACTTTGTGCGTCCATGGTACTTAATAATTCGAATCCAGCTATGGAATCCACCAGTTGGTCTATCCGTGGCAATGGATAGTGATCTTTTGGACAGGCATTGTTTAGATCGCTGAAGTCAATGCACATCCTCCATTTTGATCCCGCCTTAGGCACCAAGACTACATTGGAGACCCATTCTGGGAATTGAATTTCTGCAATGTGCCTGGCTTTGAGGAGCTTATCCAGCTCAGCCTGGACTATAGCATCCTTCTCTGGTCCAAAGTGCCTCTTCTTTTGTATGATCGGTTTTGCATCTGGTTACACGTTCAGATGGTGTTGTATGACAGCTGGGTTAATCCCTACTAGGTCGTTAGCTGACCAGGAAAATATATCTGCGTAGCTGCGCAACGTTGCTATCAACTCCTCCTTCACCTATGGATTTGGGTGTGATCCTATCCTGACAGCTTTATCCACCTCCCCTGGCACGAGCTCTATACTCATGAGTTCCCCCACTGGCTCGACGTGGGCTAGGACCATCTTCTTTTCTGTTCCGCCATCTTCTAGACCAGCTTTATCAGGTTTGCATTTCTTGTCTTCCGGAGGCTTGTCCACTTGTTTGAGTGAAGCCACATAACACTTCCGGGATTGATGTTGATCTCCCAATACTCCCCCTACACCCTCGGGTGTGGGAAACTTAATCTTCATATGCGGTCTGGAGATGACGGCTTCAAATAAGACCAAGGCAGGTCTTCCTAGTATCACGTTATATGAGGACGGCGTGTCTACGACTAAGAATTTAGTCAACATAGTCCTTTTCCTTTGCCCTAATCCTAAGGATAAGGGGAGAGTGATCTGTCCCACAGGTTGTACCACCTCTCCTGCGAAGCTAAATAGCGAGGTTTTCGCTTCTTCCAACTTGGTCTGTCCCAAGCTCATCTGCTGGTACGCCTGATAAAATAGGATGTCCACTGAGCTGGCACTATCGATGAAGATTCGCTGTACATCGTAGTTGGCTATATTTTCTGTAATGACTAAAGCATCATTATGCGGGGTTAAGACGCTCCTAGAGTCTTTCGGTCCAAAGCAAATTTCCTGTCCAGGTCTACTATGGTCGACGTTCATAAAAAAGGCAGGTGTATTCTCTCTTCCTTACTTGTTTTTCCAGTGATCTTTTGGTTTCTTCCCCTATTAAACCACCTGCGATCATGTGTATTGTAGCTCAACCTATCCTGTTGACCTCTTTTTGGTCCTGCTTTCCCCAAGCTTCAGGTAGTTTACCGATCTGCTGAGGAAAATTTCCTTTTCCTGCGGGGCCAGCTCTGCCTGCCCCTCGTCCTTGCCATCTTTCGAGGGCTCCTCTTCCTCTTCCCCAGGTTCCTCTTCCTTGAGTTGAGCTTGATCCTCCCCTCGCATACTGATTATTGTTTTGGATAACGAACTCCTTCATGTAGCCCAACCTGGCTAGCCGTTGGTTCTCCTCCTCCAGTTCGGGACAGGCATCTGTGTCATGGCCATACTCCTTATGGTACCGGCAATACATCGGGCAAATTGGATTCTATGGCACTTTGTCCGCCCCTTCAGGCCATTGTACGAAGTTTTTCTCCTCGACGGCCATCAATTGTTAATTTCTGGAGCCCCTCAAAGGTATGTACGTAGTCCTGGCTCTTATGCTGGGTCCAGGAGCAGGTCCTAGAACCCAGCTCCTTCCTCCATTCTTGTGGGCTTTGCCCTGTCCCTCACCTCCCAGCTTATCCTTTTTTGGATGGCCTTGCTCAACTCGCTTTGTCCGCTGAGCCTCCTCCATATTGACGTATTCTCAGCTCTGCTGAGTAATTCATCGAAATCTCCAGCTGGTCTCTTGGTCAAAGACTTAAATAAGTCTCCCTCCCGGAGTCCCTGCGTGAAAGCACTAGCTTTCAAATCCGCCGTAGCAGAGGGCACTTCTAGGGTAGCCGTGCTGAATCGTGCCCTTAAAGTTTCATCCCCCCTCTGTTTGATATTAAACAGACTTAGCTTGGTTCTTCCAGGTTTTTTGCTACTGGCGAACTGATGCATGAACTTGGAGCTAAACTCCGCAAAGGATCCAATGACCCCTTCAGGTAGTTGATTGAACCACTGCTGGGCGGACCTAGCCAGCGTGGTTAAGAACACTCTACACTTGATTGCATCGGAAAACCTATGCAGCAGGGCATAGTTCCGAAAAGTGTATAGGTGTTCTTCGGGATCGGTAGTACCATCATAAGGTGTTATGGAAAGACTCTTGAAGTCACGGGGTAGCTTTTCCTTCATAATGGACTCCGAGAATGGAATTCCCCTATCCAACTGGGTTTTCCCCACTGCCACCTTCTTCTCTATCTCCTCCATTCTCTTAGCCATGAGTTCAAGCTGATTTAGCTTGTCCCGGGCTCTCTGCTTTGCTTCCTGATCTCCCCAAAGAGATTGGGCAGACTCATAATTACTGGCTTCATCCTCCAGTTCTCCAGCTTTGCCTGCCCAGCCCTGCGGCTGGCGCTCCCGCAGATCTGCCTTTCCTATTGCATCAGGACATTGCCGCCGCACCTGAGGTGACTGACCTGGTACCTTAGGCGAAGGTGCCTATCCTTCCGGCTCCTATACTTCCTCCAGGTTCATCCGGTGCATCTGGCATCCCTCGGGAGCCCGATATTTCTTCTGGGGCTCATTCTCTTCCCTGTCTCCTTCTTGCTCTGGGAAACCTTGCCTTCCTGCCCTTTTTCCAGAACTTCCTTCAGGGGTAAAGTCACCATTACCTCCTACCTTCTCGTCTCTCGCCTTAGGCTTCCCTTTTGGTGGCAGGGATGCCAAGTTGCCCTCCTTTTGTAAATCCTACATACGTGCCAGTTTAGATTGGAACGCAGCTGTGATAGCTTCATCCACAATTCCTCTCAGCTTGCTCACGATCAGATTTACCATGACCACCTCGCCAGGTGATCCTTCTCTCCCTCCATTTTGTGCCCCTGGTGAATTTTTGCCCATGGGATCGCGCATTTCATCTGCCAAACACCTAGCTAACAGGGCCGACGTTTTTGGGGCTGCCCTATCTCCTTCCTCTGGGGACAACAACGCCTTCTTTCCTGCATTTCCTCCAACGTTCATCATTTCCCCTATACTTAGATCTGCCATCACAACTTGTTATATGAACACATAAAAAATACTAAGCTTACCTCATGCCTTTGACTCAGATTTCCCACAGACGGCGCCAATTGATGTGTGTGGGTTTTCACACCAACAATATATTTATATGAATAATCGGGATAATAAGAGTGTAATGGTGAGGTAGAATAAAGTAATGTAAATGCTGTAATGTAAACGACAAGAGATTTAACGTGGTTCGGTCCAAAATTTAGCCCTACGTCCACGGGGATTCAAAGAGTGTTTGTACTATGCTTGAGATGGGGTATTTATACACGTTTGAGGGGGTGGGGTAAATTATAGAAAGTCAACTATACTAATTATACACATGGTAAGTGAATAAATCATCATTCTTTTAATCTTAGGGTGTATCTAATCATGGATCAATCATCATTAATGCCTCTCTACTGCCTAATCCCGCCAGATCTTCATTTAAGGTAAGTATTGGCTTGATTGATACTTGTCCCCAGCATTGCCTTATATAGATACGCGCTTTCCCGCAGGTCCAGGTTGGCAGGTCTTCCAGCTCTTCTAGCTCAGGTTGGACATCTTCCAAAATGGACCTGAATTCACCATCTTAATGGGCTTTGGCCCATTAAGCCTTGAACTTCCTCAGCTTGGCCCAAGATCCGAATTCTACCTACATCATAGCCGTTTCATAAGATTGGCTTTGTAAACAGCTCCTAATTAGCTATTGGCTTATCTTGGCTCTCCCAATCTGCTCCTGGAAGCCGTTGTGGATACCATTTTCTTTTATTTTTCTTTTAATTTTTAACTACGTCCACAACGAGTCTCCAGTCGTTTGGATTTTTTTTTTTGAATTAACTTATTAAATATTATTTTATTCTTTTTCTTGTTTATCAAATCAAACTGGCCCTTAAGAAAATGGAACACGACTTTCGTTTGCTCTGAAGAAAATAAAACCCTTTTCCATGGAACTCTAGGGCTTGAGATTTCTGTCAGCTCAATTTTAACTCGGCTTTGAAGATAAGGCTCTTTCAATTCCTTTTTCCTTCTAGTTTTAAAGCAACTTGCAGTTACCACTGCCTCCAATTATCGCCACCGCCACCACTGTGTAGTTACCACCGCAGCATAGTTATCGAAGCCACCGCGTATATACCGCCGCCGCCGCTTAGTTACCGTCGTCGCCTCTAAAAATGATGTTTGTTCGAAGATGATCAAGGTACATTTACTTATCAGATTGTGTTTCAGCTCCTGAATATTGACAATGTGAATAATGACTGAAGGCCTTCTTTCATGGCAAATTGGAGTTAACCGCGGTTGAAGGTGGTTTTTTGTGTAATTAATTCCTTCATCAGCATCTATTTGAGGTAAATTTCATTAATTCCTTTTCTGGAGTTGAAATATTTGTTATTTACTGTTTGTTGGAATGCTTGAATTGTTATTGTAAATTGGGATAATTGCATATCATACCCCTGTGAAACATGTGTTAGGTGTGTGCCCTCGATGCCAACGTGGAAATAGATTGTATAGGGCACTTCATTATGTTGTACAAACAATTTTATTCTATTTATAGAAAGGCAAATATCTTTTTGTTCATATAAATCTGTATGACATTCAAGTATTGAACAAATAGTCCATGTGTATCAAGGAGGACTTTCCACTCCTTATGGAATAAGGACATGGCACTGGAAGAGTCTAGTACTTGATCACTTAAAGGGGTTCGCAAGTCGAGGAATCTTAATTGGGCATTAAGATTCGACTTGTATGACACATGCTCTGACAAGGAGTGCCAGTCGAACACTATTAGATAGTGAGAGCTTGCCATAGATATTTCAATGGAATTGATATATTCGAACACGACTCGTAGTAATCCGACCACGTGGGTATTTACTCAGTGACTGTCAATGATTGGATTACTGATCATAATAGTATGCGTGAGTCTTAGACCTGAGGGATCACGATCAATGTGCTTGTAGCATTGGATCTGTTACTTGAGTAGTTAGACCCGATTCACCCGTTGGTGGGTTGACCTCGAAGTGCAATCTCAATGAGACAAGTAGCAGTTGTGAGGTGATTGCCAAGATGGGTTTCACTGTCTCGATAGTAAATGAGAATGTATCCTGTGCGATCATAGGTAAATGAAATGACAAGTCTTTGGCCAAAGCAAATAAACTAACTCGTGTGGAACACGAAGGGTAGTTTGGTAATTTCATCTTACTATGATCTATTGCACAGTATCGAGTCTTGTAAGTTTGACATATTCCATGACTCTCACTCGATCGGGATACGTTAGTGAAGGGCTTATACTCATATGGTATTTATGATCTAGAGGTTCGTAATGATACAATCATTTTTGTACTCGATTGGGCTACGATGTGGGTCCACGGGACTGGCTAGGTGACACCCACATCCCTTGGTATCCTCCCATTGCCAGTCGAGAAGAACCTAGAGAGTCGCGATATAAGAAGTAAGCGGGATATCTTTATGCATTCGTTGTAAGGGCATTTTGGTAATTTGTCATTGGATGGACGAATTAAATAAAAAGATGAATTGATTTAATTAATTATTTAATCAGATTAAATGACAATTAATTAAATCAATAATTTAAGTATTAAATTAATTAGAGTAATTATTTATTTGAATTTAAAAGAATTGATTAATTAATTAATTATGTGTTTAATTGGATTTAAACTAGATTAATTAGTTAAAAGATGGACTAAGTTGACTGGGTCAACTTAGCCCATCTAGGTCGTCCACTAGGGCCTTAAGAGGTGCCCACTATGGGCCTTAGGATTTGAGGATTCATTTAATCCTCAAACTCCTAGGTAAATAGCAGAATTCAGTTATCCGCCTAACACGTACAGAACAGAAAACCCCTCCTTTTCTCTGCCTAGCCGTCTTTCACAAGGAGAGAGGAATCCGGAGAATTCAAGCTTACTTCGCGTGAAGCTCTAGAGACAGGAGTCCTGGGGATTGCTATTGTAGATTGTAGATCAAGAATCGAATCACGCTTCAAGCAAGGTAATTCAATTTTTGTAATTAATGTTCTTGAAAGATGAAAAATCATCAATAACCATAAAGTGATTCAACTTTAGAAATCTGACATGCTTTAATTTCCGCTGCGTTTCGATTAAGGATTCCTAACAACATGAAACCTGCACACATCCCCCCTTGTGTTAAAAAAATAGTCTGAAATAACCCTATAATTTTCAAAGCCCTGCACGAAACCCCCAATCCGTGTTAAACCCGCAAAAGGTAGCATTCACGTGCAGTGTATTTGAAACAGGGTTGGGGGTTTCGTGCAGGGTTTTGAAAAACATAGGGGTATTTCAGGCTATTTTTTTAACACAGGGGGGATGTATGTAGGTTTCGTGTTTCACAAGAGTACAATATGTAATTATCCCTTGTAAATTCCCTAATTTCCCTAATTACTAGTTGTATGTTCCCATTGATATTATTGTAATTTATGTGTGTTTTGTGTGTGTGTGTGGAGAGAGAGGTGGCATTGCAAGAGAATACTTTGTGTGTGATGAAATGGGAAAATTGGTTGACTGTTGATAGGGTGTGAATTTACATGTTTTAGAGCCTCATATTTATTGGATTTGTATTCGTTTATGCATGATTTATACCACATTTGCGTTTAATTTGTGTGCTTATCGAGTAAAGGTGGAAAATCACTACAATAGAGGAATAACGCGCGCAAATACAGAATTTCTGTATATTTTGATGTCGAATTTGAGGAAGTTTCCTTCAACAAAGTTGTAGATCTCTTTGTTAGCTTCACTTGGCAACTTGAATCATCCACATCGGAGGTCCGTGGAGAAAGTTATGAAGGAAACACGATTGCTGCGCTGAAAACCAAGAAAACGGTTCAGACTTTTGGCTTACCACGCCCAAGCGCCCTTCCAATCACGCCCAAGCGCATCTGACATCCAGTTCCGAGGATTTACTTCGCACTCCCGCGCCTAGGCGCGGATTTCGTAACACTTGCCACGTTTGAGCGCATAATTTGTACATTTAGAGACCTAATTGGACAAAGTTTCCTTCAATAAAGTTGTAGCTCTATGTCTTATCTACACGTGGGAACTTGAATCATCCAAATCGGAGGTCTGTGGAAAGAGTTATGAAGGAAATACGATTGCTGCGCAGAAAAACAAGAAAACTGCCCAGAATTCGCAAAACCGCGCCTAGGCGCCAAAATACCCACGCCTGGGCGCCGCGTCGTACGGAATTTGATTACTTTTAGCCAAAAGTTCAGCATCTTTTGTGGGGAAGAATGTTTAAAGCCAGAATGTTAGCACATGTGTTGAGGGGGTGTCATAAGTGTGTTTCTTGGTAGATTTACTTTATGGAATTTTATACTACACACTTTAGAGTAATGGAGGACACAAGAGAGGAACAACACATGGGAGGAAGAAGAATCTACACCTATAAAGCTAATCATCTCTTGCATTCATTCTTCATCAATGAAATTGGAGAGGGGGGCAGCCCCTAATCTGATTTCACCATCATTCATCACCATTCTTTATCATTGAGAGAGAGGGGAAAACTAGAGGAAGGAAAAGAGCTTGGGGATTGAAGGCTCAATTTCAAGATCCATCATCATTCACCATTTAGGGAGTTTTTAAGAGCTTTTCATTTCATTTATGTCTATGAATATTCCTCTTATGTCTTTTATGCTTTCAATTATGAACTAAATTCGTAAGACTAGGGCCATGTAAGGCCAAATTGTGATTTATGTTTATAATAGATGATTGTTGAGGTTATTCTTATATTGTTATGTGATGTGAATTGATGTTCTACTTATCTTGCATATACTTGATCACTATATGTTAAAATCTTATGCCTAGGTGAATATTTCGGGAGAAAATTGACTTAGGGTGCAAGAAATTCACATCATGACCCGAAACTAATGAGGAATTGCCCTAGACATAGGTAAAGATTCCCGGGTGAAGTTGTTCGATTCAAATCGAGTGAGCTCTAGTAAGTTAATGCATGTTTAGTGGTTAGATTTTCGGATAGGAATATTTGGGAAATCACGATCTAAGCATAGGAGTTTATACGCGAGACATCGGTTATTCTCTACCCTCGGAGCTCTCACCATAACAATATAAGTGTAATCCTTCAACAAGAACCTTTATAAGTATATTTGATCAATTTGAACCTAGCATGTGCCTTAGTCTCCCTTTATAATTGGTTTTAAATCACTTGCTCATCTTTGTTCTTGTTCTTTACAAATTTTATTTAAATTTATTCTTACTTTGTTTATTCACTTCATTACAAATCTTAAACTAGAATTCAAGTCCTTGTGGTTCGACAATCCGGACTTACCGTCCATTTATTACTACACACGACTAGTGCACTTGCTACAATAGCACGTTAGCTTTTAGTGTGTCAGCTGTGCAGGACTGGACTGGAAAGAGTCTTAGCTTGTAAGTGATTAATACTTACTCCCCTTCTTGATTATTTCTTGGGGTAATTGCATAAAACCTCCTGTGTAATTTTGAAAATGTTAAAACCCCCCATGTGTTAACGAAATAGGCTAATCACCCCCTTGTGTTCTTAAAAAGTGTGTAAAAAAGCCAAACTCCATTAAAAAACGAGCATATTTTTCTTGTTTTTCACCTTTATTGACATGTTCATTTGTCATTTATACACTCTTCATACAATATAAAAGGTAGATAGTGTTAATTCACCCAAAAAA
Organism: Buddleja alternifolia; assembly: GCA_019426215.1. Lineage (NCBI taxonomy): Eukaryota > Viridiplantae > Streptophyta > Magnoliopsida > Lamiales > Scrophulariaceae > Buddleja > Buddleja alternifolia. Next base: position 27,824,568 of record CM033393.1, on the reverse strand, counting down.
CACATATTTTCTTCTATATTTTTAATGGAATTTGGCTTTTTACACACTTTTTAAGAACATATGGAGGTGATTAGCCTATTTTGTTAACACATGATTTTTTTTAGCATTTTCAAAATAACACAGGGGGGTTTTATGCATTTAACCCTTCTTCTTCTTACATTCAAGTGCTTAAATAACTCATCAGTGTGTGTGTGTGTGTGTGTGAGAGAGAGAGAGAGAGAGAGAGAGAGAGAAAGAGAGAGAGAAGGGGGTTGCCTAGATCATGTGGGTGTTTCTCTCTCACATAGAACACACACTAGCACACACACACACACATTTGCTGTGTGATATATGATGAAAAGATAGTTAATTAAAGTGTTTAATATTAGCAATTAACATTATGAAAGAAACAAGAGAAGAAACCATTTTGTCTATCTGTGGTTGTTGTTGTAGCTGAATTATCAAATAGCTGAAACCATGTTGTGGCAAAAATAGTTCAGTAGTTTCAGTTTTTTGCTTGTTAGAATGTCGAATGAATCTTACTTTTGCATGATATTTTATTAGGTTCTATTCTATGCAATTTGATTGCCCATTGATTTATACTATTGTGTGTAGTTTGAGTTCTATGTACCGAAATATATACAAAGTTGGCTCTATACTATTGGCGTGTCTAAATTTAGGCTCTTTTGTATTTCTATATCATAAAAACTTAGGGTACGCATTCTGTCTTAAATTGAATTGAGATTCTTGTGAGTAAATCTTGGTTAAATTTGGATATTGCGAAAAAAAAATGTACTAAGCTATTCAGCTAAGAGATGAACATGATGATGATATTGAGGAAGTCAGTGCTGTCAATGAGTTTGTAAGTTTTGGCCACTTGAAATGATTATATGGTTTTTGAAAAATATTTTAAATTTTTGAAACATTAGCACACACAATTCGACACTCCCATTTTGTCTATTTCTGCCACAACAAGAGAAGAAACCATTATCAAATAGTTGAAAGTCCAATTTTAACAAAGATACCATATGTGTGGAATAGCATTTTGTATCGTGTGGATAAGCTTAGAATATATCCAAGTAGTTGGAGGACATTTTTTACTTGTGACAAGAACTGAAAGGTTATCTATGTTTAGCTCTAAATTTATCATAGGGATAAATAATTACATAAACCTTCTCTCACTAATTGATAATTACAAACACACCCCCTCATGTTAAAAATTTCTTACAATTGCACCGCCTCTGTGTAACAACTCTTACAATTGCACCTCCTGTAAACCTTACAAATAGACCCCATGATGTTAAAGATTTCTTACAATTGCACCACCTCTGTGTAACAACTCTTACAATTGCACCTCCTGTAAACCTTACAAATAGACCCCCTGAGGGGGGGGGGGGTGTTTGTAATTATCAATTAGTGAGGGGAGGTTTGTGTAATTGCCCCATCATTGAGAGGGTGTGAGTGTAATTATCCCTTTATCATATAATCTCAATTTTCGGAATCACATTTCAATTTAACTACATTCACCCTTGTTCTTTTAAACCATAGGCATATAGTGTATGTGCTCCAGTTTTTAATGATTTAACTTGCTTTTTTCACATTGATTGGTTTGTTGTAGCTGCTAGTGTTCACTTTTTTTAATTCTTTTTATATTTTTTCATAATAAGTTTTAAAATTTCTAATTATCTTTATAAAGCCTTTACACATAATGGACAAGAGCTGGATAGACTTACATAGGAAGTCAGATGTTTATCTACGCGAAATTGAAGCATTATTGGAGTTTGCTTTTAGAGATTGACCAAGTTATTCATTAATCTGTTGCCATGTGAAAAGTGTGCAAATCATTATTTCAAGAGTCGAAGATATGTTCGAGATCATTGCTTTTTCAATGGTTTTTCTCTAAACTACAAAAATTGGACCTATCATGGAGAACTGTATGAACCTATTCATGCACATGATAGATCGAGGTTAGAGGGTGAAAGAAGAGATGATATGAGTGGATTGGTTTATGAGGCAATGGGAATGCAAAATACACATGTTGATGTTGGAGACAATACCTAAAATACAAAAAATAGCCATCTAAATGGAGCTGATGAGGATATATTGGAGTTCTATCAGCTGTTAGAAGATGTAAGTTGTGAGATGTATCCTGGATGTATGAAGTTCACAAAGTTGTCATTTACTATGCATCTACTGAATCTAAAAGTGAGATCAGGATGGACTAATAAGTTATTTACCTTGCTACTTGAGTTGTTAAAGAAGGCATTTCCGAGAGGTGTGAACTTACCAAAAGATTTTGGTGAGACAAATAAGATTAGTAAAGACTTGGGTTTTACTTATGAGACATGGGATGTATGCCCAAATAACTGTATGTTGTTCAGAGGTAAAGATATTTTGCTTGACACATGTGACATATGTGGTACTTCAAGATATAAAGAATGTGACAGAAAGATAGCTGCTATGAAAATCGAGAAACGAACAATATGGGGTCTCAAGAGCCATGACAACCATGTTTTGATGCAAAACTTACTTCCTGTTGTTGTGCGCAAAGCGTTGATTGAATTGTCAACCTTTTTCCGAAAGCTCTGTTCCAAGGTCAATGATAGGTTAGCATTGGAAAAGATTCAGGATCGAATTGCTCTCACACTTTGTCATTTGGAGAGAATCTTTCCTCCATCATTCTTATATATTATGGAACATTTGCCTATTCATTTGGCCAATGAAGCTTTAATTGCCGGTGCAGTCCAATATAGATGGATGTATCCTATTAGAAGATTTATTTAATAAAAGTATAAATACTTATTCTGATGTCTTAGTGTTTAATCAAAGTATAAATACTTATATTGATGTCTTGCAATAGGTTTCTTATGACTCTAAAAAAGTACATGCGCAATAAAGCTCATCCTGAGGGCTCAATTGCCTAAGGATATATACTTGAAGAATGCATGATATTTTGCTCTAGATACCTCAATAATGTGGAGACTAATGCAAACAAGCATTCTCGTAACCACGACGAAGATAATGCCAATAGTCGTATTATAGGCAATCGAAAAGAATTTCATCTTGACCATGTTACCTAGGTTCAAGCTCACCGTTATGTGCTTCAAAACTCAGATGTTGTGAAAATTTACCGAGAGTATGTTACTTGTAACTTTCTTGATGAACAGTTTACATATATCTCAACTCAGAAGTGACTTTCCCAGTGTGAATATTAAAGAAATTGAACGCCTTCATCATGAAAAATTTCATGAGTGGTTCAAGAATTATGTGAGTAAACTAAAAAAATATACATACACCTTTACATTTTTAATAACATTTTGGGGTCATCTTATTTAAAATGAGTCATTATATTTTTATTTAATGATAAAACAGATTGAAAATTTGAGGATTTCTTCTGGTGACACATTACCAGAGGACATCATCACCTTGTCCAGAGGCCCAAGTAACTGGTAAAGAAACACAATGCTTATGTTGTACATGGATTTAGATATCGCGTAAAATCCCTTGATGCAAGGAAGAAAACACAAAATAGTGGGGTAATTTGTAATGCGAGTACCAGTTGTTATGCTAGTTCCAAAGACAAAAGGCTTCAAACTGGAGTTGTCCTTTATTATGGATTTTTAACCGACATTATTCAAATTTATTATTCAAGTAATTTGAAGTACAACTTATTTAAGTGTGATTGGATCAACAATGAAAAAGGGCTAAAGATATACTTATTCGAGTTCACGTTAGTAAACTTCAACCATGTGATATATAATGGTAGAGAGTATTCTGATGAGCCATATATTCTTTCAACTCAAGCTGAGCAAGTCTGGTATGTCGATGACCCACTAGAACCAGATTGGAAAGTAGTCGTGAAAATGAATAGAAGGGATAATTTTGATGTATATTCCTAGGAGTGGCAAGCTGAAATGCATGCTTCAATTGAACTAGACGATCGTCCAATATTTGATGATGGTAATTGGGTAAGAGAAGAAGTTGAAGCAGTCGAAGTTGATGATAATGACAACGAAGATGTTGAACACGATGAATGTGACATGTGATGGTATGTCATTGAAACTAAATATATGTAGAATTGTCAGTTATGTATATCATTTTTTATATTAGAATTCTGATGAGACATATATTGTTTGAACATTCTGTGCATGCTTCTTTTCTAAGATATGTAGAATTATCAGTTATGTATATCATTTTTTATTAATTGTTTTAACTTATTAATGTTGTGCAGTTACTTATGGCTACAAAGAGGAAACATAATGGGAGGACGATGACTGATGTCATTAGCAAGATAGTCGGATCATCTTCTACGCATAACTCACCTTCAAGGGATAGAGGAGACTGAGTTGATTTTCGATCTCGATTTGGGCTTGTTTCAAGTCATACACCTTATAAGGCCAGCGGTGCCAATAAATCAGGTTATTATATTAGTCCATCTTTGATTGTTTACAAACTTATTAAATAATTTGATGATACAAAACCACTTATTGGCTTAGGTTGGAATCAAAATCATATTCATCACCCTCCACATCCTCTGAAACATCAAAATAGGGTTGATCTACCATCTGGCTCAGGTTGATCTTTTACTTTTATGAAAATTGGTGGTAATGTCTTTGATTGTTTACAAACTTATTAAATAATTGGATGACACAAAAATCACTTATTGTCTTAGGTTGAAATCAAAATCATATTCATCACCCTCCACATCCTCCGGAACATCAACATGGGGTTGATCTACTGTCTGGCTCAGGTTATGTGATTGAAAACATAATTTTTTTTAATGTTCATTTGATATTTTTAATGTTTAATTCATCAATTTTGTATTTATAATAATGTTTATGATGTTATTTTCTTATTAGGAAATACAACGAACACATCTGTTTGTTTGAAAAAAGGTAGAGGCCGGAGTAAACCCATTGCAAGATGGAATTTGAAAACAAAACTTCAGTTGGAGATTATTCCTAAAGAGAAAATTGATGGGCCAGATAGAGTAGAATTTCAAACACAACTTAGTGTTATGGCTCGGAATTCATATAGGTTCCCACTGATTTATACATCATTTGATCAAATGCCCCAACCTATCATTGACGACCTTTGGAGTGAAATTAAGTTATTGAGTTTTTTTGTTTCTTTTTCATCAAATTTTCACTTAATTAACTTATACAGTTATTTCTCACTTAACTTGTATCAGGATAAGACTACACTTCCAGATGAGGCGAAATCTTCTATCATTGATAATTTTGGTCGAAAGTGGAAGTAAGGGAAACATGAAATCAAGAAAAAACATTTCAAGCCATATGAGGATGATGAGGAGAGGTTAGCTGAGGTTACCACTGATGTTATTCCTCTTAAATAGTTGGATTTGATGATTGATTACTGGAAATTAGACAAAACAATGGTAATTGAAAGTATAATACAATTGATATACTTTTTGCTATGAGATCAAGAGTAATAAAAATATTATCGACTCGTGTATAACAGTTGAAAGTGGAAAAAAACACCAAAAATATTGCTCAATACAAGTTCCAACATTGGCTTGGGTGCCTCCCACTTTCTGAGCTAACAAAACAACATGTTTATTTTTGTCAATTTTAAACTTTTATTTATATTATTATACAAACCTCATCAATAACTTCTTTATGTTAATTCAGTTGTTGAGTCAGGGAAATGAGCCATGTCGTATAGATAAGTTTTGCAAGTCTTGTGCTCCAAATGGCAAGCCTCCAATTAACTAAGATACGGCTAACCTCATTGTGAGTCTAATACTTTTATGTGTATTATGCAACTTACAATCTCGTAATACTCACTTATAATGTGATTTTTAATACAGACTCAAATGAGGAAGAGTATATCTCGTGTACCGGAGGTAGAATGCACTAGAGAGTTAGAAGAGACGTATGGACTGAGGTTATGGGTACAGATGGCCATGGTCATGTAAAGTGTGCGGGGCAAGGGGTTAAACCATCTTGGTATCGACGAACCCTTTTTTCATATGATATTATGAAGAAAGAAATCCTAGAAGAAGTGACACAAGAAGTAAAAGAAGGGATAAGGGAGGAAAATGGACAAATGAGAGTGGAGAAGGAGCAAATGAGGAATGAAATATTAGAGATGAGGGAAGAAAGAGAACGAATGAAAGGGTTGATGGAACAAATGGCGAAAAAGATGACCCAGACGCGAGTGGAGATGACTCAAGACGTCGTAGAAGATGTTGTGTCATATTTTGGACTTGGTAGTTTTCCTTTAGCACCATTCGTACCATCTGCCACTCCATTTCAACCAACCACTGCTCAATTTCAACCTTTTGACACTAGACAAGTATAAAAGCATCACATTGATAATCTAATTTGCAAATAATATATTTCTAATATGATTTCAAATGTAGGATTTTGATTCATCTAACACAGATAGAGCATCTAGCACACGGGGAGCATCTAGCACAAATTGGTGTAGGTGCAAGTACGTCAAGGAATGACTTGGCTTGGAGCGGTAGGAACCATATATGAAGGTAAAATATATTGAATCAACTTTAATTTCATTTATAATCTCATATTCATGTCCTTGATAAGTTTCTCTATGATTGGTTTGAAGGATCTTTGAAACTTTAGGAACAACTCCCATATACTTATTTTACCTACTACAATTTATGTTTGAAGGATATAAGAATGTGACTCAACTTGTATTTGTGTGTGAAGGATTTATATGTATAGATGGAAAAAGAGTTCTTTCTGGCATTAATTGTGACTCAACTTGGTACATTTGAAGTTCAGAATTTAATGTGATTTACCTCTGTTTTTTTAATACATTCGTTTGGGGTTGTTTTTTAATATATTCGTTTAGGGTTGTTTTTTTTAAAAACCGTTTGGGGTTGTTTTTTTTAATACATTAGTTTGGGATTATTTTTTTAAATACATTCGATTGGGTTTTTTTTTAATACATTTGTTTGGGGTTTCGAAACAAAGCAGTTTATAGATGTCTATTTCTTTGTTCAATTGTCAGCATTTACACATATTTCTTGAGTTTTCTATTTAATTGTATTTTTACATGGTCAGCTAGCCCACAGTTGTTCTAAATGCCCGAATTCTTGTTTAACTGTGTTATGTTGAAATTCGTTTCTTTTCTTATCAGGTGTTAAATTATATAATTTTATGGGATTATGTTGTCTCTCTTTATGTTATATCTTTTTTTCCCAAGTATGAAGAATATTAAGTTGAATCTGAATACAGATAAAGTTAACTAAAATGTGCAAACATCAAGGATGTTGTCTTTTTCTTCCTGCGTAGTTTTTTTTTTTACATTTACATTCTTATATGCAAACTAGGAAAGTAGTGGCAGCGGAGGAAGATGTTGATATTCCAGCTTTGCAGTTACAGTTAAACCAAACACAGGCTATTTCATCGGTATTTTCTAGACTCTGATACATTAAGAAAATTTAATTTCCTTGATTGGCTTTAAATGTATTTATTTATTTATTATATATCTTATTTGTTATTCTACAAGTTCAACTATACTGTTAGAATGGGTAGCGTTGTATTTTTGGCTTCATAGAAACAGATTAGTTTGGGAGATATCTGAACTGGAAGTACTTTGATGTTGGCAGTCAAGTTTAGTTTATTATCTTGCTTTTGTTTTGGGTGTTTAGTTGGTAAATGGGTGTTTTGGGTCCTTAACAAAGGAATCTTTAACATGAAGAATTGTTTGAAACATAGGGGTGTAATTGTAATGTTTTCGTTGGATACATTAAGTTAGTGATATATTGCATTTTTTTGTGAATTTGCTATTAGTTATATAAAAAATAGTTGCACTAACACTATAAGGGGTCTATTTGTAATTTTGAATTTTACAGTATTTTTTCTAATTTAATTATATTGAAACTGAAAAATATTTTCAAAAAAAAAATGAAAAACCAACTTTCGCACTGCCTTGAGAGCCGTTGTGGATAAGTGTATTTACCACTTATCCACATTGGCTCTTTAGCCGTTTACTAAAGAGGCCAAATTTAATATTTTGGCCTCTATCCACAACGGCTTCCAAGCCATACTTATAGGGGTTGCGAATACTTGCGCAATGAGTAAAAGCAGTTGTGGAAGTATTAGCAACCCTCACGGATACAACGGCTAATAAGGCGTTGCAAAGTCGTTGCGGATGACTATTGGCAATGCCTATTGACTTAAGGCAACCGCTTTTAGCCTTTGTCAAAAAAATAAATAGATAAATTCTTGTAGTGAAAGTATATATATCTGTTTGTTTATACTTGAGTTTAATAACATGACTAAGAACGTTCGAGAGTTCCAAAAGATTTGGTCTTATTGTTCTGACAACTTCTAACAAAGACTGAAACCTCTTTTTCACATTAGTTCCACTTTGTGAATGCAACGAAACCAGAGGATTCTCCCTTGATACTTCTAATATTCCAGGGAAGTTGTGCACTTCTAGTAATACTACATCAATTCTAGTTCCTTCATGAACATATACGTATCTAAATAAATTATATGAACAACCTATATAGACAATAAAGCAACTCATCATATGTTTTAAATGACACAACGTAGGATGTCAAGAACACGTCTTCAAACTTCAAGAATAACACGAGAAAACACGAAATACGCAAAACATAAATTTTATTAAAAAATATATTATTATAACAATGTTAAAAGCCTATATTTATAGAAGCACTTCTCTAAATCTTAAAATGATTGAAACTCTTCTAACCTAGCTCTATAACTAATAGAACTTTTATTGTTAGGGACATGCCGTAGACGATAGATTAAAGTAGGGCATTGGTTATGTAATTATAAACTTGTTTTTATCTATAAAGCGCTTTACCATTGATTTACATAAATTTTATAGGCATTCGCTAGTCATATTTAACACCTAGTAATATTTAACACTGACACTTTGGGAAAGTGTACTTACTACTAGCGCATAAATGGTCCTAAGGGGTTATACTCATAACTCGGAGTAGATTCTATGCTTAATTATGTAATCAATTGATTCTTGGAGGAATCGAGGAAATTAGAAAAGTCTAGTACTTTCCTAATCGGGAATATTAATTAATTAATGAATATTAAATAATTAGACTATTTAATTAATCATGGTGGAATGATTAATTAATGGACCTTGAAGGGTCCAAGTAATTTATTTATTTAGGCTAGGCTTAGTTAAATAAATAATTAAATGGCTAGCTTAATTAAAGTTAAATTTTAATTAAGTATTTAATTAATTGGATTAATCCAATAATATGTGACTCGGAAGACAAGAGTTAAATCAAGTAGAAAATTCTTGGTCTCCAAGACACAAGACGGGGGGCAGTTTAGGCATGTAATTAGGGGAGGATTTTTCCTTCGGATGTATTGTTATGGTAGTATATCAAAGTCAAATATAAGATGAGGTAGGAGAGCGTTTACATGGAAGTGGAACTCTTTCTTATGCTTGTTAACTAAGAAAAGAATTCTTAATTAATAGAGAAGTAAACTAGGAGATAAGTCTGGGAGAGAGAAAAGAGAGAAAATTTCATCATCTTTTTCTCTAGCAAAATAGTCCCCTAGCCTTTTATTTTGGAGTGATTTTTTTCAAGTGTTGAGATTAATCACTCACTAAATATATTCCCACATCCTTTTAGTAAAAATCCTTTAGTTTAGAAAGAATTAATTCACTAGCTAGCATCAAGAATGAATTAATTGGAGATTTGAAATAGAGTGTGAAATACCGTTAGAGGCATCACGTTTGGGGTGCTCGAACTGGAGATACAAAGCAAAATGAACGGCGTTTTCACTGGGCCATGTAGAACGAGTCCGGGGTTGTTAGTTTGATCCATCCAACCGAAATTATTTTAGTTAAGCGATTTGTGTAAGTATTTATCGCTATATGTTTATCGTAGTCAATAGAGCAAATTAGTAGTCTCGTTTAGTGGATAGCTTTAATTATAAATTTTTTAACTCCACTGCGTTAAGCTATCTCTTGGACTAATCAACCCAACACTTTTAATCGCAAAAATCCATTAATGTTACCCCTAACAGAACGCATCCTTTGCCAAAAATTCTGGTATTGATGATATAAAGTGTGCTAAATCAATTGACAAAAAACTTTTTCAAATCAGCCTTTTCATCTTTGACCAAAGTTGTACAAGCTGTTTTCCTTGTATTTCTCTACTTGTTTGCATCCGCTTCCACCAATCTAATGCTCTTCCTTTGAATTTGTAACTATGAATTTTGCCTCTTTCTCCTTAAAAATTATCGTATAGTTGACAAAAATTCTCCACTTTATATTCTAAATACAAATAATCCCCAATAACTAGATAGTATATTATTTTTGAAGGGATAGTTTGCAGTATCATAATTGTTTCTTAAACCATCATGATAAATAGCAATATGAGACCATTCACGATTGATAAAATAAAATTCCTCATACTCCACATCATCATCATATAATGAAGTACATGCATGAAACTCACACCACGCTGCAGGATCACCATCCATAGTAGGTTGGATCGGAGGAAAACCACCATTGCGAGCTCGAATATAGATAACATTCATATTCCTACTAGTTCCACAAGCACCAATCTTCCTATTCATAAACGTTGATTGCTCATGTTGGAATCCAGCAAGAGTCATCCTGGATTCACCTATCGCAGTATGGTTGCTACTATCACTACTAATTGGTCATCTCATCCCGAGCACAATGAGGCTTTGAATACAACTTGACGTAGCGAAAGCCACAGATTATGAAAGATTGAAGAATACGTTTTCAAACTTCAACACTAATTCGAGAAAACTCAAAATATCCAAAGCATTAATTTAATTAAAAAAGTATTATTATAACAATTAAAAGAAGACTACATTTATAGAAGCACTTCTCCAAATCCTAAAAGGATTGGAACTCTTCTAACTTAATTCTAATTAATAGGACTTTTATAACTTACTATAAATCAAAGATGACTCTCCTAACTTATACGCTACATGTCTAGGAATCATCCATACCAAAAATAATTCGAAAACTCGTCCACAAATAAATAAAAAATAGAAAAGTGGTCAAAAAGTGAAAAAGGACTTAATTTTTACTTAAAAATAGGAAAAATCTCATTTTTGGTACTGTAGTTAACCACATGTATACTTTTGATACCAAACATTTTGGAAATCTCACTTTTGATACAAACATTGCCATTTTGTATCACTTTTGATATTGCCTTTAAGTTGGTAACGGAAATATGCACGGGAGGTAGGGGTGGCATTAGTTGGGTCTGGCCCAGACCCAGACCCAAAGTTTTGGGTATGGGTCTGGCCCAGACCCGATACATTGGGTCTAGAGCTAGACCCAGGCCCAATGGGTCTAGTCATTGGGTCTACTTTTGAGACCCAATGTTTTGGGTCTAGGTCTGGGTCTGGACCCAATCTTTTGGGTCCAGGCCTAGACCCAATTCTTTTTTGCATTTTTTGGGCTTTTTTGTGTATTATTTTTGGGCTTTGTTTGGGTTCTATTTTTTTCAAGCAATTATTTCTCACACACACTTACACACACATATACATATATATATATATGTATGTATTTATATTTATATACATATAATTTCACTAATATATACACACATATATATATATACATGTGTACTAAATGGTTCAACTCAAAAGTACGAATATTATTCCTTACGTTCAGAATGCTCACGGGAAACGAAAGTATTTTCAATTACATACATACTGTATTATACGAATATAATCCGAGTTTTAATTAATAGAGAGTTAGAGACCGCATGCATCATCAAATTTTTGGAAAGGACCAGGAGTTGATTACAATATTATTATTGACATATAAAAAGAACAAATAGTCAATAACTAAAAATATTGACAAAATTTAAATTCATAATAATCACTAATTCTTCAATGAAATTCTGAAGGATAGCAGCTTAATAGTCTGCTAATTTTGATAATTATTTATTGGGAAAAAAAAGCACGAAACATTAATTTTCTTAATCTCCATAATACCAGATATTATTTCTTCCATTAGTTCATCAAGTAATAACAAGTGGAATCAAAAATGAAAAATGTAAACATATATATATATATATATATATAGAGAGAGAGAGAGAGAGAGGAAACGGTTTCGTTTTGAGAAACACTGAATCAGCGACTTCAAATTCCTAACAAAAATGTGAAAGAAAAGGAGGAAATTCAAACAGCAAATATATATATGTATATATATATATATATATATAAATACAGAAATTAAAATAAGAGCAAAAGCAACAGAAATTAAATTAAAACCCCTAAATCAGATCGAAAGAAACACCCATTTCGCATTTCACCCTGATGAATACATATATTTGCATAATGCCTCAGATACTAAATGAATTTTGAAGATCTCAAACTTTATATGAACAATAAAAAATATACAAAAAGTTCAATGATTCTCAAAAGAAATAATACACACAATTTAGAATAATATATATATATATATATATATATATATAAAATGTGATGATGATCATTTAGATTGCTTTTCAGCTTTTCTTCTGGCCCTTCTCTCTCTAGAGCTTAAAGATGACTTGAATCCACCATTTTTAGACTCTTCTCTCTCTTCCAAGTCTCTCAATGAGACATCAAGCACAACTTATGTATACACACACACACACACACATATATATATATATATATAGAGAGAGAGAGAGAGAGAGGGTATATATGTACATCTCTGAGCTCAGCAAAACTAACAGCATAGAACGTAAGAGCAGCAACAGCAACAATCCCTACAACTGGAATTAGACTATTTGGGCCTGTTTTAAGAAAAATGTATTTGGGCCTATGGGTCTGTGGGTCTAGACTCAGACCCAGACCCAATTAAAAAGAATTTATTGGGTTTAGGTTTGGGTCCAGACCCAATAATTGTTTTGGGTCTGGACCCAGACCCAGACCCAAAGTTTTGGGTCTGGGTCTGGGCCAAACCCAACCAATGCCACCCCTAACGGGAGGTACGCGTGGCCCTTAAATTCAGGCTGAGGAGGGAATAAAAAAGAGAAAAAAATGTAGAATTGGGGAATAACACAAAATTAGGGTTTAGGAAAGGAAGAAAATTGGGAATTTCTTCAATACTAGGGTAAAAATCACATCATTTCTCTATTTGCTCAACTTGCTATGTTGGAGGACAAAGAAGAAGACATTTTTCTTCCAATACTTGAAGAAATTGACCCCTTCTTACCAAATATTTAAGAAATCACACTAAATATTGAATAAATCCCGATTCTCACTACTACAAAATACACTATTACAACGCACCTATTACAGCAGTTCTGGTAAAACCGCTGCACGGAGGTACCTATTATAGCGGTTCATTGGAAATCGCTGTAATAGGGTAATTTGGTTTGAACCTATTACAGCGGTTCGTCTTGAACCGCTGTAATAGGTCAACTGGTGACCTATTACAGCGATTCGGTGTGAACCGCTGTAATAGGCAATTTCTTTTCCATTTAACTAGCTAGGGGCGGCCACACACACACACATCACGACCTCTCTCTCTCTCTACTCTCTCTCACTCTCGGTCCACCACCACCACTCGGAGCCGCCGCCGACACCACCACCACTCGTTATCTCTCTCTCACTGCCGCCACCACCACCGTGCTCTCCTCCGCCTCCAGTTTCTGTTGAAAATTGCCAGATCTGGCGTTGATTTGAACGGATCTGATGTTTTTTGCTGTTGATTTGATTGTTAGAGTTGGTGCCCAGCGCACCAATTATTGGGCGCCATTCTTTGTAATAGTAACTCTAGAATTGAACAGTCATTTTCATATAAATAAAGTCAATCTCTTTTATATGTGGCATGTCTTTATTCTTAAATTAGTTTTTACTTTGGCTTAGAATAAAGTCCCGAAGGATCACACATAGCTATATATGAGACATCATTGCACATTGGGTGTGGCAATAATGGAATATGTCTCGAAGGCTGTGATCTTTAAACATTGTTCCAAGTCGTGAAAGGGTTCATCAAGATAAAGGGATATCGATGCAACCCAAAAGACTTGCTCATATGATGCATACTTTGGGAGAAGTGTATCTCGTTCCATAGATACTGGCACGGTGAAAGCCAATGCATATATGAGGGTTGCCATTGTGGTAATGGGCGAACTGAATAGCCCCATGGAAGTTCCTAAAATGGATTCCCAGTCGAATGTGGAACTTCCAGTGGTCTTGTAGTATAAGAGAAATCCTTATGGACCTAAGATTCCATTGGATGTTTTATGCGTAACGGCGCATGTTCTTGATTTGTTACATGATCACTTTAGATGATCGAATATGGGCAAACTCAGACATGCACGTCTTACGTAGTAAGGCACGTGAGAATCAAGAGGAATCTATCTCTGACATTAGCCAGTCGGTTAATCTCCTATGGTTACATAGTGAATCGACTTAAGGAATCTTCGGCCGAAGTATGATATCTAAAGAGGCATAGGGTTTCCTCGTTTAGATAGTCGAAGCCGATTTCACATAACGTGGGAAATATAGTATTGAATTAATAGAGCTTCGACCTTAGCCACTGCTCTAGATTCAATCGGGAGAATAGATAGAGAGATCTTACTTATACGAGGATCAAGATCGCAAAAGACGTATCTTTACTTTCGTTTTATCTAGGTCTTCGGGACCCTATGCTAGGTGGGCAACCGCGATTTGTAAGTGGCGAGAATTAGCTTGGTGACTAATTCGAGGCTTGATTAAATCAAAGGATTGATTTAATCTAGTACTTTCCATTTTAGGAAGGTACACTAGCACTGTGGGAAGGTGTACTTACTACTAGATAGAAACGAGCCTAAGGGGTCACACACTAACTCGAGAGAGTCACTGCTTGAATAGATGTGATTAATCAATTTCGAGGAAATTGAGGGAATGAGGAAAGTGTAGTACTTTCCTAGTATGGTGGTGGAGGAGGAAAAGAGTTTTCCCCTCCTCCAAGTCTTCATCATTGATAAGTTGTTTGACTTATCACCTCATAGGATAAGGATTACTAGAGATTTTGGGAGAAAGGAAGTTTCCTTTTCCTAATTGGACTATAGGTAATCTTCACCTATAAATAAGAGATGAAGGAGACTAAAATTAATAATGATTATTGCTGGGAAATCCGCCCCCCTCCTTAGACTAAAAATCGGCCACCTCTCTCCTCTTTCCAACAAGACGTTGTTCTATTCATGTGTTGAATTAAACAATTTAGAAAATATTCCTACCCTTCACATAATCAAGCCTAAGTTAAGCTTAGAATCGTTTTGTTGTCTAGCATGCAAGGCAAGACGATTGGTGACTTGAACGAGGTGTGGATACATCTTAGAGGTGCGACGCTTGGAGCACTCTAAACCGGGAGATACGAAAAGACGACGGGCAATTTCTCACCCAAGAGAAATTGTGTGGATTTGCACCACAGGGTTGCTGAGATCCAAAGTACGAGGTGAAATGAGATTTTTGAAAGGTATAATTTCGCTTACCTCCTTATCAAATTCGATCGAACCAACTTCATATTCCTGTTTTCGGGTGGTTGTACGTTTACTTTTGTAAATTTTAATTTCCGCTGCCACGAGCCACCCGAGGGAATGAGTCAACCCAACATTGATCGGATCTGATTTTTTTGTTGTTGTTTTGATCGGATCTGATGTTTTTTTTGTTGTTTTGATTTTATGTTTGCAGATTATTAACGATCGTGAGACTGGAAAATCGCACCCTCCATTCCACACTATCATGCGCCGTTCGGTGAATTACAATCGCAGCCGCGTGCGACTGTAGAGAGCGAGCGAGAGAGGAAGAGATTGCGGAGAAGAAGCAGGCAAAAGAGAATGAGTTGACAAAAAAGGTTGTATCGGAAGCCCCTAAGATCTGGCATTAATTAGGTCTATAGTTTGTACTATTGCAATATTTTTTATTTATCAATGGAAATTTGGTGAAGTAAACTGAATTATAGGATAAGTCAATAAGCTAGGTTATTACTTGTATTTAGTCTCTAAATCTGGATTTTATCTTTTTTGTCAATATTTATGCGTGTAAATAATCGATTGTATAAATCCATATTTACAGAAATTCTGTTGAATGAAGTGAATTCGTGTTTGCAGTTTTTTGTTATTCATTTTGTTTGTTTGAATTGGTTATATTGAAGTTACATTAGGTATATAAAAAAAAAAAAAAAAGCCTATTACAGCAGTTATTTTCATAACCGTTGTAATAGGGTGGGAAAAAAGATATAATAATAATAATAAATTCTTATGCAGCAGTTATTTTTAGGGAGTTAATATTGGCACTCCAAAAATTACTACTGGAGCTCCACTTTTCATTATTTTTAGAAAGAAATTTGTATTGAATAGTGAAGTGCCAATAACACTTTTGGAGTGCCAATATCATTTACCTATTTTTATAACCGCTGTAATAGGCCCAAAAAACCCGCTGTAATAGGTCATTTCTGTAGTAGTGTCTCTCCCTTTCCTAAACCTCAATTTTGTGTTACTTCTCCACTTTTACCCTTTTTTCCTACTTTTATTCCCTCCCCAGCTAGCTAGAACTTAATGTCCACGCGTAACTCACATGCCATTTTCCGTTACAAACTTAACAATGATACCAAAAGTGATATAAAATGACAATGTTTGCATCAAAAGTGATATTAAATATTTGGTACCAAAAGTACACAAGTGGTCAACTAGATATAAAAAATGAGATTTTCCCAAAAAAATACTATCAACAACTATTTTGTTATATAAACCAAAAACCTTGAAAAGGCTTCACCTATATACATAATGTTCCATGTTACTCTTCCCGTATCAAATATTATAATTGTTTAGACATCTTAGAAAATCTCGAAATTTTTAAGGTTATTGTCCTACATCACTAATAAATCATCCAACCAAACCATACAAATCAATATTCTTACACAAATATCTATAATACATATTCCTCAAAAGAAACTCAAAAAATGTTTTCGAATTCCTATCCATACGGAGCCTTAGAGTTTGAACAAGCTAGAGATCATCTGAAAATCAAATTGGAAGTTCATGAACTCTAAACTCATCCGAACAAAATGTTAAAAGTTTTATAATACTTTATTGAAAAGAAAATACAATGATAGTAGATGCTTGAAAAACTAGCATATCCATATTCAAGTGACCTAATTATACACTAGGTAGTTGAATTATTAAGCAAGAAATTCTGTATTTGTGTCTCATAATAATACCCATTGGACTGAGAAGCATCAGCAGAGAAAACCATAGCACCATTGACATCAAACCCATTATCTTCCAACAACCCTAATGCCTCAAAAAATGCATCCCCTTGAATCCCCCTCCCATTCACTTCATAGCTTGGCAAAACCTTCTCTTTATCAAACTGCTGTGTCCTATTCTTGAACACTTCCAAGTACGCCTCTGGGGTTTTGACCTTATCAGTATAAAACTGGTAATTCACATAATCTATGACATCCTCGTATCTTTCGTATAGCTCAATGTAAGGAAAGATAGTGGTGTGAAACGGAGCAATGGTTGCCACAGAGATCAAACTCTGGTTCTTCAACAAGGTTATTAGCTCCCCTATGCAGTAAGCAAAGGTGTCGTTGCTGTGTTTAGGGAACCTCTCGTAGTCGATGTCGATTCCATCGAGATGGTAGTTTATGATTAGGGTTTTTAATGAGGAGAACGCGTTAGATATCCAAAGGTTTGTGTCGCGGGGATTGTACCATGAGAGGACTTTCGAGCCGAGGCTCCAGCCGGAGAGGCTGGCTAAGGCTTTGACATTGGGGTGGCGGGATTTGGTGGCGGCCACCGCGTTGGGGGTTAGGGTGGTGGCCCAGTACGGTGAGAATACGCCGTTCTGTGTGTTGCCTGAGGTGTTGGCGTCGATTGCAAAGCTGAGTATGAAGTGGAAGTCTATGCCTTGTTGGATGGGGACATTGTCGAATTGTATGGGAATTCCAGTGGCTCCTATGTACTCCATCATCACCTTTCCATCTGAAATTTATAATACATATAGTTAGGGAAACCGTGGAATTATCGATTTAATGTCTATATTGTTCTCCTATTTTATTTCATTATCATATGGGTTCCATTATAATTTTGATCTATTAGTTACAAACTTGCAAAATTAGTCTTATAGGACACATTGTTTACAATTTTAGTCCCAGTCATTAATGAATGGATGGAAATTATTAGTTTCCTCACATGTCTAGAACATGCCCATTACTTAATTTGGGTTAATTTCATTAAAAAATCTTAATTCAAGAAAACTCACTTTTGATTTGGATTTAGGGTGTAGGATTGTAAAAATTAGGGGGGTATTTATACAATTTATTCTAAAGCTTTAACCGCACATGCATGCCATTTGTGAAATTTCATCCACTTTCTCATTTTCTTTTGTAAAAACAAGAATCCTAAAGGACTATTTTTACAACTTTTAGAATAATAAAAGTAAAATTGTAATAGACCCCATCCTATCCTATGAGACTGATATGCAATTTTCCCTTTATTCGATTCCGGGTTAAATGCGAATCTGTAAAAAGAATATCTGAATCTCAGGCGGATTTATTTTCTATCTAACAATTTTTAGATCACTTAAGTATGTTCTCCTGTGGTGAAGAAGCAAATTCAAGGTTGCTTCTTCTTGAGAATTCTGAGCATATATACTCATCAAGACTATTTAATTCCTTTTTGTTTATCTTACTAGTTATATGCTAAAGATAATAATGCCTTTAAGTGACCTTTTCTGGTAATGTGAAGAAAGTTATATGGTTCAAGATTTCTCAGAGTCCATCAAAAGGGTTTTGGATCATTAATTAAGGAATTAATCTAGAATAACAACAAAGAAAAATAGAAATCATGTATAAAGTCTTAAGAACGTAATTATTTCAGTAAATCTTTAAATTAAATGCACTGTGACGATCTCAATTCCAAAAAAAAAAAAAAAAAGGTACTGTGGTAGAGATATAAATTTAAGTACTTACCACAAAGTAGCTGAAAACTTAAGCCAAAAGTAATAAATAGAAGGAGATGAAGTTTAATGATCATTTTGCTCTTCTAGTTTTTTAATATATCTTTTCCTGTCTTGTGAACAAAGTTTGTATATATAGGTTTTAGGAATTGGGCTTCTTGGTTTTCCCATTCGATGGCAGAAAAAAACAATTGGATGAACTATAAAGTATATATATGCGGGAACAAATATGCCATTTCTGGAAGACAACAGGGAGTCATTATCAAGTAATTACTAAGTTCATTTATTATGAAGTTAAAAAAATAGCCTGCATATTTTTTTGTATATTATTCTGAAGACAAATTTCTTGTCATGTGACACGCAAAAACCTAGCAAGTGCACCAAATCGTACAAGTAATATAGTGGAATTTTAAGTCCGGATTATCGTACCCAAAGAACAATGTATTTAAGTATTGAAACTACTGTATTATCTAATTCCAAGTTAAGGTGAGATTGTTTAAATAAACTAAAAAAAATTAATTATATAAAACATGTAGAGATTGAAAAATCAGAGGGAGAGAGATAACTAAGACACATGATCCAACCAAACTACTCCTTATCGATTATGAAGCGTCTTACTCAATTATTAACTCATCATGCTGTGGCGGAAGCTCCTAAATTATACACTACCCAATCACTTGGTATAGTGTGTCTATGTTCATTAAAGATTCCCTACATCCCTATATGAGGATTCGAATAATAAACATGCATTAATAGGATTTATGAGATTCCCCGTTACCGAAAGGCTACATGAATGAATCGAATCTATCCCTAGTCAATTCTAAGACGTGATGTTCAATTGCTCAAACATCCTTAACCTATATCATCTCGGAATCTAAGCTAAGCAATTCATCAAACAAGTAGTGATCAAGCACTCATAAGCATTAAACACAACAAATTGAACACATAACATGCCAAACAATAATCAAAAACACAAACTTTATAAATGATAATTCATAGTTTGTCCTTCACACGGCCTTAGTCAAACGAGTTTAGTTCATGATCGAAAAGAAAGACAAATCATAATCTTTAGAAGACATGTTCAATAAACTAATCTCAAAAGAAAGTGAAAAACTCCTTATTACAATGTTGATTTCCTCAGTGTTGCTTTAGTCCTCCTTAGACAAATTCAGAGTCTTCAAGCTTTTTATTTGATTCCTATGGTTTTCCCTTGCTTCCCTAGGTTTTTCTCTCAATCTGTGTGTTGTAAAAAGTTTGAAAATCCTCAAAATTGACTTAAAGCGCATATTTATAGGCTGCTGTCGCGGACGGAATGCTGCGGTATCGGAGTTGGGATGCTGCGGCATCCTGGAGTCAAGCCGGGCAGTCGTTATACACAGTGATGCTGTGGCATCCTAAATGTGATGTTGCGGCATCACATCCTTGTCGACACTTTTCTTGATTTTTCTCTCATCTTTTGGATCCAATGATGCTCTATACCTGATACTCACAAATAAAACAAATCAAGGTATGTGAGATAAAATTCACTACAAAACGAGCCAAATCCAAGAAAAGAGGAATTGTTTTTACGAGCTTATAATACGAGCTTATCAACACCCCCAAACTTGAGTTTGATCGTCCTCAAGCAACGAAAATAAAGCTCACACATAAGCTCGATGAATTGTTTTTACAACTCCAACACATAAACGCATGACACTACCCCTTAAAGCAAGATTTATGAAAAATTACTCATTCATCAAAAACATTAAAGATTCATATGTCTCAAAATATCTTCATCATTATCCCCAAGTCACGATTCCTATGTCTTTTCTATGTCAAGAATCCAAATTAGGCAAGATTAAGCAAAAAAATCAAACTTATTGACATAAATCAACTTCGAATTTGTAAATTTATTTGAATCCACAATACACAATAACCATGATCAAAAGGTCTTTTCGGCTTGTAATGTAAGGCTCGGGTGTTGGCTTGGTTAGGGAAAACATGGATGAAAGTGACTAAAGGTCTAGAGAGCCTAAAACTTGATATCCTCAAGCTATACTCACTAAATAAGTATCACATATATAGCCTAGTTGAGATTTTTTTTATTTCTCTTTTTTTTCGATTATGTTTTTTTTTCTTTTCGACTATTTTGGCTCAACTTTATTTAAGTGTTTCTCACATACTTATCTTTCATCTAATATACCTCAAAACCTTCATCAATTCTCAAAATAAACCACCTCAATCTTGTTACTCTTATGTGCAAGAGACAACAAAATGCATACCCAATCATAGCTAAAAAGATATCAAGTTCTACTCTCTCATAACCGGGTAATTCATTCTTTGTTTTTCTTCTAGGCTAAAGGGTAGTTGCTATGGTTCATGAAAGAAATCGAATGGTGGTCTATATTGTACTTAGCATACCCCATTCTTATCATTAAGGCTCAAATAAAGGTCTAGAGGTAATGAATATAGTACAAGCTAACGTAAGGGTAAAGACAAATCAAAGATGGCCTAAATCATATCATGGTCACGCAATATCAATGCACTCATCAAAATGAAACAAACGTAGAGGTTCTATGTCTCGAGTCCTCTAAAATTCACATAATATTGACTAACACGAATGTCAAGACACGAACTACACATGGTGATCACAATTAAGGGGTTTTGACTCGGAACAATTTGAAACAACAAATTCGTCATGCTTTATCAAAGAAAATAATTTTTCATAAAAGATTATTCAAAGGGCTTCACTTGCGAACATGTGGACAAATTGTAAAAAAAATAAAATATTCGGGCACAAAAAAATATAAAACATGTATATGCAATTCATGTATCCTACCCCCAAACTTAAAAATTAACATTGTCCCCAATGTTATAACAAGAAATTGCGAAGAGAATGAAGATACTGCCCTGATTGGAAACGTAAGAAGCGTTTCCAAATTAGTCCGATGAAGAACTTGGGTGTGTATCAACCGTTGTGCACCATACTCGTTGAAACGAGTCAAAGAAAAATCAACCAAAAGCTCCACATCCTAACTCATGAAAACAAGAGAAATGTTTAAACAAAACAAAAATTAAAGTAATAGGGAAGGATTAGTTCATCACGTGCCAAACTAAACAGAAAATGAAAAGAAAGCGATAAAGAAAAACGACTACGATGTTCATGCAGAGAACATCAAAATAGATTACCAAAATAAGGAAACTATGGGACATATCCCGTAAAAACATAATCAATGAGCATCGTCCTCAGGTGGCGGAGCATGTGCATGCTGAGCTTCAAACTTATCTAAGCGGCGGTGAACTCGAGCCAACTCCCGAATGAGTACGACATTCTGTTGAATGATGTAGAAGTCACGGTCCCACTGAAAAGCCGTGAATGGTAGGATAGGACCTAAATCGGGAATCGAAGCAGCTTCATCATGATTTGCATCTAAAGTGTTTGCAACGACTGAGTTTTTGAGTGAGGCCCAAGTGATGGGTGAAGGTGGGCTCAGGAATACATCCGATGAGGTGCCACTGATGTTGTTACGAGCATAGAGCATAGTGGTCTATATTGTGCTTAGTTGATATGGTTCACGTAAGTGTCCCAGCCAAAGGCGCAAAAAACTTAACACCCAAAAACCTAGCAAGTGCACTAGATCGTGCAAGTAATATAGTGGAATTTTAAGTACGAATTATAGTGCCCAAAGAACAATGTATTTAAGTATTGAAACTACTGTATTACCTAATTCCAAGTTAAATCAAATATTTGAGGTGGAATAGTTTAATTAAAATAAAGCAAATTGATTATGTAAAACATGTAGAGATTGGAAAATCATAGGGAGAGAGATAACTAAGACACGTGATCTGACCAAACTACTTGTTATCGATTATGAAGCGTGTTACAATTATAACTTATCATGCTATGGAGGAAAATCCAAAATTATTTACAACCCAATCCCTTGTTATAGTGTGTCTATGTTTATTAAAGATTCCCTATATCCCTATATGAGAATTCAATTAATACACATGCATTAACATGATTTATGAGATTCCCCATTACCGGAAGGCTACACGAATGAATCGAATTTATCCCTAATCAATTCTAAGACGTGATGTTCCATTGCTCAAGCATCCTTAATCTATATCCTCTCGGAATCTAAGCTAAGCAATTTATCAAACAAGTGGTGATCAAGTACTTATAAGCATTAAACACAACAAATTGAATACATAGCATGCCAAGCAATAATCAAAAACATAAATTTTATAAACGATAATTCATAGTGTGAGCTTCACACTGCCTTAGTCAAACGAATTTAGTTCATGATCAAAAAGAAAGAGAAATCATAATCTTTAAAAGACATGTTAAATAAACTAATCTCAAAAGAAAGTGAAAAAATCCCTATTACAATCTTGATTTTCTCGTTGTTGCTTGAATTCTCCATTTTCGTAGACAAATTCGGAGTTTTCAATCTTTTTCCTTGATTCCAATGGTTTTCTATTGCTTCCCTAGATTTTTCTCTCAAATCCGTGTGTTGTAGAAAGTATATCCTCCTCCAAAACTGACCTAAAATACTATTTATAGGTTGCTATACGAGGACAGGATGTTATGGCATCGGAGTCGGGATGCTGCGGCATCCAAGAGTCAAGTCGGAAATCCGTTATACACAGTGATGCTGCGGCATCAACACAATCAACACCCAAGATTTGAAATATGAATCCTCCCAATCCAAAACCACAAAAATGAGCAAGAAATATACGGGTTTGCAGCAAGAATGACAACCCGTGGCCCAAAGAGACCCATACGCCCAATGCAAGTTTAACGGAGGAGCGACATTGATGTGGGGTGAGTCGACGATGAAGTGAGTGGTGG
Source organism: Buddleja alternifolia (assembly GCA_019426215.1). Classification (NCBI taxonomy): domain Eukaryota; kingdom Viridiplantae; phylum Streptophyta; class Magnoliopsida; order Lamiales; family Scrophulariaceae; genus Buddleja; species Buddleja alternifolia. Next base: position 27,800,829 of record CM033393.1, on the reverse strand, counting down.
GAAAGTGATGGTGGTTGTGCTGGCGAGTTGAGGGGATTAAGGATTTAGAGTGGCGATTTGGGGATTTGCTGTTAGGTATATGCCTTAGATGCCAATGAGGACAAATAGGTTGTCTAGGGTATCCAATTATGTTGTACGAACTTATCTTTAATAAAAGCATTTATTCTTTTTTTCATATAAAAGCTTCATGGCATTAATAAGTATTGAACAAGCAGTCCATGTGTATCGAGGTTGACTCTTCGGCTTTTATGGAATAAAGAAGTGGCACAGGAAGAGTCTGACTCCTGATCAATTAAGAGGGTTCGCAGGTCAAGGAATGTTAATTGGGTATTAAGATTCGACTAACACTTGCTCTGACAAAGAGTGCCAGTCGAACACTATGGGATAGTGAGACCATGTGTCATAGATATACCAATGGAATTGGTTTATTCGAACACGACTCGCAGTAATCCAATCACATGGGTATTTACTTTGACTGTCAATGATTGGATTACTGATCATAATAGTATGCGTGACCATTAGAACTGAGGGGTTATGATCAATGTGCTTGTACTATTGAATCTGTTACTAGAGTAGTTAAGCCCAAATCACCCTTTGGTGGGGCCAATCTCGAAGTGCGATCTTAATGAGTCAAGTAGCACTTGTGAAGTGATCGCCAAGATGGGATTCACTGTCTCGATAGTAAACGAGAAAGTATCATGTGCGATCATAGGCAAATAAAATTATAAGTCTTTGGCCAATTGAATGAAACTAACTCATGTAAGATATGGAGGGTAGTTTGGCAATTTCATTATGCTATGATTTATTGCACAGTATCAAGTTTAGTGAGTTTGACATATACCATGATGCTCACTTGATCAGGATACGGTATTTATGGTCTAGAGGTTCATAAATGATTCGTTCATTTTGTACTCAATTAGATTACGATGTGAGTCAATAGGACTGGCTAGGTGATACTCATATCCTATGGTAATTCCTCCCATTTCTAATTGAGACGAACCTAAAGAGTCGCACTATAAGAAACGAACATGATGTCTTTCTGGTTAATCTTTTAGAAAAATAAAATTAATTGAACGGATTGATTTAATGGTAAATCAATAAATTAAATATTTAATTTAATTAGATTAAATTAAATTATTTAAGTAAAGAATTAACTAAATGGAATTAATTAATTATATATATTGGATTTAAATGGGATTTAAATTAAATATATATTAAAAAGTGGACTAAGTTGACTGGGCCAACTTAAGCCCACCTTGACCGTCCATGGAGCCCTAAGGGGCAGCCATAATGAGTCCAAAGGAGGAATCTTACATGTTGTATAAGTCAAGAGAGATATAGCTATCTCCAACAGCAACAAGACTCCGAACCCTAATTGCATAACATAAAAAAAGAGGAAAACTCCTATCCCTACTACTCTCTCTAGCTGTCCACCACCACGAGGAAAGTTTTTGGGGATCTTTGAAAGGCTCGTTTCGTGTGAATCTTCGGAGACAGAAACTCTAGGAGAGTTGCTGTTACTCGAATTCAAGAAAATGAAATCGAAAAGGTACTCAATTTCGTTTATTCTTGTAAAACCTTTGAAAATCATCAAACCACACTAAAGTGATTCGACTTTAGGAATCCACAATTCTTCAGCTGCATTTTTCACTTAAAAGGAATCCTAACATTTGCTGGGGAGAGTGGTGAGACAAAAAGAATAAGAGATCGTGTGCAGTGGTGGCGACGCGGTGCTGTGGAGTTGCACTGGCGAGAGTGGTGTGGGGTTGCGCTGGTGAGAGTGGTGCAGGGTTTCGCCGGCGATTTGAGAAGGTTTGTGGGGATTTCTGAGTTTTCAAGGGGGGGAGGTTATGTTGAGCTGTGTGAGTTTGGGGTATACGTAATTTATCCCACCCTTTTTGGATAATTTTTTTTTCGTGATGCCGGTGTATCCTAAGGAAGATGTTGCGGCATCAGTATGTAGATTTTGGCTGAAACAACGCAGCCGTTATACACAGTGATATTGTGGCATCCTATTTGTTATACCGCGGTATCACAGAACAAACAATCTGCTCTATTGACTAGATCAAATTTTCCTTATTCCTCCTTTAGTGTAGAATCCTGCAAAAAAAACACGTAGACGTGAAACAAAAAAATATGAAAAGAACGAAAAAACGAAAAGAAACTAACAAAAGCAGAAAACTTGGGTTGCCTCCCAAGAAGCGCTTGTTTAAATTCGTTAGCTTGACTAAGAAGGGTTGACTTAGTTCGACAGATTAGTGAGCTCAACAATAACTTTGTCGGGATTCCAATTAGTGCCTTCGTAATGTTTAAATCGGTGCCCGTTGAATTTGAAAGTGCACTTTTCCTCATTAGCTACTTCGACTGCGTCGGATGGATAGATCTTGTTGACAGTGAAAGGACCCGACCACTTGGAGCGAAGTTTGCCTGGAAAGGGTCTAAGTCGTGAGTAGTAAAGTAGGACTTTTTCTCCCTCGATAAACTCTCTCGGAGTGACGCGTTTATCATGCCACTTCTTCATGCGTTTGACACGGAAAATCCTTACGTGTATTAAACAGCAAGTGGACTGGTCGTGTGTAGTAATAAAGTGGACAATAAAATCCAGGTTGTCGAACCTCAAGGACTTGTATTTTAGTTTATGATTTTAAAGCAATTGAAGAACTTAAACTAAAACAAGAATTAACTAAAATATTATGGAAGTAAGATATAAGAAACAAGATGTCGAAATCAAGATAGCTATGGAAAAGAGCAATTAAGACACATGTGTTGGCATAAATTAATCAATTTTCATTATAAACATGTTCTCATATTATTAAACTAATGTTGCTTTGGTGGAAAAAACCTTAAATAATTACTACCCGATTTCTCGGCTGTAATAATCCTATGATTAATTGATGGTTCTCTAGATATGTCTAATCGAGAATCTAACCAACAATCATGCATTCAAGTTCTAGAATTTCCCCGGATTAATCCGGCTAACTGCACCCGGGAATCTCTACCTATCTCTAGGGGCAATTCCCTAATTTTTACGGATTATGTGATGATCCTCTTTGCACCTTAAATTACCTTCTCTCGAACGAATAATTTAAGCAATAAATCATGCATATGGTAGCTAAGCATATGATGCATTCAAACAAGATCAAGACACAAAGCAACAATAGAATTAATATGAAAAACACAATTTATAACTCAATTATCATAATTTAGCCTCAACATGGCCTTAGTTCGAAGAATCTATTTCATCATAAAAGATCAAAGATAGGAACTTAAATTAAGATTCATATTCATAGACAAAAACAAATCTAAATCTAAGAAACTCCATCGTATTTTTGATGGTTGAACTTCCATCTTCATCTCTTCCATGCTTCTTGATTTCTTCACCTTCAAAGGTTCTTGATAATCTTCATAACTAATCTAAGGATGATGAAGATGATGATAGGATGTGTTTAGGCTCCCCCAATGGGGAATGTGTTTTCAAGTGTCTTTGTAGGATGGCCTCCAATCCTCCTTTTATAGCCAAAAGAATTCACCAACCAAGAACATGTGCTTCCATTCTCTTTTATTTCCACCTACCATTCTCTTGCTTTCCATCTACCAAGAATGTGAACTACCATTCTCTTGTTTTCCACCTACCATTCTCTTACTTTCCTCCTACCAAGAATGTGAACTACCATTCTCTTGTTTTCCACCTACCATTCTCTTACTTTCCTCCTACCAAGAATAGGAGCTGCCACTTTCGTATTTTTCAGCGCAGGGATAGTGTTTTATTCATAAACTTCTCCACAGACCTCCGAATTGGATGATTCAAGTTGCCATGTAAAGATAAGACATAGATATAAATCTTTGTAGAAGAACTCTTTATCCAATTCTGTCTCTAAAAATATCAAAATGGCGTTCCAACGTGGAGGTTGTTTCTGATTTGGCACCCAGGTTTGCGGAAATGGTACTAAAACATGATTTTGGCTAACTCCAACTTATTTCTTGCTTGTTTGGTCGTGGAGGTGTGAAGCATCTTGGCCTAAACTTGTTTTATACGTCGTTTTTCAGCCCGTTCTTCGATTGTATCCATTTAAGGCCTGAAATCACTTAATGCACGAATTAAATGCACATGTGCAAAGAATCAAGCGATAAATGAACCTAAAACATAAACGGAAAGGGGCTTAAAAACACGTAAAAATGACTCCTATCAGCGTTCTTTGTAAAGCTTGGCATTCTCATAAGATTTGAGTCAAAAACTCATCCATCTTGTTGAGCTGTAATAACCTGTTGTCACCTACAGCTTGCATGTCAAAGTTTAGAAATTTTATAGCCCAGTAAGCTCGATGTTCTAGTTCAATGGGTAAGCGATAGGCTTTACCAAAAATGAGGTGATATGGAGACATGCCAATAGGGGTCTTAAAATTAGTTCTATATGTCAATAAGGCATCATCTAATTTTAAAGACTAATCTTTCCTAGACATGTTCACAGTCTTCTCTAGGATTCTTTTAATTTTCCTATTCGACACTTCAACATGACTACTCGTTTGAGGATGGTAAGGCGTAGAGACCTTATGAGTTACACCATATTTACATAAAAGAGCATCAAATTGTTTATTACAAAAATGTGCCACCATCGCTAATAATGGCTCTAAGGGTTCCAAAACATGTAAAAACATGTTTTTTCAAAAACTTAACAACCACCGTAGCGTCATTAGTTCTAAGTGCCTCGGCCTCTACCCATTTAGAACCGTAATCCACTGCCACGAGTATATACTTGTTAGAACACGAACTTGGGAAAGGTCCCATGAAATCTATATCCCAAACATCAAATAATTCACATTCTAACATGTTATTCAGTGGCATCTCATGTTTCCTAGATATATTACCAACTCTTTGACATCTATCACATGAAGCTACATAAGCATAAGCATCTTTATCTTTAAAAAGAGAAGGCCAGTAAAAACCTGATTGAAGAACCTTAAATGCGGTTTTCGTGGGCCCAAAGTGGCCACCAACCTCACTGTCATGAAAATGGCTTAGAATGGAAGCCATATCCTCAGCGGGAATACACCTCCGAATGATGCGATCTGCATATACTTTAAAAAGAAAGGGCTCATCCAAAAAGTAATGTTTTACATCAGATAAGAATTTCTTCCTTTGATGAAAAGTTAACTCTGGAAGGAGGGTACCCATCACAACATAATTTGCAAAGTCAGCATACCAGGTGAGGGGTCCATTAACAATCGCATACATCCTTTCATCGTGAAAATCATCTCCTATGGGTATATCAATATTTGTGTCAAAGTTAGGAGGTTCAATTCGAGACAAATGTTCAGCGACTACATTCTCAACACCCTTTTTATCCCTAATCTCTAGGTCAAATTCTTGCAGCAATAGAATCCTTCTAATTAACCTGCGTTTAGCATCTTTCTTGGCAAGCAAGTATTTAAGAACAAAGTGATCTGTATAGACTACGACGTTATTCATAACAAGGTACGAATGGAACTTATCAAATGTGAAAACAATAGCAAGTAACTCTTTTTCAGTTGTAGCATAATTTAATTGCGCATAATTCAAGGTTTTACTAACATAATAAATTGTTCAAAATACCTTGTCCTTACATTGACCAAGCACGGTGCCAACTGCTGTATCACTGGCGTCGCACATAAGTTCGAAAGGTAAAGTCCAGTCTAGTGCCATCACCACAGGTGCCAAAACTATTTTTTCCTTCAAAGCATGAAAGGCTTGGAAGCACAAAGAATAGAAATTAAAAAGTGTGTCCTTAACAAGTAAGGTAGATAGAGGCTTAGCAATTTTTGAAAAATTAGGGATAAAGCGTCTATAAAACCCGGCATAGCCAAGGAAGCTTCTCACAACCTTTACAGAGGTTGGTGGAGGTAATTTTTCAATGACTGCAACCTTAGCTCGATCCACTTCAATCCCCCTATGGGAGATTTTGTGGCCAAGCACTATACCCTCGTGACATTTTTCCCAGTTTAAGACAAGGTGGGTATCGACCCATCTCTACAAAACTAAGGTTAAATGGTGCAAACATGCATCAAAAGTGGAACCAAATACAGAAACGCCATCCATAAATATCTCAAGAAAAGTCTCCACCATGTCATAAAAAACAGCAGTCATGCATCGTTGAAAAGTGGCCAGGGCATTACATAAGCTAAATGACATCCGTCTATAAGAAAATGTGCCATAAGGATAAGTGAATGTAGTTTTCTCTTGATCCTCAGGTGCAATGGAAATTTGGTTATAACCGGACTACCCATCTAAAAAGCAATAGAATTCATGCCCCGCTAATCTTTCAAGCATTTGATCAATAAAGGAAAGAGGAAAATGGTCTTTCCAAGTGGCATCATTTAATTTTCTATAATCTATACACACACGCCACCCGGTGACTGTTCTCATAGAAATCAACTCACTATTCTCATTAGGTACAACAGTCATACCTCCCTTTTTTGGTACTACCTGTCTTAAGCTTACCCATGGACTATTGCAGATTGGGAAGATTATACCTGCATTAAGCAATTTGATGACTTCCTTTTTCACAACCTCTTGCATCTTCGAGTTAAGTCATCTTTGTGGTTACACGGTAGGCTTGTAGCTTTCCTCTATAAGAATTTTATGCATGCAGACGGAGGGGCAGATTCCCTTGATGTCTGTTATCTTCCATCCAAAAGTTTGCTTGTGTTCTCTTAACACCCTCATAAGTTTATCCTCCATAGAACCAGTCAATGAGGAAGAAATAATAATCGGTAAGCACTTATTATCAGCAAGATAAGCATACTTAAGATGTGAGGGGAGGGGTTTAAGTTCAAGAGTAGGAGGCTCTTCTATGAAAGGTTTTGGTTGTGAGGACAATTGTCTCTCTAGTTCTTCAAACTTAGGCCGCTAACATCTTCCAAATGGTGGAATAGCTTCTAAACTTGCCAGTATATCCCTCAGTCGTTCAAGAGCTGACTCCACAACAATTGATCCAACAATACATTCCTCCCATTTATGTGGATACCGGACACTCTTGAAATATTCCATGGCCAAAGGATTACTTACATTGATTCGAAAACAAGTGTTATCTTGAGGTTGCTTCATTGCCTCACAAACATTGAACTTAACAGCATCCTCCCCCACTCTGAGTATGAGCTCACCCATGGCTACGTCAATCAGTGCCCTGCTAGTGTTGAGAAATGGTCTTCCCAGTATCAAGGGCATCTCTACATATTCTTCCATATCAAGAACGATGAAATCCACCGGAAAGACAAAACGGTCAACTTTTACCAGAACATCCTCCACAATTCCTTAAGGGTACTTGATTGATCTGTCAGCTAGCTGAATTGATACAGTGGTCAGTTTTGGCTCTCCAAGGCCCAATTTCCTTAAAAGAGACAAGGGCAACAAATTAATGCTGGCACCTAAACCACATAAAACTTTATTAAACGAAAGAGGACCAATCGTGCAAGGGATAGTGAAACTCCCTGAATCAGATAGCTTTGGTGGTAGTTTGTTCTGGAGGACATTGGAGCATTCTTCTTTCAACAAGATAGTTTCGTGTTCTTCCCACTTTTTCTTGTTGGAGAGGAAGTCTTTAAGAAACTTCGCATAGCTAGGCATTTGAAACAATACATCAATGAAAGGGATGTTGACTTGTAATTGCTTTAACATATCCAAAAATTTCCCAAATTGTTTATCTACTTTCCTCATTTGGAGTGCCAAAGGGAATGGTGGGCAAATAGTAACCGGCACGGGGTTGTCATCATTTTTCAAAATAAGATGTGATGCAAAAGGAAAAGGGAGTGATGCCTTGGCATCAATGTTTCCGAATTTTTTCCATGAACAGCGATTTTAGCCTATGATGCTACGACATCAAGGACTTGATGCTGCGGCATCCCTGCTTTCAACGCTCCCAATTCAATATTTTCCAATCTTTCTCCGTTTCACAACTCTATAGCTTGAACCTGCTTCTTCAGGTTCTTTTCAGTGTCGCTAGGGAGTGATCCTGGTGCCCTACTGACACGAGAAATCCTCACGCGTTTGCACAGCAAGTGGACTGGTCGTGTGTAGTAATAAAGTGGAAAGTGGATTTTTAAGTCCGAATTGTCGATCCCACAGAGACTTGTATTTTAGACTTCTTGAATTTAAAGCAAGCAATAATTAAACTAAAACTAAAGATTTAAAGATTTTAAAAGCAATAAAATAAACTAAAACAAGAATTAACTCAAATATTATGGAAGCAAGATACAAGAAACAAGATGTTGAAATCAAGATAGCTATGGAAGAGAGCAACTAAGACACATGTGTTGGCATAAATTAATTAATTCTTGTTAAAATCACATTCTCATATTATTAGACTAATGTTGCTTTGGTGGAAATAACCTTAAATAATTACAACCCGATGTCTCGGCTGTAATAATCCTATGACCACGTGACGGTTCTCTAAATATGTCTATCCGAGAATCAAATCATTAGCCATGCATTCACGTTTTAGAATTTTCCCGGATGAATCCGGCTAACAGCACCCGGAAATCTATACCTATCTTTAGGAGTAATTCCTCATGTCTTTCGGATGATGTGATGATTTCTTTGAACCCTAACTTATATTCTCTCGAATGAATAAACTAGGCTAATTAGCAAGCATATGGTGACCAAACATATGATTATAATTAAAGCACAAAATCAATACACAAAGCAACAATAGAATTAATATGAAAAACACAATTTATAACTCAAATATCATAATTTAGCCTCAACATGGCCTTAGTTCGAAGAATCTAATTCATCATAAAAGATAAAAGATAGAAACTTAAATTAAGATTCATATTTATAGACAAAAACAAATCTAAATCTAAGAAACTCCCTCGTATTTTTGATGGTTGAACTTCGATCTGCATCTCTTCCATGCTTCTTGATTTCTTCACCTTCAAGGGTTTTTGAAAATCTTCATAAATATGTAAAAACTATGTCTAAACCCCATTAGGGCTCTATCTATGTGTATTTCGCCTCCTTTACCCTAGAGAACTGATCTAATATATATAAGGGTGGAAGGGGAAGACTCCAACTGGAATTAGAATTGGAAATTTCCAAAAATCTGTTATTTTTCCCGTCAAACTCATCGTTCGAACGTCCAAAAGCTAATGTTCGAATGTTAGGAACAGTAGCATTTTGCCTTCTGCGCAGTGATCTTGTTTTCTTCATAACATTCTCCACAGACCTCCGATTTGTGTGATTCAAGTTTCCACGTGAAGCTAAGACAGAGATATACAACTTTGTAGAAGAAACATGTGTCAAATTATATCTCTAAATGCTCTGAAATTCTGCATATTTGTCCAATTTTCCTCAATTGCAATGATTTCGCACCTTTACTCAATAAGCACACAAATTAACCACATATGTGGAATAAATCATGCATAAACCAATGTAAATAACATAAATATGAGGCTCTAAAATACGTAAATTTCACACCTATCAACACCCCCAAACTTAACATTGATCGTCCCCGAGCAAGAAAAAGACTTAGACGACAAAACCATGATCAAACATCAATCTAAGACTAAAACTAAACTATAACAAAAATAAAAACAACTCATTTTCGTAGTGTTTACGATTGCACTTAGCATGTGCAATAAGCCTTTAAACCTCAAAGTTACCAGAGAGGACGAGTATAATCTCGTGAGGGTTTGCAGATGATATACCCACAAAATCAAAAATTTTCAGCCACAACCAATTAAGACAACTCAACAAAATTAACAAGAATTAATGGCACAAAATCAACAGTTAAAGCTCAAAATTATGTACACATATCAAAGACTTGCTCATGTTACACCTAAACTCGAAAAGATCTCCAAAGGGTGTAGTGATTGTAAGTCTACGGCATTATAGTCAAGTGGCACCCTCATCAAATTTCAGATTTTCTCCCATATCTATTAACCTTTGATCAATCCTAAAGCACAAACCTCATAGAAAACTTCATATCCACTTACATTTCATTACTTTAACCAATTTATACTTTAAGCTCACATGAAACTTCCATTCACATTCATTAAGGTTAGGTCATGTGCAATGTTCTATTCCCTTAGACTTTCTATGACACCCATGTATCGAGCTTTGGATCAATGACTCCCAAACTAGATAGTTTTAAAGCATTAAGTGTCCAGACACTCCTTACGGATTTAATCACTCGAGTGCCAAAGGCCACGAAATAAAACTAGACCTTTTATTCACTTTCAACTTTAATTGGCTTGAGCTTAGCTCAAATTAGCATAATAGTATAGTTTATAGGCATGTAACTTTTCACCTCCAGTACATATTAGCTTGACTTTATAGTCATACCAATTTTCATCAACCTTATTCATTAATTATTAGGCATATGAAGCAACTACTCAACGCATGACCTTAAGAAGAATCTAAGTTAATATTTTCAGGAGAAATTCCTTAAGTGTTTCAAAATGATTATCCAATTTAACTCCTCTACCCTCGACTTATTGTGTATTTGTGAATCATCTAAGGAAAATCTACTCTAATCTAGGGTCCCACGAGCAAAACAAAGATATGTATAGTCTATTAAATTCCAAATAAATCAAGAAATCATGCCATTGTCTCAATTTAATCAATCTCAATGCATTAATTGGTAGGCTAAAAAAATTTCATGCTCAATTTTCTCAACATAAAAGCATCTAAACATGATAGCATACAAATTCCCCCAAACTTGGAAACATGCATATCACCAATATATTCAATAACTACTCAACAATTAAGCGTTTCTCACACCCCCAAACTTGAACTTAACATTGTCCTCATTGTTGTCTCTCATAAAGCACAAAAAGAGTGAAAAGAAACACTTAACTTCATAGGTCGGTGAAAAACGAACCTAGTCTCATGCATAAATTCCAAGTGTGGCTCCAAATGGTGCACTCCAATCTCCAAAGTATGTCATCATCAATCATGCACTTAACAAATCACAACCATCGAGCATAATATTTTATCTTTTTTTTTTCTCAAACAAACCAAAAACAATTAAACTACTAGAAAGCAAATCTTGGGTTGCCTCCCAAGAAGTGCTCTTTTAAAGTCACTAGCTTGACTTTACCGAGTTATTTCAAGGTGGTTTCCGAATAAATGCCTTGTTCATTCTCCAAGTAAGGATGAAATTTGGTCCGGTGTTAGTAGAAAATATGATTTGTAGTGACCAAGCAATCATCCACTCAAATATTTTCTCATAGTCCATCACCACATCCATCACTTTTTCTTCCCATTGTGCTGAGTGATGATTTGGACTATTCTCCAAGTTATAAGTAGATGACCATTTTTCTTCACCCATCGATGTGGAAAACTTAGAGTTCATGATGTAGGACTCGAGGAGACTATTGGTTCTTTTGACCTGAGAAAGCTCAACACTAAAAGGATCAAAAGCATCAATGTGTAAAGACAAATTAAAATCAATTGGATGCTTAAAAACCTCATAGCTATCACAAATAACCATATCAACTCCTATATTTAATAACAACTCACTTTCATTGGAATCAATTACCTCCTTACCAGTGGAGAGGACAGAGGGTGGAGAATCTTCAACCGGTCGAGAAACTGTAGGAATGGAAGGCTTGGCAGTGGGAGTTTCTGGTTCTGCAAGTTCAGGCGTGCCATATAGTAATGCTTCCAATTCTGCTACACTTTCAGCCGCTCGTTCGGGTGTGATCTTCTGGGCAGAGATTCGTTCATTTTTCAACTCCTCGTCTTCCCTCACAGTTGCATCACCACTCCTCGAAGTCATGCCACCATTTGGTGCTTGTTGCAAAGCTTGAATGACGTCGCACACCAATTGCCCATTTTTCGGACAATTCAAATCCTCAAGAGTGAGTTGCATAGCCTGAATGAGTCCTAAAAGCCATTCTTGTTGCTCCGGGGTCAGAAACGGAGGATTTTCTTACCATTTATTGGAATTAGAATTAAGACAAAAAACTAAAGCAAAAATAAAAAGAAAACAAAAATTATAAAAACTTGCAATAAACCCGGCAACGGCGCCAAAAACTTGGCACGAGAAATCCTCACGCGTTTGCACAGCAAGTGGACTGGTCGTGTGTAGTAATAAAGTGGATTTTTAAGTCCGAATTGTCGATCCCACAGAGACTTGTATTTTAGACTTCTTGAATTTAAAGCAAGCAATAATTAAACTAAAACTAAAGATTTAAAAATTTTAAAAGCAATAAAATAAACTAAAACAAGAATTAACTCAAATATTATGGAAGCAAGATACAAGAAACAAGATGTTGAAATCAAGATAGCTATGGAAGAGAGCAACCAAGACACATGTGTTGGCATAAATTAATTAATTCTTGTTAAAATCACATTCTCATATTATTAGACTAATGTTGCTTTGGTGGAAATAACCTTAAATAATTACTACCCGATGTCTCGGCTGTAATAATCCAATGACCACATGACGGTTCTCTAAATATGTCTATCCGAGAATCAAATCATTAGCCATGCATTCACGTTTTAGAATTTTCCCGGATGAATCCGGCTAACAGCACCCGGAAATCTATACCTATCTTTAGGAGCAATTCCTCATGTCTTTCGGATGATGTGATGATTTCTTTGAACCCTAACTTATATTCTCTCGAATGAATAAACTAGGCTAATTAGCAAGCATATGGTGATCAAACATATGATTGGAATTAAAGCACAAAATCAATACACAAAGCAACAATAGAATTAATATGAAAAACACATTTTTTTAACTCAAATATCATAATTTAGCCTCAACATGGCCTTAGTTCGAAGAATCTAATTCATCATAAAAGATAGAAACTTAAATTAAGATTCATATTCATAGACAAAAACAAATCAAAATCTAAGAAACTCCCTCGTATTTTTTATGGTTAAACTTCGATCTTCATCTCTTCCATGCTTCTTGATTTCTTCACCTTCAAGGGTTTTTGAAAATCTTCATGAATATGTAAAAACTATGTCTAAACCCCATTAGGGCTCTATTCTATGTGTATTTCATCTCATTTACCCTAGAGAACTGATCTAATATATATAAGGGTGGAAGGGGAAGACTCCAACTGGAATTAGAATTGGAAATTTCCAAAAATCTGTTATTTTTCCGGTCAAACTCAACGTTCGAACGTCCAAAGCTAATGTTCGAACGTTAGGAATAGTAGCATTTTGCCTTCTGCGCAGTGATCTTGTTTTCTTCATAACTTTCTCCACAGACCTCCGATTTGTGTGATTAAAGTTTCCACATGAAGCTAAGACACAGATCTACAACTTTGTAGAAGAAACATTTGTCAAATTATATCTCTAAATACTCTGAAATTCTGCATGTTTGTCTAGTTTTCCTCAATTGCAATGACTTCTCACCTTTACTCAATAAGCACACAAATTAACCGCATATGTGGCATAAATCATGCATAAACCAATGTAAATAACATAAATATGAGGCTCTAAAACACGTAAATCTCACACCTATCACCTACCTGATAATTGGTTTGCCAACTGCCCCAACTGTGTCTGTATGTTAGCCATTTTAACTTCAATGTTTTGACTCCAGTCATCATTTTTCTTGATAAATTGGAACAAACTCCTCAAAAGCTGGTTTCTTCTCTTGTTGCTGGTAACCTCCTTATCTCTAAAAATTGTTCGATTGAAAACCTCCTTGTTGCTGAAATGGAGGCTTCTCAGAATTTGACTGAAAACCCGGGGGTGGCTTGACCACAGTTGTTGTTACTCCAGGAAAAATTAGGGTGGTTTCGCCATCCCGGGTTAAATTTCTCGGAAAAAGGGTCATTTTGGCTCCTATTCGGGTTGTGCATATAATTAGCATTCTCGACTAACACAGGCTGGGAAGACTAGCCACCTTGTTGGCAATCAGTACTGTTATGATCTCCACCATAAGTTTCACACACGACTTGTACCTGATTTACCAAAAAATTGAAAGCATCTAACCTCTTATTCAACATCTCCACTTGTGCAGCTAATGTTGTGGAGGTATCCACTTCATAGATTCCACTAGGCTTCTTTGGGAGTATTATTCTCTCAGTAGACCACTAATAATTGTTCTCAGCCATATTCTAGATCATATCTTGAGCCGCTTGTGGTGGTAGGTTCATGAGAGTCCCACCCACAGCTGCATCAAGATTTGTTTGAGTGATGGGACCAAGACCTTGGTATAAGATCGTCACTTGAGCCCATAACTCGAATCCGTGGTGGGGAAATTTACGAAGAAGTTCCTTGAAGCGCTCCCATGCTTCATACAGTGATTCCACTTCAGTCTGCCTAAATCCTTGTATCTCAGCTTTTATAGTTGCAGTTTTCCCAGGTGGAAAATATTTGCTCAAAAACTTCTCTACCAACTGATCCCAAGTGTGGACAGATGCAGTTGGCAAGGAGTCAAGCCATGCTCTAGCCTTGCCTTTCAATGAGAAGGGAAAGAGCCTCAATATTACTACTTCATCAGCTACCCCGTTCTGCCTAAAGATGCTCAGAATATCAAGAAAATTGGCAATGTGAGCATGTGGTTTTTCATCTACTGCACCCCGATATTGATCATTAATGATCATCTGAAGAATCACCGGTGGGATCTGAAAGGTGTTCGCTGCTACAGTTGGTAGCACAATAGCTCTAGCCGCTCCATGAATGTTAGTTGCATATAATCGCGCAGAGGACGCGGTGCATGTTGACGTTGTTGGGCTAGAGTGTTAGCAACCGCAGCCTAAATGATGACTTGAATTGCCGAATCATCAGGATTGAACCCTTATAGACCAGGCAACGGATTGTTTGGATTATTCTCTTCCATTGCTTCAGGCTGATTTCCTTGGTTCAATTCTCTCCTTGCTCTTTGGATTCTGCGTTCGATCTCAGGATCAAAATCAGCAAATTCTTCTTGAGAAGTGCAGGTCATGCACAACTCAAAAGACAAACCTGTCAAAAGAGCAGGAAAAAAAAAACAAGGTAAAAAAAAAAAAAGCCTAATCTTAGAACAGATAAGTGAATCTCAATGTTAAAAAAACAATTATCCCCAGCAACAGCGCCAAAAACTTGACATGCAAAAACCGAGCAAGTGCACTAGATCGTGAAAGTAATATAGTGGAATTTTAAGTTCGGATTATCGTACCCAAAGGACAACATATTTAAGTATTGAAACTACTGTATTACCTAATTCCAAGTTAAATCAAATATTTGAGGTGAGACTTTTTAAAATAAACTAAAGAAAATTAATAATATAAAACACGTAGAGATTAATAAATGATAGGGAGAGAGATAACTAAGACACGTGATCCAACCAAACTACTCCTTCGATTATGAAGCGTGTTATTAAATTATTAATTCATCATGCTATGGCGGAAGCTCCTAAATTATACACTACACAGTCCCTTGGTATAGTGCGTCTATGTTCATTAAAGATTCCCTATATCCCTATATGAGAATTCGAACAATAAACATGCATTAATAGGGTTTATGAGATTCCCCGTTACCGAAAGGCTACATGAATGAATTGAATTTATCCGTAGTCAACTCTAAGACGTGATGTTCAATTGCTCAAGCATCCTTAACCTATATCCTCTCGGAATCTAAGCTAAGCGATTCATCAAACAAGTGGTGATCAAGCACTCATTAGCATTAAAAACAACATATTGAACATATAACATGCCAAGCAATAATAAAAAACACAAATTTTATAAATGATAATTCATAGTTTGGCCTTCACACGGCCTTAGTGAAACGAATTTAGTTCATGATCGAAAAGAAAGAGAAATCATAATCTTTAAAAGACTTGTTCAATAAACTAATCTCAAAAGAAAGTGAAATACTCCCTATTACAATCTTGATTTCCTCGTTGTTGCTTGAATTCTTCGTTTTCGTAGACAAATTCGAGTCTTCAAGCTTTTTCCTTGATTCCTATGGTTTTTCCTTGCTTCCTAGGTTTTTCTCTCAATCCGTGTGTAGTAAAAAATGTGGAAATCCTCAAAACTGACTTAAATCAGGTATTTATAAGCTATTGTCGCGGATGGGTTACTGCGGTATGGGAGTCGGAATGCGACGGCATTCGGGAGTCAAGTCGGATAGCCGTTATACGCAGTGATGCTGCGGCATCCTAAATGTGATGTTGTGGCATCACACCTTTGTCGACACTTTTCTTGATTTTTCTCCCATATTTTAGATTCAATGATGCTCTATACCTGATACTCCTAAATAAAACAAATCAAGGTATAATGTGGGATAAAATTCACTAGAAAACGAGTCAAATCCAAGAAAAGAGGCGCCCAAAAAGGCTTAAAATACGAGCTTATCATCATGAGATCAATCAGCTGGAATCTCACTAACATCACTGTGGTCTCAATCAAATGCTTAAATGAGAATTGAGACAGACTTCGGATGGAGCAAGGAAACTATATAGTATAATTTATAGTGTGAATTACATGCATACGCTCACTTTAGTGCTAATTATCAAAAATATTCTAACTTTTGATAAATTATAACGAGACCCCCAAGGATCTATTTGTAAAGTTTACAAAGGGTGGAATTGTAAGAATTTTAAATGCACAGGGGGTGTAATTGTAAGAATGACTTAACATGAGGGGCTATATAGGTAATTATCTTTAATTTATATTGTGATTATATTTTAGTATTTGTGACCACAATTAGTCTTTTCTAGATTTTTTCTTCTTCTTTTCTTTTTCTAGAAATTCTCATCTACCATTACATCATGAGTATCAATCATAGAGAACTAGTTAACAACAAATAATTGATTAAACACTATCAAGAATACACAAGTAACCACTACTAAAGTATAGATAAATACCGACACATAGCTGAAAGTAGAACACAAATCCTCTAATATCTTGGAAGCTCAATCCTACCACTGGGTCAAGACTTCATTGACTAGTTTTTTATGTGGGACAATTTGTGTACAAGGTTGTAATTTAGAATGATAACTGGGATTAAAGTCAAGACAAGAGTTAAACTATCCGTCTTTAATGTGATGTTGTCCCACACTGGCTCTTATATATTTCGACAATTGCTTTCATAGATACAAAATTTTGATTTTAATGTAGTACCATTGATACAAGTCTCGATAATAATGGATATAACACTTATTTTGAACTTTCTTTTATGAAAGGATAGAAATGCACAAAAATACCAAATATGAGTACTTAAGTGCAAAGACAGTAAGGATATGAGTGAGCAAATGAATCGAATTTCCGAATTTCTATTTATAGAGTTATAAAGTTATGTCTGCAGGATACATTTGGTCTATTGGGCCGAACAAGTGTCCAGTCGCTGCTGGACACATATTATGTGCACTCGTTCGTACAGTCTTGATCATTAAATTGTACTAACGATTGATTAACGTACATTCGCTTATGACATGTGGAACATTCGGATCCTTTGAGCATCAAACCACATGTCTCTCATCTACGATACCATTTGTCAAATCATCATTGAAAGAAAAATAAATTAAACAATTTAAAACTATATTGAAGAAATGGGTGTATAAGGGGCTGCGACGCCGAAAACCGCAACTGGACCTTACGGCTCACAACCTACAACCATGAGCCAACCTCATCCGCAGACCCAAGTCAGGTAGGACCACGCCAAACAGCTAGGGTGTAAAATGAGTTGAGCCGACTCGTAAGATTGATGAGCGGGCTCAACTGGAGCTCAGCTCGAGCTCGAGCATCATCGTAAGCCCAACTCGACCTCACTTATAGTTGTTCATAAGCTCGTGAGTCAGCTCACAAGCTTTTTATTTTTTTATATAGTCATATATACTCAATTTCATAAAATAATACTTCAAATTTTATTTACAACATATTTTAATGGAGAAAATTACAAAACTAGTCCCATAACTCAACAAAAAAAAAAACAATTTTGGTACCAAGCTTTTCAAAATGACAATACAGTCCCATATCTCAACTTAACTTTACAAAGTTAGCCTCCCCCTCAATTATGAACGAAAATAAAAGGATAGAGTTGTTTTTGAAGGGAAACAAAGTGTCAAACACCTTTTATTTATATATAAGGTCAAACACACACACGCACAAGTGGATAGGCAGGTGAGAAGAAAGCAAATTAGAGACATGTTGTGTTTTGAATTGTATGTTTGACCTTAAATATAAATAAAAAGAGTTTGTTACTTGGTTTTTCTCGGAAAACAACTCCATTCTTTTATTTCATTCCAAAAAATATTGCTATAGTTGGGTGGGGAGAGTCAGATTTAACGGTTAAAGTTATTTTTTCCATCCATAATTGATAGTGGGACTAAATTTGTAAAGTTAAGTTGAGTGATGGGACTATTTTTGTCATTTTAAAAAGTTTGGGATCAAAGTTATTTTTGTCGTGGGTTATGGGACTAGTTTTGTATTTTTCTCTATTCAATGGTACCCAAGTGATATTTTGTTTTCTTTAATCATGCAAAATAGTAATATATAAGAATAATAAGAAATTATGATATTTTATTATATGTGTTTCTATAATTAGTAGTTCAACAAGTCATTTATTCATGAAACCTTCTTTTATTTTGTAATAGTTATTAAATATAAGATAAGCAATTATTATTTATATTATGTTACTTTTTTGTCAATGTTCATTCTTTTTTCTTTTATTAATTCATCTTTGAGGTTGATATACGCTTATTAAACTGATCATACATATTATAATTAAAAAGCATTTTTTGCAAACTAAAATAGAAAATGGATATTTTAAGAACTCAATAAACTTTTTGTATGTATTTCGTATTCTCAAATTAGTAAATATATACTTTTTACAAGATCTATAAATTTATATAAGAAAATCTCCATTAATTTAGTAGTGACCAATATATAATGTAATGTTAATCATAACAATACTACTAATAATATAACATAATATATGTGAATTACGTATAATTCATTGATATATGATATATATTTTTACTACATAAGTTCAATAAAAATATTTACTAATTACCTCATATTTTGTAAATATTTATTGAGTAAGCGATACATAAAATATTAATTATCTTATCTAGAGATGTATTATTATAATCATGTTTAGTTATGATATACATTATTAATATACATTATTAACATACTTTAATAATTTAATAAAAATAAAAATTAGTTCTATTTAAGTTTTAGAAGATAATATAATTAAATTAATTTTTAGTTTAAACTCGAGCTCGAGCTTGGAAATTTCAATAAGTTCAGCTCGAGTTCGACTCGCTTACAAGAACTAGTGAATGTGTGAGTATAATCCACGAGTCCAATCCCCGAAGAATGTAAGATTTCATCTTGCATAAAATTTTGGTGCCCTAAAGGGCCCAATCCATTTAGCCATCTTGGGCTATTAAAAATAAAATAAAAGTTACATTCAATTATTTTCAAAATCAATATGGATATCAAAACTTGTTAGCCTAGTGGTATCCGCTTCCACTTTCATGTGGGAGGCCCTGGATTCAATTCTAGGCTGTCACAAATTGTGACGTTTCTCTCCTTATTTGGAATCTTATACGATCTGTGACCCATCATTAAAAATTATTGGCTTGGGTTTATTGAGTCAGAGTATCCCCTTTGTCTAGAAGTGGGAAAAAAAAAAAACCAATATGAGATAGCCAATGTTTGGCTTTTCACATCCCGACATGACTTATTTTGAACATTAATTTTTCTTTCATTTGAAATTCAATATAAGTAAAATTTAAATACTTTAAGATCATTTACTTTCGGAGTAGATTAATCTTTGCCAAAAAAAAAAAAAATTCCTATATCCAACATACAAGAACCACTTAACTAATTCATAATTTAGCGAGGAAAAAAAGAACAATCATCAAACTTAGGCCAAATCTTAAGTTATATAAACTACTTTTTTTCAATAATACATGAATGAAATTAATACATTTGTGGACGCTTAAAAGGTTCCAAGCAAAAAGCTATTAAATCAAAACAAGTCGCTTGTGGCTTTATCCTTCTTTAGTGGAGTGCTATCATGTTTACTAAGTTGACTACGGTGATATCTAACATATGCGAGATAAAGTTTATCTCCCACTGAGAAGTCGCTTTTCGAGGAAAATGATTTTACGTGAATCTTTTTCATATTACATAAAATAATACATACACAAATAATTCAATTTTTGGTTTGATTCGGTTAATGGGCCCTAAAACATAAATCGAACTGAAGAAAAAAAAAAAGAATTGAATTTTTTGACTCAATCTCAATTCGGCCCAATAATTTTTGGTTTTCAATTTGGTTCGAGCAATTAACCAAATCATGTACACCCATATGAAAAGTCTAACCTAAAAAGTTAGCTATTAAACTGCAAACATCCAAGATTATATAAACTCCATATTTAAACCTTGATGTGTGATCCAAGTCATAACTTATAATTAGGAGGTTTGAATTAAAAAAACTCGGGTTTGGACCAAATTCCATCAACACCCGAACTCCAAGTAGCCTAGTGTATAAGTGGAAGTTACTAGATTAGCTGGGCTGTAAGTAACTTGACGAAGAACTTTATTGGATAATTGAAGTGACCCGATTGAATGGAAGCAATTGGGGGAAAAAAAGAAGGGCTTTCTTAGCTTAAATTAACACCGGATATTAGATCCAACTATTTTAATGAGACGGTGGAATGCCAAATTTGTTCTATACGCACTTCGCACAAAGAAGGACGAATCCAAGAATCAATCATTGAGTGGACCGAATTACCATTAAAATAATCTTTTTTGACAATAATTATACGTAAATATTTAAATTTATTTCTTATGATAGATAAATAATATAACAATTATCACGTATAAAAGATAACAAATTTTCATTATAAGTTAAAGTAGTTTCGAAATATTTAAACAACTCGTAGAAATAAAATCGCCGTACATGACACTCTTAGAGCATCTATTTGTCATAGGATTGAATAAATACACATGAAAATACCTATCAAACTCCAGTTCTAAAACTATTTCGTCCTATGATTACTCACTATATCTGATGTGTAAGATAATTGAGTACAATGTGCGAGGTAATATATACCTTGACAGAATAACAATATAAAAGCATAAAAGTCTTGTTTTATTCATCTTCAATAGGAGTATTTGTACAAATCTTGATAGTCTAGGCTAGCTATGGTAGCTGGAGCAAAGCCTGCTATCTTCCTTATCTAATTATGGCAAAATAGCTGATCATGGTAGCTGAAGATCAGGGAGTGCGGCCTATAATGGATCCAACGAGGATTGAGCCCAAATTGGCTTGATTGAAGGAGACTTGTTATGGTAAGGGCTTGATTATTGGGCCGTATCTTCCTCCTAATTAGTCTTTGTTTATATCTATCTTATAGTCAAAGTCTTTCCATAATCCAACTCGGATCCAGCAAGGCAGATCAGGTGCTTGGGCCTGAGCCCACTTTTATAGAAAAATCAACCTTTCCTTACTAGTATTTGGAAAAAATCTATGGTGGACCGAGGGTATTGCCCCTGGTCCACTATCCACCACATATTCACAAGTGATGGGGTGGTTTTCAACACCACCCACCCTGTGTAAACTACCCCACCACTTGTGAATATGTGGTGGATAGTAAACCGGGAGCAATACTCTCGGTCCACTATAGAATTATCCCTAGTATTTGGAATTCATCAGCCTGGCCCAATCCAGGTAAATTCCATCCACATCAATAGTCCCCTCAACTCTAAAGTTTGACATTTTGTCAAGCTGTAAGAGTTTAAGAATTATGCATAGGCCAAGTTCGTGACTTTCCTCTTCGGGGCTTGAAGAAACTTCCTGGGTTGGGCCTACCATAGTGGGGTGGCCCACGAAGAAATTCGGCTCCTTTTTCTCCCTAAACCAGTCTACATTCTCAAAAGGTCACCTAAGCACCCTAGGTGATGATGTGATTTGATAGATTAGAGACGTTTCTCTACTCTTCCCCACGTCCTTGGTAACTGCATACGTATGCCTGGGTTTTCGTGCTCCATTATGGTGGTTATGTCTTGGAGGCGCCATAACTACTCCAGGTGCCCTTGTTTGCCTACCATGTGTGAAAGGTGGTTTTTTAAGCCCGCTTTTTTCTTCCTTTTTTCATTTTTGAATTTCTTCTTCCATTTATTCTATCTCATATATTTACTTTCTTTATTTAAGATATTCTCTTTCCTTCTTCTTCTTTTTGCCTCCTCTGTTAAAAACCCCTCTCTCGTGTCTTTTGGTTTTCTTCAAAAAATCTGAAAGTCTTTGAAGGGCAGTTACAACTCCTCCACCCCACGTCCGCAGTCCATTTACTCTACTAGGTATTTATTTTCTTCACTTCTCCGTTATTTTTCATTTGTGTTGTTGTATATCTTTTGTCTTGTGAAAATGTCTAATGTATTTGATCTCCACCCCATTTCTCCCGACGATCCTATAGACCTCATCCTTCCAGATCTCATAGAGATGGCAGTGCCACCGGCAGCCACTGCTGCTAACCCGCCTTCGGCTCCACTTTCAGTAGGCGAGTCCTGCAGTGCTAATCATCCTGTTGATTTTGTAGATATTGATTCTTCCTCCCATTCCCCTTCTCATAGTACTCATATATCTAGGTTTGTCTCTACCCCCTCCTCAGTTAATTTAGGGGCAAATCTGGCTGGTGCTGCCTCAGACCATGAGGACCTGGATCAGCCAGATCCAGATGCTTTAAATGAGGTAGAGGAGGCGACCTTAGATCACCAAGAGAGGATCCAACTGGTTATTCCAGGGGTTCATTTTTGGACCATTTATATGTTGCGCTTTACCCATCATCAGGACCTCATAATTAGGGCAAATTATGGTATCCCTACTGATTATCGCATCCAGGTGCCTTCTGCCCAGGACAAGGCTCACCTCCCTCCAGAGGGTATTTATACTTTTTACTTTCTGCATCTTAGGGCAGGTCTTCTCTTTCCTATCCCTCCATTATATATTCAAATAGCTAGGCATTTTAGGATTTCCTTAAATTAGCTTGCCCCCAATGCAAAGCGTATTATTGTGAGCTTCTCCGTTTTGTTAAATAGTTTTGATTTTTCTCCCTCAGTTGATCTTTTTTATGCCTTGTTTCTTCCGCGAGTGTCAGGTAGCTATTCAGGTGTTATTTTATCTAACTTCTAGGGGTGCAGCAAGGTTTCTGACTTTTTATCCTCACTCTAAGAAGGATTGGAAGAGAAAAAAAAATTTCATCACCCCTCCTGCTGGTGTAGTGTGGGGTTTCCCTCGTGACCATCTAGAAAGGCATGAGGGCCACAATCTTTTTCCTGTCCACGCCAAGCCTCTTTATTTTGACCAAATAGTTAAATTTTTGAATTAGGATGAATATAACACTGGCAAGTTAACTGATCCTCATTTGTTGTACAATTTTGGTCTGAGTCCCCTGGCCATTGACATGCGAGGTGAATCCATAGGTAGTTTTATCTGAAAAAATTTTCTTTGCTGAATTACTGTGCTAAATATGTTGTTAATCATTTGTTTTTACTGTTGTTTCGCAGATGAGATCATGGAAGTAGCTCGCCTTGCTAAGGCTAAGCGTCGCTGGAGGAGGGCTGTTGCAGGGACTCCTCCCATATTACCTCATCCCCCAGCAGGCTGTCCTCCAGCTAGAATGCAGTCTCAAGTGATCCCACCTGCAACTGCTTTCCCACCGGCCTTGTCATCCGCTTCAGTTTGCGACCCAGCTCGGGCTTGAGAAATTACAACAGGAAAAGGCCTACTGCTAAATATTCTTCTGAGGCACCTTCTCAGAAGCACAGTTATGCCATCCCTTGCTTAAGGGATGTGTTCTCTCCTCTGTCTTTCAATTCTCCTGATCCCCTTGCCCATCGCACTAGATCTAGAGCTCAAGATGCTTCTGACTCTTCTGTTTTGAAGAGTAATGACCATTACTTGCTACGTAACTTCTTGAGGAGCATGGCTAACTCAGCTGACTGCCATCAACTGGAGTCCATGATAGATGATGATGTTAACAAGCTGGCCTTGGAGATGACCCCCAAGATATATCTTCTTTTTATTTTTATTTTCGTTAATCACCTTTTTTAAATATTATTTACTAACTTGTGTATAATTTGTCATAATACTTCCTGATTATGGGGAGGTCAGTCTTGAGATGCATAGGTGAGCTTCTGACCTGAAAAAGAAGTTGAGCAAGGCACAAGAGAAGTTCAAGTCCTATGAAGCCTCTGATAAAGCTGCGCAAGAAAAATAACTCAATGCCTTACGGGAGATCCAGGAGCAGGAACAGTGCAATGCTGCTTTATCAAGCAGGGTTAGGACCTTGGAAGAGAGGCTTCAGGATGTCTTTGGTGAGCAAAAAGAGAATCTCCGAGAGACCTTCGCTAGAGATAAACTAGCTTGGTCAGCTGCGTTTCCCAATTCTGAGGAAGGTCAAACCTTCGCTGATTAGGTCAAAAAGGTCTTCCTGGCTTCAGATGGGTTCAAAGAAAAAGTTGAGAACAAATCCTTAGAGTATTTATATAAAGGTTTTGAGGGATGTAAAATCGAGTTTGTTGCGCGAAGCATTCTACCACCCGGAAGCGATGATTCATTTTTAGATACCGAGGTCACGTTGGATGCCTCTGTCCTTGACATAGAAAACGTAGTTCCCCCTCCTGCTCTTGTTGAGCTAGCTCTCCCTGATATCAATCCAGCTGATCAGCCTGCTGAAAATTTTATTGAGGATCCTCCTGGTCAACCAGCCGTGGAAGATGATGAAACCACCGAGGTGGTTGGGAATGCCCTTACTAATATAGAGTAGGGTTTATCTTTTGTTGGTGTTTTTAGACCTGCGTGCCTTTTGGAACAAATATCTTTATTTTTCTTGGCTGTTTTTTGTCCTGCCTTAATAGGCAGATGGATGTTTTGCTCCCTCCTCTTCCTCTTGGAAGGGGTTTGAATGCTTGCTGTGCAATGTTTCCATCTTCAATTTTGTTGCCTTGTATTTTTCTGCAAATTTCTTTTAAATGTCTTGCCTGTGTGATAGGTGAAGATGAATGGTGCTGACTTATGTACAAATTTTTTTAACCAGGAATCCAGAAATTGCAACTTTACCACGCTTTGACATTTTCTTATGAGTTATGAAGTGTCATCATAGGAAATGAGATACAAGAAAAACTTATCAATTAATTTAGGAAAACCATGCCACCTGTTAGGTACTTTTTTGCCGAGCTGTCTTAGCAACACTTAAACAAAAAATTATAATTTTTCATGGTGGGCATTTATGATAAATATTTTTTGTTGTTACACATGCAGATGCGTGCACTTACATTTTTGTATCCTTTTGGCAGTCCTCGTGACTCCCTGTACCATCCCGTCCCACATATCTAGTCGTCATGGGCTTGTACCTGGCCAGGGTGTCACCGCAGAAACTTACCTTATTCTGCTTTCGCCGACTTTACTCCTTATATGGCCGTGGCGTCGAAATGGACTTGAGGTCTTACCCTAGCCTGAGAAGTGGACTGGAGTCACACCCACAGAATCTTATTTCTTCAACGCATCCTTATATCTTCTAAGGTACGGGCTAGAGCCACATCCTTCCATCCTTATTTCTCCGGTACAAGTCCAAGGACTGTATCCATCTTTATCTCTCCTTGGTATAGGTCCTGGCAGATCCGCGGCCGATATACTCCCAGCTGACACAGATCCGGTGTCCTACCCAGGTGTAATATTCCTAGTCACCGTCTACCTTCACATCACCAGCTCCTCCAAAACTGCAGTTTTTAACAAATGTAAGGGATGCTTGTGCGTATTTTCAGAAAGGTATATCAATGTAAAAGAAATCAACAAGGAAAAATAAATGCCGAGCTTTATTGATACTTAGCTGGTTTTTCAGTTTCTGGCCCTGCAAAAGGGGCTCACATTCCTCCTGAAATTATTATTAGATGGCTAATAGAATAGAAAAGACAAATATATAAATCAAAGTATCTCTTATTCTCCCTTGTTTTTTAGACATTAAAATTCTTCAGATTCTGGACATTCAATAGCATGGGCAGCTACTTTCCTTCACCATACTGTAGCTCGTAAGCTCCTCCCCTTAACACTCTTGTTATCTTGTACGGGCCATCCCAGTTAGGCCCCAGTTTCTTTACAGCATACGTGGCGTCCACCCTTTTTAACACTAGGTACCCTACCTAAAATGACTGTCCTTTTACTTTTTCTGCCTGCAATCTTGCTATGTACTGTTTATATAGCTCGATTCGTCGATATGCTATCTCCCTTCCTGTTGGGAATAATTGTATCAAAACAGCGAAAGCGGTACAACGAAAATTTTTTATTCCCAAAGAGGATCTACCGGGGTCTAGTTGTAGAAAACAACGTATATGAAAAGAAGGATAAAATTCACTTACTTTTTGTACCTTGATTATCGTACCCTTCAATCTTCCAAATCACGAATCGACGGTTGGTTTTGATCCAAGTAGCACAAACGTTCTGCCTCTAAATCGTACGCCAGAATTGATGGAAGAAAAAAAAATTCCTTTCTCTACCTCAAAGGGGCGGCTATAAGAGTGGGAGGGGAGAGAGAGTTTTTCTTTTTCTTTCTCTGCAGTATTGATAGGAGTCATTTTTACGTGTTATTAAGCCCCTTTGCGTTTATGTTTTAGGTTCATTTATCGCTTGATTTTGTCACTTGTGCGTTTAATTTGTGCATTAAGTGATTTCAGGCCTTAAGTGGGTACAATCGAATAAAGGGTGGAAAAAGGACGTATAAAACAAGTTTAGGCCAAGATGTTTCACACCTCTACGACCAAACAAGCAAGAAACAAGCTGGAGTTAGCCAAAATCATATTTTAGTACCATTTCCGCACACCTGGGCGCCAAATCAGAAACAACCTCCACATTGGAACGTCATTTTGATATATTTAGAGACAGAATTGGATGAAGTGTCCTTCTACAAAGTTGTAGATGTATGTCTTATCTTCACATGGGGACTTGAAGCATCAAATTCGGAGGTCTGTGGAGAATTTTATGAATAAAACACTATCTCTGCGCTGAAAAACACGAAAGTGGCAGCTCCCATTCTTAGTAGGTGGAAAACAAGAGAATGGTAGTTCACATTCTTGGTAGATGGAAAGGAAGAGAATGGTAGCTCACATTCTTGGTAGGAGGAAAGTAAGAGAATGGTAGGTGTAAAACAAGAGAATGGTAGTTCACATTCTTGGTAGATGGAAAGCAAGAGAATGGTAGGTGGAAAGAAAAAAGAATGGAAGCACATGTTCTTGGTAGGTGGATTTTTTGGCTATAAAAGGAGGATTGAAGACCATCCTAAAACACTTGAAAACACATTCCCCATTGGGGGAGCCTAAACACATCCTATCATCATCTTCATCATCCTTAGATTAGTTATGAAGATTATCAACAACCTCTGAAGGTGAAGAAATCAAGAAGCATGGAAGAGATGAAGATTGAAGTTCAACCATCAAAAATACGAGGGAGTTTCTTAGATTTAGATTTATTTTTGTCTATGAATATGAATCTTAATTTAAGTTCCTATCTTTTATCTTTTATGCTGAAATAGATTCTTCGAACTAAGGCCATGTTGAGGCTAAATTATGATAATTGAGTTATAAATTGTGTTTTTTATATTAATTCTATTGTTGCTTTGTGTCTTGATCTTGTTTGAATGCATCATATGCTTAGCTACCATATGCATGATTTATTGCTTAAATTATTCGTTCGAGAGAAGGTAATTTAAGGTGCAAAGAGGATCATCACATAATCCGTAAAAAATAGGGAATTGCCCCTAGAGATAGGTAGAGATTCCCGGGTGCAGTTAGCCGGATTAATCCGGGGAAATTCTAGAACTTGAATGCATGATTGTTGGTTAGATTCTCGGATAGACATATTTAGAGAACCATCAATTAATCATAGGATTATTACAGCCGAGATATCGGGTAGTAATTATTTAAGGTTTTTTCCACCAAAGCAACATTAGTCTAATAATATGAGAACATGTTTGTAATGAAAATTGATTAATTTATGCCAACGCATGTGTCATAGTTGCTCTCTTCCATAGCTATCTTGATTTCGACATCTTGTTTCTTATATCTTACTTCCATAATATTTTAGTTAATTCTTGTTTTAGTTTAAGTTCTTCAATTGCTTTAAAATCATAAACTAAAATACAAGTCCTTGAGGTTCGACAACCTGGACTTTATTGTCCACTTTATTACTACACACGACCAGTCCACTTGCTGTTTAATACACGTAAGGATTTTTCGTGTCAAGTTTTTGGCGCCGTTGCCGGGGACTTGTTTAATTTTAGTTTTTGATTTTATTGCAAGTTTTAAGTATTTATTTTATTTTTATTAAATTTTTTTATTATTATTATTATTTTTTTCTTACACTCTTAGCTCGCAATGGCTAAAAATCTTCCAGATATGACCCTTCCGGAGAATCAATTATGGCTGCAAAGCGTCATTCAATTCGCAAAGGATAGCAATTTTCCTGATATGACACTACCGGAGAATCAATTATGGCTGCAAAGCGTCATTGAAGCGTGTTATGCACAAGGGTTCTTTCCACAACATTACCAAGAAAGAATTCCTACTCCGGAGGAACAACTTGATAACACCATTGGAGAGCTCCACCTTATGATGAAGGACGCACGGCGGGAAATGAAGGAGATGAATCATCAACTCAAGCAACTAACGAGCGACATATCTGAGAAAGTACCATGGGCATTGCTTGGTACCACTGAGATAGATCAAAAGGAGGAATTCGACACCGTGATGTTGAATGAAATGAAGTTGGAAAATTCGAAAGCAGATTCCTCCAACGATGAGCATTCGACTCCTATCCTTTCTGAGGGTGTTGACATTTCTTTACCGTCTCCCCTAACCGCAAGTAAATCGGTAATCGATACCGATGATGGTAAGTTGTCAATGAATATAGAATATGATATGGTTAATATTGATAACTATGAGGTTTTTGAGCATCCACTTGACTTTGATTTGAATTTTCACGTTGATGCTTTTGATCCTTTTAGTGTTGAGCACTTTCAGGAAAAACGAACCAATCATCTTCTACATCCCTACATCGTGGATTTCATCTATGTGAAAGTGATGGGTGAAGAACGACGAGACATTATCTCTAACTTGGAAGAGAGCCCACAATACCATCGTAAGCATAGGCAAGAAAAGGTAATAGAGGTATTGAGGGACCATAAAAAAACTCGTGAGTGGATGATTGCTTGGTCTAACCCTAGGATATGTAGCACAAATAATTGGTCAATCTTCACTACAAAGGGCAAAAGGTTGAAGCGATACCCAATAGTGGATTGGAGAACGAATAAGGCATTCATACATAAACCGCCTTGAGCCAATCTCTTACATAAAGTCAAGCTAGTGACTTTAAAAAAGCGCTTCTTGGGAGGCAACCCAAGCTTTGTGAGTTTTCTTTTGTTTTTTTTTAGTTTTTGCTTTTTTTTTTTTTTTTTTTTTGCTTTTCGTTTTATTTGTTTTGTCTAAGCATGCACTTTTGGCATGTGTTTTAATATGCTTGATGGTTTGTTTGATAAGTATGTTGAACATGTTAGTAGCAATTTCTCGTTGTTTTGAGAGGCCTATTTTGATGAGATGAGTTTGATTTGGAACATATTTGTGATGAAGGATTGTTTTTCAACAATCCTTGATTGTAAGTACTCTTATACCTTTTGCATGCGTTTATGTGAGACAACATTGAGGACAATGTTGAGTTTAAGTTTGGGGGTATATGTGGGTAGTATTTTGTGGTTTTAATACATTCATATGATTGATCACCATGTGTTTGCTATTTTTGTCATGTCATGTGTACCTCGTTTAGCTCAAGTTTGGAGGAATTTGTATGCTATCATGTTTATATGTGTTTATGTTGAGAAAATCAAGCATGGTTTTTTCTTTTTTTTTAGTCCTTCCAATTGATGCATTTAAATTGATTAACTTTAAAAAATGGCATGATTTTTTGAAATAATTTGAATTTAAATGAACATATATATCTTTGAAATTGCTCATGGAGACCCTAGACTAGGATTGATTTCTTAGATGATTCACATTGCACAATAAATCGAGGGTAGAGGAGTTGAGAGGATAACCATCTTGAGACACTTAAGGAGTTTTTCCCGGAAAAATTAACTTAGATTTTTCATAAGGTTATAAGTTGAGTAGTAATTTTTTTATGCTAAACAATGAATTAAAAAGGTTGAAGTTTGGTATGACCACAAGTGGTCAGGCTAATATGTACTGGAGGTGAAAAGTTCCATGCCTATATACTGTACTATTATGCTAATTTGAGCTAAACTCAAGCCAAAAAAAAGCGAATTGTTTAAAAGATCTAATTTTATTTCGTGGCCTTTGACACTCGAGTGATTAAATCCTTAGGAGTGTCTTTACACTTAATGCCCCAAAACTATCTAGTTTGGGAGTCATTGATCTAAAGCTTGTTACATGGGTGCCATAGAAAGCCTAATGGAATAAAACATGGCACATGATCTAGCCTTAATGAAGTTAATTGGAAAGTTTCATATGAATTGAAAGTTTGAATGTTTGAGATAATGAAATTTAAATAGCTATGAAATTTTCTATGATTCTTATGCTTTGTGTTTGATCATAAAGTTGATAGATATGGGATTAATGTCCAAAATTTGGTAAGGATGCCTCTCGACTATAATACCTTAGATTTGTTTTCACTACACCCTATGGAATCTTTTCCAGTATTGGTGTCACATGAGCAAAAGTAGTTGATATGTATATATATTTGTGAGTTGTAAAAGGATGATTTTGTGCCATTTATTCTTGTTAATTATGTTGAGATGTATTCATCTGGTTGAGATTGAAAGTTTGTTAGATTTTGTGGGTATATCGTCTGCAAACCCTCACGAGACTATAACTCGTCCTTTGAGGTAACTTAAAGGTTTAAAGGCTTGTTGCACATGCTAAGTGCAATCGTTTACTCCACGAAAGTGAGTTCGTTTGTTGTTTTTGTTTTCTCCTTTTGGTTGATGATGTTTTTTGTGCCCTAGACCTTTTATTGCTCGAGGTCGAGCAATTGATAAGTTTGGGGGAGTTGATAGGAGTCATTTTTACGTGTTATTAAGCCCCTTTGCGTTTATGTTTTAGGTTCATTTATCGCTTGATTTTGTCACTTGTGCGTTTAATTTGTGCATTAAGTGATTTCAGGCCTTAAGTGGGTACAATCGAATAAAGGGTGGAAAAAGGACGTATAAAACAAGTTTAGGCCAAGATGTTTCACACCTCTACGACCAAACAAGCAAGAAACAAGCTGGAGTTAGCCAAAATCATATTTTAGTACCATTTCCGCACACCTGGGCGCCAAATCAGAAACAACCTCCACATTGGAACGTCATTTTGATATATTTAGAGACAGAATTGGATGAAGTGTCCTTCTACAAAGTTGTAGATGTATGTCTTATCTTCACATGGGGACTTGAAGCATCAAATTCGGAGGTCTGTGGAGAATTTTATGAATAAAACACTATCTCTGCGCTGAAAAACACGAAAGTGGCAGCTCCCATTCTTAGTAGGTGGAAAACAAGAGAATGGTAGTTCACATTCTTGGTAGATGGAAAGGAAGAGAATGGTAGCTCACATTCTTGGTAGGAGGAAAGTAAGAGAATGGTAGGTGTAAAACAAGAGAATGGTAGTTCACATTCTTGGTAGATGGAAAGCAGAGAATGGTAGGTGGAAAGAAAAAAGAATGGAAGCACATGTTCTTGGTAGGTGGATTTTTTGGCTATAAAAGGAGGATTGAAGACCATCCTAAAACACTTGAAACACATTCCCCATTGGGGGAGCCTAAACACATCCTATCATCATCTTCATCATCCTTAGATTAGTTATGAAGATTATCAACAACCTCTGAAGGTGAAGAAATCAAGAAGCATGGAAGAGATGAAGATCGAAGTTCAACCATCAAAAATACGAGGGAGTTTCTTAGATTTAGATTTATTTTTGTCTATGAATATGAATCTTAATTTAAGTTCCTATCTTTTATCTTTTATGCTGAAATAGATTCTTCGAACTAAGGCCATGTTGAGGCTAAATTATGATAATTGAGTTATAAATTGTGTTTTTATATATTAATTCTATTGTTGCTTTGTGTCTTGATCTTGTTTGAATGCATCATATGCTTAGCTACCATATGCATGATTTATTGCTTAAATTATTCGTTCGAGAGAAGGTAATTTAAGGTGCAAAGAGGATCATCACATAATCCGTAAAAAATAGGGAATTGCCCCTAGAGATAGGTAGAGATTCCCGGGTGCAGTTAGCCGGATTAATCCGGGGAAATTCTAGAACTTGAATGCATGATTGTTGGTTAGATTCTCGGATAGACATATTTAGAGAACCATCAATTAATCATAGGATTATTACAGCCGAGATATCGGGTAGTAATTATTTAAGGTTTTTTCCACCAAAGCAACATTAGTCTAATAATATGAGAACATGTTTGTAATGAAAATTGATTAATTTATGCCAACGCATGTGTCATAGTTGCTCTCTTCCATAGCTATCTTGATTTCGACATCTTGTTTCTTATATCTTACTTCCATAATATTTTAGTTAATTCTTGTTTTAGTTTAAGTTCTTCAATTGCTTTAAAATCATAAACTAAAATACAAGTCCTTGAGGTTCGACAACCTGGACTTTATTGTCCACTTTATTACTACACACGACCAGTCCACTTGCTGTTTAATACACGTAAGGATTTTTCGTGTCAAGTATTTTAGAGCTAAGGTTTTTGTTCAACACATGAACTTATGAGATAAAAATACAACCACTATGTATTTATATTAAGTGAACAAAAGACATGGGCTTCTTTTTAAGGCCTATGGCCGCCCCCTATGGTGCATCCGTAGGTGCACCGGCTCTTATTTATTCCTTTAATTTAATCCAATTAAATTAATAAAATAAATTTAATAATAAATAATAATATTAAAATATTATTTCTCTAAGAAATAAATATTTATATATTAATATTTATTAATACATTATTCAGAACAATTTATTTATTTATCACATAAATAAATATTATTAAGTATCTAATACTTAATATTATACTGCAAAAATACTCCATCATCTTCTTCATCGTTTCCCTTTTTAAGTGTGACTCTTTTAGGTTCGTCTTATTTGGCACTTGGAAGATTCCAAAGGATGTGGGTCCCCGTAGCCTACTTCACAGCCCACACCGTAACCCAAATAAGAACAAATGATTAGGATCATTCTATCAACCTTTTCCAACATGAATATTGTGTGATCGCAATCCCTTTTACTCTTATATCACCGATGAGTATAGACCATGGTAAATGTCAAATCTTTAACTCATCTTTACTTTCTATTTATAGTAAGTTGAGATCACTATAGTTTCCTATTACAGAAACGTTCATCGCTTTGGCCAAAGATTTTAGATCTGACTTGCTCATAAATAATTAAGTGATAATTACTCGCTCACCTACGAGAGAGTAAATCCTTTCTTGGTAATTAGTTGAGACTGCTACTTATGCATTAGATCGCAGTTCGAGGTCGACCCCACCCAAGGGCGTTCTGAATCTAAATACTCTAATGACAAACCTAATGTCACAAGTACATCTCCAACTCAATCCCTCAAGTCGAGGGTTCATCACACCTTACATCTTATATCAATTTCATCATTGACTGTCAGCGAGTGAAAAACCCATGTGACGAAATTGATGTGAGTCATGTTCAAGCACATTGATCTCCTTTAATGTTCTCATGGTATTAGCTCCCACTACGATCAACACTTATCGCCACTGGAGCTCTTACCATACAAGTCGTAAGTAATTCTGAACGCCTTATTGAGATTACATAACTTGCGAACTATATTTAGTATGCAAGTATTTAACCTTTCCAGTGTTGTTTCCATTATCACATAAGGAATGGAAAGTCTACTCTTGCGTACTTGGGCCTTCAGCTAATTACATATTTATACGAATCCAATAAAACAAGTAATAACCAAAGATGTCTTTAAGTATAGGTTTTAATTAATAATACGATTACATTGTTATATGCCCTATTAAAATCTATCCTCCTTGCATTCGAGGGCATATTCCTAACACTTCCTTCCTCTATCAGGTCTAGTTACTCCCTCAGGCGGGCTTATTCTGCTCAACCTCAAAGTATTGAATCCGAAGAGTGGGTACTCTGGCTTCAGTTGGTATCACTGCATCAATTCCATAAATTAATAGAAATGGGCTTTCTTCGGTAGTTATCTTGGGAGTGGTCCTATAAGACCATAATACGGATTGCAGCTCGTCCACCCAGTTGCCCCCTGCTTCTTCCAACCTGGTCTTTAGCCCTTGTACTAGTATCCTATTAGTGACCTCCACCTGACCGTTCGTCTATGGGTGTGCCACTGAGCTGAAACATTGTTGGATTCTCATTTCTTTACACCACTCTCTCAATTTAGCCCCGCTGAACTGTCCGCCATTATTAGATATTATCTCTCCAGGTATACCATATCTACATATTATATTCTTCCAGAGAAAACGTATGATCTCTGTGCTAGGGTGTGAATTTACATGTTTTAGAGCCTCATATTTATGTTATTTACATTGGTTTATGCATGATTTATGCCACATATGCATTTTATTTGTGTACTTATTGAGTAAAGGTGGAAAATCATTGCAATTGAGGAACAATGGAAGAAAATGCAGAATTTCGGAATATTTAGAGACGGAATTTGAAAAATGTTTCTTCTACAAATTTGTAGATCTATATCTTAGCTTCACGTGAGAACTTGAATCACCAAAATCCGAGATCCGAAGAAAACGTTATGAGGGAAACAAGATTTCTGCGCAGAAGGCAAAATGAAACTGAATGTGAAGTACGTACTTGTAACCTTTGAAGTACGTACTTGGAACCTTTGACGTACGTACTTGGAATCTATGAAGTACGTACTTGAGCGCAGGCAATGCCAGTCAATCCACTTATGCCACGTCATCAGGTACGTACTTGAGGATTGTGAAGTACGTACTTGGCGAGCGGCTGGAAGTTTTTTGGCAAGTTTTTGATACCTAATGCAAGTAGAAGACTTGGGGATCCTTTTCTATAAATACCTCCTCTTATAACAGCAATAGGGTTCGAAAATTCACTACTTTGAGAGACTTTCGAGCAAGGAGAGAGCCAAGGCAAGGTGAAAGACGATTCTACTTTGAGATTATTCATCAATCCATAATAGGGAGATTTTTAGATTTAGTTTATTTGTCTATGAATAATTCTACATCTTTTGTTGTTTTTCGCATTATGATTATGAACTAAATTCATCAAACTAGGGCCATGTGAAGGCTGAATTATGATTTTATATATATGATATTTTTCTTCGTATTAATTCTACAATTGCTTTGTGTATTGATTTTGTGTTTAATTACTTGCATATGCTTGACCACCATAGGTTTGTCATATTGCCTAGCTTAATAGTTTGAAAGAATATAAGCTAGGGTTCAAAGAAATCATCACATAATCCGTAAATAATAAGGAGTTGCCCCTAGAAATAGGTAGAGACTCCCGGATGTAGTTAGCCGAATTAATCCGGAAAAATTCTAGAACTTGAATACATGATTGTTGATTAGATTCTCGGATAGAGATATTTTAGGGAACCATCAATTAATCATAGAATTATTATTTTCAAGAGATCGGGTAGTAATTAATTAAGGTTTTTTCCACCAAAGCAATAGTAGTCTAATAATTCGAGGAATAATTCGTATATCTAAATAAGTAATTCGGTTGAAGCATGTGCCTTAGTTATTTTCTCACATAAGAATCTCAATTAAATTGCCAACTCTCATTTTCACCATTTTACTGTCAATTAATCACAATCTTTTAATTTAATTTTAATTGCTTTTAAATTCTTAGCTTTAAATAATCTTGTCTCTGTGAGATCGATAACTCGGACTTAAAGTCCACTTTATTACTGCACACGACCAGTTCACTTGTTGTTTATACACGTAAGGATTTTTTGTGCCAAGTTTTTGGCGCTGCTGCCGGGGACTTGTTTTATTTTAGTTTGGGATTTTATTGCAATTTTTAGTTTTCTATTTTTTTTTCTTTTCACTTTCTAATAATGGCTGCACAATTTCATTGTCTGACTCTGAAGGGAAAGGTAGAATGGTTGCAAAACACTATTAGAGACATGAAACCATTAGTAGTCCCACCTCGTCCATGGGAAGTATCACCAATGATTGAGACATCTAATCCAATCGTCGTACCAACAGTTGGTACACCTCTACCACAACAAGGACTATGTGAGTCATCGAGATCCCATGTCGAGAATTTTCGAGCCTTCAGGTAAGAATTCTTTCCACAACACTGCCAAGTGGATATTCCCACTGTGGAGGAAGAATCCGATAATTTCATGGAAGAGCTTCTCCTTATGGCAAAGGACGTATGTTTGGAGATCAAGGAGATGAGTTGTCAACTTGAACACCTCCAAAAGGAAACCTACTTGAGAGCATCTGAGACAGAGAGCCCCAAAACTGAGAAATCTCTTTCTACTCTCTCTCAACCTTCTCAAATATGTTTTCCATTTCCTTTAACTCTAAGACGAGAGAAAAGTAAATTTGATCAAGTCTTAGATAATTTTCGAGAGGTGAAGGTTAATTAACCCTTTGTCGATTCTATTTTGCAGATGCAATGTATCGTAAAGCTATCCATAGATATTTTGTTGAACAAGCAACCGTGGGAAGAAGTGCACACAGTTTGTCTAACAAAAGTCTGCTCAGTGGTTACTCTCCATGATCCTTCAAGGCAACGTAAGGACCCAAGACTTCTCTCCATCTAGTGCACTATAGGAGAAACGAAGTTTGATCATGTCATTTTGAATTCGGAAGCCGAAGTCAATTTTCTTCCTTATACATGGTTTAAAAAGTTGGGTTTTGATGAGCTTAAGCTGACATTGATGCGGTTACAATTCGAGGACAAATCATTCAAACACCCAAGGGGAGTTATAGAGAATGTGGTCCTGAAGGTTGACAAATATCACTTCCCGATCGACTTCGTGACTTATGAGATGGCCGACACCATTGAAGCACCTCTGATCCTAGGAAGACCTTTCCTAGCCACCGGTAAGGCCACGCTTGATAAGGTGAATGGTAATTTAGTCTTAAATATGGGGAGTAAAAGAGTGTGTGTTAATGCGTTCAGAGAAAAACATCGTCTACAGGCTAACATGAAATATTCCAAATTAGATGCTGATGGTCCCAAGTGGCATACGAAAGGGTCTGGAAGGAGGGGTGGGGGTTGAATAGACCCTGAAGTCGTTTTCGACTTCAAAAGTTTTCGTATTAAAATTGATTTGGACGCTTGAACATGTAAACGCTTGGCTAAGCGTTTACTTGAAGACTGTTTTGATAAAGTTAACTTAGACTCAAGATTTGAATACTATAACCACTCAGGTTTAAGTGTTCAGTTCTTTCATCAGGGTTAGCACAGCGAAATGATTTTTTTAGTCTTCTCTTTAAAAACTTTAGCGTCACAGAAAGGGTATTCAGTTGCTTAGCGTTTGATTAAGTTCTACTTGATCAGTTTATGAAATGACAATATAAAAACTGAATGTAAAGTAAAGAACACAATATTTGTAAGGTTCGTTGGGTGGTGTAATCTGAACTACGTCCTTCTTCTCCTTGAACACTTGGAGGCAATCCACTAAAATGATTCTCAAAGAATCACACAGAATCTTCTACAAATTAGGGAGAGAGGTGAAGACGATCTCGAGCTCCTTGATCACGCAGATTTCAACTCCAATAAAGATCTTCTCCAAGAAGGCCTTGAGCTCCTTGATCACACAGACTTCAGCTACAATAAAGACCTTTCTTCAACAAGCTTCTCTTACTCAAAAATACTGCCTGTGGAAGTCAACAATCTTTCTCACTCAGATGAAAGGTGTTGAGGGTTTATTGTAACAGGTTTGTTTGATGTTGGGAAGTTCAAACAACTTGGGATATCTCAATAAGAATTTAGGTTTCTTCTTTGGAAGAGGTTTGAGATATCTGGTGACTGCCTGGAATGTACTTGAGAAGCTTGATGGATTTTAGCTATGGAGTTTGCAAGCTTTTCTCTCAAATTATTTCAGCAAAGTTTCTCTCTCTGCACACTCTTTAAGGTTTTGCTGGAGGGTAATATTTATAGAGATTCTTGGGATTTGTCCGTTGGACACAATCAGGCTCGTTTCTCTCACGCAGCGCGTCAAATAGTCCCTTTCTGACATTCCTGAAATTCTGCTGGTTCCGATTGCACAGGAGCAGATTTGAACTCTGAAAAGCTGACAGTCTAGTCAAAAGGTGGCTTGTCCACAACTCATACTGTCTTGTTTACATTTAATGCACTTATCAAGCATTTAATGCATTTTGAATTTATTTCCCGTTGGAAATAAATGCCCATTGGTGATTGCATTTAAGTCCTTGATAACTTGGGTTTAATCCTTCAGGTGAATCTGATAACTGGACGCTTGAATCGCTCGGACGCTTGAATCAGACACTTGAATCGCTCGAACGCTTGAATCAGACGCTTGAACCAGCTCATGCTGAGCGCTTGAATCAGACGCTTGAACCAGCTCATGTTGAGCGCTTGAACCAACTTGAATCCTGAAGAAGTTTTTTAGCGTTTGACAGACGCTCAAAGCAAATCTTTATCTTCTCTTGACTTCAGACGCTGATCTTCAACTTCATCCTTGATAGACTCACTCAGAATTCTATCAGTGACTTAGTATTAAATACTTAGTCTAAAATCTATAAAGATAAAAATTACAAGCCTAACAAAATAAGTAAACTTTCAAACGCTTATACAATATTTCTATGAGAGCATGAACTTACATTTTTGGGGTCTAACGTAAAATCCTATCTTGTCATCATCAAAACATCTAACATGAAATTTCCTAACAGATGCGTTTAATCTTTTAAGTGTTGAGGAATTTCAAGAACACTCTTCTGATGATCCAAGGAAGATGAGCCAGAAGGAATTCAAGAAGAAAAGAATAGTAGGATGTTTACTTGATATTGGGCAACCGTTACCCACCACGGGTATTGGGACGAAGCTGTGCCCGGAAACTGATAGGAGGGTGGAAAAGTCGTTTATTCCACTCTATGATCCTCATAATTGGAGGAGATGAGTTTTTTTGAAACGCATATGAGATGAAGGATTGCTTTTCAGCATCCTTGGTTGTAATTACTCCTTTTACCCTTTTTCGTGATTTGTGTTTAGATGTAACATTGAGGGCAATGTCAGGTTTAAGTTTGGGGGTGTGGGTAGTGCTTCGTTATATTTATCTTTTGTGCTTTATGTTGAGAAATTCAAGAAAATCGAGTATAAAAAATTTTTTAGTCACCAATTAATGCAATGAAATGGATTAACTTGAGTACGATGGCATGACTTCTTGATTTAATAGGAATTTAATGCAATATACATATCTTTACTTTGCTCGTGGGACCCTAGATTAGAGTAGATTTTCCTTAGATGAATCACAAATGCACAATAAGTCGAGGGTAGAGGAGTTAAGTTGGATAATCATTCTGAAACACTTAAGGAATTTATCCTAGAAATATTAACTTAGATTCTTCTTAAGGTCATGAGTTGAGTAGTTGCTTCATATGCTTAATAATTAATGAATAAGGTTGATGATTGGTATGACTATAAAGTCAGGCTGACATGTACTGGAGGTGAAAAGCTACATGCCTATAAACTGTACAATTATGCTAATTTGAGCTTTGCTCAAGCCAATTAAAGTTAAAGTGAATGAAAGGTCTAGTTTTATTTCGTGGCCTTTGGTACTCGAGTGATTAAATCCGTAAGGAGTGTCTGGACACTTAATGCCCTAAAACTATCTAGTTTGGGAGTCATTGATCTAAAACTCGATACATGGGTGTCATAGAAAGCCTAAGGGAATAGAACATTGCACATGACCTAACCTTAATGAATTTGAATGGAAGTTTCATGTGAGTTTAAAGTCTAAATTGGTTAAGTAGTGAAATTTAAGTGGCTATGGAGTTTTCTATGAGGCTTGTGCTTTATGATTGATCGACGGTTAATAAATATGGGATTAATATCTGAAAAGTGGTAAAGATGCCACTATACTATAATGTCGTAGACTTACAATCACTACACCCTTTAGAGGTCTCTTCGAGTTGAGGTGTAACATGAGCAGGTATTTGATATGTATATATACTTTTGAGCTTTAACGGTTGATTTTGTGCCATTGAATCTTGCTAATTTTGTTGAATTGTGTCGATTGGTTGTGGCTGGAAATTTCTGGATTTTGTGGGTATATCTGCAAACCCTCACGAGACTAAACTCGTCCTCTTTGGTGACTTTGAGGTTTAAAGGCTTGTTGCACATGCTAAGTGCAATTGTGCACTCTACGAAAGTGAGTCGTTTTTGTTTTATTTTAGATTGATCTCTTGATCTTAGTTCCTTAAGTCTTAGTCTTTTTATTGATGTTAAGTTTGGGGGTGTTGATAGGGTGTGAATTTACATGTTTTAGAGCCTCATATTTATGTTATTTACATTGATTTATGCATGATTTGTGCCACATATGCGTTTAATTTGTGTGCTTATTGAGTAAAGGTGGAAAATCATTGCAATTGAGGAACAATGGAATAAAATGCAGAATTTTGGAGTATTTAAAGACTGAATTTGACGAATGTTTCTTCTACAAATTTATAAAGTTATGTCTTAGCTTCCTGTGGGAACTTGAATCACCTAAATCCGAGATCGGAGGAAAAGGTTATGAAGGAAACAAGATTTTTGCACAGAAGGCAAAATGAAACTGAATGTGAAGTACATACTTGGAACCTTTGAAGTACGTACTTAGAATCTGTGAAGTACGTACTTGAGGATTGTGAAGTACGTACTTGGCGAGCGGCTGGAAGGTTTTTGGCAAGTTTTTGATACCTAATGCAAGTAGAAGACTTGGGGATCCTTTTCTATAAATACCTCCTCTTATAACAACAATAGAGTTCGAAAATTCACTACTTTGAGAGACTTTCGAGCAAGGAGACGAGCCAAGGCAAGGAGAAAGACGATTCTACTTCGAGATTATTCATCAGTCCATAATAGGGAGATTTTTAGATTTAGTTTATTTGTCTATGAATAATTCTACATCTTTTGTTGTTTTTCGCATTATGATTGTGAACTACTTTCATCAAACTAGGTCCATGTGAAGGCCGAATTATGATTTTATATATATGATAATGTTCTTCATATTAATTCTACAATTGCTTTGTGTATTGATTTTTTGTTTAATTACTTGCATATGCTTGATCACCATATGTTTGTCATATTGCCTAGCTTAATAGTTTGAAAGAATATAAGCTAGGGTTCAAAGAAATCATCACATAATCCATAAACAATAAGGAGTTGCCCCTCGAAATAGGTAGAGACTCCCGGGTGTAGTTAGCCGGATTAATCGGGGAAAATTCTAGAACTTGAATGCATGATTGTTGATTAGATTCTCGGATAGAGATATTTTAGGGAACCATCAATTAATCATAGGATTATTATTTTCAAGAGATCGGGTAGTAATTAATTAAGGTTTTTTCCACCAAAGCAATAGTAGTCTAATAATTCGAGGAATAATTCGTATATCTAAATAAGTTATTCAGTTGAAGCATGTGTCTTAGTTGTTTTCTCACATAAGAATCTCAATTAAATTGTCAAGTCTCATTTTCACCATTTTACTGTCAATTAATCACAATCTTTTAATTTAATTTTAATTGCTTTTAAATTCTTAGCTTTAAATAAACTTGTCTCTGTGGGATCGATAACTCGGACTTAAAGTCCACTTTATTACTGCACACGACCAGTCCACTTGCTATTTTATACACGTACGGAATTTTCGTGTCACTCTGCCTCAGTTATTAGTGCTAAAGCCTCGGCCTCGACCCACTTGCTGAAGTAATCCACTACCACCCGCAGAAATTTCTTCTATGATCGCCCTACTAGAAAGGGCCCTACTATGTCTATTCCCCACCTGGAAAATGGGCAGGGAACACTGAGTGAATGCAGATACTCCGCTGGCTTAAGTATGAGGCTGGCATGCTTCTGACATTGCTCACAACTTTTGACTAATTCAGTTGCATCTGTTTTTAGACTAGACCAAAAGTACCCAGCTCTCAAGGTTTTTCCGGCACCACATTCTTCATGGATTTCTCTAGATGTACTTCCCCTCATCTACGGATATACATTTCAGATGGGGCTGAACAAAGCCTTTTTTATATAACACCCCATCTAGGAGGGTAAATCGCTCATCTCGCATGAGCATTCATTGTCGGTTGTACCGATCTGCTGGCAAGGTTCCATCTATAAGGTATCGTATGATGGTTGTCTCCTAATGGGCTTCGTCCATCACATTAAGTATTTCTTTTCATTTGTCTTCCGTGCTAGGCCGGTCAGCTGTTTGTATGGTAATCTGTCTGGACCTGCAATCAACTATCGAGTTATCCAATTTAGATAGGTAGTCAGTCTTGCTGTTCTTAGCATGCTGTATTTGGTGAACTTCAAATATTCTGAAATTCTTTTTCAAGGATTCCACTATCTTCAGGTTCTTTGCCATCCTTTCTTCCTTTCTTCATAAACTCCCTCTATCTGCTTGGCTACCAGCTGTGAGTCAGAATAGACTATTAGATTCTTTGCTCGTCCTTTTATTGCCATTTTCAACCCAATGATGAAGGCCTCATATTCGGCCTCATTGTTGTTAGCCTTGAATTCAAACTTTATCGCGTACTCTAGCTGGTCTTCCTTTGGGGTAGTCAGCAAGATTCCAACCC
Organism: Buddleja alternifolia; assembly: GCA_019426215.1. Classification (NCBI taxonomy): domain Eukaryota; kingdom Viridiplantae; phylum Streptophyta; class Magnoliopsida; order Lamiales; family Scrophulariaceae; genus Buddleja; species Buddleja alternifolia. The sequence goes on along the minus strand of CM033393.1, from coordinate 27,758,117 downwards.
CACTTCCAGTATGAGTAGCCGACCCATCTACATGCAGTAACCATACCTTCTCTTTCTCTTATTCTTTTTCTTCTGGCTTTGTCATTTCGGCAACGAAATCAGCTAAGATCTGCACCTTAATAGCTTTGCGAGCTGTATATTCAATCTCAAATTCTCCTAGCTCTACTGCCCACTTAACCAGCCTGTTTGAGGTACCTTCTTTCCCCAGCACCGTTTTTGACAATTGGTTGGTTTTCACTATGATTTTGTAAGTTAAGAAGTATGGCTTTAGTCTCCTTGCTGTTATTACCACTGCAAATGCTAGTTTTTCTATCTCTGAGTATCTTGTTTCAGTATCACTTAGCACCTTGCTGACGCAATACACCAGCTTTTCTACTCTTTCTTCTTCTTTAACTAGGACAGTGCTGACGGCTTTCTCGGCTACCTATATATATAATATCAGTGGTTCGCCTAGCACGGGTTTGGTCAATAATGGCACCTGGCTTTGGTACTCCTTTATTTCCTTGAAGGCACGTTTGCAATCCTCTATCCAGCTGAACCCGTCTATTCTCCTTAGCACCTTGAAGAATAACAGACTCTTTTCTGCAGATTTTGAGATAAAACGGCTTAGACCGGTGACTCTTTCATTCAATTGTTACACCTCATTGACATTTCGTGGCTCCTTTATGTCCTGAATAACCTTTATCTTTTCAGGATTAACTCCTATCCCTTTTTCTGTGACCATGTAGCCAAGGAATTTTCCACCTTTAATTCTGAATGCACACTTAACTGGGTTCAACTTTATTCTATACTTCCTCAAGTTTTCGAATGTCTGACGCAAATCTTATACGTGGCTATTGGTGACACGGCTCTTTACTACCATGTCGTCTATGTATACTTCTATGTTTTTTCCTAGCTAGTCGCGAAACATCATGTTGACCAGCCGCTGATATGTGGCTCCTGCATTTTTGAGTCCAAATGGCATTACTACATAGAAATATGTGCCAAATAAGGTAATGAAGCTGACTTTTTTTTGAACTTCTTCATCTAGTGGTATTTGATGATATACACTTTGTGCATCCATCGTGCTTTGCAGCTCGAAACCAGCTAGTCTATCCTAGGTAAGGGGTAGTATCCTTAGGGCAAGCTAAGTTTAGGTCTCGAAAGTCAATACACATTCTCCATTTATTGTCTCCTTTTAGTAGTAAAACTGCATTGAAAACCCATTTGGGGAATTGTTTCTCCACGATATGACCTGCCTTCGGCAGCTTTTCCAGCTTGGCTTTGATGATTGCTTCTTTTTCAGGTCCAAAATGCCATTTCTTTTGGATTATCGGCTGGGCATCCGGATATACATTAAGATGGTGTTGTATCACAGTAGGGGTCTATTCCCACCATATCGTCTACTAACCAAGAAAAAACATCAGTGTGCTCTTGTAGTACTTTTATCAATTTCTCCTTCAGTTCTCCTTCTAGGTGAGAGCCAATTCTTACTTTCTTCTTGGTATTACCTGGTACCACTTCCACACTCATGAGCTCATCTACTAGTTCTACGTGCGTTGCTATCTTCTTTTCTTGGCCCCCTATCTTGAAGTCTACCTTTCGCTTCTTATCTTCTGTCATCTTGTCCTCTTTTCCCAATGATGCCACATAACATTTTCTAGACATGCTCTGGTCCCCTGATACCTCTCCCACTCCTTCTAGCACTGGGAACTTAATCTTCATGTGAGGTATAGAGATTACCATTTCAAATGATATCAAGGTTGGCCTTCCAATTATCACGTTGTATGCTGAGGGTATATCGACTATTAGGAATTTTATTAACTAGGTCTTTTGGTTAGGCTCTTTTCCCATAGACATAGATAACATAATTTGTCTGATAGGCTGGACCGCTTCTCCAGCAAATCCATATAAAAGAGTATCGGCATTTTCTAGCTTGACATCTCCAAGGTCCATCTGCTTGTATACCTGATAAAATAATATATCCACCGAGATGCGGCCATCTATGAAGACGCACTGCACCTAGTAGCTAGCGATGGTAGCAAGACTGACTAGAGCATCATTATCAGGGGTTAATACGGTTTTGGCATTACTAGTCCAAAGCATACTTCTCCTTGAGGGCGACTCTAACTAACGTTCAGGAAAAATTTAGGCACTTGATCAGCTGCTCTAACTTGCCTGAGCAAGAATCTTTTCTAAATTTCGGGAGCCAACCCCCCTGATATCATATGTATGACTCCTTTGTTAGGATCTTTAGCTGCTACGCTCGTTGGTGTGGCCTAGCTGTTGGCTTGTGAACTAGGCCCACCACCCAATTGCTGAGGGAAATGTCCCCTCCCTACTGGTTCGGCTCGCCCTGCTAGTCCTACTATTCCTGCTCCGTGACCTGGGTTAGCCTTTCCTCTATTCCAAGAGGTTCCTCTCCCTCGTAATGAAGACCCTCCTGAATGGTTCCCCATATTGTTATATATCATAGGCCCCTTCATGTGGCCTGATTTGATGAGACGTTCAATCTCTTCAGCAAAAGCTTTGCAGCTATCTGTATGATGTCTGATTTCTTTGTGGAAATAGCAGTATAGTCTAGCTGACTGGCCCTCCAATGCCTGCTTTACATTTTTGCTTTCAACCTCTATTATGCATTGTTGCGGATCCCTGGGTGGTGGTCGATACGAGGGTTGATCTTGTATTCTGCCTGGTACGAGTGCTAGTGTATTCCACCTGCCCCTATTATCCCAGCGTTGCCCGTTCCTGCTCTCTTCTTCTTCCTTATCCTTTCCTTGTTCAGATCGTCTCATCAGTTGGGCATCTTCCATGTTAACGTATTTTTCTGCCCTGCTCAACAGATCATCAAAATTGCTTGTTGGCTTCGTAGTAAGTGATTTGAACAGGTCACCCTCACGTAGCCCTTGTGTGAACGCACTAAATTTCAGCTCTGCTATGGTAGTAGGAACTTCTAGTGTGGTTGCATTGAAGCGCTTCACGTAGGAGCGTAGTGTCTTGTCTCCTCTTTGCTTAGTATTAAACAAAGTCAGTGGAGTCTTCTCGTGCCTATTGCTGCTGGCGAACTGGTGGAGGAATTTATTGTTGAATTCTTGGAAGGATCCAATGGACCCCTCCGCTAGCTGGTTGAACCCTGACTTGGTCCACGTTATCAGGAAGACTTTGCACTTGATTGCATTTGTGTGCCTGTGTAGTACGCATAATCTTTGAAAGTGGATAAATGATCTTCTGGGTCAGAAGTACCATCATAGGGTGTAATGGAATGGATCTAAAAATCTCTGTGTAGATCTTCCCTCATAATGGTTCCAGTAAAAGAAACTCCACAATCCTCTTGCGAGTTCCCTCCTGTTATTCTTCGCTCCATTTCTTCCATCTTCCTGATCATAACTTCAAATTCTTCTTGGCTATCATTCAGCTTGTTAAGTTTGTCTGGCTCGTGCAGCAGGAAACAAGCAAATCCGTAATTACTGGCCTTATCTTCGAGGTTTTTTCTTCTTTCTTTCCAGCCATCAGGCTGGTACTTAGGGTGGTCACTTGCAGCGAGATCTCTCCCAGGTAGTTATTTTCTCTCTAGAACAGAACGCATGTTGCCCACTAGTGTCTTGTTCTGGGGAAGTTTGGGTGGTGGGATCCATCCTTCCTGATTGTCTTCTTTTAGCCATTCAGCATGCCGCATTTGGTGTCTTTCCGAAGCAGAGTGTTTATTGCGAGGTTCTCCATCTTCTTCTCTCTCGGGCTGAGTTAGAAACTCAACCCTGTTGATTCTCTTACCATAAACCACTTCAGGAGTGATTCCAAAATCACCCGCACCTCCATCTCTTGTTGCCACCGGAATTTTTTCAGGTACCTGTGACATCAAATTTTTTCCATACCTTCGGAATCCTTGTGGATCTGAATCCTTCATAATTTTTCAATTGCTACATCCATAATTGTTTGTAACTTCTAGGCCGTTAGATGGTAAGAAGGATTTGGCGGCGGCTGATCATCTCTCTAGTCAGCTTGTCCTTCAGGCTACTGGAGAGTCTCTTTCTCTCCCGTTGGGTCCTTAGCCACCTTGTCTAGCGGTACCTCTTGGATTTCATCAATCAATCACCTAGCTATGATAGCTGGCATCTCAGGTGCCTGATTGTCTTTGCCCGAATAAAGTAACATCTTTTTCTTTTCTTCGTTCCTCATGGCTTCTTGCATTCCAACCATACATCTCCCTGCCATCAAGATTTGATAATAAACACTTATCAAAAATAAATAAACTTACCTCACATCTTGAAGCTCAATTTCCCACGGACGACAATTGATGCGTGTCTGATTCACATCAACATTATTTATATTATATTATGTAAGATAATTGAGTACAATGTGCGAGGTAATATACATTTTGACTGAATAACAATATAAAAGCATAAAAGTTTTGTTTTATTCATCTTCAATAGGAGTATTTATACAAATCTTGATGGTCTAGGCTAGCTATGGTAGCTGGAGCAAAGCCTGCTATCTTCCATATCTAATTATGGCATAATAGCTGATCCTGGTAGCTGAAGATCAGGAAGTGCGGCTTACAGCGGATCCAGCAAGGATTGAGCCCAAATTGGCTTGATTGAAGGAAACTTGTTATGGTAAGGGCTTGATTATTGGGCCGTGTCTTCCTCCTAATTGGTCTTTGTTTATCTCTATCTTATGGCCAAAGTCTTTCCATAATCCAGCAAGACGAATCAGCTACTTGGGCCTGAGGCCACTTTTATAGAAAAATTAACCTTTCCTTACTAGTATTTTGGCTTCATCAGCTTGGCTGAATCCAGATAAATTCTAGGCACATCAATATCAATAGTATTATCAAGAGACTTCATGGTTGAACGTAATATTTATTAATGTTCATTCTATATGATAATGTATCTTGTTTTTTTGTGTAGTTAGTGGCTTGGTCCATTTTATCTTTAGATTAACTAATTAGTTAAAAAAACAATGTTTAATGAAAAATAATGAAGAAATATGTTCTCCTGTGCTCTTTTTCGTATTTGCTTTCTTTAACTTTTAGTAGTAGCTCTTTTAATTATAATTAAGTGCTTTAAAGATTAAACAAAAACCAAAATGCACACGGAGCTAGTTGAAGAAATCGAATCCCCCACCTCATAGTTTGCTCAACAGGCACTGACCAACTGCTCAACGCTATCTTTGTTTTCTTTGAAAAACTTAAAACCTTTATCACGTATTCGATACCACAACATAGGCCCATTTTTCTTTCAGACCACACTTTTACTCTATAACACTTCTTGCACAAAGTCAATTTTTTTTGTAGCATCTTTGGCTCCTCCATTAGTGATTTAACAAAAAATGACACGTGTCTTGCACATGTCCATTAGTTTTGAATTTTGAAAAAAAAAATATTATTTTGGATCAATGGAGGGAACAAAAATCAATCGAATTGGGGGGAAAAGTCAAATGTAAGTCTTTTTAAAAGCCAACTTTTTGGATTTTTGCTCATTTGAGCTCTAACTCTCCAATTTTTTATTCCAAAATTTTTGGCTTCATATTCTTCTTGCTCAAGCAAGAATTTTTACTGAAGACATTTAAAACAAATTGGAACGCTGGTCCAAATGTTACGCAAAGTCAATCATTTACTTTTCCAACTGTTACAAACTAACATTAGAAGTTGTAGTTTGTCCCCTGAACTATACAACTTGTATCAAAAAGCCCCTAGATAAATTATTAGGTGAAGGTGAGTGTATTTTCATATAGTTCAGGGGCTAAATAATTCAAAAATTTGTTGAAAGGGATGTTATATACAAAATGTGTAGTTTAAGGGGATTAAAATACAATTTATGGTACAAAACGTTTTATAAAAAAATTTCAAAAAATTATGGCTTCTTATTATTCTTCCTCGACCAGAGCTTGTAGTTGAAAATTTTTGAAATAGAAAATTTGAGAGTTAGAGCTCGAATGAGCAAAACCCCCAAAAATTAGCCTTAAAAATATCTAAATTTTTCCTTTCCTCCCAATTTGACCATTTTTTCCCCTCCCATTGACCAAAATCAAAATGTTTCCTCACCAAACCCAAAGCTAACCGTCATTTTCCATTAAATGACTAATGGGGGTACCAAAAGTGTTTAAAAAAAAATATGATTTTGTCCCAAAAATGTTAAAGAGTAAAAGCGTGCTACCAAAAACAAAATGGGCTATAATACTGGTATCAAAAACGATATTTTCTCTTACATATGTGTGTCTTAAAATTACTCTACAATAAAGATTTTAGGAAAAATTACTAATACAACCCTTATAATAAACTTTTAGGGAAATTTTCGTTTTTGGTATCATACGACTTTGCTCATTTTAGATTTAGTTCCACTGGAATTTCATTTGCATTTTTGGTCATATAGAACTAAAAAGGTTACACTTTTGGTCTCATACGTTAAAAAATAGAAGAAAAATAGCGAGTGTCATATACGTGCCGTTATCTCAAGAATACAAAAAAAATTAAAAAATTAAAAAAAATTCAAACCAATTATAAAATAAAATAAAATGAAAAATAAAGAAAAATGAAAAAACCATCCCATCGTCTTCTTCAATCCCAACCCTTAACCCCCCTCCCCCCATCCCAACCTCGTCGTCTCCCCCACTACCATAGCACCAGAAATCACTTCAACCCATCCCTCCCTCCATAGCGCCTTCGTCGTCACCATCGAGTCCGTGATAGATTGGTTATCGTAATTGAATTTGATTATGTAAGTGTATTATTGGATTTCATATAATGTAATGGAAAGATTAGGCCTGTCCGAGCTTAGGGTAACTCAAACTCAAATTTATCGGGCTTGAATATTATAGGCTCAAACTCGGCTCATAAATTTTTTTCTTCGGCTTGCTTCAAACTCAAGCTCACGTTTTTTATGAGTTTCAGGCCGGCTCATTAGTTTTTCTCAAATAAAAAAAGACATCCAATAGAATCATATCAAGAGACTAATTTCAAATAGTACATTAAATAAATGTTTACGCTAATGAGTATGTGTAATTCTTCATTTTACTAATGGAGTCACAAAGTTTACAATAATGATTATGAAAATTTAGAATCTTTATCAATGTATATGAGGTGACATAAAATAATTGAAAATTCTTCCAAAATCTTTTTAGATGAAAAGTTTCTACTAATATATACATATCATCGATTTCGTAAGCTTCAAGCTTAAAAATCTATAATGTGTTTTATATAAGTTATCTTAAAAATAATTTTACTATATGAGACAAAACATTAATTAGAGAAAATTTTGATTTCGGACTATTCGGGATGAGTCTATCAAACCTCAAACTCAGCTCACATATAGGGCGGGTTCAATTTGTAAGCTCAAACTCGGCCCGACTCACATTCAATTAAGCTCGGCTCATACTTAAGCAGGCCGAACAATTGAGCTTTGGGTAGGCCCGACTCAATTGACAGTCCTAGAAAAGATTGTTGATGTATTATGGGATTTAGTAGATATTATAGCGGAGGTGATGTTGGTTGGTGGCGGCAATGGCAGGGTTGGGGTTGGGTTCAATTTCTTTTTCCTTTTTTCGCAGTTGCTGTGGAGGTGGTGGATTTGGGAGCGGGACGACTGGTGGTGGGTCATGCTTTGGAGGAGGTTTTAGACGTGGCAATGGTGATATTGTGCTACGGTGGTGGGGTACCGTGGGTTTAAGGGGTGAGGGTGGGGGAATGACGAAGATGACCATGCCTTTGTTCTTTTCTTTTTTGATTTATTTTATAAATATTTTGAATTTTATTTTAATTTCATTTGAATGTCTTTTTTTGTAGTTTTTGAGGCAACGGTGTGTGAGTTGTATTTGGCTTTTTTCATCCATTTTTTTACGGCTAGGACAAGAAATGCAACTGTTTCAGTTTCATGGGACCTAAAATGCAACTGAAAATCCAATGAGAATAAATCTAAAATGGGGAGAAGTTTCTATAAGACCAAAAAGTGAAATTTTTCTTATACTTATATATTCAAAAAACTCGGACAATATTTGTCAATCCAAAAATCTCATCTCATCAACTTTTCATTCACAAAAATCCAATACTTTGGGTTAATAATTTTATGGACTTAACTGTTCTTAGCCTTCTAAATTAAAATTTGATAAATTTAGTTTCATATAAAAATTTATTTATTTAAAGCCTTTATATTGATAATTGATATTAATTATGGTTTTAGTTTTAATTTTGAGATTTTTTTAATCTTCTTAAAATGTAAAAAAAAGTATTTTTGGATAATAATTTAAAATATTGAATATTAAAAAATAAAACTCATCTGATACAATCTATAAAATTCAAAAAAAAAAAGTTCAGTTAAAAAAATTAAATAATCAATTTTTAACTTAAGAAATTAAGGGTAATTTAATCCAAAAAGTTGGTCATCTTTTTTTTAAAAAGTTTTTTGGAATGAAAAAGTTTGTAGAAATAAGACAACAAAAACTATTTTGGTTTTTGAATATAAAAGTTTATTTCCGGGGTGTTTTAGTAATTTCGCAAAATTCGAAGCTGCGGAAGGTTTTTGGGGGGTAAATGAGGCAAATAGGCTTACTTTGCAAAAAGTCCTCCCCACATAAGCTCCATTTCAAATATAGGTCTCCCTCATAGGTTTGTCCAAAGTTTTGGCATGTGATATACCTATTTTACCCTTACAATTATTTATACTAATAATAATACAAAAAATCAATATTTACTTAATACCTAAAATATCCTTGATACCCCCAATGTTTGACTGTATCGATCTTCTCTTCCCCTGAATCGTTCTATCTCCATTATCCATTTTCAGCGTTCTATCTCCATTTCGGGCCTTTCGGTGTATCTCCATTTCGGGCCCTTTCATCTCCAATTCGAGCCCTCCCAACGGGCATAGAGGTATGGGAAACAATTATAATTTGTTGATGAAAAATTTGATTATTTGAATTTGTTAGTTGAGTAAAAGTTTGATTGAATGAATTTGTTGGAGATTTTGATGGATTATGTAGACAAGGTATTTGATAAAAAACTTGATAGAGTTTTTCTCATTAGCTTGCATTGAATAGTGTGTTTTTAGGCGTTTAGAATGTGATTTTGTGATTGTAGCATTAAATGAATTGTTATATGTGTGTTGGAAGTTTGATTGTTTGAATTTGTTGGAGATAGAGATGAATTATGTAGACAAGGTGTTCGACGAAATGCTTGATAGAGACTCTCTCATTAATTTGCGTTGAAAATGTTGTTTTTAGGCTATATTTGATCAATGCAAAACTTTTGTATTTTGTAATAATAACTGTAATAAATTTTTGTAAGAATATTTGCTCATTCATTACTAATTGTATTTTGTAATAATTATGTTTGTTTATCTTTTTTTTTCTAGGAAAATGTCGGAGTTTTTGATATACTATTTATACGATGGTGAGTGGAATATGAAAGTGGGAGAGTGTGGAGCACGACAATGTGAATGGTTGTCAAGGAATAAATATAAAATGCTGAGTTTTCTGCTAAGTGGAGTTAATCCACAGTCGATTACACGGCTGCAATTTTTCCAAGTCATGTTTGAATTTGCTCCTTTTGAATGGAAGAATTATGAAGTTGTAGTAAGTTACATTCCATCCTCTTGTAACGTTGGTAATCCGGTATACATCGAGACCGATATTGACGTGAAGCATTATTTGGTGGACTCATGTCCAGTGACGAAAAGGCGAAGCATTCTGCATGTGGAGCTTTTAATGAAAGATGTTGAAGGAAAAAAAATCAAGTTTGAAAATGAGATTCAGATGGAGAATGAGAAATATTATTTTGAAAAGGAGTTAGTGAATGATTATATATCTATCTGCCCCTGGTCGGCCTGGTGTTGTTTTAAGCAAGCCCACCTCCCCGCCCGTATCGAAAGCCTCTGCACCCACTCCTTTTAAACCCAATCCACCATCGAGTCCTCATTATAATGTGGACAATGAGAACTCAATGCCTGATGCAACCAGTCCTTATAAATCCTACTCCAATCCACTTTCTAGTCCTTCTCCCTGTGTGGAAAATGTGAATGCAAAGCCCGATGCAAGCCACTATTTTGAAAAAGTGAAGTCAAGGCGTGATGCAGCCGCTTCTTTTATTTCCACCCAATGTTCGTACAAAGTTCACTCTGATCCCATCCACCGGTCAGATTTCATAGATGAAGCTAGTGACCAAAAGAGTATTGGAACCTTCAGCTTTGATGATGGTCTAGATCTTGTGATTGGTCAGGAATTCACCAGCAAGGAAGAGGTGAAAGACTTGGTTAACAATTCAGCGCTTAAGTTATGTTTCCATGTTGTTGTAGCTAAGTCGAATAAAAAAGCCTTGGCATATAAATGTAAAGTCCCTGATTGCAAGTGGAGTATTCGTGCGGCAATTACTGGAAGGTCCCCGTTTTTCTCATTGTGAACTCATAATAACATCCATACATGCCGGCCTACATTGTTAAAGCGCCGTGAAAGGTGCTCTTCAGGAGCGGTTGCTGGATTTTTGTTAAATACTTTCCCATGTCAGTTAAGCGCCCCACCTCCAAAGGTAATAGGGGAAATGATGAATAAGGGTGGCATTGACGTTTCTTACTACAAAGCTAGGCGTGGTAGAAACATTGCTAGAGATTCTATTAGGGGTGATCCTGGGCTTAGTTATGAGAAGCTTCCTAGATATTTGTATATGTTGGAGAAAGTGAATGAGGGCACGGTTACTCATTTGCGTAAGGATGCGAATAACATTTTCCAGTCGTTGTTCTTTGCGTTGGGAGCCTGCATTGAAGGTTTTGCATCCATGAGGAAAGTTCTTGTTATTGACGGCACACATTTGAAGACCAAGTATAATGGAGTATTACTTGTTTGTACTGCGGAAGATGGCAACAAACATCAGTATCCACTTGCGTTTGGCGTGGTAAGTAAAGAATGCGATGAAACTTGGATTTGGTTCTTGGAGAAACTTCGGGATGTCATACCCGATTCTGACGATTTGGTCATCATTTCTGATAGGCATGCATCTATTAAAAATGCCGTTCAGAAAGTTTACCCAAGGTCTTCCCATGGATACTGTACCTATCATATATCCCAAAATCTTAAGAACTATGTTTCTACCGGTAGGGGCCTTAAGCAAAAGAAGCAGGCAAAGGATCACATTGTGACGAAGTTTATTGTTTGCGCTGAATCATATACTGAGCACGAATTTGAAAGACTCTTTAGTGACCTCGAAACAAGACAGCCGGTTTCAAATCTTAAGTACCATGAGTATCTTAAAGACACACTTGCTGTGAAAGATCATTGGGCTCGTTGTTACTCTAATGGTGCACGATACAATATTATGACAACGAACGGAGTGGAGTCTATTAATGCTGTGTTGACTACTGCGAGGTCATATCCTTTGATTCTTTTGTTGGATGAAATTGTGAAGTTAATAATTACGTGGTTCAACAAGCACCGTAACGAAGCTGCAGCCGGGTCCTTGTCACAAAATCTCACTCCGGAAGTCGAGAGAACGATGCATGCAAGGAAGAAACAATCCACTTTCTTTAAAACGCGCGTCTTGAATAAGTGCACAAGGGAGTACATTGTTGAGTGTGGCAGCGAAACTTTCTTTGTTGACTTGCAAGCAAAAAATGTACTTGCCGGGTTTTTGACATTGACCATATCCCGTGCGCGCACGCCATTTCGGCATATAATGGTTTAGGGGATGATGATGGCCTTCTCAATTTAATCTCTAAATATTATTTGAAACAAACATGGGCTTTGGCTTATGTTAGAACAATATACCCCGTCCCTAGTGAGCCGTCTGAGTGGATCATCCCCGCTGAAATAGAGGGAAATGTTGTTGAAGCTCCTTCTTGCGTAGAAAAATGTGGAGCGATTCGAAAACTACGATATCAATCTGGTGGAGAAAAAGGAAAAAGCCACAAAAAACGTGTGAAAGATCCCTCAACCTTCTAAACAATTTGTTTGTATTGTGTATTTGTATTTTTTATTTGATGATTCTTTCACTAGAGACATTAGTAGCTCAACATTGTAATATATATATATACATTTGAAGTTACAATTGTTTTAATTGAGATTTGTGTTCCCCAATATATATATATATATATATATATATATGTCATGTGGCACTTAACTACAGGATATTGCTACATATGTAATTTTAACAATTTGTATTTATAGATTGTGATAAACTATAACTACTTAAGTAATGTTTAAAAGGTCTAAAACTCGAATCAGACGTAGTTTGTTATGATTGATAATAATAATATATTCATTTTTCCGTCTACAAAATATATTTATTTTGTATTGTAAACCCTAAACCCTAAACACTAAACCCTAAACCTTGAACTATAAAATCTTAAGAATATATATGGTAAGGGCCTATGAGAAAGAATAAATATTGTGTAATAGTGAAAAGAAAAACAAAAAACAAAAAAAAAGTGATGGAAAACAAAAATTGGTTAAAAAATATTAAAAAAATTGTCCGGCACAATGGTGGCGAATTTTCGGCACCAGGGTGCCGAGAATGCTGCCTTTAGGCAGAGTACTCGGCACCAGGGTGCCGAAAATTCGCCACCATTGTGCCGAGTATGCTTCCTTAGGCAGAGCACTCGGCACCATGGTGCCGAAAATTCGGCACCACGGTGCCGAGTACTCTGCCTTAGGCAGACTAGTCGGCACCATTGTGCCGACGAAATTTGGGCCAAATTTCAATTTCCCGCCCAAATTTCATTTTCCCGCCCAATTGAATTTCGAATTTTTTTCAGCCTTTCTTTTTTCCTCCCTTATTTCCTCCCTTATTTCCTCATTGCAAAAAACTTTCCAAGCTTTCAAATCTTTCACATAAAATCGGTCTCATCATTGCACCGTAGACGTCCATCCCGCCCCCATCCCGTCAATCGTGAGTAAGTGATCTATAATCTTATATAGTCATGATATTTTTTGTCTGTTATTCCTGTAGCGGGTTCGATCCTTTTTCAATTGAGTGTGTAATGTTGAAATTTGAATGATTTTGAGCTCATAGAAGTTGATTTTTTGGAGTAGCTTGAAAGTTTGGTTTTAGTTTGATCAAACCTTGCACCTCTAATGTGGTGAATACTAATACACGTGGCCTAATGTGTTTAGGCTGAAAATATTTATATATGTTTTCATTAATTGCTTGTACAAACTAGTTTAGACACCAAATCCGTCATTGCAATAACTCTTGTTTTCTCTAATCCTTTCTTATGTTTTGGTCTTGTTTTTGGTTGCATATATTTAAGAAGCTCCGTATCGTTACGCCGCTGCCACCTCATTTTGCCCTCGTAATGTAAGAAGCTTTTGTTATTAAGACATGTCTTTTTATTATGATGATTGATACCATGTTTCGTTTTCGTATTAGTCATTTCTTGTGTTTACTAGAGTATGAATATGAAATGCTGTCCGGATGTACGTGTTGCATATAGAAGTTCATTTCTTAAAGGGTATGTTTGTTGTCGTTTTTAAAATGATAGGACGAAGCTATGTGGAGTTGTTGGTTGCTGTGCTGTGACAAATTGTGAAAACCCCGGGGATTGTGAATCCTGTTTTTACCGGACAAGACTGAGGTCAGAGGTGACAGAGTTACTGGCCGCTGTGGTGTTCTCAGAAACGGGGACGGAGTCGTGTAGAACATTAATTTATGACCAACAAAACGATTGTATATATGCACAATATGAGACAGCATTGTATGCTGTGTGTAAAGTAAAGAATTGTGTTGATCCTTATCGCAGGTAGTATTTCTACAATCTATTTATGATATGTTATTTAATAACGAAATTTGTGATTAGTTTGCGTGTAATGTGCAGCTTGCTTCCTCCTGGTTTACTGTTGAGGGGCCCTATGGTGCATAGCAGAATTGAGAAGCCCCCGAAAAACGCAGATCCTTATAAGGAGAAAATTGACGCATGTAATGATTCTTGCTTGTACTTCATTTTCAGAGACAAGGTGAAAGAGTTAGTAACGTTGATGGATTCGCATCCCCGACTTTCCAACGCTACTAGAAAACATATCGAGGAAAATGAAATGATTCAGCTATTGAGTGTCATCATGGAAGAGAGAGACAATGAAGTGAAGCAACAACATGACTGTGATGATTTTGACGATTTCCATCGATCCAGCAACTCTGAAAGCGAGGATGAGGCGTTTGGTGTGGAATGTGATCGCATTTGATGAAAATGTAGTTTGAATTGTTAATTGAGTAATTTTCATTACCAGTTGAGACAATTTCGGCGTTTGTGTAAAATATTTTATTTTACGGAGTTGTTTTACTTTGTGTGTAATGTTTAATCGTGTGTTAATTTGTGTAGTTCTAATTTTGTTCATATATTCAACAACATAGGTACAAAAAAAAAGGTCATATATGTTCATATATTCAAAAAAGGTCGGAAATCCTGGTCAATCTTAAACATACACTTGAATAATGCAACTACGTAAACATTATGAACATGTGACAAAAAGGGTGCTGGTCATGTTGATGGAGGCGGGGGTGGTTCAAAATTGACAAACATGAAATACTCAGATAATTGTCTCATCATCTCTGTTTGATTTCTCATCAACTCGGTTTGATTTTGTGCGAGAACGGCGAATTGAGACTGAAGACGGTCAAGACGGTCGAAATTAGTTGAGGTGGCTGCTGCAGTAGTATCGTTGGTGGATCTTGAAATGGAGGGTTGAGAGTAACAACCTCTGTTGCCGCATCACTCCGTTCCCGAGGTGCGGCACTCGGATGAAACCGAATCCTGCTGGATTCTTTTTCAGAAGGTGCATACCGGCGAGGTGGTTCTTATCAACTGTCATCGACCCTCAATAGGAATTTGATTTGTTGTAGTTCGATCGAATGCCCCGATCCGCTCGGCAATGCGGGTAATAAGTCCCCCCATTACTAGTTGGCCCTTCTCCTGTCTCGACACTTGAACAAATCTCTCACATAAAATTTTCGTCAAGTCTGCACGTTTTCCGGTTTGAAAACACCACAGAACTCCAAGTTCTTTTGTGGATACTTTTCCGCTACACCCTCGCCCAAAAAGTGAAATGCCAAGATTCGGTGTAAATACCGGAGAGAATAGTCGACAATATCCGTGGCCTTAGCCGTGCGTCCCGAAAACTTCTCATTAGGTAGTCGAGTAATTCCCTGCCAAAATGCATCCTCATCCGCTTCAAGTAGGGACTCGGTGTTTTCAATCGGCCAACCAAATATATCCGCGATCTCCTGTTTTGACTTCTCATAGGTTTTATTTGCGATTCTAAACCGGGCTGTATCATCTTCATACTGGAAGGTGCTTAAAAACTCGCATGTGAGCCGGTTGTAACTCGGTTCATCCATGAAATTTAGTTCCCGCCAACCCATGACTTCCAACTTTGCACGAAAATCACTCAACTTGATATCAATCGCCTGCATAGCATGAGGATCCATGTAGCGGAGGGATAACAGGGTAACTTCATCAGTTTTGCATATTTAGAAGTGGGATTCTTGACTTTTGGGTATTTCATCAAAAGTGGGGGCTACTACTATCAACGGTTGAGGGTACAATCTCCAAATCGGCCGTACTGGGTGTCTCGGCGGTACGAGCCCTTTTTCGGCCCATATTTTAGTCGACAAATGAATGGACACCTGCATTATGAAACATGAAATATATCACAAATTGAGTATATTCATTAACTACAACTACAAGATTTATCAATGAACCACAACTAGAATTGGGCAACGTGTTTTTTGTATGGGGCTTTTCGTCGAACACCTTGCGTTCATTAATTAGGCATCTTCATTCTAGTAACAATTTAACAAAGAAGCATGCCCAATTATCACTTTGCAATTCTATATCAAATACACCCAATGTTAACCACAAAGAAGCAACAAAATCTCTATCAATCAATTCATCGAACACCTTGCCTTCATTGTGGAGGCATGTACATTCTAGCACTTAATTAACACACAATATAGGGCCCAACAATGTATTACTAATTCAAAAACAGAAAACACCATTGCAATGCTGCTAATCACAACAAAAAACAACGACACAATTTAGAAAAGCCCATACTAACCTTGACTCGAAGAGTGAGCTGATGGGGGACGTGCGGTGTGCGGTGATTGATGGATGATAGCGGAGGGGAGCGGAGCGTCTTGGGTAGGTACGTAGATGGGCGGGGGCCGGGGATTTGATGGAAGAATGAGTTGATGGAAGGAACGAATGTTTGCGTTTCGATTTTCCCTGTGAATCGCCCGAATCGTGTGGTGTGGCACCCGTGGGAGCGAAACAGCACCATGGTGCGAATTTTTTTTGCAATTTTTATTTTTAATTTTTTTAATTTTCCATTAGTTGGTGAATACAGCAATATAGGACCCCAGTATATCCATATTAACTAATTGGATCCTCATATACAGGGGCTATTATCGCTGTACCGGCATACCACGATACTAATACTGAACCCCTGTATTGCCGTATATTGGAAACCTCCAAGCTGTTGGGTCTATCAGGTGATACGCAGATACTTGAATAGGTATTGGTGTAATTTGCACCCAAATACTATAATACATGGGTCCCATATCGCAGTATTCACCAAAATGGGACACATTTCTCTTTGATACACGATACAGACCCATGTATCAAAGTCTCGTATGCCGATACTCGAATATAGGGCCCCTATATCGCAGCACGGTACATCGATAACCGAGCTACAGGGCCCTATATCTCAGTATCGCCCAATAAGTGCATTGACCCAAAAAAGGTGGATACTGTGATACAGGACCCTGTATCGCCGTATTGACATGACTGATACAGGGTCCTATATCTCAGTATCGCCCAATAAGTGCATTGACCCAAAAAAGGTGGATACTGTGATACAGGACCCTGTATCGCCGTATTGGCATGACGGATACAGGGCCCTATATCGCAGTATCGCATTGCAGTGCACTACACTACTCGGCCAGAGTGCCGAAACTCGGCACCCAGAGCGCCGACTGCACTGACTACTTCAGTGCACTCGGCACTATGGATGCCGAACTCGGCACCAATAGTGCACTCGGCACCACGGTGCCGACACTCGGCACCCAGGCAGTGCACTCGGCACCCAAAGTGCTGAGTGCACTGCCTTAGGCAGTGCAGTCGGCACTACGGTGCCGAGTTTCTGGCACAGGAGTGCCGAGTGCACTACCTAAGGCAGTGCACTCGGCACCCAAAGTGCTGAGTGCACTGCCTTAGGCAGTGCAGTCGGCACTACGGTGCAGAGTTTCTGGCACAGGAGTGCCGAGTGCACTACCTAAGGCAGTGCACTCGGCACCACGGTGCCGACACTCGGCACCCAAAGTGCTGAGTGCACTGCCTTAGGCAGTGCAGTCGGCACTACGGTGCCGTTTTCTGGCACAGATTGCCGAGTGCACTACCTAAGGCAGTGCACTCGCACCACGGTGCCGACACTCGGCACCCAAAGTGCTGAGTGCCTCCTTAGGCATTTCATCGGCACTACGTGCCGATTTTGGCACAAGTAAACCAGGGGGCGGGACCCGTTTCCAAGTGGCAACAGGATGCCATGCACTAATATACTACTAGCCAATGACTCAAAGCAGTGCACTCGGCACCACGATGCACCATTTCTGGGACAGGAGTGCCAAGTGCACTGCCCTTTTGAATTTCTTCCCCTTTGAATTTTCTTATGCACAATCCCTGTTTTATTAAATGGAGTAATAATTGATTTTGGATTAGAAGTGATACTTGGCAACTTGTAGGCCTGTATAAATATTTGACAACATAACACAAATACAGAGTTACTATTTCCTCAACTATGGAATTGGTCAAAAGTTGCAAGGCTATCTCTGTCTAAAATATGGAATGTGGATATGACTAAATGTTTTCAAAGGTCTAACTCTTCCCTTGTACAAAAGAAGTCCACGTATTTGAGCATGAACACACCACATCTCACTTTTCTTCCTGTAGCGGGATGTTACTGACAATTGTACGTCCAACCACTCGAATCAAAATCTTCTATCCATTTGTGCTCACGTATTGGAGTACGTAATCTTTTAGCGAGTAAAACTCCATTATCACCCCGAGTAGGCCCAAATGAATCAAGATACTCCTTTTTTTCCTTCGGGCTGATATTGCTAAGTCCAATGCAAATTATCATTGATCGGCACAAGTTTATCACCACTGAAGAAGACTATAATCAACTGTCGCTGTTCTAGCATCAGTCATAACTTTCCACCGACTGAAACCCTACTTTTATAACGCTTTATAAAGTAGGAACCAAAATAATGGCATTTCAAGTACCTCATTGGCTCCCGCACTCTCTCTTTTTTCAATAACAAGATGTAGAAATTACATACTTCATCATCAAGCCATCCCCGAGGTTTCAACTGTTTTAAACTCCTTGTACTAATCTGCTTCTCTTTCTTACCATAAGTTATACTCATCAACGATTTCGCCTTACGGGATCGGACATACGCTGTTTATCAGTCTATTCTCTCTGGGCGTCAAGGACAAAAGCAAGTGAAGGGTATTAACGTGAGGATTCGCATCCCCCGGAACCTTTCCAACCCTAGAAAACCATATCGAGGAAAATGAAATGTTCCTATTGAGTGTCATCATGGAAATAGAGACATGAAGTAAGCAACACAGGACTGTGATGATGTTGACGAGTTTCCCCTTCGTCCAGCAACTCGAAAGCGAGGATGAGGCGTTTGGTGTGGAATGGATCGCATTTGATGAAATGTAGTTTGAATTGTATAATTGAGTAATTTTCATTACCAGTTGAGACAATTTCGGCGTTTGTGTAAAATATTTTATTTCGGAGTGTTTTAACTTTGTGTGTAATGTTTAATCGTGTGTTAATTTTGTAGTTCTAATTTTTTCATATTTCAACAACATACTAAAAAAAAAAGGTCATATAATGTTCATAATTCAAAAAGGTCGGAAATCCTGGTCAATCTTAAACACAACTTGAATATGCAACTACGTAAACATTATGAACATGTGACAAAAAGGTGCTGTCATGTTGATGGAGGCGGGGGTGGTTCAAAATTGACAAACATGAAATACTCAGATAATTGTCTCATCATCTCTGTTTGATTTCTCATCAACTCGGTTTGATTTTTGTGCGAGAACGGCGAATTGAGACTGAAGACGGTCAAGACGGTCGAAATAGTTGAGGTGGCTGCTGCAGTATTCGTTGGTGGATCTTGAAATGGAGGGTTGAGAGTAACAACCTTTGTTGCCGCATCACTCCGTTCCCGAGGGTGCGGCACTCGGATGAAACCGAATCTGCTGGATTCTTTTCAGAGGTGCATACCGGCGGAGCGTTCTTATCAACTGTCATCGGACCCTCAATAGGAATTTGATTTGTTGTAGTTCGATCGAATGCCCGATCCGCTCGGCAATGCGGGTAATAAAGTCCCCCCCACTAGTTGGCCCTTATCCTGTCTCGACACTTGAACAAATCTCTCACATAAAATTTTCGTCAAGTCTGCACGTTTGCCGTTTGAAAACACCACAGAACTCCAAGTTCTTTTGTGGATACTTTTCGCTACACCCTCGCCCAAAAAGTGTGAAGGCCAAGATTCGGTGTAAATACCGGAGAGAATAGTCGACAATATCCGTGGCTTAGCCGTGCGTCCCGAAAACTCTCATTAGGTAGTCGAGTAATTCCCTGCCAAAATGCATCCTCATCCGCTTCAAGTAGGGACTCGGTGTTTTCAATCGGCCAACCAAATATATCCGCGATCTCCTGTTTTGACTTCTCATAGGTTTTATTGCGATTCTAAACCGGGCTGTATCATCTTCATACTGGAAGGTGCTTAAAAACTCGCATGTGAGGGGGTTGTAACGGGTTCATCCATGGAAATTTATTCCCGCCACCCATGACTTCCAACTTTGCACGAAAATCACTAACTTGATATCAATCGCCTGCCATAGCATGAGCCATGTAGCGGGAGGGTAACAGGGTAACTTCATCAGTTTTGCATATTTAGAAGTGGGATTCTTGACTTTTGGGTATTTCATCAAAAGTGGGGGGCTACTACTATCAACGGTTGAGGGTATAATCTCCAAATCGGCCGTACTGGGTGTCTCGGCGGTACGAGCCCTTTTTCGGCCCATATTTTAGTCGACAAATGAATGGACACCTGCATTATGAAACATGAAATATATCACAAATTTGAGTATAGTTCATTAATACAACTAAAGATTTATCAATGAACCACAACTAGAATTGGGCAACGGTTTTTTGTATGGGGCTTTTCGTCGAATACCTTGCGTTCATTAATTAGGCATCTTCATTTAGTAACAATTTAACAAAGAAGCATGCCCAATTATCACTTTGCCAATTCTATATCAAATACACCCAATGCTTAACCACAAAGAAGCAACAAAATCTCTATCAATCAATTCATCGAAACACCTTGCCTTCATTGTGGAGGCATGTACATTCTAGCACTTAATTAACACACAATATAGGGCCCAACAAATGTATTACTAATTCAAAAAACAGAAAACACCATTGCAATGCTGCTAATCACAACAAAAAAACAACGAAACAAATTTAGAAAAGCCCATACTAACCTTGACTCGAAGAGTGAGCTGATGGAGGAGACGTGCGGGGTGTGCGGTGATTGATGGGATGATAGGGAGGGGAGCGGAGCGTCTTGGGTAGGTACGGTAGATGGGCGGGGGCCGGGGATTTGATGGAAGAATGAGGTGATGGAAGGAACGAATGTTTGCGTTTCGATTTTCCCTGTTGAATCGCACGAATCGTGTGGTGTTGGCACCGTGGGAGCGAAACAACACCATGGTGCGAATTGTTTTTGCAATTTTTATTTTTAATTTTTTTATTTCCATTAGTTGGTGAATACTGCAATATAGGACCCCAAGTATATCATATATAACTAATTGGATCCTCATATACAGGGGCTATTATCGCTGTACCGGCATACCACGATACTACTATACTGAACCCTGTATTGCCGTATATTGGAAACTCCAAGCTGTTGGGGTCTATCAGGTGATACGCAGATACTTGAATAGGTATGGTAATTTGCACCCAAATACTATAATACATGGGTCCCATATCGCAGTATTCACCAAAATGGGACACATTTCTCTTTGATACAGCGATACAGGACCCATGTATCAAAGTCTCGTATGCCCGATACTCGAATATAGGGCCCTATATCGCAGCACGGTACATCGATACCGAGATACAGGGCCCTATATCTCAGTATCGCCCATAAGGCATTGACCCCAAAAAAGGTGGATACTGTGATACAGGAACCTGTATCGCCGTATTGGAATGACTGATACAGGGCCCTATATCTCAGTATCGCCAATAAGTGCATTGACCCAAAAAGGGGATATGTGATACAGGACCTGTATCGCCGTATTGCATGACGGATACAGGGCATATATACAAGCAGGAAGCTCTGGATCGGGTACGCAGTCAATCGCATGTGCACTACACTACTCGGCCAGAGTGCCGAAACTCGGCACCAGAGCGCCGATGCATGAATACTTCAGTGCACTCGGCATATGGAGTGCCGAATGGGCACCAATAGTGCACTGGCACCACGTTGAGACCGACTCGGCACCCAGGGCAGTGCACTCGGCACCCAAGTGCTGAGCCTGCCTTAGGCATGCAGTCGCACTACGGTGCAGAGTAGTTTCTGGCACAGGAGTGCCGAGTGCACTAACCTAAGGCAGTGCACCGGCACCAAAAGTGCGAGGTGCACTGCCTTAGGCAGTGCAGGAGTCGGCACTACGGTGCAGAGTTTCTGGCACAGGAGTGCCGAGTGCACTACCTAAGGCAGTGCACTCGGCCACGGTGCCGACACTCGGCACCCAAAGTGCTGAGTGCATGCCTTAGGCAGTGCAGTCGGCACTACGGTGCCGAGTTTCTGGCACAGGAGTGCGAGTGCACTACTAAGGCAGTGCACTCGGCACCACGGTGCCGACACTCGGCACCCAAGTGCTGAGTGCACTGCTTAGGCAGTGCACTCGGCACTACGGTGCCGAGTTCTGGCACAGGAGTGCCGAGTGCACTACCTAAGGCAGTGCATCGGCACCACGGTGCCGAGTTTCGGGGCAGGAGTGCCAAGTGCATGCCCTTTGAATTTTCTTCCCCTTTGAATTTTCTTATGCACAATCCTCTGTTTTATTAAATGGAGTAATAATTGAGTTAGGATTTAGAAGTGAGACTTTGGCAACTTGTAGGCCGGTATAAATATTTGACAACATAACACAAATACAGAGTACTATGTTCCTCAAACTATGGAATTGGTCAAAAGTTGCAAGGCTATCTTCTGTCTAAAATATGGAATGTGGATATGACTAAATGTTTTCAAAGGTTAAAACTCTTCCCTTGTACAAAAAGAAGTCCACGTATTTGAGCATGAACACACCACAGTCGCACTTTCTTCCTGTAGCGGGATGTTACTGACAATGTTGTACGTCCAACCACTCGAATCAAAATCTTCTATACATTTGTGCTTCACGTATTGGAGTACGTAATCTTTTAGCGAGTTAAAAACTCCATTATCACCCGAGTAGGCCCAAATGAATCAAGATACTCCATTTTTTTCCTTCGGGCTGATAATTGCTAAAGTCCAATGCAAATTATCATTGATCGGCACAAAGATTTTATCACACTGAAGAAGACTATAATCAACTGTCGATGTTCTAGCATCAGTCATAACTTTCACCGACTGAAAACCTCTACTTTTATATACTTTATAAAAGTAAGAACCAAAATAATGGCATTTCAAGTACCTCATTGGCTCCCGCAACTCTCTCTTTTTCAATAACAAGATGTAGAAATTACATACTTCATCATCAAGCCATCCCCGAGGTTTCAACTGTTTTAAACTCCTGTACTAATCTGCTTCTCTCTTCTTACCATAAGTTATACTCATCAACGATTTCGCCTTACGGGGATCGGACATGGAATCTGTTATCAGTCTATTCTCGTCTGCGGTCAGAGGCACAAAAAATATGCCTCATCAACATCCAATGTATCCTGAACATGTTCGTTGACAACATTTGCAATTTCAGATACCAAATATTCACACAGTACAGGGGTCCAACTAATGTAAGATAAACAACATTGCAATCCAATATCTAAAATCAATTGATTCAATTTACAATAAAATTCAATTTACATTGTCATACATAAGTATCCAACATAATACAATTATTGTTCAAACAACCCTCTTGTTCAAAATATCTAATGCAATCTTCTTTCTGATCAAACCCATGCGCTCGGCGTTATAATTTTTCAATTGCCTAAACTGTTTCTCGAGTACAAAAATAGTCGATGTTCTTGAGCATAAACACTCCACAGTCATCGCCATTCAGTTGTCGAGGCATGGTGCACACAATTTCATCAGCCCATCCACTCAAATCAAAATCTTGTCTAGATTTGTGCCTCACGTATTGGACAAGATAGCTTTTCAACAAGTTAAAACCCCATTATCAGTCATGTGAGGACCCAGCGAATCAATATACTGCATTTTTCTCTCATTCAGGTTGATAATGGCTAAAGCCCAATGATTAATATCGTGGATGGGGACAAAGATTGCATCACAATCAACAAGAGAAATGTTTGAATCTACCCAGTTTTCCATACTTTCAAAACTAGCGCCAGATTTCAACTTCACTAAAAGAAAGTATTAAAAAAATGGCACCTCAAGTACCTCTTGGCTCCCTCATCTGCCTTTCAGCCAGTAAATGAGGTAGCATTAATGACTACGTCATCAAGCCATTTTCGAGGTTTCAAGGTGCGAAAGTTTTCTACTGTTACAGGGAAGTCATTCACACTCACCACTATTTTGTCAGCCGGTAACTTAGGGGCCATGGCCTTATTATATTGCTTCTGCTCGTATGGGGTCAAAGGCTGACAATGATAATTCTCTTCCACTGTACCTCCTCCACCTTCACCTTTTTAAGCCCCGGCTCCTCATCCTCTCCACTCATCATTATTTTTCCGGTTCCGTCATGGAAAGATGACAAAGGAGCTGCATCCAGATCCACCTTCAGTGCCTCGAACTGAAGGTGTCCCGTTTGAGGATCCGTAGCAGTTTTGGCTGTAGCTAAAAACGTTAATCATACGAAAGAGAAAATATATCGTACACAAAATAAATTCATTAAATAACAACTGACTGTATTACCTTCTTCGGTGGGGCTAACTCAGTCCATGGCGACTGTATAAGTCTGCCCTTTTTCCTCTCCCTCTTTGGATGGTCGCGATCGACAGGGGCAGGAGGGATCTCATCGTGTTTCAAGTCCATTAGGACATTAGCAACCTCTCCTTCCCCAACCACGACCTCATCAACCACAATATCCATCTCATTTTCAACAAGAGGGCTGACTGAACCATGAACTGGCACATCACGATCAACACCAGAAAAGTGTTCATCATCCCTCTGAAATCTGGGGGAAAATAGCTATCTGATTTTCTATGCCTGATAGCCTATTTTCTACATTTGATAGCCTATTTTCCATGTTGGATAGCCTATTTTCCACGTTGCCTAGTCTACCATCCACTCTTGAGTCCATCTCAGATATTTTTGCCAAAATCTCACTGAACATTCTAAAACTTCGCTATTAGGTTCCGTTGAATGACCGGAGCCCTTTCACGAAGAGGGATGGAGGATAATGGTGGAATGCTGTCGACTGGGATGGCTGATGGGTCTATTTCGGGCAGAGGATCACTAATGTCTTCGACTCCGTCCAATCCAAGCGAAGAACATTTCCCGACCACGTCAGCAAGGTACATGTCTTCAAATAGAATTCTTCCCCCTGACTCTAAAATTGCAGCCCAAGCATCAGTGGTGGGTCCACCACGGAGTTGTTTGCATTGAAAGGAGGAAACTCCTTATCGATTGAAGCGCGTTCCTCCGGAGTGGCCTTTAGTATGCTTGCAATGTCCTACAAAATTTGGCGAATTATAATAAGTTACAAAACTCATTCATTATATTAATTGCAAAAACATAATGTCCAAAAAAAATCATACCAACCTTGTGTTTAACACCAATTTAAGGAACTGGTCGAAACTCGCAAATTGTTTCTTCACTTTCGGTTTTGTCGTCCACTTGCACATTCGGGGCAACGTGGGGTTGATATTCTCCCTCAATTGCCCAATAGCAGGTGACAGGACGGACATGCACTCAAAAGGAAGAAGCTACACAAAAAAAATATTACCGTCGGTTAATATATTTTCCAATATAAAAGTCACAGTTTCAAATATAGCAATATATCAAAACATCATTACAAGACTTACCATAAGAGGTATAATGAAACCGGGACATTTCCACTGTGGGTTTCTGGACATCTTCTTCTGTGCCATGTCCAAACTTGTCACCTGCTCCATCAGAAAACCAAAGGAGCGACGACCCCATGGATACGACTTTGCAAATTCCAAACTCTCCACTATTTGGATTAGCATGGAATCTATTTTTGCATTTTCATTTCCACTATAAAACAACACCGAACCCACTAAATAAAGTAAGGAGAACTTCAACTTGTCGTCCTTCGTCATGTCCCGGCCCCCTTTCCTAACAATGCTTAGCCTTCTATCACCATCGCCAGTGGGAGACTCAACTTCTTCTGGAATTCGAATATTTGCAAGTACATCCTTTATACTTGCTAGTGTGACCTTTTTCGTGTTTAGATATCTTGATACAAAGTTTTCTTCTCCCAACAATGGTCCTTCCTTCGGATATTCACCACAGTTCAACCCACAAATTAAGCCGTGCTCCATCAACGAATACCGAATAGGAACTCCATTCAAAACAAACCAAATCTCCGACTTATTGGGAGACTTCACTTTTCGGCATAGAAGAATCCACAACGGAGTAAGAATCATATCCGTGTACGGAGCGGCGTCAAACAATGGCCCGAATTGAGAATCCCTCAACCAATTCATCCCATCCGGATGGTCGCTTAAACATCTTTCGATGAATAAGCATTCCTCGGCCATTTTGCAATACGTGTTGATTTTACCCTTGAAATTACATTCTTCAAGGGTCAAATATAGAGTGGGGACCTGAACAACACAATTGAAAACTCTTCAAATATAATGACAACGAAACAGCATATACAAAAATGAGAGCTATGAACTAACATATTCAAATCAATAAACACTTAGCAATTCATCCATTTCATCAATAATTCCAAAACAATAACCAAAATTAAACCATGCATCATTTCATTCGAAAAATCCTTATGAATTCATCAATTTGATCAATAAACACTTATCAATTCATCATCAATAATTCCAAAACAATAACCAAAATTATACCATGCATCAATTCATTCGAAAAATCCTCATCAATTTGATCAATAAACACTTATCAATTCATCCATTTCATCAATAATTCCAAAACAATAACCAAATTAAAACAAGCATCAATTCATTTGAAAAATCCTTATGAATTCATCAATTTGATCAATAAACACTTATCAATTCATCCATTTCATCAATACTTCCAAAAAAATAACCAAATTTAAAGCATGCATCATTTCATTCAAACAATCTTATGAATTCATCAAATTCATCGATAAACACTTATCAATTCATCCATTTCATCAATAATTCCAAAACATACCAATCAATTTCTCCTGATTTCTCCTAATTTTCCCATCTCCACAAAAGCATTATAAATAAATAGAAGAAGTTTTTACTTACAGGGGGTGTCGATGAGGTAGAAGGCTCGTTCTCAGTCAAAGATGAACGTTCATCAACACGGGGAGCATCCATTACTCTGCAAATGCACAATCCTTAAAATTACATAAACCCTAATATCAAAATGTGCTTCAAAATTAAAATTAACTGGGACAAATTAACCTAACAAATCACTTATTCATTCATTGATCAAGGTTTTTCAAAATTAAAAAAAATGCTTCAATAATTATAAATTACATTGGGGAAATTGAGCATTTTACAAAAAATTCACAAAATTTTGAAAAAATTCACATTTTCTACAAGTATATTGGATCGGGTTGCTTCAATACCTTTAACTTCTCTTCTCCTTCTTCTTCTTTCAATGGCAGACGACGGGTCGGTCCAACAATGGAAGCAGGCGGCGCGAAATGGAATGGAAGCAGGCGGCGTTAAATGGGCGATTCTCTTCTCTGCGGGGACCTGCGAGCGGCGACCTTTCCTTCTCCGGGATAGGGACTCTTCTTTCTCCGGTGGTTTTGCGTGTATCGGGTCTCTTTGTCTTCTCTTTTCTCCGGTGTCGGGTAGAAGCACTTGTGTGGGGGGTGTATAGCAGCAAGCAGGGTGTATCATAATTCATAAGGGGTTAAGAGGGGTGGTTTCGTAATTCCACTTTTGATAGAATTTAAAAAAAAAAAAAAATTGTGTTTAGAATCGTGTTTCAAAAACACGACTCTTTAAGTGGGGAGTTTTTCCCAGGGACTTTTTTGTCATTTGGCAATGAAAAAGAAGGCTGAGAACTGAGAGTCCCAAAACCTTACTTGGGTTGCAAATGGAGCCTATTCTTGCCAACCTCCCGTTTTTGGGCATGGTGGAGGATAGCTGATAAAACTTAAAAAGAAACGAAGATAATGCAGAGTAAAGATGTTTGCTGAATTCTGAAGGAGGAATACAAAAAAAGACGAAATCAACGATGAAGATTTTCAGCGGTCAGAGGCCGCCGCTAGTGCTACCAGATATTATTATTCAGTCATCGCTATTATCCATTACTTCTTCTCCTCTAAAACCCTCCTTATGCCTTTTCCCTTCTTCTTCTTCTAAATTCCTGCTTCTCGGACGCTCTTCTTCTACACGCTGTTATATACTGCCCCGCCGCATTGATGATGTTGTCAATGTTAGAAGACTCAGAATTAAGTCTTGCAAAGCCTCCTCCGCTGTCGACGGAGATAGTAGTACTGAGTCGGCTCAGCAGTTGTTCGAGGTGGGTTTTTTTTTTTTTTTTTAAATCTCTACTTCACCTAATTCTGACTTTTAGCTTCTGTGGAAAAGATAGAAGAAATGTTATTGCTTCTATAGTAAACTCAGGTATCAGGAAGGCTAGTGCAAATAGCATATACAACTTTTCTCTTTCTTAGGTGGTTGTAAGAGTAGCTGAATTTGGATTTCATATTGGCAATATATTATACATTCTAAAGGATGGGATTTTCAATGCAACCGTAGCTTTATTGCTACCTGAGCGAATTACAACTTCTGGAAATTGCTTACTGGGTGTGATTGGGAGTGGGAGGCAGACATCATGAATTGGATAATGAAAGAAGAGGAGTTCCTACTAAGTAGAGGGGGTAGTATGGATGGATAATTAAAGGCCCGGAGTGGGTGATTTTAATGGAGTCAAAACTTGTTGTAACTTGTTTTCCTGAACACTTAGAAGTCGGACCGGGGTGAGCTTGATTCAGTTTTCTGTCTATACGTGTTTACGTTATTTATGTCTCAAGGTTATACTTTAAAGAAGTTATTTCTGGCATTTCTGATCCTGACGGAATTTTTTCTCCACGATTAGTAAAAAGGTATCTGGCTATTAGTGGAACACTTTGCTTTCAAACTTTTAGGAAGTCAATATGATTCAAAGGCGAAAGACATTAACATTTTTGATGTTGAATATAGATTTTGTTTATTTTTATGTATTGATTATAATGAGGGGTGATTTGTCTGCTAACATAAATTGATGATGGAGATTGCCAGAGTTTGAAGGAAGCTGAGAGAGAACGGGTAAACAGATTAGAAGAATTTGAAAGGAAGGCAAATGTTCAGTTGGAGAGGCAGCTCATGATGGCTTCAGAATGGAGCAAGGCACTTTTGGCCATGAGGGGAAAATTGAGAGGAACGGAGTGGGACCCTGTGAACTCTCATTCCATAAATTACAGTGACTTCAAGAGCCTTCTTGATTCAAACAATGTCCAATTTATGGAGTATTCCAACTACGGGCAGACAGTCTCCGGTTGAACTTGTTCTTTGTTTTCTTATGCATATTTCATGTTTTGGCTTGACTTGAAGCAGACCAGCTGCCATTAAGATTGCATGATTTAATCGTATTACTTAAATTAGCAAATACGGATGATGTCATCAGACTTTTATGACCCCGGTACTAATTTGAGCTTTATTCACAATTTATGCTAAGGTTTTGTAGATATTACGTTATAAATGACAATAGAAAAAATAACATTTTCCATCGCAGAAATATAAACGAATAAAACACTTCATACTGGTTCACATTTTATAAGGAAGTACACATAATTCCTTTCCAGTTTCTGTTGAGCTGGTACATAATCTAAATCATACTTCTTTCTCAAGATGCTCTGCATGTGCATAAAATACATTTGTCTTTCTCTGGTTAGTTCAAAACCCATATGTTGTTGGAAATCACAGGAGAATGTCCAATGGGTACTTCACCTAGTATTCTTCTCTTTTTATGAATATTTGTTTTGTGTCTGTACACAGTGATTTTACCTTATTATAAAGAAGGAAAAATGGAAGGTTCAGAAAGTGATAAAAAGGAGATTCTTTTCCGGCGTCATCTGGTCAAGCATATGCCAATCGACTGCTGGAATGATGTTTGGCGGAAGTTGCATCATCAGCTTGTAAATGTTGATGTTCTCAATGTGAACAATGTTCCTGCAGAAGTCTATTCAACTGTCGCCACTGCAGTTGTGTGGTCCATGAGGCTTGCTCTTTCTGTTGCTCTATATGTTTGGATTGATAATATGATGAGACCAATATACGCAAAATTAATACCTTGTGATCTTGGCGTTCCTCGTAAAAAGACGACACTGCAGCCTCTAAAGCGCGAGGCCCTTGGGTCATTAGGGAAGAGTCGGTAGGTTGAGTTGTGATTTTTTGTCCATTTCGTATTTGGAGATTATTTTTGTCAATTCTTCTGCGTCACACTTATGCACCAATTATTTTACTTTAGTGTCATTTGAAAAAAGCTCAGAATGTCTGAGTTAGGGAAATAACTCTGAATTGTTTGGAACATTTTGGTAAATGTGAGGTTGTGAACAGTTAATAACTGGTCAATGTTTCCAGAAGAATCATGATGAATTTCTATAGAAGTCATACATAGGATAGAACTACATTATTTCTGGGCCATTTCGCCTTCATTGTTGCGACTTGTCATTCGATGTCACTTACCTCTTCATATTTTAGTCAATCCAGTTCTTATACAATATAGATGCTCCTTGGGGGCTTCAATTCGGAAGATGCACCTGCTAATCCGTATCACCACGCGGCGTCTTGATGTCCTTTAGTTGAACTCTTTGTATATCAATTTGTACTCTGGATTGTTCCTGTGTTGTGTAATTTGGTTTTTATAATTTGCATTTGTCCTTCTACCAATATGAATCTTGTCCAAATTGTGTTGATTTTTATGATAACCTATTTCGTGATGCCTTCTTGTATATCGTAAAGTCTATACTAAAGTAAAAGTAATTTGAAAGATTTTCCTGCACCTTCAGTAGATTGTTTGCCCTCGAATATTTCCAGACAATGACAGCCACATCTCCAATTTGAGCAAGTAAAACAAGCACACGTAATCTTTTAAGCATTCCCCGTTGAATCTACATATCATCTTTAGCAAATGGTCTGAAGTGCTGGACATTTTAAGTAGAGGTGTACCATGTAATCAATAAGAAATTCCCATTAAATTCAGAGACCACATCTAGCGAATGGTCAAAATTGTCAGAAATTTCAAGTAGAGCTGTACCATTTATAGCAAAACTTTCAAGAAAAGACGTGTTGCATGAAAGCTTAGTTACAATTCTAGGGATCATTGGATGTGATTTTTTATTTTAATCCTTGTTGTTGACCCTCTGATGTAGATTAGAGCTGAATTTAGAGTTCCGAACATAAATAGTCTTGTTTATTGCCTTGTTTCTAGAATGATTCTGCAGACTTTGTTCCTTACCCCGTAATCCGGT
Source organism: Buddleja alternifolia (assembly GCA_019426215.1). Classification (NCBI taxonomy): domain Eukaryota; kingdom Viridiplantae; phylum Streptophyta; class Magnoliopsida; order Lamiales; family Scrophulariaceae; genus Buddleja; species Buddleja alternifolia. Next base: position 27,727,263 of record CM033393.1, on the reverse strand, counting down.
GTCTATTTTTTATTTAAATAGAAGATTGACGAGAAAAGGGCATATTGGGCAAGTTTTAATGTATTGACGTAACGTCATTCTGATTGGAAATTGGACGTTGATCTTGTACTGTGTGTTTCGTCTTTGCTAACACATGCCTTTTGATATGTTGTCGATGTTTCCAAGCGTATTTTTTCTAATTAGGTTCATAAAAATGAATATGCTGGATGTTAAATATAATTTGGATTTAATGGGGAACAGAAAACAATTATATTCTAAATTGTTTGAGCTGTCCTCATGCCAGGGCAAAATTCATATCAGCCGAAGAAAAAACAGGTGTTACCTTTGATGACTTTGCTGGTCAAGAATATATTAAGAGGGAGCTACAAGAGATTGTTCGTATACTAAAAAACGATGAGGAGTTCCAAAATAAAGGTATCTATTGCCCAAAAGGTGTGCTTCTTCATGGTCCTCCTGGAACTGGTAAAACACTTCTAGCAAAAGCTATAGCTGGGGAGGCAGGTCTTCCATTTTTTGCAGCCAACGGTACAGATTTTGTCGAGGTGAGGATTTTTGTTGAAAATACATTTCATTTCATCTCCTAGAAGCAAACCTTTAAATATATTTCTAAGACAATGTGGACAAAAAATTGGATTTTTGTGAGTATGATATGTTTTGATGGTAAGGTGAGGAGGGGATTTCGGGAAGTGAGTTGCCACCTAAGATACAGCCCTTAAGAAACTTGTGCTTCTTGTCATCAACATATAAGTAAGATCTTGTCTAGATCACTGAGAAATATCATGCTCATTCAACAGTCAGAGATATGAGTGCAAAATTTTCAACGGAGAATTCGTTAGATGCTGAACTAGTCTAACCAAAAAGTGAGTGTGTTGATGGATAATGACACCTTTTGTAAATAAAGCTTTGTTCAGCTGGAGTTTAACTGGTGGGTATATTCCACTGATGATGCTGTTGCCAGGAGATATTGTGCATGTGATGCCTGAAAATGTTGGCAGTAACTGGGCACTGGAGTTATTCTGTCTATTTCTCTGTCTTTTGGGAGCTTCCGTTGCTTGCTGCTAAATTGTTGTCTGATTTTCCATGTTACTTTTGGGAATTGACTGTGTAAATCAAGGCCTAGTTTGCTCTGTCGGATAAGCTGAATTGATAACCTAATCCGAAACTTCTGTATTTTGTCCTTGCCATTATAAACATCTTATCTGAACCCATCTATATCAAAATTATTAGGATTATCGGCTGTCCTCCTCCAGCTGAACCTTCACCCCCCACTGGCCATGCCCTTTAGCCATTGTTCTCCACCCTTCTTAACACTACACATCAGAACCTATGCCCTTTGTTTTCAACAAGAGTTGCATTTGAGCTTTTAAGATTATGGACTCTGCATTGCATGGGATTACAATATATATAGTAAGCTAATAGTTCCTTGATTTGTCCAATCAGATTCAAAGTCCTAACTCCTTTGTCTGTTAATGAATTAAGTCTTCGAATGGTTTGTGGAGTATACAATCATATGTCGACATAGGAATGTTATATTTACTGACTTGAAAAATCAACATCAATACATACAATTATTTACTAATGGTTTTTGAAAATTAAAGTGCTTCAAGGATGCTGGGGAACAACTAAATTAATTTTAATTTTTTGTTCAGATGTTTGTTGGTGTGGCTGCTTCTCGTGTGAAGGATCTTTTTGCTAGTGCCAGGTCGTTTGCCCCTTCTATAATTTTCATTGATGAGATAGATGCAATTGGTAGCAAACGTGGTGGACCTGATATTGGTGGGGTAAGGATGTCTCTTCTCTTCCGTTATTCTCATTTGCAGACAAACAATTTCTATAATGGTACTTGTGGGTCTAAAATGTAAATGTTCAAAAATTAAATAAAGTATAGACTTCCTCTTCAATGGAATTTAATTTCTCTAAGATAAAATGTTGATAAGCTTAACCGCCTTCTTTCAAACTTCTTTGCTCCTATGTCTGGTATGAGTGTTTCACTTCGTACTTGACTTTTAGGTAGTTCTACTTGTTCTTCCTTTGCTAGAAGTTTTTGGGGATCTGAATTTTGAAATACATCCCTAATGAGGATGAGATGTACTTGAAATGCGTGTTGGAGAGGGACCCGTAACTGATTCTGGTAAAATCATCTTCAATAAGCACTATTAACCACTGTTTTACATTTTTCCTAACACTTTTTGACCGAGGTTTCTTCTGTTAAGTTCCAGTCTCACATCACTCTAGAGTTTTACTTTGATAATGGGAAAAAGGATGATAGAATACAATTCTCTTGAATGGAAATCAGATTTTGAATTAAAAGTTCAGTCTCAGTTTACTTATGAAATACAGAATACCCATGAATTGCGCAATTTTAATATTTTTCTTTTCTTTTATTGCTGTTGTAGTTTTCTTCAATCAACTACTTTTTGTTGATCCTTAAGACACATATTTCTTCTGCATCTATTTGCATGAGTAGGGTGGTGCTGAGAGGGAACAAGGACTTCTCCAAATACTTACTGAAATGGATGGTTTTAAAGTATCAACCTCACAGGTGTGCAGTGATTACATTTCTTGTCTCTTTTTAGAACGAGTAATATTCGCCAGAGTTGAGTTAATAAGATTATGTCTATCAGGTGTTAATTATTGGTGCAACAAATAGACTGGATATTCTTGATCCTGCTCTTCTAAGAAAAGGCCGCTTTGACAAAATTATTCGTGTTGGATTACCATCAAAAGATGGTAGATTTGCCATATTGAAGGTATATTGCTGTCATTCCATTGGCATACAATTTGAGGATATTCAGGTTCCTCTTTTGGTTCGGTGTTATTCTATCTAGTAGTTCTCATCATGGACATGATAGGTGCATGCTCGAAATAAATACTTCCGTTCAGAGGAAGAGAAGGAGACTCTACTTCAGGAAATTGCGGATCATACAGAAGATTTTACTGGGGCAGAATTGCAAAATATACTGTAAGTAAAACTTAAAGCTCTTGGTCTGGTTTAACTTTCCATCACAAAGATCAGCTGATGAAATGAACATGACAGGAATGAGGCTGGAATTTTGACTGCTCGAAAGGACTTAGACTACATAGGACGGGAAGAACTTCTAGAGGCTTTGAAGAGAGTGAGTGTTAAATTTACTAGGAATACATTTCAATCCTGTTATGTCTTTTGACTTTGACTAACATTATGCGCCCTTACTTCGATGTTAATCCAATGTTGCAGCAAAAAGGCACTTTTGAAACAGGTCAAGAAGATAGTACCGAAGTCCCTGAAGAGTTAAAACTGAGATTGGCATATAGAGAGGCAGCTGTTGCTGTTCTTGCATGTTACATTCCAGATCCCTACCGTCTCTTCACTGATGTATGATGTCTTAAATTGGATCTGTTATTCATGTCACTTTCTTGCTGAGTTCTCTTACCAACCAGTGCTTTAACTGAACAAAAATGAACCAGCAATTGAAATTCCATTGGTCCCGTTTCTTAATATCTTGTTTGGTATTTTTCAGACAGATATTAATTCCATATGCAGTCAGCCAAATATGCGCTACGAGGAGACATCAGGCAGGGTATTTAAGCAAAAAGCAGATTATGTGGACTCTATAGTACGCGCATGTGCTCGTAAGTTACAGAATGATCTTACTTAATAACATTTCCTTTGAAATAATCTGGGTGTCATCTTTCCTTGCTTTATATGTTCGGAAATTATGCCTCGATATGCCTGTTTTTGTTATTTGCTTAAAGGTACTTATCAATGACTTTTTGTGATAATATGGATTAGTTGCTATTGAATGCTAGTGGAGCAAATGTCGACTGTTGCGATGGTTCTGAAACATGATATCATGATGTTGTGCAGCACTGTATTTGCCATCTAAATTTTTTCCCTAACATGTCTTAGTTTTGATCTGCTGGTGAAATGTAATGCAAACATATCTGTGATTACATCATATTGTTTTGAAGATTATTTACATATATTACTTCACCGTCTAAATTAGTTGACTGGGGAAATTGTTCAATATGTTAATGCAGATTGATTGATGAATTTTCAGATAATCCTTAATCGTGTAAATTGAAAGTGTCTTTGAGTTCTCTCCTATGTCATGCTTCTGCAGTTTTTACTCTTATTGGTTTACATGAAAAACATTTTTTAAGTGTTGCCTGCTAGAGTTCTGTATGAATGAAAAGGATATCTACCCTCTTTTTTATGTCATTGATGGTCCAAATATGTAGCCAGAGTAATTGAAGAAGAGGTATTTGGAGTCGATAATTTATGCTGGATTTCTGCAAAGGCAACATTAGAAGCTTCCAGACTTGCAGAATTCTTGATTCTGCAAACGGGAATGACTGCTTTTGGGAAGGCCTATTACAGATATCAAAATGATCTAGTGCCTAATGTGAGGATATAGTGATATTATTTCAAATTTGAAACTCTCGGTTTTAATCTTTTAATTGATTTCTGGATAGAATGAAATGTTCTATAATTAAAATTTGCAGCTTGCTCCGAAACTTGAAGCACTTAGAGAAGAATACATGCACTTTGCAGTGGAGAAATGCTCATCTGTACTACGAGAATACCGTCCCGCTGTGGAGAACATTACAGGTTGGGTACTCGTGTATTTCTCATCAAGCTAACTTTATATGGTTACGGTTCTTCGATTATGTTTGTAGAACTTTGTAAATAATAACTTTCACTTATTTTTGCTGCTGCTTGCTGATATCTTGACGACGTACTTTCACTTCAAGCAGATGTCCTACTCGAGAAGGGGGAGTTAAAAGCAGATGAAATATGGAACATTTACAGGAGTTCACCTCGAATACCTCAGGTATGCTCTTAGCTTATCTCCCAAAATAAGATTATCCTAATTTATATTTTCCTCATTAGGCATATCATTTTTGACTTTCTTCGATTTAGTTATCTGTGGTGCTATTAGGCCCAATAAGTATTAAAGTGAAATGGTTAGACACACTAGAGTACTTGGTCATTGAAGAATTTTGTCTTCGGTTAATGTTCTTCGATAGTTTTGGCTAATAGCAACTGGGAAACCCTCGGTGTTTCTTTTCTATTTTTAAATAAATAAGTTAATTGAGGATTTACTTTCCAATTATATTGTCATGATCAAATTTGAGCTTCAATAGAATGGTTGTAAACAAGATACCTGAGCGCTACATGCCATTAGTTGGAGATTGCATTAGTTGATATACATATTGTACTTTTTCATGATTTTGTAAAAACTGATGCATTCCTGTCTGTCAGCCTGCTGTGAGGGAAGTAGATGAATACGGAGCTCTTTTATATGCTGGCCGCTGGGGACTCCATGGTGTTTCACTTCCAGGGAGGGTCACCTTTGCACCAGGAAATGTGGGATTTTGTACTTTTGGTGCACCTCGTCCTATGGAGGTAATCAGAGAGTGCAACTTATGTTACGTACATTTGCTCCTTCCTTTTTCATCCATTGCCCTCATTAATTATTTCCTTTCCGTTGCCTTCTCTTGTTATCCTTAGATTTTTTACAGCTTTGAAAGTTGATCTTTTCTGAGTTTTGATGCAGACTCAAATCATAAGCGACGACACGTGGAAATTAATAGATGGAATATGGGATAAAAGGGTTGAGGAAATCAGGGCTGAGGCGTCTATGGAAATTGAAGAAGATAAAGAGAAACCGCAACTTTTGATGGCCAGCCATTTCTTATGAAATTCAATATAATATACCTGGTAAGCACATTTCTTTTCCAAGTTCAAAATATTGTTCTTTATTAAGAGCCATGCCTCGACAAATGATGGATAGCTTACTCATTTAACTTAAGCTAACACATGAACCTAACTATTGACTATTTAACTTTTTGCGAGGAAACAGAATAATGTTTTGTAGCACAAGTTCCCCTCAATTATAGTAAATTGAAAATTTTTCTTCTGATGCCTGGCATATCAAGCATATACTAAGAGGGTTTTGGCAGTTCATTTCAGAATGTCTTGCTACTCCTGCATCATATATTATGTTCTTTTGGAACTTATTATAAAATACATCTTATCTAAAAATAAGCTCCGGATCAAATAAGATTATGAAACTCATTAAAATCTCAAGAATGGCAGTATTGTAAGTTATATGGTAAAACTTGAAGAGTTTTTTAATATATTAAGAAATAAATTGGGGCCTCCTTACATTTTATTACGTAGCTATCAAGATTCTTACGTCTTATTTTAGCTATAAGATTTTCTCCTGAAACATCTTATAAAAGGTTGTACACTCCCAAACATCTTTAGTAGCTTATAAACCCACCCAAACACCGTAAAAATTCATTCAGTGTAGGGTATTACTTTGGACATTCGTAGGATACTTGATCCAAAGTTGTTGGTTTTCTGTTTTCTTCAGGTTCATCTTATTAGTGGTCTTGTTGGCCATCATATAGCTGTCGATTTCTGTCCTTGGAGGCCATTATGAATTCATGTTTGCCTCATAGACAAATTTCACGATATCTTGTGCAGTTACCAGCGAGGATCTTTTCTCATCGACAAATATTGTGAAATCAACTTAGGGCCACAGGGCTGGTTCCCAGGCCAATGAAGAATACAAATGGGTTATTATACATAAGATTAGTAAAATTATGTTAATGACCTTTCCTTTTCTTTTTCTTGTTCCATTTCTTGTTCTTCTGTAGAGGAAGATTGTATACAACGGATTGTCAAGGATATCTAACTTAATACCGGTGATTGAGCATACTTTTGGTGGGGGGTCTGTTTAAGAGGAAATTTTGCTTAAAGAAGTGATTGATTTATAGTCGAATTTTACAAGATTACGTGTTTGGGTTGTTCTTTTGGCTATATGCTCGCAAGGTTGTGTGAGGCATCGATCAGCATTTATATTGCATCTCTCCTAGTAATTAGGAAGAAAGATGTCGAGTCTATGATCACAGGACAGGATTAGATTATCTGCGTGCAAATCCTTTAGCATAAAAACTTGTTACTAATCCATCCACGTGACATATATGAGATGGATAGTAAACATATAAACATTTGCAGCCTCGATGCGTTCTAGAAGCTCTTAGGAGAATAGAAGAAAACTTCCTTCCACTTCCTCTTGATAATCAACTATTGGCAACTAGCTCCACTCATGTTCGATAGTTATATATGGTAATCCAATCTTACTTTTTTAGCTGGTGCCTTGGAGCGATTACATAATCATATGAAAGAACATTGTTAAATCGTAGAGCTTTGTACTTTCAATGTACTAAAACATGGTGCAACCATCTTTGGATTTTTCCTTTTCCCCCGAGTAATTTAATTTTAAAAGGGTTAAAGCCAAAAGGGTACCATTCGTGTCTGATTTTGGGCATCTATTCCGTCTCTTGTATCACAAGTTGCATGTGAGACATTCAAAAGTGGATCCATCTAATTTACAGCATGATTTCCTTCTAACTTCAACAATGATGCATGCATCTTTTAGTGCTACAGAGCAAAATAATTCTCAACGGAAGCTCTGCATAGTTTGAATAAATTAAGCAGCGGTTCAAAAGTTATGTCAAGGGAGTCGCAAGTCACCAAAACTACCTTGCCCGCCGCCCTAGACTAAACCTCCGCTTCCTTCACATACATGCATAATAATAATTCACACAAACTCTGTAGCTTGGGTAATACTTTGAAGACTCTCCAAATTCTCAACAACCGTCCCAATATCTACTACTGCTTCCTCCACGTTCTTCTTCACTTCCAAACAACCAACTGCCAACTTTGTGACTTTGGAAGCAGTTTCTTCATCTACGTCTAGAGATTTATGCACAACAGATCTTGGGGGATCATATACCACTGCCTCTCCCCAATTAAAGGGCTGCTTTTTGGTTATGAGCTCGATAAGTAGGAGGAGGCCATACGTATAAATATCGTCACTCATACACCAGTTTCGACCTGCACTAACAAAAATTAATATTGTAATTAACTCTAACATAGTTGTTGAGAAATACTAAATGGACATGTATTAAAAAGTTAACAACACGTGTTCCATTAATCAATACTAGTTGCTTGGGCACCGCGTGTGCTGAATAAATAAAAATTTTAAATCAAAAAAATTGATTAATTTATTGTTATGTAGTATGAATATGTTTGTTGAACTTGTGAAAGACATTTTTTGCTAAATTTTATATGAGATTTTGTAAATAAATAGAAATGAGTCGGAGAAAGTATTAAAAATTTTGGGAGAAAATATGACATACGAGAGTGAGAGAAGAGAGAGAGAATGAATGAGAAGTTAAGAATACGTAATAGAAGAGGGTGAAGAGTGGAGAAAAATTATCTTAAATATTCTTTTCAAATTGGGGGTAATTTAGTCATGACACTCTAAAACACACCAAAGAGTGTTGGCGCTTTATAAAAGAGTACAGATTAGAGAATTGAGTATGACAATAAGGAAAAGGATATACCTCCCTCATTTTTTTTGTCTATGTCCGCAGCACAGCAGTAAGGGGAATTGTGATAGATTTGTAAGCTATTGAGATTAGAGTATAACTGAAAGTCGAAAGCCATCAAATGAAATTTCTGCATAAAAACCAAAAAGACGCTCAGATCATTTGCTTGATTAACACAATGCAAGACCTTTGCAGGGAAAATAAATATAAATAAAATGGGCCATATATAATAAATGTCTCGAACAACCTCATCAAGCATAAAGCAGATTGGCCAAACACCACCGTGAACAAGATTCTTGTCATGAAACATCTTTAACATGCTTCCAATTTCAATAGCCACCTTCATCCGATCTTTCCATTTAAATTCATCTAATTGGAAAAACAAATGTTTTATCATAAAGAATACAAACAAGAAAAACGACAACATTCTAATTGATGATCATATACATACCAGAACGTCGGAGTTGATCAAGGAAGTGCACTGGCCTTATTCCCTCGTATATCACAGCCAATCTTTGCTCACAGTGGTATCCAATTAGGTTGACTACATTTGGATGTGATTTTATTCCTGGTTCTCGTTCATCCTGGGACAGTACTAATGAATCATGTATATCAGCTGTGCATGTAGAGTGACATTCATGTACTGTCATAAGCTCAAGTTCAAATAATTAAGGTAAGATAAAAGGTGGTCAGACATGGATTCTATCTGTATGATAGTAAGAAAGAGCTATCGGAGGATAGGTGAAGTCCCATGTTTTCACAATCACATCTTGATTGTTGTTGATGCTCCCTCGAAAAAGTCTTCCATGAGCAGTCCTCTGTATATAATTACTTTTGCTGAATTTATCGGTAATCTGCTGCAACTCGGAGTAGCTGTAGTGCTTGACACTACCCAAATCCATCGCTTTGATGATTGGATGTCTAATCAAATTAAATGCAAGAGATTAACAAAACAGACAAGATTTAATTAGTCACTCTACCTCAAAGCAAATTAAACACAAGTGCGCATCTTTTTGTGCAGTTTGAAAGATTAGCAATAGAAAAATATGAGCAACACTTGAATAAATAATTAAAAAAAAGAAGAAGAAGAAGAATCATTAGGAATTAGGGCATCTAAGACAACCTTATTTTTCTTCTGTCATCATTTGATAATTGAAATCCTATCGAATAATCACCACCAGATTGGCATGCAACCAAATGGATAAGGGCTGCATATATATATATATATATATATATATGTGTGTGTGTGTGTGTGTGTGGGTGGGGGGGGGGGGGGGTCGGGGGAGAAGAGAAGAGAAGAGAAGAGAGATAGAGACCCTAGTTTTTGGTTGGTGTCGAAATGGCGGGCATTCAATTGGAAGATGAGATCCCCGAAACGACCGAATCCGAATTCAGGATTTTCCAAAAGCATATCCTTCTGATACAAATATCGATCGAACAGACAAAGACTTCAACTCCACCAAAAACCGATCTTCATCCTCTTGCTTCTCATGTGTACGTACGGCGTCGTGCAGATCTTCTTCGTCGCTGCTCGACCATGACATGGGATCGCTCGGCTATGATATCAGTGACGGATTTATAAATTTGGGGGTAGAAGCACCAGGAACGAGCACGAATTTTAGCGAGGGAGTGAGATTGTTGTGACTTGTGATATAGCTATATAATTTATTTTTTGTCAAATAGTCGAAGGATTTAGGAGGGAGTATGGTACGTTATATTTATGGAAAAAAATATAATAAAAAATTAAGTTTAATTATAACTTTTGACATATTTTATACTTTTATATCTCTTTCGTTATAGCCAAAATTTTGAGTTTTGAGGGGGGCGAACTCAAAATAAAGAGAGAAAATGTGATATTTTTTTATCTTGAGGGGGGGCAAAATTCAAATATAAAAATTTTTGTAAGGTAAAAAAATAAGTTTTCAAAATTGAGGGGGCGAGCGCACCCTCTAGCCCCCCCTCCCCCGGCTCTGTCCCTGGGGGCACAATTTACCGAAAGTGAGATGAAAATTGAAATAGAGGGGGGCCTTTTAAAATTTGAGTGGGGGCATTAATGTAATTTACAAATTAAAATTAAAAAATATGTATATATTAAAAAAAAAATTGAGTAGGGGCACTGGCCCCCCTTCAGTGGCTGTAGATCCGCCCCTGATGATGATGATGATGACATTGCGTTCACGAAGACGGGGAGGCGAGGGGAGATTTTAGGGTTTTAAAGGCAAAAACTATCTGCCCTTCCACATTTGTTTGTTTGGGCCATCTTCTACACGTATACTGCCTTTTTCCCCTTGTAACATATTTATATAATAGGGAAAATTACTAATACCCACTAAAATAATTTTTTATATCCAAAAAACTCTTGTTAATATTTTTCAATTTCAAAAACCTACTTTACAAACTTTTCATTCACGAAAATCCCAACAATTAAGATTAAGAACATTTTGGACTTCAATTATTAAGTTAAGAATTGATCTTTTTTATCCAAATATTTTTGTTTTAAAATTGTCAAATTGGTAAAAGAAATTGAATAATACATATTGTTTTTTAGCATTAAATATCTTATATATTTTATCATGATAATTATCTAAAAATAAATTTTTAATTTTTTTTAATATTTAGTCAATTATCAATATAACATTTCGAAATGAATATATCTTTATACAAAACTAGAATTGATTAAATTTTTTAGTCTAGTATGCTAAGGGCAATTAATTTCATAAATTTATTATCCAAAATCTTGGACTTTTTGGAATGAAAAGTTGGTGGAATGATTTTTGGATTAAAAAATATTTTCATGCGTTTTTTGGATATCAAAATATTTTTAAGAGGCATTTTCCCCCCTACATATTATTAGTCCCCCCACTCCCCTTTCTTCATGATTAGGGATCATGTGGCACGTGGTACCCGCACACATAACACAGTTTTTATGTGAAGTCGTTGCAATTGTATGATACCCAATATACCCCCATGTTCTAGGGCAATTTCACTTATAGGGTCCTTAGGTATATCGAGACAGTTGAAAAATTTCTTGTTAGATGTTTTAATGATGACATTTAGGATCTTTGTTAGACCCCGAGTTATGTAAGTTTAATTTCAATAGAAATTTTGCATAGGCTTTGAAGTTAGATTTGTATAAGGCTTTTACGTGTACTTTAGATTGTTAGGTTAAGTGTCTAAACACTTGAGTGCTGATAGAATTCTAGGTGAGTCTATCAAGTCAAGTCTGAATATCAAGCGCCTGAAGTCTCTAAGAAGATGAACATTTGTAAGCACTAACTGAGCGTCGAAGTGAAGTTAAGAGCTGAAATTCACTCAAGGTTGAATGAGCGTCTATCAAGACAAAATTCACATGAATTTATTCCTAAATCCATAAGGAGTTAAATACAATTAATGTCGGAGCATTAATGTCCAACGACCATTTAATTCAAAAGCACTAATGTGATATGTGCATTAAATGTGATAAGTACTCATGGACATACGGTAGAGCTTTACCATTGGACTCTCAACTCAGAGAGTTTACCACACCAATTTTTTGCAGCAGAATTTCAGGGATAAAGGACAGAAAGTTGTTCATTCTCGAAAGTGAAAGGCATGCGCCTAGCTTTGTATCAAACGGAGACTTACTCCAACATTGCTTGTAAATATGACTTCAGCAACAAGCCAAAACAGAACTCACAAGCTTACAAGTCGACCCTCTGTTGCATTCAAGTTTTATTCCTTAAACTTTCAGAAAAACTCGAATTCAATGGCTAAAATTCTTCAAGCTTTTCACTCATCCCTAAGAGAATCATAAATATCTCAAATAACTTCTAAAAAGAATCTACACTATTATTGAGATATTCATCAGTTTGATTACATCAAACAAACCTTTGACAAACAACATCCAACCTCGAAAATGTGTCTGAAACTCGAAGTTGAAGATCTCACCATTTCTGTTAGGAATTTCATGTCAGATGTTTTGATGATGACAATTAGGATCTTTGTTAGACCCCAAAATTATGTAAATTTGTTTTTCAGCTTTGAAGTGTTAGATTTGTAATAGGCTTTGTTTTATTTTTATTCTAGATTGTTAGACTAAGTTTTCTTAGGCTGAGCGTCTGATAATTTCTGAGTGAGTTTATCAGTGGTGAAGTTCGAAGACTCAAGCGCTTGATCTCTGAATGAAGATAAAGTCTCCAAGCATCCAATTGATCAGCTATGTCAAGCGTTACCTTAAAGGACAGAAGTAATTTCACCTGAATTTATTTCTAAGTCCAGAAGGAGTTTTAATGCAAATATTCTCAAAGCATTAAATACCAACGGGCATTTAATTCAAATGCATTAAATGCTGATAAGAGCATTAAATGTGATAAGCACTTTCAGACGTACGGAGAAGCCACCCTATTGGACTGTCAACTATTCAAAGACTGCAGCACCAACTTTTGTGCAGCAGATTTTCAGGAAAAAGGACAAAAGTTGTTTACTCGCGGAAGTGAGAAACACGCGCCCTTGCATGTGTCAAACATACACTTTTTCCAAGAATGCCTATAAATAGGACTTCAACAACAAGCAAAATACAGAGAACAATTATCAAGTCGAATTGCTATTGCATTAAAGTCTCATCCCTTACAATCTCAGAAAAGCCAAACTTTCAAGAAATTATTCTCTTCGCTTTTCTTCATATCCTGAGACAGTCAACCCAATATCTCAAACATTCTTTTCGAAGAAACTACATTACTATTGACATATTTTCAGTTGTTTGAACTTCATCAAAATCAAACAAACCCTTTTAGAAAAACCCCTATCCAAGCCTCGGGATCTGTGTGAAGTCGAAGTTGGATACTTGCCATATTTCTGGGTGAAAGAAGCAAGGGGATTGAAGTGATTTGGAGCAGAAATCTGTGTGATCAAGGAGCTCAAGTCATCGACATCCATCTCTCCCTAATTTGTAGAAGATTCTGTGTGATTTTTTGAGAATCATTTTAGTGGATTGCCTCTAAGTGTTCGAGGAGAAGAAGGACGAAGTTGAGATTACACCACCCAATGAACCTTACAAATATTGTGTCATTTACTTTTCAGCCAATCCTTTTATTCATCATATCATTGCATAAACTGATCAAGCAAAACACAGTCAAAAGCTAAGCAACTAAGAAACTTCTTGTGACGCTAAAACTTTTAAAAGAAGACTACAAAAATCATTCCACTGTGCTAACACTGATCAAAGAAGTGAACGCTCAAACCTACTCGGTTAAAGTATTCAATTCTTGAAATCTAAGTTAACTTTATAAACACAGTCTTCGTTAGATGCTTCACCAAAGCGCCTATATTTTAAGTGAACGCTTAAGTCAAGCGTTAGACTCTTCAAGCATCTACTTTTTCAAGCGTCCAAAAGTCATTTTAATACAAAATCTTTTGAAGTCGAAAAAGACTTCAGGGTCTATTCAACCCCCCCTTCTAGACCCTTTCGTATGCCACTTGGGACCAACAAGTGGTATCAGAGCAGTTAAAGTTGAGATTTTAAAATTTCCAAGCATAACTGCTTGTTTAGATCCTTTTTCAAAATCTAGTTGCTTTTAAAATTTTCGTTATGGCATTTGCTAAAGTTCCCAAACTGACTGAATCAAATTTTGACACATGGAAAATCAAAGCATTTACATATCTCTGTTCATGTGATGATGACATGTGTGATATTATTTCAGATGGGCCAATCAAAATATATAAAGTTATCACAAGAGCGCCTGGAGCCACGGAAGAAACTCCCGATGGTTATGTTGAGAAACCAAAACAAGAATGGTCTCCAGATGAGCGTCGAAGAGCTAATTTGGACAATGTTGGTCATAACGCTCTATATACGGCTATTGGTGATAATGACAACTTATTCAACAAGATCAAGTCTTGCAAAACCACTAAAGAAATATGGGATAAGTTGGCTACAATTTGTGGTGGTTCAGCTCAGATCAAAGAAAACAAACTTTCCATTGCCAAGGAAAAGTTTAACGGATTTAAGATGCTACCCAATGAAACTTTAGAGCAATTAGATATAAGATTTACAACTTTAGTTACAGAACTTACATCGTTGGGAATGGATTTGCAGAATCGAGAAATGATGGTTAAGATCTTTAGAAGTTTACCAAGTAAATTCTTGATGAAGACAACCGCTATGAGAGAATCAAATATGCTGGATCTCCTAACTCCAGAAGACGCCTTTTCAGAGCTCAAGGCATTTGAGTTCGAGTTGAATTCTGCTAGTGATGTTGTGAGTAGTCCGGTGATTGAATCTGGAGAACTTATAGCATCAATCAAAGGCAAATCGGGGAATAAAGGAAATAATTTAGATATCAATGAAGAAGAGGAATTAGCCTTGCTAAATAGATTTAGAAAGTTCTTGAGATATGAAAAGAAAGGAAAAGGTTTCAATAATCAAGGACAAAGTTCATATCAAGTATCTTCTCCGATGCAACAACAGCTTCAAGCGCCTCAATATTCTGTTCCTTCACCCCAAGCGCCTGTTCAAGTTCAAGCGTCTACTCAAAATCTCCCAGCTCCAGTGGTCTCAAAACCACACATTGCAAGGTTAACAAATGAACAAAAGATGAAAACTAATCTTTGTTACAATTGCAGGAAACCAGGGCACTACCAGGTAAACTGCCTTTATCCAAACGTATCCAAACCCTCAAGGCAGGATTACTTGGATAGAAACCAATTCAGGAGCAACCTTCGTCAATAAGGTTTGCTAGCGAAATCCAAACCAGCATCCGCACCTGAAGATTTAGAATCATTAGAAGAAAGTAGCGACGATGATGAGCCATTAGATGACTCAGCGCTCATATGTCTCATGGCCAGAGATGATGAAGCGTCTCCTGAGGTAATCAATGAATTGTCTATTCCTCTTTCTTATGATGAATTACTTGACAATGTCAAAGAATACTACAATGAATGTTAAGAAGCCGCCAAAATATATCAAAATGATCTTGCTATTATCGCATCACTCACAAGAGATAAAATGACGCTCAAAGCAGAGTTGCGAGTTCAGCAACAGTGCATTGAGAAGAACCAATCGCTTGAGAGTGAAATCATTCAATTAAAAAGCGATCTTGATATAATAGTCAAGAGAGAAGTTGATTTAATCGCTAGACTTGCTAAATCAGAGCAGCTCATCTCATCCTTATCAAAAGCTTCTAGAAAGTTGGATAATGTGACTGAAGTAACTAGATTATTTGGTGAGAAGACCGGTTTAGGATGCGATAAACTCGGTAAACAATCCAATCAATCTAATGTTACGGCAAACAACAAAGGAAAGGGTGTTATCTTTGTTGAAAAAGGTTCACAAGGTCAAAATCAAAATGAACCCAGTGACAATGGTAAGAGGCCAAATGAGAAAGTCAAAGCTAACTCAGGCAAGGGTAAGGCTAAGGCAAATGATTCACAAAGACGGGTTTACCCAAACGCTCAAAAGGCTAAAGATAAGACTGACCACTGTGAATCAAGAAGAAGTATATGTGGAGCAGCCACCAGGATTCATCAACAATCATGGTAAGGGTATGGTTTACAAGCTAGATAAAGCACTTTATGGGCTTAAGCAAGCACCCCGAGCATGGTATGACACTCTCTCTATCTTTCTTATTGGTAAAGGCTTTTCAAAAGGCAACGTTGATACAACGTTATTTAAAATTACCAATAACGAAGATATTCTCTTAGTCCAAATTTATGTTGATGATATTATATTTGGTTCTACTAACAAGCGTCTGTGTGAGAAATTTTCGAAAATGATGCAAGAACAATTTGAAATGAGCATGATGGGTGAATTAACTTTCTTCTTAGGATTACAAGTTAAACAACTCCCTAATGGAATATTTATTAACCAAGCCAAATATACAAGAGATATGATTAAGAAATTTGGTATGGAAAATGCATCATGTTCAACAATTCCAATGAGCCAAACGCTTAAGCTAGATAAAGATGAAAGTGGAAAGAAAATCGATATTACTAATTATAGAGGTATCATCGGTTCACTTCTTTATCTTACTGCCAGTAGACCTGATATTATGTTTTCGGTATGCATGTGTGCACGATTTCAAGCCGATCCTAAAGAGTCACACTTAATTGCTGCCAAGAAGATCCTTAAATATCTTAAAGGCACACAGAATGTGGGCTTATGGTATCCTAGGGACTCTCCTTTTGAACTAATTGGTTACTCAGATGCAGATTTTGCAGGTTGCAAAATAGATCGTAAAAGCACTAGTGGTACTTGTCAATTTCTAGGTGATAGGTTAGTTTCATGGCATAGCAAGAAACAACAATCCATAGCTACCTCTACAGCCGAAGCTGAATATGTAGCTGCAGGAAGTTTTTGTGCACAAGTATTATGGATGAGGCAACAACTTAGAGATTATGGAATAATCCTAGGTCCAACCCCCATTCATTGTGATAACCAAAGCGCTCTAGCCACGACTCAAAACCCTGTTCTTCATTCCAGAACCAAACACATTGACATTAGATACCATTTTCTTCGTGACCACGTTCAAAAGAAAGATATCTCCATGCACTTCATTGGAACTGACAAACAATTGGCAGATATCTTCACCAAAGCACTCAACGAACAACGTTTTCTCACTTTGAGAAGTGAATTAGGTATGATTGATTTAAACGCTTAATCATTTTGCATCATGTTTTATTAGACATGTAATTTAAGGGGAATCCACTTAATTTGTGTCTAAAAGGATTTTCCTAACTGGTACAAGATATCAAATTTAGGGGGAACCTTATAATTGTACTTGACCATAACCTCAAGCGTCAATGATCAAAACTTTCAGATGTATGATCATCAACGCTCAGTATTACTTATGCATAAAATATTGGACGCTCAAATATAAAAGTCTTTTCAATCCTAAGCATCTAATTTTCATATACCAACAAGTGGTATCAGTTAAGCGTTGAATCAATTTCAATCAACTCTTAATATAAAAATATTTTCTTTACAAGCCATGCATAAAGTTTACAATCTTCTTTCGAAGTAGTGGGTAGACTCAAAAGTCTATTTTGTACTCTACTCGCACGCTTCTATCACATCAAACTGGCGGGTAATCAAAAGTTTCTTTTTCAAAATGACGGTTCAGAGATGGTACGTGTTTGTGTACGTGTCAGTGTACAAACAGGCGTGTACGTTACACTCTGAAAATGCCAAACGTTTTTAAAATTTTAACTCGGATGTCAAATCTTTATATGAGAATTACCAAATGTAACTTCTCTCTATTACACAAAACTCGCGTCCGCAGTTAATGAATTTATGGCTGAGATTCAAAAGTCGTTACACGTGTCTAAATCCTATAGAGACTAGAGAACACAAGTTTCAAAAATTCTTTACTGTGTCATTTAAAATACAATTTCTGCAGAAAGACAATTCACTTTTACTCAAACATATCTGCAAAATTTATTCTCTCTCTCTCAAAGCAAAAGAAAATCTCAGTTCATCTCTTTCACTAAAAATGGCACCAAAGAAATCTTCGTCTACTTCTCCCGAACTTACCATCAAGGTTACTGAAGGCCTTGTTGTCGACTGGAAATTCCTCTATGAACAACCTGAGATCAATCTGACAGACATGATGGACATGGTCGTCAAAGCTGGGCTTAAACCGTTCTTGACACAATACTCCTATCTGTTTCCGACTGAAGTCGACACCTTCTGGAAATCTACTAAACTTTCAGAGGACAAGAAGTCTATCTCTTGTCTAATTCCCTTATCCAAGAAGGAGTCTCCCAAGGAATTTATTCTGTCTGCTGCCTCCATTGCCGAGAACTTCAATCTTCCAAGTGAGGGCGAGGCATTGGATTGTGTTACTTTAAAACAAATCAAGGAAGCATGGACAACGATGAGTGCGTACGACGATGTACCCTACACTCAGTACTTTGAAAAGAAAGATTTGGTATCCAAATACCGATTGTTGGCTGATTTTTGCAGCAAGATCATAGAATGCCGAGTGGGAACCTTTGATAAGGTGAACCCAGTACAATTTCAGATGATGACTGCTATACTCCTCAACATCAAGATCAACTGGAGTGAGTACATTTTTGGAAGGTTTCGGGACTGTCTAAGCGCCTCGAATAAACCTTATGGACTTGTTCTAAGTGACCTGCTATACAGATCACAGTGTGTCTACTCGTCTGGTCTCCCATTGAATAAGACCAAGCTACTGGGACGAAGGATTCTGAATAATCTTTTTAATCCTCCCAAAATTGGTGGTGCTGCTAAACCACTGTCTGAGCGTCTGGAAGTACGTCAAGCGTCCGATGAGGAAGCAGAGCGTCCAGTGCCAGAAGAAGCCGTGAAGCGTCCGACTGTTACCAAGAAGAGGGCCCCAAGAAAGCCCAAGGTACAAGCTGTTCCTGCTCCTCAGAAAGATGACGAGGAAACTGATGAGGATGCACAGGACAAGTTACCTCTAAAGCGGAGGAAGCTGGAAGGAATCATCAAACAAATCGAATTTGATGAACCAGCTGCTGCTCTTCCTGCTCAAGCGCTTAAGCTAGTTGAAGGAGTCAACATGAAGAAAATATTCAAGCGCTCCAGGACAAGCAAGCATCGGGCTGCTCCTGTTCGTGAAGAACCTGAGACTGTTGAGCCAAGCGCTCAAGTCGCTGTTGAGCCAAGCGCTCAGAGTATTGCTGTTGAGACTAGTTCTCAGGGTAAGTTTATTTCTTCCCACAACATTTCTTTTCCTACATCTGTAGAAGATCCTGCTCTTATAGAGGATAGTTTTTTTGTTACAACTATAGTTCCAGCCGCTGCTGAAGCATCAACAGATGTCCTTCTAGACGTTGAGATGACAACAGTTGTGGCTATCGCGAAAGATGTTGCCGCAGAGGTTGCTGCAACTGACGCTGAGGAACCTGCTACTAAAGAGGTTTAAACATCAATCCCTATTCAGGCGATAACAGAGGCACGCTCAGAAGGTCAGAGCGTTGCTGAAGACATTTTAGCGCCTAGGCACTTCTTCCAACTGGAGCCGCTGAAGACGATTGATCATTCGATCAACTACATGCCTCCAGCACTCGAAGAAGATTTCATTCCTGCAGGATACAATGAAGAAAGATACATTGCTGCTGAGAATGAAATTGCCCTGTTGATTGAAGACGACAATAAAATCAGGGATATCGTGTTTAACACGGAGTTGACAGAAATTGAGCGAAAGTTCTATAGAGCTATTGAACTTGGAAAAACCCCTGGTCAAATACCGTCTTCTCTTATCCTTCAACAAGACAGACAAGGAGGAAGGACTCCTAGATGTGATGTGGATTTGGCATATTATCTCGATTATGGCCACAACAGGAGTACAGGCTTCGCCCTCAGAGATTACAACATTCGGGTGTATGAGCCTCTGCGTCCTAGCTTTCTCATTCCATCTGAAGCAATATTGAACAGAGAAGGCTACACACACTTTCCTCAGACTGCTAATAGTATTGAAAATCAATCTTCAGTTAACCCACTTCGCCTGTGGAAGAATAAAGCAGTTCATGCCGGTGAGCGTCTAGAATCGTTGACAGATTTAATTCAGACTGAAGCCGATGCATACTTTGACAGCGTCTGGAACGCCAACTATCAGATTGATAGATATCGCTTTGAATCTATCAGAGATATTCATCATGAAGGCATTCGCGCTATGGTCAATGCTGGAACAGATTACTGCATGAATGAAATCAACTGGGTTGAAGCGTATGTGGGCCACAAATACACATTCTCAGAGTTAGTCCAAGCTCCCCATTTATTTGGCATAGGCATGCATGACAAGAAACGTCAGTTTGCCAAGTATTGCTTGAAGAAGCGTCAATAGAGAGTTGGACCTGTTCTGAAGCTCCCATTCGTTAGACATCAAACTGAGCACTGTCTGCGTCAAGAGCTTTACCGACTGCCCAATACTCCTCTACTCTTCAACGCTCAAACATCTTCCAGTGGTACCTCTTCTGTATCATGCTTGAATTTTGCTCTGAGCCACTGCGAGGATAACTTCAATATGATGGTGAAGATTATGACTCCATTGTCTCTGTTCGAAAAAATCTTCACTGCAAATCTCCGACAATGGAACGGCTCTGTAATCAACTCTTTCCGAGGATATCCTTTGCTCCCTTCTCTCCGCACAGAGGCACTCAATCATTATGAATTTGTCTCTCACTGCTTGAAAGAAATCAGGGACTCGCTCAAGCGCTCTATCCATACTTAGAAGAGTACTATGCTGCTTACGTGCCTGAGGATCAGCGTCTCAAGTCTTTTCCTTCTGACTGCTTGATTGGATTTTCCAGAGATTACCGCCCAGATTCAATCTTTTCCATCTGTCAAGTGCCGTCCAAACTCTTTCCGCATCATGTGCTGGATATCATTGGTCCAATGCACATCAGGGCCATTGATAGTCCCCTCTGCACATTCATTTCCGGAACTTGTTTGACTAGAACCAGACTTGAAGAACTTTTGGAAGATGCGTCCACTTCCTATGCCGATTTAGCAAATTGGAACTTCCAATTCAATGACTTTCGTCAACCTGAGTCAACGCTTGAGGAAGCGCCTGCTAAGTCAGTTGAAGCGTTCACATCGGAAGTCACCAATATTCCAGCGCCTGCTGAAGAACCCGTTCAAGCGTCTCCACCAGAGGATATTCCTGACGCTTTTGAACCAGTTGCTGATGATAGTGTTGAGGATCTTTCTCTTGACATACGAGGTACTGTCTTTGATCCTGCATATCAAGTTCCTATTGACTCTCTCAAACACTCATCAAGGTTCAAGCGCCCGGCTCCCCAAGCGGTTCAATCAGATGAGAGTCAATCCTTCGGTCCTTTGCTCAAATCCGTTTTGGTGAATATCAGTGCCCATGCTGCTCAGAACGAAGAATCCCTTCACTGGATTAAGGATGATTTGGCAAAGATTGAGACTCACGTTATGAGCGCTCAGATTACTCATATGCGTAGTTCAGCTCAAGTGGCTGTTGGTGAGTGCAAACAAGATTTTCAAGAAATGCATGATGCCACTCAAGCAACCCAACTTGCCATGAGAGAAGAACTTGAAAAGCGCCTCGAAACCCTTGAAACTTCTCTGAATGATGCTACCAGCGCTAAGCTCCTTGCCCTGCAGGAACGTTTCGACAAGCGTCTGGACGACATCACAGATTCTATGTCTCAGATTGCTCATCAGGTCAGTTTACTCACAGATCACTTTCTGAAGTCTGATGATGGCAATAAGGGGGAAGAGAAGAAGAAAGGAGAAAAGAGGAAAACGTCGAGTTCAAGAGCTCAAGAACCCACGCCTCTCAAGCGTCAAGTTCTAACCTCTCCTTCAGCGCTAAGTCTCCCATCCTGGATAACCACTTTACAAGTAAGTGACTCTGGAGCGCCTAGTAGAACGCTAAGGGAACCTCCAGGAGCAGTATATCCAAATCTACCAATACCTACAAGAGCAATGTTAGAACAGTTCGACATCCCTCTTCAACGAACATCCATTCCAGAACCTTCAGATCCTAAAATTTTAGCTGAAGAGAGGCAGATGTCTGAATTTGTCCGAACTTTCAGAATTTGTTTAAGGTATATTGGTATCGATCCAACGGATTGGGACAAACATTTTACCGCCTTCAAGAAGAGACAACAAGAAGAAAACAAGCTCATAATCAACAAAGATCATGAAGCGATGATGACCTTGGAAGACAATCTGACTGAAGCTATCCGAGCTGAAATGCCCAAGCGATACAAAGTTAGATCAAGTCATTAAGCTTTTTGATTTGCATTATCTATATTCTTGTCTCTCATTTTTTTAAGTTGTAAAAATGCTTGTAACTCTCGATATATATAAAATGCATTTTTCAGCTGAAACATCTCGTTGAAGCGTAACTAACTTTAACTAACATTATCTAATCAAAGCTAACTTTTATTTTGGCTGTCTAACTCTTGAACTATAAAAGAGTAAGTATTGCCATCATCAAAAAGGGGGAAATTGTTAGGAATTTCATGTTAGATATTTTGATGATGACAATTAGGATCTTTGTTAGACCCCAAAATTATGTAAGTTTGTTTTTCAGCTTTGAAGTGTTAGATTTGTAATACGCTTTTTTTTTATTCTAGATTGTTAGGCTAAGTTTTCTTAGGCTGAGCGTCTGATAATTTCTGAGTGAGTTTATCAGTGGTGAAGTTCGAAGACTCAAGCGCCTGATCTCTGAATGAAGATAAAGTCTCCAAGCGTCCAATTGATCAGCTATGTCAAGCGTTACCTTAAAGGACATAAATAATTTCACTTGAATTTATTTCTAAGTCCAGAAGGAGTTTTAATGCAAATATTCTCAAGGCATTAAATACCAACGGGCATTTAATTCAAATGCATTAAATGCTGATAAGAGCATTAAATGTGATAAGCACTTTCAGACGTACGGAGAAGCCACCCTATTGGACTGTCAACTATTCAAAGACTGCAGCACCAACTTTTGTGCAGCAGATTTTCAAGAAAAAGGACAAAAGTTGTTCACTCGCGGAAGTGAGAGACACGCACCCTTGCATGTGTCAAACGGACACTTTTTCCAAGAATGCCTATAAATAGGACTTCAACAACAAGCCAAATACAGAGAACAATTATCAAGTCGAATTGCTGTTGCATTAAAGTCTCATCCCTTACAATCTCAGAAAAGCTAAACTTTCAAGAAATTATTCTCTTCGCTTTTCTTCATATCCTGAGATAGTCAACCCAATATCTCAAACATTCTTTTCAAAGAAACTACATTACTACTGAGATATTTTCAGTTGTTTGAACTTCATCAAAATCAAACAAACCCTTTTAGAAAAACCCCTATCCAAGCCTCACGATCTGTGTGAAGTCGAAGTTGGATACTTGCCATATTTCTGGATGAAATAAGCAAGGGGATTGAAGTGATTTGGAGCAGAAATCTGTGTGATCAAGGAGCTCAAGTCATCGACATCCATCTCTCCCTAATTTGTAGAAGATTCTGTGTGATTCTTTGAGAATCATTTTAGTGGATTGCCTCCAAGTGTTCGAGGAGAAGAAGGACGTAGTTGGGATTACACCACCCAACGAACCTTACAAATATTGTGTCATTTACTTTTCAGCCAATCCTTTTATTCATCATATCATTGCACAAACTGATTAAGTAAAACACAGTCAAAAGCTAAGCAACTAAGAAACTTCTTGTGACGCTAAAACTTTTAAAAGAAGACTACAAGAATCATTCCGATGTGCTAACACTGATCAAAGAAGTGCTCAAACCTACTCGGTTAAAGTATTCAATTCTTGAAATCTAAGTTAACTTTATAAACACAGTCTTCGTTAGACGCTTCACCAAAGCGCCTATATTTTAAGTGAACGCTTAAGTCAAGCGTTAGACTCTTCAAGCGTCTACTTTTTCAAGCGTCCAAAAATCATTTTAATATGAAATCTTTTGAAGTCGAAAAAGACTTCAGGATCTATTCAACCCCCCTCCTTCTAGACCCTTTCGTATGCCACTTGGGACCAATAATTTCCAAGTGAAAGAAGAGATAACTACATGAGTTAAGGAGCTCAAATTTGTGTTATCAAGAAACCTGAGGATACCACCTTTCTTTTATTCATGTATTGTAGAAGTTGCCTATGTGAAACTTTGAGAATCAATTAGTGAGTTCCTCCAAGTGAAAACAGGAAAAGAAGGACATAGTTGAAATCTCATTACCCAACGAACCTTACAAATTATTGTGTTATTCACTTTAGTATTTATTGCTTTTATCATTAACGCATAACATACATAAAAACATACATATAACACTATAACGCTTAAATCAAGCGAAAGCAACTAAGTTAAAACTGAGCGCCAAATTCTCATTCAAAAGAAGACCAAAATCATTTCCTCTATGATAACCATGATCTAAGCGCTGAAAGCTAAACCCTACTTTGGTTAAGCGTTCAAACCTTGAATCTAAGTTATCTTTAAAAATAGTCTTCATTTAGACGCTCGATAAGCATTTAGTCATTCTAAGCGCTTAAAACATTTTGTGAAGTCCGAAAAAACTCCAGGGTCTATTCAACACTCCCCCTATTTTAGATCTTTTTCGTATGCCACTTGGGACCAACAGGGATCCGTTGCCATCCCTACTTCTCTCGTTCATTTTTAGTTAAAGGTTTAATTGTTTTCCTAGTTGGTAAATTGTCATTCATAATTCACACCTTTATGGATTGATTTAATTTAGAATTATATAATACTGTAATCTCAGAACTTAGATACAATTGTCTCTGGGGTACAATAATGCAGACTCAGAGTCATTATATTACTTACACGACCTAATACACTTGCTAGAATTTTTATGTGTCAATAATTACAGGATATCAAACATCAGACATCAAATTTGCCCTTTGAAAAGTAAAGTTTATGTCTTATAAATGCAAACACTTCTGACTATTCAGACAATTCTCATGGACCACTACAAGTGAAACAACTTACAAATTTGGAAAACTTATTGTCAATGGACTAGGAAACTTTTAAATTAATAAAGACACAATAACTCTTAACTAATTAGGGAGAAGGGATTCCTCAATTTTACAACTTTATAAAGTGTCAAATTCAATGTAAAATTATATTGTATTCCCTATTCTATAATTTTCTTGAAGAAAAGACTTAATCTCCACCCAATTATCTTTCGTTCATCACTAATTGACGTTTATTTTCTTATTTTATATGAAACTACGCATTAGATTGATGAAAATACTTTTAGTATATATTGAAACATATTTATGACACTTAAAAACACTTTAAGATAACTGAAAATTTTATTGAATAATATTTTTTATTTTATTTTTACAAATAACGATTTCAGATCAACTTGCAATCATCCAACAAGAAATAAGAGATTAACAATAAATAATACATTAAACATAGAAATTAAGCACATTATAAATTACTTCGGCAAAGAATGATCGATAAACCATATGATACTTCATATTATGGGAAAAATAAATTAAAAATAATTAACTCTATCATTCATCAATCATCATAAGTAATTCTTTTTCTTGCTTTTGACACTCTCTTAATTGGAACAACCCTATGTTTTAGATAGTGGGATTAAAGATGCTAAAAGAAGAAAATATAAGAATATTTTCTAAATAATTTCTTTATTTATAATATAGAAATTCACATAGCTTCCTATAATATCTATCTTAGAATATCATTTGTACGTTTTATGGTTGTCATTATATCTTTTCTTGCGTGACAAAATTATTCAAATTGGGATTGTTACTAAAAAGATATTATTCAAATCAAGGTTGAGAATTTTTAATTTAAATGGTTTAATAGATACAATTAAAAGCTTTAAATTGCGAGACTAAAGATGATACAATTGTCAAAAAAGGGTTTCGGCTTGTTCCACAATTATAAAATCATTATTTATAATGAAACAAAATTATTTAATGTTGTTTTCCGTTACTTTAAAAAAAAACTTTTACATAAAAAAAAAAGAAAGAAAAGGACAAAAAATAAGAGTAAGCTGTGATACGTTCACTAAAAAAAAAAAATCCTTTTATAGCCAATCATCTATTAATAAAAATTGTTAAGCTTAATAAAAACGATCAAAATAAATAAAGTAATAATAAATCAAAGCAAAGTCATAGTAAATAATAAGACAGACAATTATTTCTAAACTCTAGTTCAGAGGAGGCATCATAAAAAAAATCCCAGCTAATATTGAATTTCTTATTCATTGTGATGCGTAAATTTGTTAAGAAATCAGTGATAAAAGAAATTATTGAAAAGAAAAATTGTCATTTGTTAGACAAGAAAAAAATGGAAGGAGTAATATGGAGATGTGCATTACAATTAACTTTCTAATAATTTGCAAAGTACAGCAATCCCGTCTCCCCAATTAGTTAAGAGTTATTATGTCTTTATTAATTTGAAAAACTTCATACTCCATTAATCATAATTTTCCCTAAAAATTTCTCGTGATTCAATTGAGGGCAAATTATGCTGATACATGAAGCATACTCCGTATATCTAACGGTATTCAGTAGCAAAGTAACACAAATCTAATAATACATTTTGTCATTAACTTCAATATTAAATCTTTAAGAAACAGAATAATGCTTCCGTTCTTGTGCGGTCTGGTAGACAAATTCTGGTTTTATTAAAGGTCAGCACCTCACGCTTAATTACAGTGTATCAAAATAAATACACTTTTATATATATATTGTCCTTGATGTGACCATCTGGACCTATCAGAAGGTTATCTGGTTTCAAGTCTCTATGAATGACATTTAAGGAATGAAGGTACTCTAAAGCAAGTACCTGAAAAAATATATATCTAGACTTTTGAATAACTGTATAGACTAAGAATTTCTGAATCAAGGCAATTGTAAAGAGGAAAAACATATATACACGAGGCCGTATATTCCTCCAAGAAGCCTATAGTTTTCAGCAACATATATAAGTACTGCATGACCAAATAAAGATTTTCCCTACATCTGAAAGAATAGAAAAATCGGACCTGTTCATAGTAAGACTATAGCTTCGTCAAGTACTTTTACAAGTTTATTTCATTCTCAATTAAGTATATATATGATCTGTAAATTATAAAATCATCTCACCACAAAAGGATTGCCAACTGATGTTAAAATGTCGCTTTCAGCTAAGATACTTTGCACTGCATTTTTGTGGATCATATCTGCTTTCCTTAAAACCTTCAAAGATATTTCTAAAATGAGATGTCATCAAGAAGATATAGATAGCCTTAAGTAATTTAACAGATACAAGGCTGGCCACTTCACACAATTTTGGACTACGGCATAGAGTTTCACCTTTTATTGCAAATAAGTCACCAGTTGCTCTTTTCCTCGCCAGAAAAAGCCGTCCCTCTTCTTATAGGTATAATTATTTCAAAATCTTCAATAGATGTTCGATTTTTGGTTCATGGATTGGTCGGACTTGCACACAAGCTGCCAACTGTATCTTCTTCTGTTGAACTATCCACATCAGCCATGGTATTTAGTACATCTGCCTTTTGGTGATCAATTTGCCTACACACAAGTACATGTTTTTCCCTGAAGAGTTTATGATCAGCCAAATGGAAGTCAAATTCAAAATAAATTTGAATTCTGAACTGTTATATTAAGCCACCTCGTTCTATTGTGACGTTATGTCATACTCCTCTAGAACTATAAATGAAGCCTTATCTTTTCGATATGTATCTTAAGAGTCTCTTCAAGCAATACAATAATTATTACAAGCAATAGTAGGCATTCATCTTGCAGAATATAAATACAAAGTTGCAATGCAAGTGTGGAATTCCAAGAAAGCAAAATGCCGTCTCCCGATCCAATTTTAGTATATGCTTCTGGGGAAAGAGATTTAGTCTTCAGTATTTCCAATTTAAATATCCAGGTAGTGCAAACCATGCACAACCCAGTAGCTGAGGGAGAATATAAATCACTTAGAAGAATTAAGAGAAAATACGCTATGTTCATCAACAAGGTCAGTAGTAAAGGCTATCTTCTGCTGAGACCAGGAAAGCAATGATTTTTTTTAAGTGAAAATGAAATTACACAGTATAAATCAACATGCTAACTGATGATGAAGATATTAATCCCAAACTACGCCGTTTAGCTACCAAGAATCTAGAAGAAAGATTTCTTTTTGAATCTCATAGAAGAAGCGAAATGTATCACAATGGGTACCTGCTGATAACTTTTAAATTCAGATATTGTTCTCTGTCCACTCAGCAGAAGTTCTATTTGGGACATTCTTGGAGTTATTAAAGCTGAATGAGGTGTCAAGCTCCTTGCTGATCGATTATGTTTTTAAACTTGGATCAGGTGTTGGTGTGATCATCTTCAATAAAAGAGTTATTAGCCTCAGCACAACAATGAATCAGACACATCTGCAAGACAAACTGCTTCATTTTGGGGACAACTCGTCTTACTCCTCTCATACCCTTGATGCAGACACTTGATCAACTTCAGGTCTTCCTACCCCTATGTCTGAGCTATGTGGTGTCCAGAAGGATTCAAGAATTTTCTCAAGATTCTCTGCCACTCTTTCAAGCCGTTCATTTACAATCAAACCCTTTAAATCACATCTGTCGACTATCGTACGAATTATTGGGTGCTGATCCACATGGACTGCCTGTTGGTATTTCAACTTCACATATTCGATCGGCATATCAGTGAAACCTCATATGACATATTGTGTTGATCCCAAACTCCCCAAGTCACTCTTTTTGCTTTCAAGGATTCTCTGCATGTTCAGTATCAATATTCTCAACATTCTCTATTAGTCTATTTCATTTTCAAATATCAAGAACATAATGAAAGGTGCTACTTAGCAAAACTAAGACTAACCAAACTGATCTCAAAAGCAATGTCACCTCGCTTGATAACTACAAAGGAATATTACCCAAAAGAAAAAGATAAAAACAAGTAATAAAGTTAGACCTTCAACTGCCTTGTTGGGTGTTTCGAACCCTAACCCAATGCTCTTCGAATAGTGGTTTCCTCCCTTTCCTGGAGCCTAAATTTTTTTTCCCGACTTCTTGGAGCTACAAATACAATCAGCCAAAGAAAATGACTGTAAAATGGTAGCACAAACATTCCTTTTTATCTAATTGCACTATTTGATGCACAAATATGTGCAGCACATATAAATTCAGCTTCAACCGCCTGTTTTTGCCTTAGTCATAGCCCGACATCCAGTATTACAATTACAAATCTGATTTTAAATAAACATGTTGACATATCCACTTACCAAATGAACAATTTAGGTTGCTTCAGGAGAGCCTTTTGAATATGCAAATCAATTTAAATTACTAATGAATCAAAGCCAGCAGATATTTTGGTTTCTTATACATTTGTGCAGAAGGACATAAACAAAGGGACAGAAATAGAGAGAGCTAGAAAGTGCATAGAATGAGTTATCTGTTTTGCCATGGCTCCATGCTATGGAACGTGCAAGTGTGTGCATACGGAGAGGGGCGCAGCAGCAGAAGAGACCCGTTCCTTACTAATGTATTATTTAGCAAATGTGACAATTGATTATTCAGGGGTGAAATCTCAATTCATTCTAACAACGTTTTTTAAATAAGTTTCAATTAGTTCAGAAATAGTGGATGAATAATCAAATAAACAGGAATACAATGCTTTTGCAGGTGAAAACACACAAAATGACACTTTCTAAACATACATAATGATGGAAATTGTATCTATCTTAATTTTAGTGATGGAATTCGAATAAAAGTTGGACAATGAAAATCCTTGACTGATGAAAGATTCAACAAAAAAATGTCACTCTGTACTCTATTTATTACTCGAGTTTTATTTGAAGATTTATTGGTGAATACAAGATATATATTCAAGATTCCACGAAGATGAAAATACAGAAATTTCCACAAATTCAGAAATTTAATTTTGTTCCACCGGGTGAGCTAAGGGGATCTTGAAATGCTTCTCGTTCCAAACTGGGTTTTTGCGAATTGGATATGACCCGGGACGCTGGTGACGCTCTTACGGGCGGTGGTGGTGGTGAACACCTTTCTTATTGGAGGTAAAACGCTACCGATCGGCAGTCTAATGCGGTACAATGATAGGAGTCGTTTTTGCATAGGTTTTTAGGCCTTTTTAAGGACAATTTAGGCTCGTATACGGTTTATTTCGTGTCATTCGTGCGTTTAATATGTGTGTGAAGTGATTTCATGTAGTAAGCGACGATGGACGAAGAAAAGGGAAAAAGACGACTCGTTTCATCCACTTTGCTCTGGTTTCTGAAACGCCCGCCCAGACGCCAGTTTTACCGCGCCCAGGCGCCACCCAGGCAGAGAAAAATCAGTGTTCTGAAGCGCCCGCCTAGGCGCCAATCGACTCGCGCCTAGGGGCCACATGTCGCGCGCCCGGGCGCCACTTATTTCCACGCCTGGGTGCCCCGAAACTTATGCCCCAAGAAATAAACTCCACATAGGCGGCGCCTAGGCGCCAATCAACGTGCGCCTAGGCGCCGCAATAACAGATTTTGGAATGTATAAATAGGAGTTTTCAATTCATTTGAAGGGTTTGAAATCTGGGAGATTTGCTGGGTTTTGGGCCATTCTTCATCAACTCTAAGAGGCTAAGAAGGAGATCTAGCTTGGGATTGAAGCTCTTGACTCGGATACATCATCAATCAAGCAATATAGGGAGTTTTCATATGTTTTTCATTACATACTTGTCTATGATTATGTATATGACTACATTAGGATCTTCTATGTTATTGATTATGAGCTAAATTTATAAGACTAAGGCCATGTGAAGGCCAATTTATGAGTCAATATATGTGAAGATACTTTTTGTATTAATTCTCCTATTGCTTTGTGTGTTAATTCTATGCTTTTATTCCAATCATGTGTTTGATCACCATATGCTTGCTATCTTGCCTAATCTAGTTGTTCGAGAGAAGATAGATTAGGGTGCAAGGGAATTAACACATCACCCGAAACAAATGAGGGATTGCTCCTAGAAATAGGTAAAGATTCCCGGGTGTTGTTAGCCGGATTTATTCGGGGAAGCTCTAGAACGTTAATGCGTGATTTTTGATTAGATTCTCGGATAGACATATTTAGAGAACCGTCAACTAATCATAGGATTATTATGAGTTGAGACATCGGGTAATAATTAATTTAGGAGTTTCTACCAAAGCAATAGGAGTCTAATAATTCGAGGAGTAACCCATATAAATTGACGAGTAGATTTGGTTGCAGCATGTGCCTTGGTCATTTTATCATACGTGAAGTTTAATCCATAGCTTGTTCCCTCCTTTGGTCCTTCATTTACTTAATTGTTTTAGTCCCGCTTTACTTTAAGTGTCTTTTGTCTTTTTGAAAATCAGAAACTAAAAATTCAAGTCTCCGTGGTTCGACAACCCGGACTTATTTTTGTCTACTTTTATTACTATCGCGACTAGTACTCTTGTTATCCAAAGCACGTTAGCTTCTAGTGTGTCATACAACATCAAGAAGAAGAGAAGAAGAAGAAGATGATGATGATGATCGCCGATAGAATTTCATCAACAGAATCTTCATTAGAGCGATAAAAAAAGAAAAACTCCAAGTGAAAGCAAAAGGAGATAAACCTGCAGGTGGTTTTGTGATAGAAGCATAGAGTGTTCTGGACTTCTTGATTCATTACTACTTGATTGAAATGAGAAATGTTCACGGGGATGCTTGGTAGGAGGGTAGGCTTGAGGTAGCTTGATACGTTTGACGGTAGCTTGATAAGTTTGTGAAAGTTGAAAGCCCTGAGGTTGGGGCGGTTTTGCCCATAAGAAATTTGGGTGGTTTAGTCATCCCGGATTAAAGGTGTTAGAAAAGCGATTGTTATTCCGGTTGGAATTCCCTATGTAAAAAATCACCTCAGAATTTAAGGGGTACTCATCAAACACATGACCTTCTCCATAAAACACACAGCTCACCTCTTGATTTACTGTACAGAATTAATATTGCTTTTAGTGCTCATAGACTTAATCAAATCTGAAAGAGCATTCATCTGAGTTGTTATGGTTGCGATAGCATCATTCTCTTGGACTCCCGCTACTTTCTTTGGTGTGTCCCTCTCTATTGGCCATAAGTAATTGTTGTCGGCTATACACTCAATCAAATCATTAGGCCTCCTGATAAGTCTTGTTCAATAGTGCTCCATTCACGCATCTACAACCATACGGGTTTGTGGTTTAGTCCATTGTAGATGGTCTCCATTTGGATGTGTAGAGGAATTCCATGATTGAGGCACTTCCTGATCAGCTCCTAGAAGTGCTCCCGGATCTCATACAATGATTCTCCATCCAGTTGCTGAAAAGAGGTGATTCGGTTCCTCAACTTGGCTGTTTCTGTTGGGGGAAAATAACCAAACGCAGAGGAAACAACATTTTAAAATTTTATTTGGATTTTCCCATAACAGGATCAATCCCGGGGTTTTATCAGACGTATGTATGATAGAGTAAATGAAATTTTACCCGTTTTCGCGAAGTGGTTGGAGAATCTCACGAACTTGAATTCTTCAACTTCTTCGCGAAATAACTTCGGCTGAAATCTTGATGATCCGAGAAGTCCAAAAGTCCTACCTCTAAATTCTTCAACTTCTTCGCGAAATAACTTCGGCTGAAATCTTGATGATCCGAGCAGTCCAAAAGTCCTACCTCTAAATTGTCTCACCGAAAAAACTTGATCAAAAATTCTCCTTCTTCTTCGGGGTGGAGGTCGACGACTAGGAGAGAGAGAGGGAGAGGAATTTTTTCTTGTGGCTCAAGAGTTAATTATATCTTATGACCTAGGTATTAACTAATGTGATATATTTATATCACTTAAGTTAATACATTGGGCTTAATTATCCCCTCATGGATGCCTTGCCGTCCATTATGGCCTTGGTGTGCCACTTGGTGCACCAATTTGAACTTAGTCCAATCCACTATTTAATTAATTCAATTCAATTCAATTAATTAATCAAATTAAATAATAGATAGGATATTTAATTAATTTTATTTCTCCAAGAAATACATATTAATTAAATTATAAATGAACTAACTTATTTGTTCAAATAATTAATTCTATTTAATTAATTTTAAGTATCAATACTTAAAATATTGCCACAAGACATATTTCATATTTTTCATTGATTTTTCCTTTTTAAGCGTGACTCTTTAGGTTCATCTATATTTGGCAATGGGAGGATTCCATTGAGTATGAGTTTCACTTTGCCAATCAAGCGGTCCATGTTTTAACCCAAATAAGATGAAATAATTGGATCATTTTTACCTTTCCTATTGTAAATACCGTGTGAATATAAACTCTTCGTTTTCTTATCTCGGTCAAGTGAGAGTCATGGTTTTTGGTCAAACTCACTAACTTGACACTATGCTATATTTTTAATAAGTTCAGATCAATGAATGCTTTGGCCAAAGACTTTAATATCTAACGTACTTATAAATGCATATGATAATTCCTCGTTTACCTTCGAGGGAACGAATCTCATCTTGGATATCAGTTAAAACTACTACTTGCCCATTAGGTAGCAGTTTGAGGTTGACCCCACCAACGGGTGAATTTGGCCTAACTACTCTAATGACAAACCTAATGTCACAAGTATATCTTCAACTCGATTCCTCAAGTCTAAAGTTCAGACACACCTTTTACAATTTAATCAATTCTGTCATTGACTGTCAAAGAGTAAAAACCCATGTGACAGAATCGATGCGAGTCATGTCTAAGTGCCACTATCTACATCAGTGCACCTATGATGTGAGTTCTTCACTATTTCCTAGTGGTTGACAGGCACCTTTCTCGTCAAAACTCAAATCATACAAGTCTTTATGATTTCCAATGCCCAATTGAAAATCATTGACTTGCAGACTATTTTAGTACACAAGTATCAAACTCCTCTAGTGCCTTAGAGAGTTAACTCTTGTGTTCATGGGTTTATAGATGATTACAGTATATAAATGCCAATATAATAGTAAACAACTAATTGTCTTTTATTGATAGAATGCGAAACAATTAGAAATTGATAATATCCTAACATTCTCTAATCCTCTAATGGCATTTGAGGACATTAACCTAACAGTTTCATGGGTGGAAAGTATTTGCTCGGACTTTTCTCTTCAAGTTGTTCCAAGATGTAACAGAACCAGATGGTAAAGTGTTCAACCATGACCCTGCTCTAGCCCTCAGTGAGAAAGGAAGCAACTTCAGACGAATATTCTCTGTTGATACTCCCATCCATTGAAAAGAGTCACAAACTTCAACAAACATCCTGAGATGGTTACATGGGTCATCAATTACTGATCCACTAAATTGCCCCATCGATTGCAGCATTTGGAACATGACAGGGTTTAGCTCGAATGTTCCCCCTCGAATCTCAGGCGTACTGATGTTAGGGTTCAGATTTCCCAAGATAAAATTTCCATAATCTCTGATAAACCGATTAGCCTCATTTTCAATTCCATTGGCTCCCTTGATACCGTTATTTGCTTGGTTAATTGCCATTTGGAGTCTTTTATAAATTCTCTGCCGCTTCCTCCTAATTCCAAAGGTTCTCTAGATCTGTAGTGAATTCTTTAGAACGTGCTGCTCTGCTCATAAACTACGTGTTATCTGCAAGAACTAACAGAGTGTAGACGACACAAAGAAACAAAATCACTTAACTCAAAATAAGCTAAGAGAAAGTCCCCAATAATGGCACCCAAAACTTGTTGGTCGTTTAGCGTATATAAGATTATGACCAAAATAATGCAAGTACACGTGCTGACAAGTAATAAAGTGTACAAGTACGGATTTCATTCCCACAGAGAATTAACTAAATTTATGAAGAATTAAAATGAAAATTTTATCTTCTCAAATTCCAATTAATAATATGATTTTGAAATTAACTTACTACGAAAATAAAAATTAACAACTAATTAAAAGCAAGAATTAAGTGAGAATTAACCAAATTAATTAAATGTAGGCCCTCCTTTTCCCTCTAGTTACCAGATTAAAGCAATGAATTAATCTCTAGTTCTATCACCATCTCAATTGTTAACTCTATATACAAATATATTTCTATGCAACTGTCGAATACATAAAAACCTATCTAACTCTAGTCTTCTCCATTTGTCTACGCAAGAAGAACTAAAACTAGACACATTAAAATTAAGTTATCTTCAAGCTAAGAAGGGTCTAAGGGTATATGTTTACCCTCAAAGACAAATAATGGAATTTATCCTATCCTAAGTTAATTATCCTTCTTTGTTTAATCCAAGTTCTATGTTTAATATTCCTATTTCTAGTTCAATTAAGCAAACAAATACTCCAAATAGGTGATTAAGCTAATTGAGGCTTAGAGCACAAAATTAAACAAGCAAAGAAATGAATATTTAAACTAAAAACGTAAAACTTCACATTAAATCCAAATAACTAGAGTTCCGGGGTGCGCCTACTACAAAATTAACTCATGATTGTTAAGAAACACACACAAAAACTAATTAAAATCATATTTACAATCCACAAATTCAACATTGAAAGATCTAACCAATAGATAAAGAAACAAAACTTGTAGATGAAATATTCTTCTCGCTAGTGATGTCGATCTTCGCTAGAATACTTCGTATTCTTGTAAAAATCCACTCAGTTTGCTCAAGATATGTTTTCACTAGGTTTCTCCCTCTTTTGTTATCAGCAAAAACATGTATCTCTCTCGTGTAGTTCACCAATCTTTCCCTATCTCCAAAATTCTCTTCTTTTCTTCTAAACAATCACAACCGTCCACTTTGAGCTCGATTTTCTCTGATATAAAGATTTCCAATGAGTACAAATCTAATAGAAAAGTTGAAGCCTCTATCCTTAGATTTAAAACCTCGCTAGAATCAAGAGATTTGGAGATTTGGTTGAGGAGATATGATCAAAAGAGTACGGACAGGTCACTGTTCGAAAAATCAGGAGCTAGTACTCACAAATCTCGTGAGGCGACATCAAGTGCCATGTCGCGACATGTCATGTTCATTTTTCTTTCATGTCATGGGCTGCCTATGAGCATGTCGTGACATCTTTTGCCATGTCACTATACGACGTTAGATGCCCAGATTTTTTCTTAATTCTTCCTTATCTTCTTTCCTTAATAAGCTTTTGCTCCTCTTGCTTTGCAATTTGCTCCTATCACTTGTGGATTTATGCCCATGAGGATCTATAAAACAAAACTTTAATCAATTGCAACACCAAGACTCTAGAATTACTAAAAACATCCAAAACATAATAAAAACACACCAAAACAACTAAAACAACAATTAAAGACTACTAAACATGAATACAATGAAAAAGCAGTAAAAAGATTCGAAACCACCTACACAAAACGACGAAAGCGCATGCAAACCACCGAATAAAACTAGATAATTCTATAAAAATTTAAGACCATGGTCTTGGTTTCAGTTCTAGCTATTAGATGTTGTGACTTTTCTTTATTCGAGTATTATAAACTCTATGTGACCTATGATTAAAGGAGTGTTTGCAAACTCTTAAAATAAGTGATTATTAACTTATGACTTAAAATAATCTATTTAGGAGTGTTTGCAAACCTAACTTTTTATTCTAATTCTGGTAACTAAAGTGATAATCTATCTATACTATTTATTAAAGATGTGACCCTTTGAGTAACTTCCTTGGGAAGCCAAATGTGTATGGACAAAACTACCCCTCTTTTTTTTAATGAGGGGAGCTAAACAGGGGTAAAGTGGTAAAATTACTATAAACTAATCTCTCACATTTAAAACTAACTCCAGTTTTCACGTTCACTCAACTCCCATTTCATATCACAGTTTCAGAAGGATAACTGTTTTGGAAGAATAACTTCTGCATAATGAATGCATATTATTATTCTATTGAATTGCATAAGAAATATTAATAATAATTTCATCAATGGCAGAAATCTTCAAATTGCATATTTCTTTGGAATAGAGCTTCTTTGAATCCATCTTTCCTTTCTTTACTGTTACTTAGAAGTTGAAATTAATCCATTCTCATTTTTGTTTTTCTTAACCAATGAATGTCCAATGTCTTTTGCCAATTACAGGAGCAACCATCGACAATGCAAATTTGGCTTGAAGACTATCCAAGTAAAACTACAAATGTTGATGATTTTGCTGGTGGATTAGAAGAAGCAACGAAGCGACAAAGAAAAAACGCATTGTGGATTAGTATGGACTCTTTTTACAATCAAATGATTGGGACTCATTTTTAGGAGTTAAGTGGTTTCCTCTTAATTTACTAACATTTTACTTCCTAAAACTTTATATATATGATGATTTCAATCCTTGCTTTGTTGAGATTCCACAAGATTTACTTGAAAATTGGTGGATTTTGTTTTAATAAAAAATCATTTTTTTTGGAATTTGGCTTTTGACAAAGTTGTACGAAATTGGAGAAATACCTATGTCGACAATGTAAACAAATGATGTTCTTTTACGTAGTGATGCACTCTTCATTTTTTCTTTTATTAATTAACAAGTTTTGATTCTAAAAAAGGTATTTATTACAATGGAAAAATAATCTCCTGAGACATTGAATGATTTCTATTGTTTTTGTTTTGATCGTTACGTTGCACACACAACGAGTGTGCCCAACTACTAATACTATTTATTAAGGCTCCATTAGAGTAACTGTCCTGGTATACCAAATGTATGTTGCCTAATATAACCTTCTTAAACATTTTAAAAATGCTTCTTTTTTATAACTATGGTTTGAAATTGCCCTTCATATCCAATATAAGTCAGTCATTAATGTTTTGGCCAAAGACTTTAATTTCACAACAACTATGACGTACAAGTTGCTTTTCGTTTACTTTTGAGACAGTGAATCCTCTATTGGCAGTCCATGTCCCATTGTCGAACGCACCAATTGAATTGTATTTCGAGGTCGACCCCACCAACGGGTGTTTGGGCCTAACTACTCTAATAACTTATTCAATGGTACATGCACAATATAAATCACTCCTCAGGTCTAAAGTTCACTCATACTGTTATAACGGTAATCCTCATCATTGAGTAAAACCCCATGTGATAGGATTGCAATGAGTCGAGTTTGAATATGTTAGCTCCATTAACCATATTCATGACACCAGCTCCCACTATCCAATCAGTGTATGACTTAGCACTTTCCTTGTCAAAGCAAGTGTCATACGAGTCGCATCTAAACGCCCAATTTAGATTCTTTGACTTGCGAACCGTCTTTATAAGATCAAGCACTTAACTCCACCAGTGCTCCTACTTATCAAATAAGCAGTGGTGAGTACACCTCGATCTTAAGAACCTATTTATTCAATACATTTAATGCCACAATTAGATTTATAAGAACAAACTCAATGTCTTTTATTAACCAATAATAATGTTCATACAAAATAAATAAAATACCCTCTTTAATCTAATTCCTCAATGGCATAGAGGGCATAACACCTAACACAAATATAATGGACTTATTTGTTCAATACATTCAAATGCCATTAGATTTATATGAACAAAATCAAAACCTATATTCTACAAATAGAAACAATAAATAGTTCGTACAAATAATCTTATCAAAGCCCTACTTAATCTAATTCCTCACAGACATTGAGGGCATCACCTAATAACTCCAAGCAGATCTTCTATCTCTGAGGCCCTAAACTAATTATTACATAGAAAACATCCTTTACAGATATCTATGAAAATTAAAATACAAACTGGGGGGCTCCAACTCTGGCCAAATATAGGACCCAGATAAAACCCAAAATAATAAACCTTAGTCAATGGAAGGCGTCCCTGTTTGGTTTCGCAAAAAATCTAATAAATGCAGCGAAAGGATTTCAAAAATTTTAACAAAAACCCAAAGTGTTTCTCTAATTGCATATTCGAATCAAAAACCGCTTTAATGAATAAACCAACTTACCCGTTGAAGTGAAGTAGTAGGAGAATCCAATTTTTCTTAAAACTTCGAATTGATGAACTTCTTGAATTCTTCAATCCTCGTATTCTTCAAGTCTTGATTTATTGAAACTTCTTGAAGATTAATCCAAACAGCGAAGCACATTATTTCTAAATTATCACGCACTAATTGATGATGAAAAATCCCACTTTTTCTCTATATGGGCGACGTCTAGTGTGTATAGATGGGGAGGATATTTTTCTTCTTTTCTTTTCTTGGAGAGTTACAATGAATTGTGTCTAGGTTTAAGTCAAGAGAAGTCTTTTATATCTCAATGAGTTATTGACCAGGACAAAACAAAAGAGACCAATATAATCATCCAACCAAGCCTTAATAGGCGTCCTCTAGGACACCCAAATGGGGCCCGAAATTTTTTTGCTTTGTTTAATTAATTTTTTATTTAATTAATAATTCATGTTATCCAATAAATAAATTAATTAATCAAATAATGAAATTAATTAGATAAATTAATTCATTAATATATTTCCTTAAGAAATTAATTAATAATTAATCTTATTCTTTTAGTTAATTATCTTATCCAATAAGTAATTAATTAATTATTTAATTATCCAATAAATTAAACCTCTCCAAAAATAAAGTAGAAAATCCTTTTAATTTTCTTCATCAATTCTTTAGCTCGACTCTTTAGGTTCGTTTCATTTGGCAATGAGAGAAAACCGAAGGAAGTGGGTAACACCTAGCCAATCATGTGGAAAAATGAATGAATGGATCATTCCACAACCTTCCAATCGTAAATACTGTATATGTATAAACCCTTTGTTCACGTTCCTAGGTCAAGTGAGAGTCATGGTTATGTCAAACTCACTATACTTGACCATATGTATTAATTATAATAATACGAGATCATTGAGATCGATTTAATGCCTAGCACAATCGTCTCTTTTGCTTTGGCCAAAGACTTTGATCTCTATTTATCTATAATTACATATGGTACATTCTCATTCACTTATGAGAGGACAAATCTCATATTAGATATTTGCTAAGACTACCACTTGCCCATCAAGTCCGCATTTCGAGGTCGACCCCACCAACGGGTGAATTGGGTTTAACTACTCTAGTGAAAGAGTTGATGTCACAAGTGCATCTTTAGCCTGATACTTCAGGTCAAAGGTTCACATATACCTATTACGCATAATCAATTCTATCATTGACAGTTATAGAGTGAAAACTCATGTGACAGAACCGATGCGAGTCGTGTTCGAGCATATCAGTTCCACTGATGTGCCTATAGTCTTAAGCTCCCACCATCACATAGTGTTTGATTGGTACTCCCATGTTAGAGCTAAGATTGTAGACGTACTTGAAGCCTTTATTTGGCCATTAAAGACTTCATATTACTTGCGAACTAGTTTTAGTAATCAAGGTTGATCTCTCTAGTGCCATTCTTCCTATCCAATAGGAAGTAGATGGATCACACTGAAAACACGGACAAAGCGTTTTACACAACTTATAGATGCAGATAAGATTTAAGTGAAAACTAAGTAATGCCTTTTATTATAAATAATAATCAAGTTCAATACAAGATAGATGCTCTATTCATTCTATCCTTTATGGCATCTGAGGGCATAATCCTAACAATCTCCCACTTGTACTCAATGCCACTCATTGTGGTATCTTATACCCATCCTTTCCAGGTGTCGGTCCAAAACAGCCCGAGGTAGTGGTTTGGTGAACGGGTCCGCTACATTGTCAGCTGAGGCTATTTTCTGCACTACTATCTCTCCTCTGCCAACGATTTCCCTGATGATGTGAAATCTTCTCTTTATGTGTTTAGACTTGCTATGAGACCTCAGTTCCTTGGCTTGCGTTATCGCTCCATTGTTATCACAATAAAGTGGTAACTGGAGCTGAACACTAGGCACTATTTCAAGTTCTCCAAGAAACTTTCTCATCCAAACAGCTTTTTTGGTTGCCTCTGAGGTTACCACATACTCTGCTTCAATGGTGGAATCAGCGGTTGTGGTTTGCTTGGAACTTTTCCAAGACACCGCTCCACCATTGAGAGTAAAAACAAATCATGAAGTGGATTTTCGGTCATCAACATCAGATTAAAAGTCTGAATCAGAATAACCTTCCATCTTCAGGTCACCACCTCCATAGATGAGAATCATATCCTCAGTTCTTTTGAGATACTTTAGAATATTCTTCACAACTATCCAATGTTCCTTTCCCAGGTTTGCCTGAAATCAACTCACCACACTTACAGTATAGGCAATGTCGGGTCTAGTA
Organism: Buddleja alternifolia; assembly: GCA_019426215.1. Lineage (NCBI taxonomy): Eukaryota > Viridiplantae > Streptophyta > Magnoliopsida > Lamiales > Scrophulariaceae > Buddleja > Buddleja alternifolia. The sequence goes on along the minus strand of CM033393.1, from coordinate 27,686,208 downwards.
CACAGCATTGCATACATTGGACTACAAACTGCAGAAGCATAGGGTACATTACTCATATCTTATCTATCTTCCTCACTTTGAGGACACATAGATTTGGACTAGTGTACTCCATGCCTAATGGGAAGAAACCATTTCTTAAAGTGTTTGCATTTATAAGTAAAGGGTTTGCATCCTAAACCTCTTTAGGACCTTTTCTAAGTAAAGGGCTTGGGAGAGACCTATCATTCTATTTTTTCTATCTCTATAGATACGAATTCCTAGAATGTATGTCGCTTCTCCCAAGTCTTTCATGGAAAACGTACTCGAAAGCCATTTCTTGATAGTGGTGAGCATTCTTACGTCATTTCCTATAAGTAAAATGTCATCCACATATAGTACTAAGAACGAGAGTTTGCTCGCACCAGTCTTCTTGTAGACACAGGGTTCATCTTTGTTCTTGATGAAGCCATGTCCCTTTTGCTACTTCATCAAAACGAAGATTCCAACTTCTAGATGCTTGCTTGAGACCATATATGGACCTCTCAAGTTTACATACTTTATGGATATTGGTCTCAGATACAAAACCCTTTGGCTGTTCCATACAGATGTTCTCTGCGAGGAATCCATTTAGAAAAGCAATTTTGACATCCATTTTCCATATCTCATAGTCTAAGTATGCAGCTATGGATAACAATATTCGGATGGACTTTATCATGGCCACGGGTGAAAAGGTTTCTTGATAGTCAATTCTTTCTCTTTGACTATACCCTTTCTCTACGAGCCTGGCTTTAAAGGTGTCAACCTTGCCATCGTTACCTATCTTTCTTTTGTAGATCCACTTACATCCTTTAGGTTTGATACCTTCAGGACGATCTACCAAAGTCCAGACTTGGTTCAATTGCATAGAGTCCATCTCTGTTTCCATGATTTCTCACCATCTTGAAGTATCGACATCCACCATCGCTTGATCATAGGTAAAAGGATCATCTTCATGACCTTCTTGTACTACAGTGTGAAGCTCAGACTCCCCCTGCAGTAGATACCCATACCTCTTAGGTTCATGTGATCTTCTACCAGATCTACGTGGTGGTTGTGCTACTATTGGTTCAGGCCTTGGTTCTTGGACAGATGTCTTTGAGGAAGTTTCATTTTGTTCTTCTAGAACAATGTTGCTACCTTTGCCCCCTTCCAAGATGAATTAATCCTCAAGGAAGTGGGCTTATAGAGTCGCAATGATTCTCTGATCATCATGCAGGTAAAAGAAGAATCCCATGGAATCTTTAGGATAACCAATGAAACGTCTCATGAGGGATCTTGTATCTAATTTCTCCACTTTAGTCTTTTCAACATAAGCAGGACATCCCCAAATCTTAATGTGGGTAAGACTTAGTTTCCTATTATTCCACATCTCATGTGGAGTTTTAGGAACGGATTTGTAGGGACATTTGTTCAATATATAAGCAACAGTAAGGAGCGCATGTCCCACAACGAAATGGGTAAATCAGTGTAACTAAGCATAGAACGAACCATGTCCAACAGTGTTCGGTTCCTTCACTTGGCTACTCCATTTAGTTGAGGAGTTGCTGGTGGTGTTAGTTGTAACATAATTCCTTATTGTCTAAGGAATTCATCAAACTCGGCACTCTATATTCTTCTCCATGATCTGATCGTAGAGTTTTTATATTTTGCACAGTTTGATTTTCTACTAAAGCTTTGAACTCTTTAAACATTTCAAAGGATTCAAACTTTTGCTTCATCAGATACACTAGACCATATCTTGAATGATCATCTGTGAAAGTGATGAAGTAGTAGAAACCCCCACGAGCCATTTCTCCAAATGGTCCGCAAACGTCGATAAGCACTAATCCTAAGACTTGAGTAGCTTTTTCAAAAGTCCCGGTGAAGGGTGATCTAGCCATCTTGCCTAAGAGACATGATTCACATGTTGGATTGGGATCCGACCCCAGTGAGCTTAAAAGCCCATCTTTTCCATTTTGTGTATCTTGTGTTCTCCGGCATGACCTAGTCTAAGATGCCACTTGAGTCTTAAGTTAGCTTCTTGCGTACCACGTTTGTGAGTTACAACATTCACAACAAATGAATTAAGGATATTTAAATAATACAAACCATAAACTGAAGAAGCATTGCCAACTAATTTATTTCCATAATAAATGTGGCAATTCAATTTAGAAAAACGGAATGTATAACCAATCTTAACTAATATAAGAATGAAAATGGAAACAATGTTCTTAAGCCCCTTGGGCAAAACTAAAACATCATTTAAAAACAATAAATGTCTAGAACTCAAATATAAAGAAGTAAATCCAATCTTAGTAGCCGTGACACTTTCCCTGCTGTCTACTTTGATCATCACTTCTTCTCAGCCTAGCATTCTACTTCTCTGCAGATCCTAATCCAAACAACAAACATGGGCACTAGCCCCTGAGTGCAGAATCCACGAAGTAGAAAAGACGTCGTAGAACAGTTAGTTTCAAAAACAAAGAGTTCCATACCTTGTGCGCCTTTGCCTAATTTAGGACAGTTCCTCTTCCAGTGGCCAAGCTCACTGTACTCGAGACATCTATCCATTTTCTTTGGCCCTTTGCTCTTATAAAACCCTTGAGCCTTTCCCTTATCCTTTGGAACACCCCCTTTAGCTCCAAGCTCGCCAAACTGTTTCTTGTTTTTCTTCTTCTTAGACTTAGACTTTTTAGGTCCAGAAGAGATGACCAAGGCAGTTTTCTTTCCCTTTGATTTCATTTGAGATTGTGCAGTAACCAATTTGTTCATTAGCCCAACTAAATTGCACTCTATCTCATTGTAGTTAAAGTTAACTAAAATTGGGAGAAAGAATCAGGAAGAGACTGCAAGATAAAGTCAGTTTGAAGGGTTACGTTCATGGTGAATTCGAGAGCTTCCAATTTCTCAGTCCTCGAAATCATTTTGAGGACATGATCACCAACCTTCTCACTTGCTTCCATCTGGGCTCCGAAGAGCTCTTTCGATATCTCATATCGAGTAGTTCGACTGTGCTCACCATAGAGCTCTACCAGGTAAGCTAGGATAGCTCTTGCAGTGGGCATCTTATCATGTGACCTTTGAAGATCATTGGTCATAGATCCCACCATGTATCCTCTCATCCGAAGGACGTCCCTAACCCATTTTTCATGGGCTTAGACCTCTTCCTCGTTGGCACGTGTTCTAGTAGGAGCCGCCGGGATATCAGCCTCCAAGACGTATCCCAGAGATTCCATATTGAGGACAATCCTCAAATTTCTAAGCCAGTCCACATAGTTGGGTCCAGTAAGAGTATTGTTTTCGAGCATAATTGAAAATGAGTTTGTCATATTTGAGAGAGATAAACGAGAAAATAACTGCAGAAATAAACCAGATTAATTAGATTACTTGTTTTGACTTAACCAAGAAAAATTAAGAACTTAAAATTTATCTTGGCTCCCACTGCATTGTTCGAATCCCACACTCCCATGTGAAAATCGGGAATCATCATTGGCATAGATTCCATAGCGGGTATTGAGGTCCTCAATTAATTAGATGGGTTGCAACCTAACCGGTTTTTGGCCCATTAATTATTTGTACTGATATATAATATCAATTTATCCAATAAAGATGTCAATACCTTTCGCCAAAGTTCACCAAGCCGCAACCTAACCGATTTCTAAGCTCATGAACTACCTGAGTTTATTCCCACTAACTCCTTTAATCTAATATTTGAATCTCACGTTGCAACCTAACCGATTCCTGGGGTGAAATATGCCTCGACTAAGGCATTTTCATGCACTTAATAAAATTTGAAATTATTTCCAAATGCATAATCCCCATAATTGGGAAGCATTACACATTCGTAGTAATTTTAATTTTAATAAGCTTAGTGGAGGGAGAGGATGTAACACATCCTTTACTAACTCGGTATTATTTATTTGGGAGAATTTGATTCGTCAAAAGTTTGGTCTCACTTTGCACATTATTCAATTTATATTGCGCTTTTATTATATATTGATCATGCATAAAAATACTACTAATAATCATGCATTTCAATATAAATAATCATAAAATTTAAATAAATAAATTCATGTCACTCGAGCATGGACTTTTACTGGAGGGCCCGAGCCAATGGGCCATCACAAAAAGACATAAATTAAAACCTATCTAATATTCATGGGCCTTTTGACTTTATCAACTTTGAACTATTCTATTTCAATTCCTTAAAACAACTCATGTATTATTTCCAAAAATATAATAAATAGCCTCAAACTTGAACCCATAACATATAAAGGTAAAACAAATAAACCTAAGTCCATGATCAGTGTTACAATCACATAAGACATGCTCGCATCAATTAATACACGCTCGCAACATTTAATACATGCTTGCAACATGAAATCACTTATTAATATTTTAGTCCAACTAAAAAGTTCTTTATAAAATTCCTAACCTTTTATACATTCGATAGTTCAATTAAAATCATTCTAGTCCAACGAGATGACTTAGATATACGAAATTAAGAATTAATTATATCTACCTTTAATTAAAATAACATTAGTCCTGCTAAAAAGAACACATAAAATATGGAATTCTATTTTATTGTGATTTAATGCCATCATTTAAATGGAAATACTTTTATTTAATTAAAGAATTAATTATTAATCTCTAAGAAAAATAATTTATATTCCTTATCCAAAAATTCAAGCAATTTCCAAGTCTAGGAAAAATAATAATTTAATCCATAAATTAATTATTAATCTCTAAGAAAAATAATTAATTAAATCTAATTAAATATTTTATTCCAATTAATCTTATTGGGCTTGATTTCATCATACCCAAGTCACCATCCTTTTGGTCCACTTGAATTTAATTTAATTGGGCTCAAATTAATTAATTAGAAAAACATGCATGTTTTATTAATTTATTATTGAGCTAAATTTAATTTAAATCCAAATCACCAATCCAATTGGCCCATTTAGATTTAATTAAATTAAGTCCAAACTAATTAACAAATGAAAATTGGATAATTTTCATTTGGGCTTAATTTGAATTATTCGGGTCATCATCCTTTTGATCCACTCGATTAATTAAATTTACCCAAAACCCAAATATCAATTTCGACCCAAACATAGCCCTTTTTCAGATCCAGGTCCAAGACCCATTTCAGCCGGCACACCACCCGACGGGCCGTGTGGCCTGTGTCATGACATGGCCCCCAGGCACCGTGCGCTGCTTTCTGGAGGCCTTCGGGTCCCGTTTTTCCTCGGATTTTCAAATTTTCAATTATCATCAAATATTTTCAGATTTACAATAAATAAAAAATCAAAAGTTCTAGGCAAAAATCATAAAAAACACAGATTCAAGAATACATAAAATCATGCTTCAAAACCCATAACATGCATATCTTAAATCACGTAAACAAGATCAAATAAGCTAATCAGAGAACCTGACTCTGATACCAGTGTTGGGTTTCACGAAAATCTAATAAACGCAGCGGAAGGATTTCAAAAATTTTAACACAAACCCAAAGTGTTTCTCTAATTGCATATTCGAATCAAAAGTTGCTTTAACGAATAAACCAACTTACCCGTTGAAATGAGGTGGTAGGAGAATCCAATTCTTCTTCAAAACTTTGAATTGATTAACTTCTTGAATTCTTCAATCCTCGTATTCTTCAAGTCTTGATTTCTTGAAGCTTTTTGAAAATTAATCCAAACAACGAAGCACGTTGTCTCTAAATTATCACGCATGAATTGATGATGGAAAACTCCACTATTTCTCTATATGGGCGACGACTAGTGTGTATAGAGGGGGAGGCTATTTTTCTTCTTTTCTTTTCTTGGAGAGTTGCAATGAATTGTGTCTAGGTTTAAGTCAAGAGAAGTCTTTTATATCTCAATGACTTATTGACCAAGACAAAACAAAAAAACCAATATGATCATCCAACCAAGCCTTAATAGGCGTCCTCTAGGATGCCCATATGGGGCCCGAATTTTCTTTTGCTTTGTTTAATTAATAATTCATTTTATCCAGTAAATAAATTAATTAATCAAATAATAAAATTAATTGGACAAATTAATTCATTAATATATTTCCTTAAGAAATTAATTAATAATTAATCTTATCCTTTTAATTAATTATCTTATCCAATAAGTAATTAATTAATTATTTAATTTATCCACTAAATTAAATGTCCAAAAATAAAATAGAAAATCCTTTTCAATTTTCTTCATCAATTCTTTAGTGCGACTCTTTAGGTTCGTTTTATATGGCAATGAGAGGAAATCAAAGGAAGTGGGTAACATCTAGCCAGACACGTGGCCCACTTCGTAGCCCAAATGAAAAACGAATGAACGGATCATTCCACAACCTTCCAATCGTAAATACCGTATATGTTTAAACCCTTTGTTCACGTTCCCTGGTCAAGTGAGAGTCATGGTTATGTCAAATTCACTAGACTTGACCATATGTATTAATTATAATAATACGAGATCATTGAGATCGATTTAGTGCCTAACACAATCGTCTCTTTTGCTTTGGCCAAAGACTTTGATCTCTATTTATCTATAATTACATAAGGTACATTCTAATTCACTTATGAGAGAACAAATCCCATATTAGATATCTGATAAGACTACAACTTTCCCATCAAGTCCACATTTTGAGGTCGACCCCACCAACGAGTGAATTGGGTCTAACTACTTTAGTGAAAGACTTGATGTCACAAGTGCATCTTCAGCCTGATACTTCAAGTCAAAGGTTCACATATACCTATTACGCATAATCAATTCTGTCATTGACAGTCATAGAGTAAAAACTTATGTGACAGAACCATTGCGACTCGTGTTCGAGCATATCAGTTCCACTGATGTGCCTACAGTCTTAAGCTCCCACTGTTGGTCTCAAGTGGCATACGAAAGGGTCTAGAAGGGGGGGGGGGTTGAATAGAACCTTATGTCTTTTTCGACTTCAAAAAGTTTTTGTATTAAAATGGTTTTGGACGCTTGAAATGTAGACGCTTGACTGGGCGTTTACTTGAAATATAGATGCTTAGGCTAAGCGTCTGATGAAGACTGTTTTTAGAAAGTTAACTTAGATTTCAAAATTTGAATACTTTAACTAAGTAATTTTAAGTGTTCAGTTCTTTAATCAGTATTATCACAGCGGAATAATTTTAGAGTCTTCTCTTTTGGGAATCTTTCACGTCACAAGTTGTTTCTTATTTGCTAAGCATTTGATTGTGTTTTACTTAATCAATTTATGCAATGATATGATAGATAAGAAAATTGACTGTAAAGTAAAAGACACAATATTTGTAAGGTTCGTTGGGTGGTGTAATCCCAACTACGTCCTTCTTCTCCTTGAACACTCGGAGGCAATCCACTAAAATGATTCTCAAGAATCACACAGAATCTTCTACAAATTAGGGAGAGATAGATGTCGATGCCTTGAGCTCCTTGATCACACAGATCTCTGCTCCAAATCACTTCAATCCCCTTGCTTCTTTCACCCAGAAATAATGCAAGTATCCAACTTCGACTTCACATAGATCGCAAGGCTTGGATGAGGTTTTCTAAACGGTTTGTTTGATTTTGATGAAGTTCAAACAATTGGAAATATCTCAATAGTAATGTGGTTTCTTCGAAAAGAATGTTTGAGATATTGGTTGACTGTCTTAGAAATTGAAGAAAAGCAAAGAGAATGTTTTCTTGAAAATTCTGGATTTTCTGAGAGTTTAAGGAATGAAACTTCAATGCAGCAACAATTTGGCTTGGAAATTGATTGTATATGTGTGGCTTGTTGTTGAAGTCCTATTTATAGGCATTCTTGGAGAAAGTGTCCGTTTGACACTTGCACAGGTGCGTGTCTCTCACTTCCGCGAGTGAACAACTTTTGTCATTTTTCCTGAAAATCTGCTGCACAAAAGTTGGTGCTGCAGTCTATAAATAGTTGACAGTCAAATAGGGTGGTTTCTCCATACGTCTGAAAGTGCTTATCACATTTAATGCTCTTATCAGCATTTAATGCATTTGAATTAAATGCATTTTGGCACTTAATGCGTTGTGAATATTTGCATTAAACTCCTTCCGGACTTAGAAATAGATTCAAGTGAAATCAGTCATTGATAGACGCTTGTCCATCCTTGAATTACTTCTGTCCTATAAGGTGACGCTTGATATAGCTGGTCATTTGGACGCTTGGAGACTTTATCTTCATTCAGACTTCAGGCGCTTGAGTCTTCAAACTTTACCACTGATAAACTCATTCAGAAATTATCAGACGCTCAACCTAAGACTACTTAGCCTAACAATCTAAAATAAAAACAAAACAAAGCCTATTACAAACTTAACGCTTCAAAGCTTATACATGATTTCTACTAAAATCAAACTTACATATTTTGGGGTCTAACATAAAGTCCTAATTGTCATCATCAAAACATCCAACATGAAATTCCTAACAATTTCCCCCTTTTTGATGATGACAATACTTACTCTTTTATAGTTCAAGAGTTAGACAACCAAAATAAAAGTTAGCTTTGGTTAGATAACGTTAGTTAAAGTTAGTTACGCTTCAACGAGATGTTTCAGCTGAAAAATGCATTTTATATATATCAATGATTACACGCATTTTTACAAATGAACAAAAATTTCATACAAGACAAGAATATAGATAATGTAAATCAAAGAAACCTTAGTGACTTCGTCTAACTTTGTATCGCTTGGGCATTTCAGCTCGGATAGCTTCAGTTAGGTTATCTTCCAAAGTCATCATCGCTTCATGATCTTTGTCGATTATGAGCTTATTTTCTTCCTTTTGTCTCTTCTTGAAAGAAGCAAAGTGCTTGTCCCAATCAGTTGGGTCAATACCAATATACCTTAGGCAAATTCTGAAAGTTCGGTTGAAGTCAGACATTTGCCTTTCTTCAGCTAAAATTCTTGGATCTGTAGGTTCTGGAATAGATGCTGTTTGAAGAGGGATGTCAAACTGTTCAAGCAGTGCCCGAGAAGGTATTGGTAGATTTGGATACAGTGCTTTTGGAGGTTCTCTTATCGTTCTACTAGGCGCTCCAGTAGAATCACTTACCCCAACAACAATTATCCAAGATGGAAGACTTAGCGCAGAAGGAGGAGATAGTAGCTGGCGCTTCGAAGGCGGAGGAGGTTCTTGAGCACTTGAACTGGACGCTCTCCTCAACTTTCCTTTCCTTTTCTCTTCCCCCTTATTGCCATCATCACTCTTTTGAAAATGTTCTGTGAGTAAACTGACCTGATGAGTAATTTGAGACATAGAATCTGTAAGATCATCCAGACGCTTGTCGAAATGTTCCTGCAAAGCTAGGATCTTAGCACTGGTAGCATCATTCAATGAGGTCTCTAAGGAGTCTAGACGCTTTTCAAATTGTTCTTTCATGGCTAGTTGGTTGGCTCGAGTAGCGTCACTCATTTCTTGAAATTCTTTTTGACACTCACCAACAGCCGCTTGAGCAGAACCTTTCATATGACCTATTTGAGCGTTCAAGATTTGGGATTCAATCTTTGCTAAATCGGTCTTAATCCAGTGAAGAGATTCTTCATTCTGAGTAGTGTGATTGCTTATCTCCTCTAATACAAATTTCAGCAAAGGTCCAAACGTTTGACTCACATCCGATGGAACCGCTTGAGGAGCCGGTCGCTTAAATCTGGATGTTTGCTTGAGTGAGTAAAGGGGAGCTTGATATGCAGGATCAAAAATTGTACCGTGTACATCAATTGAGAGATCCTCAGCACTATCAGCAGCAACAGAATCAATGAGTTCAGGCGCGTCAGAAATATCCTCTGGTGGAGACGCTTGAACTGGTTCTTCAGCAGACGCTGGAATACTTGTGACTTCTGCTGGTTCAAACACTTCAACCAACTTAGCAGATTCGTCTTCAAGCACTGATTCTGTATGGCAAAAATCATCGAATTGGAAGTTTCAATTTGCTGCATCGGCAATAGAATTGGAAGCGGCTTTCAGAAGTTCAGTCAGATGGTGAAGAAGAAGGCAAGTACCTTGAATTAATGTGCGAAGTGGACTATCTATGGCCCTGCTGTATATGGGACCAATGATATCGAACATATGATTCGGGAAGACTTTGGACGGCGCTTGGCAGATAGAGAAAATTGCATCTGGGCAGTAATCTCTAGAAAATCCAATCAATCTATCTGTTGGAAGATGTTGAAGAAGTTGAGATTCAGGTACGTACGAACTGTAGTATTCTTCTAGATAAGGATAGGTAGCTTGGGCCAGTCCCTGATTTCTTTCCAGCAGTGAGAGGACAAACTCATAGTGATTGAGTACCTCTTTGCGAATATAAGGGAGCAATGGATATCCTCGAAATGAGTAGAGTACTGAGCCGTTCCATTGTCTGAGATTTGCAGTGAAGATGCTGTCAAATAGAGATAGGGGAGTCATAATCTTCACCATCAATTTAAAATTATCTTCGCAGTGACTTGGAGCGAGATTCAAGCAAGATACGGAAGAACTGCCACTGGTAGATGTTTGAGCGTTGAAATGGAGAGGAGTAATGGACAATCTGTGAAGGTCTTGATGCAAACACTGCTCAATTTGATGTCGAATGATTGGGAGCTTGAGAACAGGTCCAACTCTCTGTTGACGCTTCGTTAGGAAATACTTGGCGAATTGACGCTTCTTGTTATGCATGCCTATGCCAAATAAGTGGGGAGCTTGAACTAATTCTTTGAAAGTATATCGATGACCCACATATGCTTTGACCCAATTGACTTTAGTCAAACAGTAGTCTGGTCCAGCGTTGACCATAGCTCGAATGCTTTCATGATGAATATCTCTGATAGATTCAAAGCGATATCTATCAGTCTGATAGTTGGCATTCCAGACGCTATCAAAATATGCATCAGCTTCAGTTTGGAGCAAATCCGTCAAAGATTCGAGACGCACACCGGCATTAACCCCTTTATTCTTCCACAGTTGAAGAGGATTGGCAGACTTCTTGTTCTCAGCACTATTTGCTATAAGAGGAAAATGCGTGTAACCTTCTCTATTTAAGACTTTCATGAAAGGGTTGAGAAACTCTGGGCGAAAAGGATCATATACTCTGATGTTGTAGTCTCTCAGAGCAAAACCAGTTGACTTACTGTGCCCATATCCTAGGTAGTAGGCCAAATCCACATTGTACCTAGAAGTTCTACCTCCTTGCCTAGCGGTTAACACTATATCCATGATCTTATTGTCAGTGTCAATCAGCAGGGCAATCTCATTCTCAACAACAATGTATCTTTCTTCATTATAGCCTATAGGAATGAAATCTTTTTCTAGCGCTGGGGGCATATAGTTGATTGAATGATCAATCGTGTTCAGCGTGTCCAGCTTGAAGAAGTGCCTTGGCTTTGTAACGTCTTCATCAATGCTTTGACCTTCTGAGCGTGCCTCTGTTATAGCCGGAACAGGAATTGATGTTTGAACCTCTTTGGGAGCAGGTTCCTCAGTTGCAATTGCAGCAGCTTCTGCGGCAACGTCTTTGGCAATAGCCACAACTTCTGTCATCTCAACATCTAAGTGGACATTTGTTGATGCTTCAGCAGCAGCTGGAACTAAAGTTGTAATACATGAACTATCCTCTATAAGAGCAGGATCTTCTATAGATGTAGGAATAGAAATGCTGTGGGAAGAAATAAACTTACCTTGAGAACTTGTCTCAACAGCAATTTGAGCGCTTAGCTCAACAGCAGCAGCTTGAGAGCTTGGCTCAATCGTCTCAGGCTTCTCAGGAACAGATGCAGCTTGACGCTTGCTTGTCCTGGGACGCTTAAAGATCTTCTTTACATTGATTCCTTCAATGAGCGTGAGCTTTTGAGCGGGAGGAGTAACAACTGGTTCCTCAAAGTCTATTTGTTTAATGATGCCTTCCAGCTTTCTCCACTTGAGAGGTAACTTGACCTCTGCATCCTCATCAGTTTCCTTATCACTCTTTTGGGGAGCGGGAACAACTTGAGCATTGGGATTTTTGGGAGCCCTCTTCTTTGTTGTTGCCGGACGCTTCACGGCTTCTTCTAGAACTAGACGCTCAGCTTCCCCATCTGACGCTTGACGTACTTTCAGACACTCAGATAGTGGCCTAGCAGCACCACCGACTTTGGGATGATTGAAGAGATTACTCAGAATCCTTTTTCCCAGTAACTTAGTCTTATTCAGCGGTTGACTAGACGAGTATATACACTCTAAGTTGTACAGCAGGTCACTCAGAACAAGCCCATAAGGTTTATTCGGGGCTCCTAAACAGTCAAGAAATCTTCCAAAAATATACTCACTCCAGTTGATCTTGATGTTGAGGAGTATCGCCGTCATCACCTGAAATTGTACTGGGTTTACCTTATCAAAGGTACCCACTCTGCATTCTATGATCTTACTGCAGAAATCAGCCAACAGTCGGTATTTGGATACCAGTTCTTTTTTTTCAAAATACTGTGTGTAGGGTACACCGTCGTAAGCACTCATGGTTGTCCATGCTTCCTTGATTTGATCCAAAGTAACGCAGTCCAATGCCTCACCTTCATTTGGGAGATTGAAGTTCTTGGAAATGGAGGCAGCAGATAAAATAAATTCCTTGGAAGGCTCCTTCTTGGATAGAGGAATTAGACAAGAGATAGACTTCTTGTCCTCTGAGAGTTTAGCAGTTTTCCAGAAGGTGTCAACTTCCGTCGGAAACAGATAGGAATAGTGAGTCAAGAAAGTTTTAAGCCCAGCCTTGACTACCATGTCCATCATATTTGTCAGGTTGATTTGAGGATGTTCATATAGAAATTTCCAATTGACAACAAGGCCTTCAGTAACCTTGATGGTAGGCTCGGTGGAAGTAGCAGAAGATTTTTTTGGTGCCATTTTTAGTGAAAGAGATGAACTGAGATTTTCTTTTTGCTTTGAGAGAGAGAGAGAAAGTAGGATTTGCAGAAAGCTTTGAGTGAAAGTGAAAGATTTGTCTGCAGAAATTGTGTTTTAAATGACACAGTAATGAATTTTTTTTTAAACTTGTGTTCTCTAATCTCTGTAGGATTTAGACACGTGTAAAGAATTTTAATCTTTGCCATGAATTCATTAACTGCGGACGCGAGTTTTGTGTATGAGAGAGAAGTTACATTTGGTAATTCCCATATATAAAGATTTGACATCCGAGTTAAAATTTTAAAAACGGTTGGCATTTTCAGAGTGTAACACACGCGCCTGATGGTGCATTAACACGTCTACTAACACGTGATATCTCTGAACCGTCATTTTGAAAAGTTTTTGATTACCCCCCAGTTTGATGTGATAGAAGCGTGTGAATAGAGTACACAATAGACTGTTGAGTCTATCCACTACTTCAAGAAGCGTGTAAAATTTATGCATGACTTTTAAAAACATTTTTATATTAAGTGTTAAATGGAATTGGTTCAACGCTTAACTGATACCACTGGTTGGTATAACACTTCTTGGTATTTAGTATAACTGTTGTAATATCGACGCTTGAGATCAAAGTCCTTTTTATGTTTGAGAGTCCAATATTTTATGCATAAATAATACTGAGCGTTGATGATCATGCATCTGAAAATTTTGATCATTGACGCTTACAGTTATATTCAAGTACAATTTTAAGGTTCCCCCTAAATTTGATAACTTGTACACATTTTTTTTTAAGAAAATCTTTTAGACATAAATCAAGTGGATTCCCCCTAAATTATATGTCTAATAAAGTATGATGCAAAATGATTAAGCATTTAAATCAATCATACCTAATTCACTTCTGAAAGTGAAAAAACATTGTTCGTTGAGCGCTTTGGTGAAGATATCTGTCAATTGTTTGTCAGTTCCAATAAAGTGCATGAAGATATCTTTCTTTTGAACATGGTCACGAAGGAAATGGTATCTAATGTCAATATGTTTAGTTCTGGAATGGAGAACGGGGTTTTGAGTCATGGCGAGAGCGCTTTGGTTATCACAATGAATGGGGGTTGGACCTAGGATTATACCATAATCTCTAAGTTGTTGCCTCATCCATAACACTTGTGCAAAACAACTTCCTGCAGCTACATACTTAGCTTTGGCTGTGGAGGTAGCTATGGATTATTGTTTCTTACTATGCCATGAAACTAACCTATCACCTAGAAATTGACATGTACCATTAGTACTCTTACGATCTATTTTGCAAACTACAAAATCTGCATCTGAGTAACCAATTAGTTCAAAAGGAGAATCCCTAGGATACCATAAGCCCACATTTTGTGTGCCTTTTAGGTATTTAAGGATCTTCTTGGCAGCAATTAAGTGTGACTCTTTAGGATCAACTTGAAATCGTGCACACATGCATACGAAAAACATAATATTAGGTCTACTGGCAGTAAGATAAAGAAGTGATCCAATGATACCTCTATAATTAGTGATATCAACTTTTTTTTCCACTTTCATCTTTATCTAACTTAAGCGTTTGGCTCATTGGAATTTTTGAATATGATGCATTCTCCATACCAAATTTCTTAATCATACTCTTGTATATTTAGCTTGGTTAATAAATATGCCATTAGGGAGTTGTTTAACTTGTAATCCTAAGAAGAAAGTTAATTCACCCATAATGCTCATTTCAAATTGTTCTTGCATCATTTTCGAAAATTTCTCACACAGACGCTTGTTAGTAGAGCCAAATATAATATCATCAACATAAATTTGGACTAAGAGAATATCTTTGTTATTCGTAATTTTAAATAACGTTGTATCAACGCTGCCTTTTGAAAAACCTTTGCCAATAAGAAAGATAGAGAGAGTGTCATACCATACTCGGGGTGCTTGCTTAAGCCCATAGAGTGCTTTGTCTAGCTTGCAAACCATACTCTTACCATGGTTGTTGATGAATCCCTGTGGTTGCTCCACATATACTTCTTCTTGGAGTTTACGATTCAGGAAGGCACTCTTCACGTCCATGTGATATACTGTAAACTTGTTGAACGCTGCATACGCTAGAAACATGAGAATTGCTTCAAGACGGGCGACAGAAGCATATGTCTCATCGATCAATACCCTTTTCTTGGCAATATCCTTGAGCTACGAGTCTGGCCTTGTTTCTTATTACAATGCCATTCTCATCCATCTTGTTTCTATAAACCCATCTAGTTCCAATGATTCCTTGGTGAGTTGGTCTTGGTACTAGCGTCCAAACCTTACTACGCTCAAACTGATTAAGCTCTTCTTGCATGGCTTCAATCCAACTTGGATCATGACACGCTAAAAGCTAACGTGCTATGATAGCAAGTGCACTAGACGTATGTAGTAATAAGTGGACAAAAATTCCGGGTTGTCGAACCACGGAAACTTGAATTTTAGTTTATGATTAATGAAAATGGACAAAAGTAGATTGCAATAAAACGAGTAAGCAAGTGACGAACCAAAAAGAAACGAACTATAGATTAAATCTCACGTATGATAAAATGACTAAGGCACATGCTACAACCGAATCTACTCGTCAATATAGATGAGCTACTCTTCGAATTATTAGACTCCTATTGCTTTGGTGGAAATTCCTTAGATAATTATTACCCGATGTCTCGGCACATAATAATCCTATGATTAATTGATGGTTCTCTAAATATGTCTATCCGAGAATCTAATTAATAACCACGCATTAACGTTCTAGAGTTTCCCTGGATAAATCCGGCTAACCGCACCCGGAAATCTTTACCTATGTCTAGGGGCAATTCCACATTAGTTTCGGATGATGAGTTGATTCCATTGAACCCTAATCTATCTTCTTTCGAATGACTAGACTAGTCAAGATACCAAGCATATGGTGATCAAGCACATGATTGTGATAAAAGCTCAAAATCAACACACAAAGCAATATGAGAATTAATACGAAAATTCACTTCACATATATTGATTCATAAATTGGCTTTCACATGGCCTTAGTTCTACAATATTAGCCTCTCATCAAGGCCTTAAGAAAATCTAATACAAAGATATACATACTCATGGAAATAAACATGTAAATGCAAGTAATTAAAACTCCCTCAATTGATTGATGATGGATCCTTGCTTTTGAACTTCAATCCTTAACTCCTCTCTCTTTGTTCCCCTCCAAAAGTGATGAAGAATGGTGATGAATGATGATGAGTGAAAAGTGATGGCCAAATGCCTCCCTCCCCCCCTTGTTATCGGTCCCAAGTGAAGAAAAATGCCTTAAGAAGACCACAAAATCTGAGCTCCTAGTGTGTGTCTCCCCTAGTGTGTCCTCCACTACTCTTAAAGTGAGTAGTATAAAATTCCATAAAGTAGATCTACTAAGAAACATACTTATGACATCCCTCCCATACATGTGATGACCTCTTGGCTTTAAATGTTCCATTCCCCCATCAAATGATGATCTTTTGGCTGAAAGGAATCAAAATTCGGGTGTGGACACGCCTAGGCGTGGCATTAGAATGCTGAAATTAAATGCAATGTGTCCTGCGCAGCAATCGTATTTCATTCATAACTTTCTCCACGAAACTCCGATTTGGATGATTCAAGTCCTCATTTGAAGCTAACACATAGTTTTACAACATTGTAGAAGGGAACTTCATCCAATTCGGCCTCTAAACATACGGAAATAGCGCTCGAACGTGAAAAGTGGTGTAGATACGGCGCCCGGGCGTGGACAGGATGGCGCCTAGGCGTGGTAAGCAAAATGTTGACGTTATTTGCATCTTGTCCGGCGCCTGGGCGTGGGTTTTTAGGCGCTTGGGCATAGGGGTGCGTAGCAATTTGGCCTAAACTTGTTTTATACGTCGTTTTTCATCCCGTTCTTTGATTGTATCCATTTAAGACCTGAAATCACTTAATGCACGAATTAAACGCACATGTGGCAAGAATCAAGCGATAAATGAATCTAAGACATAAACGCAAAGGGGCTTAAAAACACGTAAAAATGCCTCTTATCAACACCCCCACACTTATCAATTGATGGTCCTCGAGCAATAAGAGTTTTAAGATAAGGAAACATCATCAATCAAAGAGAGAAACAAAGAGAAAACTACCTAACTCACTTTCGTGGAGTAAACGGTTGCATTTAGCGAATGCAATAAGCCTTTGAACCTTTGAGTTACCTCAAAGGACGAGTTATAGTCTCGTGAGGGTTTGCAGACGATATACCCACAAAATCGAAAGATTTTCAACCCCGATCACTCAACGTAAATTACAATGATTAATAGCACACAATGGTATGAATTCACCTGTTTAAGCTCAAGTTACATATATATACACGTCACCCACTTACTCATGTTACGCCTTAACATCGAAAAGATCATCGTAAGGGTGTAGTGTAATAAATCTCAAATATTATAGTCGAGTGGCATTCTTACCACTTTTCAAGCATTAACCCCATATTTATCAACTTTTGATTATTCACATGGTACGAGAATTGAATACAACTTCATAGCCACTTAAAAATTCATCACTTCATTCCACTTTCGGCTTTAATTTATGCACTTTCAACTCGAAACATTAGAGGCTAGACCATGTGCAATGTTCGATCCTCTTAGGCTTTCTATGACACCCGTGTAACGAGCTTTAGGCCAATAACTCCTAAACCAGATGGCTTTAGGGTATCAAGTGTGGAGACACTCCTAAGGGCTTAATCGCTCGAGTGTCAAAGGCCACAAAATCAAACTAGGTCCCTATTTACTCAACACTTGTATTGGCTTGAGCTCTAGCTCAAATTAGCTTAATAGTACAGTATTCTAGGCATGGTGCTCTTTGCCCCCAGTATCTATTAAGCCTGATTTTTTTTATTTTTTTTTAGTCATACCAATGTTCAACCTCTTTTTATTATTATTAAGCACACGAAGTTAACGTTCTCAACTCATAACACATGTGAAAATTCTAAGTTGATATTTCCGGGATCAAGCCTTTAAGTGTTTCAAAATGATTGCCCACTCAACTCCTCTACCCTCGATTTATGTGCATATGTGAATCATCTTAAGGTCAATCTAGTCTAGTTAGGGTCTCACAAACAAGGAATTGCGTGTATAGCCATTAAAAACCAAATTGATAGAGAATGCATACCATGTATTCACGTTAACCATGCTTAATTCATCAAGTGACGGGTTGAAATTCTATCCAAAAATAAATAAAAATTGCACACATTTCACATGTAGAGGTACAACACCCCCCCCCCCCCCCAAAAAAACTTGGACCGAAATATGTAAAACATGAATAAACATGACTATAATGGATCTAGTGTACCCCCCCCCCCCACACTTATCATGAACATTGTCCCCAATGCTCGAAAAAGAGAAGGGCAAAGTACACGTCACCATAGGGAAGCTGAAAAGCAAACCCGAGTCCACTTAAGGTAATCAAGTCCAAGGATGGCAATCACTATGTCGATCACTACATAGGTAAACAAATGCTAGCCATACAAAGCATCAAACATTGGATAGAATAGAATAAAACAAAACGAGACAAACAAAAACGAGAAACATGCATGGAAAGAAAACATCAAGCATCCAAACATAAAACATAAAATATCCAACAACCCAACAAAAGATATCCAAAAACAAAACGAAACATGCATGAAAATAAAACAAGACAAGCCTAATCGTTGGTGCCAAAACGGTCAATGTAGTCCTCATCCGTTCCGCCGAGATCATCCAAATCAATCAACGGGCTACCCTCATCATTATGAGCCTCATCATCACCTCCTACAGGAACGAGAGCACCTGACTCGTGCAAATCTGTGGGCTGCTGAGGCGGGGGGTGCGGGTAAGGTGGAGGAGTAGAATAATCAAACGGCCCCCGACCGACAAACTCATTATGCTCTACAAGAAGCTGACGGAAATAAGCACAAGTGTAGGACATGACCACCCTCATCTCATCTCGCAACTCATCCCTCAATTCATCCTTTAATTGTCTAATGGCGGCGGCATCCATAGGTGGAAACTGTGGGGAACTAGTAGACCGGGATGAAGACAGGCGAGGCCTCTTGGAAGTAGCTGGTGGTGGAGGAGCCTGGGAGTCGTCATCTACCACGGTGAGATAAGAACCAGGGAGCTCAGTACGCTCCATAGGAAATGTGGGAACCTTAGCTGCCTTGCATAAAGCTGTGATCAGTGACGGGAGAATGATGGGATTCTTCCGAGTGGGACCTTCGCCCTTTTGCTTAGCCAATTCTTTGTTAATCAATGGCCCTAACTCATTCTTCAACTTCCTAAAGTGGTCCGTCAAAGACTTGTGGATTACCCGGGCAAAGTCCACAGCTTTCTTGGACATAATAGCATAGATGAGGGTGGCCCGTTCCTTGTTTGCCTCTGACCGATTGGTACTCGGTATTAAATTGAATCGGATGAAGTCGAGCCAAAAAGCAGCCTCAGGTAGTAGAGCCCTACGGGGGACATGAGCTTCTCCGGGTACCCACTCCCACCCCTCTCGGGCAATAACCCGCAAAATATCCGACAGGCTAACCCAGAGGCGCCCTGCATTGTAAAGAGTGGTGAACTCGCATGTCTGAGGGTTGGGGGTGCCTATGCTCTCCCTAATCTGTCTTAACTCATAATTGACATGTTTGCCCCGTACCAAAAGGGTAGTCCCCAGCCATTCTCGTGTCTCAATCTCATCATAAGCCCCGGAGCTGAAGAATTCCAGGACCCAAGGAAGACGAATGGCCTCGGGCTTTTGACAGAAAACTGTAAGTGATGGAACTGTATCAATTCGTGCACAGAGGTCTGTCCCCGGGTGGTTAAATAGTGCTCCTTAATGAGGGTGCGGGGGGTGCTCAAACTCTGACACATAATTTGGACTTGGGAGTTTTCGAAACGGGTATTATCGGGAGTCTCGGGCTCATTAGAGGAACCCTCACCCACTTTTTTCTTACCCTTGGACGGTCTGTTGGTAGTTCTCGTCATTTGCAACAACAATGGTCAATTTCTCAACTACTCAAATCAACCCAAATGCAACCAACCCAACACAACAATCGTCAACGCCCAACAACACACCAAAATTAGAGAGCAACCCACAATCTAGCAACAATCCATGGATTTAACAGATTCCTCAATTTTTAAGCAATAATCCACAAATTTAACAACAATATAGCATCCAATTTCAACAACAACAACCCACAAATTCGATTACAACCCACAAATTGATAACAACCCACGGATTTAACAACAATAGACCATCCAATTCAACAACAACAACCCCCAATTTTTTACTACAACCCACAAATCCAATAAAAGTCCTCAAATGCAACAAAAAAAAACAAACCACAATCGGACAATGCCCCAATTAATCTTCAAAATATAACGTAAGGCACCTACTCGTTGGCTATGAATCGGAAATGGAAGAAGGGTAAAGCCAAAACTCACCTTTTATCCCCAAAATTGTCGCACCGAGTCGATGTGAAAGAGGAGCCACTTGTGCAACGAATTATGTTGATGGAAAGTGGCGGTGAAACACGGTGGTAAAGCCAAAACTCCCGCCTAGGCGCGCGACACAGCGTACCTGGATTTCTGAGTGATACTTCCCGCGCCTAGGCGGGCATTTTTCGGCGCTTGGGCGCCCCTTTCAGAACCGGGCGCCTAGGCGGGAGTTTTTCGGTGCTTGGGCGCCCATTTCAAAACCGGGCGCCTAGGCGGGAGTTTTTCGGCGCTTGGGCGCCCCGTTCAGAAATATTATATAAAGAATTTCATTTCCTGTTTAAAAAGGGGAGAGATAAAACACTTAAAACACAAACTAACAAAGATGTAAGACTAGAAAATAAAGCAACAAACGGGATAATAAGAGAAAAAGAAAAGGAAACGGAAAGAAAACATGGGTTGCCTCCCAAGAAGCGCTAGTTTAGAGTCATTAGCTTGACTGAAAGCGAAGAATCACGAAGGGTCCGCGAGGATGAAGGACTCTTTGTCTCTTGGTCCATCCATCCCTAAGTAAGGTTTTAGACGTTGAGCGTTGACCAAGAAAGTATGTCCTTTATCTGTTGTAAGCTCGACGGCGCCGGATGGATAGACATGGGAAATAAAAAATGGGCCCGACCATCGAGACTTAAGCTTCCCGGGGAAAAGTCGGAGTCGAGAGTTGTATAGCAACACCCGCTCTCCCTTGTGGAATTCCCGGGGGAGAATATGTTTGTCATGCCACATTTTGGTCCGCTCCTTATAGAGTTTCGCGTTCTCATAGGCAAAATGACGCCATTCTTCGAGCTCGTTGAGTTGTAGCAAACGTTGTGTACCTACACTTTGAGAGTCAAAATTTAGAAACTTAATGGGCCAATAAGCACGATGCTCGAGTTCAACGGGCAAGTGACATGTTTTGCCAAAAACAAGACGATACGGGGACATGCCAATTGGGGTTTTATAGGCGGTCCGATAAGCCCAAAGAGCATCATCCAATTTAAGGGACCAATCCTTTCTTGATGCGTTGACAGTTTTTTCTAAAATACGCTTAATCTCCCTATTCGAGACCTCCACTTGGCCACTAGTTTGTTGGTGGTATGGGGTCGAAATTTTATGCTTCACCCCGTACTTGGTCAATAAAAGTTCAAACTGCTTGTTGCAGAAGTGGGTGCCCCCGTCACTAATGATGGCTCGGGGAGTTCCAAATCGAGTAAAAATATGCTTCTTCAGAAAACGAGTGACAACCCGAGCATCATTAGTAGGCAAGGCCACGGCTTCCACCCATTTGGAGACATAGTCTACCGCAACAAGGATATATTTATTTGAACAAGAACTGGGGAAAGGGCCCATGAAATCCACACCCCATACATCAAACAACTCACACTCTAACATGCTATTTAAGGGCGTTTCATGATGTTTAGAGATGTTCCCCATTCGTTGACAGCGATCACAAGATTTGACATAATGATGTGCATCTTTAACAAGAGTAGGCCAGAAGAAACCTGATTGGAGGATCTTAGCTACCGTTTTGGAAGGCCCAAAATGGCCACCTACCGCCATATCATGACAATGAGATAGGATAGCATGCACGTCCGTTTCGGGTATGCAACGTCGAATTAAGCCATCTGCACAAACTTTGAATAAAAAGGGTTCGTCCCAAAGATATTGCTTTACATCAAATAGAAATTTCTTCTTTTGATGAAAAGTGATATCCGGGGGAAGACGGCCCGTAACAATGTAATTGGCAAAGTTAGCTGACACGCTAAAATCTAACGTGCTATAATAGCAAGTGCACTAGTCGTGTGTAGTAATAAAAGTGGACGAGAAGTCCGGATTGTCGAACCACAAGGACTGGAATTCTAGTTTAAGATTTTATAACAACAAAGATCAAAACAATAAAGGTAAAATGAGTGTGAAATGCGTAAGATAAGAACAAGGTTGAACAAATGATTTAAAACAAAATAGAAAGGGAGACTAAGGCACATGCTAGGTTCAAATTGATCAATTATACTTATAAAGATTCTCGTTGAAGGATTACGCTTATATTGTTATGGTGAGAGCTCCGAGGGTAGAGAATAACCGATGTCTCGCGTATAAACTCCTATGCTTAGATCGTGATTTCCCAAATATTCCTATCCGGAAATCTAACCACTAAACATGCATTAACGTACTAGAGTTCACTCGATTTGAATCGAACAACTTCACCCGGGAATCTTTACCTATGTCTAGGGCAATTCCTCATTAGTTACGGGTCATGATGTGAATTTCTTGCACCCTAAGTCAATTTTCTCCCGAAATATTAACCTAGGCATAAGATTCTAACATATAGTGATCAAGTATATGCAAGATAGACAAAAACACAATTCACATCACATAACAATATAAGTATAACCTCAACAATCATCTATTATAAGCATATATCACAATTTGACCTTACATGGCCTTAGTCTTATGAATTTAGTTCATGATAGATATTATGAAAAACAATAATGAATAAATACACATGTTCATAGACATGAATGAAATGAAAAGGCTATAAAAACTCCCTCTAATGTGATAGATGATGGCCCCTTGATTGGAGCTTCAATTCCTAGCTTTCTCCTCTTAGAATGATGAAGAATGGTGATGAATGAAGCTTGAGGACTGATTCCTCCTCCTCTCCTCCAAGAATCTGAAATTGATAGTGAATGATGAAGAGTATGGGTTCCCCCTCCTTTTATAGCCAAAAATTCCACTAAAGTATGCATTAAGAATTCCCATTAAAGTTCCCCAATGAGAATTCCACCTAAGGTGATGCTTAAAGTTTGGCTTTTAAGATTCCAACCAGCTAAAAAATGTTGAACTTTCGGCCATTAAGAATTCCACCAAGCCTAACCATGTGAAAACTTCAACAAAACACATGCATGCTGCCATTTTCTTGCTTTCCAGCGCAGTCTTAGTATTTTCCTCATAAACTTCTCCACAGATCTCCAAATTGGATGATTCAAGTCCCCATGTTCAGATAAAACGTAGATCTACAACTTTGCAGAAGGACATTTTGTCCAATTCGGTCTCTAAGTATACCTATATTACGTTTCAACATGGAGGTTGTTTCTGATTTGGCGCCCATAAAGTAAATCTACCAAGAAACACACTTATGACAACCCTTGAACACATGTGATGAATTATGGCCAAAAATAATTCTTACTCATCATATAATGCTGGAATTTAGGCTGAAAAAGGAGTAACATTCGGACTATCCATGCCTAGGCATGACTAGGAGGGCGTTGAGGCGTATCCTGGCACATGTACTTCTCTGTTCGGCGCAGCAATCGTATTTCCTTCACAATTATCTCTATAGACCTCCGATTTGGATGTTTCAAGTTCCCATTTGAAGCTAAGACATTCATCTAAAACTTTGTAGAAGGAAACTTTGTCTAAGTCGGTCTCGAAATGTACGGAATTATCGCTCGAATGTGGTAGGAGATGCATAAACCGCCTAGGTGTTGAAAAACATGCTTGAACTTGTTTTGTACATCGTTTTTCTTCCTTTTTCTTCATGTATTCTCATTTATTACCTGTATTCACTTAACACACCTATTAAATGCAAATGTGACATGATTTAAGCAATAAGTGAATCCAAATCATAAGAATTACGGTCTTAAAAACACGTAAAAACACCTCTTATCATTAGCATACCAAGGTGAAATTTTGTCGGAAATAGCAAGGAGGTGTTCATCCGGGAATTCCTCACGAATTGGTATCTCATCTAACGGATCATTCACTAGCTCTAATCGTGAGAGGTGGTCGGCTACTACATTTTCGGTGCCTTTCTTGTCTTTTATCTCTAAATCAAATTCTTGGAGTAACAAAATCCACCTAAGAAGTCATGGTTTAGCATCTTTCTTGGCAAGCAAATATTTTAAAGCCGAATGATCGGTGTAAACTATCACTTTGTTTAGCACGAGGTAAGAGTGGAATTTATCGAATGCAAAGACTATGGCTAGTAATTCTTTTTTCGTGGTGGCATAATTCAATTGTGCATCGTTAAGAGTTTTACTAGCATAGTAAATGGTTCGAAATACCTTCTCCTTCCTTTGGCCAAGGACCGCTCCAACCGCGGTGTCACTCGCATCACACATCAACTCGAATGGTAAGCTCCACTCGGGGGGTGACATGATAGGGACGGAAACTAAGCGTTCCTTCAAATCAAGAAAGGTCTGCATACAAGAAGAATTGAAATCAAAAGGTGCATCTTTGACAAGCAAATTAGACAACGGTTTCGCAATTTTAGAGAAATTCAAGATGAATCGCCTATAGAAACCAACATGCCCGAGAAAACTCCTAACAGCTTTTACCGAAGTGGGCGGGGGAAGTTTTTCAATGACCTCAATCTTGGCTTGGTCCACTTCGATCCCTTTTTGAGAGATCTTGTGGCCAAGCACAATCCCCTCCTGGACCATTAAATGACATTTTTCCCAATTCAAAACAAGGTTGGTTTTTTCACAACGTTTAAGCACAACATTTAAATGAGCAAGACAAATATCAAAAGTTGTTCCGAAAACAGAAAAGTCATGCATAAAAATTTCAAGGAAATCTTCAACCATATCATGAAAAATAGCCATCATGCATCTTTGAAAAGTGGCCAGGGCATTACACAAGCCAAATGGCATCCTTCTATAAGCAAATGTGCCATAAGGACAAGTGAAAGTGGTTTTCTCTTGGTCCTCAGGATCTATGGCAATTTGATTATAGCCGGAGTAACCATCTAGAAAACAATAGAAATCATGCCCGGCTAATCGTTCAAGCATTTGGTCAATAAAGGGGAGGGGGAAATGATCCTTACGGGTGGCATCATTCAACTTACGGTAATCTATACATACACGCCACCCACTAATTATACGAGTTGGGATTAGCTCATTATTCGCATTCTCAATTACCGTTATCCCCCCTTTCTTAGGCACCACTTGGGTAGGGCTCACCCACGCACTATCAGAAATAGGATAGATTATACCTGAGTCGAGCAGTTTAATCACTTCCTTCTTTACTACCTCTTGGATTTGTGGGTTTGATCTCCTTTGGGGTTGGCGTGTAGGCTTGGTGGAGTCCTCCATAAGTATTTTGTGCATACATATCGCTGGACTAATGCCTTTGATGTCCGCAAGTTTCCACCCAAAAGCCCGTTTGTGAAATCTCAACATCGTCATTAATTGCTCTTCTTGTGATCCTGAAAGAGATGAGGAAATGATCAATGGGAGTGTTTCGTCGTCGTTCAAGTACACATATTTAAGGTGGGAGGGGAGGGGTTTGAGTTCGAGAGATGGGGGTTCTTCAATAGATGGGCAAGGTGATCCTGACAATGATCTATCAACTTTGATGAATCCTCCCGAATGAGAGGAAGATTTGTACTCCAAGCTTAGAACCCTTTCCACTAGATCATCTTTCTCCGAGTCCACTTGCATGGATTTCATAAGATCCTGTTCGAGAGAATTTTCAATTGTATTGTCCTGTAAATACTCAACAATCAACTGGTCAAATGTATCAATTCGATAACACGAGTCATGATCAATAGGATGTTTAAGGACTTTGTAAACATCAAAGGTAACTTTGTCATCGCCCACATTCAAGGTAAGCTTACCATTAGCAATGTCAATTACCGCCTTACCCGTGGCTAGGAATGGTCTCCCTAGGATTAATGGTACCTCCACATCTTCTTCCATGTCGAGTACTACGAAATCAACGGGAAAATAAAACTTGTCGACTTGGACAATAACGTCTTCGATTATCCCCTTGGGCCTCTTGATCGATCGGTCGGCTAGTTGAAGGCTCATTGAGGTCGGCTTGGGATTTCCAAGGCCTAGCTTTTTAAATAGTGAGTATGGAAGAAGATTGATGCTGGCCCCCGAGTCACATAACACATTCTTGAACGATAGGGATCCAATCGTGCACGGGATTGTGAGGCTCCCGGGATCTTGGAGCTTAGTTGGCAATTTATTGAGCAATACGGCGGAGCATTCTTCCGTGAGGCACACCGTCTCATTCTCTTCCCACTTCTGCTTGTTGGAGAGTATGTCCTTGAAGAACTTCACATAATTCGGCATTTGGAGAATGGCGTCAATAAACGGAATATTAATTCTCACTTCCCGAAGGATTGCCAAAATTCGAAGAAAGCTCGGATCCATCTCCTTTTTCTTCTTTTTGTGAGCATTTGGGAAGGGGAGACGAACTTCGATAGGGGGAGAAAGTGTTGGATTAGACGGATGAAAACCCACTGAAACAGTAGGCGGCGCCTGGGCGCGTATATCGGCGCCTAGGCGCGGATCTGTAGGCGCCTGGGCGTGCATGTCGGGGCGCTCGGGCGTGGGATTCAGAACATATGCATCTGGCAGGGTTGTGGGTGGCGCCTGGGCGCGTATATTGGCGCCTAGGCGCGGATCTGTAGGCGCCTGGGCGTGCATGTCGGGGCGCTCGGGCGCGGGAAACAGAGAATTTTGTCCAGAACAGGGTAGATCAGGCGCCTGGGCGTGCATGTCGGGGCGCTCGGACGCGGATGTACTGGCAGTGTCACCCTCCAATTGTTTTCCACTTCTCAAGGCTATGGCATTGCATTGGGCCTTCGGGTTCTTTTCCGTGTCGCTTGGGAGAGTCCCTGGGGCTCTACCGTTAACCGCATTAGAAAGTTGCCCCACTTGTGTTCGCAAATCCTTCATCTCCATACACATATCCTTTATCATACCCCGAAGTTCGTTGAAAGATGTATCGGACTTTTTCATGTGAGCATCTAGTTTCTCATCGATTGTGGGAGGTCGCATTTGCACTTGACCTTGTCCATTGAAATTGCCTTGCCTCGGGGGTGGGTTATTGAAGGGTGGCCGTGGAGCTTGATAGATCCCCGGTTGTGCGTTCTGTGCGGGGTTGGGCCTTTTTGGAAAATTCTCGGGTATATGAAAGTTCACCCGAGGTTGATTTTGATTCCCCACATAATTAACGTTGCCAACCTCCGGTTCCAAGACTACTACTTCCTCAACTACTTCCTCAATACAAGCAATCTTTTTAGAGGATGAGGCCTCTTCATCGTCGGGGTAAAGCTCGTCTTCTCGGGCCAACTGTTCGACTTTGTCCCACACACTTTGACAGTCTAACCCAAGGAGATCTCCTCCCGCACCCGCGTTGAGTCTATGCCGAATACGTGACCTAACCCCATCATAGAAATGGAGTAATTGTTCATTCAACCCAAAATTATGATCGGGACATTTACGGAGCATGCCCTTATATCTAGCCCAAGCCTCGGCTAAAGACTCATTGCTCCTTTGCCTAAACCCTTTTATATTACTCCGTAGCTCATTGATTTTGGAGGGTGGAAAGAATTTATTTAAAAAGGCATCGACCAACTCACTCCATGTTGTAATAGATTGTGGAGGTAAGGATTTGTACCATGTTGTCGCCCTATCCTTCAATGAGAAATGGAAGACTCTTAGACGAATCGCATCAAGATCTCGTGGGTGATATTGAATGGTCACAAGAGCCTCATCTATGGTTTCTAAATGAGCGTGTGGTGATTCGTGCGGTTCTCCATAGAAAGGATCTCCTTGCACCATATTAAAAATGTGAGCCGGAATGTGGTAGTTTGGTGTGAAGAAATTAGGCACGACTACGGGCCCCGGAATGGTATGGGCCCTAGGTGGTAAGCTACCCCGAACCGACGGGAGTTGTGGAGGAGGTACCGCTTGCATGGCTTGTAGAACACCTTGTAACCACTCCCTAGTTTCCGGTGAGTTCATGTCCGGGAAATTTCCATTCGGGTTTTGGTTGAGATTATTGGCCATTTCTCTTGCTCGTCTACTATTCCGAAGAACTCGTTCAATTTCGGGCTCCAACTCGTATAGAGGCTTGTTTGAGGAGCGGGTCATGCACCTCAAGAACCTAACAATTAAATACAAGAACAAAATTTAGACTAAACACGAAAATAAAAGAAAATCAAGAAATAAACGAAAACTAAGAATTATATAAAATGTAAACGAAAATCAAAAACTAAAATAAACAAGTCCCCGGCAACGGCGCCAAAAACTTGACACGCTAAAAGCTAACGTGCTATGATAGCAAGTGCACTAGACGTATGTAGTAATAAGTGGACAAAAAGTCCGGGTTGTCGAACCACGGAAACTTGAATTTTAGTTTATGATTAATGAAAATGGACAAAAGTAGATTGCAATAAAACGAGTAAGCAAGTGACGAACCAAAAAGAAACGAACTATAGATTAAATCTCACGTATGATAAAATGACTAAGGCACATGCTACAACCGAATCTACTCGTCAATATAGATGAGCTACTCTTCGAATTATTAGACTCCTATTGCTTTGGTGGAAATTCCTTAGATAATTATTACCCGATGTCTCGGCACATAATAATCCTATGATTAATTGATGGTTCTCTAAATATGTCTATCCGAGAATCTAATCAATAACCACGCATTAACGTTCTAGAGTTTCCCCGGATAAATCCGGCTAACCGCACCCGGAAATCTTTACCTATGTCTAGGGGCAATTCCACATTAGTTTCGGATGATGAGTTGATTCCATTGAACCCTAATCTATCTTCTTTCGAATGACTAGACTAGGCAAGATAGCAAGCATATGGTGATCAAGCACATGATTGTGATAAAAGCTCAAAATCAACACACAAAGCAATATGAGAATTAATACGAAAATTCACTTCACATATATTGATTCATAAATTGGCTTTCACATGGCCTTAGTTCTACAATATTAGCCTCTCATCAAGGCCTTAAGAAAATCTAATACAAAGATATACATACTCATGGAAATAAACATGTAAATGCAAGTAATTAAAACTCCCTCAATTGATTGATGATGGATCCTTGCTTTTGAACTTCAATCCTTAACTCCTCTCTCTTTGTTCCCCTCCAAAAGTGATGAAGAATGGTGATGAATGATGATGAGTGAAAAGTGATGGCCAAATGCCTCCCTCCCCCCCTTGTTATCGGTCCCAAGTGAAGAAGAATGCCTTAAGAAGACCACAAAATCTGAGCTCCTAGTGTGTGTCTCCCCTAGTGTGTCCTCCACTACTCTTAAAGTGAGTAGTATAAAATTCCATAAAGTAGATCTACTAAGAAACATACTTATGACATCCCTCCCATACATGTGATGACCTCTTGGCTTTAAATGTTCCATTCCCCCATCAAATGATGATCTTTTGGCTGAAAGGAATCAAAATTCGGGTGTGGACACGCCTAGGCGTGGCATTAGAATGCTGAAATTAAATGCAATGTGTCCTGCGCAGCAATCGTATTTCATTCATAAATTTCTCCACGAAACTCCGATTTGGATGATTCAAGTCCTCATTTGAAGCTAACACATAGTTCTACAACATTGTAGAAAGGAACTTCATCCAATTCGGCCTCTAAACATACGTAAATAGCGCTCGAACGTGGAAAGTGGTGTAGATACGGCGCCCGGGCGTGAACAGGATGGCGCCTAGGCGTGGTAAGCAGAATGTTGACGTTATTTGCATCTTGTCCGGCCCCTGGGCGTGGGTTTTTAGGCGCTTGGGCATAGGGGTGCGTAGCAATTTAGCCTAAACTTGTTTTATACGTCGTTTTTCATCCCGTTCTTTGATTGTATCCATTTAAGACCTGAAATCACTTAATGCACGAATTAAACGCACATGTGGCAAGAATCAAGCGATAAATGAACCTAAGACATAAACGCAAAGGGGCTTAAAAACACGTAAAAATGCCTCTTATCAGATCACTTAGCACTTCATCCACTTTCTTAGGTTCTATTTGAGATAGAAAGCTTGCGAACATGGCCTCATTGAATGTAGCGGCTCTAGTCCTAACAGGCGCTCCAATATCTCCAATAATCTGCTCAGGTGGATGATCATGCAGCCATAGTCTATCTGGTTGGAAAGGGTTAAGAGGTTGAACAGGCGCTTGACGATCAGACGCTTGACTACCTTCTTGCGTAGACGCTTCAAGTTCACAAATCCTTGTTTGCTCTTGATGATCACTCTCTTCATGATCATCAGCATTTCTTACATTGTTATCCAAAGTAACCTCGTGAGTAATCTTAGGAGGTGGCACTGAGATCTCATCATCGTCGTCACTGTCATCATTAATGGTGATCTTGGACGCTTGATGACATAGACCTTCAACTCCTACATCATTTATATTAACCTTACTCGGTTCTTGGTTAACATCATCAAAAACAACATGAATAGATTCCTCAACCTTTGATTTGATCTTATTTAGGATGCGAAAATTCTTTCCGTTCTTGGAGTAGCCTAGAAAGATTCCACATCCGCTTTGAAAATACGGACAAAGCATTTTACACAACTTATAGAATCAGATAAGATTTAAGTAAAAACTAAATACTGTCTTTTATTATAAACAATAATTAAGTTCAATACAAGATAGATGCCCTATTCACTCTATCCTCTATAGCATCTGAGGGCATAATCCTAACAGTCCCACAATAAATACATCAAAGCATTTAAATAAATTATTTAAAATTATGTTCGTATTAGAATAAATTAAAATCAAATTTTAATTTATAAATAATTAAATCCAAGTTAATTATAACAAAATTAAATCCAATTAAATTTTTACGGGATGATTAAATCTAATTTAATCAATTTGTAATTAAATCCTATTTAATCATGATGTGTAAATTAAATCTAATTATTGAAATAGTTAGATCCAATCTAATTATAGATAGATTAAATCCAATTTAATCATATATAATTAAATCCAACTTAATTAGAGCAAAATCAAATCAAATTTCATTTAGATGGGAGAATTAAATTAAATTTAATCAACTTAAAACTAAGTCCATTTTAATTTTATTGTGAAGACTAAATCCAATTTAGTTAAGGTAAAACTAAATCCAATTTTATTTATAGCAAAACTAAATCTAATTTAATTTTGAAAATATGATTAATTTCAATTTAATTAATATAATCAAAATCAATTTAATTATAGTAAATTAAATACAATTAGAATGGAGACTTAGTGGAAAACGCCCAATTTAATCCAAGTAGTTCCAACCCAACCAGGCAAATGTGTTGGGTCAAACCCAACACATATTTAAATATATATTTTCTTGTTGGGCCAAGCCTAGTGAGTGGATTGATGCACTGGGCCTGACCCAACGTTTAACTCATGTGTTGGGTGAAGCCCAGGGCTATAATTAATATATTTTCGTTGGGCCCGACCCATCATAATATGTGGTGAGACCCGACTCAACATATTATTTGGTGAGCTAGGTCAAGCCCAGCTCCCATTACACAAGAAATTATAAATATGTGTTGGGCCAAGCCCAGCACATAATTTAATTTATGCTAGGCCCAGCCCAACACCCCATTGTGCATCTGCCTATTAGGGCAGAAGCTAATCGCGTCGTCACTGTGGCGTCCAACGCTGGTGATCGGTACGACGACCACTTCTCCATCACGATTGCGGTGCTTGATGTCGCGATATGACTGTCATTCCCATCCCTTTCCAGAACGAAGCATAACGCCCATTATTAGGCGATACCCAACGAACGGCCTTCGTCCAATTTTTGCAACCTTCATCTCTCATTTATGGAAGCGAGCGGAGATCCTTCCAGCACCGACCATAGCAACGTTGAGCGGCACTTCCCGCGTCGCCTTCATAAACGTTGCCCCACACATGTTGATGCTGCTGTGTAGCACCTTCGTTTGTTGCTGCGTTCAACAACCAACCAAATTCCTAGAATTGTTTCGTCAAATCACTAAATTTTCCTTACAATGTAACAAATAAATATATCGCTTACCCCTTGTAGTGACTCTCTAGGTTCGTCTTAATTGACTATAGGAGGATTCCAAAGGATGTGAGTGTCACCTAGTCAGTCCTGAGGACTCACATCGAAATCCAATTAAGATTGAAAAGATTTGATCGTAAAAAACCTCTAGGTCACAAATGTTGTATGAGTATAAGCCCTTCACTGATGTATCTCAATCAAGTGAGAGTCATGGAATATGTCAAATTCACGGGACTCGATATTGTGCAATGAATCATAGTTACATGAAATTACCAAATTGCCCTCCGTGTTCCACACGAGTTATTTTATATGCTTTGGCCAAAGATTTGTAATTTCATTTACCTATGATCACACATTATACATTCTCATTTACTGTTGAGGCAGTGAATCCCTAATTGGCAATTACCTCTCAACTGCTACTTGCTCATTGGGATCACACTTCGAGGTCAACCCTAGTTTAAGGTGAATTGGGTCTAACTACTCACGTAACAGATCCAATGTCACAAGCACATTGATCTTGACCCCTCAGGTCTAAGGCTCACGCATACTATTATGATCAGTAACCCAATCATTAACAGTCACTGAGTAAATATCCATGTGATAAGATTACTCCAAGCTGTGTTCAAATATGTCGAATCCATTCACATATCTATGGCACAAGCTTCCACTAATACCTAGTGACCGGCTGACACTCTTTGTCTGAACTGTGTCATACAAGTCGAGTCTTAATGCCCAATTAGGACTTTTTGACTTGCGAACCCATTTGAGTAATCAAGAATTCAACACCTTTAGTGTCCCTCTCCTTATTTCATAAATAGTAGAAGATTTCTCTCAAGTATTTGGACTGTATGTTCAGTACTTATAGATACCATTAAGATTTACGTGAACAAATGCGTAATGCTTTTCTATAAGGTTATACAATATAAATCAGTGTCTTATTTAATCTAATTCCTCTTTGGCATTGAGGGCACATAACTAACATAACTTAGGAGTGTTGGCAATTTGTTCCTTTTTATCCTGTAACTTCGTAAAAGTTGTAATTTAAGGACAATTGCCACCAAAATCTGTGACATTGGTTGGAATCCCAATTCAATTTGGGAAGTTTTTGTTTGCCTGCAAAATTTGCTTAGTTGAACACCAAAGATGCCTACATGGAAAAAATTGACAAGTGGACAAATATCAACATGCCAAATGGAAAATTGCTTGTACTAAAACAAAAGAGAATTGCCAAAAATTACATTTTACCCCCCACCCCCCACACCAAACGCCTCTCCCACCCCCCACCCCCACACCAAATGCCTCCCGCACGCCAATATGGCTACCCACGCCACACCGCGCTTTGCCGTGTCTCTGGTCGACCTCTCCCGCCAATTGCGACCCGTCTCTGTCAGATTCCCTTGAAGTGTGTTTGTGCGTGTTTTGGTCAAAGTGTGTGTGTGTGTGTTTGATATTTGAAATGTGTGTGTACTTGCGTGTTGGTTTGAAATAGGGAAGCGGGGGAAGATGGTGGGATGACTGAAGCCGACGAGAGGTGGGACATGGCAGCTGGGGGGGGGGGGGATCAGAGGTAGTGGACTGGAGGCGAAGTGTTTGGTGGAAGAACGCTGGAGAGAAGCTGTATTTTCCTTTTTTTTTCATAATTTATTTAATTTACCAAATATGTTTTAATAATATTAGTCAAATACTTTTCTATACAATAGTTAAGTGTGATTTAGAATTTATATTCTAATTTGAGACATGTGTTAAGTAATTTAATATCTAATTAAAATATTTTGTCAAATAGACTATGATTTTATTGTCATTACAAAATAGTTTTATCTAAATTTCAAAGTTAATTTGAAACATAACTTTTAATATTATCTACTTTTTAAGACATTTTTAATTTTTTTTTAGTATCTTTTAGATAATAATTTAATATTATTATTTTTAAATTACATTTATCTAAATGTTAAATTCATAATTTCATTCATATTAGAAATTAGTCTGAAATATATAATTCTATTTTTTTTCACATTTTTCAGAATTTTTTAAAATATTTTTTAATTGTTTATCCATGTGAAATTATCCCCTCCAAAATTGGTCCAAACGTCAGTCGACGTAGCATTTATTTCATGTCACCCAAGTTCATATGTCCATATTTGCGAATTTTGCCAAAAAATAGAAAAATCCTAAATTGAATTGGGATTCCGACCAATTTAATAAATTCTGGTGGTAATTGTCCTTAAATTGCAACTTTTGTGAAGTTATTGTCCTGATTTTTCCAATCGAAAAAATGACAAGAATTGCCAAACCCCCTAATTTACATGATGAATATTGCACTTTTGCATTAATCTTTTAATGAATTTTGAGTGAAGGTTGGTGACTGAGAATTATAATATATTAAGGGTTCATTTCATTATCCCTCTTATTTAGTGTAATTACAATTCAATCCACTTATTTGTGGCCCATAACAAACACCGAAATTTTATAATAAAACCTTACATTTACAGCTCCCCCCCTCCCAACTCATGACCGTTAGTCAAAAGTTACATTTTTGGCAACTTTTAATTTAGATTCATCTGTATTGAATTGTGATATTGCCCCTAAAACAAAGCAAAACTCGGTATATGTTTTTATTTTTAAAAGATACTCGAATTGCCATAAATCAAATTTGCACTTCAGTATCAAGATGTTACTAAGCCTTTACGAAATCATTTATTTAAGACCAAATTGAAACTTTCAATAACATTCTCTTTAATATGAAATTTCCCCTCAAGGGCAAAATAGAAAATTTAGAAAATATTTTTTGATGACATTAGCAAATTCCGTTAGTTTTTTTTATAGAAGGGGGAGATTGTAATATTTTATTATAAGAGAGGACTATTTGTTATGTGTTCAAAATAAACGGACTGGAATGTAGTTACTCTAAATAAGAAGGATAGTTAGTGTCATTAACCCAAGTATTAATACTATATATTTATACTTGCGTAACATGGATGATCTTTGCATGATAGCCAAGTGTACATAATAACTTTTTATGTCGTAAACAAAAACACAAAAATATAGTGACAAATGAATTTATATTAATTAAAATAAAAAATAGAGTACAATTGTTGTTTCTAATCCTCAAATTCTTCCTTCAAATACGGTGATATGAATGTTGGAGCAGAAATCTCTTCTTTGATCTTCTCCAATGTGAATTTGAGTGTTTATAACGTTAATACGAGGGGTTGACAACTTAATCTTGGGTCAAACGTATGAATGATATGTGGCAATTGAAAGCTTCGAGACCGGCTCATCACTTTGATCTTTCTTCAACTTGATTTGGACTTCTATAACGTTTATGTGAGGGCTTAACACCTTAATCTCGGATCAAACGCTATAATTTGATAGATTTCTTCAAGAACGCTTGATATTCGCCTTGAACACGATATACCTTCTTGGATTTGAAGAACTTCTTGGAGAGAGGATTTTGAGAATTTCCTTTGTTTCTCTAGGTTCAATTTTTTTTTTGTGTTTATTATGAGCTCCTACGGATCCTATTTATATATATGGGATGGAGGAGTTACAATCATTTAAATACTTTTGATAATTATCTCTTTAACATTTGTATATAAAAGATAAATATCAATTATTTTGGGGCCATTTGATTGGCTCATATGAAGAAGATAAACCTAATTGATATTATCTCTTTAATATCTATATTAATTTACAAAGATAAATATCATTTGATTTAAATATAATTTGATTTGTCCACATATCCATTTGGCGCAGTTTGATTTGTCGCAGACTTCTTAACTGCAAGACATTATTTGATTGGATGGAACTCCTCAATTTGACATGTGGCGAGATTTGATATGCCAACAAAATGCATATTAAAATATCTATTATATCAATTATTTATTTTTTGGAATTAAATTTGGTAAATCTTAAAATATAAACAAAAGACTTAAATTAATAATTAATATGATATTTTCCACTAGTCACCATTTAATTGGGTAACATTGTTTTGCCTACACCAAATGTTGAAGAATAACTATCATTTATTCAGTCCTTTAGGATACAAGTCTAAATAAATAGACATATTTTTCTCTCGCACACACACATACTTGGGACCTTGCCTAGTTATAGCCTTATTCATGTATTTTTTGGGTACAATGCTGGATAAAAAACTCCTGTTTTCCTCCAATATTAATTAAAATCACAACCTAAACTCTAAAGGGCACAAGATCAATGTCAATATCTTCTGGTATTCTTCTCTGTGTTGGGAATTTTGGAAGAAGGTGGGCTACGCGTTTTGCCGTTTCAAAATAGTTTGTGTACCTGTATAAGACATCATCTTCCTTTCCAGCTTGAGGATTTTCATCACTTTCCAAATTTAATGCCTTGATCATACTGGCTAAAGATGAGCCATTCAGGAAAGTATTATTAGTGTTTGCATGAGCTTTAAGTCCATTCTTCTTGAAAGTCCAAGCACCTTTTCTCCAACAAAAGTGGTACAAAGGCAAGAATCTCTGCCCATAAATGGCTATGAATTCAAGAGCTGCAAGAATGAACTCAAATTCTTCCTCTGACATGTAGTAGGGAAAGCTCACCCTTGTCCACCCAGGTTTTATTCCAGCATAACCCTATCACAAATTTGTAGAACAAAAACAATTAATTTGCCTATTGGCAGACACAATAGAAGGAGGGTTGCACCTAGCAGTCGCTCCCTTAAGTCTGCATAATTTTAAAATTGGGCAAATGTCATTAATAGCCTACTAGTTTCATTTTTTTATCAGATTCGTCCTTAAAGTACCAAATGTTATACTACCGCTCCTTCTGTTTATTAATTTGAGTTTCACTTTCGTTAATCAAGTCATTTTTTTGGTCGATTTGGGGCGGATCAGACATCATATCCAGCTCACATGTCCAAGAACAATATCTACACCTTACATTTTCTCTAAAAATTGTCAATGAGGTGTGTAAAATGCCCGATCCAGTCAATAACCACCAAAAAATGGTATGAAAGACGAAAGTGAAAAATAACTTAAATTTTAGGGACGATTAAGTAATATTTGATACAAAAGTGAAATTACATGGACTATTAGTGGCATTTGCTCTTTGACCTCTTATATATAAATTAAAAATACTAATTGAGCAGCATAGACGAGTAGGTGAATAATGAGAAAATTAAAACTCACCTTTTGAATGATTGATCTGAAGGCCAGCGAGAGAGGGTGATCAACATTGAGCAAGCTATGACCATACGGTCCTGCACAAGCACACCCTCCACGAGCCTGGATGCCGAATAGGTCATTGAGAAGCTTAGCAACAAAAGGCCCGTGTAACGGCTTATCTATCGTGTTTCCAGTCTCTCTCCAGAGATCTAGGCCATAATTCTCTTGCTCATCTATCTTGGAATATTTAGTGGAGTATATGAGGAATGATAAGATGGCTTGTCTCTTTGCATTTATATTTCCTAAAACAGAAATGTGTTTGTTGGGGAGAAGTCTTTCAAGTGCTCTTCTAATGTAGGTTTCCTCCTGCCTCTCAATGGCTTTGTAACCTATGAATTCTTTTATCCAGAAAGTCAGTGCTGCTCTTATTTTCTGGATGATTTGTGGTGTTCCTGCATCTTCCCTCTCTTCTATATTGTCTACATATAAGGTGTCCTGAATTGGCAAAGTCCACCATAGTAGATATTAGTACATCTTTTACTATGCAAATATGCAGATCCAAAGTAAATTAGTTACTTTGATTTGAATCTTCTATTTAGTTTAATTAGTATTCCACTTTCTATTTCATATTATATACACGAGAAGCGCATATAATTCATGTTCAAATTGTATAATTGAAGAAAGATCTGTCATACATTTTTTATGTAGAATATTCCATCCATACCAAGGATTCAATATGAAAATTAGTGTCTTTTCTACCATTTAGAGTTTTTGTCATCAATTCGTGGCATTGAAGTTTATAGAATTGTCAATATCATAATTTATATTACTGAATTTGCTCTATAATTACAGAAATTTTGCATTTCTTGCTCACAATTAAAATTTGAAAAGTTTTGGCTGTGTATAGGATAGAGGTAGGGAACCAACTTGCCTTCTCATTATAACCATTGACGAAATCAACAGTCCCACCTCCACAAGTTGACGGCGGCGAAGAACCAAGCCTATAAAGCGCCTTCCTCATTAGCAATATTCCTGGTGATCCGGGACCTCCCACAAACTTATGTGTGCTTATGAATATCGCATCGTAACCGTCCATTTCCCCTGATCTCATCTCAATCCTCTCGTAAGGCGCGCTATATAAATTAATATCAATTTACAATAAATCTAATTGAGAGAGATAAACACAAATTTAAAACTAGGAATAATGACATTTATGGTCTCTAATGTACGTTTTGTGACTAGTCCCTCGTGTTTTCAAATTTAATTTTGACTTTAACAACCTTAATGTTCAAATTTTATTTCATTTAAGTCATTTGATAACATTTTTAAAGCTTGCATTTCATAGCAGATTTAATAGTAATGATGTCTAAAAATGGCTTAAGTGAAACAAAATTTTGAATATTAGGGATGCTAAAATCAAAATTTGAACATTGGGAGTAACTCTAACACAAAACTTATACATTAAGGATCATAAAATGTCAGTACCCCTAAAAATTATATTAGTTTGTTGATTAACGCTATATACCGCCCATTTTTCACTCCCTCTAATCTTTGCACAAAATCATTTGCAATTAATTAATTTGAAGGGATTTAATACATCTATCCTTCTAAATCAAGTAAGGCGAAAAATCGGTGGTATGAAAACGGTGGTATATAATATTTTTCTAATTGATTTTACCTCGCTGCGAAGTCGAAACAAGCAAACCCCCCAAATTGGTGAAGAAGACGCGCTATCGTGTGCGTGTCAGTATTTGTTCCGGTAACATTGCTACAAGCCGAGAATGAACCAAGAATCGGCCTGTTTTTCGATTTATAATATTCTAGCTTTTGTCTCAAAGCCTCCATGTCGATTAAGCCATCGTGATTAAGGCCAATCTCCACCACCTCCGCCAGGCTCTGCCGCCACGAAAGGACATTAGAGTGGTGCTCGTAGGGACCTACAAATACCACCCATCTCTCTTCATTGCTTAAGCAATATTTCAACACTCTTTCTCTCATAATTGAGGGAATTGCTATTCCCATTACTTCTTGGAGACGTTTAATGGCTGCTGTAGATCCCGACCCACAAAATATTATGGCATCTTCTTCTCCACCACCTAAGCACTCCTTCACGTAGTTTGCTGCTTCATGCACCATTGTTGTAGTTTGGTATCCCACGTAACTGTCACTCGTGTGACTATTCCCTAATCACACAATACAATAAATTAGTTTGGACTTTGAATGTATGCATCTTCGATGAACATTGATTATTGAATGCATGTATCACCGCAAGTTGTGAACACTCTGATTTGGGTAGTTGTGAACACCCTTGGACTTGGGTCAGTCCAAGGTAGGGTAGGGCATGACTGCCCGAACATAACAGATTAATTATAGTCTATACTTAGTTGACTAAGCTACCTAGATTATTTATAGTCTATACTTAGTTGACTAAGCTACCTACGTAATTATCGTGAAGTTCATGTCTAAACTTAGAGAGTGTTTGGCTAATCTTATAAGCTCCTCTAAATATCTTATAAGCTCTATAAATTTGTTTGGTAAATTTTTTAAGAAAACAACTTATAAGACTAAAAAATAAGTTGTTTGGATCTTATAAACTGTTTTTAAAAAAGTAACTCACCCCCACCTTTTTTTTTTAAACATCTTATAAGATGTTACATCTTATAAGCTCTTAAAACATCTTATAAGATGTAGGAGCTTATACGATGTTTTGGATAAGCTTAGCCAAACACCCTCTTAGTTCCAAGGGTTAGGTCATCAAAGACATAGGTTCAATCCGTAGCCTAAATCTATATTTTGGAAACTTAAAAATATTTGTTTAAATGTCTATACTTAATTCTCACAATATGTACGAAGGAAGCTTTGTCATATATCTTACCGCAATCTATAGTCTATATATTTTGTTCGGGTCGTGCCCGACCCTAACTGGGTCTTTACCTTGACAAAAAAAATCTAAATCACATTCACAAGCTAAATATTTAAGTAACAATTCAAATCTCCTGTAAAATTCTCGTGTAACACACATAGATGTGTGATCATGCATGTGTATACACGGGTGATTAGTATGTGGAGAAAGAATTTTTAAATTTTTCTCCACAATACAAGTTTTTCTCTCTTCACATCTCAATCATCCATATATACACTTGTCACACCTATACGCGTGGTGCAAAAAAAATGTTACGGGGATTTGAAGTGATTAAATATAGTGACATATATACTGATTTAGCTCATTTATCGTTGGCTAAGACGAACCAAATCCTACGACCCAAATGGGTCGAACCAGGACAACTATAAAACTAGATTATAGACTGGACTTGACGAAGTCAAGCTGCCTACGTACCTATTTGAACATGATCAAGTCTAAACGTAGTTCAAAGTGATCTGTTATAATAGACGTGTTTGCTTCATATTGTACGAGGGCAAAACACCCTAAATATATGATTGTAAAAGTAATAAACGAAGTAAATTTATAGAGTCTTGAGAGAAAATTTATTGCTGGTCCCCCCGCGTAAATGAACAGGAATGGTATTTATAAGGGAGAAGGCAGCCACTGTTTATGATGTGACATTTGGGTCAGTTGGGCTCACACACGTGCAGAATGATAATTGGACCTTTGACAGGGACAGATTTAGGGGGGGGGGGCGCCCGTGACTTTAAATTTTCCCTATAGGTTAGATATGATTTTATATTATGCCCCCCCACCCCCCCAACCAACATTAATATAATGTTTCTGTTCCAACTGGTGTAGTTGGTGAAGGGTTTGGGTATAAGATTCTTACACTAGCAAGTTGGTGGATTCAATTCCCACCCTTCCCATAATGCAATTTTTATTTTTAAATCCCAAATCTCAATTTTAAGTGCAAGGTTCCTTTTTCTTTTTTATCAAAGTGCAAGATTCCTTCTCAATTATCATAAGGCAATGGATTATAATATGATGCCCTTATATATTGATTTAAAAAAAAGGGCAATTGCCATAAAAAAGAAAGTTGGAGTGACAATAATTTAATTTTTTTTTTTGAACTTCTATTGTATAATTATTAGGATAAGAATTGATGAAGACCTTTTCTTTTAAACTTCTCTTCTAAACATATTAGAATTAAAATTAACAATACACTTTCCCAAAAAACTATAGAAAAGAAACTATAAAAAGGGATTGTTGAAAAGGAAAAATATAAAAGACATCAATACATCTAAAGACAAGAAAAAATCGATCATCATTCGATTATTTAGAGTTTATCCAATACAAGGTATGAACTAAACGTCTTATATTATCTTATAATTGTAAAAAAGTTTTAGTAAATAATAACTTTATTTTTTAGTGTAGAAAATTATAAGTTATAATTTTTTATTGTAGAAAATTACATGTCCTTTAGTAAATAATAACTTTATTTTTTGTATTAATTATTCATAATTGAATGTATTTGTTTATTGAGTAATTTTTGTAAGATAATTATATAATCATAATCTATAACTATTATGCACGGATTAAAAACTAATTAAAATATAATATAAATTTCGATAATTTTTTTGAAGAATTTCTTTATATTTCGAAACTACTATAAGCTTATTGAAATTTTATTTTATTTTTCTTAACATGATAATTGTTATTTTATTTATCATTTAAAACTAAAATAAGTTTAAATATATTCTCATAAATATTGTTAAAAAAAATTACTTTAAGCTTCGGCCCCCCAAGAGATCAATCCTGGATCCGTCCTTGACCTTTGACATATGGGTCGTCGGGTCGGTGATCAGGATCGGGTCGTAACCCGACCCGTGGTTTCTTCAAATATTTATCATAAATTAATAACCAGACGCAATTGTTGCCCGTTGACCAGAAAAGAGTATACAATTGAATATTTATACTCATCATATACGTACCATAAAAGGGAAGTACATTTGTTGTGATGTAATTTTCAATGTAGTGGAGGGAGCGACCGGAGGCGGTGTGATCGGCATAAGTGAGGCGGCGCTTCCCAAATGGGGTGTCGAATTCGGCCGTGCCACCAATGATTTGTGAGCGCAGCCAGGAAAGCTTCTTCGCTGTGGAGTCATTACTTGTTGGTACATCCTTCTTAAGCACACGAAATGATTCAAGTCTTTGGCTCATATCTAATTGCCCAATAACTTCGGTGGAGCTGCTGCTACTATCATTCTTTCCATCAACTACACTACAACCTTGGTTTTCAACACTTTTTCTATTAAGGTTTTCTCTCAAGAGATGATGATCATGATGTTCGAATTCCATTTTCAAGAAGAGGGCTAGATTTTTTATTTAATTTTCTCAATGTGTGAGGTGATAGAAGCTGGATTACTAGTGCGATTTTGAAGAGAATACTACAACTATATATATATATATATATATAGAGAGAGAGAGAGAGAGATTCCGGGCAGTTGCTTAGACAGGAGGGCAACTAAAAATATTACTTATAAATGGTCCTTAACGCAAATAGGATTTTCGTGTTTCTTTCTATTTTTCAGTGGGTCAAACAAAACGAGGCTCCTACGATCTGGATCATTGTTTTGTGTTTCTGTGGATCAAAAAAAACGAGGGTCATTAAATTTTCTGTTACCCACATAAATGAGAATATTTGTGGTTAGGATGTCTAATTCTCTCTTTTTTTTTTTTGTTTTTTTTTCCGAATTCTAACAATTCATTTATAATTTTGTCACATATGCATAACAAAAAGTATAGGTAAACATTATTAATAATTCATGTAGTTTCATTTTTTTTATTACTCTGGTACTAAAAACCTTACATTATCATTTCTAATTAATGTTTAATTTATATTTCATTTTTGTTGGTTCAGGAAAAGACAGGTATCGTCATTTTTTCTAGTCCTATAGTTTCAGGTCCAAGCCCTACCAAGCCAACAGCACCCCCCGGGACACATGCTAAATAACGAGTATTTTATCCATCAGCAGTGGTGGATCTAGAATTTTTGTTCAGTGGAGGCACCAGAAATTTTATCCGGGAAGGGGGGAGATTGTTGTGATATAGTTATACAATTTGTTAATAGGGAAGCCCCCCGCGGTATGGTACACTATATTTATTGGGGAAAATATAATAAGGAATTAGGTTCAATTACAACTTTTGACATAATTTATACTCTTACACCTCTTTGGTTATAACCAGGGTTTTGGGTTTTGGGTTTTGGGGGGGGGGGGGGGGGGGCGAACTCAAAGTAAAGGAGGAAAACGTGATATTTTCGATCTTGAGGGGACAAAATTCAAATATAAAAAAATTTGTAAGGTAAAAAAATAATTTTTCAAAATTGAGGAGGGGCATTTAATAATTTGAGTGGGGACATTAATGTAATTATAAACTAAAATTTAAAAATATCCAGATTTTAACAAAAAACAAAAAAAAAAATCAGTGGGGGCACTACCCCCCCCGGGCCTAAGGTAGATCCGCCCCAGTCCATCAGACACCGCT
This sequence comes from Buddleja alternifolia, assembly GCA_019426215.1. Lineage (NCBI taxonomy): Eukaryota > Viridiplantae > Streptophyta > Magnoliopsida > Lamiales > Scrophulariaceae > Buddleja > Buddleja alternifolia. Next base: position 27,642,486 of record CM033393.1, on the reverse strand, counting down.
TTCAGCTCCTGCTGTTAGGACGAATGAATGAAATATGTAGAGTCTTCGTCCTTCAACCCATTTTTTGGTGGATTTTTGCCGGACCAGACAATAAGACCGCCTCACATGTCCAACAACAATAATATGTGCACCTTACAATTAATATGAACATGAAAATGAAAAAAAAATACAAAATGAAAATTATTTTCCCTTATTTTTGTAATTAGAGAACATGAAAATTGTAACCAAAAAAAAAAAGAGAATATGAAAATAAAAATGAAAATGAAAAAAAAAGGAAAGAAAATCTAATATTAGTTTGAAAAAATCATTTTCCTCACCATTTTGGTGATGAAAATTGTGGAAAACAAATAACCCTTCTCACTCCGGACTCCAACTTAAATCTTTCAATATGATTTATTATTCTTTTAATACATTTGCATAATTATTTTTTAAGAAAACATTTGAAATCAAATTAATAGTTTAGTTTCATAGCTATTTCTTTATTTTGTTATCATTTTCCGTGGATCTTTTTATATGTTTTTTCTCGACAACCGAACTAACTTTAAAAAGTTGGATTTGTTTGATCTTCTTTTTCTTTTTCCTTTTCTAGCATTTTCTTTTATTCATCAAAATCATTGAACCAAACATAATGGGGTTATTTGCATTCACTTCCCCCGAGGTATTGCGTTTTGGCAAGTGCCTCCCATCATGTAGTAAAAGTTGGCATCCATCACCCTATCTATAAAAAATTATATAAACTACAATTTTTACCCTTATTTTCTATTTTTCATCTAATTTCTTTCTTTTCCTTATTATTATCCTCATGAATGTTTTTCATTAGAAATAATTCTAACAAATAGTTATTTTTAAAATAGGTATTACAAATAATATATTAAAATTATTTTAAAGAAACTTGAAAAAAAAAATTAATCCCCTTTGTGTGGTTCTTGAAGTACTTTTTTGATGTTCCAAACAACTTTATTAGTGTTTTATTTCTTTTATAAACAATAAAAAGTTTATATCTTTATTGATTTAGAATATTGCTTATTGCAATAAACAAAAATCTAAAAACCGAAAGAGTAATTTCGTTTTAACTTCAAACTCCAATTATGTATTCTCGTCTTCTTCTTTTTTAGTTCGTCTTATTTTTCTTTTTCTTTTTTCTAAGTAGAAAGAGTAAAATAAGAAATAAAAATAAATATAAAGAAAATTTAAAAATTCACTAGGAAAAAATATTATGATCTAAAATATCTAATATGTGAGTGAAAATTGAACAATGAGATGCCTATATTATCAATTATATGTAGAATCTCTTCAGTTTCTACTCCAAAGTAATCTATGGGTCCTTAAGTAAGGAGATTAAAATGAACCTACTCTTTTAGTTCTTAAATATTTGTTTTTGAAGGAAAACAAAATTGTAAATTGGGTATTTGAATATAAAAATCTATTTTGGGGGTGGGGTAGTAATTTTTCCTTTAATATATTATTTGTCATAACTATTTCTAATTAAAAATAATTATTCATTAGAATTATTTAATTAAGAATTTTCATTAGCGTAACTTATATTTATTTCTTTTTTCTATTTAATAAGAAAAAGAAAGGAATAAGATGAAAAATTAAAAAATTAGAAAAAAAATATATAAAATAAGGGTAACAAAGGTGGTTTATATAATTTAGGGATAATTGCAAAAAACCTCCCTGTGTTAATGCGAAATTGCAAAGAAACACCTATGTTAACGAAATAGGTTAAACACCACCATGTGTTATTCAAAAGTCTGCAAAAAGTTACTTTTTGAAAAAAAAAACGAGTGTGTTTTTCTTGTTGTTCACCTTTAATGATATATTACTTTGTCATTTATACACTTTCCAAACAAAATAAAAGGTAAAGTAGTATTATTTCACCCAAAAAACACATATTTCTTTCTATCTTTTTAACAAAAAGTGACTTTTTACAGACTTTTGAAGAACACATGGTGGTGTTTAGCCTATTACGTTAACATAGGTGTTTTTTTGCAATTTCGCATTAACACAAGGGGATTTTTTGTAATTATCCCTATAATTTTTACACATAGGTGTGGTGGATGCCAAATTTTAAGATAATTTCAAAAAATCCCCCTGTGTTAATGGGAAATTGCAGAAAAACACCTATGTTCACGAAATAGGCTAAACATCACCATGTGTTATTCAAAAGTCTGCAAAAAGTCACTTTTTTTTATTTTATGTTTTTCACCTTTAATGACATGCTTCTTTGTCATTTACGTATCCTCCAAACAAAATAAAAGGTTAAATAGTATTTTTTATATTTTTCACCTTTAATGACATGCTTCTTTGTCATTTATATACCCTCCAAACAAAATAAAACGTAAAATAGTGTTGTTTCACCCAAAAACAAGTGTTTTTTTTTTTTTATGTTTTTCACCTTTAATGACATGCTTTTTTGTCATTTATATACCCTACAAAAAAAATAAAAGGTAAAATAGTGTTGTTTTACCCAAAAAACACATATTTCTTTCTATCTTTTTAACAAGAAGTGACTTTTTGCAGACTTTTGAATAACACATTGTGGCGTTTAGCTTATTTCGTGAATATAGGTGTTTTTTTGCAATTTCGCATTAACACAGGGGGATTTTTTGCGATTATCCTCAAATTTTAATATACGAAGGGAGGTCCTTGCCAAAGCAAATAACCACAATAGAATGTAAAAGTCGGCTTGCACGCGTTGCCCGTTCCAACCAAAATCCACGAAAAAACATCTCGAAGAACAAAAAATCCACGAAAAAACGTCTTGAAGAACAAAAGTGAAACACAAATTAAATTTTAGGGCCGATCGTGTATCTTGTGAAAATTAAAGTGATACAAAGATTAATTTATAAAAACTACTAGTGAGATTTGCCCAAAAAAGTATTCCACCATCATATAACATAGAATTCGAACTACGCAATGATTAGGAGCCTATGGCGCACGTCGTTTAAGATTCCAGAAGGAAGTTCTTGACCATGAAGCCGCGTGAGTAACAATAAGCAAATTGACTCAAGTTTCCAGTTCTTGACTTCTGAAGCCGCCTGAGCAACAATAAGCAAATTGACCCCAATTTTAGTTTAAATCTTTTGCAACTTGATCAAGTGGAATTTGAATTGTTGAAGCAATTGATTTTAAACCATTGTTAATGGGTTATATATCACTGTAGTGTTCAAATGACTTTTTTCAATTTTTTTACTATAAAAGTACGAGTTGCTCAAAAAAAATTTTTCAAACTTTTATGATATATTAACCATAATGAGTATGTATCAGGGTAAAAATTATTTTAGTACCCTAGTTTCATCATTAATATTATATTGGTACCTAAGTGTTTACAAATGACTCTCTTCCACCTAATTGTCAAATTGGTACGTTAATGATGATTTTCATTCATTTCTCCATTATATTTTTCTTTAAGTATTGTTGTACCCCTAACCATTATTATAAAAATATCAAAGTATGTATTGGAAATTAGAAGTTTCATTTATGTTTTCTAATTATATTTTTTAATCTATTGAATATGGCTTGATGCTTTTTAGAAATATATATTTTATGATTTTTCTAAGACAGTTTAATTGTAAAGTGATAAAATTAAATTTTAAGTTAGCAATTAATTTTAACTTTCATCTAATGTAGAAAATAAAATATTATACGTGATGTGCACCTAAAATGTCTAGGAGCATTATGGTAATTAGCATGTCCCCGGCTCGGGCCGGGGGCACTCCCTGTGGGTCAAATCCATGGTTATTATGTTAGTCAAGTCCAAGAGAGCTGACGATCCAATAAGGTTTAATTAGGCTATTTTAATAGTCTAAAGGCAAAATAAGGGATATATTATTAAGCTTAAAGGGCTATTGATAAAGTTGAACCCACGGCCCAAAGCCCACTACCAGCTCCATATAAATACCTCAGAGGAGCTGATAAATGCTAATAATCTACTCCCCCAGTAAAAAAACACTGGCTATTGAGAGTAACCCCTCAAAAGAACTACAAACAGACTGGATCCCTATTCATCGGGTACGTAGGCAGCTCTCTAAAGTCGAGTTCAGTCTATATATTCATCAACCCCCAACCTAGTTTGTCGTGTGTTGGATCGGTTCCACCACTCCACGTGGTCAATCACGTGTTAATCATTGACTGACGATTCTCACCATCATCAGATTGGGGCCGTCTGTGGGAACAACGCTCCAGTCATTGAGCATGCAAACTAGGTCACAAGCGCGTACTACCCGTGATAGGATGACTAGCCACCATTAGCCCACTGCTGCCAATGAACTCCTAACCGAGCACCTGAAGATCGGCCCGACACTCAAGTGGGTAAAGAGAATCCCCCCCAACTGTCCGACTAACGGCGGGGGTCTTGGAATAGCGCCCCCGATGAACGAACAAAATGTGCCTCTCGCGACACAAATAGTGATTCCACCCCCTTCTTCCAGAGTATTTGAGATCACTCAAGAGACATTGCTTACCCTGGTTGAAGATGGCTCTGTACGAGTAGCAGAGAGGGCGGTTTAGCAATACGCCCAGGCATATCCATCCCATGCACCACCTGCACCGACAAAGGTTACCAGGTAAGGAACGCCCAAGAGGGCCCCAAGATTTGCCACCTCAGTCGCTTCGCAGAGGTCGGGAGCATCAAGACAAAAGTCGCCCCCACCGAGTAGCGCCTAGTCAATCCCCCCGTCTAGACTAGGAGTCCTTGACCCCCGGTGGAAATGGATCAAGGCTGTCCGACTCCCAATGAATGCGGCAACACGAGATAGAGAAGAGAATAGTGTGGTTTCACCCCCCGAGAGGCCACTGAGGAGAAGAGATAGAAGTTCAACGCCTCCTAGGTCTCCACCCCGATGTCAAGTCTCATTGACCCCCGAAGAGACCTTGCCAAGGCAAGAGGGCCGAAGAAGGCGTGCACCTCGCCATGATGGAAATTTGGAAGAACATGCGTGATATGAAGACATGCGGTTAGTACCACTAGCTGAAGCACCCTCTAAGAGAGGTCCTTTTTGCCTGGCAATTTTGGCAGAGTCACTACTGCAAGTGCTCAAGATACTACTCCTAAACGAGCATGAGGGAGCTGGAGACCCTCACGAGCACGTTAGCAAGTTCAATGCTAAGGCTGACATGTATGACGTCAGTGACACGGCCTACTGTAAGATTTTTCAGACCACCCTATCAGGTCGGGCCCTTAGCTGGTTTAACCAATTGCCCGCCAATATCATTATCGGCTTCGAGCAGTTGACAAGACGTTTCCTTAACCACTCCTCTATGAACAAGAAGTATCTAAAGAGAGCTTCATTTCTATTTGCGGTGGTGCAAAAAGATGGTGAAGTCCTTGGTGATCAAAGTCCCCTCCACCAACAATGTCATTTTAGGGAGGCCGAGCTTAAAACTATTCCAAGCTGTCATATCCACCTTTCATATGAAGGTCCAGCTTCCCACTCCCGAGGGAATAGTGGAAGCTGTTAACAACGTGAAGATAACGAGAGAATATTATTCTAACACTTTGAAGAAACTTAAAAGGAAGCATAACGACATGGATCATAGAGACAGAGGAAAACAAGCAGTGATAAACTTTATCTCACTAGAGAAAGATCAGTTGGGGGGCAAGACTCAACCAGCCCTTACTTAGGCAACCTATTCACGATCAGCCACCCTTGCGAGAATCGCTTAAAGTCACCCAAAGAAAGAGCAACACATCCCAAGTACCTGGCGCTCATCACTAAGGAAGGACGCTCCCGCGAATGTCAAGTGATACTAGCAAAGGCCGAGGGCAAAGAACCAACGGCGGTAAAGGCAGCGCCGAGACTGGGGGCTAATCACGAAATAACAACCACTTGGGGATACCCCCAAGTCGACTAACTCATTGTGCCTAGGTAACAAAAAACTTTGAACATTATAGTACTTTTCATATTCCTCGTTGAGCAATGGTGCTCACCAGCATAACCTACCTTTACTTAAGCTTTGAGGTGCCCATGTGCACCCCCTCACCTTTTCGCATCAATGTTGAATATTTTAAATTTTCGCAATATGCTTGTTAAGTGCCTTAAGGCACCTTTCCCTTTACAGTGTTGTGGAAGTTAAATTTATTTGGTAGCATACTAACACATCATCTATGAATGTGTATGTCACCAACCAATGGGTGATTCAACAACACCTAAAATATGGCCCTCAAAACCATTGTTCCCGACCGAGGCTACTTCATAAAACTCAAAGCCCCCTTCTCGAGGCTAACGTAGGTGGAGCAACAAACGTCCCCCGAACCCTTGAGAGCTCGATTGAGACTAGCCCATCTTGTGATCCCTCTAGCATTACAGAGAGGGTATGAGGTTTTAAAAACAACCCCCCTTCGACCTCATACAATCAAAGGTAAAAATCACCAGCGGTGAAAAAACCACCAGCGGTGCGTTGGAATAACAGAGTACCAAAGCTAAAACTCATGATGCTGCAAGGTACTAAGGCAAGAGTAGAATAAATAATCTATCATTTAGAAAAGTACGCCCAGGACATGCTAAGATAGCTAAGAGGCGAAAAGAGATAGTTAATAGCCATAAATAAAAACCCGAGCTAACAAAGACTCGAATGAGGATTGCCCACCTGATAATACAGCTAGTAATACCAGGAGAGGTTGAGGCTCCACAAAGGATCCCCCCTCCCACTAAGGTTTAGGACTAAGATTAGACAGTTAAATATGACGACCAACGTCACACTAAGAATAAAAACACGAGAGGCAACACAAGCCTCCACATAAAAACGTAGCCACTAGTATCACAAACCACGCCACTTGCCTAAAAGTCACAAGTATAGGGCGAAATCAGGCTTTAAGTTAGCACCTAATTAGCAAAAAAGATGTCTTACTACTCCAAGCATTTCTAGATGAAAAATGATAAGGAGTGGGGGGCAGGCAACCTTATGAGGCGCTAAGTGTCCACCCACTAAAATCCTCCACCCACCAAAGCAAATCATGGGGATAGGAACAAAAAAACGTGTCATAAGCATAGTAATGCCACCATTGGCACCGATTGGCATCACATGGTGATTACAAGTAATGCCATCATTGGCACCCCAACAAAGCTCATTAGGCAACGGGCTTAGAAAAACAAAAGACTTACTCAAAGCCTAAGAAGTGTTAAGATTATGCCCTCAGACGCCATAGAGGATAAAATGATAGGGCATTTTTCTTGTAATTAACTTATTTGGATATAAATTAATAAAGGCATTATTTAGTTTTCACTTAAATATTATCTGCATCTATAAGTAGTGTAAAACGTTTTGTCCATGTTTTCAGTGCGATCCCTCTACTACCTATGGGATAGGAAGATTGCCACCAGAGAGATCAATCTTGATTACTAAAAATATGTTCGCAAGTAAAATGAAGTCTTTAATGGACAAATAAAGACATAGAACACTTGTACAATCTTATCTCTAACATGGGAGTGCCTGTCTAGTACCATGGGATGGTAGGAAATTAAGATTATAGGCACTTCAGTGGAACTGATATGCTCGAACACGACTCGCATCGGTTCTGTCACATGGGTTTTCACTTTGTGAATGTCAATGACAGAACTGATTATGCATAATAGGTATAAGTGAACCTTTGACCTGAAATATCAGGCTGAAGATGCACTTATGACGTTAAGTATTTCATTAGAGTAGTTAGACCCAATTCACCCGTTGGTGGGGTCGACCTCGAAATGCGGTTTGATGGGCAAGTGGTAGTCTTAGCTGATATCTATATGGGATTTGTTCTCTCATAAGTGAGTGAGAAAGTACCCTATGTGATTATAGATACATAGAGATCAAAGTCTTTGGCCAAAGCAAAAAGAGATGATTGTGCGAGGCACTAAATCGATCTCAATGATCTCATATTATTATAATTAATACATATGGTCAAGTCTAGTGAGGTCAACATAACCATGACTCTCACTTGACCGGGGGTACACGAACAAAGGGTTTATACTTATACGGTATTTACATTTAAAAGGTTGCGGAATGATCCTATCATTCGATTTTGTTTGGGCTACGAAGTGGGCCACGTGACTGGCTAGGTGTTACCCACTTCCTTTGGTTTCTTCTCATTGCCAAACGAAACGAACCTAAAGAGTCGCGTTAAAGGATTGATAAAGAAAAATGAAAAAATGAGTTTCTATTTTTCTTCTAGGAGTTTTAATTTATTGGATAAATTAAATAATTAATTATTCATTAGATGAAATAATTAATTATAAGGATAAGATTAATTATTAATTAATGTCCTATAGGAATAAATTAATGAATTAATTTATCTAATTAATTTGATTATTTAATTAATTTATTGGATATAAAAAGTAATTAATTAAATGAAAAATTAATTAAAACAAAAAGAAGCCCCGAAACTTGAGGAACTATCAAGCCATGTTGGGCGTCCATAAGGATGCCCAACTTACAAGGGGTCTTTTGTTTGTCTTGTTCAATAAGTGAATGAGATATATAAGGATTCTTTTGACCTAGAACAAGATACACTCTCTCATAACTCTCCTAGAAAGAAAAATCCTCCTCCCTTTATCTAATACTAGCTTCGCCCCCCTTAGAGATTTAGTGGGAATTTTTCGTCATTCAATCCATGCATGATAATTTAGAGACAACGTAATTTCGTTGTTCGGATCAAGTTCAAGAATTGAAGATTACACGAGGATTGAAAATACAAAGGCTCCAACCATTCAAATTTTTGAGGAGGAAGAAGATTCTCGAACCACTTTGCTTCAATGGGTAAGTGGTTATTCGTTAAGCGAATTAATCAATTTGAATATGCGATCATAGAAATTCAACTTTAGGTTTTTAAAATAAATTTTTGAAATCCTTCCGCTACGTTTATTAGATTTTTCACAAAACCAAATAGTGGTACCAGAGCCAATCTCTTATTTGTATATTTAATTGTGTTTATGTGATTTATGATATGCATAATATGTGTTTTTGAACCATGCGATTATGTGTTAATTAAATATGTGTTTTATGGTTTTAAGCTTGGGTTTTGATTTTTTATTTTTCTTGTAAATCTGGGAATTTTAGTAATGCATGAAAAATCGGAAAAAAACGAGGAAAAACGGGTCCCAAAGTCCCCGAGGCTACTGCATGCAGTGAGCGCACGCACAGGCGCTGCGCGCCACACGACGTCTGGCCACTCGGCTTGACGGGCCGTGTGTTTCGACACACGACCCGCTGATTTGGGTCCGAGATCCGGGTCTGTAAATGGGCCATGTTTTGGGTCGAAATTGGAATTTGGGTTTTTGGGTAAATTTAATTATCCGGGTGGTTCAAAAGAATGATGACCCTGTATAATTCAAATTAAGCCCAATTAGAAATTTAACCAATTTCAAATTATTAATTAGTTTGGACTTAATTTAATTAATTCCTAAGGGGCCATTGGATAGGTGATTTGGATTTAAATGAAAAATAGCTCGATAGAAATTAATAATGCATGCATGTTTTTCCTAATTAATTAATTTGAGCACAATTGAATTAAGTCCAAGTAGACTAAAAGGATGGTAAATTGGGATTGATGAAATCGAGCCCAATAAGATTAATTGGAATAAAAATATTTAATTAGAATAATTAATTATTTTTCTTAGATGATTAATAATTAATTCTTTAATCGAAATAAAAGTTTTTCCATTTAATGAATGCTTTAAATCATAATAAAATAGGATTCCATATTTTATGTATTTATTTTAGTTGGACTAAAATTATTTTAATTAAAGGTAGATATACTCAATTCATAATTTTGTATATCTAAGTCATCTAGTAGGACTAGAATAATTTTAATTGAAATAAATAATATATAAAAGTTGGGAATTTTATAAAGGACTTTTTAGTTGGACTACAATTTTAAATTATCAACATAAGTGTTTTAATATTGCGAGCATGTATTAATTGATGCGAGCATGTCTTATGTGATAGAAACACCGATCATGGACTTAGGTTATATTCAATTTACTTTTCTTTTATTGGGTTGTTGTAGTAAAATAATTCAGAATTATTTAAGCCCTTAAAGTTTTGTTTTCCTGCTTTACCTTTCCATGTGATGGCCCATTGACTCGGACCCTCTAGAAAAGTCCATGATCGAGTGTAAATGGATTTATTCATTTAATTCCATGTTAATATTGATAGGCATAATTATTTGTAGTATAAATATGCATGTTCAATATGTGATAATTGCGCTATATAAATCGATTAATGTGCAAAGTGAGACCAAACATTTGACAATTTAAATTCTCCCAAATAAATAATACCGAGTTAGAAAAAAATGTGTGACATTCTCACCCTCCACTAAGCTTACTAAAATTAAAATTACTACAAATGTGTAATGCTTCCCAGTTATGTGGGTTATGCATTTGGAAATAATTTGAAATTTTAATAAGTGCATGGCGTGCCTTAATCGAAGCATATTTCACCCCAGAAACCGGTTAGGCTGCAAGGTGAAATTCAAATGTTAGATTATAGGAGTTAGTGGGAATGAACTCGGGTAGTTCACGAGCTTAGAAATCGGTTAGGTTGCGGCTTGGTGAACTATGGGGAAAGGTATTGAAATATTTATTGGATAAATTGATGTTAGACATCACTTCAATTAATTAATGGGCCAAAAATTGATTAGGTTGCAACCCATGTATTTAATTGAGGACCTCAATACCCGCTGTGGAATCAATGTCAATGATGATTCCCGATTTTCACATGGGAGTGTGGGATTCAAAAAATGCAGTGGAGCCAAGATAAATTTTAAGTCCTTAATTTTTCTTGGTTAAGTCAAATACAAGTAATCTAATTTAATTTGGTTTATTTTTGCAGTTATTTTCTCGTTTATCTCTCTCAAATATGACAAACCTACTTTCTATTCTACTCGAAAAGAATACCCTTACTGGACCCAATTATGTGGATTGGCTTAGAAATTTGAGGATTGTCCTCAATATGGAATCTCTGGGATACGTCTTGGAGGCTGATATCCCGGCGATTCCAGCTAGGACACGTGCTAGTGAGGAAGAGGTCCAAACCCATGAAAAATAGGTCAAGGACGACATTCGGGTGAGAGGATACATGCTGGGATCTATGACCAATAAACTTCAAAGGGCACATGATAAGAAGCCCACAGCGAGAGCTATCCTAGCTCACCTGGTATAGCTGTATGGTGAGCATAGTCGAACTGCACGGTATGAGATATCGAAAGAGATCTTCGGAGCCAAAATGAAATAAAGTGAGAAGGTTGGGGATCATGTCCTCAAAATGATATTGAGGATTGATAAGATAGAATCTCTCGACTTCACCATGATTGCCACCCTTCAAACTGACTTAATCTTGTAGTCTCTTCCTGATTCCTTCTCCTAATTTGTGGTTAATTTTAACTTCAATGAGAAAGAGTGCAATTTAGCTGGGTTAATGAACAAGTTGGTTACTACACAATCTCAAATGAAACCAAAGGGAAAGGAAACTGCCTTGGTCATCTCTTCTGGACCTAAAAAGTCTAAATCTAAGAAGAAGAAGAACAAGAAGCAGGTTAGCAAGCTAGGAGCTGAAGGGGGTGTTCAAAAGGGTAAGGGAAAGGCGCAAGGGTTTGTAAGAGCAAAGGACCTAAGAAAACAGACAGATGTCTGAAGTGCGGTGAGCTTGGCCACTGGAAGAGGAACTGTCCTAAATTTGGAAAAGGCGCAAAAGGTATAAAACTTTTTGTTTTTGAAACTAATTGTTCTATGACCGGTTTTTCTACTTCATGGATTCTGGACTCAGGGACTAGTGCCCATGTGTGTTGTTTGGAACAGGATCTGCAAAGAAGTAGAAAACTGGACCGAGAAGAAGTGATGATCAAAGTAGGCAGCGGGGAAAGCGTCGCAGCTACTAGGATTGGATTTACTTCTTTATATTTGAATTTTGGACATTTATTATTTCAGAGAATGTTTTAGTTTATCTTACTTAAGATTGGATATACATTCCGTTTTTCTAAATTAAATTGTGACATTTATTATGGAAATAAATTAGTTGGCAATGCTTCTTTAGTTAATGGTTTGTATTATTTAATTGTCCGTTATTCATCTGATGTGAATGTTGTAACTAATAAATGTGGTAGGCAAGAAGCTAACTTAAGACTAAAGTGGCATCTTAGACTAGGCCATGCTGGAGAGCACAAGATTCACAAAATGGAAAAAGATGGGCTTTTAAGCTCACAAGGGTCGCATCCCTATCCAACATGTGAATCATGTCTTTTAGGCAAGATGGCTAGATCACCCTTCACTGAGACTTTTGAAAGAGCCACTCAAGTCTTTGGATTAGTGCACACTGACGTTTGCGGAGCATTTGGAGAAATGGCTCGTGGGGGTTTCTACTACTTCATCACTTTCACAGACGATCATTCAAGATATGGTCTAGTGTACCTGATGAAACAAAAGTCTGAATCCTTTGAAAGGTTCAAAGAATTCAAAGCTTTGGTAGAAAATCAAACTAGGTAGAATATAAAAATTCTATGATCGGATCGTGGGGTAGAATATATGAGTTCTAAGTTTGATGAATTCCTTAGAGAACAAGGAATAATGTTATAACTAACACCACCAGCAACTCCTCAACGAAATGGAGTAGTTGAGTAAAGAAACCGAACTCTGTTGGACATGGTTCGTTCCATGCTTAGTTACACTGATTTACCCATTTCGTTGTGGGGACACGCACTCCTTACTGCTGCTTATATATTGAACAGATGTCCCTCCAAATCCGTTCCTAAAACTCCACATGAGATGTGGAATAGTAGGAAACCAAATCTTGATCATATTAAGATTTGGGGATGTCCTTCTTATGTCAAGAAGACTAAAGTGGAAAAATTGGAGACAAGATACCTCATAGGACTTTTCATTGGTTATCCTGAAGATTCCATGGGATTCTTCTTTTACCTACATGAAGATTAGATAATCATTGTGGCCCTACAAGCCCACTTCCTAGAAGATGAATTCATCTTGGAAGGGTAGAAAGGTAGTTCTAGAAGAACAAAATGAAACTCCCTTTGAGACATCTGTCCAAGAACCAAGGCTAATAGTAGCACAACCACGACGTAGATTTGGTAGAATACCACAGGAACCTGAGAGGTATGGGTATCTACTGTAGGGGGAGCTAGAGCTTCACACTGTAGTACAAGAGGGTGATGAATATGATCCTTGTACCTATGATCAAGCGATGGTGGATGTCGACGCTTCAAGATGGCGAGAAGCGATGGAAACAGCGATGGATTCTATGCAATCGAACTAAGTCTGGACTTTGGTAGATCGTCTTGAAGGTATAAAACCTATAGGATGTAAGTGGATCGACAAAAGAAAGATAGGAGCGATGGCAAAGTTGACACCTTTAAAGCCAGGCTCGTAGCGAAAAGGTATAGTCAAAGATAAGGAATTAACTATTAAGAAACCTTTTTGCCCGTCGCCATGATAATGTCCATCCGAATACTGTTATCCATTGCTGCATACTTAGATTATGAGATATGGAAAATGGATGTCAAAAAGGCTTTTCTAAATGGATTCCTGGAAGTGGATATCTATATAGAACAGCCAAAGGATTTTGTATCCAAGACAAATATCCATAAAGTAAGTAAACTTGAGAGGTTTATATACGATCTCAAGCAAGCATCTAGAAGCTAGAATCTCCATTTTGTTGAAGTAGTGAAGGGATATGGCTTCATCAAGAACAAAGACGAACCCTGTGTCTACAAGAAGACTAGTGGGAGCAAAATCTCATTCTTAGTACGTACTATATGTGGAAGACATTCTACTTATAGAAAATGACGTGGGAATGCTCACCACGGTCAAGAAATGGCTTTCGAATACGTTTTCCATGAAAGATTTGGGAGAAGCGACATACATTATAGGAATTCATATCTATAGGGATAGAACGAATAGAATAATAGGTCTCTCCTAAGCCCTTTACTTACAAAAGGTCCTAAAGAGGTTTAGGATGGAAAATTCTAAGAAAGCGTTTATTCCCATGAGATATGGAGTACACTTGTCCAAATCTATGTGTCCTCAAAGTGAGGAAGATCGAGAGGAGATGAGTAAAGTACCCTATGCCTCTGACATTGGTAGCCTGATATATGCAATGTTGTGTACAAGACCCGACATTGCCTATGCTGTAAGCGTGGTGAGTCGATTTCAGGAAAATCGGGGAAAAGAATATTGAATAGCTGTGAAGAATATTCTAAAGTATCTCAAGAGTACTATGGATATATGATTCTCATCTATGGAGGTGGAGATCTGAAGATGGAAGGATACGCTGACTCAGATTTCCAGTCTGATGTTGAAGACCGTAAATCTACTTCAGGGTTTGTTTTCACGCTTAATGGTGGGGCGATGTCCTGGAAAAGTTCCACACAAAGCACAATCGCGGATTCCACCATTGAAGCAGAATATGTGGCAGCCTCAGAGGTAGCCAAGGAAGCTGTTTGGATGAGAAAGTTCCTTGGAGAACTTGAAGTGGTTCCTAGTTAACAGCTCCCGTTGCCTTTTTTTTGTGTGATAACAATGGAGCAATAGCTCAAGCTAAGGAACTAAGGTCTCATATCAAGTCTAAACACATTGAGAGAAGATTTCACATCATCAGAGAGATCATTGGCACAGGAGAGATAGCAGTGTACAAAATAGCCTCAGTTGATAATATAGCTGACCCGTTCACTAAACCACTACCTCAGGCTGTTCTGGACCGACGCCTGGAAGGGATGGGTATAAGATACCACAATGAGTGTCATTGAGTGCAAGTGGGGGATTGTTAGGATTATGCCCTCAGATGCCACAGAGGATGGAATGATAGGGCATCTTTCTTGTAATTAACTTATTTCGATATTAATTAAAAAAAGCATTATTTAGTTTTCACTTAAATCTTATCTGCATCTATAAGTAGTGTAAAAAGTTTTGTCCATGTTTTCAGTGCGATCCCTCTATTTCCTATGGGATAGGAAGATTGGCACTAGAGAGATCAATCTAGATTACTAAAAACAAGTTCGCAAGTAAAATGAAGTCTTTAATGGACAAATAAAGACTTAGAACACTTGTACAATCTTATCTCTGACATGGGAGTGCCTGTCTAGTACCATGGGATGGTAGGAGATTAAGATTGTAGGCACTTCAGTGGAACTGATATGCTCGAACACGACTCACATTAGTTCTGTCACATGGGTTTTCACTCTGTGATTGTCAATGACAGAACTGATTATGCGTAATAGGTATAAGTGAACCTTTGACCTGAAATATCAGGTTGATGATGCACTTGTGACGTCAAGTATTTCATTAGAGTAGTTAGACCCAATTCACTTGTTGGTGGGGTCGACGTCAAAATGCGGATTGATAGGCAAGTGGTAGTCTTAGCTGATATCTATATGGAATTTTTTCTCTTATAAGTGATTGAGAAAGTACCCTGTGTGATTATAGATATATAGAGATCAAAGTCTTTGGCCAAAGCAAAAAAGACGATTGTGCGAGGCACTAAATCGATCTCAATTATCTTGTATTTATTATGATTTATACATACGGTCAAGTCCAATGAGTTTGACATAACCATGACTCTCACTTGACCGGGGTACACGAACAAAGGGTTTATACTTATACAATATTTACGATTGGAAGGTTGCGGAATGATCCTATCATTCGATTTCGTTTGGGCTACGAAGTGGGCCATGTGACTGGCTAGGTGTTACCCACTTCCTTTGGTTTCCTCTCATTGCCAAACGAAACGAACCTAAAGAGTTGCGCTAAAGGATTGATAAAGAAAAATGAAAAAAAGGAGTTTTTATTTTTCTTCTAGGAGTTTTAATTTATTGAATAAATTAAATAATTAATGATTCATTAGATGAAATAATTAATTATAAGGATAAGATTAATTATTAATTTATTTCCTATGGAAATAAATTAACGAATTAATTTATCTAAGTAATTTGATTATTTAATTAATTAATTTCTTTATTGGATATAATAAATAATTAATTAAATGAAAAATTAATTAAAATAAAAAGGAGCCCCGAGACTTGAGGAAGGCGTCTAAGAGGATGCCTATCAAGCCATGTTGGGCATCCCCAACTTTCAAGGTGTCTTTTGTTTGTCTTCTTCAATAAGTCAATCAGATATGTAAGGAGTCTTTTGACCTAGAACAAGATACACTCTCTCATAACTCTCCTAGAAAGAAAAGAAGAAAAATCCTTCTCCCTTTCTCTAATACTAGCCATCGCCTCCATTAGAGATTTAGTGGGAATTTTTCGTCATTCAATCCGCGCGTGTTGATTTAGAGACAACGTAATTTCGTTGTTCGAATGAAATTTAAGAATTGAAGATTACACGAGGATTGAAGATACCAAGGCTTCAACCATTCGAATTTTTGAGGAGGAAGAAGATTCTCCAACCATTTCGCTTCATTGGGTAAGTGGTTATTCGTTAAGAGAATTAATCAATTTGAATATGCGATCATAGAAATTCAACTTTGGGTTTTTAAAATAAAAATTTTGAAATCCGTCCGCTGCGTTTATTTGATTTTTCTCGAAACCCAACAAGAAGGACGAATGAGTTGCTCACAAATGTGCTAAGTCTAAAACAAGATTGCTTCTAACATTCAACTAGCTCATAGCCCTACAAGCAAAAAAGCGACCATAAGATAAAGTACATGGTTACGTACATAGAGCATATAAAAGAGCCATAAGTCGCCTATGTTAAAGACCCCTGAGGCAATTGGCCCTTGGGCAACGCCCGGAAGAGAGTGCCTTGTGAACACCACGAAAGACACACCTCACGATTGGCGCTGCAGCGGCCACGGTCGACCGCGAGGAAACGAACCTCGCGGTAGCTGCGTGGCCACAATTCTAAGGGTCGAAACTAAGCGACCCCCCCTGTCTGAATGGTCTAATGTTCACTATCATCATAACCCCTATGTGTGGATATACATCTACCTAGTGGGATACGAGTCTCGATATAAAATACCCCCCAAGTAGGTGGGTCAAAACAAGCTAGCGAAATGCTAGCTTTTAAAACACTAGTGAATAACCAACTAACAAAATGCTAGTGTTTAAGTGAAATGCTAGCCAGTGATGCTCACGTATAACAAGACGCCAGAGGGGCTAGGACTCTTGGCACTCATAAAATCCTACTAAAAGCGCATAAAAATGACTAAGTACCCCTCTAGAGCTCATGAAGCCAAGGGGTACAAAGCAGCCCAATAGAGCTCATAACCAAGGCGTACAAAACACCTCACTAGCGCTCATGAAGCCAAGGGGTACACAACAACCCGCTAGTGCTCATGAAGCCACGGGGCATAACAAATCAATTAAGTAATTGGCACAGTATTCTTGAAGCCACGAGGTACACCCCGCTAGAGCTCATGGAGACGTGGCGTACAGGACGCTTCTTATCTCCTAGTAGTGGACTTATAAAATATACCACAAGACTTAAAAGGGGAAAAATGAGTCTAAGTAATGACAACCACGAGGAATTAAGTAGAGGCAAGAAACCTCGGGGAAAATCCTCATGGCAACATGCTGCCACTCAACTGCGTGGCCGAATGTTTCGCAGCACTTGGCCGCGAGGCCGTACACGACCGTGAGGCACGGGCTCGCGGTACAAAGTTGCCAGGCCAAGTGCCTCGCGACACCAAGCCACGAGGACAAGCGCCTCATGGCACCAAGCCATGAGGCCAGCGAGGGTAGCTACGAGGCGTCCCTCTCATCACGTGCGGGCAATATGTCCGCCTTCTACCGAAATCCCTTTCGAAGATGGGGAATGTCCTACCTAGTGAGTTAACAATTTTTTGTTTGACATGGGGTCATACCTAATTCATGGGTGTTTCATAAGAAAATATCCAACGAGCATAAAAGATCATAGAAAATAGATCTACCATTGCAATAAGGGATCTCATCACCTCACCTCGAGGCAAAAATACCTTACCCATTCACCATAGAGGACAAAGACTTTTCCCCCTCACCTCGAGGCAAAAGACCTTGCCCATTCACCATAGAGGCTAAGGACTTTGCCCCTCACCTCGAGGCAAAACACCTTGCCCATCCACCATAGGAGCCAAGGATTTTGCCCCCTCACCTCAAGGAAAAAGACCTTGCCCATTCACCATAGAGGCTAAAGACCTCACCTCGAGGCAAAAGACCTTGCCCATTCACCATAGAGGCCAAGGACTTTGCCCCCTTACCTCGAGGTAAAAGACCTTGCCCATTCTCCATAGAAGCGAAGGACTTTGGCCCCTTACCTCAAGGTAAAAGACTTTGCCCATTCACCATAGAGGTTAAGGACTTTGCCCCTCACCTAGAGGCAAAAGACCTTGCCCATTCACCATAGAGGCTAAGGAATTTGCCCCCTCAACTCGAGGCAAAGGACCTAGCCCACTCGCCATAGAGCCAAGAACTTTTCCCCTCTTTAGGAAAAGGACCTTGTACTCTCACCTAGTCGCAAAAGCTCTTACCTTCTCGCAACAAGTCAATGACCCTTGCCCCTTCACCTCGAGACAAAGGCTGATCTTATAAATTCTAAGTCCCCTCGAGAATACAAATATGTTAGAGTTAGTGCCCGGCGCACCAATTATTGGGCGCCATTCTTTGTAATAGTAGCTCTAGAGTTGAACAATCGTTTACTTATAAATAAAGTCAATCTCTTTTTATGTGTGGCATGTCTTTATTCTTAAATTAGTTTTTACTTTGGCTTAGAATAAAGTCCCGAAGGATCACACATAGCTATGGGACATCATTGCACATTGGGTGTGGCAATGATGGAATATGTCTCGAAGGATGTGATCTTTAAACAATGTTCCAAGTCGTGAAAGGGTTCATCGAGATAAAGGGATATCGATGCAACCCAAAAGACTTGCTCATATGATGCATACTCTGGTAGAAGTGTATCTCGTTCCATAGATACTGGCACGGTGAAAGCTAATGCATATATGAGGGTTGCCATTATGGTAATGGGCGAACTGAACAACCCCATGGAAGTTCCTGAAATGGATTCCCAGTCGAATGTGGAACTTCCAGTGGTCTTGTAGTATAAGAGTAATCCTTATGGACCGAAGATTCCATTGGATGTCTTATGCGTAACCGCGCATGTTCTTGATTTGTTACATGATCACTTTAGATGATCGAATATGGGCAAACTCAGACATGCACGTCTTACGTAGTAAGGCACGTGAGAGTCAAGAGGAATCTATCTCTGACATTAGCCAGTCGGTTAATCTCCTATGGTTACATAGTGAATCGACTTAAGGAATCTTTGGCCGAAGTATGATATGTAAAGAGGCGTAGAGTTTCCTCGTTTAGATAGTCGAAGTCGATTTCACATAACGTGGGAAACATAGTATTGAATTAATAGAGCTTCGACCTTAGCCAATGCTCTAGATTCAATCGGGAGATTAGATAGAGAGATCTTACTTATGCGAGGATCAAGATCGCAAAAGGCGTATCTTTACTTTCATTTTATCTAGGTCTTCGGGACCCTATGTTAGGTGGGCAACCGCGATTTGTAAGTGCCAAGAATTAGCTTGGTGACTAATTCGAGGCTTGATGAAATCAAAGGACTGATTTAATCTAGTACTTTTCATTTTAGGAAGGTACACTAGCACTGTGGGAAGGTGTACTTACTACTAGATAGAAACGAGCCTAAGGGGTCACACACTAACTCGAGAGAGTCATTGCTTGAATAGATGTGATTAATCAATTTCGAGAAAATTGAGGGAATTAGGAAAGTTTGGTACTTTCCTAATATGGAATATAAATTAATTGAAGGATTCAATTCATTTTACTTTTTTAATTAATCTTGTAGAATTAATTAAATTAATGGACCTAGTAGAGTCCAAGTATTTTATTTAATTGGGTAGAGCCCAAGTTAAATAAATAAATGTTGGAATTAGTTGGTTGGATTTAATTTGACTTGTATTTAATTGATGTGTTGAACCTATAATTAAATTGAGAAGTCAAAATTAAATTCTAAAATCCAATTGACTTGTGTTGACCGATTTTATGAGTAAATAAGGGAGGGGGCGGTTTTTTATGTGTGGTGGAGGAGGAAAAGAGTTTTCCCCTCCTCCAAGTCTTCATAGGATAAGGATTACTAGAGAGTTTGGGAGAAAGGAAGTTTCCTTTTCCTAATAGGACTCTAGGTAATCATCACCTATAAATAAGAGATGAAGAAAACTAAAAGGACGATGAATAATTGTTGGAAAATCCGCCCCCCTCCCTAATCTAAAAATCGGCCACCTTCTCCCTTTCCAACAAGACGTCGTTCTATTCATGTGTTGAATTAAACGACTTAGAAAATATTCCCACCCTTCACATAATCAATCCTAAGTTAAGCTTAGAATTGCTTTGTTGTCTAGCACGCAAGGCAAGACGATTGATGACTTGAACGAGGTGTGGATACATCTTTAGAGGTGCGACGCTTGGAGCACTCTAAACCGGGAGATACGAAAAGACGACGGGAAATTTCTCACCCAAGGGAAATTGTGTGGATTTGCACCACAGGGTTGCTGAGATCCAAAGTACGAGGTGAAACGGAATTGTGGAAAGGTATAATTTCGTTTACCTCCTTATTAAATTCGATCAAACCAATTCCATATTCCTATTTTCGGGTGGTTGTACGTTTATTTTTATAAAATTTTAATTTCTACTGCCACGAGCCACCCGAGGGAATGAGTCAATCCAACAGTGGTATCAGAGCCATGGTTTGGCTCGATCGAATTTTTATGTGATTTTGCATGTTTGTTTTTACGTTTTAATTGTAAAATCGAAAGCATGATAATCAATATATTCATCGTTAGACTAGGATTGATTTTGATTTGGGATGTTGTTTGATTTTTATGATTTTAATGTTTAAAAGTCATTGGTTTTAAAAATCATGAAATCTGAAATTTGGGTATATGATTGTTTTCGAAGGTTTTGATCTAGTTTTATGAAATCACCTTTGGTGGGGTGTTGTGAGATGGTTGAACCGAAGGTTTAATCATCAAGTAATAAAACTCAGACCTTAGGAGAATTCAAATTCGTTAATCGAAACTTGAAAGAATCACGAATGTGCGAAAAACTGATTTGAAAATCGCGAACAGCAACAGCCGCTGCACGCGGCGCCCAGGCGTGGTCAACAGAAAGTTAAATAAAAAAAAATTGTTTTTCCTTTCTTCGTACTTTCCGAAGGTGGGTGACCCAAAGACCTTACCTATGATGTTTTAGACTTGTAAACTCTGAGAAAGGTTTTAGAAATCAATTTCGAACTTATCCCAATGATATTTGCAATCTAGTTTGAATGATGAATGGGTAAAATTTACTTTATCACATGTATGTTTGTTGCTTGGCATGTTTATGTGATAAAAGGATGAACCACGAGCCTAGTCGTAGTGTTGGTTTTCTATGTATGTAATTATTCTAGAACTGTAAATAATAGCCGGTTTGGCTCTTTCCTTTTCGTATAGTAGATTAGTAGTTTTTGATATTCTATGTAATCGAAGACGGAGCAAGGAGACGGACCCAAGACTTGAAGACTTGTATGCTGAGACGATACTATTGTAATAGTCTAGGCTGTGTTTTTATTTTCTAGAATGTCCAAACCCACTTTGGCTCGAGTGGGTTGCTAGGTTAGGGCTCGAGGTGGTTCATCCTCAATTTTACCGCTTTGTGGATGTTTTACTTATCTGTCTATGATGATTATGTGATGTAATGAATGCATAGGATAGATATTTAGAACAAGATAATTAAATCTGATGAGACCCCCCAATAAGCATGTTATAATTCCCTCCTGTGAAAATATTAGGCTTATATGATATTAAGAATGGAATTCTATTATCATGCCTTCCATCATAAGTATACACCATGTGAAACGCCGCTAAAGGTTCAATCCTTTTGCTCAGAAAATGGGGTGGATTGGATCCAAGGTAGGCTGTGAGTGTTTACTAAGCACTATGGTGCCCAGTGGAAATCGGTTGGTTTCATTGCTTTGCTAAAAAAATGGGGGCAATGAAATTGATGGTTATACATGAGATACTTGATGGGTCGAGCCTAACATCGTCCCTCATGTGTTAGCTCAGAAAATGGGGCACATGTGGGAGATGAGGAAAACCATCTTGAGAACTATCTCAAAAAGATAGAAGGTCCAGTAAGGCTACTATTCAAAATCATCGTATGTTAGCTCAGAAAATAGGGCATATGATGAAGTAAGAATGGATCTCAAGCCCACTAAAGAAATTAACGTTTCTTCGAATCATGTCAAGAGGGTGGTATGATTTGAGAAAAATAGTGGGAGACTTGTACAATTAAAGACCAAGTTGTATAAGGATTTTATTTGAAAATCTGTTATAGATTGTCAGTTATGCATTTTTGTAGATAAACGAAAAATGGCTAAGAATCCTCTTTATACAATTCTTGAAACCAACAAACTGAACGGACCAAACTTTCCAGACTGGCTTAGAAACCTCAAAATCGTTCTTCAATATGAAAAGAAGGATTATATCCTGACGGCTAGACAGCCGAAGATTAACAATGAAAGTAGTGATGAGGATAGAGAGTACGCAAAGCTGTGGTCGGATGATAACATCCAAGCTAGATGCATCATCATGACTTCTATGTCAAATGAGTTGCAAAAGCAACATGAAAATATGATGATGGCAAAGGAAATCATCGACCACTTAGAAGAGCTTTACGGTACTAGGACTAGGAAAGAACGATATGCTATATCAAAACAATTATTTGGAGCAAGGATGAATGAAGGGGCGTGTGTGAGTGAGAACGTCCTTAAAATGATCCAATTAATTCATAAGATGAATGATTTGGATGTGCTACTCGACGGAGACCTTTGTGTCGACCTTGTGCTTCAATCTCTCCCAAAGTCATATGATCAATTCATCATCACTTTCAACATGAACAACTTGAATGCTTCATTGAATGAATTGTTGAACATGTTGATAACTGCTGAAAGCACCATTAAGAAAGACAAACCGGTGCTTCTTATGAATTCCTCTTCAAAAGCCATAAAGGGCAACAAGAAGAAGAATAAGACTAAGAAGCTGAAAGGTAATGGTGGTGTGAAGAAGGGTAAGAAGTCCAAGTCTAAAAAGTCTAATGAGTGCTTCAAATGTGGGAAAGTTGGGCACTGGCAAAGGAACTGCAAAGAACCTCCGGCTCAAGGTATGTTCTTTGTTGAAGTTAACTTCACTGTTAACGATTCTTCTTAGGTTTTTGACACTGGATGCGGTGTTCATATCTGCAATGATTTGCAAGTGATGAAAAGAACCAAGGAGCTAAGTAGAGGAGATATGACCCTGCGGATGGGGAATGGAGCATTGGTTGCTGCCAAAGCCGTAGGGACAATCTACTTAGAGTTAGGAGATAGGAAATTAGTTTACATTCTGTTTATTTTGTTCCTGAAATAATAAGAAATATTATCTCGATTCCGGTTTTGGATAGAGAAGGATATTGTTTTGAGATTCGTAATAAAAGTTTGCTTTTGTTTTATGAATCGTCTCTTGTTATGGAATCGAAAATGAAGGATGGAATGTATACTATATCCCCAATAATTTCCAATCTCAATATTCAACAAAGTAACAAACGTAAACAAGATAATCAAGTAAACGCACAAATGTGGCACGAAAGACTTGGACATATTTCCAAAGAAAGAATTCGAACAATGGTAAAACATTTAGGTGTAAATAACTTAGATGAATTGTCAAGTTGCGAATCATGTCTTAAAGGAAAAATGACCAAGTTACCATTTTTGGGGAAAGCAGAACGAGCCACAAAACCATTGGACTTGGTCCATACGGACGTGTGTGGGCCAATGAGTGTGAGCACTCATGGTAGCCAAAGCTACTTCATAACTTTTACCGATGATTATTCACCGTATGGTTACTTATATCTTATGAGATATAAATCTAAATCCTTTGAGAAGTTTAAGGAGTTCAGAAATGAAGTAGAGAAACAACTTGGTAGAAGTATTAAGGCTCTTCGATCGGATCGAGGAGGAGAATACTTGTCTACCGAGTTTCTTGATTATCTTAGAGAGAATGGAATTCTCTCACAGTGGACACCGCCCGGCACGCCTCAACATAATGGGGTAGCTGAGCGTAGGAATCGAACATTGCTAGATATGGTTCGATCCATGATGGGTTTCACTAAAGTTCCTAAGTCCATGTGGGGCTATGCTCTTGAAACAACTGTCTATCTGTTGAATAGATCGCCTAGCAAGACGGTGCCAAATACACCATATGAAAGTTGGTGTGGAAAGACGCCCTCATATAATCATTTGAGAATATGGGGGTGTCCAGCTTATGTAAAGCACTTAGTGGGAGACAAATTGGACCCCAAGTCCTCTTTGTGCTATTTCGTAGGATATCCAAAGGAAACTGTTGGATATTACTTCTACAGCCCAACGGAATAAAAGGTTATTGTTTCAAGAAACGCCAATTTCTTGGAGAGGGGTCACCATCTAGATAGGAAAGGCGATGATGTAGAACTTGATGAGGTCCATGAGAATGGATCAAGTCAAGAGATACAAATTAACCCACCCGACACCAACGAGGCTACATCAGAGGCACCCACTGAAAACACACAACCTTTGAGGAGATCAAAGAGGATCCCAAAGGAGCCTGAAAGATGGCTAGGCCTATTGTAAGAGGAGGACACTCAAGATCCTCCTCTAGACTCTGATCCGAAGAGTTTTAAGAGTGCAATGTCTGACATTGATTCGAGAAGATGGCTAGAGGCCATGACATCCGAAATGGACTCCATGTACTCCAACAAGGTATGGACCTTGGTTGACCCACCTGAGGGCATCAAGCCCATTGGCTGTAAGTGGGTCTACAAGAGAAAGCTTGGAGTCGATGGAGAGGTAGTCACCTATAAGGCTTGCCTCGTGGCAAAAGGATTTACTCAAAGACAAGGGATTGACTATGAGGAAACCTTCTCGCCAGTGGCTATGCTGAAATCAATTAGGATTATGCTTGCAATATTTGCATATTCCAGATTATGAAATATGGCAGATGGATGTAAAGACTGCATTCCTCAATGGAGAAATTGAGGAAGAGATTTACATGCAATAGCCAGAGGGCTTTACATCCAAAGGGAGCGAACACAAAGTGTGTAAACTCCAAAGGTCCATCTATGGACTTAAGCAAGCTTCTCGAAGTTGGAACAAACATTTTTGACACTGTCATACAAGAGTATGGATACGTTCAAAACATTGAAGAGGCATGTGTGTATAAGAAAGACAGTGGGAGCGCAGTCACGTTCATCACACTTTATGTCGATGACATCCTACTAATTGGAAATGATGTAGGGATGATGCAGTCAACTGAAGTATGGCTCTCTAATAAATTCTCCATGAAAGATATGGGAGAGGCGTCCTACATACTCGGTATGAAGATCTATAGGGATAGATCGAATAGGATGCTAGGTCTCTCCCAAACTGCATATGTCGATCACGTACTCAAAAGATTTGAAATGGAAGAGTCCAAGAAGGGATTCTTGCCAATAAGACATGGCATCACACTTTGCAAGTCTATGTGCCCAAAGACTGAGGAAGAAAGAGTGAAAATGTCCAAAACTCCCTATACTTCTGCGATAGGTAGTATAATGTACGCGATGATATGCACAAGACCCGATATAGCTTATGCATTGAGTGCGTGCAGTCGATATCAAGCGAATCCAGGCATGGCACACTGGAGTTCGGTGAAAACAATCCTTAAATATCTAAGGAGAACTAAGGAATTGTTCTTGATATACGGACAAGGAGAATTGGAATTAGAGGGGTTTACTGATTCGAGTTTCCAATCCGACAAGGATGGCTCGAAGTCGGTCTCTGGGTTTGTATTTTTGCTTAATGGCGGAGCGGTTAGCTGGAAGAGTTCCAAGCAAGCAACCATAGCCGACTCCACCACTGAAGCAGAATTCATTGCAGCAAATAAGGCTGAAAAAGAAGTGTTTGGATGAGGAACTTCATCCAAGAATTGGGTGTCGTTCCATCCGTTGGGGATCCAAGAATCTTTGGCCGAAGTATGATATCTAAAGAGGCGTAGGGTTTCCTCATTTAAATAGTCGAAGTCGATTTCACATAACGTGGGAAACATAGTATTGAATTAATAGAGCTTCGACCTTAGCTAATGCTCTAGATTCAATCGGGAGATTAGATAGAGAGATCTTACTTATGCGAGGATCAAGATCGCAAAAGGCGTATCTTTACTTTCGTTTTATCTAGGTCTTCGGGACCCTATGCTAGGTGGGCAACCGCGATTTGTAAGTGCCGAGAATTAGCTTGGTGACTAATTCGAGGCTTGATTAAATTAAAGGATTGATTTAATCTAGTACTTTTTATTTTAGGAAGGTACACTAGCACTGTGGGAAGGTGTACTTACTACTAGATAGAAACGAGCCTACAGGGTCACACACTAACTCGAGAGAGTCACTGCTTGAATAGATGTGATTAATCAATTTCGAGGAAATTGAGGGAATTAGGAAATTTTTGGTACTTTCCTAATATGGAATATAAATTAATTGAAGAATTCAATTAATTTTACTCTTTTAATTAATCTTGTAGAATTAATTAAATTAATGGACCTAGTAGAGTTCAAGTATTTTATTTAATTGGGTAGAGCCCAAGTTAAATAAATAAATGTTGGAATTAGTTGGTTGGATTTAATTTGACTTGTATTTAATTGATGGGTTGAACCTACAATTAAATTGAGAAGTCAAAATTAAATCCTAGAATCCAATTGACTTGTGTTGACCAATTTTATGAGTAAATAAGGGAGGGGGTGGTTTTTTATGTGTGGTGGAGGAGGAAAAGAGTTTTCCCCTCCTCCAAGTCTTCATAGGATAAGGATTACTAGAGAGTTTGGGAGAAAGGAAGTTTCCTTTTCCTAATAGGACTCTAGCTAATCTTCACCTATAAATAAGAGATGAAGAAGACTAAAAGGATGATGAATAATTGCTGGAAAATCCGCCCCCCCTCCCTAACCTAAAAATCGGCCACCTTCTCCCTTTCCAACAAGACGTCGTTCTATTCATGTGTTGAATTAAACGACTTAGAAAATATTCCTACCCTTCACATAATCAAGCCTATGTTAAGCTTAGAGTCATTTTGTTGTCTAGCACGCAAGGCAAGACGATTGGTGACTTGAACGAGGTATGGATACATCTTAGAGGTGCGACGCTTGGAGCACTTTAAACCGGGAGATACGAAAAGACGACGGGCAATTTCTCACCCAAGGGAAATTGTGTGGATTTGCACCACAGGGTTGCTAAGATCCAAAGTACGAGGTGAAACGAAATTGTCGAAAGGTATAATTTCGTTTACCTCGTTATTAAATTCGATCGAACCAATTCCATATTCCTGTTTTCGGGTGGTTGTACATTTACTTTTGTAAAATTTTAAATTCCGCTGCCACGAGCCACCCGAGGGAATGAGTCAACCCAACAGTGGTATCAGAGCCATGGTTTGGCTCGATCGAATTTTTGTGTGATTATGCATGTTTGTTTTTACATTTTAATTGTAAAATCGAAAGCATGATAATCAATATGTTCATTGTTAGACTAGGATTGATTTTGATTGGGGATGTTGTTTGATAAACAAAATAACCTTGATTGAGGTCTAGAAAATTATAGGTCCCCTCCAGATAGAGGCCTCAGAATTCTAAGTCATCTTCGATATGGCAAGCTTCCTCTGGGTGAAGCGCAAGCCTCCCCTTAGGCCAGGAACGCACTCCTCTCTTTTTGAAGCACATCTCACCGGCAAAAATTCCTCCAAAACACCTCATCAACTAACATAATAACTCCTATGAGGCTATTAGTCAAGTGGGGTAGAGGTTCATAACTTAAGAGCTCCCCCCTATGACATGAAACGCATACTCAAATTGAGAATCCTCGGACACTTTAGCATTGTAAGGTATTCGACCTCACGTCACTCGACCCCGAGGCATCCAACCTCATGGCGCTCGACCCCAAGGTATCTGACCCCAAGGTAGCTACTGTGGGGTTTCGTTCGAAAAAGCATAAACGCAGCGGAAGGGATTTCAAAAAATAAAACAAAAACCCAATTGGTACTCTAATTCGCATAATTGAATCTAAAAGCGTATAATGAATAAAACTTACTCGTTAATATGAATATGATGATGGAGAAAAACTTATTCTTCTCCAAACTCGAAATATTGAAGCTTCCAAATCTTCAATCCTTTGGTTTGATTCTTCAAACTTGAACTTGATCTGAACAACAAAAATACGTCGTCTCTAAATCGTCATGCACGGATCAACAAACGAAAAATCCCCTTTCTTCTTTCTCTATGGTCGACGGTTAGGTATAGAGGAGGGGAGGAATATTTTTCTTTCTTTTGAGAGTTATGAGACTTGTGTATTCTCTTCTTCTCTTGTTCTAAGTCAAAGAGTCCTTATGTACCTCATGACTTATTGAACAAGTCAAAACAAAAGAGCCCTAATATGTAACCTCTCAAAGACGCCACTTTGAGGCCTCATAGGCGTCCAATTGGACTCCTTATTTAGCCCCGAGATTTTTTTTATTTAATTAATTTCTTATTTCAATTAATAATTTATTATATCCAATAATTAAATTAATTAATTAAATAACCAAATTAATTAGATAAATTAATTTATTAATATATTTCACAAGGAAATTAATTAATAATTAATCTTATCATTATAATTAATTATTTCATCTAATGAATAATTAATTATTTAATTTATCCAATAAATTAAAATTCCCAGAAGAAATAATAGAAATTCTTTTTTCTTCATTTTTCTTTGTCAATCCTTATCGCGACTCTTTAGGTTCGTTTCGTCTGGCAATGAGAGGAAACCAAAGGAAGTGGGTAATACCTAGCCAGTCACGTGGCCCACTTCATAACCCAAACGAAAACGAATGATAGGATCATTCCGAAACCTTCCAATCGTAAATACCGTATATGTATAAACTCTTTGTTCACGTTCCCCTATCAAGTGAGAGTCATAATTATGTCAAACTCACTGGACTTGACCATATGTATAAATCATAATAAATACGAGATCATTGAGATCGATTTAGTGCCAAGCACAATCGTCTCGTTTGCTTTGGCCAAAGACTTTGATCTCTATTTATCTATAATTACATAGGGTACATACTCATTCACTTATGAGAGAAAAAATCCTATATTAGATATCTGCTAAGATTACCACTTGCCCATCAAGTCCACATTTCGTGGTTGACCCCACCAAAGAGTGAATTGGGTCTAACTACTCTAGTGAAAGACTTAACGTCATAAGTGCATCTTCAGCCTGATACTTCAGATCAAAGGTTCACATATACCTATTACGCATAATCAGTTCCGTCGTTGACAGTCACAGAGTGAAAACCCATGTGATAGAACCGATGCGAGTCGTGTTCGAACATATCAGCTCCACTGACGTGTCTACAATCTTAATCTCTTATCATCCCATGATACCAGACAGGCACTCCCATGTCGGAGCTAAGATTGTACAAGTATTCAAAGTCTTTATTTGTCCATTAAAGACTTCATATTACTTGCGAACTTATTTTAGTAATCAAGATCGATCTCTCTAGTGCCAATCTTCCTATCCCATAGGAAGTAGAGGGATCGCACTGAAAACATGGACAAAACGTTTTACACAACTTATAGATGCAGATATGAATTAAGTGAAAACTCAATAATGCCTTTTATTTAAGAAGAGTTTAAGTTCAATACAAGATATATGCCCTATACATTCTATCCTCTATGGCATCTGAGGGCATAATCCTAAGAATCTCCCACTTGCACTTAATGCCACTCATTATGGTATCTAATACCCATCCTTGCCAAGTGTCGGTCCAAAATAGCCTGAGGTAGTGGTTTGGTGAACGGGTCAGCTATATTGTCAGTTGAGGCTATTTTCTACACTGCTATCTCTCCTCTGCCAACAATCTCCCTGGTGATGTGAAATCTTCTCTCAATATGTTTGGACTTGTTATGAGACCTCGGTTCCTTGGCTTGCGCTATCACTCCATTATTATCACAATAAAGTGGCAACGGGAGCTGAGCATTAGGGACCATTCCAAGTTCTCCAAGAAACTTCCTCATCCAAACAAATTCTTTCGCTGCCTCTGAGTCTGCTACATACTCTGCTTCAGTGGTGGAATCAGCGGTTGTGCTTTGCTTGGAGCTCTTCCAAGACACCGCTCCACCATTGAGAGTAAAAACAAACTCTGAAGTGGATTTTTGGTCATCAACATCAGACTGAAAGTCTGAATCTGAATAACCTTCCATCTTCAGGTCTCCACCTCCATAAATGAGAATCATATCCTTAGTTCTTTTCTGATACTTTAGGATATTCTTCACAGCTATCCAATGTTCCTTTCCCGGGTTTGCCTGAAATTGACTCACCACGCTCACAACATAGGCAATGTCGGATCTAGTACACAGCATTGCATACATCAGGCTACCAACTACAGAAGCATAGGGTACATTACTCATCTCTTGTTTATCTTCCTCACTTTGAGGACATATAGACTTGGATAAGTATACTGCATGCCTCATGAGAAGAAACCCTTTCTTAGAGTTGTCCATCCTAAACCTCTTTAGGACCTTTTCTAAGTAAAAGGCTTGAGAGAGGCCTATCATTCTATTCGTTCTATCCCTGTAGATACGAATTCCTAGAATGTATGTGGCTTCTCCCAAGTCTTTCATGGAAAACGTACTTGAAAGCCATTTCTTGACAGTGGTGAGCATTCCTACGTTATTTCCTATAAGTAGAATGTCATCCACATATAGCACTAAGAACGAGAGTTTGCTCCCACTAGTCTTCTTGTAGACACATGGTTCATCTTCGTTCTTGATGAAGCCATATCCCTTAACTTCTTCATCAAAACGGAGATTCCAGCTTCTAGATGCTTGCTTGAGACCATAAATGGACCTCTCAAGTTTACATACTTTATGGATATCGGATTCCGACACAAAACCCTTTGGCTGTTCCATATAGATATCCTCCTCAAGGAATCCATTTAGAAAGGCCGTTTTGACATCCATTTGCCATATCTCATAATCTAAGTATGCAGCTATGGATAACAGAATTCGTATGGACTTTATCATAGCCACAGGCGAAAAGGTTTCTTGATAGTCAATTCCTTCTCTTTGACTGTACCCTTTCGCTACGAGCCTGACTTTAAAGGTGTCAACCTTGCCATCGCTACCTATCTTTCTTTTGTAGATTCACTTACATCCTATAGGTTTTATACCTTCAGGACGATCTACCAAAGTCCAGACATGGTTCGATTGCATAGAGTCCATTTTTGTTTCCATGGCTTCTCGCCATCTTAAAGCGTCGACATCCATCATCGCTTGATCATAGGTACAAGGATCATCTTCATGACCTTCTTGTACTACAGTGTGAAGCTCTCGCTCCCCCTGTAGTAGATACCCATACCTCTCAGGTTCATATGGTATTATACCAGATCTACGTGGTGGTTGTGCTACTATGGGTTCAGGCCTCGGTTCTTGAATAGATGTATTTTAGGGAGTTTCATTTTGTTCTTCTAGAACAATTTTCCTACCTTTGCCCCCTTCCAAGATGAACTCATCCTCAAGGAAGTGAGCTTGTAGGACCACGATGATTCTTAGATCATCATGCAGGTAAAAGAAGAATCCCATGGAATCTTCAGGGTAACCAATGAAACGTCCCATTAGGGATCTTACCTCCAATTTCTCCACTTTAGTCTTCTTGACATAAGCGGGGCATCCCCAAATCTTAATATGATTAAAAATCAGTTTCCTATTATTCCACATCTCATGCGGATTTTTAGGAACGGATTTGGAGGAACATCTGTTCAAAACATGAGCAGCGGTAAGGAGCGCGTATCCCCACAACAAAATGGGTAAATCAGTGTAACTAAGCATGGAACAAACCATGTCCAACAGTGTTTAATTCCTTCACTCGGCTCCTCCATTCAGTTGAGGATTTGCTGGTGGTGTTAGTTGTAACATTATTCCTTGTTGTCTTAGGAATTTATCAAACTTGGCACTCATATATTCTCCTCTACGATCCGATCGTAGAGTTTTTATATTTTGCCCAGTTTGATTTTCTACTAAGGCCTTGAACTCTTTGAATCTTTCAAAGGATTCAGACTTTTGCTTCATCAAATACACTAGACCAAATCTTGAATGGTCGTCTGTGAAAGTGATGAAGTAGTAGAAACCCCCACGAGCCATTTCTCCAAATGGTCCGCAGACGTCGGTATGCACTAATCCTAAGACTTGCGTAGCCCTTTCAAAGGTCCCTGTGAAGGGGGATCTAGCCATCTTGCCTAAGAGACATGATTCACAAGTAGGAATAGGGTCTGACCCTAGTGAGCTTAAAAGCCCATCTTTTTCCATTTTGTGGATCTTGTGCTTTCCGGCATGGCCAAGTCTAAGATGCCACTTGAGTCTTAAGTTAGTTTCTTTCCTACCACGTTTACGTGTTACAACATTAACATCAAATGAATTACGGACATTTAAATAATATGAACCATTAACTAAACATGCATTGCCCACTAATTTATTTCCATAATAAATGTCCCAATTTAATTTAGAAAAACGGGATGTATATCCAATCTTAACTAAGATAGGAATAGATACAATGTTCTTAAGTCCCTTGGGCAAAACCAAAAGATTATCTAAAACTAGTAAACGTCCAGAATTCAAATAAAGAGAAGTTCATCCGATCCTAGTAGCTGCGACGCTTTCCCCGCTGCCTACTTTGATCATCACTTCTTCTCAGCCCAGCTTTCTACTTCTCTGTAGATCCTGATCCAAACAACAAACATGGGCACTAGTCCCTGAGTCCAAAATCCACGAAGTAGAAAATACGGTCATAGAATAGTTAGTTTCAAAAACAAATAGTTCCATACCTTGTGCGCCTTTGCCTATGTTAGGAAATTTCATATTAGATGTTTTGATGATGACAAGATAGGATTTTATGTTAGACCCCAAATATAATGTAAGTTTCTATTTTAATAGATCTATGTATAAGCGTTTGAAAGTATGTAATTTTTTATTAGGCTTGTAATTTTTGTCTTTATAGATTTTAGACTAAATATTAGATACCGAATCGCTAATAGAATTCTGGGTGAGTCTATTAGAGAAGAAGTTGAAGATTAGCGTCTGAAGTCAACTGAAGAAGAAGATTTGTTCTTAGCACCTGTCAAACGCTAAAGGACTATTTCTGGATTCATGAATCAAGCGCTCAAAACATTATAGCGATATGTATCAGATTCACCTGAATTAAATCCTCAAGTCATGAAGGACTTCAATGCAATCATTCAACGAACATTTATTTCCAACGGGAAATAAATTCAAATGCATTAAATACCTGATAAGAGCATTAAATGTGATAAGCTATTATGACTTGTTGACAAGCCACCTTTTTTACTAGACTATCAGAACTTCAGAGTTTATAGCTGCTCCTCGTCCAATCGGAACCAGCGAATTCTCAGGAATGTCAGAGAAAAGGTAGAATCACGCGCTACGTGATAGGCACGCTCCCACATGTGTCCAATGGACAGATCCCAAGAATTGCCTATAAATACCCTACCTTCAGCAAACCCAAAAAAGAGACAATAGAGATATACGTACATGCACAAGAAACTCTGTTGAAATTTCTCGTTCAAAGAAAAAGCTTAGAAACTCCTTAGCCAAAATCTTTCAAGCTTTTTATATACATTCCAGATAGTCACAAATATCTCAAACCTCTTCTAAAGAAGAAACCTAAATTCTTACTGAGATATTTCAAGTTGTTTGATCTTCCCAAAACCAAACAAACCCTTGTGACAAAACCCTCAACCTTTCATCTAAGTGAGAAAGCTGTTGAAACCCCTTACAGGCAGTATTTCTGAGTGAGAGAAGCTTGTAGAAGACGATCTTCATTGGTGCTGAAATCTGTGTGATCAAGGAGCCCAAGATCATTTTCACCTACTTACTATCTGGTAGAAGATTCTGTGTGATTCTTTGATAATCATCTTAGTGAATTTCCTCCAAGTGAAAAAGGAGAAGAAGGACGTAGCGGGGATTACATCACCCAGTGAACCTTACAATTTCTTATGTCATTTACTTTAATTATTTTGTTGTTTTACATTATATTATATTCTTTGAAAAAGACAAGCTAATCTGCTAAGCGACTATTTAACCAAAACGAACGCTAAAACTTTAAAATCATTTCCGCTGTGCTAACCCTGATTAAGTGATCTAAGCGTTACCCTACTTTGGTTAATTGCTAAAATCACTAAGTCTAAGTTATCTTTACTGAAGCGTCTGACCCAAGCGTTTAGTTGCCTAAGAATTCTAACCATTAAAAGTGATACAAAATTTTTGAATTCGAAAAAGACTTTAGGGTCTATTCAACCCCCCCCCCCCCTTCTAGACCCTTTCGTATGCCACTTGGGACCACCAAGTGGTATCGGAGCAGTTGAATTAGAAACCTAAGCATTTCCGAGCGTAACTACTTGTTCAGATCCATTGTTTTTAAACTTAGTCGCTTTAAATTTTCTCTAAAAAAAAAAACAAACATCTCATTATGGCTTTTAACAAAATGACTAAGTTGGTAGAATCAAACTATAATTCTTGGAAACTTAGAGCATTCGCTTATTTATGCTCTTGCGATAATGAAATGTGTGATGTGATTACAGATGACCCCATTCAGATTATGAAAGTTGTAACTCGAGCCCCTGGAGCGGCCGATGCTACTCCAGATGGTTATGTCGAGAAACCTAAGTTAGAATGGACGCCAAAGGATAGAAAAAGAGCGAATTTGGATAATATTATACGAAGTGCACTCTACTCAGCGTTAGGAGATAATGATGCATTGTTCAACAAGATCAAACAATGTAAGACTTCCAAAGAAATATGGGATAAGCTGGCTATAGTATGTGAAGGTTCAGCACAAATGAAGGAGAACAAGCTCTCCATAGCCATGCAAAGATTTGAGCATTTCAAGATGTAGCCCAATGAGACGCTAGAACAATTGGATGCAAGGTTCACTTTGCTCATTACAGAGTTAGAGTCATTAGACAAGGAGTTGACCAACAAGGAAATGGTCAATAAGATTTTCAGAAGTCTTCCAAGCAAGCATTTGATTAAAACTGTTGCTATGAGAGAATCACAGACATTGGAGACTCTTACTCCAGAACATGTGTTTTCAGAATTAAAGGCATTTGAGTTCGAATTAGGTGAAGTCAGTGACACATCGACTTCAGCGACTAAATCAGGAGCTTCAATTGCTACAACCAAGAGTAAGGGAAAAGCGGTTAGTGAGGTTAAATCAACGGAATCAATTGAAGAAAAGGAAATGGCTTTATTAGTCAAGAAATTCAAGAAAATTCTAAGATATGAAAAGAGAAATCCTATTGGACAAACTTCATTTAAAACTCCTCTCCCAGCACCAGCGCCTTAGTATCAAGCACCAGTATATTCTGCACCTCCGCCATTAGCGCCAGTTCCTTATCAAGCGCCTACAACTCCTACTCAGAATCTCTCAGCGCCAGTTGGAACAAAGCAATTAACCACTGAACAGAAAATGAAAACTAATTTGTGTTATAATTGCAGGAAACCAGGGCACTACCAGGTAAATTGCCCTTATCCAAATGTGTCTAAGCCCACAAGGCAAGATTATGCGGATAGAAACCAATTTAGGAGCAACCTTCGCCAACAAGGTTTGCTAAAGGAATCTAAACCATTCTCCGCACCTGAAGAGGACTTGAAATCATCAGATGAAAGCAGTGATGATGAGCCTACAAGCGACTCAGCGTTGATTTATCTTTTGGCAAGAGATGATGAAGCGCCTGACGATTCGGTACCAGAGGTAACCAATGAACTATCTCATCCTATTTCTTATGATGAATTGCTTGACAAAGTTAGTGAATATTATAAAGACTATCAAGATGCCGCCAAAATATATCAAAATCACTTCGCTATTATCTCATCGCTCACAAGTGATAAAGTAACGCTCAAAGTAGAGTTGCAAGTTCAGCAACAATGCATTGAGAAGAACCAATCGCTTGAGAGTGAGATTACTCAACTGAAAAGCGATCTTGATATAATAGTTAAGAGAAAAGCTGATCTGATCACTAGACTTGCCAAATCAAAGTAGCTTGTCTCATCATTATCAAAAGCTTCAAGAAAGTTGGATAATGTGACTGAGGTAACAAGAATGTTTGGTGAAAAGACCGGTTTATGATGCAATAAATTCGGTAAACAACCAAATAAATCTAATGTTACGAAAAACAACAAAGGAAATGGTGTTTTGTTTATTGAGAAAGGTTCACAAAGTCAAACGCTGAATGAACCAAGCGACAATGGTACGAGGCCTAATGAGAAAGCCAAAGCTGACTCAGGCAAGGGAAAGACAAAGGCAAATGATTCACAAAGAAAGGTTCATCCAAACGCTCAAAAGGCTAACGATAAACTAACCACTTTGAATCAAGCGCTAAGCGTCTAGCGCTAAAAGTGCAACCCAAGCCAACGCCAAGGAAATACCAGTGTCAATATCCAAGACAGTCAAGATCATATTATCGATACTATGATGATTATGATTATGACTATGATTATGACTACTATTATAGTCGAGGATAATATTATACACCCAAAAAGCACACACAACACAAGGTGAACAAAAAGTACACACTACATGATGTGAAACCCAAGAAGGCCAGTATTCCTACAATGAACACTAGGCAAATATGGGTTCCTAAAGTTCTAATTTAAACCAAAGTTACTAACGCTGAAGAACCCAAGACAACATGGGTACCTAAGAAGAATTAGAATTGTCTTTTAAATGCAGGTACCTAGAGGCAACACCGATACTTCAGTTTGGTACATCGATAGTGGATCGTCAAGACACATGACGGGTTCCAAAGATCTCCTAATCAACTATCAAGCTACCAACGGTCCTCAAGTTATATTCGGTGATAACTCGAAAGGTAAAACCAAAGGTATAGGTATCATGCATAGGGGGAACAACATGATTAGTGATGTATATTATGTTGAGGGTCTTAAGCATAATTTGTTAAGCATTAGTCAATTTTGTGATAAAGGCTTTGAAGTAAAACTTTCAAGCGA
The DNA here is from genome assembly GCA_019426215.1 of Buddleja alternifolia. Classification (NCBI taxonomy): domain Eukaryota; kingdom Viridiplantae; phylum Streptophyta; class Magnoliopsida; order Lamiales; family Scrophulariaceae; genus Buddleja; species Buddleja alternifolia. The sequence goes on along the minus strand of CM033393.1, from coordinate 27,605,424 downwards.
CTTTTGCTATGTTAACGACGCTAAGACTAAGTCTACTAAATTAAGAGGAAAAATAACAAACAATGTGTATTTAGTAGATTGGGATTCTACAATTGATAACAACCCCACATGCTTTATAGCTAAAAGTCAAAATGAATTGGGTTGGTTATGGCATAGAAAAATGAATCACCTCAACTTTAAGGCAATCTTTCAGTTAATATCACTAAATCTAGTGGAGGGATTATCTAAGGGTTCCTTTCAGAAGAATCGCTTATGTGATGCATGTCAAATGGGTAAACAAGTTAAATCATCTTTTTAAAAGAAACCATGCCTATCTACTTCTAGAGTTCTTGAACTATTGCATCTAGATTTCTTTGGTCCTATTCAAATCATGAGCGTTAGTGGTAAAAAGTACTCGCTAGTAATAGTTTATGATTTCTCTTGCTATACATGGGTAGAATTCCTAGCGGCCAAAGATGAAACTAGTATCAAGCTCACATCACTAATTCATCAATTGCAAACTTATAAAGATTTAAAGGTGACAAGAATTAGAAGCGATAGAGGAACTGAATTTACTAACCAATTTGTTGAGAAATTTTGTATAGACTTTGGAATATTTCATGAGTATTCTGCTCCTAGAACACCTCAACAGAATGGAGTTGCCGAGCGACGGAACAGAACGCTTAAAGAAGCTGCTAGGACTATGCTTGCAAAGTCTAAGCTGCCTCAAAGGTTTTGGGCCGAAGCCATCAACACCGCTTGCTACACTTAGAACCCGTGTATGATCAACAAGCGACATGAGAAGACTCCATATGAGTTGTGGAAGGGACGTAAGCCTAACGTTTCATATTTTTATGTATTTGGTTCAAAATGTTTCATTCATAACAATGGATCCCAAAACCTAAAGACATTTGATCCCAAAGAGGATGAGGGAATCTTTCTAGGCTATGCTAAGAATGGAAAGAGTTTTCGCATCCTAAATAAGATCAAATCGAAGGTTGAAGAGTCCATTCATGTTGTGTTTGATGATGCTAACCAAGAACCGAGTAAGGTTAATCCTGATGATGTAGGAATTGAAGATCTCACTCAACAAGCGTCACAAATCAATCTTGGTGATGATAGTGATGATGATGAGAATCTTGAAATCTTTGTGCCCATTCCTAAGGATACTCGTGAGGTTAACAATGGTGATACTGTCAGAATTGCTGGTGATCATGAAGAAAATGATCATCAAGAGCAAACTGGAACTGTGAATGATGCAGCGACTGCGCAAGAGATAAATGAGGGTCAAGCGATTGACAACCAAGAGTCTCTCAACCCGTTCCAACCAGACCGCAAATGGCTTAGAGATCATCCACCAGAGCTAGTAATTGGAGACGTTGAAGCACCTGTTAGAACTAGGTCCGCTAGAATTAATGAGGCCATGTTCGCAAGCTTCCTATCTCAAATGGAACCAAAGTGATTCAAGTTGGGTAGAAGCAATGCAAGAAGAGCTTAACCAATTTGAGAGAAGCAAGGTTTGGACGCTAGTACCAAGACCAACTCACCAAGGAGTTGTTGGGACTAGATGGGTTTTTAGAAACAAGATGGATGAAGATGGTATTGTTATAAAAAAACAAAGCCAGATTAGTCGCTCAGGGTTATTGTCAAGAAGAGGGTATTGATTTTGATGAGACGTATACCCTAGTAGCCCGTCTTGAAGCGATTAGGATGTTCCTAGCATTTGCCGCATTCAACAAGTTCACAGTATACCAAATGGACGTGAAGAGTGCTTTCCTGAATGGTAAACTCCAAGAAGAAGTCTATGTGGAGCAACCTCCAGGATTCATCGACAACCATGGCAAAAGTATGGTCTACAAATTGGATAAGGCACTCTATGGCCTCAAACAAGCACCAAGAGCATGGTATGACACTCTCTCTATCTTCCTTATAGGTAAAGGCTTTTCAAAAGGCAGCGTTGATACAACGTTATTTAAAATTACCCATAATGATGATATTCTCTTAGTCCAAATTTATGTTGATGATATTATATTTGGTTCTACTAATAAGCGATTGTGTGAGAAAATTTCGAAAATGATGCAAGAACAATTTGAAATGAGCATGATGGGTGAATTAACTTTCTTCTTAGGATTACAAGTTAAACAACTCCTTAATGGAATATTTATAAACCAAGCTAAATATACAAGAGATATGATTAAGAAATTTGGTATGGAAAATGCATCATCTTCAAAAATTCCAATGAGCCAAATGCTTAAGTTAGATAAAGATGAAAGTGGGAAAAAAATTGATATCACTAACTATAGAGGTATCATTGGATCACTCCTTTATCTTGCCGCTAGTAGACCTGATATTATGTTTTCGGTATGCATGTGTGCATGCTTTCAAGCTGATCCTAGAGAGTCACACTTAAATGCTACCAAGAGAATCCTTAAATACCTAAAAGGCACACAAAATGTGGGCTTATGGTATCCAAGGGACTCTCCTTTTGAACTAATTAGTTATTCAGACGCAGATTTTGCAGGATGCAAAATAGATAGAAAAAGTACTAGTGGTACATGTCAATTTCTAGGTGATAGACTAGTTTCGTGGCATAGTAAGAAACAACAATCCATAGCGACTTCTACCGCTGAGGCAGAATACGTAGCCGCTGGGAGCTATTGTGCACAAATCCTTTGGATGAAGCAACAATTTAGAGATTATGGAACGATCTTAGGTCATACCCCAATCCATTATGATAACCAAAGCGCTTTAGCTATGACCCAAAATCCTGTCCTTCATTCTAGAACCAAACATATTGACATTCGATACCATTTCTTACGTGATCATGTTCAAAAGAAAGATATCTCCATGCACTTTATTGGAACTGACAAACAATTGGCAGATATCTTCACCAAAGTGCTTAACGAACAACGCTTTCTCACTTTGAGAAGTGAATTAGGTATGATCGATTTAAAAGCTTAAATCATATAGCATTATATTTATAGGCATATAATTTAGGGGGAATCCACTTTATGTTTATGTCTAAAGCGTTTATCAAAATCTGAAATAAGTCATCAATTTTAGGGGGAACTTTAAAATTGTACTTGTCTCAATATATAAAGCGACTGTGATAAAAAATGACTTTTAAAATTTTATGCATTGATCAGTAACGCTTATCTTTATGCATGACAAAAATCAATCTTCAATAAATGAAAATGTCTTTTATAAATTCAAGCGATTGATTTTATCTCAAACTTTAAGAAATTAAATTCTGCTCTCAAAATGACTTCAGCGTTAAAAAGATTCCCACTTTAACGCTTAGTGAATTTCTCTAAAAATCATGCATAGTTTTCATCGCTAAAAGTAACGTGTGGATAAGTCCAAAAAATCGATTTGACAACTGCTCACACGTGCTTATCAAATCAAACTGACGGTTAATGATTCCTATCTAAAAACTAGGCGGTTCAGTAACTGCACATGTCTGAGTATGTGTCAGTGTACTATCAGGCGCGTGCATTTCACGCTGAAAATTTTAAAAATTCAAACGTTTTCAAAAAGTAACTGCGGATCTGAAAAACTTTATATTTCACAGCAGTTAACCCATTTTACCGTACTTTTTGACATTCGTATTTATGTGTAAACGGCTCAGATTTTTGTTTGTCATTAACTTATGTACACGTGTCATTCATCTACCAGTTAATGAGTTACTTTTGCCTCCTATTTAAACCCTTCAAAACCTTTACAATAAAACTTTATCACTTCCAAATTCCTCTACTGTAAAAGTTCTTTCTCTCTAAAGGCAAAAATAACATCTTTTCCTCTCCTCAACCGAAGTTTTCTTTAGTTCTTCAATGGCACCGAAGTCTTCAAAATCTACTGCTGGAAAATCTTCCAAACTAGAGAAACCAGTCACTATTAATGCCGGTTTTCTTGTTAACTGGGACTATCTATTCGATAACCAGAATTTCCCTCTGAGGACTGTTCTTCCACTCGTCCAGGAGTCTGGTTTGTATGATATGCTAACTACTATTTTCAACTTCTTTGAGGAAGAAATCCTATTCTTCTTCAAGAATGCAAAAATCTCCGACGACGGAAACTCTATTTCCTGCGTCTTTCCTTTTGCCCGTGAGACCTTCATTCTCACTCCTTCTCTGATTTCATCTTTACTGAACTTACCAAATGATGGTGCCGAAGTTGAAACTGTTACTCTTGGAGATGCTACCAAGGTTTGGGCATTGATCAAGAAAGATGAAGTTGAAGCTGCCTATGAACCCAATTTCAAGAAAAACGACATGAAGGATGAATATGTCATTCTTGCAGACATATGTGCCAAAATGATCGAATGCAGAAAGGGAAGCTTTGATAAGGTTACAAACCTTCAATACAAGATGATGGTGGCCATTCTGACCAAACTGAAGATAAATTGGTCACTTTATGTTTCTAATTGCTTCAAGGCAGCGATGGCCAAGTCAGTTAATCCCAAGCCTTACGGGATTGTTTTAAGTCGAATTCTTAGCGCTAGCGGTTACACCAATTCCTCTAGAAAGAAGATCCCAGCGCTCAAGTTTTATGGAAAGAAGATCATCAGCGAGCTGCTCAAACTAAGAAAATGAGGTGGTGCAGTGGTTCCCAAAGATGAGCGTGAGCGACTTCTTGCCGAAGGAGTTGTTCGCAGCGATGATGAAGAGCAAGCGTCTTCGTCTTCATCATCATCTTCATCGAAAAAAGAGGTGGTGGTTAAGAGACCCAAACGAAAGATCGTTGTTAAGGTCGCTGAGCCAGCCAAGCCAGCAAAGAAGCAGAAGCAGAAGTCGGAGCCCAAGAAGAAACAAAAGTCTCCTTCTCCTAAATCTCCCTCTCCTCCACCTGCCTTCATCATCTCTCCAGAAGAAGACGAAGAGGTAGAAGAAGTACCGCTTGCCCGAAGGTGTATTTTTTCATCCACTCCAGCTGCTTCGACAAGCGCTCCAACAGAGCCAGTGCTTGAAAAGCCAGCGAGTGTTCCACCTCCTTCTGATGCTTTTCCAGAAATCAGCTCAGATCCTAAAGCCTATGCTCAATCTGAAAGGCTTTCTCGTGTTCGGGGTAAGTACTTGTGTTAAGCAACGTCATTTATCCTTTCCTCATTAGTTTCCAGTCCCTAACACTAGGATAAAATCTATTTCAGCCGAGTGTGAAGCAAATATTCAGATTGTTCTTAACACTCTTAAGGATTTGCATATTCCCATCCGTGCTGATCCCATTACTTCTTTTCTGGATTTAGATCCAGAAGAAGTTGTTCTGGAGCCTGAGGAAATTGTACCAACCATAGAAACAGATCAAGTGACTGAGACAGTCGATGATAATCCTCAGGGTAAGCATTTTAGTCTTTTTTTTTGTAATTTCTACTTCGTAGAAATTTTGCTTGCTTTTCTCAAGCGCTTACATGTATCAGCTCAAGATGCACCAGACGCTGATGCACCTCCACCTTCAGAGGTTCCCATTGAAGTAGATGTTGATATGGAAACTGTTGTGGATATAGCTAAAGAAGTAGCTCAAGTCCTTCCTGACGCTGAAACTTCACCAGTCAGTGAAGCGACTGAACATGCTGAGCGGTCGATAGAAGTGGCCCTGATTCCAACAAAAGAAATTGCCTTTGTTCCTACTCCAACTGGTTCTCCTCCTCGTGTCATCGAATTCTTTCCTCGCGGATATTCTTCCGAAGTTGAATTTAATTATGACGCTAGAGAACGAGACACTCAGAACTTTGCTGAATCAGAAATCAGCTTTCAAACCACTCTTCATCGGCCTGATGTTTCCAACACTGATAAATTTGAATTCTTCGAGCAATTCGTCGACCTTGGTCTCTACAATCTGGAGCGTCTTCAATCTCGACTTGAGTATATCCGAAGACCAGCATTAAACAAAACAGAATTTGACGAGAAGCGCTTTAATTTCACCGGTCGCTCTGATGAGTCTTTTTATCCTTTGCGCCAGACTAAGATCGTCATCAAGAATCCCCATATGGGTGATTGGTCAAAGAATCCTGATGAAGAAATTCTCAACAAGATCGGATACTCTGCCTATCCCAAAGTCGTTCGTTCTCCTCAAAACGCTCTATCCCCTAAACCTCTAAAACTGTGGAAAGGAAAAGGACCAGTAGTTGCTGAGCATCCCAATCCTATCAATTCATGGATAGAAGATGAAGCCCGTGAATACCTTGCAAGATTATGGGCTGAGGATTACGATGAAGAAACTGTACGTTTTCAGAAATTCCTTGCCGCTAGAAAAGATCAAAAGAAAGCTGACAAGCTTGGCAAGCTATGGATGATGGATACAGCCAGATGGGCTGAAGAGTTTGTTTTACACTTCTATACTCTTGAAGAACTCGTGAGATATTCATTCCTTTTTGAATTTGGAATCGAATACAGACGCCGAGGGTTTGCTACCTTTTTGCTGCAACAGCGTCAGCATATTGCCGGAAATGTTAGCACTCTGCCAAGTTACAGGCAACGAATTGAGAGCTACATTCACCACCATCTAGCCTTATTCAGTCAAGGCGGACGCTATGTGTTTCACCCTGGTCAAGCGTTTGTTCAGCGCATCTTTCCAGATTTGAACGAAGAAGCCTCCACCAGTAAACGGCCACTTTTTCCAGGACAAAGTGAAATTTTTGTCAATGTTTCAAATGAGCATGTTGAGTTTGCTAAACTCCACAGAGATATAAGAGCAGTGATAGAAAATGCACAAGCATTGGACATCACTTTCAACCACTATTCAGGGCTAAACAACTTCCGAGGATACAATCTTCACCCTGTGCTCTTTTGTCAACAAAATATTCAAGTGGCCAAGATGATCTCGCTAATCAGGCCAGTGGACCAGGAAGCAGCTCAAGCGCTAATGCCATTTATTTTGGACTTTTTCAATTCTTATACTTCAGGAATTAATTTGCCGGAAGGCGTGCAACTTGCTCTAAGCACTGAAGAGCGAGAAGACGCTATTTTCTTTATTCCGAAAACTAGCCTGATAAGTCCAAGGCATGTGATGGAAGCGCTTGGCCCACTCTGGGTCATTGCTATTGAATAACCTTCTCCTTCCGTCCAAATAGTTGAAATAGCCAATTCTCTTACTGTGGATGCCGCTCAAATTTACGAAGCCTCTTTTCCAGATCCTTCTAGCACCCCAGTAGTCGAGCCCCCGTCAGCGATTGCAGATCCTTCCATAGATCAAGGGATAGAAGAAGTTCACGCTGAAATTGCTAAAGAGCCTGAAGAGCCATTTATCAGAGATAAAACTAAAGGTAAGGCTGCAGTTTCTAGCTCTTACGGACTTATTCAGTCTCCTAAGCGTTCCTCCTCCGACTCGGACTCGGATAGTGGTTCAGACGCTCGAGATTTCAGAAAAGCAGTATGGAACTCACTTAACAACATTGAGGGTTCTTGCTCAAAGTTTTTGGATACAACTGATAGGCAAATCCGAATTATTTTTGATACTCGAAGCCATGATATCTCAAACGTTGCTAACAAGAGCACAATCGCAATCATGGAAAACATATCTCCTCTAATCGCTGAACTCTCCTCAGAATTCAATCGTCATTTAGCCCAGAGCGCTTCAGCTGATACTGAGAGGCACATCTCTTCAGATGCCGCTGCCCAAAGTATCGCTCAACAAGTTGCTCTACTTGTTGACGAAGTTTAGCTTTTGTGCAGAGATATCGCTGAGTTGAAAACCTCTCTTGATGATGCCAAGAAGGGGGAAAAAGAGAAAGAAAAGCATCAGTCGTCCAAAGCAATATCTAAAACAGATAATAAACACTGGCGATCAATGTTTAAAGAAATAGTGAGCATAAAGAAGATGCTAACTAAAAAGAGAAAGCCAAGATATTATCTAGGAAAGTACTTGCTTCCAGACTTGGACGTCGAATTTTTGGAGAGTATGGGATTTCATCCTTTTGCCGGACCACTTAGACGACCTATCAAATGGAAATCATCCAACGATAGAAGACAAGACTTCTATCACGACTTAATTCATGAAGTTAGTATTCCGCCAAGGGAATGGGTGGAAAGGTTGTTGGAATTAAATGAAAGTGCAAGAAAACGAAGACATGACTATGATGAACTCCAACATACCACCATGATAGATATTGATCGACTCCTTATGGACTTAGCAAATGAGATCTATCCAGGTGAAGAAAGAGCAAAGCGACAGAAAAAATGAATGCTTTATTTTGCTTTGTTATCACTTTCAATTATCTTATATTCAGTGTAAATCATGTATGCTTATCTTTCTACATAAATGAATGACTTATCGCTGAAACAACTTGTTGAGGCTAATCTAACATTAGCTAACCGTACTAACTTTCCAAACGCTAACTTATATCTTTTTTGGGCTTTTCTTTAAACTCTTAAATCTATAAAAGGGTTATAAGAGTTAAAAGTCTTGACATCATCAAAAAGGGGGAAATTGTTAGGAAATTTCATGTTAGATGTTCTGATGATGACAAGATAGGATTTTATGTTAGACCCCAAATATAATGTAAGTTTTTGTTTTAATAGATCTATGTATAAGCGCTTGAAAGTATGTAATTTTTTATTCGGCTTGTAATTTTTATCTTTATAGATTTTAGACTAAGTATTAGATACCGAATCGCTAATAGAATTCTGGGTGAGTCTATTAGAGAAGAAGTTGAAGATCAGCGTCTGAAGTCAACTGAAGATGAAGATTTGTTCTTAGCTCCTGTCAAACGCTAAAGGACTATTTCAGGATTCATGAATCAAGCACTCAAAACATTATAGCGATATGTATCAGATTCACCTGAATTAAATCCTCAAGTCATGAAGGACTTCAATGCAATCATTCAAGGGACATTTATTTCCAATGGGAAATAAATTCAAATGCATTAAATGCCTGATAAGAGCATTAAATGTGATAAGCTATTATGACTTGTGGACAAGCCACCTGGGACCACCAGCCTAATTTGGGACAGTTTCTCTTCCAATGGCTAGCTCACCGCACTCGAGACATCTATCCGTTTTCTTAGGTCATTTGCTCTTACGACCATGTTCTAACTTCTTTGAAGTTCTTATGGATACTTTGTTTTGCCTTTTCCTCTTTCCATCACGTTGATCATCAAATGTATCACTCGTTAAATAGATAGAAGAATCCCTCTTCTTGTTCGTCCTAATACGAGCTTGCTCGATTTCAAGCTTCTCAGTCAACCCAGCTAATGAACAATCGATATCATTGATATCAAAGTTCATGACGAAGTAGTAGAAGGAGTCAGGGAGCGATTGTAAGATGAGATCAACTTGAAGATGAATATCCATATAGAAATGCATTGACCGAAGTCTTTCCATTAGGGTCATCATCGTGAGAACATGGTCTCCCATATTCTCTTCCTCTCTCATCCTCGCTCTGAAGAGTTCTTTTGATATAAAATATCTTACGGTCCTACCGTGCTCTCCAAACATTTCTTCCAGGTGAAGAATTATGTACCTTGCATTGCTCATTGTGTCATATGAACTTTGTAGCTCACTACACATTGAGTAAAGAATGTATCCTCTAGCTTTATAATTTTCACAAGTCCAATTAAAGTGAGCCAGTTGAACCTCTTCATCCTCATTCCTCTCAGGAATTACAGGACGATTTTTTTCCAACACATATTCAATCGACTCTTCACTCAGGACATTCCTTAAGATTGCGAGCCATTGTATATAGTTAGGACCAATCAAAACATTTCTTTCGAGTAATTTTGTTGGTCCCAAGTGGCATACGAAAGGGTCTAGAAGGGGGGGGGGGGTGAATAGACCCTGAAGTCTTTTCGACTTCAAAAAGATTCGTATTAAAAAATTATGGTTTTGGACGCTTGAAGTGTCTAACGCTTGACTTAAGTGTTCACTTAAAATCTAGGCGCTTTGGTGAAGCGTCTAACGAAGACTGTTTTTAGGAAGTTAACTTAGATTTCAAGACTTGAATACTACAACCAAATAGGTTTGAGCGTTCACTTCTTTGATCAATGTTAGCACAGCGGAATAATTTTTGGAGTCTTCTCTTTGAAAGCTTTAGCGTCACAGAAAGTGTATTTAGTTGCTTAGCGTTTGATTAAGTTTTACTTTATCAGTTTATGATATGACAATATGAATGCTGAAAGTAAAGTAAAGAACAATATTTGTAAGGTTCGTTGGGTGGTGTAATCCCAACTACGTCCTTCTTCTCCTTGAACACTTGGAGGCAATCCACTAAAATGATTCTCAAAGAATCACACAGAATCTTCTACAAATTAGGGAGAGATGGATGTCGATGACTTGAGCTCCTTGATCACACAGATTTCTGCTCCAAATCACTTCAATCCCCTTGCTTCTTTCACCCAGAAATATGGCAAGTATCCAACTTCGACTTCACACCGATCGCGAGGCTTGGATAGGGGTTTTTCTAAAAGGTTTGTTTGATTTTGATAAAGTTCAAACAACTAGAAATATCTCAGTAGTAATGTGGGTTTCTTCGAAAAGAATGTTTGAGATATTGGTTGACTGTCTCAAGATTTGAAGAAAAGCAAAGAGAATATTTTCTTGAATTTCTGGCTTTTCTGAGATTGTAAGGAACGAGACTTCAATGCAACAGCAATTTGACTTTTTAATTGTTCTCTATGTTTGGCTTGTTGTTGAAGTCCTATATATAGGCATTCTCGGAAAAAGTGTCCGTGTGACACATGCAAGAGCGCGTGTCTCTCACTTCCGCGAGTGAACAACTTTTGTCCATTTTCCTGAAAATCTGCTGCACAAAAGTTGGTGCTGCAGTCTTTGAATAGTTGACAGTCCAATAAGGTGGCTTCGCCGTACGTCTGAAAGTGCTTATCACATTTAATGCTCTTATTAGCATTTAATGTATTTGAATTAAATGCCCGTTGGCACTTAATGCATTGAGAATATTTGCATTAAACTCCTTCTGTACTTAGAGATAAATTCAAGTGAAATCAGTCATTGATAGACGCTTATTCAACCTTGAATCACTTCTATCCTATAAGGTGGCGCTTGGTGTAGCTGGTCATTCTAGACGCTTGGAATCTTAATCTTTATTCAGACTTCAAGCGCTTGAGTCTTCAAATTTTACTTTCTGATATACTCACTCAGAACATATCAGACGCTCAGTCTAAGACAACTTAACCTAACAATCTAGAATAAAAATAAAACAAAGCCTATTACAAATCTAACGCTTCAAAGCTGAAAACAAACTTACATATTTTGGGGTCTAACAAAAAATCCTAATTGTCATCATCAAAACATCTAACATGAAATTCCTAACAATTTCCCCCTTTTTGATGACGGCAATACTTACTCTTTTATAGTTCAAGAGTTAGACAGCCAAAATAAAAGTTAGCTTTGATTAGATACGGTTAGTTAAAGTTAGTTACGCTTCAACGAGATGTTTCAGCTGAAAAATGCATTTTATATATATCAAAGATTACAAGCATTTTTACAACTAAACAAACAAAACATAAGAGACAAGAATATAGATAATGCAAATCGATAAGCTTTAATGACTTGACCTAACTTTGTATCGCTTGGTCATTTCAGCTCGGATCGCTTCAGTCAGATTATCTTCCAAGGTCATCATCGCTTCATGATCTTTGTTGATTATAAGCTTATTTTCTTCTTGTTGTCTCTTCTTGAAAGCAGTAAAGTGTTTATCCCAATCTGTTGGATCAATACCAATATACCTTAGACAAATTCTGAAAGTTTGGATGAAGTCAGACATCTGCCTCTCTTCAGCTAAAATTCTTGGATCTGAAGGTTCTGGGATAGATGCTCTTTGAAGAGGGATGTCAAACTGTTCTAACGTTGCTCTTGTAGGTATTGGTAGATTTAGATATAGTGCTCTTAGAGGTTCCCTTAGTGTTCTACTAGGCGCTCCAGCAGAGTCACTTACTTTAAAAGCAGTTATCCAAGATGGGAGACTTAGCGCAGAAGGAGAGGTGAAGACTTGACGCTTAAGAGGCGGAGGCTCTTGAGCTCTTGAACTAGACGCTTTCCTCTTTTCTCCTTTCTTCTTCTCTTCCCCCTTATTGCCATCATCAGATTTAAGAAAATGTTCCGTAAGTAAACTGACCTGATGAGCAATTTGAGACATAGAGTCTGTAATGTCGTCTAAGCGCTTGTCGAAGCGTTCCTGTAGTGCGAGAAGCTTGGCGCTGATAGCATCATTCAGAGATGTCTCTAGGGTTTCGAGGCGCTTTTCTAACTCTTCTTTCATGGCTAGTTGGTTGGCGTGAGTGGCATCATGCATGTTTTGAAAAACTTGTCTGCACTCACCAACAGCCGCTTGAGCCGAGCTACGCATATGAGCAATCTGAGCGCTCATAACGTGAGACTCAATATTTGCCAAATCTTCTTTAATCCAGTGAAGGGATTCTTCATTCAGAGTAGCATGAGCACTGATATCCTCCAGAACGGATTTGAGCAAAGGACCAAAAGATTGACTCTCATCTGATTGAACCGCTTGAGAAGTCGGTCGCTTGAATCTGGATGAGTGTTTCAGAGAGTCAAGGGGAGCTCGATATGCTGGATCAAAGACAGTACCTCGTATGTCAAGAGAGATAGATCCTCAACAATATCAGCAGTAATAGGTTCAGGAGCGTCAGGAATATCCTCCGGTTGAGACGCTTAAACAGGTTCTTCAGCAGACGCTGGAAAACTGGCAACTTCAGAAGTGGACGCTTCAATTGCCTTAGCAGGGGCTTCCTATAGCGTTGACTCTGTTTGGCGAAAGTCATCGAATTGGAAGTTCCAATTTGCTAAATCGGCAAGAGACGTGGACGAAGCTTCCAAGAGTTCAGTGAGTCTGGATTTAGAACAGCAAAAACCAGAAATAAATGTGCGAAGAGGACTATCAATGGCCCTGATGTACATGGGACCAATGATATCAAGCACATGATAGAAAATCCAATCAAGCAGTCAGAGGGAAGAGACTTGAGACGCTGATCGTCAGGCACGTAAGCAGCATAATACTCTTGTAAATATGGATAGATTGCTTGAGCTACTCCCTGATTTCTTTCTAGCAGTGAGAGGACAAACTCATAATGATTGAGTACCTCTTTGCGGATAGAAAGGAGCAGTGGATATCCTCGAAATGCATTGATGACGGAGCCGTTCCATTGTCTGAGATTGGCAGTGAAGATTTTGTCGAAATGATATAATGGAGTCATAATCTTCACCATCAAGTTAAAATTATCTTCACAGTAGCTGGGAGCGAAATTCAGGCTAGTAATTTGAGTACTGCCGCTAGTAGACGCTTGAGCGTTGAAATGTAGAGGAGTAATGGACAGTCTGTGAAGCTCTTGACGCAAACATTGTTCAATTTGATGTATAATTAGTGGGAGCTTGAGAATAGGTCCAACTCTCTGTTGACGCTTCTTCAGGCAATACTTGGCGAAATGACGCTTCTTGTCATGCATGCCTATGCTGAACAAATGGGGAGCTTGAACTAATTCTGAGAAAGTGTACTTGTTTCCCACGTACGCTTCAACCCAATTGACTTCGTTCATGCAGTAGTCTGTGCCAGCATTGACAATAGCTCTAATGCCTTCATGTTGAATATCTCTGATAGATTCAAAACGATATCTATCGGTCTGATAGTTAGCATTCCAGATGCTATCAAAATATGCATCAGCTTCAGTCTGGATCAGATCTGTGAGAGATTTGAGACGCTCACCGGCTTGAACTGCTTTATGTTTCCATAGGCGAAGTGGATTGACCAAAGCTAGATTTTTAGGACTATTCGCAATATGAGGAAAGTGTGTGTAGCCTTCTCGGTTCAAGACTGCCTCTGATGGATTGAGAAAGCTAGGGCGAAGTGGCTCATACACACGAATATTGTAGTCTCTGAGAGCAAAACCTGTAGGCTTGCTGTCGCCATAGTCGAGGTAATACGCCAGATCCACATCACATCTAGGAGTTGTTCCTCCTTGTCTGTCTTGTTGAAGAATGAGAGAGAATGGTATTTGACCAGGAGTTTTTTGTAGTTCAATGGCCCTATAATATTTTCTCTCAATTTTTGTCATCTCAGTGTTAAACACTATATCCCTGATTTTATTGTCGATATCAATCAGCAGGGCAATCTCATTCTCAGCAGTAATATATCTATCTTCATTATATCCGGCAGGAATGAAATCTTCTTCGAGTGTTGGGGGCATGTATTTGATTGAATGATCAATCGTCTTCAGCGTGTCTAGTTGGAAGAAGTGCCTTGGATTTGTAACGTCTTCAGCAACACTCCGACCTTTTGAGCGTGCTTCTGTTATAGCTGGAACAGTGATTGATGACTGAACCTCTTTGAGAGCAGGTTCCTCAGTTTCAATTGCAGCAGCTTCTGCGGCAATGTCTTTGGCAATTGCCACAACTTCTGTCAACTCATCATCTAGGTGGACGTTTGTTGACGCTTCATCAGCAGCTGGAACTAAAGTTGTAACATATAAACTATCCTCTATAAGAGCAGGATCTTCTATAGATGTAGGAATATGAATGCTGTGGGAAGAAATAAACTTACCCTGAGAACTTGTCTCAACATCAACACTTTGAGCGCTTGGCTCAACAGCAACTTGAGCGCTTGGCTCAACAGTCTCAGGCTCTTCAGGAACAGGAGCAGCTCGACGCTTGCTTGTCCTGGAACGCTTGAAGATTTTCTTCACGTTGACTCCTTCAAGAAGTTTGAGCGCTTGAGCGGGAGGAGCAGCAGCTGGTTCATCGAATTCAATTTGTTTGATGATTCCTTCCATCTTCCTCTGCTTGAGAGGTAACTTGTCCTGTGCATCTTCATCAGTTTCCTCATCATTCTTCTGAGGAGCAGGAACAGCTTGTGCCTTGGGCTTTCTAGGAGCCCTCTTTTTAGTAACATCCGGACGCTTCACGGCTTCCTCTTGAGCAGGACGCTCAGCCTCTTCATCAGACGCTTCACGTACAATCTGACGCTCAGAAAGTGGTTTAGCAGCACCACCAACTTTGGGAGGATTGAATAGATTGGTCAGAATCCTTCTTCCCAAAAACTTGGTCTTATTCAGCTGGAGACCAGATGAGTAAATACGGTCTGATCTGTACAGAAGGTCACTCAAAATAAGTCCATACGGTTTATTTGGGGTGTTTAGACAGTCTCGAAACCTTCCAAATATGTACTCACTCCAATTGATTTTGATGGAGAGGAGTATAGCAGTCATCATCTGAAATTGTGTGGGGTTGACCTTATCAAACGTGCCCACTCTGCATTAAATAATCGTACTGCAGAAATTAGCCAACAGTCTGTACTAAGATACCAGATCTTTCTTTTCAAAATGCTGGGTGTGAGTACACCATCGTACGCCCTCATAACTATCCATGCTTCCTTGATTTGTGCCAAAGTGACACTATCCAGTGCATCACCTTTATTAGGAAGATTAAAGTTCTTTGCAATGGAGTCAGTAGTCAATACAAATTCTTTTGCTGGCTCTTTCTTGGACATAGGGAGGAGGCAAGAGATAGACTTTTTGTCCTCCGAGAGTTTTGTAGTCCTCCAGAATGTATCAACATCCGTCGGAAATAAGTATGAGTACTGTGTTAAAAAAATCCTTGAGTCCATCCTTTGTAACAGTATCCATCATATCATGCAGGTTGATCTGGGGTTGATCATACAAGAATTTCCAATCGATAACAAGGCCTTCAGTGACCTTGATGACAGACTCGACAGAAGTAGATGAAGCTTTCTTTGGTGCCATTTTTGAAAGTAGAGTGAACTGAGATTTTCTTTTGCTTTGAGAGAGAGAAATAGAAATTTGCAGAAATCTTTGAGTGATAATGAATGATTTTTCTGCAGAAATTGTGTTTTAAATGACACAGTAAAGAATTTTGAAACTTGTGTTCTCTAGTCTCTGTAGGATTTAAACACGTGTAAGGACTTTTTAATCTCAGCCATAAATTCATTACCTGCGGACGCGAGTTTTGTGTAAGAGTGAGAAGTTACATTTGGTAATTCTCATATATAATGATTTGACATCCGAGTTAAAAAAAAGAAAACGTTTGGTATTTTCAGAGTTGTAGCACACGCGCCTGATGGTACACTGACACGTACACAAACACGTGCTATCTCTGAACCATCATTTTAAAAGTTTTGATTACCCACCAGTTTGATGTGATAGAAGCGTGCGAGTAGAGTACAAAATAGACTTTTGAGTCTACCCACTACTTCAAAAAGCTTGTAAAATTTATGCATGACTTTTTAAAACAAACATTTTATATTAGGTGTTGAATGGAATTGGTTCAACGCTTAACTGATACCACTGGTTGATATATCATTGGAAAATTAGACGCTTAGGATTGAAAAGAATTTTTATGTTTGAGCGTCCAATATTTTATGCATAAGTAATACTGAGCGTTGATGATCATGCATCTGAAAATTTTGATCATTGACGCTTACAGTTATGGTTAAGTACAACTTTAAGGTTCCCCTTAAATTTGATTACTTGTACCAATTAGGAAAATCTTTTAGACATAAATCAAGTGGATTCCCCCTAAATTATATGTCTAATAAAATATGATGCAAAATGTTTAAGCATTTAAATCAACCATACCTAATTCACTTCTCAAAGTGAGAAACCGTTGTTCGTTGAGTGCTTTGGTGAAAATATTTGCCAATTGTTTGTCAGTTCCAATGAAGTGCATGGAGATATCTTTCTTTTGAATGTGGTCACGAAGAAAATGGTATCTAATGTCAATGTGTTTGGTTCTGAAATGAAGAACAGGGTTTTGAGTCATGGCTAGAGCGCTTTGGTTATCACAATGAATGGGGGTTGGGCCTAGGATTATTCCATAATTTCTAAGTTGTTGCCTCATCCATAACACTTGTGCACAACAACTTCCTGCAGCTACATACTCAGCTTCGGTTGTGGAGGTAGCTATAGATTATTGTTTCTTACTATGCCATGAAACTAACCTATCACCTAGAAATTGACATGTACCACTAGTACTCTTACGATCTATTTTGCAACCTGCAAAATCTGCATCTGAGTAACCAATTAGTTCAAAAGGAGAGTCCCTTGGATACCATAAGCCCACATTTTGTGTGTCTTTCAGGTATTTAAGGATTTTCTTGGCAGCAATTAAGTGTGACTCTTTAGGATCAGCTTGAAATCGTGCACACATGCATACCCAGAACATAATATCAGGTCTACTGGCAGTAAGATAAAGAAGTGATCCAATGATACCTCTATAATTAGTGATATCAACTTTCTTTCCACTTTCATCTTTATCTAAGTTAAGCGTTTGGCTCATTGGAATTTTTGAATATGATGCATTTTCCATACGAAATTTCTTAATCATATCTCTTGTGTATTTAGCTCGGTTTATAAATATGCCATTATAGAGTTGTTTAACTTGTAATCCTAAGAAGAAAGTTAATTCACCCATCATGCTCATTTCAAATTTTTCTTGCATCATTTTTGAAAATTTCTCACACAGACGCTTATTAGTAGAACCAAATATAATATCATCAACATAAATTTGGACTAAGAGAGTATCTTCATCACTAGTGATTTTAAATAACGTTGTATCAACGCTGCCTTTTGAAAAGCCTTTACCAATGAGGAAGATAGAGAGAGTGTCATACCATGCTCGGGGTGCTTGCTTAAGCCCATAAAGTGTTTTGTCTAGCTTGTAGACCATACCCTTACTATGATTGTTGATGAATCCTGGTGGTTGCTCCACATATAACTCTCATGATGTATTCCATTTTCTGCACAAAACTTCTCAACAATCTTGTTAGTAAACTCAGTACCGTGATCACTTCTTATTCTTGCAAACTTAAGATTTTTCAATATTTGAAGTTATCGAATAAGCGTTGTTAACTTGTCACATGTCTCATCTTTGGATGAAAGAAATTCCACCCCAAGTAAATCGAGAGAAATCATCTACTATCACCAAAGTATATTTTTTACCGCTTACACTGATCATTTGAACAGGTCCAAACAAATCCATGTGAAGTGGTTCAAGTATTCTAGAGGTAGATAGATGAGGTTTTCTCTTGAACGATGACTTAACTTGTTTACCCATTTGACAAGCATCACAAAGACGATCCTTGTGAAATGGTCAATTTGGTAATACCTCTACAAGATTTTGACTTATAAGCTGAGAGATTGTTTTGAAGTTGAGGTGATTCATTTTTCTATGCCATAACCAACTCGTTTTAGATTCATTTATAACAACAAAACATGTTGGGTTGTTATCATCTGTTGAACCCCAATCTACCAAATATACGTTGTTAGTTCTTTTACCCTTCAATTTAGTAGACTTAGTCTTAGCGTCATTTATATAGCACAGTCACTTGAGAATATGACTTCAAAGCTTTTATCACAAAATTGACTTATGTTTAATAAATTGTGCTTCAGACCCTCAACAAAATAAACATCATTTATCATGATGTTCTCCCTATGCACAGTACCTATACCTTTGGTTTTACCTTTGGAGTTGTCACCAAATACAACCTGAGGACCATTGGCAGCTCGATAGTTGATCAGAAGATCTTTGGAACCAGTCATGTGCCTTGACGATCCACTATCGAAGTACCGCACAGATGTATCGGCTCTTGCTCTAGGTACCTGCAATCAAAAGGGAAGTTCTATTTCTGTTTAGGTACCCATTGTTGCTTGGGTCCTTTAACATTAGTAACATTGTTAGTTTGAATTAGAACTTTAGGAACCCATATTTGCCTAGTCTTCATTGTAGGAATACTGGACTTTTTAGGTTTCACAACGTGCTGTGTATGCTTTTTGGATGTATAATAATATCCTCAATTATAATGGTAGTCATAATCATAGTCATAATCATAATCATCATAGTATCGATAATATGATCTTGACTGTCTTGGATATTAACGCAGGTATTTCCTTGGCGCTGGCTTGGGTTGCACTTTTGGTGCTGGATGCTTAGCGCTTGATTTACAGTGGTCAGACTTATCTTTAGCATTTTAAGAGTTTGGATAGACCCGTCTTTGTGAATCATTTGCCTTAGCCTTACCCTTGCCTGAGTTAGCTTTGACTTTCTCATTTGGCCTCTTACCATTGTCGCTGGGTTCATTTTTTGTTTGACCTTGTGAACCTTTCTCAACAAAGATAACACCCTTTCCTTTGTTGTTCGCCGTAACGTTAGATTTATTAGGTTGTTTACCGAGTTTATCGCATCCTAAACCGGTCTTTTCACCAAATAATCTAGTTACTTCAGTCACATTATCCAACTTTCTAGAAGCTTTTGATAATGATGAGATGAGCTGCTCAGATTTAGCAAGTCTAGCGATCAAATCAGCTTCTCTCTTGACTATTATATCAAGATCACTTTTTAATTGAATAATTTCACTCTCAAGCGATTGGTTCTTCTCAATGCACTGTTGCTGAACTTGCAACTCTGCTATGAGCGTTACTTTATCTCTTGTGAGTGATGAGATAATAGCGAGATCGTTTTGATATATTTTGGAAGCTTCTTGACATTCATTGTAGTATTCTTTGACTTTGTCAAGTAATTCATCATAAGAGAGAGGAATAGATAATTCATTGATTACCTCAGGAGAGCTTCATCATCTTTGGCCATGAGACATATGAGCGCTGAGTCATCTAATGGCTCATCATCATCACTACTCTCCTCTGATGATTCTAAATCTTCAGGTGCGGATGCTGGTTCTGATTCCGCTAGCAAACCTTGTTGACGAAGGTTGCTCCTGAATTGGTTTCTATCCAAGTAATCCTGCCTTGAGGGCTTGGATACGTTTAGATAAGGGCAATTTACCTGGTAGTGCCCCGATTTCCTGCAATTATAACAAAGATTAGTTTTCATCTTTTGTTCATTTGTTAACCTTGCAATGTGTGGTTTTGAGACCACTGGAGCTGAGAGATTTTGAGTAGACACTTGGTACTGAACAGGCACTTGGGGTGAAGGAATAGAATACTAAGGCGCTTGAAACTGTTGTTGCATTGGAGAAGGCGCTTGATATGAACTTTGTCCTTGATTATTGAAACCTTTCCCTTTCTTTTCATATCTCAAGAACTTCCTGAATCTATTCAGCAAAGCCAACTCCTCTTCTTCATTGATATCTAAATTCTTTCCTTTATTGCCCGATTTGCCTTTGATTGATGCTATAAGCGCTCCAGATTCAATTACTGGACTACTCACAACATCACTAGCAGAATTCAACTCGAACTCAAATGCTTTGAGCTCTGAAAAGACGTCTTCTGGAGTTAGGAGATCCAACATATTTGATTCTCTCATAGCAGTTGTCTTCATCAAGAATTTACTTGGTAAACTTCTAAAGATCTTAACTACCATTTCTCGATTCTGCAAATCCATTCCCAACGATGTAAGTTCTGTAACTAGAGCTGTAAATCTTATATCTAATTGCTCTAAAGTTTCATTGGGTAGCATCTTAAATCCGTTAAACTTTTCCTTGGCAATGGAAAGTTTGTTTTCTTTAATCTGAGCTGAACCACCACAAATTGTAGCCAACTTAAACCATATTTCTTTAGTGGTTTTGCACGACGTGATCTTGTTGAATAGGTTGTCATTATCACCAATAGCCGTATATAGAGCGTTATGACCAACATTGTCCAAATTAGCTCTTCGATGCTCATCTGGAGACCATTCTTGTTTCGGTTTTTCAACGTAACCATCTGGAGTGTCTTCCGTGGCTCCAGGCGCTCTTGTGATAACTTTATATATTTTGATTGGCCCATCTGAAATAATATCACACATGTTATCATCACATGAACAGAGATATGTAAATGCTTTGAATTTCCATGTGTCAAAATTTGACTCAGTCAGTTTGGGAACTTTAGCAAATGCCATGTTTAAAATCTAAAGCAACTAAGTTTGAAAAAGGATCTAAACAAGCAGTTATGCTTGGAAATTTTAAAATTTCAACTTTAACCGCTCTGATACCACTTGTTGGTCCCAAGTGGCATACGAAAGGGTCTAGAAGGGGAGGGGTTGAATAGACCCTGAAGTCTTTTCGACTTCAAAAAGATTCGTATTAAAAAATTATGGTTTTGGACGCTTGAAGTGTCTAACGCTTGACTTAAGCGTTCACTTAAAATCTAGGCGCTTTGGTGAAGCGTCTAACGAAGACTGTTTTTAGGAAGTTAACTTAGATTTCAAGACTTGAATACTACAACCAAATAGGTTTGAGCGTTCACTTCTTTGATCAGTGTTAGCACAGCAGAATAATTTTTGGAGTCTTCTCTTTGAAAGCTTTAGCGTAACAGAAAGTGTATTTAGTTGCTTAGCTTTTGATTAAGTTTTACTTTATCAGTTTATAATATGACAATATGAATGCTGAAAGTAAAGTAAAGAACAATATTTGTAAGGTTCGTTGGGTGGTGTAATCCCAACTACGTCCTTCTTCTCCTTGAACACTTGGAGGCAATCCACTAAAATGTTTCTCAAAGAATCACACAGAATCTTCTACAAATTAGGGAGAGATGGATGTCGATGACTTCAGCTCCTTGATCACACAGATTTCTGCTCCAAATCACTTCAATCCCCTTGCTTCTTTCACCCAGAAATATGACAAGTATCCAACTTCGACTTCACACCGATCGCGAGGCTTGGATAGGGGTTTTTCTAAAAGGTTTGTTTGATTTTGATAAAGTTCAAACAACTAGAAATATCTCAGTAGTAATGTGGGTTTCTTCGAAAAGAATGTTTGAGATATTGATTGACTGTCTCAGGATTTGAAGAAAAGTAAAGAAAATATTTTCTTGAAAATTCTGGCTTTTCTGAGATTGTAAGGAACGAGACTTCAATGCAACAGCAATTTGACTTTTTAATTGTTCTCTATGTTTGGCTTGTTGTTGAAGTCCTATTTGTAGGCATTTTTGGAAAAAGAGTCTGTTTGACACATGCAAGAGCGCGTGTCTCTCACTTCCGCGAGTGAACAACTTTTGTCTTTTTTCCTGAAAATCTGCTGCATAAAAGTTGGTGTTGTAGTCTTTGAATAGTTGACAGTCCAATAGGGTGGCTTCTCCGTACGTCTGAAAGTGCTTATCACATTTAATGCTCTTATCAGCATTTAATGCATTTGAATTAAATGCTCGTTGGCACTTAATGCATTGAGAATATTTGCATTAAACTCCTTCTGGACTTACAAATAAATTCAGGTGAAATCAGTCATTGATAGACGCTTATTCAACCTTGAATCACTTCTATCCTATAAGGTGACGCTTGGAATCTTCATCTTTATTCAGACTTCAGGCGCTTGAGTCTTCAAACTTTACTTTCTAATAAACTCACTCAGAACATATCAGACGCTCAGTCTAAGACAACTTAACCTAACAATCTAGAATAAAAATAAAACAAAGCCTATTACAAATCTAACTCTTCAAAGCTGAAAACAAACTTACATATTTTTGGGTCTAACAAAAACTCCTAATTGTCATCATCAAAACATCTAACATGAAATTCCTAACAAATTTCATAAGTGGGTTTGTCATATTTGAGAGAGATAAACAAGAAAATAATTGCAAAAATAAATCCGATTTATTAGATTACTTGTTTTGACTTAACCAAGAAAAATTAAGGACTTAAAAAATTTATCTTGGCTCCCACTGCATTTTTCGAATCCCACACTCCCATGTGAAAATCGGGAATCATCATTGGCATCGATTCCACAGCAGGTATTGAGGTCCTCAATTAATTAAATAGGTTGCAACCTAACCGGTTTCTGGTCCATTAATTATTTGAAGTGATATCTAATATCAATTTATCCAATAAATGTTTCAATACGTTTCCCCATAATTCACCAAACCGCAACCCATTCGATTTCTAGGTTCGTGAACTACCCGAGTTTATCCCACTAACTCCTATAATCTAGCATTTGAATTTCACCTTGCAACCGAACAGGTTTCTGGTGTGAAATATGTTTCGATTAAGGCATTTGCATACACTTTATGAAATTTCAAATTATTTCTAAATGTATAAGCCTCATAACTGGGAAGCATTACACATTTATAGTAATTCTAATTTTAGAAAGCTTAGTGGAGGGTGAGAATGTCAAACATCCTTTTCGAACTCGGTATAATTTATTTAGGAGAATTTAATTCGTCAAAAGATTTTGGTCTCACTTTGCACATTATTCAATTTATATAGCGCTTTATTCTATATTGATCATGCATAAAAATACTACTAATAATCATGCCTTTTAATATAAATAAACATAGAATTTAAATAAATGAATAAATAAATTCATCACTTGATCATGGACTTTTACTAGAGGGCCCGAGCCAATGGGACATCACAAAAGGCATAGATTCAACCTATTAAACATTCATTGGCCTTTTGACTTTATCAACTTTGAACTATTTTATATCGATTCCTAAAACAACTCATGCATTATTTCTAAGAATATAATAAATAGATTCAAATTTGATAACCCATAAAATTAAAGGTAAAACATATAATCCTAAGTCCATGATTAGTGTTTTAATCATATAAGACAAGCTCGCATCAATTAATACATGCTCGCAACATTTAATACATGCTCGCAATATTAAATCACTTATGTTGATTATTAAAATTTTAGTCCAACTAAAAAGTCCCTTATAAAATTTCTTATGATTTCACATATTCACTAGATGACTTAGATGTACGAAAATAAGAATTAAGTGCATCTACTTTTAATTAAAATAATATGAACACATAAAATATGGAATTCTATATTTTATTTTATTATGATTTAAACCCATCAAAAATTGGAAATACTTTTATTTGATCAAAGAATTAATTATTAATCTCTAAGAAAAATAATTTATATTCCTTATTCAAAATGAAGTAATTTCCAAGTCAAGGAAAAAATAATAATATTTAATCCATACATCAATTATTAATCTCCAAGAAAAATAATTAATTAGTTCTAATTAAATTTTATATTCCAATTAATCTCATTGGGCTCGATTTCATCAAACTCAAGTCACCATCCTTTTGGTCCACTTGGATTCAATTTAATTGGGCTCAAAATAATTAATTAGAACAACATTCACGTTTATTAATTTCTTATTGGGCTAAATTTAATTTAAGTCCAAATCACCAATCTAATTGGCTCATTTAGATTTAATTAGATTAAGTCCAAACTAATTAACAAATTAAAATTGGATAATTTCAATTGGGCATGATTTAAATTATTCGGGTTATCATTCTTTTACCCAATTAATTAAAATCACCCAAAATTCAAAAAACAATTTCGAACCAAACATAGCCCATTTTACGACCCGAATCCATGACCCGGATCAACGAATTGGGTATCCAAACCCACGACCCGTCGAGCTACGATCACGCGTGAACAGTGCGCGCGCGGGTTTTTCTCGGGGCTTTCGAGCCGCATTTTTTTTCAGTATTTTTTTATTTTCAATATCATCAAATATCCCCAAATTTACAATAACTAAAAATCAAAAAACTAGGCAAAAAACCATAAAAGGCAGATTTAAGAAAAACATACAAACATGCTTCAAAAACACATAACATGCAATTCTTAAATCATGTAAACAAGATCAAATATGCAAATCAGAGATTGGCTCTGATACCACTGTTGGGTTTCGTTCGAAAAAGCATAAACGCAGCGGAAGGGATTTCAAATATTAAAACGAAAATCCAATTGGTATTCTAATTCGCATAATTGAATCTAAAAGCGTATAACGAATAAAATATACTCGTTAATATGAATATGATGATCGATAAAACCTTCTTCTTCTCCAAACTCGAAATATTGAAGCTTCCAAATCTTCAATCTTTTGGTTTGATTCTTCAAACTTGAACTTGATCCGAATAACAAAAATACGTCGTCTCTAAATCGTCACGCACGGATCAACAAACAAAAAATCTCCTTTCTTCTTTCTCTATGGTCGATGGCTAGGTATAGAGGAGGGGAAGAATATTTTTCTTTCTTTTGAGAGTTATGAGAGTTGTGTATTTTCTTCTTCTCTTGTTCAAAGTCAACGAGTCTTTATATACCTCATGACTTATTGGACAAGTCAAAACAAAAGAACCCTAATATGTGGCCTCTCAAAGACGCCATTTTGAGGCCTCATAGGCGTCCAATTGGACTCCTTATTTAGCCCCGGGATTTGTTTTGTTTAATTAATTTCTTATTTCAATTAATAATTTATTATATCCAATAAATCAATAAATTAATTAAATAACCAAATTAATTAGATAAATTAATTTATTAATATATTTCACAAGGAAATTAGTTAATAATTAATCTTATCATTATAATTAATTATTTCATCTAATGAATAATTAATTATTTAATTTATCCAATAAATTAAAACTCCCAGAAGAAATAATAGAAATTCCTTTTTCTTCATTTTTCTTTGTCAATCCTTTAGTGCGACTCTTTAGGTTCGTTTCGTTTGGCAATGAGAGGAAATCAAAGGAAGTGGGTATCACCTAGCCAGTCACGTGGCCCACTTCATAACCCAAACGAAAACGAATGATAGGATCATTCCGAAACCTTCCAATCGTAAATACCGTATATGTATAAACCCTTTGTTCACGTTCCCCGGTCAAGTGAGAGTCATGGTTATGTCAAACTCACTAGACTTGACCATATATATAAATCATAATAAATACGAGATCATTGAGATCGATTTAGTGCCAAGCACAATCGTCTCGTTTGCTTTGGCCAAAGACTTTTATCTCTATTTATCTATAATTACATAGGGTACATACTCATTCACTTATGAGAGAACAAATCCCATATTAGATATCTGCTAAGATTACCACTTGCCCATCAAGTCCGCATTTCAAGGTTGACCCCACCAAAGGGTGAATTGGGTCTAACTACTCTAGTGAAAGACTTGACGTCACAAATGCATTTTCAGCTTGATACTTCTGGTCAAAGATTCACATATACCTATTATGCATAGTCAGTTCCGTCATTGACAGTCACAGAGTGAAAACCCATGTGACAGAACCGATGCGAGTCGTGTTTGAACATATCAGTTCCACTGACGTGTCTACAATCTTAATCCCTTATCATCCCATGATACCAGAAATGCACTCCCATGTCGGAGCTAAGATTGTACAAGTATTCGAAGTCTTTATTTGTCCATTAAAGACTTCATATTACTTGCGAACTTATTTTGGTAATCAAGATCGATCTCTCTAGTGCCAATCTTCCTATCCCATAGGAAGTAGAGGGATCGCACTGAAACCATGGACAAAACGTTTTACACAACTTATAGATGCAGATATGAATTAAGTGAAAACTCAATAATGCCTTTTATTTAAGAAGAGTTTAAGTTCAATACAAGATATATGCCCTATACATTCTACCCTCTATGGCATCTAAGGGCATAATCCTCACAGCTACGGGTGTTGCTTTAAGTCAACACCTACAATACCTCGAGAAAACACTTAAGATATCCCCCTTCAAAAGGGTGACTCATTAGACCCCCCAAGGCAACGAAGCTTGCCATACACCCGAACATATTTCTACTCCCGGGTATCCTATACAGTACATCCAGGGGTGGGGGGTCATTATGATGTGCACCCGGCTCGGGCCGGGGGCACCCCCCGTGGGTCCAATCCACGGTTATTATGTTAGTCAAGCCCAAGAGAGCTGACGATCCAATAAGGTTAATTAGGCTATTTTAATGGTTTAAATGCTAATAAGAGATATATTATTAAGCCTAAAGGGCAAATGATAAAGTTGAGCCCATAGTCCAAAGCCCACTAATAGCTCCATATAAATACCTCAGAGGAGCTGATAAATGCTGATTATCTACTCCTCCAGTAAAAATTCACTGGCTAATAAGAGTAACTCCTCAAAAGAACTACAAACAGATTTGATCCCTATTCATCGGGTACGTCGGAAGCTCACTAAAATCGAGTGCAGTCTATACATTCATCAACCCCCAACCTAGTTTGTCGTGTGTTGGATCGGTTCCACCACTCCACATGATCAATCATGTGTTAATCTTTGACTAAAGATTTTTACCATCATCAATACGCTTGTTATTTTAAATTTGTATGATAATAATAAATTGTTATACGTTCATTTAAATAGTTATTTTATACGTCTATATATAAATGGGTATTTTTCTAGAAGTGTAAGATAATTATATAATTTATCTAAGAGTGTATATATATATATATATTCAAAAAATTTGGAATTAAAAATAATAGGTGGACATTGTGATTTTTTGTCGAAAAGTGTAATGATATTTACTCAATAAAATTTTCTTTTAACACACGTTCATTTCCCATTTTTTCCTCAACTCTTTTCCTTTCTTTCTCATGTCTTTTCTTTATATTTTCTTTATTTGATTTTGGTTCAAAAATTTAATTCTCATTGATTTTTACCAAAACGAACTTTTAAGTTCTTTTATCAATTTGTACACTAATCGAATGTGCTACATCGACTAATACTATTTATAGTGTGAGCAACCCTTAGAGAAACTAACTTTGGTGTGCTCACAGTTTTTGTATGGCATTTTATGTTCTTTGAGAAATCAACAAGTGTCAAAATATTCTCTACCTTTCTTCTACATGTTCCTCTCTTTTTCTATCTCCCCTTTCTCTTTATATCTCTCTAAAAAAACATTTCTTTCTCTTTTTTTCAATTGACATAAAATTTATGTTTGCATAATTTCAAGCAACATATATCATGTTGAAAAAAATTCATATTACAAAATAATAAATTATTTATTTATTCTATAATATTTAAATAATTAAAAATAAGCATCGAGTGTGCTATGCCACTAGTGTAAAAATAATGTGAGGTTCTGTAACGGGCCATAAGTGATGCTGTATCATGGGGCCCACTATCCAAACATAAATTTAGATGTGTGCCATTGTGCTAAAGATAATTTGAAGTGTCACTTAAAATTGTATTTTGTTGGCACCAAAGCCTTTTCAGTATACTATTCAAATCCTTAAATTCCTAAATATTTAATATTTGCATATTTTCAAGAACTAAATTTCTAATTTATAAAAAATATCGTAATTATCATTTGTAGTAGATGTAAAAGAGGTCTTTCGAGTTTTTTTTATTTTTTAAATACTAGATTTTCTCATGAAGATGTTAAAAAATTAGAAGACAACAAAAACAAGAAAGGAAATTTAATAGTTCGATGACAAAATATGAATTTAATAGTTTGGTGATTAAAATGAACTTCTACTAATAAATAAAGAAACCGCATGAATCTGTTGGGGATGGTAGGCATCAGAGCATGAAAAATAATCAAGAAACAATAAATCTAAGCCTAAACATGAAGATGAAAAACACGAGGATTTTAACGTGGTTCGGCATAATTGCCTACATCCACAAGTCAACCTAGACTACATCTTTATTTCTCAATGAGTACATCAATGTTTACAAGAGTGAACAATCCTAATTAACAAAGGAAATAATTCCTAAACACAGTAGGAAATAATTCTAATCTAGGACTCAAATATGCCAAAATCCGCCAACTTGCACCCCAAGACAAAAATTCTCGCCAAAAATGCGTACAACCACGCACATCCGCGCCAGGGCGCCACTGGCCACGGGCGCCGCTGGCAGGGCCAGGCACTGCACCGATCCATTTTTAGACTCCTTCTCATCTTTTTGCGATCTCAGGTCAACCCCGACCGTTCTTGGCTCTATTTTGGTTCCTCTTCTTGACCCTATTTTGATCTGACTCCACTAAACCCATCAATCTCCCACTTGAAGACTGGTCAAAATAATCCGAACTCAAACTTGAACCACCTCTTCACTTATTCTAAGTGAACCTTAGTCTATTCGACCCATCCCCAAAAACAATGGAGATCAAACCCCGAGACATTTCCATGTCTCGTCAATTCATTTGTCCTCTAGTGTAGCCCTCTAGACGAACTCTCTCTGTGAACATCTTTCCCCTTTTTGAACCCTCGCCACTACCCTATTCTTTTGGTGATCAGCCAACTCCTGAATACTGTGGCATATCCATCTTGGTACAACTGACCCTCGGATATAGGTTACTTTAAAACCCGAACATGTCACACTCAAACCGCCTCAGTCTACCCGTCCACTGAAATCTTTCCACCAAGGACTTTTTCAACAAAAATCTCGGATCCCTAACATATCTGCTCTCTGCCCCTACATGAGCTATGTCTGACCCCTCTGCCAACTCGGTTTTCAATGGCTAACTCAGGCCACTGACATATCTGCACGAGCCACCAGTTATGTCACATCCCTTTGCCAATAAACCTTATGACTCCGCGACTCTGCCTACCCTACTTCGAATCCTGCCACCAGGACTTTCGACTCCAGAGTCAACCCCTCCCGGCGCCGTTTCCTGTCTTCATGGTTTCTCTCTACGTGGTTATACCTCCACAAGCCTGCCATCTGGTCTCTCGAATACACGGCTCTGCCCTTTCAGTTATCAATTTTGTCACTCTGACCTCTGGCTCGGTGGATTTGCTTTATTGGCACCGTAACTCTGCCCCCTTGATCTAGCAACTCGTTCGCTCCCTCTTGGTGACTCGAATTTGCTCTCTGATCTCTGGCTCTACGAATTTGCCTCTGGAACCACAACTGCACCCACTAGCTTCATATTCTACCCACCCGACAACAAAAATCATCCCCTGCTGCTGCGGATCTTCCTATCGACTGTCACCGCGATTTTTCAACATTTTCTCGTTAACGTTCAACGGGATTACTCTTCTTTGGTTGACAATCTACCCAATCTCATCCTCCTCTGTCATCTTCTCTGGCTTCACCATGACCTCAATTCGTGCTTCTCTGCAATGAAATCGTCGAGCTTGATTATTCTTCCATCTCCTACCATCATTCCCACAATTAAATCCGTGTTTAGCCAAAACCCCTTCCCCATAGATCTAGATTTAACACGAGCATTTCCTAAATCTATAATCTATGGCTCTAATACCAGTTGTTCGGGATGGTAGGCATCTGAGCACAAAAAATAATCAAGAAACAATAAATCTAAGCCTAAACATGAAGATGAAAAAATGAGGATTTTAATGTGGTTCGACATAAATGCCTACATCCACGAACCAACCTAGACTACATCTTTATTTCTCAATGAGTACATCAATGTTTACAAGAGTGAGTTCTCATATTTATAATGGTGGAGAAGTTTAAAACCCTAACTAATTAGGAAAACAATCCTAATTAACAAAGGGAATAATTCCCAAACACAGTAGGAAATAATTCTGTTGGTTCCAAGTGGCATACGAAAGGGTCTACAGGGGGGGATTGAATAGACCTTAAAGTCTTTTTCGACTTCAAAAATATTCGTATTAAAATTAGTTTGGACGCTTGAAAATGTAGGTGCTTGGCTGAGCGTCTACTCGAAGACTGTTTTATAAAGTTAACTTAGACTTCAAGATTTGAATACTATAACCAGTTAGGTTTAAGCGTTCAGTTCTTTAATCAGTGTTAGCACAACAGAATGATTTAAAAGTCTTCTCTTTGAATGTTTTAGCGTTCTAAGATGTATCTTTAGTTGCTTAGCATTTGATTGTGTTCACTTAACAGATTTATGCAATGATATGATAATAATGAAATTGACTGTAAAGTAAAGAACACAATATTTGTAAGGTTCGTTGGGTGGTATAATCCCAACTACGTTATTCTTTTCCTCGAACACTTGGAGGCAATCCACTAAAATGATTCTCAAAGAATCACACAGAATCTTCTACAAATTAGGGAGAGATGGATGTCGATGACTTGAGCTCCTTGATCACACAGATTTCTGCTCCAAGACACTTCTATCCCCTTGCTTCTTTCACCCAGAGATATTGCAAGTATCCAACTTCGACTTCACACAGATCGCGAGGCTTGGATGGGGTTTTTCTAATGGTTTGTTTGATTTTGATAAAGTTCAAACAACTTGAAATATCTCATTAGTAATGTAGGTTTCTTCGAAAAGAATGTTTGAGATATTGGTTGACTGTCTCAGGAATCGAAGAAAAGCAAAGAGAATGTTTGCTTGATTATTCTGGCTTTTCTGAAAGTTTGAGTACTTGAGACTTCAATGCAACAACAATTTAACTTGTAATATGATGGTTGTTTTGGCTTCTTGTTGAAGTCCTATTTATGGGCATTCTTGAAAAAAGTGTCAGTTTGACACATGCACAGGCGCGTGTCTCTCACTTCCGCGAGTGAACAACTTTTGTCCTTTTTCCTGAAAATCTGTTGCACAAAAGCTGGTGCTGCAGTCTGTGAAAAGTTGACAGTCCAATAGGGTAGCTTCTCCGTACGTTCGAAAGAGCTTATCACATTTAATGCTCTTACTAGCATTTAATGTATTTGAATTAAATGCTCGTTGGCAATTAATGATCTGAGAATATTTGCATTAAACTCCATATGGACTTAAAAATAAATTCAAGTGACATTTGGTCGTTTTATAGACGCTCAATCACTATTGAATGATATTTGTCCTAAATCAATGCTTCATATAGCTTGATACTTGAAATCTTCATCTTCATTCAGACTTCAGACGCTTGAGTCTTCAAACTTAACTACTGATAAGCTCACTCAGAAATTATCAGACGCTCAGTCTAAGACTAGTTAGCCTAACAATCTAGAATAAAAATAAAACAAAGCCTATACAAAGCTAACGCTCATAGCTGGTCCATAAATTCTAATAAAATCAAACTTACATATTTTGGGGTCTAATAAGAAATCCTAATTGTCATCATCAAAACTCTAACAAGAAACTTCATAACAATTTCCCCATTTTTTATGATGACAATACTTACTCTTTTATAGTTCAAGAGTTAGACAGCTAAAATAAAAGTTAGCTTTGGTTAGTTAGGGTTTGTTAAAGTTAGTTAAGCTTCAACGAGATGTTTCAGCTGAAAATGCACTTTATATATATCAATGAAAGTACAAGCATTTTACAATCTGAACAAAAATACATAGAGACAAGAATATAGATAATGCAAATTAAAAACTCTAATGACTAGGTTTAACTTTGTATCTCTTGGCCATTTCAGCCCAGATCGCTTCAGTTATTTGGTCTTATAGAGTCATCATTGCATCATGATCTTTGTCAGTTACTAGCTTATTCTCTTCCTTTTATCTCTTCTTGAAAGTAGCAAAATGTTTGTCCAATTATAACGGGTCAATATCAATATACCTAAGGCAAATCCTGAATGTTCGGTTGAATTCAGACATCTGCCTCTCTTCAGCTATAAGCCTTTGATCAGTAGGCTTTGGGATAAAAACTCTTTGAAGGGGGATTTCAAATTGTTCAAGCCTTGCTCAAGAAGGTATTGGTAGATCAGGATAGAGTGCTACTGGAGGATTTCGTAGTCTTTTACTGGGCACTCCAGCAGAAGTAATTGCCCCAGAAGCAGTACCCAAGATGGATACCTTTGCTCTAAAATTTGTGCAGGAGGAGGAGGTATTTGTTGACGCTTCGTCGGCGGAGGAGGATCCTGAGTTTTTGAACTAGATGTTTTCCTCTTCTCTTCCCCCTTATTGCCATCATCAGTCTACATGAAGTGTTCAGTGAGTAGATTAACTTGACTAGCAATCTGAGCCATAGAGTCTGTGAGATCATCAAAGCGCTTGTCAAAATGTTCTTTCATGGATATTTGATTTGCCCTATTAGCGTCAGTCAATGAGGTCTCGAGAGAGTCAATACGCTTATCAAAGTGTTCTTTCAAGGCCAGTTGGTTTGCCCTTGTAGCGTCATGCATGTCTTGAAATTCTTTAAGGCACTCACCAACTACCACTTGAGCTGCAGCGCACATATGAGCAACTTGGTTGCTCATGTTCTGAGACTCAATCTTGGCTAAATCAGTCTTGATCCAACAGAGGGCTTCTTCATTTTGAGTAGCATGATTACTCACTTCCTCCAGAACTGATTTCAGTAAAGGCCCAAAAGTTTGACTCACATCCGAAGGAACCGCTTGAGTAGCCGGTCGCTTAAACCAAGATGTGTGTTTCAGTGAGTCAAAAGAAAGTTGATAAGCTAGATTAAGCGCTGTACCGCGCGCTTCGATTGGGAGATCCTCAGCAATATCAGAAACTACTGCAATAGTAGAAACAGAAGCGTCAGGTTGAACCTCTGGTGGAGACGCTTGAGATGGTTCCTCAGAAGACGCTGGAATACTTGGCATTTCAGATGTTGACTCTTGAGCAATTTCCACAGGTGCTTCCTCAAGCACTGACTCCTTTTCATGAAGGGCAGTGAAGGGGAAATGCAAGCTAGTGAATGGCTCATTTGCATATATATATACATGATGCACTTTCAATAAGGTCAGTTAGTTTCTGAAGTGGAAGGCAACCTTGAATAAATGTGCGAAGTGGACTATCCATGGGCCTGATATAATGGGACCTATGATATTTAGCACATGATTCGGGAAGATCCTGGATGGCGCTTGACAAATGGAAAATATCATGTCTGAGCAGCAGTGCCGTGAAGATCCAATTAGCCTATCTGTTGGAACAGGTTGGAGTCTTTGAGATTCAGGCACATAGGAATTGTAGTATTCTTCCAAGTAGGGATAGAAAGCTTGGGCAATACCTTGATTCCGTTCCAACAATGAGAGGACAAACTCATAGTGGTTGAGCACCTTCTTTCTGATAGAGGGGAGCAGTGGATATCCTTGAAAGGGGTTGATCACGGAATCGTTCCATTGTCTAAGATTGGTTGTGAAGATTTTGTTGAAATGAGAGAGAGGAGTCATGATCTTCATCATCAGGTTAAGATTGTCATCACAGTGGCAGGGATAGAAGTTCAAGCAAGATTCTGGAGAACTGCCACTGGTAGACGCTTGAGCATTGAAGCGAAGAGGAGTTGTTGCAAGTTTATGTAGCGCTTGACGCAAAAATTGCTCAATCTGTTGGCGAACTAGTGGTAACTTGATAACAGGCCCAACTCATTGTTGACGCTTTTTCAGGCAATACTTAGCAAATTGACATTTTTTGTCATGCATGCCTATGCTGAAAGGTATACTGATTACCCATGTACACTTCACACCAGTTGACCTCGTTCATGCAATAGTCTGCTCCAGCATTTATTATGGCCCTGATGCCTTCGTGATGAATGTCTCGGATTGATTCAAAGCGGTATATATAGATTTGATAGCTGGCATTCCAGATGCTATCAAAGTATGCATTAGCTTCTTCTTGAATCACATCCGTGAGAGACGCTGGACGCTCACTGGCATGAATACCTTTATTCTTCCAAAGGCAAAGTGGATGAGCTGGATTTTTATTTTCATCACTGTGTGCTACATGTGGAAAGTGTGTGTAGCCTTCTCTGTTTAAGAGCTCCTCTGTTGGATTAAGAAATTCAACAGGTGTACGCTCGTAGACTCTGATGTTGTAGTCTCTTGGAGCAAAGCCAGTTGATTTGCTATGCCCCGTATCCAGATCGTAAGCCAAGTCCACATCAGATCTAGGAGTTCTACCACCTTGTCTTTCTTCTTGAATGGTAATGGAGGCAGGCATCTGACCATTAGGTTTACCAAGCTCAATAGCCAAATAGTACGCTCTTTCGACCTCTGTCAATTTTGTGTTGAATAGTATATCTCAGACAGATCGGTCATACTCTATCAGCATGGCTATTTCATTCTCCGCGTTAATGTATCGTTCCTCATTGTAGCCAGCAGGAATAAAGTCTTCTTCAAACGGTGGTGTCATGCAATTGATCGAATGATCAATAGTCTTTAGTGGATCCAGCTTGAAAAAGTGCTTTTGTCTACGTCCTCAGCAACGCTCTGACCTTCTAAGCGTGCCTCTATTATGACCTTTGAGGAATGTAGTGGTTGGACCCCTTCCGATGTAGGTTCCTCGGCATCCACTGCAACAACCTCTATGGCAGTATCCTGAGCGATGGCCACTACTTCCATCATATCAACATCCAGATGGACATCGATTGGAGCTTCAAAAACAGCTAAAGAAAGAGCTATAATAGAAGAACTATCTCTCTATAAGAGCAGGATCATCTACATAAGTAGGTAACGAGAAGCTGTGAGAAGAAATAAACTTATCCTGAGAACTAGTCTCAACAGCAACAGTGCATTGAGCGCTTGGCTCAGTAGTCTCAGGCTCTTCAAGAGCAGGGCCAGGTTGACGCTTGCCTGTCCTGGAACGCTTGGAAATCTTTTTGACGTTGACTCTTTCAACGAGCTTAAGCGTTTGAGTAGGAGCAATAGCAGTTGGTTCCTCGAAGTCGATTTGTTTGATAATACCCTCCAACTTTCTCCGCCTAATCAAAGGAATCTTGTCCTCCTCATCTTCATCAGTTTCTTCATCATCCTTGGGAGGAGATGGAATGGCTTGAGTTTTGGGCTTTCGGGGAGCCCTCTTCTTTGTAACAGCCAGACGCTTCATGGCTTCTACTTGAGCTGGACGCTCAGCTTCTTCGTCTGACGCTTCACGCACAACTTGGTGCTCAAACAGTGGTCTTGCAGCACGACCAACTCTGGGAGGGTGAAAGATATTGTTTATAATTCTCTTTCCCAGTAGCTTGGCCTTAGCCAATGGAAGCCCAGAAGAGTAGACACAGCCTAATCAATAGAGCAGGTCACTCAGAATAATCCCATAGGGTTTGTTTGTGGCACTCAAACTGTCCCTAAACCTTCCAAGGACATACTCGTTCCAGTTGATCTTGATGCCGAGGAGTATGGCTGTCATCATTTGAAATTGCATTGGGTTTACCTTGTCAAAGGTACCCACCCTGCACTTTATTATCTTGCTGCAGAAATCAGCCATCAATCGATACTTCAACACTAAATCTTTCTTTTCAAAGTGCTGTTTGTATGGTACATCATCATACACACTCATAATCATCCACACTTCTTTGATTTGTTCTAGAGTAACACAGTCCAATGCCTCACCTTCATTCGGCAGATTGAAGTTCTCGGCAATGGAAGCAGTAGAAAGGATAAATTCTTTTGGCGACTCCTTCTTGGACAGATAGAAGAAGCAAGAGATAGACTTCTTGTCTTCTGAGAGTTTAGCAGTTTTCCAGAAGGTATCCACTTCATTAGAAAATAAGTATGAGTACTTTGTCAAGAACTTTTGAAGCTCAGCTTTGGCTACAGAGTCCATCATATCTGTCATGTTGATCTGATTCTACTCATATAGAAATTTCCAATCCACCACAAGGCCTTCAGTAACCTTGATGGTGTTTTCAACAGTATTCACTGATTTCTTGGGTGCCATTTGAGTGTTTTGAAAGAGATGAACTGAGATTTTCTTTTGAAAGAGAGAGAGAGAGTAATTTTGCAGATAGCTCTAGTAAAAGTGAATTGTTTTTTGCAAAAAATTGTTTTAAATGACACAGTTCAAAATTGTGTTTCTCTCATCCCACTAAGATTTTTTCATGTGTAAAGTTATTGAATCTCAGCCATAAATGTTTTTAACGGCGGACGAGAATTTTTGGTAAGAGAGGAAAGTTACATTTGGTAACTCCCATATATAAAGATTTGACGTCCGAGTGAAAGTTTTAAAAACGTTTTGCATTTTCAGAGTGTAATGCACGTGCCTGATGGTACACTGACACGTACACAAACACATACTAACTCTGAACCGTCATTTTGAAAAGTTTTTGATTACACGGCAGTTTGATGTGATAGAAACGTGTGAATAGAGTTCAAAATGGACTTTGAGTCTATCCATCACATCATTAAGCATGTAAAATTTATGCATGAATTTTATAAACAATTTATATAAAGTATTGAAAGGAATAAGTTCAACGCTTAACATATACCACTTGAAAGATTTAAGTTGACGCTTAAGATTAAATT
The DNA here is from genome assembly GCA_019426215.1 of Buddleja alternifolia. NCBI lineage: Eukaryota > Viridiplantae > Streptophyta > Magnoliopsida > Lamiales > Scrophulariaceae > Buddleja > Buddleja alternifolia. The sequence continues at coordinate 27,568,741 of CM033393.1, read as the reverse complement.
CCTTTTTTTTTTGTTTGAGCGTCCAACATATCATGCTTAAATATTACTAAGCGTTGATGATCTATGTAAAGGAAAGTTTTTTATCATTGACACTTATAGGTGTGTACGAGCACAATTTTAAGGTTCCCTTTAAATTTGATAACTTGTAACAACTTTTCAAAAATCTTTTAGACATAAATAAGGTGGATTCCCCCTGAATCGTATGTCTAATGATTAAGCGTTTAAATCAAGCATACCTAATTCACTTCTTAAAGTGAGAAAACGTTGTTCGTTGAGAGCTTTGGTGAAGATATCTGTAAATTGTTTGTCAGTTCCAATAAAGTGCATAGAGATATCTTTCTTTTGAACATGGTCACGAAGAAAATGGTATCTAATGTCAATATGTTTGGTTCTGGAATGAAGAACAGGATTTTGAGTCATGGCTAGGGCGCTTTGGTTATCACAATAAATGGAGGTTGGACCTAAGATTATTCCATAATCTCTAAGTTGTTGCCTCATCCTTAACAATTGTGCACAACAACTTCCTGCGGCTACATACTAGGCTTCAGCTGTAGAAGTAGCTATGCATTGTTGTTTTGTACTATGCTATGAAACTAACCTATCACCTAGAAATTGACATGTACCACTTGTACTCTTACGATCTATTTTGCAACTTGCAAAATCTGCATCTGAGTAACCAATTAGTTCAAAAGGAGAGTCCCTTGGATACCCTAAGCCCACATTTTGTGTGCCTTTTAGGTACTTAAGGATTCTCTTAGCAGCAATTAAGTGTGACTCTCTTGGATCAGCTTGAAAGCGTGCACACATACATACCAAAACATAATATCAGGTCTACTAGCAGTAAAATAAAGAAGTGATCCAATGATACCTCTATAATTAGTGATATCAACCTTCTTCCCACTTTCATCTTTATCTAACTTAAGCATTTGGCTCATTAGAATTTTTGAAGATGATGCATTTTCCATACCAAATTTCTTAATCATATCATGTGTATATTTAGCTTGGTTAATAAATATGTCATTAGGGAGTTGTTTGACTTGTAATCCTAAGAAGAAAGTTAATTCACCCATCATGCTCATTTCGAATTGTTCTTGCATCATTTTTGAAAACTTCTCACATAGACGCTTATTAGTAGAACCAAATATAATATCATTAACATAAATCTGGACTAAGAGAATATCTTCGTCATTGGTAATTTTAAATAATGTTGTATCAACGCTGCCTTTTGAAAAGAGTTTACCAATAAGGAAAATAGAGAGAGAGTCATACCATTCTCGGGGTGCTTGCTTAAGCCCATAAAGTTCTTTATCTAGCTTGTAGACAATACCCTTACCATGACTGTTGATGAATCCTGGTGGTTGCTCCACATATACCTCTTCTTCGAGTTTACCATTCAGGAAAACACTCTCCACGTCCATCTGATACACTGTAAACTTGTTGAACATTGGATATGCTAGAAACATGCGGATTGCTCCAAGAAGGGTGTCAGCAGCATATGTCTCATCAAAATCAGTATCCTCTTCTTGGCAATATCCTTGAGTGACAAGTCTGGCTTTATTCCTTATTACAATTCCATTCTCATCCATCTTGTTTCTACAAACCCATCTAGTCCTAATAACTCCTTGGTGAGTTGGCCTTGGTATTAGCATCCAAACCTTACTACGCTCAAACTGATTAAGCTCTACTTGCATGTCTTCAATCCAACTAGGATCACATAACACTTCATCCACTTTCTTAGGTTCCATTTGAGATAGAAAGCTTGCGAACATGGCCTCATTGAATGTAGCAGCCCTAGTCCTAACAGGAACTTCAATATCTCCAATAATCTGCTCAGGTGGATGATCACGTAGCCATAGTCTATCAGTCTAGAAAGGGTTAAGAGGTTGGACATGTGCTTGGTTCATTTGCTCAGATGCTTGACTATTCTCTGGCGTTGGCGCTTCAAGTTCACAGATCCTACTTTGCTCTTGATGATCACTCTCTTCATGATCATCAACATATCTTACATTGTTGTCCAAAATAACCTCACGAGAATCTTAGGAGGGGGCACTAAGATCTCATCATCTTCGTCACCTTCATTCATATCTATCTTAGAAACTTGATGACACAGATCTTCAACTCCTACATCATTCATATTTACCTTACTCGGTTCTTGGTTGGCATCACCAAAAACAACATGAATAGATTCCTCTACCTTCGATTTGATCTTGTTTAGGATGCATTAATTCTTTCCATTCTTGGTGTAGCCTAGAAAGATTCCCTCATTCGCTTTAGGATCAAATGTCTTTAGGCTTTGGGATCCATTATTATGGATGATACATTTAGAACCAAAGATGTGAAAGTATAAAACATTTGGCTTACGTCCCTTCCATAGTTCATACGGGTTTTCCCATGCTGTTTGTTAAGCATGCAACGATTTTGAGTGTAACATGCAGTGTTGATCGCTTCGGCCCAAAACCTAGGAGCAAGCTTGGATTCAGCTAACATCGTCCGAGTGGCTTCCTTGAGCATTTTGTTCCGGCGCTTAGCAACACCATTCTATTGGGGAGTTTTGGGAGCTGAATACTCATAATGTATTTCATTCTCTGCACAAAACTTCTCAACAACCTTGTTAGTAAACTCAGTACCGTGATCGCTTCTTATTCTTGCAAACTTAAGATTTTTCAATGTTTGAAGTTTCCGAATAAGCATTGTTAACTTGTCACATGTTTCATCTTTGGATGGAAGAAGTTCCATCCAAGTAAATCAAGAGAAATCATCCACTATCACCAAAGTATACCTTTTACCGCTCACACTGATCGTTTGAACAGGTCCAAACAGATCCATGTGAAGTAGTTCAAGTATTCTAGAGGTAGATAGATGAGACTTTCTCTTGAAAGATGATTTAACTTGTTTTCCCATTTGACAAGCGTCACAAAGGCGATCCTTATTAAATGGTCCATTTGGTAATCCCTCTATAAGATTATATGTTATGAGGTGAGAGATTGTTTTAAAGTTGAGGTGAGTCATTTTTCTATGCCATAACTAACCCATTTTAGTTTCATTTTGACTCTTAGCAACAAAGCATGTTGGGTTGTTATCTATTGTTGAACCCCAATCTACCAAATAGACATTATTTGTTCTTTTACCTTTCAATTTAGTAGATTTAGTCTTAGCGTCGTTTATATAGCAACAGTCGCTTGAGAATTTAACTTCAAAGCCTTCATCACAAAATTGAATTATGTTTAATAAATTATGCTCAAGACCCTCAACATAATAAACATCACTTATCATGATGTTTCCCCTATGCACAGTACCTATAACTTTGGTTTTACCTTTGGAGTTGTCACCAAATACAACCTGAGGACCATTGGCAGCTCGATAGTTGATCAAGAAATCCTTGGAGCTTGTCATGTGCCTTGACGACCCACTATCGATGTACCAAACAGATGTATCGGCTCTAGCTCTAGGTACCTGCAATCAAAAGGGATGTTCTAATTCTGTTTAGCTACCCATTGTTGCTTGGGTCCTTTATCATTAGTAGCATTGTTAGTTTGAACTAGAACTTTAGGAACCCATATTTTTCCTAGTCTTCATTGTGGGAATACTGGCCTTCTTGGGTTTCACATTGTGTTGTGTGTGTTTTTTGTTCACCTTGTGTTGTGCGTGCTTTTTAGGTATATAATAATGTTGTCGATTATAATAGTAATCATAATCATAGTCATAATCATAATCATCATAGTAACGATAATATGATCTAGACCGTTGTGGATATTGACGCTGATATTTCCGTGGCGCTGGCTTGGGTTGTACTTTTGGTGCTGGACGCTTAGCACTTGATTCACTGGTAGAAGGTTTCTCCTTAGCCTTTTGAGCGTTTAGATGAGCCTTTCTTTGTGAATCATTTTCTTTCGTCTTTCGCTTGCCTAAGTCAGCTTTGGCTTTCTCATTTGGCCTCGTACCATTGTTGCTTGGCTCAACAGGTTTGACTTTTTGAACCTTTCTCAACATAGAAAATACCCTTTTTTTTGTTGTTTGCCGTAACATTAGGTTTTTTTGGTTGTTTACCGAATTTATTACATCCTAAACCGGTCTTTTCACCAAATAACCTTGTTACCTCAGTCACATTGTCCACCTTTCTTGACGCTTTAGGCAATGATGAGACGAGCTGCTCTGATTTAGCAAGTCTAGCAATCATCTCAGCTTCTCTCTTGACTATTATATCAAGATCACTTTTCAAGTTGGTTATGTCACTCTCAAGTGATTTGTTCTTTTCAATGCATTGTTGCTGAACTTGCAACTCTGCCTTGAGCGTTACATTATCACTTTTGAGTGATTAAATGATATTGAAGTGATTTTGATATAACTTGACGGCATCTTGACAATCTTTATAGTATTCATTTACTTTGTCAAGCATTTCATCATAAGTAAAAGGATGAGATAATTCAGTGTTTACCACAGGGGACGCTTCATCATCTCTGGCCATGAGACAAATAAGTGCTGAGTCATCCACTGGCTCATCATCATCATCACTACTCTCATTTGAAGACTCCAAATCTTCAGGTGCGGACGTTGGTTCTAATTCCTCTAGCAAACTTTGTTGATGAAGGTTGCTCCTGAATTGGTTTCTATCCACGTAATCCTACCTTGAGGGCTTAGATACGTTTGGATAAGGGCAATTTACCTGGTAGTGCCCTAGTTTCCTACAATTATAACAAAGATTAATTTTCATCTTTTGTTCATTTGTTAACCTTGCATTTTGTGGTTTTGAACCACAGGCGTTGAGAGATTCTGTTGATTAGATGCTTGGTACTGAATCGGCGCTGAAAGAGAGGGTGCAGAATATTGAGGCGCTTGATACTATTGTTGTACTGAAGCAGGAGCTTGATAAGATCTCTGTCCTTGATACTTAGGACTATTTCCTTTCTTTTCTTATCTTAAGAACTTTCTGAATGTATTCAGAAGCGCTAGTTCCTCATCCTCACTGATATCTGAAACCTTTCCCTTTTTACCCGATTTACCCTTGATTTATGCTATCAACGCTCCAGACTCAATCACCAGACTGCTCACTGCATCACTAGCCGAATTCAACTCAAACTCAAATGTTTTGAGCACTGAAAGTGCGTCTTCTGGACTTAAACGATCCAAATTGCTAGATTTCCTCATTGCTGTTGTCTTCATCAAAAATCTACTAGGTAGACCTCTAAAGATTTTGACCACCATTTCCCGATTTTGTAAATCCATATCCAAAGATGTTAATTCTTTAGCAAGAGCTGTAAATCTTATGTCCAATTGCTCCAAAGCTTCACTGGGCAACATCTTAAAACTATTAAACCTTTCCTTGGCAATGGAAAGCTTGTTCTCCTTGATCTGTGCTGAACCACCACAAATAGTAGCCAACTTATCCCATATCTCCTATGTAGTTTTACAAGATTTGACCTTGTTGAATAAGTTGTCGTGATCACCAATGACAGTATATAGAGCATTACGACCAACATTGTCCAAATTTGCTCTTCGACGCTCATCTGGAGACCATTGTTGCTTTGGCTTTTCAACATAGCTGTTAGGAATTTCATATTAGATGTTTTGATGATGACAAATAGGACTTCCTGTTAGACCCCGAAAAGTGTAAAAGCTTTCATAGAATGTTATGTATAAGTACCTGAAAGCTTATTTATCTTAGGCTTATAGTATTTATCTTTGTAGAATTCTTTAGACTAAGTATGTGACACTAAAACACTTAGGAAAATTCTGGGTGAGTCTACCAAGTGATGAAGGTGAAGATCAAGCGTCTGAAGCTACAATGGATAAAGATATCTTGAAGCGTCCGTCAAACGCTTTAGGGATTATCCCAGTGCTCAAACTACGAATGGATAACTCAGGCCGAATACTCAACATCAAGTAAAATGACGGAATTCTCAGTGAGACCATCAAGACAAGATTGAAGAGTAAGCGTCTGAAATAAAGAAAAGAAAATCAGGATCAGTCCAAGCGTCTGTCCAATACACGAGAATAACTATTCTCTTCAGCAAGCGTCCAAAAAGGTTAAACCAACACAACCTACAAAGAACGTAACCTGAAAAACTCAAACCCAAAACCATCCAAAGACTTAAAAATGCATGAATCAAACGGACGAATTATTTCCAACAGAAATAAGACAAGATGCTTTAAAAGTCGGATAAGTGCTATTAAAATATAAGCACTATAACTTATGGGCAAGCCATATCTTTGACCTAGACTGTCAGATTTATGAAACCAAGACCATGCCTAACCAATTAAATATACCCAAAGTTAGAAATGTCTGAACTCAAGGAATGTTTGGGGAAACGAGACTCCAACCATGTCAAACGGACAAAAACCACCAATACCTTATAAATAGCTCTTTCAACAAACAAGAAAAGTGACAGACACACACAAAAATACCTACTTTGTTGAAAGAAAAGCTTACTGAAAATCATAGCCAAATATCCATATAAGCTTTTCACAAATATTCCAGACACAGTCACCCATATCTCAAATCTTTTTTTAAGAAGAACCTATACTACCATTGAGATATCCCCAAGTTGTTTGAACTTTCCAAAAACAAACAAACCCGTGACCAAAACCATCAACACCTTTCATCTGAGTGAGAAAGCTGGTTGACTTACAAGCAATATTTTTGTGTAAAAGAAGCTTGTTGAAGTTGATCTCTATTGGAGCTGAAATCTGTGTGACCAAGGAGTTCCGAGATCAAGAGTAACTTGCACCATTTCTGAGTGAAAGAAGCAAGGGGATAGAAGATCTTTAGTGGAGCTGAAATCTGTGTGACCAAGGAGTTCCAAGATCATATCCAATCTCCCTCTATCTTGTAGAAGTCTCTGTGTGACTCTTCGATAATCATCATAGTGGAAAAACCTCCCTGATAAAAGGAGAAGAAGGACGTAGCTGGGATTACATCACCCAGTGAACCTTACAAATATCTTGTGTCATTTACCTCTTTAAGCATTCATTGTTTTACTGCTTTACTATTCATACTGCATACATTCTGATAAAGTCTTAAAACAACTAAGCGACTACTTTCGATTAATTAACCGAACGCTAAGCTATAAAATACTTCCGCTGTGCTAACTCTGATTTAGTGACTAAACTCTGCCCTACTTTGGTAAGCGTTGAAATCACCGAGTCTAAGTTAACGTTTCTCAAGCGCCACATCCAGCGCTTAAACTTGTCAAGCGTTCAAATACTTCAAAGTGATACGAATTTTTAAGAAGTCGAAAAAGACTTCAGTGTCTATTCAACCCCCCCCCCTTCTAGACCCTTTCGTATACCACTTGGGACCAACAAGTGGTATCAGAGCGGTTGAAGTTGAAACCTAAGCGTTTCCAAGCGTAACTGCTTGTTCAGATCCATTTTTTTTATATAGTCGCTTTAAAATTACTTTAAATTCTTCATGGCATTCTCTAAAGTTCCCAAGTTGACCGAGTCAAATTATGACTCTTGGAAGGTCAAAGCGTTTACTTATTTGTGTTCATGTGATGATGAAATGTGTGATATCATTTCAGATGGGCCAATCAAAATATACAAAGTTATCACCAGAGCGCCCGAAGCCACTGGAGAAACACCTGACGGTTATGTGGAGAAGCCCAAACAGGAATGGTCCACCGATGAGCGTCGACGAGCCAATCTAGACAATGTCGGTCGGAATGCATTATACACAGCCATTGGTGACAATGACAACTTATTCAACAAAGTCAAATCATGCAATACAACTAAAGAAATTTGGGATAAGTTGGCTACTATTTGTGGTGGCTCAGCACAAATAAAGGAAAACAAATTATCAATTGCCAAAGAAAAATTCAACGGCTTCAAGATGCTACCTAATGAGACGCTAGAGCAATTAGACATGAGGTTTACAGCCCTTGTCACTGAACTAACATCTCTGGGTATGGAGCTACAAAATCGAGAAACAGTGGTCAAAATCTTTAGAAGTCTTCCAAGCAGATTCCTGATGAAAACAACTGCAATGAGAGAATCAAACAATCTGGACAGCCTAACTCCAGAAGATGCTTTTTCAGAACTCAAAGCATTTGAGTTTGAGCTGAATTCGGCCAGTGATGCAGTAAGTAATCCAGTGATCGAATCTGGAGCGCTAATGGCATCAATCAAAGGAAAACCTATCAAAGAAAAAGGTTCGGATATAAGTGAGGAAGAAGAACTGGCGCTTCTAAATAGATTCAGGAAATTCCTGAAATATGAAAAGAAGGGAAACAGTCCTAAGCACCCAGGCCAAAGTTCATATCAAGCGCTTCCTCAAATACAACCACAATATCAAGCGCCTCACTATCCTGCGTCCTCCTCCCTAGCGCCAATTCAATATCAAACTCCTTCTCAGCAAGATCTCTCAGCGCCTGCAGCGTTAAACCAACGATCCACAAGATTAACAAACGAACAAAAGATGAAGACCAATCTTTGTTACAACTGCAGGAGACCAGGGCATTTCCAAGTTAATTGCCCATATCCAAATGTGTCTAAACCTACAAAGCAAGATCACACGGATAGAAACCAATTCAGGAGCAACCTGAGACAACAAGGCTTGCTAGCAGAATCAGAACCTCTCTATACGCCTGAAGAGGACTTGGAATCATCAGATGAAAGCAGCGATGATGAACCATCAAAGGACTCAGCATTCATTTGTCTCATGGCAAGAGAAAATGAAGCATCTAACGACGTACCATCTGAGGTAACCACTGATCTGTATCATCCTCTCTCTTATGATGAATTACTTGACAAAGTAAAGGAATATTATACAGATTGTCAAGATGCCACCCAATTATTCCAAAATCACCATCGTATTATTTCAGCACTCAGAAGTGATAACTTAACGCTCAAAGCAGAGTTGCAAATTCAGCAACAGTGCATTGAGAAAAACCAATCACTCGAGAGTGAAATTACTCAGCTAAAAGGTGATCTTGATATAATAGTCAAAAGAGAAGCTGAAATGATCGCTAAACTTGCTAAATCAGAGCAGCTTATCTCTTCATTATCAAAAGCATCTAGAACGCTAGATAATGTGACTAAAGTAACCAGGGCATTTGGTGAAAAGACCGGTCTAGGTTTTGATAAATTTAGTTATAAATCCAAAGCGTCCAATGTTACAACAATCGACAAAGGAAAAGGTGTAATCTTTGTTGAAGAAAGTTCAATCAGACAAACGCTGAATGAATCAACAAATACTGGTACAAAAGCTAATGATAAAGTCAACACTGACTCAGGCAAAGGAAAGACCAAAGCGAATGTCTCACAAAAGAAAATATATCCAAACGCTCAAAAAGCTAAGGAGATATTTTCTGCCAGTGAATCAAACGTTAAGCGTCCCGCACCAAAAGTGCATCCTAAGCCAGTACCAAACAGAATCAAACGTCTATATCCAAAACAATCCAGTTCATATTATCAACACTATGATAATTGTGATTACGATTATGATTATTACTATAATCAAGGATATTTCTATACATCTAGAAAAAATATGCAACTCAAAACGAAACCCAAGAAGGCCAATCTTTCTCCCATAGTGAAGACAAGGCAAATATGGGTTCCGAAAAATCTAATTCACGTCACTAACAAAGAAGGACCCAAAACAAAATGGGTACCTAAAGGAAATTAGATCTGCCCTTTTGAATGCAGGTACCTAGAGCCAACACCGACGCTTCAGTATGGTACATAGATAGTGGATCATCGAGACACATGACTGGATCAAAGGATCTCTTGATCAACTATCGTGCAACCAATGGTCCTCAAGTTATATTCGGTGATAATTCTAAAGGTAAAACTAAAGGTATAGGTATCATGCATAGGGGGAACATCATGATCAATGATGTATACTATGTTGAGGGTCTTAAACATAATCTCCTAAGCATAAGTCAATTCTGTGATAAAGGCTTTGAAATTAAATTTTCTAGTGACTTGTGCGAGATAATCGATGTTAAGACAGGATCTACTAAATTAAAAGGAAGAAGAACAAACAATGTATACTTAGTAGATTGGGATTCAACATTAGATAACAACCCTACATGTTTCGTAGCTAAGAATCAAAACGAATTAGGTTGGTTATGGCACAGAAAAATGAATCACCTCAATTTCAAAACAATCTCTCAATTAATATCTCTAAATCTCGTAGAGGGATTACCTAAAGGTTCCTTTAATAAAGATCGCTTATGTGATGCCTGTCAAATGGGTAAACAAGTTAAATCATCCTTTAAGAAGAAGCTTCATCTATCGACCTCTCGAATACTTGAATTACTACATTTAGATTTGTTTGGTCCTATTCAAATCATGAGCGTTAGTGGTAAAAAGTATTCACTAGTAATAGTTGATGATTTTTCACGCTATACATGGGTAGAATTTCTAGCATCTAAAGATGAAACTAGTGCCAAGCTCACCTCTCTAATTCGTCAACTACAAAACTCAAAAGATCTAAAAGTAACAAGAATTAGAAGTGATAGAGGAACTGAATTTACTAACCATATTGTTGAGAAATTTTGTAAAGACTTTGGAATACTTCATGAGTATTCAGCACCTAGAACACCTCAACAAAATGGAGTTGTTGAACGACGGAACAGAACGCTTAAAGAAGCCGCTAGGACTATGTTAGCCGAGTCTAAGCTGCCTCAAAGGTTGTGGGCCGAAGCTATCAACACTGCTTGCTACACTCAGAACCGGTGTATGATCAACAAGCAACATGAAAAGACTCCATATGAGTTATGGAAGGGACGTAAGACGAATGTTTCATACTTTCATGTATTTGGTTCAAAATGTTTCATTCATAACAATGGTTCCCAAAGCCTAAAGACATTTGATCCTAAAGCAGATGAAGGAATCTTTCTAGGTTACGCCAAAAATGGAAAGAGCTTTCGCATCTTAAATAAGGTCAAATCGAAGGTTGAAGAATCCATTCATGTTGTGTTTGATGATGCTAACCAAGAACCGAGTAAGGTTAATATTAATGATGCAGGAATTGAAGATTTATCTCAACAAGCGTCACAAATCAATCTGTGTGATGATAGTGATATTGATGAAGATAATGAAATCATTGTACCTAATCCTAAGACTACTCGTAAAGACATCAACGATGACATTGCAAGAAACGCTGATGATCATGAAGGGAATGTTCATCAAGAGCAAATTCAAACTATAAACACTGAAGCGCCTACGCAAGGAATTGGTCAAGCGCCTACACAGTTTAATCAAACGTTAGATCAATCTCTTAACTCGTTCCAACCAGACAGAAAATGGCTCAGAGACCATCCACCAGAACTAATTATTGGAGATATTGGAGCACCCGTTAGAACAAGAGCCGCTACAATAAATGAGGCCATGTTTGCAAGCTTCCTATCTCAAATGGAACCAAAGAAAGTGGATGAAGCGCTTAACGATCCAAGTTGGATAGAAGCCATGCAAGAAGAGCTAAACCAATTTGAAAGAAATGAGGTATGGACGCTAGTACCAAGACCAACCCACCAAGGGGTCATTGGAACTAGATGGGTCTATAGAAACAAAATGGATGAGAATGGGATTGTGATTAGAAACAAAGCCAGACTCGTAGCTCAGGGATACTGTCAAGAAGAGGGCATCGACTTTGATGAAACATACGCTCCAGTTGCCCGTCTTGAAGCAATCCGCATGTTTCTAGCGTTTGCAGCATTTAACAAATTTACAGTGTATCAAATGGACGTAAGAGTGCATTTCTGAATGGTAAACTCCAAGAAGAAGTATATGTGGAGCAACCACCAAGATTCATCAACAACCATGGGAAAAGCATGGTTTATAAATTGGACAAGGCACTCTATGGTCTTAAACAAGCACCACGAGCATGGTATGACACTCTTTCTATCTTCCTTATAGGTAAAGGCTTTTCAAAAGGCAGTGTTGACACAACGTTATTCAAAATTACCCATAATGGAGATATTCTCCTAGTTCAAATTTATGTTGATGATATTATATTTGGATCTACCAATAAGCGTCTATGTGAGAAATTTTCGAAGATGATGCAAGATCAATTTGAAATGAGCATGATGGGTGAATTAACTTTCTTCCTAGGATTACAAGTTAAACAACTCCCTAATGGCATATTCATAAATCAAACTAAATATACTAGAGATATGATCAAGAAATTTGGTATGGAAAATGCATCACCTTCAAAAATTCCAATGAGCCAAACGCTTAAGCTAGATAGAGATGATAATGGAAAGAAAATTGATATCACTAACTATAGAGGTATTATTGGATCACTTCCTTATCTTATAGCTAGTAGACCTGATATTATGTTCTCAGTATGCATGTGTGCACGATTTCAAGCTGATCCTAGACAATCACACTTAATTGCTGCTAAAAGAATCCTTAAGTACCTAAAAGGCACACAAAATGTGGGCTTATGGTATCCTAGGGATTCTCCTTTTGAACTAATTGGTTATTCAGATGCAGATTTTGCAGGATGCAAAATAGATAGAAAAAGTACTAGTGGAACATGTCAATTTCTAGGTGATAGACTAATTTTATGGCATAGTAAGAAGCAACAGTCCATCGCTACTTCCACCGCTGAGGCTGAGTATGTAGCCGCTGGAAGCTGTTGTGCACAGATCCTTTGGATGAGGCAACAACTTAGAGATTATGGAATAATCCTAGATCCAACTCCTATCCATTGTGACAATCAAAGCGCCTTAGCAATGACTCAAAATCCAGTTCTTCACTCTAGAACCAAACACATTGGCATTCGCTATCACTTTCTACGTGACCACGTTCAAAAGAAGGATATCTCCATGCACTTCATTGGTACAGAAAAGCAACTGGCAGATATCTTCACCAAAGCGCTTAACGAACAACGTTTTCTCACTTTAAGAAGTGAACTAGGTATGATTGATCTAAATGCTTAATCATTCAAAACATCATACTTTTGTTAGGCATGAAATTTAGGGGGAATTCACTGTATGTTATGTAATTTATGGGGAACCTACATAGGGGGAACCTTAAAAGAGCTAACTATACCTAAGTGAATATGACCAAAAATGTTTTCCCTTGCATCGGTCATACGCACTTAGCACCATACACTTAAATCCTTTTGACGCTTATTACACAAATCTGTCTTAGCGTCTGCACTTCTTTCAAAATAAACTAAACGCTTAGCTTTATTCCCGGCTAAAGCAGTTAGTAAAAAGACCCTTTAAAAGCAAGCGTACATTACCCTACGCTAAAACGAGAAAGTGGATTAGTCAATCAATGAAATTAATGCTGACTTGACATTCCTCACCTTTCGCTCAAGAAAACCCATGGGTACTCATCACGTTTTTCAAAGATGGTTCAGCACATGTACACGCGTCAGTACGACTACCATGTATCTTAGACGAATACAACCAGCGCTGAATATTTTAAACCAAAAGTAAAACACTACTACCAAGACATAATGATAAGTACTGGGAAACTGTGTCCTCATATACACCCTGAAAGGAATAATTCTATATATTACAATGACCGCTAAAGCACAAAATGTTACTTGAAAGAGATCCTCAAGATCCTCAAGCGTCCACATAACACTGAATTGTTTCAAGCGTCATTCTGAATAGGTCCGGACGCTTTAACAAATTTTTGGCGGGCATTTGAATAGTTGTTCAAAATTATGGTTCCCGAACAGTTTTTGTAATAATGAAAGAACTTATTACATACTTCTGATATGAAAACAATAGTCCTATATATACACATGAACTACATCTAAAGGAAGAAAACATCTTCCTCACTTTAAGCAAACACTTTCCTACATTTATGCCTAAATATATGCTATATTATTATAACACTCCCCCTCAAGTTGGAGCATAGATGTTTATCATGCCTAGCTTGTTACAAAGATAATCAATCCGAACTCCATTTAAAGCCTTTGTGAAAAGATCTCCTAATTGTTCTCCAGTCTTCACATACTCCGTAGTAATGAAATTTTGTTGCACCTTTTCACGAACGAAATGGCAGTCAATCTCAATATGTTTAGTTCGTTCATGAAACACAGGATTGGAGGAAATATGAAGAGCAGCTTGGTTATCACACCAAAGTTTTGCTGGTATTGAGATTTTAAGACCCACCTCAGTTAATAACTGATATATCCACATTATTTCACACGTAGACTGAGCCATAGCTCTATACTCTGATTCGGCACTAGAGCGGGATACAACACGTTGTTTCTTACTTTTCCATGACACCAAATTCCCGCCAAAGAAGACACAATAACCTGTGGTAGATCTTCGATCAATTTTAGATCCTGCCCAATCGGCATCTGAATAGCACTCTATACGAGTGTGACTATGATTCTTATACAGTATACCTCGTCCAGGAGCTCCCTTTAAGTAGCACAAGATGTGTTCTAGAGCAGCCCAATGATGAACCGTTGGAGCAGACATAAATTGACTCACAATGCTAACACAATATGCGATATCAGGACGAGTTACTGTAAGATAGTTCAGTTTCCCCACCAAACTTCTATACCTCTCAGGATCCTCAAATAAGTCTCCTTCATTAGTGAGCTGTAGATTAGGTGGCATCGGAGTACTGCATGGTTTAGCTCCTGTTTTTCCTGTCTCCGTTAACAGATCAAGTACATATTTCCTTTGTGATAAGAAGATGCCTTTCTTGCTTCTTGTTACCTCAACTCCCAAAAAATACTTCAACGACCCTAAATCCTTCGTGTGGAATTGACTGTGAAGAAAAGACTTCAAAGATGATATTCCCATAGCATCACTTCCTGTAATAATAATATCATCTACATATACAACAAGAAGAATAACGCCGCATGAAGAATGTTTATAAAATACTGAATGATCAAACTTACTCATATTCATTCCAAACTTTTCAACTGCTTGACTGAATTTGCCAAACCACGCACGAGGGCTCTGTTTCAAACCATACAGAGACTTTCGAAGATGACAAACTTTCCCATACTCCCCCTGAGCAACAAACCCAGGTGGTTGCTCCATGTAAACCTCCTCTAGTAAATCTCCATGTAAGAAAGCATTTTTGATATCTAACTGGTGCAAGGGCCAATCATGAGTGGCAGCCATAGACAAGAATAACCGAACTGAGGTCAATTTAGCCACAGGAGAGAAAGTTTCAGAATAATCCACACCATAAGTCTGGGCATAACCTTTAGCAACAAGGCGAGCTTTAAGTCTAGCCACAGAGCCATCGGGATTCATTTTGATTGCAAAGACCCATTTACAGCCTATAGCCGTCTTACCAGTAGGTAAATTCACTAAATTCCAAGTACCATTAACATCTAAAGCATTCATCTCTTCTATCATAGCCGTACGCCAACCAGGATGAGACAAGGCTTCACGAACAGTTTTAGGCAAAGATACAGAATCAAGAGAAGCAACAAACGAATATGTAGAAGATGATAAATGATCATAGGAAACAAAAGAGGAAATGGGATATGTGCATTGGCGTTTACCTTTACGAAGGGCAATAGGAAGATCTGGATCAATGTTTGAGGGATCCGCTGACGAAGTAGAAACCGGTGCTGGACATGTAATAGGAGGATCCGGTCGTCTGGAATAGACATGATGAATGGGTGGACGAGATTGAGGGGGTGCTGCAGGAGCAACAATCGGCGTCTGAGAGGTAATGTGGTAAACCAACAAATCGTCATCCTCCCCCTGACTGGCATTAGGATGAGAAGCGACCGGAAAGAAGGAGCTATGTTCCATAAAAGTAACATCAGCAGACACAAGATATTTGCTAAGACTAGGACAATAACATCGATACCCTTTTTGTAACCGAGAGTAACCCAGAAAAACACATTTGACTGATTTGGGATCTAACTTTGTAATATGAGGACGAACATCCCGAACAAAACAAGTACTACCAAATAAGCGAGGTTCAATAGGAAATAAAGATTTTGCCGGAAAAAGGATACTATAAGGGATCCCACCATGAAGAACAGAAGATGGCATGCGATTAATGAGGAAACAGGCTGTTGAGACAGCATCAGCCCAAAAGCATTTAGGGACGTGTGTTTGGAATAAGAGGGCTCTGGCTGTCTCAAGCAGATGTCGATTTTTTCTTTCAGCTACGCCATTCTGAGATGGCGTGTCAACACAAGAGGATTGATGAAGGATGCCATGTTGAACCATATAAGTTTGAAAAGAATCAGAAAAATATTCTTTAGCATTGTCACTTCGCAATGTACGCACGGAAATATTAAATTGCGTTTTAATTTCAGCACAGAAAGCCATAAAATGGGTAAAGAGTTCAGACCGATTTTTCATAAAATAAGTCCATGTCATGCGAGAAAAGTCATCAACAAAAGTGACAAAATATCGAAAGCCAGGTTTTGACATAACAGAACAAGGACCCCAAACGTCTGAGTGAACTAATTCAAAAGGAGAACTGACTCTTTTATTGACACGAGGAACGGAAGACAATCGATGATGCTTGGCAAACTGACACGACTCACAATCTAAAGAGGAGACATTGTGAAACTGAGGACAAAGTTTCTTTAACGAAGGAAGAGAAGGGTGTCCTAACCGACAATGGGCTTCACAAGGAGTTACGACTGCCGAGCAAGCAGTAGACCGGGGCATCTGTGCCTGAATATCCAATAGGTAAAGACCTCCTGATACATGTCCTTTACCAATAATCTTTTTCGTCACAAGATCCTGAAACAAGCAATAATCCGGAAAGAAGGAGACACAACAATTGAGAGCACGAGTTATTTGGCTCACAGACAGTAAATTAAAAGAGAAATCAGGTAAACTTAAGACATGTGCTAAAGAAAGGGATTAAGTGGGATGAACAGTGCCGGTACCAAGAACATTTGATGTAGAACCATCGGCTAAAGTTACTTTGGGTGAAGAGGAGTGTGGTGTAAAATTGGTGAAAATATTAGGATTACCTGTCATATGATCTGAAGCACCCGAGTCAATGACCCATTGTGATGAAGAGGAAAGGAGACAAGTATTTGGGGTACCTGACTCAGCAAGTGCAATAATAGAGGGAGATGAAGTTCTCAATATTTCCTGATACTCACGAAACTGAGCAAATATATCTGCAGAAATAGTAACTGTCCCGGACTCCTGTTCGGTACCCATATGGTACTAATATCTGAACCCAATAATCGTGCCCACACAATCAGAGAATAGGACCAGAACCAGAAAATTGTAGCAACAAGAGAACCAAGAGGGCAGCGGAAGACAGCAGCACCACCACCAAATTTTTTTTTTTTTTTTTTTTTTAGGCAATGAACAGTAATAACCAAATTGCAAAATAAATGAACAGTAGCCCGAAAAGCGATCGGATGTTGAAATTAACCTGCCGGAGGGACGCGAGAGTGACGAGCGATGCCGGAGAAGGAAGCCGGAATCGTGGAACTGTAGCACGCGCCCGTACGCGCCGGCGCGTGATTTAGAGCGAAAGGGACGACGGCGCGTGGGACCCACACGCAGCTCGGAACAGTGAACGGCGTTCGTAGAAAGGCCGAAAATGGGACGGCGATCCTTCCTGGAGGGGTGGTGAGATAAACGGAGGCCGCGACGGTGGCGACTAAAGTCGAAACAGTGGACGCACGCGGAAGGAATGCGAAGGCGCGTGAGCCTTACTCGCCGGTCGGTGGACTGCCGGATTTTGGGGATTGGCCGGAAATGAGTAGGTGCGTCTTCCTGGGGGGGTGGTGAGACAAACGGTCACTCGAACGAGGTGACCTGAAAAAGATGCAAATGTTGCACACTTGGGCAACCCAAAAAAAAAAATTTAACCAGAATGTTCTAATTGAAACATGCTGTGATACCATGTAATAATGAAAGAACTTATTACATACTTCTGATATGAAAACAATAGTCCTATATATACACATGAACTACATATAAAGGAAGAAAACATCTTCCTCACTTTAAGCAAACACTTTCCTACATTTATGCCTAAATATATGCTATATTATTATAACAGTTATCATAAAGAACGTATCCGCTTTTCATGGACACACGTATCACCCTCAGTATATCAAAAGTCTCTGTTTCAAACTTTTAATCGGACTTCAAAATAGTATATGTGGCAGTTACTAAAAGAAACCGTGCCTATTTAATCTAAATTCACGTCCACAGTTATATTTTAATGGCTGGGATTTATATTCATCCACGTGTCAACATCTCAAACTTCAAACACACAGAACATTCAAATTGAAGTTTCTGCAGAACACAAACACTCTTATACTCTATTACATTCGTGCAACAAAAAGTCTCTCTCTTTTTCAAAAACAAAAATTTTCATTCGTAATCTCTGTCTACTTCTCACTAATGGCACCCAAGAAAGCTACCACTGGAACCACTGAAGTTGTTGTTAAGGTCACTGAAGGCCTTATAGTTGATTGGAAGTTTCTCTATGAAAACCCCCAAATTGATTTAACGGAAATGATGGATTCTGTAGCAGAGGCTGGGCTTCAGAAATTTCTCACGAAATACTCGTATATGTTTCCTGAAGAACTAGAATTTTTCTGGAGAAATGCTCGACTGTCTGACGATGAGACTTCCATCACTTGTTTGTTTCCTGTCTCCAAGAAGGAATCAAAGACGTTCACTCTCTCTGCGGCCTCTATTGCCCAGAATTTCTCTCTACCTAATGCTGGAGCCACTTTAGACACTATCACTGAAGAACAAATTCAAGAAGTCTGGACTCAGATTAGCGCTTACGATGATGTTCCATACAAACCGTACTTTGAGAAGAAAGATATAGTGAACAGGTATCGAGTCTTGGCTGATTTCTGCAGTAAATACATAGAATGCAGAGTGGGAACCTTCGACAAAATCAACCCAACCCAGTTCCAGATGATGACTGCCATCCTACTCAAGATAAAAATCAACTGGAGCGCCTATATATTCAGCAGGTTCAGAGACAGTCTACGCACTTCAAACAGACCTTATGGTCTAGTTTTAAGTGATCTAATTTTTCGAGCAGAGTGCACCTCTTCAGCAGGAGTCACCGTGGCCAAGCATAAGTTCTATGGGCCAAGAATCATCAATAATCTCTTCAATCCACCCAAAGTTGGAGGTGCTGCTAAGCCTCTCTCTGAGCGCCAAGTTGTCCGAGCAGCGTCAGATGAGGAGGCTGAGCGTCCAGATCAGGAGAAAGCCAAACGTAATGTGAAGCGTCCCACTGTCACAAAGAAACGGGCTCCTCGAAAGCCCAAGGCTCAACCTATCAAAAGCGATGAAGATGACGAGGATTCTATACCCCTCATTAGTCGGAAAGATCTGGAAAAGGTTCTCAAAAATATTGACTTTGAAGAACCTGCAGTTCCACATACTCAAGCGTTCCCCGCCGAAGGTATAAATGTGAAGCGTATCTTCAAGAGACGTAAGCGTCCAACTGCTGCCATTTCTTCTGAGGCTACACAAAGTGATCAAGCCATAGCTGCTGTCCCGATATCATCCTTTGAAACACCAGTTGATGTCCATCTGGATGTTGATATGGCCCAAATTGTGGCCATCGCACATGAAGCTGCCATCGAATCTACAAATCTCGAGCCTGATGAACCTGAAATCCCAAGGGCTCAACCATTGCTTGCATTACCTAGTACAACAGAGGCACGCTCAGAAGGTCAGAGCGATGTTAACGACGGTGTGATTCATCGACATTTCTTCAAGCTGGATCCCTTAAAGACTATCGATCACTCAGTCGATTATTTGCCTCCAGCGCCCGCAGAGACCTTCATACCTGCAGGATACAATGAAGAAAGTCTTATCAATGCCGAAAATGATATCGCCAAGCTCATAAAGTTTGATCTGGCTGTACGCAACACTCTCTTTAATACAGCCTCAACCCCAGCTGATGAAGCTTACTACACAGCTCTTGAACTCGGGAAGACTCCCAAACACATCCCGGCTTCCGTAACTCTCCAAGCACAGCGGCAAGGAGGCAAGACTCCTAGAGCTGATGTTGATTTAGCTTATTATCTGGACTGTGGGACAAGCAAACCCACTGGCTTCGCTCTCAGAGACTACAACATCAGAGTCTATGAGCGTCAAGATTAGCTTCTGAACCCAACGGAAGAGCTACTAAACAGAGAAGGCTATTCTCACTCTCTAACACTGGTCAAAAGCAAGGAAAACAAACGCTCAGCTAATCCTCTCCTCCTGTGGAAGAGTAAAAGAGTACATGCCGGTGAGCGTCCAGCTTCCCTGACCGAGATGATTCAACTTGAAACCGATGCATATTTTGACTGCGTCTGGAACGCTAACTACCAACCCGACAGGTATCGTTTTGAATCCATCTGTGATATTCATCACCAAGGGTTTCGTGCTATACTTAATGCAGGAACTGAGTATTGTATGACTGAGATAAGATGGGCTGAAGCTTACATGGGTGACACGTATAAATTTGAAGACTTGGTTAGTGCTCCCCATCTGTTCAGAATAGGGATTCATGATAAAAAGACCAAATTTGCACGCTACATGCTGACGCAGCGCCAACATAGACTTGGACCCGTTCTAAAGCTGCCTCTGATCCGCCATCAATCTGAACACCGCTTACGACAAGCGTTGCACAAACTGGCCAACTCTTCTCTACGCTTTGCTGATCAAGCGTCCACCAGCGGTTCTTCTTCCCTGTCCTGTCTGAACTGCACCCCTAGCCACTGTGAAGACAACTTTTCTCTCATGATGGCAATTATGCCTCCAGTCTCCCTATTCGACAAAATCTTCACAGAAAATCTGCGACAATGGAATGGCTCTCGGATCAATCCTTTCAGAGGATATCCACTTTTTCCGTCTATTCGACAAGAAGTCTTCAGTCACTATGATTTTGTTTTATCGCTGCTAGAAAGATCTCAAGCGCTTGCTTCAGCCATCTACCCATACTTGGAAGAGTATTACCGGCTCCGCGTTCCCGACTCTCGGAAACCGAAGACTCTCCCAACAGATCGGCTAATTGGCTTCTCACAACACTATTGCCCAGATGCCTTATTCTCCATCTGCAAAGCGCCCTCCAAAATCTTTCCCACTCATGTGCTGGATATCCTCGGGCCAATGTATATCAGGGCCCTGGATAGTCCTATCAGAACGTTCATTCAAGGTACTTATCTCCCCACTCTACATTTGAATGAACTTCTGCAGACTGCTACGTATCCATATGCAGATGAACCGTTTGCCAGCTTGGACTTTCGGTTTACGGACTTTAGCCGTATAGAATCAGAATTTACTGCAGCACCAGCTGACACGTTACCTGCTCCTGAGCGCTTATTAGCATTACCTCAAGCGTCTCATTCCCCCAGTCCAACTGAATCCGACTCTACTGCATCCACCGAGTCCAACACTGCCCCAGAGCTTCGAGGAACAGTATTTGATCCTACTAATCAAGTACCTATTGAATCTCTCAAACACACATCTCGTTTTAAGCCTCGAGTCAGCACTGCACTTCCCAACGCTCAACCGTCCATGACTGAATGCCTCACTCAAATACAACAACTATCTACAGCTACTCAGGCAAGTCATGTGGCTTTAACCAATGATCTACAAGACCGGTTCACGGCTCTAGAGACCTCTCTCACAGACGCTAATCACGCTCAACTCCTGGTCATGAAAGAACATTTCGACCAGCGTCTAACCACTCTTGAGGCCTCTGTCGCTCAGATTGCTACTCAAGTCAGTCTTCTTACTCAGCATTTCATACAGACTGATGATGGCAATAAGGGGGAAAAGAAGGGAGAGAAGAGGAAATCGTCAACATCTAAAGATCAAGTTCCTCCTCCACCATCCAAGCGTCAACATATTGATACTTCTCTCACACTGAGTACAGAACCAAGGTATCCCTATCCCTCTTGGGTAACTACATCGGTTGAAGCGTCCAATAAGAAAGAAACTCCCAGAGTGCTCTATCCAACTCTTCCATTGCCTTCAAGAGCACTGCTTGAACAGTTTGACATTCCTCTTCTCAGAGCATCAATTCCAGAACCATCTGATCCAGCAGTATTAGCCTTAGAACGAAAAATGTCTGACTTCGACCAAACCTTCAGAATTTGTCTACGATACATAGGCATCAGTCCAGAGGAATGGGATAAACACTTCATTGCCTTTAAGGCACGACAAGTTCAAGAAAACAAGCACATAATCAGTAAAGACCATGCTGCAATGATGACGTTAGAAGATCAGATAACTGAAGCAATTCGTGCTAAAATGACTAAGAGATACAAGATCAAGCCACGATCTTGATTTTTACTTGTGCCTCTCTCCTTTTAGTTGTAAAATGCCTGTACTTTGAAATATATATATATATATAATGCATTTTACAGCTGAAACATCTCGTTAAAGCTCAAACTAACTTACTAACTTACGCTAACCTTCAGGTATCTAACGCTTGAACTAAATAAGTATTGCCATCATCAAAAAGGGGGAAATTGTTAGGAATTTCATATTAGATGTTTTGATGATGACAAATAGGACTTCCTGTTAGACCCCGAAAAGTGTAAAAGCTTTCATAGAATGTTATGTATAAGTACCTGAAAGCTTATTTATCTTAGGCTTATAGTATTTATCTTTGTAGAATTCTTTAGACTAAGTATGTGACACTAAAACACTTAGGAAAATTCTGGGTGAGTCTACCAAGTGATGAAGGTGAAGATCAAGCGTCTGAAGCTACAATGGATAAAGATATCTTGAAGCGTCCGTCAAACGCTTTAGGGATTATCCCAGTGCTCAAACTACGAATGGATAACTCAGGCCGAATACTCAACATCAAGTAAAATGACGGAATTCTCAGTGAGACCATCAAGACAAGATTGAAGAGTAAGCGTCTGAAATAAAGAAAAGAAAGTCAGGATCAGTCCAAGCGTCTGTCCAATACACGAGAATAACTATTCTCTTTAGCAAGCGTCCAAAAAGGTTAAACCAACACAACCTACAAAGAACGTAACCTGAAAAACTCAAATCCAAAACCATCCAAAGACTTAAAAATGCATGAATCAAACGGACGAATTATTTCCAACGGAAATAAGACAAGATGCATTAAAAGTCGGATAAGTGCTATTAAAATATAAGCACTATAACTTATGGGCAAGCCATATCTTTGACCTAGACTGTCAGATTTATGAAACCAAGACCATGCCTAACCAATTAAATATACCCAAAGTTAGAAATGTCTGAACTCAAGGAATGTTTGGGGAAGCGAGACTCCAACCATGTCAAACGGACAAAAACCACCAATACCTTATAAATAGCTCTTTCAACAAACAAGAAAAGTGACAGACACACACAAAAATACCTACTTTGTTGAAAGAAAAGCTTACTGAAAATCATAGCCAAATATCCATATAAGCTTTTCACAAATATTCCAGACACAGTCACCCATATCTCAAATCTTTTTTTAAGAAGAACCTATACTACCATTGAGATATCCCCAAGTTGTTTGAACTTTCCAAAAACAAACAAACCCGTGACCAAAACCATCAACACCTTTCATCTGAGTGAGAAAGCTGGTTGACTTGCAAGCAATATTTTTGTGTAAAAGAAGCTTGTTGAAGTTGATCTCTATTGGAGCTGAAATCTGTGTGACCAAGGAGTTCCGAGATCAAGAGTAACTTGCACCATTTCTGAGTGAAAGAAGCAAGGGGATAGAAGATCTTTAGTGGAGCTGAAATCTGTGTGACCAAGGAGTTCCAAGATCATATCCAATCTCCCTCTATCTTGTAGAAGTCTCTGTGTGACTCTTCGATAATCATCATAGTGGAAAAACCTCCCTGATAAAAGGAGAAGAAGGACGTAGCTGGGATTACATCACCCAGTGAACCTTACAAATATCTTGTGTCATTTACCTCTTTAAGCATTCATTGTTTTACTGCTTTACTATTCATAGTGCATACATTCTGATAAAGTCTTAAAATAACTAGCGACTACTTTCGATTAATTAACCGAACGCTAAGCTATAAAATACTTCCGCTGTGCTAACTCTGATTTAGTGACTAAACTCTGCCCTACTTTGGTAAGCGTTGAAATCACCGAGTCTAAGTTAATGTTTCTCAAGCGCCACATCCAGCGCTTAAACTTGTCAAGCGTTCAAATACTTCAAAGTGATACGAATTTTTAAGAAGTCGAAAAAGACTTCAGGGTCTATTCAACCCCCCCCCCCCTTCTAGACCCTTTCGTATACCACTTGGGACCAACAATAGCCATCATAAGTTTCTTCTCTGGCTCCAGTGATAACCTTGTATATATGAATAGGTCCATCTGAACTAATATCGCACATGTCATCATCACATGAACAGAGATATGTAAATGCTTTGACTTTCCATGTGTCATAGTTTGACTCAGTCAGTTTAGGAACTTTAGCAAATGCCATGGAAAATTTTAAAGCAACTAAATTTGAAAAGGATCTAAACAAGCTGTTATGCTTGGAAATTTTAAAATTTCAACTTTAACCGCTCTGATGCCATTTGTTGGTCCCAAGTCGCATACGAAAGGGTCTAGAAAGGGGGGAGGGGGAGGTTGAATAGACCCTGAAGTCTTTTTCGACTTAAAAAATATTCGTATTAAAATTAGTTTGGACGCTTGAAAATGTAGGTGCTTGGCTGAGCGTCTACTCGAAGACTGTTTTATAAAGTTAACTTAGACTTCAAGATTTGAATACTATAACAAGTTAGGTTTAAGCGTTCAGTTCTTTAATCAGTGTTAGCACAACGGAATGATTTAAAAGTCTTCTCTTTGAATGTTTTAGCGTTCCAAGATGTATCTTTAGTTGCTTAGCATTTAACTGTGCTCACTTAACATATTTATGCAAAGATATGATAATAATGAAATTGATTGTAAAGTAAAAAACACAATATTTGTAAGGTTCGTTGGGTGGTGTAATCTCAACTACATCCTTCTTCTCTTCGAACACTTGGAGGCAATCCACTAAAATGATTCTCAAAGAATCACACAGAATCTTCTACAAATTAAGGAGAGATGATGTTGATGACTTGAGATCCTTGATCACACAGATTTCGGCTCCAAGACACTTATATCACCATGCTTCTTTCACCCAGAAAAATTGCAAGTATCCAACTTCGACTTCACACAGATCGCGAGGCTTGGATGGGGTTTTTCTAATGGTTTGTTTGATTTTGATAAAGTTCAAACAACTTAGAATATCTCAATAGTAATGTAGGTTTCTTCGAAAAGAATGTTTGAAATATTGGTTGACTGTCTCAGGAATTGAAGAAAAGCAAATAGAATGTTTGCTTGACTATTCTGGCTTTTCTGAAAGTTTGAGTACTTGAGACTTCAATGCAACAGCAATTTAACTTGTAATAGGATGGTTGTTTTGGCTTGTTGTTGAAGTCCTATTTATAGGCATACTTGAAAAAAGTGTCCACTTGACGCATGCATAGGCGCGTGTCTCTCACTTCCGCGAGTGAACAACTTTTGTCCTTTTTGCTGAAAATCTGCTGCACAAAAGTTGGTGCTGCAGTTTTTGAAAAGTTGACAGTCCAATAGGGTGGCTTCTCCGCATGTCCAAAAGAGCTTATCACATTTAATGCTCTTATCAGCATTTAATGTATTTGAATTAAATGCACGTTGGCAATTAATGATCTGAGAATATTTGCATTAAACTCCTTCTAGACTTAGAAATAAATTGGTGACATTTGGTCGTTTGATAGACACTCAATCACTACTGAATGATTTCTGTCCTTAATCAATGCTTGATATAACTTGATGCTTGGACGTTTGAAATCTTCATCTTCATTCAGACTTCAGACGATTGAGTTTTCAAACTTAACTACTGATAAGCTCACTCAGAAATTATCAGACACTCAGTCTAAGACTACTTAGCATAACAATCTAGAATAAAAATAAAATAAAGCCCATACAAAGCTAACGCTCAAAGCTTCTACATAAATTCTAATAAAATCAAACTTACATATTTTGGGGTCTAACAAGAAATCGTAATTGTCATCATCAAAACTCTTACAAGCAATTTGCTAACGAATTCTAATCATACTAGGATTCAAATATGCCAAAATCCGCCAACTTGCACCCCATGACAAGAATTCTTGCCAAAAACGCGTACAGCCGTGCACATCCGCGCCTGGGCGCCCCTCCGGCAGGGCCTGGCACTACTCCGATCCGTTTTTAGACTCCTTATCATCTTTTGGCGATCCCAGTCAACCGTGACCCTTTTTGGCTCTATTTTGACTCCTCTTCTTGACCCTATTTTGATCCGACTCCACCAAACCCAACAAAATCAACACTGTAAAATTAACCACATGAGTTTCCAAAAAGCTAAAATTATTTTCAATATTAGAGGCTTTGCAATAATGTAAAACGTGGAAATGAAGATTATAATTCCAAGGTCAAAATATCCACTCGATGCTCTTTTCTTGGGGTAGAAAAGATGAGCACTTTCAATTTGGAAATGACCAAATTTCCAAAGCAATAATTTGGAAAGTTGATTTAGAGCAATTCCTACAATGATGAACAATTTGTCACATATAAAAGTTGACTCAATTGATGCTTTGACAAAACTCATTTTTTTTCATGGAAGATGAAAAAGTAGTCAACCACTTAGCATGCCTCTATATCCAATGTAAACAACTCAAATCACTTTTCACCCTTTACTGCTTCCTTTCAATCTCGACTCCCGAGCCCACACACACATCATAACCTATTTGTTGATTTTATTTTTCTTCATTAATTAGTTAAGCAACCAAACAAAAGTGGCAACTTTGAATTTATTAGATCTAATATTTTTCTTTAATATTTTCATTTTCTTACCAAAATATAAAAATCAAATTAAATATCAATTTCACAGAGTAATTCTTACAAAGTTATTGATAGTCTTGGATCATTGTATTTAGTGGTTGTTTCATGAGCTTATATTATAAATAAATAATTAGGTATTTAATCTTATTTGTCGATAGTTGCATGTACTCTTGCGGTCATATATATAATTTTAATTTTACTAAATTGTCAAGAGAGAAAATAAAGAAGTAATAAACTCTTTTGCTCAATGGCCAGGGCACATAATTTTGGCCCACCTTGGAAGAAGGCATGATAGTGGATGACACGTCAGCAATCTTATGACAAAGTAACGTGGCATTCTTTAAAGGGCCATAAGTGATGATGGTCACTGGCCCCACTATTCAAACAGTAATTTAGATGTGTGCCACTGCTATTGTGATAATTAAAGATAATTTTAAGTGTCACTTAAAATTGTATTTTGTTGGTACCAAGATATTAAATTTTGGTACCCGTGTCGATATGGTGGTAATAAGAGATCATGAAAATTGATAAAAATATTTAAAAATTTACAATGAAAGTTTGTGTAACTTTTTTGAAGAAAAAATTTGTGTAACTTTAAATATCATAAATATACATTTTTACTTTAATAACATTTCATGTATAATATTTATTCATACTCTTAAACTAAAAGCTACGGAATTTCTCAAAATACGCAGAAAATTTGTTAAAGTCATCAAAATAATCCACTAGAATTACAATTCCAGTAGCCAATCTCACTATGCAAGTATCACCCATTGATGAATTACTTTATAGAATGTACCATTATAGTGGAATCACAAACTTAGAATTTAGAGAATGAAACTTATGTGGTAAAAGATTCCTTTCACCTGAATTTCACCATTTGCATTTCCTTTTCCATATCACAATTGACAACACTGTTCAAATAATTGCTCAACTATTTCCACACGTCATTATTTCCTTTAAATTGTACTGAATTTCCTTTTTTTTTTATTATTTGTTTTGATATTCTCCAAAAAGGTTGTTTCTAGTTCTTTAATTTCCTCCACCATATGAGCCTTAAAAGAATCTTTCATTTGTAATTTTCCATTTCGATCAAATTAATTATATACCAACACATATTTTTTTATTTTTTTTTGTATATACCAGGGTTTCCCCCAGCCGGACGCCGGAGACTATTTCCCTTCGAGGCGTAGAGATCACCAAAGTGGGTTTTGCCTCTCCCAACAAAACCTTTTCCATACACATCGTCAGGAATCGAACCCTGAACAAATATTTAAGAAACCCAACTATCTACCAACTGTGCTGAACCTTACACATATGTGCGTATATAGAAACATGTATCATATTCTATTAATACAATTTCAATGGAATTACAGTAATTAGAAAAGTCGAAATTTCCATCAATTTGACAATTTCCAATTCAAGTGTACATAGAAATAATGCATCATGAAAGTGACCTCTTGACTATTCTCCAATAACTATAAAAGACCTCTAGTTATTATGTCGTCAAAATAACTAGGATATGCATTGCACATAATATTTCATGATAATTAATCTGAAAATTAATTACCAAGATATACCCCGTTAAAGATATAGACTGCATCTTTTAAACAAATAAGCACATAAATAAATAATACCTATATGCCAAGGAATGACATTTGACAATGGTTGTCACCGAGTGGCTATTTGTTAAGATAGAAAATGACAACAGTTTGCAAACGGCTCCAATGGTCATTCCGCAACCAAATATTCCGCCGCATTCGGCCCCATATTCTCCCCTCCGTTGCCGCTTCTTTCTTCACGTTCTCACCCTTCTTAACACATATAACGGTGAATTTTTCCACCGGAGAATTTCTTCGATTTCATGAAATAATTCGTGAGTTGTAGCAAATTTTGAGAAGTTAAAAATATTGTCTTGAGATTGTTAGAAAAATATGCTGAAGAACTCATACGAATGATTTCGTATAACCCCCAAGTCACCGAGTGCAAACGAGTTATGTAGCGAGTTTGTTTCAGGATATAATGGAGGCCAATTACAAGAACTGTTGTTTGACTGCGAATTGCATTTCCAAGACAAATCTAAATACTCAAAATTAAAAAATAGGCCAACGATGCGTAAATGTAATTTTATAACTCGGTGTGCTAAAAGTAGGAAGTTTATGCTAAAATACAAACGAGAAGAATGTTGGAAGAGAATATATGTCTGCTTCCTTGTTGTATCTGAATGATACATATATATACACAAATACACAACTGATATAAAAAAACCCTAGTCTAATAATTACATAATAGTCCCTAGGTTATTGGCCCATTGTAGAATGGGTTGGACTGGACTTGAAGCTTGTAGGCCCAATATCTTGTTGGGCTTCAACACCCTCCCTCAAGCTGAAAGCAGGTGCAAATATATCTATCATACCAAGTTGTTTTACAAAGCTACCATGTTTCACACGACCTAATGCTTTCGTGAGAACGTCTGCCACCTGATCACCAGTACGAACAAATTTAGTGGAGAGAATATTTTTCTTTACATAGTCACGAACCACATGACAATCTATTTCAATATGTTTTGTACGTTCGTGAAAAATAGGATTTGAGGAAATGTGGACAGCAGCTTGATTATCACAGAACAACTGAACAGGAGTTAAGTTGGAAATTCCCAAATCTTTAAAATTACCTAAAATCCAAATAATTTCACTGCTGGTAACGGACATGGCCCTATATTCTGCTTCAGCAGAGGATTTTGAGACAGTGTTTTGTTTTTTACTTTTCCAAGAGATTAATGAATCACCCAGAAAAATACAAAAACCAATGACAGATTTACGAGACATAGGACAGGCAGCCCAATCAGAATCACAAAAAGCTTTTAATGTAAGATCAGTATTTTTCGAAAAAAACAACCCTTGTCCAGGTGAGGATTTTAAATATCTCAAAACACGAAATGCAGATTTTAAATGAGACTCTTTAGGTTTGTGCATATATTGACTTAAAACATGAACAGAAAAAGAAATATCCGGTCGAGTATTCGTAAGATAAATAAGCTTACCAATCAGTTTTTGATAGTTACCAATATCAACAAGAAATTTATCGTCATTACTCTCTTCAAGAGTTAATTTCAGATTTTGTTCCATGGGAACCGAGGAAGACTTCGCTCCTAAGACACCAAAATCAGCAAGCAAATCTAACACATATTTTCGTTGATTTAAACATAAACCTCTAAACGAACAAGCAAATTCAATACCTAGAAAGTATTTTATCTCACCAAGATCTTTTATTTGAAATTGTGAATCTAAATAGGTCTTAACATTATTAATATGATGCAAGGAATTTCCAGTTATCACAATATCATCAACATATATCAAAAGAGATATGAACACAGATTTCTCATTTTTGACAAACAGAGAATAATCATGAAGGCTTTGCTTGAAACCATGTTGTTCTAAGCATTTTGTGAATTTTTCATTCCATTGACGAGGTGCTTGTTTCAACCCATACAAGGATTTTTTCAATTTACACACTCTAGTATCTTCATTTGAAAAATAACCCTTAGGTAAAGACATGTAAACTTCCTCATTAAGTTCCCCATTCAAAAAAGCATTATTCACATCCAGATGAAAGATAGGCCAATCCTTAACGACTGCCATAGCAATTAAAGAACGCATTGTAACCATTTTTACAACAGGTGAAAACGTTTCGAAATAATCAATACCCTCCCTTTGGCTATATCCTTTGGCAACTAAACGAGCTTTAAACCTCTCGATTTGGCCATTGGAGTGATACTTAATTTTATACACCCATTTACATCCTATAGCTTTTCTACCTTTGGGAAGGTCAGTGAGAGTCCAAGTATTATTATTGTTTAGCGCAGTCATTTCAACATCCATGGCGTTCTGCCAACGTTTATCTTTTATAGCATCAAAAAAACAGGTAGGTTCCTTAATTTTATCAATATGTGAGACAAAACAGCGATGTTTAGGACCAATACCACTATAGCACAAAGAGGCAAACAAAGGATAAAGACAAGCAGAATTAGAGTAAGAAACGTCATAATCTTGAAGATGAGATGGTAATTTAGTAACACGTGCAGATTTGCGTAAGGGAATATTTGACTCAGCTTCAACGCAACCTGGGTCAAATGAAGTGTCACAAGGGACTTGAGAGAAACTTTCCTGATAGGTAGGAGGTGGTGTGACAATAGGTATAGTCTCAGCTCTTGTGCCCATGTTATTTCCGATGTCATTTTCCATATTATTTGGAAATAACAAATCCATGGTTGTAGTATTAACACTTTCAGTACTCGTGTGAGGTACACTCATAGTACGGACGTCGATACTATCCTTGGATACGGCATTATCCTCATCGACTAGACTACCTGGCATTGTAGAAGCATTCACATCCACCATCCCATCAAGGAAATCATGCACTCCTGTAGTAACAACATTATTAGTGTGAAAAGGAAAAATAGTTTCGTAAAATCGAACATCACGAGATATAATGATATCATGGGTTTCGAAATCAAGCAATTTATATGCTTTTCGATTTTCAGAATAGCCCAACATAACACATTTGCGAGCTCTGGATTCAAATTTATCCTTGTTATTAAAGATAGAAGCATATCATAAACACCCAAAAGCACGCAAAATATCAAACTGAGGTGCAAACCCAAAGAGGACTTCAAAGGGGCTCTGACCATGAAGAACCGATGTAGGTGTACGATATATAAGAAACATAGCAGTTAAAACACATTCAGACCAATACTCTATAGGACAATTACTCTGAAACATTAGAGAACGTGCAACATTTAATAAGTGACGGTGTTTCCGCTCTACTATCCCGTTTTGTTGAGGGGTGTCAACACAGGAAAACTGCTGTTTAACACCCAAAGTTTGAAAAAACTGTCGAAGGTCATGATTGATAAATTCGGTACCATTATCAGAACGAACAGTTTTAACATTTTTGGAGAATTGATTTTTTATCATAGAGAAAAAAGTTTTTAAAACAGGAACAGTATCAGATTTATACACAAGTAAGTAAACCCACGTGGCTCGTGAGAAATCATCAACAATGGTTAAAAAATATTTAAAACCATCATGACTATCAACCTTATAAGGACCCCATAAGTCAAGATGAAAAAGTTCGAAAGGTAATGTGGTTTTATGGTTACTTAACGGAAAGGGCTCTCTAGTTTGTTTAGCCTTGTGACAGATATCACATGGCTGTGTTTCAATAGAACCGTGAATATTTAAGGTGGGTTTAAGAACTTTCAAAACAACATCAGATGGGTGTCCCAAACGTTTATGCCAGAGAACACCCGAGCAAGCAAATGTATCAATAGTATTAGCAAAGAGATGGGGGGACCTGTATGCCGATGGAAGAAGTATAGCCCTCCATCTTGCTTACCAGTCCCCAAAAGTTTTCCACTCTGAAGATCCTGAATAACAAAAAAATCTTTAGAGAATTTAACACTGCAAGAGTTATCTTGAGTTAGTTTTGAGACTGACATTAGATTATAACAAAAAATAGGACAAACAAGGACATTAAAAAGAACAATGTTAGGAAGTAATGCAAGTTTTCCAATGTGAGTAACTTTAGCATGATTTCCATTTGGAAGATTTATCAAAATATTTTGTTGTTCCACACATGTAACATCAGTTAAATATTGGATGGAGGAGACCATATGGTCTGTAGCCCCAGAATCAACGATCCAACCATTTGGAGTTTGACAGACAGAAGAGGAGTTGGATGATATACCTGCCATACTGGCTGTGTTACCACCTGACTCCTTTTTTCTTTGTAATTGTCCGGAAAACCAATAAGGCGGTAGCACCGCTCAATCGTGTGACCGGTGATGCCACAATTTTCACAAACAGGTCTAGTGGAAACTTTGTTTTTTGATTTGTCAGAAAATTGACTAGAGAACGCAGAAGCATGCTTGATAGTGCTCGTGTGAGATATAGATCGATGAGATTCTTCTTGAGAAATAATGTTGAAGGCACTCATCACATCAGGTAAAGGTACACGAAGCATAATGTTACTTCTAACAGCAAAATATTTTTCGTTGAGACCCATAAGAAACTGCATTAATTTGAGGTTTTGTTCATGTTTCTGAGAATGGGTAAAGGCATCACAAGTACATGGAGGACAAGCAATTAGAGCAGAATACTCATCCCACAACATGCTTAATTTAGAAAAATACACAGAAACAGGATCAGAACCTTGACGAAGTTGAGAAATTTCTTGATGAATAGAAAAATTTTTAGATCCATCAACTTTATTATAAGTGGAATTTAGTCGAGACCATACATCAGAGGCTTTACTTGCAAATACCAAACCAGAATAAATATCTTTACTTACAGAATTAAGAATCCAAGAGAGAACAACAGCATTGCACCTGTCCCACTGATTTTTCATGATCGGATCAGTGGGATAAGGCACAGAGTTCAACACAAATCCCAATTTATTTTTACCCATTAATGCAATTGACATAGCACGACTCCAAATAACATAGTTATCACAACCAGTAAGCACATAAGGGATAATATTCATGCTAGTTGAATCGGGATAATATTCATGCTAATGTAAGGGGTTACTAGCATCTAGATTAGAGACAACAGTAACAGCGGTGACAACCTTATTTGTATTGTCAGCCATTTAGTTTATGCAGGAGACAAACACAAATTTACAACAGAAAAAGACAGCACAGAATGAGTCGATAACACAGATAGACTCCCAACAAGAAGAGATTAAGCCAATTTACCACTGTATTTTTTGTTATAAAAAAAATACAGAAAAAAATTATCAAGAGATGAAGCGGAAGCGGTATGTAAGAGATCGGATCCGTAGTACGTTGGAGATTCGCGTCACACGCAAATGAACCGCGCAGTGAACAGTAATGCCGTGAATAATGAACAGTGCACGCTCGAATGAAGCGCTCGAATGAACAGTGCACGCTCGAATGCTCGAATGAACAGTGCACGCTCGAGTGCTCGAATGAACAGTGCACGCTCGAATGAACAGTAGTGAACAGTGCACGCTCGAATGAAGCGCTCGAACGCTCGAACGAACAGTACGCGCTCGAAATGCTCGAATGAACAGTAGTGAACAGTGCACGCTCGAATGAACAGTAGTGAACAGTATGTCGTGAACAGTGCACGCTCGAATGAAGCGTTCGAACGCTCGAACGAACAGTACGGCGATAATAAAAAACAGATCCGGCGGAAAACGTCTCTCCCGAGGTAGATCCGACGATTGACGACCGAATCTGGCGAAAAAACGAACAGATACGGCGTGAATCGAGCAGCCTTGACGAAAAGGTCTCTCCCGAGCGAATCCGGCCGTGAGATGAGCGAATCCGACGAAAAGAAACACAGAGCTGCTGCTGAAGACGAAATGAGAGAGAACAGACGCAACCCGTAGCAGATCCGGCGGAAATGGTGTACTTGAGGTATAAAAAATTATGAATCAGTGTGATTCAGCACAGATTTTACCCTACGCTCTCAGTCAAGAATACCTCGAATACACAACAATAAATGGGCTCTTCGAATTATAGACTGCACTCGGATACTAACAAGCTGCCTACGTACCTAACAAGGATCAAGTCTAAACGTAGTTCGAATTCGGTACGTGTGATATCTATCGTTCGTATTACGAGTGTACCTTGTATTTATATTATGGGATCGTACTCTCAAATCTTCGAATAATCTGAGCCACACGATGTATTCATCGTAGTATTTATTGCTCCGATTCTCCGCCCCTAAATCTTCATAAATGACGGTATTTATAGAGTTTCCACGCTGTACTGTAGAGTGAATGACAGATAGGACGTCTTCCCTGCTGATCCTTTACACGTGTATGTGATGGATGGCACAGATTCGATGCCCACCGGGTCGGGCCATAAACCGACCCTATCCGAGTTACAAAAACACGCAGATCTTGGAGTGTATTGCAAATACTATAATTATAGGGACCGGATATGCAACCTACCTCGTTGCCTCGTATACGAGGCACTAGATGGGCCTAACGAGTAAATACATTTCAAGAATACGAGGTAATCCAAGGTCGAATATTCGAGGGGCCTTTTGGTATATCATTAAGTCCCCCACTTCGTGAGCGATGGAGAAATTAATGCCAATTCCTTGATCCATGGCTGACGAAGTATAAATTAATGCCACGTGCCCAAGTGCTTTTCTATAATCATTACGCTAGAGGTATCTAGGTCATTAAATCTGACACGCCTTTTCCCGATAGACGCGCCTGACCTGCTGCTGTTTCCAAGAGATGTAAATTGCACTCGAAACGTCACCTCTCTCCACCGTCAGATACAACTTTTAAGCAATCGATCTGAGCCGTCCATTTCAAATCTCCCCCTAGTATATACACGCAGGATTTACCCTTCATTTGAACGTTTACTCAGCAACATTCATTCACCGGAGTAAAATTTCTTGCGGCCCCTTCCGGCGTTCTTGCTACTTGAAGATCTATTTCAAATCTGAATCTTTTTTCTCCTGCTAGGTATAAGTTTCATCCCTCTCTTTCCATTATTTAGCATTATTCAGTCACTTTTCATGAGTACCTCTGGTGTGCGTGTCTCTGACGAGGAGGGTGAGACCTCCTCGTCTGGTCAAAGCGAGTCTACTAGCGGCTCAAGTAGTCCCGGGACATCCCCCGAACCCAATATAAACGACGCACCCGTCGCTATCGAACCCGAGTCTCCGGACATTCCCCCTCCATATCCGGATCTCGAAGGAGACGAGGATGTTAATACCCAGTTATTTTCTGATATGGATAGGGCTCGTAGAGCAATCCCCTGGTTAAGGTATTCCTCTATTTTAACTGCCTCGAATATTGCCGATGTTCGGGCTAGATACCATATACCTCCCAACTATCGGACTTTAGTCCCCAACGAGGGTACAGAATGCATCGTCCCCCCTTAGGATTCCGTACCATACATGTGGCCCATCTTGCTTCAGGGCTTAGGTTTCCTCTACACCCTGCCATAGTTAACATTCTTCTTCACCTGCGTTTAAGCCCCACTCAATTACTTCCCAATTCTTACAGGCATATGATTTTTTTTATAGTCATAATGAGGATGTATGGAGTTCACCCAAACATCAAAAATTTCAATGGTTTTCTGTCAGTACATCGATGTACTAAATCTACGGAGGAAGGTTTTTTCTTCCTCGCACCCCAGCGTCATTGTCGTCTGCAATCGCGAACGCAATCTTCATTTGGAGATTGGAAGAAAAAGTTTTTCTTCATCGCTCCCCCTGCAGACCAGCTTTGGAATATACCCCGTCCGTGGAGTATGGACCTCGTTGACTTGAGCAATGTTGGTCGACCCACCATACCTCGACAGACACTAAAACGTATCCTCAAGCGGCTGTTCAAGCCCGAGGTCGTGATGAGTGAGTCTATGCTTGTCACGTGTGGTCTAAGTGGTGCCGACGTGCCTGCCGTCGAGAATCTCGGTAACAATTTCTTCTTGCATCATTTATGATATTCTTCAATGTACTATGGTCAACTAATGCCGTTTTTTCTTTATTCGTAGCTATGGAAGAGAGACAGGCTCGTTTGAATAGAAGAGCTGTTATCGCTGCCGAAGCGGCTCAACGGCAGCCGCCGCCACTGGTCGAGGTGCTGGCCGAGGGCGTGGCCGGGGATGAACTCAAGGGCAACCTTCCCTAAGGATCGGTGAGCCCCCCATTCATGGGTCCACCCGCGACCTATCCGCACAAACAGCTCCGACCACACCTCGTCCTCCCCGAGCCATTAGCACCGGACCCACATCCGAGGCTGAGGAAGGCTCTCTCGTCCGTCGTCGCCGGACCAAAACAGTCGGAGAGCTAACTGGTGCTGCGTATGGTCGTCCCGAAAAACGACCTCACCGGGGGGTACATCTCAATCCATTCCAGCCGAAGGGACCCTTACAACCCCCCAAACTGGACGTCCAAACGAGCCCACAGCCCGCGACTATGAACTGCTGAACGAGGCCGAATCATTGCTGCTTAAAGACTACCTCGAATGTGAGGTAACTGAACGTGCCTCCCCTCGTTCTGATCAGCAGCCACTTATACAGGATTGGCACATATATCCTGATAGTAGCATACTCGAGGATCGCAGTGGCAACACCGCCATCGAACTATTTCATCGCACACTCTTACCCAGAGATAAGGCTCTGATTCTCAATCAGCCTCACCCCATCGTCGAGGAGCAAGCCGCTCAATACCTCGAAAAGGTATACTATTTGCAACGTTCTATCTTCCTGGTCTAATTCCCTTTATAACTTCACTTGACAGTGTCATTTCTGTGTCGTTGCAGACGAAGCTGTTGATACATCAGTTGTCCCTTACCAGCTCGAGCCTAAAGGAGGTCCTGAGAAGATCTCAGCAAGAACTGACGGACTACAAGGGACAAGTCCAAGCGGAGTTGCTTACTGCCCAGGAGGACAAAGAGAGAGCGTCCTCTCTACAAGTAAGTTGTATTTGCTGCTATCTTTAGCCCCGTTGCCATTTTCAAAAGATGAAACTAACTTGATTCATCCGCAGACGGAGCTCGATATGCTCTGCCGCTCCTACGATGCTGATAAACTCAAAATGGCGGATCTCGAACGAGCTAACACTGAGCTTCGTCAGCAACTAAGTGCCTTGCAGGAGGGGACCGAGGCTGAAAAACGACGTCAATTCACCCTGGGCAAAGCTGCCGGTCGTCGGGAATTCCAAGAATCGTCCTCCTTTCGACGCCAGCTTGACGATGCTCGTCTGAGCGAGGCCCGTGACATGCTCCACTCCACTGTAATCGACGACCGCTTACTCGATCAAGCCCTGAACGATGTCCAAGACCGCTTCTGTAAAGCCCTCGATTACTTGAAGGAAACGGAGAATCTCCCCTCTACTTTCCAGGAGGAAGAATTTGTTAACTCCTACCTGAGAGCACCCCTCAAACGACCATCGGCCACCCCCCCTGATGGTGCCGCTTATACTTACTTCCCGGAATTCGATGCCTTAGTCATCGGCGAATCTGGAGCGAGTATCCAATTCGAACGAGAATTGGAGGCAACTGTTCATCGGAGTGAAGGCGAAGCCGCAGCCTCAGCTGACGAGCCCCAAGTTATCGAAGATTGACTATAGAGTAGTTGGACTAGTTTTTAATTTTGCATGGTTTTGGTTTTTGTTCTAACAGCTGTTTTGATGATATGTGAAACGTATCGTTTTTGTTTTGATGATCTTGGGATTGTTTCCTGTTTCTGTAGTTGCCAAATGTTTTGAACGAGGATCTTATCCCATTTTGATTTACTTTGATTTATGTTGATTTATTATATATGCTCACTCACATATGTATAAAGCACCTTCTAAAATCGAAGTAAAGATACATCATTGGATTTAACAACACTGCATCGTAAATGCCCCCTTTATGCATAGAATTTGCGCAAGTTATTTACATTCCAAGGGCGTGGCAGGTCGTTACCCACAAGATCTTGTAAGCGATAGGTCATTGCCTTCGTAATCTTTACGACCTTAAATGGTCCTTCCCAGTTCGCTTCTAACTTTTTAACATGCCTCGATACTTCCACCCTCTTCAGAACCAGGTCTCCAACTTGAAAAGACCGAGCCTTCACCCTTCTGTTGTATGCTCTTGCCATGGTGCTCTTTTGCCTCAACATACTGGCAAACGCCTTGTCACGCACACCATCAATGACATCCAGCTCGAATTCTCTTGTGGACCTGTTCTCTTCAGGGTCATAAGCGCTCACTCGATGAGTCATCATTCCAATCTCCGCTGTAATTACCGCTTCCGAGCCATAAACTAAACAAAATGGAGTTTCGCCTGTAGACGAACGAGGTGTTGTTCGATATGCCCATAACACTCCTTGAAGCTCGTCTACCCATCCCTTCCGCTCACCATCGAGTCTGGTTTTGAGGTGTTGCATTAGTATACGATTTGCCACTTCTGTCAGTCCGTTAGCCTGGGGATGACCCACCGCGGTGAAATTTTGCTGAATCTTCAATTCGGAACACCAATCTGTGATGGCTTTACCATTGAATTGCGTCCCATTATCCGATATCAGTATTCGAGGTATACCAAACCTGCAGATTATATTCTTCCAGATGAAATCGATGACGACTTTCTCTGTGATGCGGGCCACAGCTTCTGCTTCTATCCATTTCGTGAAATGCTCGATTGCTACAATGACAAATTTCTTTTGATGTTGTGCAGGAGGAAAAGGCCCTGCATACAATTTAATCGGTCAGAAATGCATTTTATGTTGTTTGTTATTTAAACACGTGCATCGATGAGGTTCGACCAACCTAGGATATCAATGCCCCATTGGTCAAACGGATACGCAATTTTAATTGGCTCCATAGGGGTTCCTGGTCGATGTATCTCATTAGAATGCCGCTGACATTGCCGGCATTTTTTGGCAAATTCATGAGCATCTTTTACCAATGTCGGCCAAAAATAACCTTGCCTTGTTATTTTTTGAGCCAACGATCTTCCTGCAGAGTGATTTCCACAGCTTCCCTCGTGTATTTCACGAAGGACATATTCGTATTCTGATGGAGTTAGACATCGTAACAACGGCCCCCCCACTGATCGTTTGTAGAGGTCTCCACTCACAACAACAAACCTGGTTGCTCTCTGAACGACTTTCCTGGCTTCCACCTTGTCCCGAGGTAGTTCGTCATTGACTAGATAGTCGGTAATTGCATCTTTCCATGAACTCTCCGTCGAAACTGGAAGGACTGATGTTAATGGGTCTATTTCCGAGTGTTCAGCCACCAGCAGAGTGACCTTCCTGCTCGTTAATCCCATAATCTGATTCGCAAACTTCGACAAGGCATCGGCTCTCATATTTTCATCTCTAGGAATTTGATGCAATTCGACTTTTTCGAATTCGAGCATCAATTCCTTCACCCGCTTCAAATATCTTATCATCGTTCGCTCTCTGGCTTCATACGTACCGGCAACTTATCTAGCCACCAACTGTGAGTCTGTATAAACCATCATTATTTTTACTTCCAAGCTTTTTGCCATTTTCAACCCTGCGATGAGGGCCTCATACTCAGCTTCGTTGTTGGTGACGTCAAAATTTAGCTTGATAGCAAATTCCAAATCCACCCCATCCGGTGTTCGCAACCAGACTCCTACTCCTCCTCGTTTCGTCATCGAGGAACCGTCCACATGTAGGAGCCATGGCTTCACAGGTTCCGTTATAGCGACCCCAAGGACCGCTGACGAGGTCATCTCAACAACAAAATCCGCCATTATCTGGGCTTTCACTGCGGTACGGCTTCTATATTCAATGTTGAATTCTCCCAGTTCAATAGCCCATTTCACGAGTCTGCCAGAGACATCAGGTTTTGCCAACACCTGTTTCAACGGCGTGTTCGTTAGTACGACGATGTGGTGGGACTGAAAATAGGGTCGCAATTTTCGGGCAGAAGTCACCAAAGCAAGTGCCCATTTTTCAATCTCCAAATAATTGAACTCAGCCCCCTGAATTAATTTGCTAACGTAATACACGGGCTTGTGTTCACTCTCCACCTCTCGGACAAGGACTGCACTGATGGCGGCTAAGGAAACAGCCAAGTACAAGAATAGGGACTCTCCGAAGACAGGTTTTGTCAGTAACGGGGGTGATACTAGGTATTCTTTTAGCTCTTGAAAAGCCTTTTCACATTCTTCGGACCATGCGAAGTTCTTGACCTTTCGCAAGACTTTGAAAAATTGTAGTCCTTTATCGGCCGATCTAGAGATGAATCTGTTCAGGCTTGCCATTCTTCCCGTCAGTTTTTGAACTTCCTTCACATTCAAAGGGGATTTCATATTTAAGATTGCGTCGATTTTTTCAGGATTGGCCTCAATACCTCGTTCAGTTACCATGTATCCCAAAAACTTTCCCCCTCGAACTCCGAAGGTACATTTATTTGGGTTTAATTTCATCCCATATCGTTTCATTATTTCAAAAGATTTCATCAAATGAGTCAAGTGGTCTGACTCGTCAACAGATTTAACGAGCATGTCATCAATATAAACCTCCATGGTCTTCCCTATCTCGTTTTCAAACATCATGTTGACCAAGCGCTGATACGTGGCCCCGGAATTCCGAAGACCAAACGGCATCACATTGTAACAGTAGACACCTCTGGCCGTGACGAAGGAAGTTTTCTCCCTATCTTCCTCTGCCATCATTATTTGATTAAAACCTTGATAGGCATCCATCATGCTCAATAAAGCACACCCTGCAGTTGAGTCTACTAATAGGTCAATACGAGGTAAAGGATAAGGATCCCGAGGGCAAACTTTGTTAAGATCAGTGAAATCAGTACACATGCGCCATTTGTTTTCGGCTTTAGGTACAAGAACTACATTTGCTAGCCATTCAGTAAATTGAATTTCATTTACATAACCTACTTCTAGCAGTTTCTTCACTTCTTCTTCAATGATGGAATCTCTGTCCGGACCAAAGTTTCTTCGTTTTTGACGAACTGGTCTCGCCTCTGGATCAACATTCAGACGATGCACTATTACATCGGGGTCAATGCCTTGAAAGTCCGCAGCTTTCCACGCAAAAATATCAGTGTTGGCCTTGAGAAACTTTATCAACTTCGCCTCCATCGTAGGACTCAGCTGTCCCCCGATTCTCGTAGTCTTCTCCGTATCTCCTTCAAAAAGTTGAACCGTCTTGTGTTCCACAGGCTGCACCCTCGTATCCACCCTCTTCTGCCTCTTTCCCAGCTGCTGCATCAGTATAGCTGCATCCTCATCAATGACATTCACCCTCGTAACTTCTCTCTTCCTCTTTTTGCTCGAATCTGTTATTAACGAGGTAGTGTAACAGTCCCGCGCCTCCAACTGATTGCCCCTCACTTCACCTATACCATCCCTGGTTTTAAACTTCATCTTCAGGTGAGGAGTCGAAACTATAGCTCCAAACATATTCAGCATCGGCCTCCCCACTATCATGTTATAAGCAAAAGGGGTATCTACAACCAAAAAAGTTACACGCAACGTTTTCCTCTTCGGAGCCGACCCCAACGATACATCGAACTCAATTGATCCTTTTGGCAGGATTTGTGATCCAGTAAATCCCATCAAAGGAGTGTTCACCTTCCGCAGATTCACCTTTCCCAAGTCCATTTTTTGCAACACGTCCCAAAATATTATATCTGCTGAACTGCCAGTATCAACCAACACCTTATGCACCGCAAAATTCGCGACATCCATCGTTATTACCATCGGATCATTATGGGGAACCATCATGCCCTCGTAATCTCTATCGTCAAAAGCTATTGGTGGGTCGTGACTCTGTACTGAAAAGATCCTCGTAGGCTCCTGACGATAGTGATTGCCACGCATTTCCCTCTTATGCTTTTTCCTTGCACTAGACGAGTCGCCTCCGACCGGGCCTCCAGCAATAGTGTGTATCTCTGCCCTAGCCACATGCGTATGCTCTTTTCTCCGATCCCCCAGACGATTGCTACCACCTTCCCTTTTTTCATCACTCCATCGATAGTTATCACTTCTAGGATATTCATCATTCCTAAGCCGGTCATACAGATGATTGTCACGAACCCGATGATCGAATCGATTCTCATTCCCTCTATATTGAAAACGCTTAGGCGATCGGCTACGTGATCGTCTCCCCTCTTTTACGCGGTTGGCCCCTGGGGCTCTTACTTCCGCGAGGGTACGATCAATGAAGTCATTCAAAATTCCGTCTTTTATGAGACGTTCCAGCT
Source organism: Buddleja alternifolia (assembly GCA_019426215.1). Lineage (NCBI taxonomy): Eukaryota > Viridiplantae > Streptophyta > Magnoliopsida > Lamiales > Scrophulariaceae > Buddleja > Buddleja alternifolia. The sequence continues at coordinate 27,526,290 of CM033393.1, read as the reverse complement.
CATCTTTCAACTGGTAGCATTCTTCGGTATCGTGACCCTTGTCCTTGTGAAAATGGCAATATTTATCCGGATTTGCTCTGGATTTCGACTTCATTGGCTTTGGCCATCGGATGGCATTCATGTGCTGTGCAGCCAGTAACACTCTTCCTCTTGATGCTTTCAAGGGGGTGTACTGTTCGTATTTTGCATATCGAGGGGGTCGTTCGTGGTTCTTTTCAGACCTCGACCCTTCCTGCCGATAGCTATTTTCTTTTCGATCTCTTGGATCGTTTACGGGCTTGCAAGCCTCGGAATCTTTTGATAGATTCATTTCTTCTTCATTGATGCATTGCTCTTCCAACTGCATCAATTCTTCTTGATCTTTCGGTGCACGCCGAGCTAAGGCAGACGCCAAAGTACCTTTTCTTAAAGCCAACAAAAGAAATGTTACAACAAGATCATGGGTTAATTCAGGTATTTCTAAAACCTCCTGATTAAACCTATGTACAAAATCTCTCAAGCTCTCACTAGGACCCTGCTTGAATCCCATCATGGACGACACAGATTTCCTGGCCTTCTTGTTGGCCGCAAAATGATTCTCAAATCTTTTGATGAGCTGCTCGTAAGAAATTATCGAACCGGATTGCTGACTCGTGAACCAATCCTGAGCCCGCCCTACCAAAGTCTTCACAAAAACCCTCGCATTAATGGCATTAGACTGATGATACAACGACATCAACAATTCAAAAGTTGTCAAATGCGGCCCCGGAGCACCTGTCCCATCGTAAGTAGGCAAAAGTGGAGCTTTGAAAGAACTTGGCGGTTCCTCGAACATTATAGACTCGGAAAATGGCGAATTCCTAGCCATTAACGCTGAAACTGGCCTACTTTTTGGTAGTAGCGTCTCCGGCTTACGACTCAATCTGCCAAGCTTTTCGTACATGCCTTCAATTTCAGCCTTGGATAGCACTGGTTCCCCTTTTTCTTCATCCACAAGCTGCTTTCCTCTTCGAACTTCTGACCGCAGGTCAGCCCTACTGTCGACCTCGTCATCGGACTGTACCTCCACCGCTCCCCTCTTCTTAACCTGTGAACCCATCACCTCTTGATCTTGAAACAGCCTCTTAGGCGCCATAGGCGTCACCGGAGCCCTCTGAACATTCGGAGTAACCAGTCCCGATGCCCCCAGTCGACTCAAAATTTCATCCACCTTTTCCTGCACCATCTTGTCCAGCTCTCCCTTTGTTAGCAATATCTTCTCTTCATTACGACCTTCCCCGCTCCGCAATGGCGCAGACGATCCGGAATCCTCTATCCGAACTCGCTTTTCCCTTTGAACTTCTTCCTCCATCCCTACAGCTGATTTCAGCGACCTTCGAGTAGTTTCCCACAGACGGCGCCAACTGATTCAGCACAGATTTTACCCTACGCTCTCAGTCAAGAATACCTCGAATACACAACAATAAATGGGCTCTTCGAATTATAGACTGCACTCGGATACTAACGAGCTGCCTACGTACCTAACAAGGATCAAGTCTAAACGTAGTTCGAATTCGGTACGTGTGATATCTATCGTTCGTATTACGAGTGTACCTTGTATTTATATTATGGGATCGTACTCTCAAGTTTTCGAATAATCTGAGCCACACGATGTATTCATCGTAGTATTTATTGCTCCGATTCTCCGCCCCTAAATCTTCATAAATGACGGTATTTATAGAGTTTCCACGCTGTAATGTAGAGTGAATGACAGATAGGACGTCTTCCCTGCTGATCCTTTACACGTGTATGTGATGGATGGCACAGATTCGATGCCCACCGGGTCGGGCCATAAACCGACCCTATCCGAGTTACAAAAACACGCGGATCTTGGAGTGTATTGCAAATACTATAATTATAGGGACCGGATATGCAACCTACCTCGTTGCCTCGTATACGAGGCACTAGATGGGCCTAACGAGTAAATACATTTCAAGAATACGAGGTAATCCAAGGTCGAATATTCGAGGGGCCTTTTGGTATATCACAGTGATAGGAAAAAAAATCGGCCAAAGGCTGTGAAAGAACACCAAGATCGATCGAAGGATTGTGAAAAGAAAACCTCAAGATTCAGGCTCTTGATGCCATGCTAAAAGTAGGAAGTTTATGCTAAAATACAAACGAGAAGAATGTTGGAAGAGAATATATGTCTGCTTCCTTGTTATATCTGAATGATACATATATATACACAAATACACAACTGATATAAAAAAACCCTAGTCTAATAATTACATAATAGTCCCTAGGTTATTGGCCCATTATAGAATGAGTTGGACTGGACTTGAAACTTGTAGGCCCAATATCTTGTTGGGCTTCAACAGGGTGGAAGTGGGACTTTCATAGCATTATAGTAAACAAGAAAATTCAATGATGGAAATTTGTGTTTTAGTGCTCTGTTTACAGCACCAATGAAACAGAAACTTACGTACCTCCATCCGTTCCATCATCTCTGTGTATATAGATATATTCACACCTTTTTCCAAATGACATGAAAATGGAAGCACCTTTTCAGAGAAAGACAAAATTTGGAGAAGAGTTCCAACGTTTAATTTTTGATTTTCAAATTTCAAATAATTTCATGAACAGTTGCAACTTTTAAGAAATTCAACTCTTGGAAAATAAATCACAACTATTTAAATATAAATTAACGTTAATATTAATTTTGAAAATTATCTAACACTATGATTCTTTCCGTCAACTAGAGTACCATGGTTTTCAAGATTTTTTCTATTAATGTTGTCTCTCAAGAGATGATAATGATGATGTTCGAATTCCATTTTCAGGAAGAGGGCTAGATTTTGGATTTAATTTTCTCAATTTGTGAGGTGATAGAAGTTGGTTTACTAGTGAGATATTTAATAGAAGACTAGATCTAAATATAGAGAGAGAGAATTTCCGGGCAGTTGGTCAGATGAGGGTTATTAAAAATAGGGTAAATGCATTTTCGACCCAACTTATGTCGATCGGAGCACTTTGATACCTAAGTTATTAATTTTACACTTGAGTGCCCAATCTCTATAAATTGTGACACTTAAGTCCACCGAAGGAATAATTTGACTTAAATTGTGTACTCGACTACTTATACTTTGATTGCATGATATGTGCACTTTGCACTATACCCTATGTGCACCTGACTACTTTTACATTGCATGGTATATATGTGCACTTTGCTATAGAATTTAAGTCATGCCTAAGAAATGTGACAGATTTTTCGGAGGAAATATTTTAAATTAATCCTCCACCGGAGTTAAGTGTCACAATTTACAAAAGTTAGGTATTCGAATTTAAACATTAATAAATTAGGTACCTAAGTGCTCTGATCGATATAACTATAAGTTGGGGGTGAAAATGCATTTTATCCTTAAAAATAGTTACTTACAATAAAAGGTCCTTAAAGCAAATAGGACACCAACGGGGTTGGTTCAAGTGGTAAGCAGCTTGGTTCAGTTTAAGCAAGGTTTTGGGTTCGATTCCTTATGTACGCAGTTATTCCCATTGGGAGACTCACCCACCAAGCCAGGTGTACGACTTAAATCGATCAACAGATTAATGTAATAATACTCGGGATACTGTGATAAGCAATCGAAAAAACAAAAGAAGAAGCAAATAGGACCACTGTTTCGTGTTTCTTTTTGTTTGTCCGTGGCTCGAAAAAAGGAGGCTCCTACGATTTTTCAATTTTTTATTACCCACATTCTATGGGATTATTTGAGTAGATAGCCCCCAAATGGTATTCTTTTAAGAAAATAGTCCTCCACCTAAGAAAATAGCTCAGCAGCTATTTTTGACCAAGTCAAATGGCCTAAAAACTTTTTGATTGTTTTCATTTCAGTCATTTATTTTCTTTAGCAAATTTATATACTCACGAGAGTTATTATACATTTTTAAGGAAAAGAGAATCTCAACCCGCTTTTATAAATTTATATAAAAAATTTCATTGCATTCATAATTTATTTACATGCTTGTACCTGCTCATATTTTAAACTCGTTTATTGATTGTCTAAATATTAGAAAATTTAGATTATAATAATCGGGAATTAATATTAAAATTACGAAAGCAACTAATAATTAGGAGAGATAATTGAGTCAATACTTATTTTAACTTACCAAGTAGATTACGAGATCACCAGAACTAAATTAAATTTTTTTTAATCTTAAATATATTAATATTAGCCTTTTATTAAAATAGATCCTTCTAATTTTAAAAGATTAGATTATTTAGATCTTGAATATAGTTTAGCTGACAGGTCAATAATCTCTTTATATAAACATAAATTTATTTGTAGATTTGATTCAAGTTTTAAGCACAATTTACATTTGGAACATAACACTTAAAATAATTTAACGGATTTACTTATATCTCTAACGTCAAACTTAGAATTAGAGAATACAAAATTTTGTAAAATCTTAGAATCATTAAAAGAAGCCATTTTAATAAATAGAGAAGTAATAAAAAGAGGTGAAATTAATAATTTAGAATATATTAAACAACAGTCTGAGGAAACTTTAAAAATAGTTAAAAAAAATATATAATAAGCTTTTCCCTACTAAAGACGAGATAATAGAATTAAAATATAATTTGGAAAGTAGTAAATTGAAACAAACAGAAATCGAAACTAAGAAAACTCTAAGTCAAGTAATAGAAAAAATAAATAAATTTGAAACCCAAATTTTGGAGACTAATAAAACTTTGAAGAATATAGAGCGAATAGTTAGTGGATGAACAATTTAGAAAATAGACTAGAATATAAAAGGGTCATTGAACTATCAACTAAATATTTAGATACAAAAGCAGGATTTACTACCTACCAAGGAAATAGTAATTCAGATAAATTATATCATAAACTTTGGAATATTCAATTCGCTTTAATTTTACAAATATTTGAAAAGATAGATAAGTTAGAAAACAAAATAGAAAAGTTAAATACTAAAATTGACACCATATCTGAAGTAATTAAAGGAGATTTACAAGATAGTATAAAAGAAAAATTGGCAAAGCTAACACTAGACGAATCTGAAAAACCTAAAAGGGAACCCAAAAAATATATATATTGGTAAAAATGTTGAGATCATTCAGTGGTACTAGTAGAACTATAAGTGAATCAAGTAGCAAAGAAAAAGAAAAGGCAAAAATAAGTAGAAATAGAAGAAATAATAGACGTAGAAAAAAATCTTAGTTTATACAACAATAAAGGAAATAATCTCAGCTAGAAAGTTACAACCTAAAACATTATATAAAGTAGGAAAAATTGATTTTAACACACAATTAATTAAAAAATTTAGAGAAAAAGAAATAAAAGTTACAACAAATATTGAAAATATAAGCTTAGTTAGTCAAAAATGTATAAAACAATTAAAGAAGTTAGTATATACATTTAGGATTAATTATAGTAGGAATAAAAGGATTAACTAGAAAAGGAACTGGTGGGAAAGCTTTAGTTTTATTATTAGATAAAAGTTGAATTGATGCTAAGAGAGCAGTATTCGCTAGTATGGAGATAAATATGAATAATAATGCAGAAATTTTTTGTGTAGCTCCTAATATGATAAAAAGTATTAAAGATATTAGTAAAATCACTATAGGATTACAAACTAGAGGATATGAAACATATGATGGTAATAACTTAGTTAGTTCTATAGCCTTTTTAGGAAGAGTAACTAATAATAGTTTCCCACAATATAAGATTATCATAGATAGCATAACAGACGGATTCGCCTTAGTAGAAGTAAAAATGATTAAACCTTTAAATATAGATAATAGTGATTTAAACGGAGAAGAATGGGAATCAACCAAATACTTAGAAGAAAATAACACAGTTAAGATTCCAGGAGAAATCGTAATGTATACAAACAGTAGAGGTCAAACTTCTATTAGATTTCTTAATTACCAAAAGCAAGATCCCAAAGAAAATTTTGAATATCTAGAAGGAGAAACTGATAATAAAACAGAAACAAGCTATATAAATATTATAGAAGAAGAAGAAGTTAGAATAACTAGTAGATTTGCAAATTGGAAAATAGAATCTGACATAGAAAACGAAGATGAAGACGAAGAAAATATAGAAGAAATAGATGAAGAGATAAGACAATTAGAAAGTCAACTTAACAATGATTATAGACCTAAAAATATAAAGGAAATATTAACAAAAAATTTTGAGATAAATAATTTAAGAGAATTAGTAGATGAAATGTATTTCGAAGTGATGAACTTAGATATAAATTTAGAATCAGCTGAAGAAGAATTTAAACAACATTATAATATTGATTTAGTAGATGATATATGCTCAGGGAAAGTAAAATTTGAAAAATTCTTTAAAAATAAGGAAAGGAATAATAACGAAATAACTCTTATGGCCGATAGTCAATCAAGTATAAGTAGTAATCTAGGAAAAAGAACTAGAGTAAAACCGGATTATAGTGAAATTCCAGCTACAAAATGTAGAACTAAGTGGAAGACCAGAATGGAAAAACCCAGTATATGAATATGGATCAACTCAACCAGGAAAATATGTAGGAATGAGGCAGCCCATAGGAAAAACTATGAGTGAAACCATGTTAGTAATTGAATTAGGAAGCCCACAAATGTGGTCAGAGGAAGTAAACATATGAAAACAATGTGTAGTAAGACATTGAGAAATAAATAAAAAGGCAGATATGAATATGTTTAACTTTTAGAAACATGCTTAGAACCTACATCATTATCTATTTGGCAAAGTAAAAAGAAAAATGATTCCGCTAAAATTAGTGAGATAAAAGCCCTAGAAAATAATCGTTATAATTTTACTTGTTTTATTAGAATTTTAATAATAAGAATAGATCCAGGAAGAGAAAGTACATTCATACAAGATACTGCACTTAGAAACTCAGAGCAACTTACTATAACCACCCGAAATAGGAATAATGATGTGCTCGATTACGCTATAAAGAAGGTTACGAGAATCTTTACCTTTCGCTTAAATTCTCGCAGGAACGATTCAGATCTTTTCAACCCTGTGGTGCAAGTTCACACGATTTCTTGGAGGAAATCGCCCGTCAGTCGTATCCCCGGTGTTAGTGTTCCAAACATCGCACCTCTAAGATGTATCCACACCTCGTTCAAGTCACCACCTACTTCGTTATTGGTGCTAGCTAACGAAATAGATCTAAGTCTAAAACCTAGGTTTGATTATGTGAAGGGATGGAATATGTGAAACGTTGAGTTCAACACATGTCGTATTGGAACAAGATAGGGGGCGATTTTGCTGAAGGATGACAAGAAAAAAAAACTCTTCTCTTTCCAGCTAGGGTTCGAATTTTACACTCATAGGAGGCTTTTGATTTTAGTCTTGCATTCACATATATATAGAATAGGAGTCCTAGAATCCTAATCCAACTACAAGTCTTGGAGAAGAAGAAAACCCTTTTTTTCTTCACCAAGAATTCGAACCCCCCTCATCTTTTGGCTCAAAAATCGACCATCATCCTTTAATTGGAATTCAAGAATTAATTCTTGACTCCATATTTAATTATGGGCTAAACCCATCAATTAAATACTCCCATATAATTTAAAACACGTTTAATTATATATATTACTTATTCCAATTGGCTTATTTATTTAACTTGGGTCAAGCCCAACTAAATAAAATACTTGGACTCTACTAGGTTCATTAATTTAATTAATTCAACAAGATTAATTAAAATAATCGAATTAATTGAATCGCCTCAATTAATTCATATTCCTTATTAGGAAAGGACAAGACTTTCTTAATTTCCTCAATTTTCTCAAATTGATTAATCACATCATATAAGCAGTGACTCTCACGAATTAAGTATGTGACCCCTTAGGCTCGTCTACTATCTAGTAGTAAGTACACTTTCCCAAAGTGCTAGTGTGCTTTCCTAAAATAGAAAATACTAGATTAAATCATTCCTTTGATTTAATCAAGCCTCGAATTAATCATCATATTAATTCTCGGCACTTACAAATCCTGGTTACTGTCTAGCAACGGGCCACGAAGACCTAGATAAAGACGAATATAAAGATACGCCTTTCGTGATCTTGATTCTTGTATAAGTAATATCCCTTCATCTAATCTCCCGATTGAATATCTAGCAGTGGGTAAGGTCGAATCTCTATTAATTCAATAACTATGTTTCCCAAATAAGGTGAGATCGACTTTCAACTATCTAAACGAGGAAACCCTACGCCTCTTTAGATATCATACTTCGGCTGAAGATTCCTAAAGTCGATTCACTATGTAAACATAGGAGATTCACTGACAAGACTAATGTCAGAGATAGATCCCATCTTGATTCTCACATGCCTTCATACACAATCAGCCCATGTCTGATTTTGCCCATTTGTGATCATCTAAGCAATCATGTAACAAACCAAGACACGTTCGATTGTGTATAAGACATCCAATGGAACCTCAGGTTATAAGGATTACTCTTATACTAGAAGACTACTGGAAGTTCCACATTCGACAGGGATTCCATTTAATGGAACTTCTATGTGGTTGTTCAGTATACCTATTCCCACAATAGGAACCCTCATACATGCATAGCATTTCACCGTGCCAATATCTATGGAACAAGATACACTCTATCAAGAGTATGCGTCATATAAGCAAGTATATTGGGTCTCATCGATATCCCTTCATCTCGACGAGCCCATTCACGACTTGGAACATATGTTTAAGGATCACAGCCTTGGAGACATATTCCATCATTGCCATTCCCGATGTGCAATAATGTCCAATAGCTTTTTGTGATCCTTTGGGACTTTATTCTAAGTTAAGACCAAGCTATATACACGAATAAAGAATGCCAAAAGATTAAATTTATTTATATGAAAAAAAATCGTTCAGCGAGAGTTATTATTACATAGAATGGCATCCAAAATTGGTGCGCCGGACATAAACTCTAACAATCTCCCACTTACCCTAGCGCCAATTGCCCATGCACTTGAGACCCATTCTCCCTAGATGTCCTTCAAATAATTTTTGGCTTAAGCGTTTGGTGAGCGGTTCTGCCACATTGTCTACCGAGTCCACACATTCCACTCGAACATCGCCTCTCCCAATTATCTCTCTGATCAAGTGGTATCGCCTCTATATGTGCTTAGATTTCTGATGAGACCTTGGCTCCTTTGCTTGACCAATAGCCCCGTTGTTATTGCAGTACAAAGGTACTGCGTCTAGAATAGATGGAACTATACCCAATTCTTGGATGAAGTTCCTAATCCAAACACCTTCCTTCGCAGCCTCTGAAGTCGCGATATATTCTGCTTCAGTGGTGGGGTCCGCCACAGTTGCTTGCTTGGAACTTTTCCAGCTGACGGCTCCTCCATTAAGCAGATAGACAAATCCCAAGACCGACTTCGAGTCGTCCACATCTGTTTGGAAACTCGAATCAGTGTATCCTTCTAACTTCAATTTTCCACGTCCGTATATCAAAAACATGTCCTTAGTCCTATTAAGGTACTTAAGGATCACTTTTACTGCATTCCAGTGCTTCTCATCGAGATTAGCCTGATAACGGCTGCACATACTCAATGCGTATGCTACATCGGGTCTTGTGTATATCATTGCATACATTATACTACCTATAGCTGAGACATAAGGTATGTGGGACATTTGTACTCTTTCTTCTCGAGTCTTAGGAGACATCGACTTGGAAAGTATAATCCGATGTCCCATTGGCAAGAATCCTCTCTTGGATTCTTCCATCTTAAATCTCTTAAGTAAGCAATCGATATACACGGATTGGGAGAGTCCCAAAAGCCTACTCGATCTCTCTCGGTATATCTTCATACCAAGTACATAGAATGCTTCTCCCATATCCTTCATGAAAAATTGTTTAGAGAGCCATACTTTAGTCGACTGCATCATTCCAATATCGTTTCTGATCAAAAGAATATCATCAACTTAAAGTATGAGAAACGTAGCCGTGCTCCCACTAACCTTCTTGTACACACAAGCCTCTTCAACATTTTGCACATATCCATACTCTCGTATGACAGTGTCAAACTGTTTATTCCAGCTGCGGGAAGCCTGTTTTAATCCATAAATGGACCTCTGGAGCTTACACACTTTGTGTTCGCTCATCTCGGATGTAAAGCCCTCTGGCTATTGCATGTATATCTCTTCCTCAATCTCTCCATTGAGGAATGCAGTCTTTATATCCATCTGCCAGATCTCAAAATTGAGATATGCAGACATAGCAAGCAGAATCCTAATGGATTTCAGCATCGCCACTGGTGAGAAGGTTTCCTCATAGTCAATGCCTTGTCTCTGAGTGAATCCTTTTGCCACGAGGAGTGCCTCATAGGTTTCCACCTCTCCATCGACTCCAAGCTTTTGCTTATAGACCCACTTACAGCCAACGGGCTTCACGCCCTCTGGTGGGTCCACCAAGGTCCATACCTTGTTGGAGTCCATTTCAAACTTCATGGCTTCTAGCCATTTTCCCGAATCAATGCCAGACATTGCTTCCTTATAACTCTTTGGATCAGAGTCTAAGGGAGGATCTTTTGAGTCCTTTTCTTCCAACAAGCCAAGCCATCTTTCAGGCGCCTTTGGAACTCTTTCAGATCTTCTCAAGGGTTGTATGTTCTCAGTAGTATATCAAAATTAGCTTCATTGGTGTCGGGTGGGTTACTTTATACTCCTTGATTCGAATCACTTTGATTTATCTCATCAAGTTCTACAGCCTCGCTTTTCCTATCCAAAAGGAATCCTTTTTCTACGAAATTGGTGTTTCTTGAAACAATCACCTTTTGTTCCGTAGGGTTGTAGAAGTAGTATCTAATAGTTTCCTTTGGATATCCTACAAAAAAACACAAAGAGGATTTGGGATTCATTTTGTCTCCCACTAAATGCTTTACATAAGCGGGGCACCCCCATATTCTCAAGTGAGCATACGAGGATGCTTTTCCACACCAAGTTTCATACGGGGTCTTGGGCACAGCCTTGGACGGCACCCTATGCAATAGATAGGTTGTCGTTTCAAGAGCATAGCCCCACATGGACTTAGGAACTTAAGTGAAACTCATCATGGATCGAACCATATCCAACAATGTTCGATTCCTACGCTAGGCTACTTCATTATGTTGAGGCGTGCCTGGCGGAGTCCACTATGAGAGACTCCCATTCTCTTTAAGATAATCAATGAAGTCGGAAGACAAGTATTCTCTTCCCCGATCAGATCGAAGAGCTTTAATACTTTTTCCAAGTTGCTTCTCTACCTCATATCTAAACTCCTTAAAATTTTTCGAAGGATTCAGATTTATATCTCATCAGATATATGTAACCATACCGAGAATGATCATCGATGTAGGTTATGAATTAGCTAAACCTTCCTCGATCATTTATGTTCATAAGGTCACACACATCCGTATGGATCAAGTCCAATGGACTTGTGGCTCGTTCCGCTTTACCCAAAAATGGCAACTTAGTCATTTTCCCTTTGAGACACGATTCGTAAGTTGTCAATTCATCTAAGTCTTGGAGACCTAAATGAGTCGCCAAGCTTTGAATTCTTTCTTTGGAGATATAACCTAGTTTCTCGTGCCACATTAGTGCGTTTACTTGATTATCTCATTTACGTTTATTTCTTTGTTGAATATTGAGATTAGAAATTGTTGGGAAAACAGTATAAACTCCATCTTGCAATTTTGATTCCATAATAAGAGACGGTTCATAAGACAAAAATAAAGTTTTATTAAGAATCTCAAAACAATAACCCTCTCGATCCAAAACCGAAATCGAGATAATGTTTCTTATTATTTCAGGAACAAAATAAATAGAATTTAATATTAAATTTCTACCTCCTATCCCTAAGTAGATCGTCCCCACGGCCTTGGTAGCAACCTGTGCTGCATTTCCCATCCGCAAGGTCATGTCTCCTCTACTTAGCTCCTTGATTCTTGTCATCTCCTGCATGTTATTGCAGATATGAACTCCACATCCAGTGTCTAGAATCTAAGAAGAATCGTTTACTGAGAAGTTAGCGTCAACAAAGAATGTACCTTGAGCCGATGGCTCTTTGCAGTTCCTTTACCAGTGCCCAGTCTTCCCACATTTGAAGCACTTGTCAGACTTAGTTTTCGTACTCTTCTTGATTCCTCCTTTGCGTTTCAGTTTCTTAGTCTTGTTGTTGTTGTTCTTCTTACCTTTCTTAGGTTTAGAAGATGAATTCATAAGAAGCACTGGCTTGTCTTTCTTTATTGTGCTTTCAGCTGTCTTCAGCATGTTCAACAACTATGGAAGCTTAGCTTGAAGTTGGTTCATGTTGAAGTTGACCACAAATTGGTCATAAGAACTAGGGAGTGACTGTAGGACCAAGTCCATAGACAGCTCGTCATTAAGCACCACACCAAGATTAGCCAACTTTTTAATCAACCTTATCATATTGAGCACGTGCGCACTTACATCAGAGCCATCAATCATGCGAGCCCTAAAAATCTCCCTTGAGATTGAAAATCTCTCTCTCCTAGATTTAGTACCATACAGCTCTTGCAGATGGAGAAGAATCGATGCATAGTTCTTGATCGTCTCGTGTTGCCTTTGCAACTCATTGCTCATTAAAGCCAACATAAGACATCGCACTTGCATGTCATCTTCCTTCCATTGCTGGTACTTGAACTTCTTATCATCAGATGAGTCCTCTTCTGGCTCCTCTTGCACTGGTATATCAAGGATATACGCCCTTTTCTCAGAAAAAGGATAATCTTGAGGTTAAGAAACCAAGCTTCAAAGTTGGGACTGGTTAGTTTGTTTGTTTCGAGAATTGTTTTGAATCAATTAGACATATCGTGTTATCTACAAAACGTACGAGGCAAACGATAAGTAACGGATTTTCAAATAAAGTTCTTAGACAATTTGGTCTTTAATTGTACAAGTCTCCTACTATTTTTTTCCAAATCCCACCACCCTCTTGGTGTGATTCGAAGAATAGTTAATTCTTTAGTGGGCTTGAGATCTATCCAAACTTCATCATATGCCCCATTTTCTGAGCTAACATATGACTAGTTCGAATAATAGCCTTACCGGGCCTTCCATCTTCCTTGATAGCTCTTAAGATCTTTTTCCTCATCTTTCGCATGTGCCCTATTTTCTGAGCTAACACATGGTAGTCGATGTTAGGATCGGCACATCAAATATCCCGTGGTCAATCATCAATTTCATTACCCCCATTTTCTGAGCTAAGTATGATCCCATAGGGCATCATATGCTTAGTAAAGCTCACAGCCTTTCTTAGGTTCAACCCACCCCATTTTCTGAGAAAATGGATTTGAACTTTAGTGGCATATCACATGACAATTACTTATGATGGAAGGAATGGAAATAGAACTCCAATTCTATTCCCACATTAGCTTAATATGTTTCAAGGAGGGAATTACATTGTATACAAATAGGTCTCATCAGTATTACAATTAGTTTGTTTAGTTATCTATCCTATGCATGCATCTCACAACACATCACATATCGTATCGGAAAACATCCCATAAAGTGGTAAATCGAGGATGAACCACCTCGAGCTCTAACCTACTTACCCACTGAGCCAAAGTGGGCCACGACATTCTAGAAAGTAAAAATAACTAGACTATTACAATGGGTTCCACCACAGCATACAAGTCTTCAAGTCTTGGCTTCGTCTTCGATTACATTATCAACTACTACTAATCTACTTGACAGAAAAATAAAAACCAAACTGGCTATTCTTTACAACTCTAGAATATTACATTCAATGAAAACCAAACAACATAGACTAGGTTAGTGGTTCAGCCCCATCACATAAGCATGCTAAGCAACAAACATATATATATGCAATATCCAAAATTTACCCATCCATCATCTAAACAAAATTGCAAATTTCATCGGGATAATATCGATTTCCAATTTCCAAAACATGTTTTAGCAAATACAAGTCTTTAAACAATCAACTGGGATCAGGTTCTTGGGTTACCCCACCTTCTGGCATAAAAAAATGAGAAAAAAAATTTCGACCTTAGTTTGCCGACTGTGCCAGGGTGCCAGCAGACCCACACTTGGGCGCTGACCTGAAGGTGCCCAGGCGCCAACATTGACGCGCCCAGACGCCAGACAGAGGCGAGACCACCAGGTCTCGCTGGCCGGGCGCCAGTCACCCCGAGCCTGGGTGCAGGTGACAGCACCTGTTGCTGAACGGGATTTCTCCCCTTTTCAATCATGAGTGATTCGTTCAGTTAATGATGGACGAATTTGATCCCACCTCGGGCCAGGCATAATCACTCAACAATTGAGCCTTCGGCCCGATCATCTCGCGACGTCCTACCACCGGTGATTCCAAAATCATCCTTCACCATCCAAATAAATCCACACACACCCAAGATTCATCCTTTTCAATTGAATTTTCAAAACCAAAACCGTTTTTCACAAAAATAATCAATTATATGTACCAATAATTAATCAAAAAATTAATTATTCTAAACGACGAACATATTTTTAACATGCACCAATTTACATATGCGTAAATAAAACATGCTAACACATAATATAGCTTAATCGAGCCAACCATGGCTCTGATACCACTGTTGGGTTGGTTCTATTCCTTGGGTGGCTCGTGGCAGCGGAATTAAAATTTAAACATACAACCACCCGAAACAGGAATAATGTTGTGCTCGATTACGCTATAAAGAAGGTTACGAGAATTTTTACCTTTCGATTAAATTCTCGCAGCAGCGATTTGAATCTTTTCAACCCTGTGGTGCAAGTCCACACGATTTCTTGGAGGAAATCGCCCATCAATCATATCCCAGGTGTTAGTGCTCCAAACGTCGCACCTCTAAGATGTATCCACACCTCGTTCAAGTCACCACCTACTTCGTTATTGGTGCTAGCCAACGAACTAGATCTGTGTCTAAAACCTAGGCTTGATTATGTAAAGGGATGGAATATGTGAATCGTTGAGTTCAACACATGAACAAAACGATGTCGTATTGGAACAAGGTAGGGGGCGTTTTCTGAAGGATGACAAAAAAAAAAAAACACTCTCTTCTTTTTCCAGCTAGGGTTTGAATTTTACACTCATAGGAGGCTTTCGGTTTTAGTCTTACATTCACATATATATAAAATAGGAGTCTTAGAATCCTAATCCAACTCCAAAACTTGGAGAAGAAGAAAACCCTTTTCTTCTTCTCCAATAATTCGAACCCCTCTCATGTTTTGGTTCAAAAATCGGCCATCATTCTTTAATTGGAACCCAAGAATTATTCCTGACTCCATTTTTAATTATGGGCTAAACCCATCGATTAAATATTCCCATATAATTAAAATCAGTTTAATTATATATATTACTTATTCCAATTAGATTATTTATTTAACTTGGGCCAAGCCCAACTAAATAAAATATTTGGACTCTACTAGGTCCATTAATTTAATTAATTCAACAAGATTAATTAAAATAGTTGAATTAATTAAATCGCCTCAATTAATTCATATTCCTTATTAGGAAAGGACTAGACTTTCCTAATTTCCTCAAATTGATTAATCACATCATTTAAGCAGTGATTCTCATGAGTTAAGTGTGTGACCTCTTAGGCCCGTCTACTATCTAGTAGTAAGTACACTTTCCCAAAGTGCTAGTGTGCTTTCCTAAAATAGAAAGTACTAGATTAAATCATTCCTTTGATTTAATCAAGCCTCAAATTAATCACCATATTAATTCTCGGCACTTACAAATCGTGGTTACTGTCTAGAACGGGCCACGAAGACCTAGATAAAGACGAATATAAAGATATGCCTTTTGTGATATTGATCCTTGTATAAGTAATATCCCTCTATCTAATCTCCCGATTGAATCTATAGCAGTGGCTATGGTCGAAGCTCTATCAATTCAATAACTATGTTTCCCAAATACGGTGACATCGACTTTTGACTATCTAAACGAGAAAACCCTATGCCTCTTTAGATATCATACTTCGGCTAAAGATTCCTAAAGTCGATTCACTATGTAAATATACGAGATTCACTAACAAGACTAATGTTAGAGATAGATCCCATCTTGATTCTCATGTGCCTTCATACACAGTCAGCCCATGTCTAATTTTGCCCATTTGTGATCATTTAAGTAATCATGTAACAAACCAAGACATGTTCGATTGTGTATAAGACATCCAATGGAACCTCAGGTTCTAGGCATTACTCTTATACTACAAGACCAGTGGAAGTTCCAGATTCGATTGGGATTCCATTTAATGGAACTTCCATGGGGTTGTTTAGTATACCTATTCCCACAATAGGAACCCTCATACATGTATAGGCTTTCACCGTGCCAATATCTATGGAACGAGATACTCTCTATCAAGAGTGTGCATCATATAAGTAAGCCTTTTGGGTCTCATCGATATCTCTTCTCACGACTTGAAACATATGTTTAAGGATCACAGCCTTGGAGACATATTCCATCATTGCCATTCCCGATGCGCAATGATGTCCCATAGCTATGTGTGATCCTTCAGGACTTTATTCTAAGTTAAGACCAAGCTATATACACGAATAAAGAATGCCAACAGATTAACTTTTTTTATATGAAAAAGATCGTTCAGCTAGAGTTATTATTATATAGAATGGCACCCAAAATTGGTGCGGCGGGCTTAAACTCTAACAACTACCAGACTATACCTAAGATACACATCGTATGACTTTGCTGGAGTACACGTGCATATCAAAGCAGAGTGGGTAACACCCTCTCTAATGACATCTCAAGTCTAAGGATTATCTCACACTACGAAAACTGAAGGACTCCAAGTTCGACAACACCAATGATGTATCCTTACGGGGTTGTTCAATCCCATACCATAGTATAGATCTTCATGCATGCATTGGGCATACCAGCCTTTGACAATGAAACGCGTCAACCTCTTGGGAGAGTTACACACATAAACAAGTCTTGACGAGGCCAATGATATCCCACATCTCACATCCTCTATGACTTGGAACTGATTTAGGATTACGCTCTTCGAGAGCATTCTATATGTATCCTAACCGCTCCCCTAACCATATGTAATCCATGAGATCTTTATCTATACTAACACTAGTTATAACAATAAAGAAGCATTCCTTAACAAGTTTTGATATAATCTGAATGATAAGACTGACACAGTGTTAATGTTTAAGCCAACAGATGGTTCGTTGGGCACATAACACTTTCAATATCCCACTTGCCCAAGAGCCTACTGTTCCCACACAGGTCCATCATCCAGATGACCTATTTGATCACAGCTACTACTGAAGGGTTTGGTGAAAGGGGTTTTGCCACGTTTTCGTCGAATTGACTTGTTCAACTCGAATGTCGATTTTGGTCAAATAATCTTTTAGATTATTCGCTTTGCCACTAGGTATGTCTAAATAGTTGGTGAGACCTTTGCTCCTTTGAAAGAGCATACACCCTTATCGATAATTATAGTACTTATGTACTTGATATTCGATTGGCTGAACCTCATAGGTTCACTATCTAATTACCTTTTATCACTACATTCTTATGCGTGACTTGTAGAGTCAGCCTCTGTCTCTTCTCAAAAGATGTCATCAGCCTTTACTTTCTCAGTTGGCTTAAAATAAATCCTCAATCATCACTTAAGTTCATGTCTTAAGACTAGAGCTTCTAGTTCCAATTTTCCCGTGTTGTTATCCAATAAACAACACCAATCCAATCTATTGGATCAAATAGGAGTTCGACTTTATACATGAGATATATTAGTCAATACCAATTTAAACTCATAGAATTGCATCTACCTTTTGGTTGTGTTTTACAGGAAGAATTACCTTTTAACTTTTCCATGTTGAGCTTAGTCAACATATTACTCATGGGTTCGGACTGAAAAGGATTATGGCAATCCAATGGCCCTCACATATTGCTATGTTTGTGCAATTGGGGTGCTATTCCTTTTCCAAGTCCATTTTGGAAAATTGAGATGATGATCACATGTACGTTACTCATGTAACGTTGCCAACATATGATACCAACAAGCTAGTAGTATACCTATTAACCTTTAGAACTTATGTGTTCAGAAAAGATTCAATCAGTAGATTGATCTTTGAAGCACTTATGCTGTTAGGCGGGACTTCACTACTTGTCAAGATTTCTTGACTTTCGTCATATCCACTGTCAGCATTTTTCGGCTCGAAGGATATGGAACATGTGTTCATAGGTTTATGAGTTTACTAGTCTATTCATTTTAACTGCCAATGGTGTTTATGTTTATCGAGTCCCTCGTGTTCATTACTATCCCTATTCCTTCATAAAGAATTCCTTCACCTTGAAGGTAGGATATTATGAAACAACCCCTTTCATTCCAAGTGTAATGAACATGAAGATACTCGTAATCTCATATATTTGATACATATCAAATATATCATATCTTATCAAATAAGATTTTTCCATATCTTCAATATTTATCCTAATATATATATATATATATATATATTTATAAGATCTTTCCATATCAATTAGTTACCTAATTAATTAGAGTAGATCTACCAAATATATTATAGGATAAATATATTAAATATATATATGTATATATATATATATATACACAGACATAGACTTGGTGAACAAGATGAATCCTCCACCAAATCTATACACATATACACATGCCCATGTGTATAAAAAGTATATATATATATATATGTTTATTTCTTCTTTCATATATTAATTAATTAGACCACTAATTAATTAACTAGTCTTTCCCAATTTAATAATCCAATATTAAATTATAAGACTTTTATTAATTAAGACTACTTAATTAATTTATTCATTTTCCTGATTAATTAGTTATAATTAATTAATCTCTCCATTAATTCATAAAGAATTAACTAGCCAATAAGTACTACACTAAGTATTGTGTGTGACCCCTTAGGCTCATTAACAAGTTAGCAATAAGTCCATCCAAAGGCTAGATTAATTATTCATAATAATTAATTTGGCCTTGGATTAATTTCACCAATTAACCCAAGGTACCTATTGGTCGTGGTTTAATGTCTAGCAACGTCGCCACGACTTCCTATATGTTAACAATGAAAATGAAAACCTCTCCAGATTTTGATCGTTGTGTGAGTCGAATTCCTTCATCCTTTTCCCATCTAAGACCTAGGGTTTGGCGACGGTCGAAACTCTAATAGCCTAAAAAAATATGACTATATCGGTTCAATTAATGATCTGGTCTTCTAAGCAGAGATCACCAATCCCTCTTATAAGACAATGCTTTGGCCAGAGAATTTTCGATCATTTAGTTTCACTCAACAGCATAGGAAATACCAGGTACTGGTGACCTTGGATGAATCCCCTCCGACTGTCAATTATTCGGCTGTAACTACCAGACTATACCTAACATACACGCCGTATGACTCTCTTGGAGTGCATGTGCATATCAAAGTAGAGTGTGTTGCACCCTTTCCAATGACATCTCAAGTCTAAGGATTATTTCACACTATGAAAACCGGAGGACTCCAAGTTCGACAACACCAATGAGGAATCCTTGCGGGGTCGTTCAATCCAATACCAAAGTATGGATCTTCATGCATGCATTGGCCATACTAGCCATTGACAATGGAATGCGTCGACCACTTGGGAGAAATACACACATGAACAAGTCTTGACGAGGCCAGTGATATCCCACATTTCACAGCATCTATGACTTGGAACAAATTTAGGATTACGGTCTTTGAGAGTATGCCATATATATCCCGACCGCTCCCCTAATCATATGTAATCCATGTGATCTTTATCTATACTAGCGCTAGTTATAACAATAAAAAAACATTCCTTAACGGGTCTTGATATAATCTTAATGATAAGATTGACACAGTGTTAATGTTCAAGCCAATAGATGGCTCGCTGGGCACATAACACTTTCAGTGGCAATAAGAGAAAGGCCAGAGATGATGACAAGATGTCAGAGTCCAAGAAGCGCAAGGACATGCCTCCTTCGGGGTTTACTAAGTATACCCCCTTTACACTCTTGAGGGAACAAGTCATAGCCATCATTGAGCAATAAGGCATAGTTCAATGGCCTAAGAAGGTGAAGGACAATCCTAGCCACCTTAAGTCAAAGAAGTACTGTAGATTTCATCGCGATAAGGGTCACACTATCAAAGAATGCCACCATGTGCAGGTGGAGATAGAGAAGCTTATCAAAAGAGGCTACCCACGAGAGGTAATAGCACCATTAGGATCAACCATCCAAGCCCTCCCGGGACCAAGGGGTGGAGATAGAGACAAAGGCAATCCCCCAAGGGTTGATTCTAACTTGGACAACCCCCAGTGAATGGTATCATAGGGGTGATCTTGGGAGGCCCCGCAGGGGGAGACTTTGTGAACTCTAGGAAGCCTTCGCTGAGAGCTGCGTCGGGGCTACACGTCATTAGCTACCCGAGGGGGGGAGGGAGTGCAAGTGAATCAAGCAGAGCCAAAGACTCCAACCATAGAGTTTGGAATGTAAGACCAAGAAAATGGCATCCCATTGGTGAATGACGCCTTAGTGGTATGGGCGACCATCTTCAACTTTTGGGTGAAGAAGGTTTTGGTAGATAGTTGTGGCTCAGCAGACATCATCTTTTATAATGCCTTCACCTAACTAGGGGTAGACAATGCACAATTTCAAGCGGTCAACACCCCCCTCACTGGATTCATTGGTGAGGTAGTGGAAGCATTAGGGGAGGTGTCCATACCCATATCATTGGGTACATTTCCTGCCCGTTCCACTAAGGTGATGAAGTTTTTGGTAGTCAAAGCCCCCTACACATACAATGTCATATTAGGGAGGCCAAACTTAAACCTATTTCAAGATGTCATATCTACCTTTCATATAAAGTTCAAGTTTCCCACCCCCGTAGGAATGGGGGAAGCTGTGGGGGACATGAAGGTAGCAAGTGAATGTTATGCTAACGCCCTGAAGAAGTCTAAAAGAAAGCACGGCGACAATGCTCACAGCGATAAGGGGAAACAAATTGCTATTAACTTGATCTCAATGGAGATAAGTCAGCTGGGGAGGGAGGCAGAACCAAATTGGTCAACACTTGGCCAAGATCCCAACAATCAGACACCCAGGAAAAGCACGGGAGCTGTGACATTCCACCCCAAGAAGGCGATGTCCATTTCAAGAGCACAACGCTAAGGTGGAGGACCTAGACGCAAGGGCACCAAAAGGAGCGACGGGTGCGCCAGTATTGAAGACCAGGCATGAGATGAACCCCTCTGGGAAACATCCCCGAAGCTTGATAAGGTATCAGGCTACATGAGGCGTTAGCAGATAACAAGTAAAAAACACTATCTTATTTCCTATATTACTATTGAGTAGGGGAGCCTACCAGCACCACCTACCCTTGCTTAAGTTTTGAGGCGCCTAGTTGCATCCCCGTATAATTTTATTAATTGTTGGATGTTGGAAGTTTTCGTTATATGATTTTTAAGTGCCTTCAGGCACGTCAACTGTTATGTTACTATATATGCTAGTCTTGTTTAAACAACATGCAAGTCACGTCATACAAATGAGTATGACATTAACGATGGGTGAATTAACAACACCAAAAAAAAAAAATGCTCCTCAGAACCAAAATTTCCGACCAAAGCTACTCAAAAAACTTAAAGCGCCTTTTCGAGGCTAACATAGGTAGAGCAACAAAAGACTCTCGAACCCTTGAGAGCTCGGTTGAGGCTAGCCCACCTTATGATCCTTCAAGTAGTACTGAGAGAAAATGAGGTTTGAAAAACTACCCCCCTTTCGACATGGACTCTGAACCGAGATCATATCAATATGACTAGCGTGATAATTCACCTCATGCCACAAATAAATAACACTTATGTCTACTTAAGTCTCCTAAAATTCTAAAAAACCTAAGGAATGGGGGCACTAAAATAGTACCAAAATTAACACCCCCCATGCCTGAAAAATGAATATTTTCAAACAGCCATGAAAAGTTGAGCAAATAATGGAGCAAAAGCATAATAAAAAAGAAAAATGCCACCCTAGTAAAAAGACTATAAGGCTATAAGCCTCAAGGCACCAGACCTAAAATTCACAAGGGTCGACACTCAACAAATAGGGCATAGTGCTCTCGTTATTAGCAAAACACTATACGCTATGCAAAGAACACACATCTTCAGTAAGCCTACATGAGAAAGGTTTAACTCCTAGGCATCATAGAAACACCCCTTTGTAACTTACTCCTGAATGTATTTCACATGTTAAGGAGTAGGGGGGAAAGGAGTGGAGATACAAACAAACAACTAGCTAGTGGTTAGCTAATATGTTAAGGCCATGGCTAGCTAAAAATTTTAGGCCAAGGCCAAGCGTTTTTAGCATTCAAAAAGCGAATTGCTAACAAGTGAAGCTCAAATATAGCAAAAATTCCCAAGAGACACTCACCTCTAGCATCCATTAAATCCCGCCAACGGTACGTTAAAATGGCCAAGTACCTGAGCTAGTGCTCAAATTAAACATATTAATGACCCCTTGGAGCTAAAAGGCTCCAATAGAGGCATTATACAATAACTCACGACCCCATTAGAGGTCAATATATAGGCAGAACAACTAAAATCCCCCGAGTGGAACAACAAAAATTCCCCGAGCTACCAAAGACTGGAACGAGGATGGTCCACCTAATAATTCTTTCAGCAATACTGATAGGGGATGAGGCTCCACAAAGGATCTCCTCCCTCCCACTAAGGTTTTGGACCGAGATTATACAAAAATATCTAAACTGATGATCATTGTCACACAAAAAATGAAAACAGGAGGGTAACTCAAGCTCCAAAATATAACTTGGTCATGAAAAACCATGCCACAAAACATGTTACCCATTTAAAGATGTAAATAAAGGGCAAAATCAAGCTCTCATTTGACTATTAACTAACAAAAAACGCCCTCAACCCTGAACAAGCCTTACTCCTTAAGGTGTTAATCACATAAAAACACTAAGGAGTGGGGGGCAAGTAGGTATTGAGTAGCTAGCTAATATTTGTAGGTAGTGTTTTTATAAGTAACTGGCGCTGGGGATGAAAGCTCAATTCGCTCCAATAAAAAGGTCTTCCAAAGCACCCACAACGTCCTATAAAGCCCATGAGGTTTATTTACGTAAGTATTTGAAGAAAAAAATAACATACCAACATAGCCCTTTGGAACTAAAAATTTCCAATTGAGGCAGCATTTTATAACTCACGACCCCATTATAGGTCAATATCAGTGTAACAATAAAGTCCCTTAAGCTAGCAAAGGCTCAAATGAGGCTTGTCCACCTTACAATCCTTTCAGCAATAATGAGAGGGGTTGAGGCTCCATAGAAAACATGTCATGAGCATAGTAACGCCACCATTGGCAGTGGAGAAAGTACCATGGGAATAGTAATGCCACCATTGGCATCACATGGGGCTAACAAGTAGCGCCACCATGGGCACCCCACCAAAGCTCATGAGATAACGGGGTTAGAAAAATATAAGGCTCACTCAAAGCCTATGAAGGGCTAATGAGTAGCTACTAAAGTGCAACTAGCTCTTAGTCATATCATACAAGAAAAAGACAATCATGAGACAAAGTACACGGATATATACATAAGGCATGTAAGAAAGCCACAAGTCATCTCCGTTAAAAACCCCTGAGGCAACATGCTTTGCCGCCACCACGAGGCACCTCTCCGAGGGTCATCATGCGTCGCCCCCCGGTGTATAGGGCCTAACACCCACCTTAATTCAACCCCCATGAGTTAATATTCATCTACCTAGCGGGGTACAAATCTCGAAATAAATACCCGTTGCAGGGGTGGGTCTTCATAATAGATAAATATATACACGTTGAGAATCTTCAAAAAGACGTTCACTTCTATGATAAAACACCCCACAAGCACCGATGAGACCGCAGGGAACTATACACCCCGCTAGCGCACATGAATCCATGGGGTAAAATAATTAAGTACTTGGCCTAGTGCTCATGAAGCCATGGGGTACACCCCGCTAGAGCTCATGAAGCCACGGAGTACAATACGCTTCTTATCTCCTAGTTGTGGACTTATATAAAATATTCCACAAGACTTAATAGTGGAAAAGTGAGTAGAAGTAACAAAGACCATGAAGAATTACCCGGAGGCAAGTAACCTCGGGAGAGAGCCCCAAGGCAACACGCCGCGAGGCAATCCGCAAGCAATGTAACACGTAGACTCATGACACCCATCCGCGAGGCACTCCAAGCGGCGAGGTCAAGTGCCTCGCGACACTCAGCCATGAGGTACAGCCTCGTGGAACCAGGTCACGAGGCCAACTGCGCTGAGTGCCACGCGACACAAAGTAACGAGGCCAAGTGGCTTAAGGCATATTGTGCATCGCGGTACTCAGCCGCGAGGCACCGTGAGGCTCCTTAGGAGGCCACCGGGGGGTAGCTGGGAGACGATCCTCTCATCATGTAAGGGCGATATGTCCACTCACTATGGAAATCCCTTTTGAGTGTGGGGAATGTCTTTCCTAGTGAGTTAACAAATTTTTGTTGAAATGGGGTCCTACCTTCTTCATTGGTGTTACACAAGAAAATATTCAACAAGTGTAAAAGGCCATAGAAAATAGATCTACCATTGCAATGAGGGACCGCATCACCTCACCTAGAGGCAAAGGACCATAGCCACTCGCCATAGTGTTCGAGTTAGTGCCCGGCGCACCAATTATTGGGCGCCATTCTTTGTAATAGTAACTCTGGAGTTGAACAATCGTTTTCTTATAAATAAAGTCAATCTCTTTTTTATGTGTGGCATGTCTTTATTCTTAAATTATTTTTTTACTTTGGCTTAGAATAAAGTCCCGAAGGATCACATATAGCTATGGGACATCATTGCACATTGGGTGTGGCAATGATGTAATATGTCTCGAAGGCTGTGATCTTTAAACATTGTTCCAAGTCGTGAAAGGGTTCATCAAGATAAAGGGATATCGATGCAACCCAAAAGGCTTGCTCATATGATGCATACTCTGGTAGAAGTGTATCTCGTTCCATAGATACTGGCACGGTGAAAGCCAATGCATATATGAGGGTTGCCATTGTGGTAATGGGCGAACAGAACAACCCCATGGAAGTTCCTGAAATGGATTCCCAGTCGAATGTGGAACTTCTAGTGGTCTTGTAGTATAAGAGTAATCCTTATGGACCTAAGATTCCATTGGATGTCTTATGCGTAACCGCGCATGTTCTTGATTTGTTACATGATCACTTTAGATGATCGAATATGGGCAAACTCAGACATGCACGTCTTACGTAGTAAGGCACGTGAGAATCAAGAGGAATCTATCTCTGACATTAGCCAATCGGCTAATCTCCTATGGTTACATAGTGAATCGACTTAAGGAATCTTCGGCCGAAGTATGATATCTAAAGAGGCGTAGGGTTTCCTCGTTTAGATAGTCGAAGTCGATTTCACATAACGTGGGAAGCATAGTATTGAATTAATAGAGCTTCGACCTTAGCCAATGCTCTAGATTCAATCGGGAGATTAGATAGAGAGATCTTACTTATGCGAGGATCAAGATCGGAAAAGGCGTATCTTTACTTTCGTTTTATCTAGGTCTTCCGGACCCTACGCTAGGTGGGCAACCGCGATTTCTAAGTGCCGAGAATTAGCTTGGTGACTAATTCGAGGCTTGATTAAATCAAAGGATTGATTTAATCTAGTACTTTCCATTTTAGGAAGGTACACTAGCACTGTGAGAAGGTGTAGTTACTACTAGATAGAAACGAGCCTAAAGGGTCACACACTAACTCGAGAGAGTCGCTGCTTGAATAGATGTGATTAATCAATTTCGAGGAAATTGAGGGAATTAGGAAAGTTTGGTACTTTCCTAATATGGAATATAAATTAATTGAAGGATTCAATTAATTTTACTCTTTTAATTAATCTTGTAGAATTAATTAAATTAATGGACCTAGTAGAGTCCAAGTATTTTATTTAATTGGGTAGAGCCCAAGTTAAATAAATAAATGTTGGAAGTAGTTGGTTGGATTTAATTTGACTTGTATTTAATTGATGGGTTGAAACTATAATTAAATTGAGAAGTCAAAATTAAATCTTAGAATCCAATTGAATTGTGTTGACCAATTTTATGAGTAAATAAGGGAGGGGGCGTTTTTTTTTATGTGTGGTGGAGGAGGAAAAGAGTTTTCCCCTCATCCAAGTCTTCATAGGATAAGGATTACTAGAGAGTTTGGGAGAAAGGAAGTTTCCTTTTCCTAATAGGACTCTATGTAATCTTCACCTATAAATAAGAGATGAAGAAGACTAAAATGATGATGAATAATTGTTGGAAAATCCGCCCCCCTCCCTAACCTAAAAATCGGCCACCTTCTCCCTTTCCAACAAGACGTCGTCTATTCATGTGTTGAATTAAACGACTTAGAAAATATTCCTACCCTTCACATAATCAAGCCTAAGTTAAGCTTAGAATTGTTTTGTTGTCTAGCACGCATGGCAAGACGATTGGTGACTTGAACGATGTGTGGATACATCTTAGAGGTGCGACGCTTGGAGCACTCTAAACCGGGAGATACGAAAAGACGACGGGCAATTTCTCACCCAAGGGAAGTTGTGTTGATTTGCACCACAGGGTTGCTGAGATCCAAAGTACGAGGTGAAACGAAATTTTTGAAAGGTATAATTTCGTTTACCTCCTTATCAAATTCGATCGAACCAATTCCATATTCCTGTTTTCGGGTGGTTGTACGTTTACTTTTGTAAAATTTTAATTTCCGCTGCCACGAGCCACCCGAGGGAATGAGTCAACCTAACAGTGGTATCAGAGCCATGGTTTGGCCCGATTGAATTTTTTATGTGATTATGCATGTTTGTTTTTACGTTTTAATTGTAAAATCGAAAGCATGATAATCAATATGTTTGTTGTTAGACTTTGATTGATTTTGATTTGGGATGTTGTTTGATTTTTATGATTTTAATGTTTACAAGTCATTGGTTTTAAAAATCATGAAATCTGAAATTTGGGTATATGATTGTTTTCGAAGGTTTTGATCTAGTTTTATGAAATCACCTTTGGTGGGGTGTTGCGAGATGGTTGAACCGAAGGTTTAATCATCAAGTTATAAAACTCAGACCTTAGGAGAATTCAAATTCATTAATCGAAACTCGAAAGAATCACGAACGTGCAAAAAATTGATTTGAAAATCGCGAACAGCAACAGCCGCTGCACGCAGCGCCTAGGCGTGGGGTAACCCACGCCCAGGCGCACGGATGACCATGCCCAGGCGTGGTCAACAAAGAGTTAAATAATAATAAAAAAAAATTCCTTTCTTCGTACTTTCTGAAGGTGGGTGGCCCAAAGACCTTACCTATGATGTTTTAGACTTGTAAACTCTGAGAAAGGTTTTAGAAATCAATATCGAACTTATACCAATGATATTTGCAATCTAGTTTGAATGATGAATGGGTAAAATTTACTTTATCACATGTATGTTTGTTGCTTGGCATGTTTATGTGATAAAAGGATGAACCACGAGCCTAGTCGTAGTGTTGGTTTTCTATGTATGTAATTATTCTAGAGTTGTAAATAACAGCCGGTTTAGCTCTTTCCTTTTCGTATAGTAGATTAGTAGTTTTTGATATTCTATGTAATTGAAGACGGAGTAAGGAGACGGAGCCAAGACTTGAAGACTTCTATGCTGAGACGATACCACTGTAATAGTCTAGGTTATGTTTTTATTTTCTAGAATGTCCAGACCCACTTTGGCTCGAGTGGGTTGCTAGGTTAGGGCTCGAGGTGGTTCATCCTCAATTTTACCTCTTTGTGGATGTTTTACTTATCTGTCTATGATGATTATGTGATGTAATGCATGCATAGGATATATAATTAGAACAAGATAATTAAATCTGATGAGACCTCCCAATAAGCATGTTATAATTCCCTCCTGTGAAAATATTAGGCTTATATGATATTAAGAATGGAATTCTATTATCATGCCTTCCATCATAAGTATACACCATGTGAAATGCCGCTAAAGGTTCAATCCTTTTGCTCAGAAAATGGGGTGGATTGGATTCGAGGTAGGCTGTGAGTGTTTACTAAGCACTACGGTGCCCCGTGGAAATCGGTTGATTTCATTGCTTTGCTCAGAAAATGTGGGCAATGAAATTGATGGTTATACATGGGATACTTGATGGGTCGAGCCTAACATCGTCCCTCATGTGTTAGCTCAGAAAATGGGGCACATGTGGGAGATGAGGAAAACCATCTTGAGAACTATCTAAAAAGATAGAAGGTCCGGTAAGTCTACTATTCAAAATCATCGTATGTTAGCTCAGAAAATGGGGCATATGATGAAGTGAGAATGGATCTCAAGCCCACTAAAGAAACTAACGTTTCTTCGAATCATGTCAAGAGGGTGGTATGATTTGAGAAAAATAGTGGGAAACTTGTACAATTAAAGACCAAATTGTATAACGACTTTATTTGAAAATCCGTTATTGATTGTCTGTTATGCATTTTTGTAGATAAACAAAAATGGCCAATAATCCTTTCAAAACCCTAATTGAAACAAACAAACTGACTGGATCAAACTTTGAAGATTGGCTTCGTAACCTTAAGATTATCCTTTCGTCTGAAAGAAGACAATATGTGCTTTACATACTGGTGCAAGATGAGTCGGAAGAGGATTCAGCTGATGATGAAAAGTTCCAGTACCAACAATGGAAGGAAGATGACATGCAAGTGCGATGTCTCATGTTAGCCTCTATGAGCAACGAGTTGCAGAGACAACATGAGACGATCGAGAATGCTGCGTCGATCCTCCTTCATTTGCAAGAGCTGTATGGCACTAGAACTAGGCGAGAAAGATATGCTATCTCCAAGGAGCTCTTCAAAGCTCGAATGACTGAAAACTCTGACGTAAGTGCGCACGTACTCAAAATGATCGGGCTAATTGAAAAATTGGCTGGTCTGGGCGTGGCACTTGACAATGAGCTTTCTATGGATTTGGTCCTACAGTCATTGCCTAACTCTTATGATCAATTTGTGGTCAATTTCAACATGAACCAACTTGAAGCAAAGCTTCCTGAGCTGTTGAACATGTTGAAGACTGCAGAAAGCACCATCAAGAAGGATAAACTGGTGCTTCTTATGAATTCTTCATCAAAATTCAAGAAGGGGAACAAGAAGAAGAATAAGACTAAGAAGCAGAAAGGTAATGGTGGTGTGAAGAAGGGTAAGAAGTCTAAGTCTAAAAAGTCTGATGAGTGCTTCAAATGTGGGAAAGTTGGGCACTGGCAAAGGAACTGCAAAGAGCCTCCGGCTCAAGGTATGTTCTTTGTTGAAGTTAACTTCACTGTGAACGATTCTTCTTGGGATTTTGACACTGGATGCGGTGTTCATATCTGC
Source organism: Buddleja alternifolia (assembly GCA_019426215.1). Classification (NCBI taxonomy): domain Eukaryota; kingdom Viridiplantae; phylum Streptophyta; class Magnoliopsida; order Lamiales; family Scrophulariaceae; genus Buddleja; species Buddleja alternifolia. The sequence continues at coordinate 27,496,893 of CM033393.1, read as the reverse complement.
AATGATTTGCAGGTGATGAAAAGAACCAAGGAGCTAAATAGAGGAAATATGACCCTGCGGATGGGGAATGGAGCATTGGCTGCTGCCAAAGCCGTGGGGACAATCTACTTAGAGTTGGGAGATAGGAAATTAGTTTTACATTCCGTTTATTTTGTTCCTGAAATAATAAGAAATATTATCTCGATTCCGATTTTGGATAGAGAAGGATATTTTTTTGAGATTCGTAATAAAAGTTTGTTTTTGTTTTATGAATCGTCTCTTGTTATGGAATCGAAAATGAAGGATGGAATGTATACTATATCCCCAATAATTTCCAATCTCAATATTCAACAAAGTAACAAACGTAAACAAGATAATCAAGTAAACACACAAATGTGGCACGAAAGACTTGGACATATTTCCAAAGAAAGAATTCGAACAATGGCAAAACATTTAGGTGTAAATGACTTAGATGAATTGTTAAGTTGCGAATCATGTCTTAAAACAAAAATGACCAAGTTACCATTTTCGAGGAAAGCGAAACGAGCCACAAAACCATTGGACTTGGTCCATACGAACGTGTGTGGGCCAATGAGTGTGAGCACTCATGGGAGCCAAAGCTACTTCATAACTTTTACCGATGATTATTCACGGTCTGGTTACTTATATCTTATGAGATATAAATCTGAATCCTTTGAGAAGTTTAAGGAGTTCGGAAATGAAGTAGAGAAACAACTTGGTAGAAGTATTAAGGCTCTTCGATCGGATCGAGGAGGAGAATACTTGTCTACCGAGTTTCTTGATTATCTTAGAGAGAATGGAATTCTCTCACAGTGGACATCGCCCGACACGCCTCAACATAACGGGGTAGCCGAGCATAGGAATCGAACATTGCTAGATATGGTTCGAACCATGATGGGTCTCACTAAAGTTACTAACTCCATGTGGGGCTATGCTCATGAAACGGCTGTCTATCTGTTGAATAGATCGCCCAGCAAGACGGTGCCCAATACCCCATATGAAAGTTTGTGTGGAAAGACGCCCTCGTATAATCATTTGAGAATGTGGGGGTCTCCAACTTATGTAAAGCACTTAGTGGGAGACAAATTGGACCCCAAGTTCTCTTTGTGCTATTTTGTCGGATATCCAAAGGAAACTGTTGGATATTACTTCTACAGCCCAACGGAACAAAAGGTTATTGTTTCGAGAAATGCCAATTTCTTGGAGAGGGGTCACCTTCTAAATAGGAAAGTCGAGGCTGTAGAACTTGATGAGGCCCATAAGAATGGATCAAGTCAAGAGATACAAATTAACCCACCCGACACCAACGAGGCTACATCAGAGGCACCCACTGAAAACACACAACCTTTGAGGAGATCAAAGAGGATCCCAAAGGAGCCTGAAAGATGGCTAGGCCTATTGCAAGAGGAGGGCACTCAAGATCCTCCTCTAGACTCTGATCCGAAGAGTTTTAAGAGTGCAATGTCTGACATTGATTCTAGAAGATGGCTAGAGGCCATGACATTCGAAATGGACTCCATGTACTCCAACAAGGTATGGACCTTGGTTGACCCACCTGAGGGCATCAAGCCCATTGGCTATAAGTGGGTCTACAAGCGAAAGCTTGGAGTTGATGGAGCGGCAGTCACCTATAAGGCTCGCCTCGTGGCAAAAGGATTTACTCAAAGACAAGGGATTGACTATGAGGAAACCTTCTAACCAGTGGCTATGCTAAAATCCATTAGGATTATGCATGCAATATCTGCATATTTTGATTATGAAATATGGCAGATGGATGTAAAGACTGCATTCCTCAATGGAGAAATTGAGGAAGAGATTTACATGCAACAGCCAGAGGGCTTTACATCCAAAGGGAGCGAACACAAAGTGTGTAAACTCCAAAGGTCCATCTATGGACTTAAGCAAGCTTCTCGAAGTTGGAACAAACGTTTTGACACTGTCATACAAGAGTATGGATACGTTCAAAATGTTGAAGAGGCATGTGTGTATAAGAAAGATAGTGGGAGCGCAGTCACGTTCATCATACTTTATGTCGAGGACATCCTACTAATTGGAAATGATGTAGGGATGATGCAGTCAACTAAAGTATGGCTCTCTAATAAATTCTCCATGAAAGATATGGGAGAGGCGTCCTACATACTCGGTATGAAGATCTATATGGATAGATCGAATAGGATGCTAGGTCTCTCCCAATATGCATACGTCGATCGCGTACTCAAAAGATTTGAAATAGAAGAGTCCAAGAAGGGATTCTTACCAATAGGACATGGCATCACACTTTCCAAGTCTATGTGCCCAAAGACTGAGGAAGAAAGAGTGAAAATGTCCAAAACTCCCTATGCTTCTGCGATAGGTAGTATAATGTACACGATGATATGCACAAGACCCGATGTAGCTTATGCATTGAGTGCGTGCAGTCGATATCAAGCGAATCCAGGCATGGCACACTAGCGTTCGGTGAAAACAATCCTTATATATCTAAGGAGAACTAAGGAATTGTTCTTGATATACGGACGAGGAGTATTGGAATTAGAGGGGTTTACTGATTCGAGTTTCCAATCCGACAAGGATGACTCGAAGTCGGTCTTTGGGTTTGTATTTCTGCTTAATGGCGGAGCGGTTAGCTGGAAGAGTTCCAAGCAAGCAACCATAGCCGACTCCACCACTGAAGCAGAATTCATTGCAGCAAATGAGACTGCAAAAGAAGCTGTTTGGATGAGGAACTTCATCCAAGAATTGGGTGTCGTTCCATCCGTTGGGGATCCAGTAATGGTATACTGTGATAACAACGGGGCTATTGCGCAAGCAAAAGAGCCGAGGTCTCATCAAAATCCAAACATGTTCTGAGGAAATTCTGATTGATACGAGAAATCATTGGAAGAGGTGACGTGCGAATGGAGCGCGTGGATACAGCAGACAACATAGCGGACCCACTCACCAAACCCCTTAGCCAAAAAGTATTTGAAGGACATCTTGGAAGAATGGGCTCAAGTACATGGGCAATTGGCGCTAGGGCAAGTGGGAGATTGTTAGAGTTAGTGCCCGGCGCACCAATTATTGGGCGCCGTTCTTTGTAATAGTAACTCTAGAGTTGAACAATCGTTTTCTTACAAATAAAGTCAATCTCTTTTTTATGTTTGGCATGTCTTTATTCTTAAATTAATTTTTTACTTTGGCTTAGAATAAAGTCCCGAAAAATCACACATAGCTATGGGACATCATTGCACATTGGGTGTGGCAATGATGGAATATGTCTCGAAGGCTGTGATCTTTAAACATTGTTACAAGTCGTGAAAGGGTTCATCGAGATAAAGGGATATCGATGCAACCCAAAAGACTTGCTCATATGATGCATACTCTGGTAGAAGTGCATCTCGTTCCATAGATACTGGCACGGTGAAAGTCAATGCATATATGAGGGTTGCCATTGTGGTAAGGGGCGAACTGAACAACCCCATGGAAGTTCCTGAAATGGATTCCCAGTCGTGTAGTATAAGAGTAATCCTTTGGACCTAAGATTCCATTGGATGTCTTATGCGTAACCGCGCATGTTCTTGATTTGTTACATGATCACTTTAGATGATCGAATATGGGCAAACTCAGACATGCACGTCTTACGTAGTAAGACACGTGAGAATCAAGAGGAATCTATCTCTGACATTAGCCAATCGGCTAATCTCCTATGGTTACATAGTGAATCGACTTAAGGAATCTTCGGCCGAAGTATGATATCTAAAGAGGCGTAGGGTTTCCTCGTTTAGATAGTCGAAGTCGATTTCACATAACGTGGGAAGCATAGTATTGAATTAATAGAGCTTCGACCTTAGCCAATGCTCTAGATTCAATCGGGAGATTAGATAGAGAGATCTTACTTATGCGAGGATCAAGATCGCAAAAGGCGTATCTTTACTTTCGTTTTATCTAGGTCTTCCGGACCCTATGCTAGGTGGGGAACCGCGATTTCTCAGTGCCGAGAATTAGCTTGGTGACTAATTCGAGGCTTGATTAAATCAAAGGATTGATTTAATCTAGTACTTTCCATTTTAGGAAGGTACACTAGCACTGTGAGAAGGTGTACTTACTACTAGATAGAAACGAGCCTAAGGGGTCACACACTAACTCGAGAGAGTCACTGCTTGAATAGATGTGATTAATCAATTTCGAGGAAATTGAGGGAATTAGGAAAGTTTGGTACTTTCCTAATATGGAATATAAATTAATTGAAGGATTCAATTAATTGTACTCTTTTAATTAATCTTGTAGAATTAATTAAATTAATGGATCTAGTAGAGTCCAAGTATTTTATTTAATTGGGTAGAGCCCAAGTAAAATAAATAAATGTTGGAAGTAGTTGGTTGGATTTAATTTGACTTGTATTTAATTGATGGGTTGAACCTATAATTAAATTGAGAAGTCAAAATTAAATCCTAGAATCCAATTGACTTGTGTTGACCAATTTTATGAGTAAATAAGGGAGGGGGCGTTTTTTTTTTTTTTTATGTGTGGTGGAGGAGGAAAAGAGTTTTCCCCTCCTCCAAGTCTTCACAGGATAAGGATTACTAGAGAGTTTGGGAGAAAGGAAGTTTCCTTTTCCTAATAGGACTCTAGGTAATCTTCACCTATAAATAAGAGATGAAGAAGACTAAAAGGATGATGAATAATTGCTGGAAAATCCTCCCCCCTTCCCTAACCTAAAAATCGGCCACCTTCTCCCTTTCCAACAAGACGTCGTTCTATTCATGTGTTGAATTAAACGACTTAGAAAATATTCCTACCCTTCACATAATCAAGCCTAAGTTAAGCTTAGAATCGTTTTGTTGTCTAGCACGCAAGGCAAGACGATTGGTGACTTGAACGAGGTGTGGATACATCTTAGAGGTGCGACGCTTGGAGCACTCTAAACCGGGAGATACGAAAAGATAACGGGCAATTTCTCACCCAAGGGAAATTGTGTGGATTTGCACCACAGGGTTGCTGAGATCCAAAGTACGAGGTGAAACCAAATTTTTGAAAGGTATAATTTCGCTTACCTCCTTATCAAATTCGATCGAACCAATTCCATATTCCTGTTTTTGGGTGGTTGTACGTTTACTTTTGAAATTTTTTAATTTCCGCTACCACGAGCCACCCGAGGGAATGAGTCAACCCAACACATAGAGCCAAGGCCTTTACCTCCTCATCTTGAGGCAAAGGACCTTGCACTCTCACCTAGTAGCAAAAGCAAAGCTCTTACCCCCTTGAGACAAGTTAAGGACCCTTGCCTCCTCACCTCTGTGCAAAGGCCCATCTAAAAAATTATAAGTCCCCTTCAGGATACCAAAATCTCCGATAGGTGCCTTAGAATTCCAAGTCCTATTCGAGACAACAAGCTTCCTTTGGGTGTTGCCTTAAGTCAACACCTACATTGCCTCGAGATAACACTTAAGATATCCCCCCTTCAAAGGGTTGACTCATTAGACCCCCTGAGGTGACAAAGCTTGCCATACATCCATACATATTTCTACACCGAGGAGTAGAGGCATTATAATGTGCACAAAAAATGTCTAGGGGCATTATGGTAATTAATCTACCCCCGACTTGAGCCGGGGAACTACCTACGGATCGAGTCCACGGTTATTATGATAGTCAAGCCCATGGGGCTGGCGGCCCATTGTGAATATGACCCGCTATGTTCAAGAGGTTATAATACAAAAGGGCCAAGTAATGGGTTTAATAAAGAGGTAAATGGGCCAATGCTCAAGCCCCGGCCCATAGCCTACCATCAATCTTATATATACCCCCAAAGGATCTGATGACATTGATGATCGACTCTCTTAGAAAAAATCCACTGGCTACTTCTGAGAGTAATTTCACCATAGAACTACGAACAAACTTATCCCATTTTTTCGGGTACGTAGGCAGCTCGCATAACAGAGAGTGCAGTTTATAAATTTTTTAACCCCCAACCTAGTTTGTTGTGAGTTGGACCTGATTCCCTCCCCACATGGTAAATCACGTGATATTCTCTTACTGACGAAATTTACGATCATCAATTATCTATTATATTATAAAAGTACGAGTTGCTCAAAAAATTTCTTGGAATTTCTAGGCCATCTTAACCATAATGAGTATGTATTAAAGATTTAAAGAGCAACGACATAATTGAGGTTTTTAGCATTTTATGTGTTTTAATTTGAAAATAACATCATACCTCCTTTTTGATACGAACCTCTTTTGTGAAACATAAATAATTTATCTTCTTAATGTCATAATTTGTTAACTGTTTTGAATTTTTTAATTTTTAAAAAAAATAGATTGTGAGAGTTTCTCAACTATAGGTCATGAATATATTACACCTTTAAATATATAGATGACATCGTATGAAAAACTTTTAGCCATATAATACTTACATGTTGTGCACACTTGTGAATTCCTAAAACTTTCTTCTATTTATCTCTTTGATTTTCTTATTTAAATTATAATTATTCAAAAGAAACGAAAGGTTAATTTTCAAAGTTTGATACTAAATACAAAAGAAAAATAAAGAAGCAACATGATATAATTATGATTTAGTTCATTATATTTCTTTTCAGTTTTGATGCGGGGTCAAAATAGTGTCAACGTCGAAGTCAGGAATCTCAGAAAATGTGTTCGGAACGTTGAGTCCGACCTGAATCATGACAAACCATAGAAACCAGAGCTTTATACGTACATAGTATTGGGTGTTTCTTAAAAAATGATTAGATGCTCATTAACATTGTATGACTGTTATTTTTTATGAGCTGAAGCTTTTAACTGGACCCAATAGTAAATATTGATAATGGACAACAGTAATTTAATGAAAAATTTATTATTAAGGCAATAGGAAATTTTCAAATTAGTAAAGGCACATAACTTTTAACTGTAACTTTTAACTATTAGGGAGAGTAGATTTCTATAGTTTACTAAAATGTCAAATTCAATACAAAATTATATTTGATTATTTATTTGAAAAAAATACCTATTTTCCATCCACTAATCTTTCGTTCATCACTAGTTGACGTTTATTTTCTTATTTTGTACAAAACCACATATTAAATTGATGAAAAATGCGAATCTTTTTATATATATTGTGAGACAAATTTATAACACTTAAAACTACTTTAAAATAACATAAAATTATATTCAAATTTTTTTTTATTCTATTTTTTCGAGTAACGACTTTCAGATCAAGTTCCAGTCATTGAACAAGAAATAAAAAATTAACAATAAATAATATATTAAACATTAAAATTAAGTATATTTTAAATTACTTCGGCAAGGAATGCTTGTTAAACCATATGATACTTCATATTATGGAAAAATTAATTAAAATAATTAACTGCATGATTCATCAAATTATGATAAGTGATTGTTTTTTCCTACTTTTGATACTCTCTTAATTGGAGAAACGACCTACATGAATATGTTTTAGATGGTGGGACTAAAGATGCTTAAAAATGAAAATGTGAGAACATTTTCTAAGCATTTTCTACTCCCACTGACAGTGTGTGAGTCTTTTTTTACTTTATTGGTAGTTGTTAACTGTTGTAATTTAGTATTAATGACATATGTTGATTGATGATTCATATCCATGATGTAATTGATACATATAACCAATTATATACCTCAAAAAAGAAAAGTTAGTTAAAAGTTATTGTGTGTTTATTAATTTGATAACTTCTTACTCCTTTAAACATAATTTTCCCTAATTTAATTTCATTACATCCCCAAAGTCATTTCACCATTTACTTAATTACCCTGAATTATTATATTGACACATCATAATGGCCCCAATCCTGGATGTTTCTTCTGTTAGATAAACATTCAGAAGTGGAAAAATATGTAAACTTAGTACAGTAAAACCTCTATAAATTAATACTGTTAGGACTGTTAGGAAATTTCTTGTTAGATGTTTTAATGATGACAAGATAGGTTTCATGTTAGACCCCAAGGATATGTAAGTTTATCTTTTGTTAGAATCTGTATAAGCGTTTAAAGTTATCAAGTTGTAATTTTTAGTTAAGGCATTTTATCTTTAAAGCTTTAGACTAATATCTAGTGCTTGAGCTAAGATAGAATTCTAGGTGAGTCTAACAAGGTGAAATCGAAGATCAGCGTCTGAAGACTTTGAAGATGAGACATTCATTAAGCAGCTGTCAAGTGATTATATTCAGGATGTGTTTCGTTTTTGAGCGCTTGTCGTCACCTGAAGTTAATCCGAAGTCAATATGTTATTAAATGCAATCAATAGACATTTATTTCCAACGAGAAATAAATTCAAATGCATTACATGCTTGATAAGAGCATTAGATGTGATAAGGACTATTGACGGGACGGATGTGCCTTCCCCATTGGCTGTTAACTCAAAATAGGTCTGCTACCCACTCTGTGCAGCAGAATTTTTTTTAGAGATGTCAGAAAAAGACTAAGTCACGCGCCTCGTGCTTCTCACGCTCCTTCTTGTGTCCAAAGGACAAATCCCGAGAAAAGTCTATAAATAGATACTCACAGCTCAAACCTAATACACAGAATTATTCACTTACGCTGTTGAAATCTATATCTAACATTCAAAGCTCAAATCCTCCATAGCCGAAATTTCGTTGAACAGCCAAATCAATATCTCTTACCTCTTCATAGAAGAACCTAACCTTTCAAAGAGATATTACCAAAGTGTTTGAACTTTTCAAATCAAACAAAACTATGATAAAAACCCATCAACCTCTTCCATCTGTGTGACGAAGTTGTTGAAGACAAAACATTATTTCTGAGTGAGAGAAGCATTGTCAGAATTAGATCTTAGCGGAGTTCAAATCTGTGTGATCAGGGAACTCGAGATCAAGCCTTCATGAATTTGCTACTGTGTAGAAGTTGTCTGTGCGAAGCTTCGTGATTCATTTTAGTGAATTCCTCCTGTGTAGAAAGGAGTAGAAGGACGTAGCTGGGATTACACAAACCCAGTGAACCTTACAATTCGAGTGTCTTATTTATTTACTGATTTACTGTCTATATTTATATTCTACCTTTTATCTTGAAAAAGACAAGAAAATTAGTTAAGTGTCTATTTGACTACATCAAACGCTAAGTAACTAAGTTGCATTTTGGAACGCTAAAACTTTCAAAGAGAAGACTCAAATCTTTCCGTTGTGCTAACACTGATTAAAGAAGTGAATGTTTAAACCTATCTGGTTAGAATATTCAAATCTTGAAGTCTAAGTAAACTTTCTAAAAATAGTCTTCAGTAGACGCTTAGTCAAACTCCAACATTTTCAAATGTCCAAATTAATTTTAATACGAATAATTTTTGAAGTCCAAAAAGACTTCAGGGTCTATTCAACCCCCCGTTTCGTATGCCACTTTAGACCAACAAGTGGTATCAGAGCGGTTAAAGTTGAAATTTTAAAATTTCCAAGCATAATTGCTTGTTAGATCCTTTTTCAAAATTTAGTTGCTTTTAAATTTTTCATGGCATTTTCTAAAGTTCCTAAGTTGACCGAGTCAAACCATAACTCATGGAAGGTCAAAGCTTTTACTTATTTGTGTTCCTATGATGACGAAATGTGTGATGTCATTTCAGATGGACCTACTCAGATTTAGAAAGTAATTACCAGAGCAGCTGGAGCCACAAAAGAGACTCCAGATGGCTATGTTGAGAAGCCTAAGCAGGAATATTCCACAGATGAGCGTCGAAGATTTAATCTAGACAATGTTGGTCGAAACGCTTTGTACACTGCTATTGGTGATAACGACAACTTATTCAACAAGGTCAAATCTTGTAACACTACCACGAAGATATGGGACAAGTTAGCCATAATTTGTGGCGGTTCAACACAAATCAAGGAAAACAAACTTTCAATCGCCAAAGAAAAGTTTAATGGTTTTAAGATGTTGCCTAACGAGACACTAGAGCAATTGGACATAAGATTCACAGCTCTTGTTACGGAACTTACATCGTTGGGAATGGCTTGCAAAACAGAGAAATGGTGGTTAAGATTTTCAGAAGTCTACCTAGTAAATTTTTTATGAAGACAACAGCGATGAGAGAATCTAATATGTTGGATCTTTTAAGTCCAGAAGACGCCTTTTCAGAACTCTAAGCATTTGAGTTTGAGTAGAATTCAGCCAGTGATGTTGTGAGTAGTCCGGTAATTGAGTCTGGAGTGCTTATAGCATCAATCAAGGGTAAATTAGGTAACAAGGGAAAGGTTTCGGATATCAGTGAGGATGAGGAACTAGCGCTTCTAAATAGATTCAGAAAGTACTTAAGATATGAAAAGAAAGGGAATAGTCCTAAGCATCAAGGACAAATTTCATATCAAGCGCCTGCTCCAGCACAACAACAGTATCAAGCGCCTCAATATCCTGCATCTTCTCCTCTAGCGCCGATTCAGTATCAAGCGAATACTTAACATAATCTTTCATCTCCAGTAGTCTCAAAACCACATACTACAAGGTTAACAAATGAACAAAAGATGAAAACTAATCTTTGTTATAATTGCAGGAAACCAGGGCACTACCAGGTAAATTGCCCCTTATCCAAATGTATCCAAGCCCTCAAGGTAGGATTACGTGGATAGAAACCAATTCAGGAGCAACCTTCGTTAACAAGGTTTGCTAGCGAAATCAGAACCAGCGTCCGCACCTGAAGATTTGGAGTCTTCAGAGGAGAGTAGTGATGATGATGAGCCAGTGGATGACTCAGCGCTTGTCTTTCTCATGGCCAGAGATGATTAAGTGTCTTCTGAGATATCTTACCCTCTCTCTTATGAAGAATTACTTGACAAAGTCAAAGAATATTATAATGATTGTCAAGATGCCACCAAATTATATCATAATCACTTTGATATCATTTCTTCGCTCACAAGTGATAAAGTAACGCTCAAAGCAGAGTTGCAAGTTCAGCAATAATGCATTGAGAAGAACCAATCGCTTGAGAGTGAGATAACCCAGTTGAAAAAGGATCTTGATATAATAGTCAAGAGAGAAGCTGAGCTGATTGCTAAACTTGCTAAATCAGAACAGCTCGTCTCATCATTGTCTAAAGCGTCAAGAAAGCTAGACAATGTGACTCAGGTAACAAGAATTTTTGGTGAAAAAACCAGTTTAGGATGTAATAAATTTGGTAAACAACCAAACAAATCTAATGTTATGGCAAACAACAAATGAAAGGGTGTTTTCTTTATTGAGAAAGGTTCACAAAGTCAAACACAAAATGAACTGAGCGACAATGGTACGAGACCAAATGAGAAAGCCAAAGCTGACTCAGACAAGGGTAAGGCAAAGGCAAATGATTTTCAAAGACAGGTTCATCCAAACGCTCAAAAGGCTAAGGATAAACCTAACCACTGTGAATCAAGCGCTAAGCGTCTAGCACCAAAAGTGCAACCCAAGCCAGTGCCAAGGAAAAACCAGCGTCAATTTCCAAGGAAGTCTAGATCATATTATCGCTATTATGATTATGATTATGATTATGATTACGATTATAATTGAGGATATTATTATACACCCAAAAAACACACATAACACTATGTGTAACCCAAGAAGACCAGTATTCCTACAATGAAGACTAGGCAAATATGGGTTCCTAAAGTTCTAATTCAAACTAACGATGCTACTAATGTTAAAGGACCCAAGCAACAATGGGTACCTAAATAGAAATAGAATTTTCCTTTTGATTGCAGGTACCTAGAGCTCGAGATGATACATCTGTTTGGTACTTCGATAGTGGATCATCAAGGCACATGGCTAGTTCAAAGGATCTATTGATCAACTATCGAGATGCCAATTGTCCTCAAGTTGTATTTGGTGACAACTCCAAAGGTAAAACCAAAGGTATAGGTACTGTGCATAGGGGAAACTGATAAGAGTCATTTTTACATGTTTTTAAGCCCTTACGTTTATGTTTTAAATTCATTTATCGCTTGAATTATGCCACATATGCTTATAATCTATGTGTTTATTGAGTAAAGGTGGAAAATCACTGCAATCGACGTAAAGTGCACAAAAACACAGTATTTCAGTATATTTTCAAATCGAATTTGAGGAAGGTTTCTTCTAGAACGTTGTAGAACTCCGTCTGGGATTCACGTGGCAACTTGAATCATCGAAATCCAAGGTCCGTGGAGAAAGTTATGAAGAAAATACAATTTATGCGCTGAAAAACAAGAAAACGGTTCAGACTCTGCATCCGGCGCCTAGGCGCCTCCTCACCCGCGCCTGGGCGCCCGTCAACTTATTCCCCAAGCCATTTAGTCCACCTGGACCGCGCCTAGGCGCCATTTAGGTCACGCCTGGGCGCTGATACAGCGGTTTTGAATGTATAAAGGCCAAAAATGAAAGGAAAAAAAGGGGGGGGTTCAAATTCTAAGTCAATTTTGGGGATTTTTTGGTATTGGGACCTCACTTTTCATCACTTTTAAAGAGCAAAAGAGAAGGGAAAGAAGAGATTCAAGACTCCAATTAAAGATTCGATCATCAATTCAACATAGGGAGTTTCTTAGCTTTAGATTCATCTTTGTCTATGAACATGGATCTTATGCTTAGCTTTTTCGTTATGCATTTTATGAGCTAAATTGTTGAACTAGGGCCATGAGAAGGCCATGTTGTTAGTATTGTGATAATAAGATCGTTTTCCATTTCAATTCATATATTGCTATGTGTTGTGATTTTGTGGTTGAATGCCTTACATATGCTTGATCACCATGTGTTTGATATCATGCCTAGGTGAATTATTCGAGAGAAAGTTGACTTAGGGTGCAAGAATTTCACAACATCACCGACCAAATAGGAATTGCCCTAGACATAGGTAAAGATTCCCAGGTGAAATCGTTCGATTTTAATCGAGAAAGCTCTAGTTCTTTAATGCATGCTTAGTGGTTAGATTCCCAGGTAGACATACTTAGGAAATCGCCAATTAAGTATAGGAGTCTATCACGAGACATCGGTTATTCTTTACCTTAGGAGCTTTTACCATAGCAATCTATGTCTAATGAATTGGTAATGATCTTAGGATAGCAATACGCAACATGTGCCCGAACATGAGCCTTAGTCACCTCTCCACATTGGATGTTTAATTTCTCTTTACTTTCGCTTTAGCTTATTTTACTTTCCTTTTTAGTTAAATCTCTAATTTACTTCCTTTTGTTATCGAAAATCATAAACTAGAATTCAAGTTCTTGTGGTTCGACAACCCGGACTTACCGTACACTTATTTCTACACACGAATAGTGCACTTGCTACTAAAGCACGTTAGCTTGTAGCATGTCAGGAACATCATGATAAGTGATGTTTATTATGTTGAGGGTCTGAAGCACAATTTATTAAGCATAAGTTAATTTTGTGATAAAGGCTCTGAAGTCATATTCTCAAGAGACTGTTGCTATATAAATGACGTTAAGACTAAGTCTACTAAATTGAAAGGTAAAAGAACAAACAACGTATATTTGGTAGATTGGGGTTCAACAATTGATGACAACCCAACATGTTTTGTTGCTAAAAATGAATCTAAAACGGGTTGGTTATGGCATAGAAAAATGAATCACCTCAATTTTAAGACAATCTCTCAACTTATAAATCTAAATCTTGTAGAGGGATTACCAAAAGGACCATTTCACAAGGATCGCCTTTGTGATGCTTGTCAAATGGGTAAACAAGTTAAATCATCTTTCAAGAGAAAACCTCATCTATCTACCTCTAGAATACTTAAACTACTTCACATGGATCTGTTTGGACCTGTTCAAACGATCAGTGTGAGCGGTAAAAAGTATACTTTGGTGATAGAGTAGATGATTTCTCTCGATTTACTTGGGTGGAATTTCTTTCATCCAAAGATGAGACCTGTGACAAGTTAACAACGCTTATTCGGCAACTTCAAATATTGAAAAATCTTAAGGTTGCAAGAATAAGGAGCGATCACGGTACTAAGTTTACTAACAAAGCTGTTGAGAAGTTTTGTGCAGAGAATGGAATACATCATGAGTATTCAACTCCTAGAACTCCCCAACAGAATGGTGTTGCTGAGTGTCGGAATAGAACGCTCAAGGAAGCCGCTAGGACGATGTTAGCAGAGTCCAAGCTAGCTCCTAGGTTTTGGGCTGAAGTGATCAACACTGTTTGTTACACTCAAAACCGGTGCATGATCAACAAAGAGCATGGGAAAACTCCATATAAACTATGGAAGGGACGAAGGCCAAATGTTTCATACTTTCACGTCTTTGATTCTAAATGCTTTATCCATAATAATGGATCCCAAAGCCTAAAGACATTTGATCCTAAAGCGGATGAGGAAATCTTTCTAGGCTACGCCAAGAATGGAATGAATTTTTCGCATCCTAAACAAGATCAAATCGAAGGTTGAGGAATCTATTCATGTTGTTTTTGATGATGCTAACCAAGAACCGAGTAAGGTTAATATGAATAATGTAGGATTTGAAGATCTATGCCATCAAGCGTCTAAGATTACCATTGATGATGATAGTGACAACGATGATGAGATCTCAGTGCCACCTCCTAAGATTACTCGTGAGGTTACTTTGGATAACAATGTAAGAATTGCTGATGTACATAAAGAGAGTGATCATCAAGAGCAAACAAGGATATGTGAACTTGAAGTGCATGGTATGACAATCTCTCTATTTTCCTTATTGGTAAAGGCTTTTCAAAAGGCAGAGTTGATACAACGTTATTTAAAATTACCAATGACGAAGATATTCTTTTAGTGCAAATTTATGTTGATGATATTATATATGGCTCTACTAACAAGCGTCTGTGTGAAAAAATTTCAAAAATGATGCAAGAACAATTTGAAATGAGCATGAGGGGTGAATTAACTTTCTTCTTAGGATTACAAGTTAAACAACTCCCTAATGGAATATTTATTAACCAAGCTAAATATACACGTGATATGATTAAGAAATTTGGTATGGAAAATGCATCATCTTCAAAAATCCCAATGAGCCAAACGCTTAAAATAGATAAAGATGAAAGTAGGAAGAAGTTTGATATCGCTAATTATAGAGGTATCATTGGATCACTTCGTTATCCTACTGCTGTAGACCTGATATTATATTTTCGGTATGCATGTATGCACATTTTCAAGCTGATCCTAAAGAGTCACACTTTATTGCTGCCAAGAAGATCCTTAAATACCTAAACGGCACACAAAATGTGGGCCTATGGTATCCAAGGGACTCTCCTTTTGAACTAATTGGTTACTCAGATGCAGATTTTCCAGGTTGCAAAATAGATCATAAGAGTACTAGTGGTATATATCAATTTCTAGGTGATAGGTTAGTTTCATGGCATAGTAAGAAAAACAATCTATAGCTACCTCTACAACTGAAGCCGAGTATGTAGCTACAGGAAGTTGTTGTGCACAAGTGTTGTGGATGAGGCAACAACTTAGAGATTATGGAATAATACTAGGTCCAACCCTTATTCATTGTGATAACCAAAGTATCTTTGTAGATTTTAGACTAAGTATTAGATACCGAGTCGCTAATAGAATTCTAGGTGAGTCGATTAGAGATGAAGTTGAAGATCAACGTCTGAAGTCAAGCGAAGATGAAGATTCTGTCTTAAGCAACTGCCAATCGCTATGGACTGTTTCAAGGTTTATGAATCAAGCGATCAAAGTAATCAAGAGATCAAGTAGATCAGATTCACCTGAAATAAATTCTGAAGTCACTAGGGACTTAAATGCAATCATTTAACGGGCATTTATTTCCAACGAGAAATAAATTCAAATGCATTAAATGCTTGATAAGAGCATTAAATATGATAAGGACAGATTGTATACGGAGCAAGCTACCTATTGGCTAAGACTGTCAGAATTTCAGAGTTGAAACCTGCCATATCAAATTAGTGCAGCAGGATTTCAGGAATGTAAAAAAAAAGGTATAACTCACTCGCGCGTGAGAGGCACACACCTACATGTGTACAACGGACAAATCCCAAGAAATTGCCTATAAATACCTCATTCCAGCAAACCCTAAAATACATAGAGATACACGTACATACACATGAAATTCAAAACTTTGCTGAAATTCTCTCTCTAGAAAAAGCTTAGAAACTCCATAGCCAAAATTCTTCCAAGCTTTTTACATACATTCCAGACAGTCATAGATATCTCAAACATCTTCAAAGAAGAACCATACAATATTATTGAGACATCCTAAGTTGTTTGAACTTTCTAAAATCAAACAAACCCGTGATCAAAACCCTCAGCATCCTCTGTCTGTGTGAAGAAGTTGTTGATTCTACAAGCAGTATTTCTGAGTGATAGAAGCTTGTTGGTGAAGATCTTCATTGGTGCTAAAGTCTGTGTGATCAAGGAGCCCAAGATCATCATCCCCTCCTCTATTTTGTAGAAGCCTCTGTGTGATCCTTTGATTATCAACTTAGTGGAATTCCTCCAAGTGTTCAAGGAGAAGAAGGATGTAGATGGGAATACACCACCCAATGAACCTTATAAATTCTTGTGTTATTTACTGTCATTTATAGTTTTATTATCTGACTTTATATTTGATCATTTATCTTGAAAAAGATAAGAAAAACGGTTAAGCGACTATTTGACCAAAACGAACGCTAAAGCTTTAAAAATCATTTTCGCTGTGCTAACCCTGATAAGTGAAGCGTTACCCTACTTTGATAAATTGCTAAAATCACTAAGTCTAAGTTATCTTTACTGTAGCGCCTAACCCAAGCGCTCATCTCTCTAAGCATTAAAACCTTTAAAAGTTATACGAAATTTTTGAAGTCGAAAAAGACTTCAGGGTCTATTCAACCCCCCCTTCTAGACCCTTTCATATGCCACTTGGGACCACCAAGTGGTATCAGAGTGGTTGAAGTAGAAACCTAAGCGTTTCCGAGCGTATTTGCTTGTTTAGATCCATTTTTCTAAACTTAGTCGCTTTAATTCTCTTTTAAAAATCTCATACTACGGCTTTTAACAAAATGCCTAAATTGGTTGAATCAAACTATGATTCTTGGAAACTTAGAGCATTAGCTTATTTATGCTCTTGCAATAATGAAATGTGTGATGTAATTACAGATGGCCCCATTCAGATCATGAAAGTCATCACGAGAGCCCCTGGACCGACTGAAGCAACTCCAGATGGTTATGTTGAAAAACCCAAGTTAGAATGGATGCCAGATGATAGAAAAAGAGCAAATATGGATAATGTTGGATGAAGTGCACTCTACTTAGCATGAGGAGATAATGATGCATTGTCCAACAAGATCAAACAATGTAAGACTTCGAAAGAGATATGGGATAAGTTGTCTATCGTGTGAGAAGGTTCAGCACAGATGAAGGAGCATGACACGCTAATACTTAACGTGCTTTGATAGCAAGTGTACTAGTCGCGGTAGTAATAAAGTGGACTAAAAGTCCGGGTTGTCGAACCACAGGGACTTGAATTTTTAGCTTTTGATTAATGAAAATGGACGAAAGTAAATTGCACTATAACGAGAAACAAGCGAAGAACAAAGAGAAACAGACTATAGATTAAAAATCAAGAGCGATAAACGACTAAGGCACATGCTACAACCTAATCTACGCATCAATATACGTGAGCTACTCTTCGAATTATTAGACTCCTATTGCTTTGGTGGAAACTCCTTAATTAACTATTACCCGATGTCTCGGCACATAACAATCCTATGATTGATTGATGGTTCTCTAAATATGTCTATCCGAGAATCTAATCAATAACCACGCATTAACGTTCTAGAGCTTCCCCGGATAAATCCGGCTAACAGCACCCGGAAATCTTTACCTATTTCTAGGAGCAATTCCACATTAGTTTCGGATGATGTGTTGATTTCTTTGAACCCTAACCTGTCTTCTCTCGAATGACTAGATTAGGCACAATAGCAAGCATATGGTGATCAAACACATGATTGGAATAAAAGCACAAAATCAACACACAAAGCAATAGGGGAATTAATACGAAAATTAACTTCACATATAATGATTTGTAAATTAGGCCTTCACATGGCCTTAGTTCTACAAGATTAGCTCATATTCAATAGCTCAAGAAGGTCTAAAACAATCATATACATAGTTATTAACATAAACATGTAAATGAAATGCAAAAGAAACTCCCTAAGTTTTGAATGATGATGAATCCTTGCTTGTAGCTTCAATCTCTAGCTCAATCCCCCTTCTTCCCCTTCAATTGTTGATGAAATTGTGGCTCAAAAACCCAGCAAAGTGCCTCCAATTCCCAGATTTTCGAACCCCCTTTTCTCTCTGAAATTTGGCTTTTAAACAATTGAAAAACGGTTACGCCGGCGCCTAGGCGCGGGCAAGACGGCGCCTAGGCGCGGCCTACGTGGCGTACTTTTCTTGGGGGAGAAGTCCGGCGGCGCCCAGGCGTGGAAAGTACGGCGCTCGGGCGCGGGAATAACGGCGCCTAGGCGCGGTCAACAGGGATCAAGTTTGTTGTTCTTGATGGGCGCCCGAGCGTGGTCAGCTCGGCGCCTGGGCGTGGTCGACAGGCTTCAAAAAGTGTCGTGCACCGTTTTTCGCCTTTTTCTTCGTGTGCTCTCGTTTATCACCTGAAATCACTTAACACCCTAATTAAACGCGACTGTGGCATGATTTAGGCAATAAATAACTCCAACAATATCATATCATAGGCTTAAAAAAACGTAAAAACGCCTCTTATCAACCCCCCAAACTTATCAATTGCTCGTCCTCGAGCGATAAGCTATAGGTTAGGAAAAACATCATCAAACATGGGAGAAATAAAAAGAAAAAGAGAAAAAAAATGAAAAACTACCTAACCGACTTTCGTGGAGGATACGGTTGCATTTAGCGAATGCAACAAGCCTTTGAACCCTTGAGTTACCTCAAAGGACGAGTTATAGTCTCGTGAGGGTTTGCATATGATATACCCACAAAATCGAAGGATTTTCCACCACACTCAATCAACCCAAATCAATGTGATTAATAACAAAGCAATGGCATGAATTCGTCTGTTTAAGCTCAAGGTTATATATATATACACGTCACATACTTGCTCATGTTACGCCTCAATTTTGAAAAGACCATCCTAAGGGTGTAGAGTGAGAAGTCTAAGGTATTATAATCGAGTGGCATTCTTACCACTTTTCAAGCATTAATCCCATATTTTATCGACTTTCGAGCAATCACACGGCATGAGAATTGAGGAAAACTTCATAATCACTTAAAATTTCATCAATTTATCAACTTTGGGCTTTAACTTATGCAAATTTCAACTCACAACATTAGAGGCTAGACCATGTGCAATGTTCGGTTCTCTTAGGCTTTCTATGACACCCTTGTAACGAGCTTTGAGCCAATAACTCCTACACCAGACGGTTTTAGGGTATTAAGTGTAGAGACACCCCTAAGGGCTTAATCACTCGAGTGTCAAAGGCCACAAAACCAAATGATAAGAGGCATTTTTACGTGTTTTTAAGCCCATGAGACTTATGCTATGGATTCATTTATTGCCTAAATCATGCCACATTTGCGTTTAATCGGGCTGTTAAGTGATTACAGGTGATAAATGAAAGCATACGAAGAAACGAGGCGAAAAACGACGTATAAAACAAGTTCAGGACAATTTGCTTCTGTCGACCACGCCCAGGCGCCAGTATGACCACGCCCAGGCGCTGGACAAGATGCAAATAACGTCAACATTCTGCTTACCACGCCTAGGCGCCGTCCTATCCACGCCTAGGCGCCGTATCTGCACCACTTTCCACGTTCGAGCGCTATTTTCGTATGTTTAGAGACCGAATTGGATGAAGTTCCCTTCTACAATGTTGTAAAACTATGTGTTAGCTTCATATGAGGACTTGAATCATCCAAATCGGAGTTTCGTGGAGAGAGTTATGAATGAAATACGATTGCTGCGCAGGACACATTGCATTTAATTTCGGCATTCTGTCAGCGGCGCCCGAGCGCCGTAATGCCCACGCCTAGGCGTGACCACACCCGAGTTTTGATTCCTTTCAGCCAAAAGATCATCATTTGATGGTGGAATGGAACATTTAAAGCCAAGAGGTCATCACATGTGTTGAGGGGATGTCATAAGTGTGTTTCTTGGTAGATCTACTTTATGGAATTTTATACTACACACTTTAGAGTAGTGAAGGACACACTAGGGAGACACACACTAGGGACCCCATCATTTTCTGGTCTTCTTAAGCCATTTTCTTCACTCTTGACCGATCACACCTTGGAGGAGGAGGCAGCTGGCCATTACTCTTCACCCATCATCATTCATCACCATTCTTCATCACTTTTGGAGGGGAACAAAGAGAGAGGAGCTAAGGATTGAAGTTCAAAAGCAAGGATCCATCATCAATCAATTGAGGGAGTTTTAATTGCTTGCATTTACATGTTTATTTCCATGAGTATGTATATGTTTGTATTAGATTTTCTTAAGGCCTTGATGAGAGGCTAATATTGTAGAACTAAGGCCATGTGAAGGCCAATTTATGAATCAATATATGTGAAGTGAATTTTCGTATTAATTCTCATATTGCTTTGTGTGTTGATTTTGAGCTTTTATTACAATCATGTGCTTGATCACCATATGCTTGCTATCTTGCCTAGTCTAGTCATTCGAGAGAAGATAGATTAGGGTTCAATGGAATCAACTCATCATCCGAAACTAATGTGGAATTGCCCCTAAACATAGGTAAAGATTTCCGGGTGCGGTTAGCCGGATATATCCGGGGAAACTCTAGAACGTTAATGCGTGGTTATTGATTAGATTCTCAGATAGACATATTTAGAGAACCATCAATTAATCATAGGATTATTATGTGCCGAGACATCGGGTAATAATTATCTAAGGAATTTTCACCAAAGCAATAGGAGTCTAATAATTCGAAGAGTAGCTCATCTATATTGACGAGTAGATTCGGTTGTAGCATGTGCCTTAGTCATTTTATCATACGTGAGATTTAATCTATAGTTTGTTTCTCTTTGGTTCTTCACTTGCTTACTCGTTTTATTGCAATTTACTTTTGTCCATTTTCATTAATCATAAACAAAAATTCAAGTCTCCGTGGTTCGACAACCCGGACTTATTTTGTCCACTTTTATTACTACACACGACTAGTGCACTTGCTATTAAAAGCACGTTAGGTATTAGCGTGTCAAGTTTTTGGCGCCGTTGCCGGGGACTTGTTTATTTTAGTTTTTGATTTTCGTTTACATTTTTCATAATTCTTAGTTTTCGTTTATTTCTTGACTCTCTTTTATTTTCGTGTTTAGTCTAATTTTGTTCTTGTATTTAATTGTTAGGTTCTTGAGGTGCATGACCCGCTCCTCAAACAAGCCTCTATACGAGTTGGAGCCCGAAATTGAACGAGTTCTTCGGACTAGTAGGCGAGCAAGAGAAATGGCCAATAATCTCAACCAAAACCCGAATGGAAATTTCCCGGACATGAACTCACCGGAAACTAGGGAGTGGTTACAAGGTGTTCTACAAGCCATGCAAGCGGTACCTCCTCCACAACTCCCGTCGGTTCGGGGTAGCTTACCACCTAGGGTCCATACTATTCCGGGGCCCGTGGTCGTGCCTAACTTTTTTGCACCAAACTACCACATTCCGGCTCACATTTTTAATATGGTGCAAGGAGAACCTTTCTATGGAGAACCGGACGAATCACCTCACGCTCATTTAGAGACTATAGACGATGCTCTTGTGACCATTCAATATCACCCACGGGATCTTGATGCAATTCGTCTAAGAGTTTTCCATTTCTCATTGAAGGATAGGGCGACAACATGGTACAAATCCTTACCTCCACAATCTATTACAACATGGGGTGAGTTGGTCAATGCCTTTTTAAATAAATTCTTTCCACCCTCCAAAATCAATGAGCTCCGGAGTAATATAAAAGGGTTTAGGTAAAGGAGCAATGAGTCTTTAGCCGAGACTTGGGCTAGATATAAGGGCATGCTCCGTAAATGTCCCGATCATAATTTTGGGTTGAATGAACAAGTACTCCACTTCTATGATGGGGTTAGGTCACGTATTCGGCATAGACTCAACGCGGGTGCGGGAGGAGATCTCCTTGGGTTAGACTGTCAAAGTGTATGGGACAAAGTCGAACAGTTGGCCCGAGAAGACGAGCTTTACCCCGACGATGAAGAGGCCTCATCCTCTAAAAAAGGTTGCTTGTATTGAGGAAGTAGTTGAGGGAGTAGTAGTCTTGGAACCAGAGGTTGGCAATGTTAATTATGTGGGGAATCAAAATCAACCTCGGGTGAACTTTCATGTACCCGAGAATTTTCCAAAAAGGCCCAACCCCGCACAGAACGCACAACCGGGGATCTATCAAGCTCCACGGCCACCTTTCAATAACCCACCCCCGAGGCAAGGCAATTTCAATGGACAAGGTCAAGGTCAAGTGCAAATGCGACCTCCCACAATCGATGAGAAACTAGATGCTCACATGAAAAAGTCCGATACATCTTTCAACGAACTTCGGGGTATGATAAAGGATATGTGTATGGAGATGAAGGATTTGCGAACACAAGTGGGGCAACTGTCTAATGCGGTTAACGGTAGAGCCCCGGGGACTCTCCCACGCGACACGGAAAAGAACCCGAAGGCCCAATGCAATGCCATAGCCTTGAGAAGTGGCAAACAATTGGAGAGTGACACTGCCAGTACATCCGCGCCCGAGCGCCCCGACTTGCACGCCCAGGCGCTTGATCTCCCCTGTTCTGGACAGGATTCACTGAATCCCGCGCCCGAGCGCCCCTCTGATGGCGCCCAGGCGCCACCCACAACTCTGCCACATGCATCTGTTCTGAATCCCGCGCCCGAGCGCCCTGACATACACGCCCAGGCGCCGCCTCCTGTTTCAGTGGGTTTTCATCCGTCTAATCCAACGCTTTCTCCCCCTATCGAAGTTCGTCTCCCCTTCCCAAATGCTCACAAAAAGAAGAAAAAGGAGATGGATCCGAGCTTTCTTCGAATTTTGGCAATCCTTCGGGAAGTGAGAATTAATATTCCGTTTATTGACGCCATTCTCCAAATGCCGAATTATGTGAAGTTCTTCAAGGACATACTCTCCAACAAGCAGAAGTGGGAGGAGAATGAGACGGTGTGCCTCACGGAAAAATGCTCCGCCGTATTGCTCAATAAATTGCCAACTAAGCTCCAAGATCCCGGGAGCCTCACAATCCCGTGCACGATTGGGTCCTTATCGTTCAAGAAGTTGTTATGTGACTCGGGGGCCAGCATCAATCTTCTTCCATACTCACTATTTAAAAAGCTAGGCCTTGGAAATCCCAAGCCGACCTCAATGAGCCTTCAACTAGCCGACTGATCAATCAAGAGGCCCAAGGGGATAATCGAAGACGTTCTTGTCCAAGTCGATAAGTTTTATTTTCCCGTTGATTTCGTGGTACTCGATATGGAAGAAGATGTGGAGGTACCATTAATCCTAAGGAGACCATTCCTAGCCACGGGTAAGGCGGTAATTGACATTGCTAATGGTAAGCTTACCTTGAATGTGGGCGATGACAAAGTTACCTTTGATGTTTACAAAGTCCTTAACCACCCTATTGATCATGACTCGTGTTATCGAATTGATACATTTGACCCGTTGATTGTTGAGTATTTACAGGACAATACAATTGAAAATTCTCTCGAACAGGATCTTATGAAATCCATGCAAGTGGACTCGGAGAGAGATGATCTAGTGGAAAGAGTTCTAAGCTTGGAGTACAAATCTTCCTCTCATTCGGGAGGCTCCATCAAAGTTGATAGATCATTGTCGGGAGCACCTCTCCCATCTATTGAAGAACCCCCCTCTCTCGAACTCAAACCCCTCCCCTCCCACCTTAAATATGTGTACTTGAACGACGATGAAACACTCCCATTGATCATTTCCTCATCTCTTTCAGGATCACAAGAAGAGCAATTAATGACGGTATTGAGATCTCACAAACGGGCTTTTGGGTGAAAACTTGCGGACATCAAAGGCATTAGTCCAGCGATATGTATGCACAAAATACTTATGGAGGACTCCACCAAGCCTATACGCCAACCCCAAAGGAGGTCAAACCCACAAATCCAAGAGGTAGTAAAGAAGGAAGTGATTAAACTGCTCGATTCAGGTATAATCTATCCTATTTCTGATAGTGCATGGGTGAGCCCTACCCAAGTGGTGCCTAAGAAAGGGGGGACAACGGTAATTGAGAATGCGAATAATGAGCTAATCCCAACTCGTATACTTAGTGGGTGGCGTGTGTGTATAGATTACCGTAAGTTGAATGATGCCACCCGTAAGGATCATTTCCCCCTCCCCTTTATTGACCAAATGCTTGAACGATTAGCCGGGCATGATTTCTATTGTTTTCTAGATGGTTACTCCGGCTATAATCAAATTTCCATAGATCCCGAGGACCAAGAGAAAACCACTTTCACTTGTCCTTATGGCACATTTGCTTATAGAAGGATGCCATTTGGCTTGTGTAATGCCCCGGCCACTTTTCAAAGATGCATGATGGCTATTTTTCATGATATGGTTGAAGATTTCCTTGAATTTTTTATGGATGACTTTTCTGTATTCGGAACAACTTTTGATATTTGTCTTGCTCATTTAAATGTTGTGCTTAAACGTTGTGAGGAAACCAACCTTGTTTTGAATTGGGAAAAATGTCATTTAATGGTCCGGGAGGGGATTGTGCTTGGCCACAAGATCTCTCAAAAAGGGATCGAAGTGGACCAAGCCAAGATTGAGGTCATTGAAAAACTTCCCCCGCCCACTTCGGTCAAAGCTGTTAGGAGTTTTCTCGGGCATGCCAGTTTCTATAGGCGATTCATCTTGAATTTCTCTAAAATTGCGAAACCGTTGTCTAATTTGCTTGTCAAAGATGCACCTTTTGATTTCAATTCTTCTTGTATGCAAGCCTTTCTTGATTTGAAGGAACGCTTAGTTTCCGCCCCTATCATGTCACCCCCCGATTGGAGCTTACCATTCGAGTTGATGTGTGATGCGAGTGACACCGCGGTTGGAGCGGTCCTTGGCCAAAGGAAGGAGAAGGTATTTCGAACCATTTACTATGCTAGTAAAACTCTTAACGATGCACAATTGAATTATGCCACCATGGAAAAAGAATTACTAGCCATAGTCTTTGCATTCGATAAATTCCACTCTTACCTCGTGCTATACAAAGTGATAGTTTACACCGATCATTCGTCTTTAAAATATTTGCTTGCCAAGAAAGATGCTAAACCAAGACTTCTTAGGTGGATTTTGTTACTCCAAGAATTTGATTTAGAGATAAAAGACAAGAAAGGCACCGAAAATGTAGTAGCCGACCACCTCTCACGATTAGAGCTAGTGAATGATCCGTTAGATGAGATACCAATTCGTGAGGAATTCCCGGATGAACACCTCCTTGCTATTTCTGACAAAATTTCACCTTGGTATGCTAACTTTGCCAATTACATTGTTACGGGCCGTCTTTCCCCGGATATCACTTTTCATCAAAAGAAGAAATTTCTATTTGATGTGAAGCAATATCTTTGGGACGAACCCTTTCTATTCAAAGTTTGTGCAGATGGCTTAATTCGACGTTGCATACCCGAAACGGACGTGCATGCTATCCTATCTCATTGTCATGATATGGCGGTGGGTGGCCATTTTGGGCCCTCCAAAACGGTAGCTAAAATCCTCCAATCAGGTTTCTTCTGGCCTACTCTTGTTAAAGATGCACATCATTATGTCAAATCTTGTGATCGCTGTCAACGAATGGGGAACATCTCTAAACATCATGAAACGCCCTTAAATAGCATGTTAGAGTGTGAGTTGTTTGATGTATGGGGTGTGGACTTCATGGGCCCTTTCCCCAGTTCTTGTTCAAATAAATATATCCTTGTTGCAGTAGACTATGTCTCCAAATGGGTGGAAGCCGTGGCCTTGCCTACTAATGATGCTCGTGTTGTCACTCGTTTTCTGAAGAAGCATATTTTTACTCGATTTGGAACTCCCCGAGCCATCATTAGTGACGGGGGCACCCACTTCTGCAACAAGCAGTTTGAACTTTTATTGACCAAGTACGGGGTGAAGCATAAAATTTCGACCCCATACCACCCACAAACTAGTGGCCAAGTGGAGGTCTCAAATAGGGAGATTAAGCGTATTTTAGAAAAAACTGTCAACGCATCAAGAAAGGATTGGTCCCTTAAATTGGATGATGCTCTTTGGGCTTATCGGACCGCCTATAAAACCCCAATTGGCATGTCCCCATATCGTCTTGTTTTTGGCAAAACATGTCACTTGCCCGTTGAACTTGAGCATTGTGCTTATTGGGCCATTAAGTTTCTAAATTTTGACTCTCAACGTGTAGGTACACAACGTTTGCTACAACTCAACGAGCTCGAAGAATGGCGTCATCTCGCCTATGAGAACGCGAAACTCTATAAGGAGCGGACCAAAATGTGGCATGACAAACATATTCTCCCCCGGGAATTTCACAAGGGAGAGCGGGTGTTGCTATACAACTCTAGACTCCGACTCTTCCCCGGGAAGCTTAAGTCTCGATGGTCGGGCCCATTTTTTATTTCCCATGTCTATCCATCCGGTGCCGTCGAGCTTACAAAAGATAAAGGACATACTTTCTTGGTCAACGCTCAACGTCTAAAACCTTACTTAGGGATGGATGGACCGAGAGACAAAGAGTCCTTCATCCTTGCGGACCCTCCGTGATTCTTCGCCTTCAGTCGAGCTAATGACTCTAAACTAGCGCTTCTTGGGAGGCAACCCATGTTTTCTTTTCGTTTCCTTTTCTTTTTCTCTTATTATCCCGTTTGTTGCTTTATTTTCTAGTCTTAAATCTTTGTTAGTTTGTGTTTTAAGTGTTTTGTCTTTCCCCTTTTGAAACAGGAAATGGAAATTCTTTACAAAATATTTCTGAAGAGCCCGCCTAGGCGCCTATCGACGCGCGCCTAGGCGCCCATAGCGCCTATGTGTTTCAACATGTTTCTGAAAGGACCGCCCAAGCGCCGAAAGACGCCCGCCTAGGCGCGGAAAGTTTCACTTAAAAATCCAGGTACGCTGTGTCGCGCGCCTAGGCGCCCAAATACGCACGCCTAGGCGCCCGTTTCTGATTTAAACCTAATTGTGGGTCAAAACGGTCAAAATTCTTCACAAACTCTTCACAACTCCTCTCCCACGCGATTTCCGGCGACTCTCTCACCATTTCCAGCCATTTCCACCGTGTTTCACCGCCACTTTCCATCAACATAACTCGCTGCACAGTGGCTCCTCGTTCACATCCGACTCGGTGCGATAATTTTGGGGAAAAAGGTGAGTTTTGGCTTTACCGTTCTTCCATTTTCGATTCATAGCCGACGAGTAGGTGCCTTACGTTATATTTTGAGGATTATTTGGGGCTTCGTTCGATTGTGGGTTTTTGTTGCATTTGAGGAATTTATTGGATTAGAGGGTTGTTATCGATTTGTGGGTTGTTGTCGATTTGTGGTTTGTTGTTGTTTAATTTGTGATATATTGTTGCTGGATTGTGGGTTGCTCTCTGATTTTGGTGTGTTGTTGGGCGTTGACGATTGTTGTGTTGGGTTGGTTGCATTCGGGTTGATTTGAGTAGTTGAGAAATTGAGATTCATTTTAACCATTGTTGTTGCAAATGACGAGAACTACCAACAAACCGTTCAAGGGTAAGAAAAAAGTGGGTGAGGGTTCCTCTAATGAGCCCGAGACTCCCGATAATACCCGTTTCGAAAACTCCAAAGTCCAAATTATGTGTCAGAGTTTGAGCACCCCCCGCACCCTTATTAAGGAGCACTATTTGACCACCCGGGGACAGCCCTCTGTGCACGAATTGATACAGTTCCATCACTTACAGTTTTTCTGTCAAAAGCCCGAGGCCATCCGTCTTCCTTGGGTCCTGGAATTCTTCAGCTCCGGGGTTTATGATGAGATTGAGACGCGAGGATGGCTGGGGACTACCCTTTTGGTACGGGGCAAAAATGTCGATTATGAGTTGAGACAGATTAGGGAGAGCATAGGCACCCCCACCCCTCAGACATGCCAGTTCACCACTCTTTACAATGCAGGGCGCCTCCGGGTTAGCCTGTCGGGTATTTTGCGGGTTATTGCCCGAGAGGGTTGGGAGTGGGTACTCGGAGAAGCTCATGTCCCCCGTAGGGCTCTACTTCCCGAGGTTGCTTTCTGGCTCGACTTCATCCGATTCAATATAATACCGAGTACCAATCGGTCAGAGGCAAACAAGGAACGGGCCACCCTCATCTATGCTATTATGTCCAAGAAAGTTGTGGACTTTGCCCGGGTGATCCACAAGTCTTTGACGGATCACTTTAGGAAGTTGAAGAATGAGTTAGGGCCGTTGATTGACAAAGAATTGTCCAAGCAAAAGGGCGAAGGGCCCACCCGGAAGAACCCTATCATTTTCCCGTCACTGATCACAGTCTTATGCAAAGCAGCTAAGGTTCCCACATTTCCTATGGAGCGTACTGAGCTCCCTGGTTCTTATCTCGCCGTGGTAGCTGACGACCCACAGGCTCCTCCACCACAAGCTGCTTCCAAGAGGCCTCGCCCGTCTTCATCCCGGTCTACTAGTTCCCCACAATTTCCACCTATGGATGCCGCCGCCATTAGACAATTAAAGGATGAATTGAGGGATGAGTTGCGAGATGAGATGAGGGTGGTCATGTCCAACACTTGTGCTTATTTCCTTCAGCTTCTTGTCGAGCATAATGAGTTTGTCGGTCGGGGGCCGTTTGATTATTCTACTCCTCCACCTTACCCGCATCCCCCGCCTCAGCAGCCCGCAGATTTGCACGAGTCAGGTGCTATCGTTCCTGTAGGAAGTGATGATGAGGCTCATAATGATGAGGGTAGCCCGTTGATTGATTTGGATGATCTCGGCGAAGCGGATGAGGACTACATTGACCATTTTGGCACTACAGATTAGGCTTGTCTTGTTTTATTTCCATGCCTGTTTCGTTCTGTTTTTTTTTATCTATCTATGTGTTTCTCGTTTTTGTTCGTCTCGCTTTGTTTTCTTCTATTCTATCCAATGTTTGATGCTTTATATGGCTAGCACTTGTTTACCTATGTAGTGATCGACACAGTGATCGCCATCCTTGGACTCGATTGCCTTAAGTGGACTCGGTTTTGCTTTTCAGCTCCCCTATGGTGATGTGTACTTTACCCTTATTTTCTTCCGAACATTGGGGCCAATGTTCATGTTAAGTTTGGGGGGGTGTTTTAGATAACTCAGTCCAAGTTTGGGGGATGGCACACATCTACATGTGAGCTTGTGCATTTTGTGAATTTTTTTTTTTAAAAAAAAAAAAAAAAAACAAAATTTTGGATAGAATTTCAACCCGTCACTTGATGAATTGAGCATGGTTAACGTGAATACATGGTATGCATTCTCTATCAATTTGGTTTTTAATGGCTATACACACAATTCCTTGTTTGTGGGACCCTAAACATGACTAGATTATCTTTAAGATGTTCACATATGCACATAAATCAAGGGTAGAGGCGTTGAGTGGGCAACCATTTTGAAACACTTAAAGGCTTGATCCCGAAAAATATCGACTTAGAATTTTCGCATGAGTTATGAGTTGAGAATGTAGCTTCGTATGTTTAACAATAATAAAAAGAGGTGAACATTGGTATGACTGCAAAGGTCAAGCTTAATAGATACTGGGGGCGAATAGCACCATGCCTAGAATACTATACTCTTAAGCTAATTTGAGCTAGAGCTCAAGCCAATGCAAGTGTTAAGTGAATAAGGACCTAGTTTGATTTTGTGGCCTTTGACACTCGAGCGATTAAGCCCTTAGGAATGTCTCTACATTTGATACCCGAAAGCCGTCTGGTTTAGGAGTTATTGGCCTAAAGCTCGTTACAAGGGTGTCATAGAAAGCCTAAGAGGATCGAACATTGCACATGGTCTAGCCTCTAATGTTCGAGTTGAAAGTGCATAAGTTAAAGCCGAAAGTGGAATGAAGTGATGAATTTTTAAGTGGCTATGAAGTTGTATTCAATTCTCGTACCATGTGAATAATCAAAAGTTGATAAATATGGGGTTAATGCTTGAAAAGTGGTAAGAATGCCACTCGACTATAATACTTGAGATTTATTACACTACACCCTTAGGATGATCTTTTCGATGTTAAGGCGTAACATGAGCAAGTGGGTGACGTGTATATATATGTAACTTGAGCTTAAACAGGTGAATTCATACCATTGTGTGCTATTAATCATTGTAATTTACATTGAGTGATCGGGGTTGAAAATCTTTCGATTTTGTGGGTATATCGTCTGCAAACCCTCACGAGACTATAACTCGTCCTTTGAGGTAACTCAAGGGTTCAAAGGCTTGTTGCAGCCGCTAAATGCAACCGCTTGCTCCACGAAAGTGAGTTGTCCACGAAAGTGAGTTGTGTAGTTTCTTTTCTTTTACCTCCCTGTTTTTGATGATGAGCTCGTATCCTATGCCTTCTCTTACTCGAGGTCGAGCAATAGATAAGTTTGGGGGTAAGAGGCATTTTTACGTGTTTTTAAGCCCATGAGACTTATGCTATGGATTCATTTATTGCCTAAATCATGCCACATTTGCGTTTTATCGGGCTGTTAAGTGATTACAGGTGATAAATGAAAGCATACGAAGAAACGAGGCGAAAAACGACGTATAAAACAAGTTCAGGACAATTTGCTTCTGTCGACCACGCCCAGGCGCCAGTATGACCACGCCCAGGCGCCAGACAAGATGCAAATAACGTCAACATTCTGCTTACCACGCCTAGGCGCCATCCTATCCACGCCTAGGCGCCGTATCTGCACCACTTTCCACGTTCGAGCGCTATTTCCGTATGTTTAGAGACCGAATTGGATGAAGTTCCCTTCTACAATGTTGTAAAACTATGTGTTAGCTTCATATGAGGACTTGAATCATCCAAATCGGAGTTTCGTGGAGAGAGTTATGAATGAAATACGATTGCTGCGCAAGACACATTGCATTTAATTTCAGCATTCTGTCAGCGGCGCCCGAGCGCCGTAATGCCCACGCCTAGGCGTGACCACACCCGAGTTTTGATTCCTTTCAGTCAAAAGATCATCATTTGATGGTGGAATGGAACATTTAAAGCCAAGAGGTCATCACATGTGTTGAGGGGATGTCATAAGTGTGTTTCTTGGTAGATCTACTTTATGGAGTTTTATACTACACACTTTAGAGTAGTGAAGGACACACTAGGGAGACACACACTAGGGACCCCATCATTTTCGGGTCTTCTTAAGCCATTTTCTTCACTCTTGACCGATCACACCTTGGAGGAGGAGGCAGCTGGCCATTACTCTTCACCCATCATCATTCATCACCATTCTTCATCACTTTTGGAGGGGAACAAAGAGAGAGGAGCTAAGGATTGAAGTTCAAAAGCAAGGATCCATCATCAATCAATTGAGGGAGTTTTAATTGCTTGCATTTACATGTTTATTTCCATGAGTATGTATATGTTTGTATTAGATTTTCTTAAGGCCTTGATGAGAGGCTAATATTGTAGAACTAAGGCCATGTGAAGGCCAATTTATGAATCAATATATGTGAAGTGAATTTTCGTATTAATTCTCATATTGCTTTGTGTGTTGATTTTGAGCTTTTATTACAATCATGTGCTTGATCACCATATGTTTGCTATCTTGCCTAGTCTAGTCATTCGAGAGAACATAGATTAGGGTTCAATGGAATCAACTCATCATCCGAAACTAATGTGGAATTGCCCCTAGACATAGGTAAAGATTTCCGGGTGCGGTTAGCCGGATATATCCGGGGAAACTCTAGAACGTTAATGCGTGGTTATTGATTAGATTCTCGGATAGACATATTTAGAGAACCATCAATTAATCATAGGATTATTATGTGCCGAGACATCGGGTAATAATTATCTAAGGAATTTCCACCAAAGCAATAGGAGTCTAATAATTCGAAGAGTAGCTCATCTATATTGACGAGTAGATTCGGTTGTAGCATGTGCCTTAGTCATTTTATCATACGTGAGATTTAATCTATAGTTTGTTTCTCTTTGGTTCTTCACTTGCTTACTCGTTTTATTGCAATTTACTTTTGTCCATTTTCATTAATCATAAACAAAAATTCAAGTCTCCGTGGTTCGACAACCCGGACTTATTTTGTCCACTTTTATTACTACACACGACTAGTGCACTTGCTATTAAAAGCACGTTAGGTATTAGCGTGTCACCAAACTAGGTCCTTATTCACTTAACACTTGCATTGGCTTGAGCTTAGCTCAAATTGGCATAATAGTACAGTATTCTAGGCATGGTACTCTTCGCCCCCAGTATCTAGTAAGCCTGACTTTTGCAGTCATACCAATGTTCAACCTCTTAATTCTTTTTAAGCATACAAAAGCATTCTCAACTCAAAACACATGTGAAACATCTAAGTTAATATTTCCGGGATCAAGCCTTTAAGTGTTTCAAAATGGGTATCCACTCAACGCCTCTACCCTCGACTTATGTGCACATGTGACTCATCTTAAGGACAATCTAATCTTGTTTAGGGTCCCTTGAGCAAGGAAACAATGTGTATAATTCTTTTAAGTCCAAATTGATAGAGAAAATATGCCATTGATTTAACTTAATCAATCTCAATGCATTAATTGAGGGTATGCAATCCTACCAAATTTTTTTTTTGTTTTTGTTTTGTTTTAAGGAGATGCTTAAAAAGGGTGCACATTATCACATGTAGAGGTATAAACGTCTCCCCCCCAAACTTGGACAGAATATAGAACATAAATAATGTTGACAATAATGGATCGATTATAAACCCCCCCAAACTTGGAACAAACATTCTCCCCAATGTTCGAAAATAAGAGAGGAGAGTACACGTCACCATAATGGGAGGCTGAAAAGCAAACCCGAGTTGTCCATGCAGAGTCTGTCCAAAGTGTGGTGACAGCGACGCTGGCGAAAGAAAACCTCACATGTGGGCATCCACTACAAGGTGAAAATGTGCTAACCATACTAAACGGAAAAACATCACATATATCGAAAAGAGAAAGCAACAAAACCAAGCATGCAACACAATATAGAGGAACAAATGATCAAGTATGCATCAAAAATATAAAGGGAAACAACTAAAACAAGATCCACAAAACAACAACACCAAAACAAACATCTAACGACAAAAAGGACAGAAAATAGATACAAAATAGGTCTAATCGCCAAACAAGGCGTCTAACTCATCATCATCATCATCTCCACCTCCTTGTAAAGGCTCATCCTCGGCCTGCCCCACTAAATCATCCACATCAATCATATCATCCGGAGGAGGGTCGGAGTAGGGAGGGAAGTCCGGAGGGTCGGGGTACACAAAGGGGCTACGTCCCACAAAAGCATCCTGAGCCATTGCGACCTGACGGGTGTACGCACAGCTAGCCCGGATCATGTCCTCAAAACGGCTCATCCGCTGATCAAAATGGACGCGCATTTGATCCATCATGCCCATCAAAGAGTCCATATCCATCGTTCCGGTCGGCCGAGTAGATGTCGACGGCGGGCGAGGCCTAGTAGAGGAGGTCGGGGGAGCAGAGGTGACGGTCTCAGAAAAAGAGAAAGGCGTGCCAGCCAATTCGGTGCCCTCGGTCGGGAAGACCTTAACCCTTGCGGTCGAGCAGAGAGCTGTAATCAGCGAGGGGAATATCATATGGCTCTTCTTCGAGATATTAAGATCCCCACGCTTCCTTTTCTGCTCGGTCGGGTGGATCAAATGTGTCAACTCAAGGCCCAACTTCCTCATGTGCCCGAGTAGCATCCGGTGAATCACCTCCGCGAAGTTAATCGTCTTCCGGGTCATAATGCAGAAGATGAGTAAACACCTCTCCTTGTTCGCCTCGGAACGGTTGCCACTCGGGATAAGATTGAAGCGTATGAATTCGAGCCAGAAGGCGGCCTCGGAAAGGAGAAAACGAAGGGGCAAGTGTGCATCTCGCTCCGGCCATGTCGTGCCGGGTATAGCAATCACCCCCAAAATCGCTTCCAAGGGCACAGTAAAATTGGGGCGAGCATGCTGATACTCACACTGCTCAGGGATGGGTAACCCGAGGCATGCACTGATATCTGGAACATCAAAGCGGACTGACACATTCCGAAAAGAGACCGAATCTGTGTAGTTGCTAAAACTGCTCGCCGTCTTCCCAATACTAGAAAACGCCCCGACACTGAAAAATTCGAGAACCCACGGAACTCGAATGGGTTCAAGTGGTCCCCGGAAGCACGTGAGATGATGGAACTCCATGAGGTCGTTTAGGGAAGCCCGTCCTTGGATATCATAGGGCTTTTCTTTCACAAGCATCCGCCCTTGAATGGCATGGTAGATTTTTACCACGCTCGGGTGCGAGAACCGGCTGGCCAGAGGAGGGAGCTCGAAGGTGGGCTCGGAAACATTAGAAGAGCCCTCCCCGACCTGCTTTTTACGCTTGGTTTGTTTTGAGGATGTGTTAGGCATTTTCCGAAATCTCAGCGGCGTAACGGTACACAACAACCCCAAATACCAACAATCGTAACAACCCGAATCCAACAACGGCTCAACTGAATCAGGACAAATAATCTCAACCCACAATTGCTAAACCAAAGAACGGCACTTTATGCAGCAAACGGAATCAAGCAATGGACAAAATGCACTAGACCCACTGAAATTACCCCCAAATTTCGCACAAATCAACACGAACCCCCAAATTTCGCACAAATCGACAAGAACCCCCAAATTTCCGATTTAAACTCCAATACTCAATTCCAACCACACTTAATCACTGAAATCCGGCCATAACGAGATAAAAATAGCCAATGACAACCACAATAAAGCCCCACACGGCCGAGATATGCAGAAATTCAGGTAAGGGCAAGCCAATGACTAACCTTGTGGTCCAAAATGACACACATCAGCGATTACCCGTGACCCACAAAGCCCGGAGAGAGAAGGTAGTTGTTTCGGCGGCGAAACGGCGACAAAATGGGGGTGAAATTGGCAGGAATCGGCGGAGAAAGGGTGGTCGATGGCGGAAATCGAGAGAGAGATGGAGATGAGAATGTGAAGTCAACTAATTGTGACAAAAGAGGCGGCTTTATACCTGAGCGGCGCCTAGGCGCGCGTATGACGGCGCCTAGGCGCCGTAAGCTTCAAGTCCATTTCAAATGCTACTGCTGTCTGAAAGAGTTAGGTGCCCGGTGCGCCATTTGTAGGGCGTAGTATCCGACTCTTTAAACAGTCTTATATTGTATCTTGTCAAGTAATTTAATAAATGGCATTTTCTTCTTTATCTTATCATTCTACGCAATTAGATAAAGTCCCCTAGATCACTCTTAACCTATGAGATGTGTTTGGTATCGGGGATGCCAATCATGGAATACGTCTCTAAGGTTGTGGTTTTAAAGATGTTCCAAGTCATAGAATCATTGAGATAGGGATATCAATGACTCGTAAAGACTTGCACGTACAATGCACACTCTTGGAGAGTGTATCCTATTCCATAAATACTGATACGGTGTACATGAGTGCATGTATGTGGGTTCTCGTTGGGATCGAGTAAACTGAACAACCCCGCCGAGATTCTATATTGGAGTCAATGTCGAATTTGGAATCTCCTCGGTTACGTAGGCATAAGATTGGTCCTCATGACTTGAGGCACCATTGGTCGTCTCGTGCATCGCCCACTGTACTTAGATTTGTCACACGATTCCTGGTGAGTCATAAAGTGGGGCATATTGGGTCCAGTCTGGTTATGTACGGAGGCGCGTGAGTGCCAAGAAAGAATCCGTGACTGATCATTAACATCGGCGCATATCCTATGTACTTCACAGTGTATTGACCATGGGAACCTCCGGCCGGAGTAGTATCAATAAGGAGGAGCAGTGTTTCCTCGCTTGATTGATAAATTGGTCAATGTCACTTAGATCGATATACATAGAATCGAGTTACCGGGATTTCGACTGACATCCAAGTCCTAGATTCGATCGGGATATTTGATGGAAGGATTTTACTTATGCGAAAATCGTCGTGCGGAAAGGTCACCTAATAATCGTTCATGGCTAGGTCTTCTTGGCGCGTGGCTAGTACTAACCTTGATTTGTAGGAACCATGAATTAATCGGTAATTAATTCTTGGTCAGATTAAAATACTTGGAGTAATTAAATCTAGCAATGAAAATTGCAAAGGCACAACGGGGTTGTGTTCCTACTACTAGTACATGAACGAACCTACAATGGGGTTACGCACTTACTCAAGAAAGTTCAATTGCTATGTGAATATTAATACGGTTTAGGATTAAAGTGAAATTGATTAATGAGATTAATTAATTAAGTGGAAGACATTTTAATTAGTAGGCTTGGGAAAATAATTTTTCTATTAATTAATCTTGGAGATTAATCATTAACGGAAATTATTATTATTCGGGAATATATTTAAGCTACTAATTTTACTATTAATTAATCATGAAGATTATTTAATTAACAAGTCTTGGAAGACTTGAGAGTCATTTTAATTAAGTTGGACTCAATTAAATGAAGTCACAAGAGTGAAATTCAAAGCTAGTCAAAGTTTGATTTGTAATGTTTTTTAAATGAAGAAGAAAATAAAAAAGATTCTCTTACACATGTGGTGGTAGTTGAGAATGGAATGGTAGGTGAGAATGAGGTGGTAGGTGAAGAAAAACAAGTCTTCTACTCCACCTAACACCATATGGCCGAAAATTGGTGGCTATAAAAAGAGGTGTTCTTGCTCTCATTTAAAACTTGATGAAAACTTAAAAAGAAAAAAAAGCTTAGAGCTTAGTTCTTCATCTCTAGATTTTTCTAGCTTCTCTTGTGATTCTTGAAGACTTTCTTCTATAGAACTTCTTCTTGAAGATTAGTTGTAAAAGATTATCTTCCATAGATATTTCTTTTAGTAACTCTTCTTGTCTTCCACCTTTCACTACATAGACTCCATTTCCTTAGAGCATATATCTAGCCAATCTTTTGCTTAAGGTATGAACTTACTTGAGGTGTGTCCTTGTAGAGGCTTCTTTCTTTAGGAGCTTATGGTGGTTTGATTCGAACCCCTCCATGTTGAGGTGAGGATTCGAAAATGAGAGCCAAAGTTTTTGGTGTGGTTTTCCTTGTGTTGTGGTTTTACACCCTCACTTTAATAAAACCCCAAATCTTGTAATCGGTTTAAAATCCCTTTACTCGTATTAGTTTTTGTTGTGCATTACTTTGACCCCCTAGCTTGGGATGCCGATATATATGTGTTTTATATACTTTATTTCTTCCGTTGCGCCGGCATCGGTTGTGGGGGCATACCGATCCTAACAGTGGTATCAGAGCCCGGGTTATGCACATTAAAAACTTTGCATGTTTTTGCTTTCCGTTTCATGTAGTATTTTAACCGGTTGCTTAAATCCATATGTTACATTTGTTGATTTAATAATAGCTTGGGATTTGTCATCATTTTTCTTAAAATCTTGGAGATTTTGTTTTTTTTGAAATGATTGAAAATTAAGAGACACTAAAAGGGAAGGTCGAAACCCGGACGAGGACCGTTGATATTGAACCCAAGCTACGAGACTTTGTGCGCACCCGACCGAAGGCTTTGTGCGCATAAGGGTGTGCTCATTTAGTAGGACTCAATATCGCGAATCATTGCCAACAGTCAAAGGAAACTTGGCGGGGGTCAAGACGGGGCTGACCATTGCCGATTCCACCCCTTGGTGGTCTCGACCATGGTCGAGAAACTGTCCAGCAGCTGCTGGACAGTGTGTGCGCTGCTCGGCGGCGCACGGTGCGTTGCCGGGCAGCGTACACGGGTGTGCGTATGCACACCATGTGCTTGATGGTTGGACCATCTTGACGTGGTGTGGTACACACGACCCGGGCCTTCAAGGACTCCTACCTTTGGCCCATTTCTTGATTTTGGAATCAACTTCCACGCGTTTTTGAGTTATTTAAAAGTTTGGAATTTTTGAAAACTAGAAAAACTCGGTTTTTCCTCAAAACGTATAAATCCCAAAGTTATGATTGTTTCAACTATGTGATGGGCTTATGACACGCTAAAAGCTAACGTGCTATGATAGCAAGTGCACTAGACGTATGTAGTAATAAGTGGACAAAAAGTCCGGGTTGTCGAACCACGGAAACTTGAATTTTAGTTTATGATTAATGAAAATGGACAAAAGTAGATTGCAATAAAACGAGTAAGCAAGTGACGAACCAAAAAGAAACGAACTATAGATTAAATCTCACGTATGATAAAATGACTAAGGCACATGCTACAACCGAATCTACTCATCAATATAGATGAGCTACTCTTCGAATTATTAGACTCCTATTGCTTTGGTGGAAATTCCTTAGATAATTATTACCCGATGTCTCGGCACATCATAATCCTATGATTAATTGATGGTTCTCTAAATATGTCTATCCGAGAATCTAATCAATAACCACGCATTAACGTTCTAGAGTTTCCCCGGATATATCCGGCTAACCGCATCCGGAAATCTTTACCTATGTCTAGGGGCAATTCCACATTAGTTTCGGATGATGAGTTGATTCCATTGAACCCTAATCTATCTTCTCTCGAATGACTAGACTAGGAAAGATAGCAAGCATATGATGATCAAGCACATGATTGTAATAAAAGCTCAAAATCAACACACAAAACAATATGAGAATTAATACGAAAATTCACTTCACATATATTGATTCATAAATTGGCTTTCACATGGCCTTAGTTCTACAATATTAGCCTCTCATCAAGGCCTTAAGAAAATCTAATACAAACATATACATACTCATGGAAATAAACATGTAAATGCAAGTAATTAAAACTCCCTCAATTGATTGATGATGGATCCTTGCTTTTGAACTTCAATCCTTAACTCCTCTCTCTTTGTTCCCCTCCAAAAGTGATGAAGAATGGTGATGAATGATGATGGGTGAAGAGTAATGGCCAGCTGCCTCCTCCTCCAAGATGTGTTTTCCAAAATGAAGAAAAATGCCTTAAGAAGACCAGAAATTCTGGGCTCCCTAGTGTGTGTCTCCCCTAGTGTGTCCTCCACTACTCTAAAGTGAGTAGTATAAAATTCCATAAAGTAGATCTACTAAGAAACACACTTATGACATCCCCTCCATACATGTGATGACCTCTTGGCTTTAAATGTTCCATTCCCCCATCAAATGATGATCTTTTGGCTGAAAGGAATCAAAACTCGGGTGTGGTCACGCCTAGGCGTGGGCATTACGGCGCTTGGGCGCCGTTGACAGAATGCTGAAATTAAATGCAATGTGTCCTGCGCAGCAATGGTATTTCATTCATAACTTTCTGCACGAAACTCCGATTTGGATGATTCAAGTCCTCATTTGAAGCTAACACATAGTTCTACAACATTGTAGAAGGGAACTTCATCCAATTCGGTCTCTAAACATACGGAAATAGCGCTCGAACGTGGAAAGTGGTGCAGATATGGCGCCCAGGAGTGGATAGTACGGCGCCTAGGCGTGGACAGCAGAATGTTGACGTTATTTGCATCTTGTCCGGCGCCTGGGCGTGGTAATACTGGCGCCTGGGCGTGGACGACAGAATGTAAATTGGCGTGAACTTGTTTTATACGTCGTTTTTTGCCTCGTTTCTTCGTATGCTCAAATTTATCACCTGTAATCACTTAACACCCTGCCTAACGCAAATGTGGCATGATTTTGTCAATAAATGAATCCATAGCATAAGTCCCATGGGCTTAAAAACACGTAAAAATGCCTCTTATCAGCTTATGATTAATTAATGCTTTGCATGTCATCTTCATACGCTTGATGGTTGATTTGCATAATGGATGGATTGTGGGTCGAGCCTTAGATTATTCAATTGGGTTGTAATTATTATTGGCCTCTATTTCAATTTGGTTGTATATTTTATTTTCGCACTTTCTTTTTCATTTTATTGTAATCGAAGATGGAGACGAAGATGATGGACCATTATTGAAGATTATGTATGCCGTTGGAAGCTTATGTAATAGATAGGGCCTATTTTAATTTAGTACCCTAGATTGCCTTAGATTCACCGGTGGCTCGGTTGGATCGCTTAGGGCCTATTATGTTTTCTTATATGCTACTTGGATTGCATGATCACATAATTAAAGATAATCCTTATCTTGATGAGACCTTGCATGTTGAAACCCCTCGCTTAATTTGTTTCAAGTAAATCCAAGAAATATTAAGTTTATGTGGAAATTGAATGAAGTTCTATTGTCCACGCCTTCCATCATAAGTGGTAGCATGTGAAATGCCATGAATCTTGGCCCGCCGTCCATGAGTCGTGGGGTGGCGTCAAGTGGATTAGGCTGTGACCACCACTAAGCATAGAGATGCTCGTGGGATCGATTTGTCTAGGTGTCGTCCATGAGTCGTGGGGCACACTAGTTCGGTCGATTGACCATGAATATTTGATGGGCTTGACTTAACGTTTACTACCATATGGGCTCGTGTTCTCGGGGTATATGGGAAAGACGAGGCAAAATATCTTGAGAACTATATGTCGATATAGAAGGCCGGTAAGCCTACCATACGGATTTATCATATGGGCTCGTGTTCTCGGGGCATATGAAGAGTCGCTTATGGATCTCGAGCCCACTAGGGAGACCCGCATATCTCCTCGAATATCCATATAAGAGGGTTATGGAATTTGATAAAATAGAGGGAGACACGTACGATTAAAGACCGAATTATATGTGGACAAGATACATATTGAATGCTAATTGTTTTGCCTCGCTATTTATTTTGTAGTTAACAAAATGGCCAAAAATCCACTTTCAACAATCTTAGATTCAAATAGACTTGTCGGTCCCAACTACGCCGATTGGTATCGAAACCTTAAAATTGTGCTTCAAAGTGAGCGCAAGGATAGCGTATTAGATACGCCTTTGCCTCGCGTAACTCGCACAAGCACTGATGATGAACGTGCCACTTTTGATAAATGGACTGATGATAATATCCAAGTGAGATGTATCATGATGGCTTCTATGACTAATGAGCTTCAAAAGCAATTTGAGCATGTGACCATCTCCAAGGATATTATCAAAAGTCTCGAGGAGCTCTATGGCACTCAAACTAGGAGGGAGAGATTCGCAATCTCTAAAGAGCTATTCCGTGCTCGTCTGCATGAGGGATCTTCAGTCGATAATCATGTTTTACGTATGATCAGTCTTATTAATAAGCTTTCTGATCTTGGCGTAAAATTTGAGACCGAGCTTTCTGTTGACCTCGTGCTACAATCCCTTCTGAAGTCGTTTGACTAATTTGTCATCAACTACAACATGAATCAACTTGAGGCTTCATTATCTGAGTTGTTGAACATGTTGAAGAGTGCAGATGCCACCATCAAGAAAGATAAGCCGGTACTGCTTGTTGGTTCCTCATCCCCTTCTAAGGGCCGTAAGGCCAATAAGAATAAGGGGAAGAAGAACAACAACAAGAAAAAACAGTTGAAAGGCAAAGGTGGTGTAAAAAAGGCTAAGGGTACCGATCATGATGCGTGCTTCAATTGTGGTAAAAAGGGACATTGGAAGCGTAATTGCACTGAACCAATGAATGGTATGTTTTATGTTGAAATTAACTTATCAGTTAATGATGCTTCTTGGGTGTTGGACACCGGATGTGGAGTTCACCTTTGCAATGATTTGCAGGTGATGGCAAGAAGCAAACAGATAAGTAGAGGGGAGATGACCATGCGGTTTGGGAATGGAGCACGGGTTGCTGCCACGGCCGTAGGAACTATCTACTTATCTTTTCCCAACAAAAACCGTGTTATTTTGAACAATGTATTTTACATTCCGCAATTAATTAAGAACATCATTTCTGTACCCTTGTTGGACAAGGAAGATTATAGTTTTGTTATCAAAAATGGAGCTTGCTCCATGTTTTATGATTCTTCTTTAATATTGGAATCAAAGTTGTCTCATGGCTTATACACGGTTCTCCCCGATACTCCAAACTTATTATCTCAACATGAGGAACATACTAGTAAGAGAAAGTTAGATAATCAAAATGATACATACCTGTGGCATGCTAGACTAGGCCATATCTCTAAAGATAGAATTCATAAGATGGCGGATAAGCTTGACCTTCGGGAAATGCTAGATATGCCAATTTGTGAATCTTGTCTAAAGGGTAAGATGACCAAGTCACCATTTGCCGAGAAAATGGAGCGAGCTACTAACTTTTTGGACTTGGTCCATACGGATGTATGTGGTCCGCTTAATGTAAGCACTAAAGGGAACCATTCTTACTTCATAACCTTCACCGACGACTTTTCGAGGTATGGTTACGTGTATCTTATGAGATACAAGTCTGAAGCCTTTGAGAGGTTCAAGGAGTTTAGACTTGAAGTAGAGAAGCAAACGGGAAGAAGTATCAAAGCTCTTCGATCGGATCGAGGGGGAGAATACTTGTCCCATGAATTCCTTGATTATCTAAAAGACAATGGGATTGTCTCTCAGTGGACTCCGCCCAGTACTCCCCAACTTAATGGGGTAAGCGAGCGAAGGAATCGGACCTTGATGGAC
Source organism: Buddleja alternifolia (assembly GCA_019426215.1). Classification (NCBI taxonomy): domain Eukaryota; kingdom Viridiplantae; phylum Streptophyta; class Magnoliopsida; order Lamiales; family Scrophulariaceae; genus Buddleja; species Buddleja alternifolia. The sequence continues at coordinate 27,454,282 of CM033393.1, read as the reverse complement.
ATGGTTCGATCCATGATGAGTTTCACTAGACTTCCTCTTTCCTTTTGGGGATATGCCCTAGAATCTGCGACCCATCTATTAACTAGAGTACCGTCAAAGAGTGTCTCCAAGGTGCCATATGAAATGTGGTTTGGTAAACCACCCACTTATAAATACCTAAGGGTATGGGGGTTGCTCGGCTTATGTCAAGCAACTAGTGGGCGATAAGTTGGATGCAAGATCCTCCTTATGTAAGTTTGTGGGATATCCAAAGGAATCCTATGGATATTATTTCTACAACCCATCGGAACATAAAGTGTTTGTTTCAATGAACGCTACCTTCTTAGAGAAGGAATTTGTATTGGATAGAAATGGCGAGGTTGCAGAACTTGAGGAAACTCAAGAACCACAAAAGGGTTCACCTGATACCAAAGATGCACAACCAGAAGTAGTAGCAAGTACACAACATCCTCGAAGATCCGAAAGGATCCCGAAACAACCTGAGAGGTATGGTTTCTTGTTTGATAGCAACGAGGATGGTAATTCCCCTGATCCAAGGACATATGGGGAAGCGACGTTGGACGTCGATTCGGGAAAATGGTTAGAAGCCATGCAATCCGAAATGGACTCCATGCACTCCAACAAGGTTTGGACCTTGATAGATCCACCTGACGGGTCTAAACTCGTAGGCTGCAAGTGGATCTATAAGCGAAAGCTTGGAGCAGATGGAGAAGTAGTCACCTACAAGGCACGTCTCGTGGCGAAAGGTTACACTCAGAGGCAAGGAATTGACTATGATGAAACCTTTTCACCAGTGGCGATGGTCAAATCCATTCGGATACTTCTAGCCATAGCTGCATATTTAGACTATGAAATATGGCAGATGGATGTGAAGACTGCTTTCCTCAATGGTAAAATAGAGGAAGAGCTTTACATGGAGCAGCCCGAGGGCTTCGCATCCATAGGAAGTGAGCACAAGGAGTGCAAACTTCAGAGATCCATTTATGGACTCAAACAGGCTTCCCGAAGCTGGAACAAGTGTTTTGATGATACTGTACAAACATATGGTTTTCTTCAAAATGCTGATGAAGCATATGTGTACAAAAGGGCTAGTGGGAGCGCGATAACATTTTTGGTGCTTTACGTTAATGACATTCTATTGTTTGGAAACAACATAGGAATGTTGCAAGAAACGAAAGCGTGGTTATCCACACAATTCTCAATGAAGGATATGGGAGAGGCATCCTACATTCTCGGAATGAAGATTCATCGAGATAGATCCAGTAGAATGCTAGGACTCTCCCAATCTGCGTACATAGATAGAGTTTTGAAGAGATTCAAAATGGATCAGTCCAAGAGAGGACTGGTGCCTATGAGACATGGTATTTCTCTTTCCAAGTCTATGTCCCCTCAGACACCTGAGGAAAAGGACAAGATGTCTCACAAACCATATGCCTCTGCTATAGGGAGTATTATGTATGCTATGCTATGTACACGGCCTGACGTGGCTTATGCACTTAGTGCAATAAGCCGATATCAAGCCAATCCGGGCGAAGAGCACTGGAAAGCCGTAAGGGCAGTCCTTAAGTACTTAAGAAGAACTAAGGATGCCTTCCTAGTCTACGGTGGAGGAGAATTAAAATTGGAAGGCTATACAGATTCTAGCTTCCAATCTGATGTGGATGATTTCAAATCTATCTCGGGATTTGTCTTTGTACTCAATGGTGGAGGCTGGAAGTGTTCTAAACAGGAAACTATTGCTGACTCCACCACAGAGGCTGAGTACATTGCAGCCTGGGCGGCTGCAAAAGAAGCTGTTTGGATAAGGAACTTCATCCAAGAGTTGGGTGTTGTTCCATCTATTGTTGATCCCGTACGATTGTACTGTGATAACAATGGGGCTATTGCACAGTCAAAAGAGCCAAGGTCTCATCAGAGGTCCAAACACATAGAAAGGCGATACCATCTGATCAGAGAGATCGTTCGTAGAGGCGACGTTCAAGTGGAACGTGTGGACTCGGCAAATAACATAGCAGACCCCTTTACCAAACCCTTGGGCCAAAGAGTATTGGACGGACATCTTGAGAAGATGGGCCTGAAATGCATGGGCAATTGGCTCTAGGGCAAGTGGGATATTGAAAGAGTTAAGTGCCCGGTGCGCCATTTGTAGGGCGTAGTAGCCGACTCTTTAAACAGTCTTATATTGTATCTTGTCAAGTAATTTAATAAATGGCATTTTCTTCTTTATCTTATCATTCTATGCAATTAGATAAAGTCCCCTAGATCACTCTTAACCTATGAGATGTGTTTGGTATCGGGGATGCCAATCATGGAATACGTCTCTAAGGTTGTGGTCTTAAAGATGTTCCAAGTCATAGAATCATTGAGATAGGGATATCAATGACTCGTAAAGACTTGCACGTACAATGCACACTCTTGGAGAGTGTATCCTATTCCATGGATACTGATACGGTGTACATCAGTGCATGTATGTGGGTTCTCGTTGGGATCGAGTAAACTGAACAACCCCGCCGAGATTCTATATTGGAGTCAATGTCGAATTTGGAATCTCCTCGGTTACGTAGGCATAAGATTGGTCCTCATGACTTGAGGCACCATTGGTCGTCTCGTGCATTGCCCACTGTACTTAGATTTGTCACACGATTCCAGGTGAGTCATAAAGTGGGGCATATTGGGTCCAGTCTGGTTATGTACGGAGTCGCGTGAGTGCCAAGAAAGAATCCGTCACTGATCATTAGCATCGGCGCATATCCTATGTACTTCACAGTGTATTGACCATGGGAACCTCCGGCCGGAGTAGTATCAATAAGGAGGAGCAGTGTTTCCTCGCTTGATTGATAAATTGGTCAATGTCACTTAGATCGATATACATAGAATCGAGTTACCGGGATTTCGACTGACATCCAAGTCCTAGATTCGATCGGGATATTTGATGGAAGGATTTTACTTATGCGAAAATCGTCATGCGGAAAGGTCACCTAATAATCGTTCATGGCTAGGTCTTCTTGGTGCGTGGCTAGTACTAACCATGATTTGTAGGAACCATGAATTAATCGGTAATTAATTCTTGGTCGGATTAAATTACTTGGAGTAATTAAATCTAGCAATGAAAATTGCAAAGGCACAACGGGGTTGTGTTCCTGCTACTAGTACATGAACGAACCTACAATGGGGTTACACACTTACTCAAGAAAGTTCAATTGCTATGTGAATATTAATCCGGTTTAGGATTAAAGTGAAATTGATTAATGAGATTAATTAATTAAGTGGAAGACATTTTAATTAGTAGGCTTGGGAAAATAATTTTTCTATTAATTAATCTTGGAGATTAATCATTAACGGAAATTATTATTATCCGGGAATATATTTAAGCTACTAATCTTACTATTAATTAATCATGAAGATTATTTAATTAACAAGTCTTGGAAGACTTGGGAGTCATTTTAATTAAGTTGGACTGAATTAAATGAAGTCACAAGAGTGAAATTCAAAGCTAGTCAAAGTTTGAATTGTAATGTTTTTTAAATGAAGAAGAAAATGAAAAATATTCTCTTACACATGTGGTGGTAGTTGAGAATGGAATGGTAGGTGAGAATGAGGTGGTAGGTGAAGAAAAACAAGTCTTCTACTCCACCTAACACCATATGGCCGAAAATTGGTGGCTATAAAAGGAGGTGTTCTTGCTCTCATTTAAAACTTGATGAAAACTTAAAAAGAAAAAAAAGCTTAGGGCTTAGTTCTTCATCTCTAGATTTTTCTAGCTTCTCTTGTGATTCTTGAAGACTTTCTTCTATAGAACTTCTTCTTGAAGATTAGTTGTAAAAGATTATCTTCCATAGATATTTCTTTTAGTAACACTTCTTGTCTTCCACCTTTCACTACATAGACTCCATTTCCTTAGAGCATATATCTAGCCAATCTTTTGCTTAAGGTATGAACTTACTTGAGGTGTTTCCTTGTAGAGGCTTCTTTCTTTAGGAGCTTATGGTGGTTTGATTCGAACCCCTCCAAGTTGAGGTGAGGATTCGAAAATGAGAGCCAAAGTTTTTGGTGTGGTTTTCCTTGTGTTGTGGTTTTACACCCTCACTTTAATAAAACCCCAAATCTTGTAATCGGTTTAAAACCCCTTTACTCGTATTAGTTTTTGTTGTGCATTACTTTGACCCCCTAGCTTGGGATGCCGATATATATGTGTTTTATATACTTTATTTCTTCCGTTGCGCCGGCGTCGCTTGTGGGGGCATACCGATCCAAACACTGTCCACGCCTGGGCGTGGGATATTCGGGGGTCGGGCACGGTGAGAACGGCGCCTATGCGTGGACTTGGCCGCGCTGGGGCGCGGTTAACAGGGGAGATGTTGTGAACTGGGCTGAACGGCGCCTAGGCGTGGATGATACGACGCCTAGGCGTGGCCAGCAAACCGTCTTGAAATCCATTTCCTGGGAAAAATAAGAAAAAGAAAAGGCTCAACACAAACAAACACAAACGAGACAAAAGAAAGAAAATAGAAGAAACGAAAACAAAGCTTGGGTTGCTTCCCAAGAAGCGCTAATTTATAGTCGTTAGCTCGACTCGGGACAGAGAATTATGGAGGATCTCAGAGAAGGAGGAACACTTTGTCGCTCGGTTCATCAGTTCCGATATACGGTTTTAATCGTTGAGCATTGGTCAAGAACGTTTGCCCTTTGTCCGTTGTGAGCTTGACGGCACCCGATGGATAGAGATGGGAAATCAAGAATGGACCCGGCCACCGTGACTTAAGCTTCCCGGGAAAAAGTCGGAGTCAAGAATTGTAGAGGAGAACTCTCTCGCCTTCATGAAACTCGCGGGGAATGATGTGCTTGTCGTGCCACGTTTTTGTTCGTTCCTTGTAAAGTTTTGCATTCTCATAAGCTTGGTGGCGCCATTCCTCGAGCTCATGCAATTAGAGCAACAGACTTGTACCTACAAGTGTGGAGTCAAAATTTAGAAATTTAGTAGCCCAATAAGCACGATGCTCAAGCTCAACCGGTAGGTGACATGCTTTACCAAAAACGAGGCGATAAGGGGACATGCCAATCGGGGTTTTAAACGCGGTCCTATAAGCCCATAAGGCGTCATCTAATTTTAGAGACCAATCTTTTCGAGATGCATTGACCGTTTTTTCAAGAATGCGTTTAATCTCCCTATTAGACACCTCCACTTGTCCACTCGTTTGAGGGTGGTAGGGAGTTGAAATCTTATGCCTTACCGCATACTTGTTCAATAAGTGTTCGAATTGCTTGTTGCAAAAATGGGTGCCCCCATCACTAACGATAGCTCTAGGTGTTCCAAAACGAGTGAAAATTATTTTTTGTAAAAATCGAGTAACCACCCGAGCATCGTTAGTGGGCAAAGCCTCGGCTTCAACCCATTTAGAGACGTAGTCTACTGCAACAAGAATATACTTATTGGAACAAGAACTCGGGAAGGGTCCCATGAAATCAATACCCCAAACATCAAATAACTCACACTCAAGCATGGTATTCAAAGGCATTTCATGTCTTTTAGAGATATTACCCGTGCGTTGGCACCTATCACAAGATTGGACATGCAAAAATGCATCTTTAGAGAGTGTGGGCCAAAAGAAACCTGATTGGAGTACCTTAGCCACTGTTTTAGAAGGCCCAAAATGGCCACCTACCGACATGTCATGGCAATGAGCTAGCACCGATGCGATTTATTCCTCGGGAATACATCTTCGAATGATGCCATATGCACAAATCTTAAATAGATATGGTTCATCCCACAAATATTGCTTCACATCAAATAAGAATTTCTTCTTTTGATGAAAAGTGATATCCAGAGGAAGAACTCCCGTGACAAGATAATTTGCAAAATGGGCATACCAAGGAGTATCGTTATGAAGTATAGCATACAATTGCTCATCAGGAAACTCCTCACAAATTGGTTTATCATGCATGCACTCGGGGGTAGGGGTTTCTATTCTAGATAAATGGTCGCCAACCACATTTTCCACTCCTTTCTTATCCTTGATTTCTATGTTAAATTCTTGAAGAAGCAAAATCCACCGAATAAGTCTAGGTTTGGCATCCTTTTTAGCAAGTAAATACTTAAGGGCGGAGTGATCGGTGTACACAATCACCTTGTTCAAAACGAGATAGGAGTGGAATTTATCAAATACAAATACTATAGCTAGTAACTCTTTTTCGGTGGTTGCGTAATTCATTTGCGCCTCATTAAGAGTTTTACTAGCATAGTAAATTGTTTGAAATACCTTTCCCTTTTGTTGGCCCAATACTGCCCCCATGGCGGTGTCACTAGCATCACACATCAATTCGAATGGTAAACTCCAATCGGGCGGTGCCATGATGGGAGCGGATATCAATCGCTCCTTCAAAATTAGGAATGCCTGCATACAAGTAGAGTTGAAATCAAACGATGTATCTTTAATGAGCAAGTTAGACAATGGTTTTGCAATTTTGGAAAAATTCAAAATAAACCGCCTATAAAAACCGGCATGTTTAAGGAAACTCCTCGCGGCCTTAACCGAGATAGGAGGGGGAAGTTTCACAATGACCTCGATCTTGGCTTGGTCTACTTCAATCCCTCTATGAGAGACCTTGTGACCTAGCACAATCCCTTCCCGTACCATGAAATGGCACTTCTCCCAATTTAAAACAAGATTGGTTTCCTCACAACGTTTTAAAACACGAGTCAAATGATCTAGACATGTATCAAAGGATGTTCCAAAAACAGAAAAATCGTCCATAAAAATCTCAAGGAACTCCTCAACCATGTCATGGAAAATGGCCATCATGCACCTTTGAAAGGTGGCCGGGGTATTGCACAAGCCAAATGACATCCGTCTATAAGCAAACGTACCATAGGGACAAGTGAAAGTGGTTTTCTCTTGGTCCTCAGGATCTATGGCAATTTGATTATAGCCGTAGTATCCATCTAGAAAACAATAAAAATCGTGCCCGGCTAACCTTTCACGCATTTGGTCAATGAAAGGGAGGGGAAAATGGTCTTTACGGGTGGCGTGATTCAACTTACGATAATCTATGCATACTCGCCACCCGGTGAGCATACGTGTGGGAATCAATACATTGTTTGCATTTTTAATCACAGTTATGCCTCCTTTCTTAGGAACCACATGAGTAGGACTTATCCATGCACTATCAGAGATAGGGTAGATTATACCTGCGTCGAGTAACTTAATGACCTCTTTCTTTACTACCTCTTGGATTTGTGGGTTAGACCTCCTTTGTGGTTGACATGTAGGCTTGGTGGAGTCCTCCATTAGGATCTTATGCATGCATATAGCCGGGCTAATGCCTTTAATGTCCGCAATTGCCCACCCAAAAGCTTTCTTGTTGGCCTTCAACACTCCCACGAGTTGGTCCTCTTGTGCCTCTGTCAAAGAAGATGAGACGATTAAGGGCAATGTTTTATTATCATTTAAAAACATATATTTCAGATGTAAAGACAACGGTTTAAGCTCAAGGGTAGGGGCCTCTTCAATGGAAGGGCGAGGAGGAGCCGAGAGTGATCGCTCTAACTTTTCAACCCCCATAACGAGGTGAGGAGGTTGCTTTTCTAATTCACACACGATTTCCAACTTCTCCTCACTTGCCGAATCGACATCCATGGATTGCAAAAGGTATGCCTCTAGCGGGTCATCTACCATGTGTTCCTGAAATGCCTCACCAATCAAAGTGTCAAATGCATCGATGCGTAAACATGAATCATTATCATATGGATGTTTAAGCACTTTGAATACGTCAAATATAACCCTCTCATCACCCACGTGAAGAGTTAGCTTACCATTGGCGACGTCTATGATTGCCTTACCCGTAGCAAGGAAGGGTCTCCCTAGAATCAACGGTACTTCTACATCCTCTTCCATGTCGAGCACCACGAAATCTACCGGGAAGTAGAATTTGTCCACTTGCACAATTACATCTTCAATGATGCCCTTCGGGTGCTTAATTGAACGGTCCGCCAATTGCAATGATATCGATGTAGGCTTGGGCGTCCCAAGACCGAGCTTCTTGAAGATAGAATAGGGAAGAAGATTGATACTTGCCCCCGAATCGCATAGCACCTTGTTAAAAGTGAGATGACCAATAGTGCATGGTATGGTAAGGCTCCTGGGGTCCTTGAGCTTGCGAGGCAATTTTTTGAGTAAGACGGCGGAGCACTCCTCGGTTAGACAAACGGTTTCGTTTTCCTCCCATTTTTGCTTGTTAGAGAGAATATCCTTGAAAAACTTAACATAGTTCAGCATTTGCAAAATAGCATCCACCAAAGAAATATTTATTCTCACCTCACGAAGAATGGATAAAATACGGATGAAACTCAGATCCATCTCCTTCTTTTTCTTCTTTTGTGCGTTTGGGAAGGGAAGACGGATCTCAATGGGAGGAGGAGGCGTTGGAATCGACGAACTAGCCCCGAAGGAAACAGGAGGCGGCGCCTAGGCGCGGTTCGTTCGGCACCTGGGCGTGGGTATTGCGGCGCTCGGGCGCCGCTGACAGTGGCAGTTGGTCCTGACTGGGTGTAGACGGTGCCTGAGTGTGGGCTTCCTCGCGCTTAGGCGTGGACTGTAGTGTTGAATCTTTTTCCAACTGCTTCCCACTTCTAAAAGTGATGGCATGGCATTGATCTTTCGGGTTCTTCTCCGTGTCACTTTGTAGAGTTCTCGGGGCCCTACCATTTACCGCAGAGGAGATTTTCCCCATTTGTGTCCTCATATCTTTCATTTCCATGAACATATCCTTCATCATATTACGGAGTTCATTAATCGACGTGTCCGATTTCCTTATATGATCATTAAGTCGCTCGTCAATTGTAGGAGGTCGTGCTGGCCCTTGCCCTTGGACATTTGGAATGCCTTGCCTCGGAGGCGGGTTGTTGAAAGGAGGTCGAGGAGCTTGATAAATCCTTGGTTGTGCGTTTTGTGCGGGGTTGGGCCTTTTCGGAAAATTCTCGGGTATGTGAAAGTCCAACCGTTGTCGATTATGATTCCCAACATAATTATCGTCTTCAACCTCCGGTTCCAAAGCCACTACTCCCTCAACCACTTCCTCAACACAAGCAACCTTTTTAGAGTATGAGGCCTCTTCATCGTCGGGATAAAGCTCATCTTCCCGGGCCAATTGTTCTATTTTGTCCCATACACGTTGACAATCTAACCCAAGGAGATCTCCACCCGCACCCGCATTGAGTCTATTCCGAAGACACGACCGAACCCCATCATAAAAATGTAGTACTTGTTCATTCAAACCAAAATTATGATCGGGGTATTTTCGGAGCATGCCCTTATATCTAGCCCAAGTCTCGGCTAAAGACTCATTACTTCTTTGCCTAAACCCTTTGATGTTACTCCGGAGCTCATTAATTTTGGAGGGTGGGAAGAATTTGTTTAGAAAGGCATCGACCAACTCAACCCAAGTTGTAATAGATTGCGGAGGTAAGGATTTATACCATGTTGTCGCCCTATCCTTCAATGAGAAATGGAAGACTCTTAGACGAATTGCATCAAGATCCCGTGGGTGATATTGAATGGTCACAAGAGCTTCGTCTATGGTCTCCAAATGAGCGTGAGGTGATTCGTGCGGTTCTCCATAGAAAGGATCTCCTTGCACCATATTAAAGATATGAGCCGGAATGTGATAGTTGGGTGCAAAGAAGTTAGGCACGACCACGGGCCCCGGAATGGTATGGACCCTAGGTGGTAAGCTACCCCGAACCGACGGAAGTTGTGGAGGAGGTGCCCCTTGCATGGCTTGTAGAACACCTTGTAACCACTCCCTATTTTCCGGTAAGTTCATATCCAAATTATTGGCCATTTCTCTTGCTCGCCTATTAGTCCGAAACACTCGTTCAATTTCGGGCTCCAACTCGTATAGAGGCTCGTTTGAGGAACGGGTCATGCACCACACAAGAATCTAGCAATTAAACACAAGAACGAAATTAGACTAGTACGAAAAATAAAAGGAAACAAGAAAATAAACAACAAACTAGGAATTATGAAAACGTAAAACGAAAATCAAAAGCTAAAATAAACCAAGTCCTCGGCAACGGCGCCAAAAACTTGACACGCTAATACTTAACGTGCTTTGATAGCAAGTGTACTAGTCGCGGTAGTAATAAAGTGGACTAAAAGTCCGGGTTGTCGAACCACAGGGACTTGAATTTTTAGCTTTTGATTAATGAAAATGGACGAAAGTAAATTGCACTATAACGAGAAACAAGCGAAGAACAAAGAGAAACAGACTATAGATTAAAACTCAAGAGCGATAAACGACTAAGGCACATGCTACAACCTAATCTACGCATCAATATACGTGAGCTACTCTTCGAATTATTAGACTCCTATTGCTTTGGTGGAAACTCCTTAATTAACTATTACCCGATGTCTCGAAACATAACAATCCTATGATTGATTGACGGTTCTCTAAATATGTCTATACGAGAATCTAATCAATAACCACGCATTAACGTTCTAGAGCTTTCCCGGATAAATCCGGCTAACAGCACCCGAAAATCTTTACCTATTTCTAGGAGCAATTCCACATTAGTTTCGGATGATGTGTTGATTTCTTTGAACCCTAACCTATCTTCTCTCGAATGACTAGATTAGGTACAATAGCAAGCATATGGTGATCAAACACATGATTGGCATAAAAGCACAAAATCAACACACAAAGCAATAGGAGAATTAATACGAAAATTAACTTCACATATAATGATTTGTAAATTAGGCCTTCACATGGCCTTAGTTCTACAAGATTAGCTCATATTCAATAGCTCAAGAAGGTCTAAAACAATCATATACATAGTTATTAACATAAACTTGTAAATGAAATGGAAAAGAAACTCCCTAAGTCTTGAATGATGATGAATCCTTGCTTGTAGCTTCAATCTCTAGCTCAATCCCCCTTCTTCCCCTTCAATTGTTGATGAAATTGTGGCTCAAAAACCCAGCAAAGTGTCTCCAATTCCCAGATTTTTGAACCCCCTTTTCTCTCTGAAATTTGGCTTTTAAACAATTGAAAAACGGTTACGCCGGCGCCTAGGAGCGGCCTACGTGGTGTACTTTTCTTGGGGGAGAAGTCCGGCGGCGCTCGGGCGCGGGAATAACGGCGCCTAGGCGTTGGTAGTGCGGCGCCTAGGCGCGGTCAACAGGGATCAAGTTTGTTGTTCTTGATCAGCGCCTGAGCGTGGTCAGCTCGGCGCCTGGGCGTGGTCGACAGGCTTCAAAAAGTGTCGTGCAACGTTTTTCGCCTTTTTCTTCGTGTGCTCTCGTTTATCACCTGAAATCACTTAACACCCTAATTAAACGCAACTGTGGCATGATTTAGGCAATAAATAACTCCAACAATATCAGATCATAGGCTTAAAAACACGTAAAAACGCCTCTTATTAGAGAACAAGCTCTCCATAGCCATGCAAAGATTTGAGCATTTCAAAATGCAGCCCAACGAGACGCTAGAACAATTGGACGCAAGATTCACTATGCTCATTACCGAGTTAGCGTCACTAGATAAGGAGTTGACCAACAAGGAAACGATCAATATGATTTTCAGAAGTCTTCCAAGTAAGTATTTGATTAAGACTGTTGCCATGAAAGAATCACAGACATTGGAGACTCTAACCTCAGAACATATGCTTTCAGAGTTAAAGGCGTTTGAGTTCGAACTGGGTGAAGTCATTGGCACCTCGACTTCAGCGACTGAATCAGGAGCTTTAATCGCTACTACCAAAAGTAAGGTAAAGCGATTTGTGAGGTGAAATCAACGGAATCCAATGAGGAAAAAGAGATGGCTTTATTGGTTAAGAAATTTAAGAAATTTCTAAGATACGAAAAGAGAAACCCTAGTGGACAAACTTCATTTTAAACCTCTCCCCTTGCACCAGTACCTCAGTATCAAGCGCCAGTATATTCTACACCTTAACCAGTAGCGCCAGTTCCATCCCAAGCACCTCCATCCCCTACTCAGAATCTCTCAGCACCAGTAGTTTCCAAAAGTTATCAACTGAACAGAAAATAAAAACTAACCTCTGTTATAACTGCAGGAAATCAGGGCACTACCAGGTAAATTGCCCTTATCCAAATGTGTCTAAGCCTACAAGGCAAGACTATGTGAATAGAAACCGATTTAGGAGCAACCTTCGCCAACAAGGTCTGCTAGCGGAATCTGAACCATTCTCCGCACCTGAAGAGGATTTGGAATCATCAGATGAAAGCAGTGATGATGAGCCAACAAGCGACTCAACATTAATTTGTCTTATAGCAAGAGATGAGAAGCGTCTGATGACTCGCTATCTAAGGTAAATTCTGAATTATCTCATCCTCTTTCTTATGATGAATTACTTGACAAAGTTAATGAATATTATAAAGATTGTCAAGATGTCGCTAAGATATATCAAAATCACTTCGATATTATTTCATCGCTTACAAGAGATAAAATGACGCTCAAAGCAGAGTTGCAAGTTCAGCAACAATTCATTGAGAAGAATCAATTGCTTGGGAGTGAAATAACCTAGTTAAAAAGTAATCTTGATACAATAGTCAAGAGAGAAGCTAAACTGATCACTAGACTTGCCAAATTAGAGCAGCTTGTCTCATCATTATCCAAAGAGTCAAGAAAGCTAGATAATGTGACTAAGGTAACCAGACTTTTTGGTGAAAATACCGGTTTAGGTTGTGATAAATTTGGTCAGAAATCAAAAGAATCTAAGGTTACGACAACCAACAAAGGAAAATGTGTATTCTTTGTTGAGAAGAGTTCAAACAATCAAACGCTGAATGAACCCAAGGAAAATGGTAAGAGGCCAAATGAGAAGGTCAATACTAACTCAGGCAATAAGGAGAAGACGAAAGTGAATGATTCACAGAAGAAGGTTCATCCAAACGCTCAAAAGGCTAAGAACAAACCATCTACAATTGAATCAAACGCCAAACATCAATCGCCAAAAGTGACTCCTAAGCCAGTGCCGAGGAAATACCAGCGTCAATATCTTTAAAGATCTAGATCATATTATCGATACTATGATGATTATGACTATGATTACTATTATAATCGAGGGTATTACTATACACCTAAAAAGCACACACAACATAAACCAAAACCTAAGAAGGCCAATCTTTCCGTAATGAAGACAAGGCCAATATGGGTTCCGAAAGTTTTAATTCAAACCAAAGTAACAAACATTGAAGGACCCAAAACAAAATGGGTACCTAAGAAGAATTAGAACTGCCTTTTGAATGTAGGTATCTAGAGCCAACATCGATACTTCAGTTTGGTACTTTGATAGTGGGTCATCAAGTCACATGACTGGCTCAAAAGATCTCTTAGTCAACTATCATACAACCAACGGTCCTCAAGTGATATTCAGTGATAACTCCAGAGGTAAAACCAAAGGTATAGGTATCATGCATAGGGGGAACATCATGATTAGTGATGTATATTATGTTGAGGATCTTAAGCATAATTTGTTGAGCATTAGTCCATTTTGTGATAAAGGCTTTGAAGTCAAATTCTCAAGCGACTGTTGCTATGTTAACGACGCTAAGACTAAGTCTACTAAATTAAGAGGAAAAAGAACAAACAATGTGTATTTAATGGATTGGGATTCGACAGTTGTATGCGAAATTGAGTAAATGTGAATTTTGGTTAGACCAAGTCATCTTTTTGGGCCACGTTATTTCCGGAGATGGTATTAAGGTTGACCCGCAGAAAATTGAAGCAGTATTAAAATGGGAAAGCCCTAGAAATGTTCCAGAAGTCCGTAGTTTTTTGGGTTTGGCGGCGTATTACCAACGATTTGTTGAGAATTTTTCTCGTATTGATGCTCCAATGACCAAATTGTTACAAAAGGGTGTTCCTTTCATATGGACAAATCAATGCCAAAAAAGTTTTGAAGAGTTGAAGAAACGACTTACTACTTCCCTAGTATTGACAATTCCTTCAGGTAATGATGGTTTTGTTTTTTATAGTGATGCTTCTTACCAAGGTTTGGGATGTGTTTTAATGCAACGTGGTAAGGTTATTGCGTATGCTTCCCGACAACTTAAACCACATGAGATGTGTTATCCTACTCATGATCTTGAACTTGTTGCGGTTGTTCTCGCTTTAAAAATATGGAGACATTACTTATATGGTGCCACATTTCAAATTTTCACTGACCATAAAAGTTTGAAATATTTATTGAGCCAGAAAGAGCTGAACATGCGACAAAGAAGATGGGTTGAATTGTTGAAGGATTATGACTGCACTATTGAGTATCATCCTGGGAAAGCTAATGTTGTTGCTAATGCTTTAAGTCGAAAACCCTATGGTACTATTTCTTATCTTTCGCTGAATTCTATACCGTATTGGCTGAACTTGAGAAAGATGAATGCTCAGATGAATGTTAATGAAATGGGTGTTTTATATGTTGCAATTGGTGTTCGTCCTACTATGATTGAAAGAATTAAAAAGGTTCAATTTCGTGATGACAAACTTACTAGTATTGCTGAAAAGGTGAAACAGGAAAAGAGTACAGCTTTTGTTATCAATGATGATGGTAGCTTAACAATCAACCACAGACTTTGTGTTCCTAATGTCGAGGGCCTAAGGCACGAGATAATGGAGGAAGCTCACATCGCACCATATGCCATGCATCCAGGTAGTACAAAGATGTATCAAACCTTGAAGACTCATTATTGGTGGCCCAGAATGAAGAAAGATGTAGTAGAGTATGTTTCTAAATGCTTGACATGTCAACAAATTAAAGCAGAACATCAGGCACCCGTAGGTAAGTTGCATCCATTACCTATTCCGGTTTGGAAGTGGGAGCGTATTACTATGGATTTTCTTTATGGTCTACCAATGACGCGGAGAAAGAATGATGCCATTTGGGTTATTATTGACCGGCTTACAAAATTGGCTCACTTTTTACCATTCAAGTGGGGTTCTACTCTGGAACATCTTGCGAAAAAGTATGTGGATGAAATTGTGAGATTACATGGTGTGCCTTTATCTATTGTGTCGGATCGTGATCCTCGTTTTACATCAAGATTTTGGGGTAGCTTACAACAAGCATTGGGTACTAAACTACATTTTAGTACGACATTTCACCCACAAACGGATGGACAATCAGAGAGAACTATTCAGACTTTAGAGGATATGCTTAGGGCATGTGTTCTTGAATTTAAAGGCTCTTGGGATGATCATATAGCACTGATGGAATTTGCATATAAGAATCAATATCATAGCAGCATTGGCATAGCTCCTTATGAAGCATTATATTGTAGGAAATGTAGGAGTCCGGTATGTTGGGATGAAAACGGAATGCGATTGTTAGAAGGACCAGATTTGACAATTGATACCATTGAAAAAGTGAAAATTGTCAAAAATAGATTAAAAGCAGCCCAAGATAGACAAAAAAGTTATATTCATCAACACAGACGTGAAATGGAATATGAGGTTGGCGAAAAAGTGTTCTTACGCGTTTCTCCTTAGAGAGGTATTCTCAGATTTGGCAAGAAAGGTAAACTATCTCCTCGTTATATTGGCCCTTACGAGATACTTGAAAGAATCGGTCCATTAGCATACCGTCTGGCATTGCCACCAGAGTTGTCCCAGATTCATAACGTATTCCATGTTAGTATGCTCCGCCGGTATAGATCAGATCCTTCTCACATTCTTCGTAATGACCCAATTGAGATTTCTGATAATTTAAGTTATGTTGAAGAACAAATGGAAATCATAGGCCACAAAGACAAGCAGCTTCGGAATAGAACAATTCCATTGGTGAAAGTGTTATGGAAGAATCATTCGAGACAAGAAGCAACTTGGGAGACAGAACAACACATGAGAGAACAGTATCCGTGGTTATTTCGAGATACAGGTACAAATTTCGAGGACGAAATTTGAAAAAAAAGGGGGTGAGAATTGTCATAACCCAAAACCTCACTTTTCATTAAATCATACATTAGTATAAATACATGCATTTTGGTAGAATAATGATTTTCGTTCATGAGATTTTATAATTTATTCAATTTCCACGATTCGTGCTCGACCCTAAATATTATACTCTTTGGCCATATAACTAAAATTATGCTCTAACTATATACTAGCTATTGTATGTAGAGTAATTTTAATTCCTATATAATATGGGTACAAAGTTTAAATTCTTATATATATAGATAAGTTATATAATTATGTATAGGTAAGATATTTTGTTTATAAGAGCTTAGGTGTCATCTTGGAAATGGTACACCTTGCATCCCCTTTCAACCTTGGCAAATAAAGGGAGTTTGTAATTCTTTTGTGAGGATCTATCTTACCTTCACTCTCACACACACACCACCACTGAAATTTCCCTCAAAATCAGCTCTTTAGCTCCTCTCAAAAACACAAGAAGTGGAGTTAAGAAATTTAGTTTGAAGGGAGAAGAAAAGATACTAGTTAGGAAGCATCCTCCTCTCTCATTTCTTTTAAGGTATGGTAGCTAAGTCATATATTGCTTATAATTGTTTGTAATAGATTAAAGGTTGTATGTTTAGGTGAATTAGAGGCCTGAAATTATATGTAAGTTAGCTAAGTAAATTGCATGACACCCAGTTTCCAGAAATTCAGATTCTGTAATTAGTTTTTTAAGCTGTAAATAGGTATCTAAACGTGAGAGTTTGATTGTGTAAAATTTTCTGGATAAACTTATATGTGTCATGAATATCTCTGCAAAATTTCGTAACGATTGGAGTTCTGTAGAGTTTTCTAAAAATCGTTGAATAACACTGTCAGTCTGTTCGGCGGGATTGGCAAAGGCTACTGTTTTGAGCTTATTTGAGTGATCTGGATATTTTGGATCTATCTGAAACTTTTACTGTATAATTATACATGTGTTTAGAGTATTGTAGAAAAATGTCGCAATTTTTCAGTAAACAGGGGAGTTTAGAAAAATATTTGAATATAGGATGTCAGTTCAGAAAACTCTGTCGGGACAGCCCTGTTTCGTTAATCGAATCGGAAATTAAATATAAAAATATTATGTCATGTTATTCAATGTATTATATCAAGGGTATTTATGCATTTTGATGTGTTATTAGGTCGAGATTTCAATAGAGGAGCCGAAAACGCCGACTAGCCGAAGACATCTCGATGAGCTCTATTTGTGAGTATAATTGGGTGACTTGATAAGTGACACATTCTTTACTTTGATTGATAGTTCTAAATGGATCCTTTATTTGTCTAATTGTGTTGATTGGGAAGCTTATGGTGTTATGAACGTGGTTATATGATGATTGAATGATGGAAATGCATATGGTGAATAAAATTCATTGTGTAATAAACTTGAACAAGGTGGAAATGTTGTTGATGATTTGATGATGAAAATGAGATATATGATATGAAAATGCATTCATTCGAGATAAGAGGCTCTGTTGTGGCTGCTATTAACCTTGAGCCATGTGTTAAAGAATTTCCAGTAAAACTGGACCACAGAGTACCGTACGGCCACCCGAGTTCACTAAACTCCCACGTGTTATATGAATTACAGAGTGCCATGGCCATTTTCGTGATCACGATTTACTCTTGGTTATAGCAGGCCATTAACAGTAAAAGAAAATGACTAAGCACGTGCATCATGTGTTTCTGAATGATATGAATGGAATGTGATATGATTATGTGTGACGTTCTTATGTGACTTCACATGAGTGATTGAATGCTATTTTTGTGTGCTTATTGGATGCAAATTATCTTGTTACTTCATTATACTTGCTGAGTTTGCGACTCACCAAACGCAATGTTGTTTTTTAGTGCTGTAGATAGAGTCGATCCGTGAAGTTGTGTACATAAAGCTGAAACATGGATCAAAGGTCGGCTGGTTGGTTTTCAAGTCCTTCTCCCTCAGCCATCATTTGCATATCATATAGCGCTTCTTTTTGGCCTCTTGTAAAGTATAATTACTAGATGTGTGTATTTCTGTTTATGTCCAAGTTTAAGGATTGTGCAACTAGTATGTGAATGCTAACACTTGTATATAATGACCGAATGGGTAACGTATATGTGTGTGCTCTTGGTATCTATGTGTTACGTGTAAGGGTGTTACAAGCTATGACCCAAAACCCAGTCTTTCATTCTAGAACTAAACACATTGACATTCGCTACCATTTCTTGCGTGACCATGTTCGAAATAATGATATCTCCATGCAGTTCATTGGTACTGACAAACAATTGGAAGATATCTTCACCAAAGCGCTCAACGAACAACGTTTTCTCACTTTGAGAAGTGAACTAGGTATGATCAATTTAAATGCTAAATCATAAAGCATCATATTTTATATGCATATAATTTAGGGGGAACTTTAAAATTAAACTTATATCAATAAATAAGCATCTATGATCAAAAATTATTTTCAAACTCCCATGCATTGATCATTAGCGTTTATCTAGCATGCATGACAAAATCAGTCTCTAACAAAATTAAATGAAAATTTCTTTTAAAGGTTAAAAGCGATTAACATCTTATCAAAAAAGACTTCAGCGTTAAAAGATTCCCACTTTAACGTTAAGTAACTTTCTCTGAAAATCATGCATAGTTTTCATCGCGAAAAGGTAGCGTGTGGATGAGTCCAAAAGATGAGATTTAACAACTGCCCACATGTGCATATCAAATCAAACTGATGGTTAATGATTCCTATCTAAAAACTAGGCGGTTCAGTAACTGCACCTGTCTGAGTACGTGTCAGTGTACTATCAGGCGCATGTAATTCACGCAGAAAATTTCTAAATTTTTCAAACGTTTTGAAAAAGTAACTGCGGATTTCAAACTTTTATAATTCACAGTTGTTACCCTATTTTACCACACTTTTTGACATCCGTCTTTATGAGTAAACGACTTAGCTTAAATTTTTGTTATTTCCAACATTAATTTCTTGATACGTGGCAGTCATCTAGCTATTGAGGAGTTACTTTTTGCCTCTATTTAAACCCTTCAGATTTTTACAGAACAAACTTTATCACTCTCAAATACTCTTACTGTAAAATCTCTCACTTAAGGCAAAAAGACTTTCGTTCTTAAAATCTCAAAAAGCTTCAAACTTTCATCAATGGCACTACCAAAATCCTCAAAATCTTCCAAATCTACCACCGGAAAATCTTCTAAATCTGAAAAACCTGCCACTGTTAACGTCGGATTTCTTGTTAACTGGGACTACCTTCATGATAACCAGAACTTCCCTCTGAGGACTGTTCTTCCTCTGGTGTAAGAATCTGGTTTGCGTGACATGATAACTTCCCATTCAAGAATTTATGAGAAAGAAACACTTTTTTTCTTCAAGAACGCAAAAATCTCTGACGATGGAAACTCCATTTCCTACGTCTTTCCCTTTGCTCATGAGACTTTTCTTCTCACTCCTCATCTCCTATCTTCTTTCTACAACTGCCAAACGATGGTGGAGAAGTTGAAAACGTCACTCTCGGTAATGATACCAAGGTCTGGGCACTGATCAAGAGAGATGAAGTTGAAGCTGCCTATAAACTCAACTTCAAAAAGAATGACATGAAGGGCGAGTATGTCATTCTGGCGGACATATGCTCAAATATGATCAAATGTAGGAAGGGAAGCTTCGACAAAATCTCTTATGTTCAATACAAAATGATGGTAGCAATTCTGACCAAGCTGAAGATAAATTGGTCGCATTACATTTTTAATCGCTTCAAAGCAGCGATGGCTGAGTCGGTGAATCCCAAGCCTTATAAGTTTGTGTTAAGTTGTATTTTAAGCACTACCGGTTTCGTCAACACCGCTGGAAAGAAAGTCCCAGCACTTAAGTTCTATGGGAAGAAGATGATTGGTGAGCTGCTCAAACCTAGACGGTGCAGCGATTCCCAAGGAAGAGTGTGAGAGACTCCTTTCAGAAGGTATTGTTCACAGCGATGATGAAGACATTCATCATCTTCATCAGAAGAAAAAGTGGTAGTTAAGCGACCAAAATGTAAGATTGCTGTTAAGGTCGCTAAGCCAGTCAAGCCTGCCAAGAAGCAGAAGAAGAAGGAGACCTAGAAGAAGAAATCTCCATCTCCTCCTCCTAAATCGCCCTCTCCCTCTCCTACCTTTGTTATTTCTCCGGAAAAACAAGAGGCTGAAGAAGAAGAAGTGTCTTTAGCACACAAGCGTTCCATGACAGGAGGATCCACTAGCGTTCCCTCCGAGCCAGTGCTTGAAGCACAAGCGAGTGTCCCTCCTCCTCCTCCTTCCGTTTTTGAATTTGCTCTTGTTCCCGAGCCAGAGTCTGCTACACCTTTTGAAAAGGCAAAGCTCTTTAAGGGTAAGTACTTGTGACAAACGACGTATTTTTTCCTTTCCTCATTATCTTTCTTTAACGCTAGGATAAAATTCTTACAGCTCGAATAGATTATGATATTCAGTATGTGTTGATTACTTTGGATGCTAGCAAAATCCCTTTTAAAGTTGTTCCCCTCACTTCTTTCCTCGATTTAGATCCTGAACAAGTGGTCCCGGAGCCTGAGGAAACTGTACCAACTGTTGAAACACAATAAGTGACTACGTCAGTCGATGATAGTCCTCAGGGTAAGCGTTGTAGTCTTTCATTTGTTTTTTTTACTTAGTATAAATTTTGCTTGTTTTTCTCAAACGCTTACCTGTATCAGCTCAAAATGACCCAGACGCTGATGTACCTCCACCATCAGAGGTTCCTGTTGAAGTGGATGTGGATATGGCACAGGTTGTGGATATCGCTAAAGAAGTAGCTCAAGTCCTTGCTGATGTTGAAACATCTCCAGTCAGTGAAGCGACTGTGCACGCTGAGCGGTCGATAGAAGTGGTCCCTATCCCAACCGAGTCAATTGCCTTTGTCCCTACTCCAACTGGATCCCCTCCTCGTGTCATCAATTTCTTTTCCCGTGGCTACGATGCAAATGACGAGTTTTACTTTGCCACCAGGCAGCCTGACACCAGGCAATTAGTCGATATGGAGATAAACTTTCAAACTACTCTCTAGAGGACTAATGTCTCGAATTCTGCTAAGTTCAGTTTCTTCGAGCGTTTCGCTGATTTAGGTATTTACAATCTTGAGCGTCTTCAATCGCATCTTGAGTATATTAGGCGACTAGCGCTTAATATGAAAGAATTCGACGAGAAGCGTTTTAATTTTACTGGTCATTTTGAAGAATCCTTTTATCCTTTGCACCAAAACAGGACTGTCATAAAAAATCCCCATATGGGTGATTGGTTGAAGAACCCTGATGAAGAAAATCTCAACCGAATTGGATACTTTGCATATCCCAAAGTTTTTCATTCTCCTCCGAACGCTCTATCCTCTAAGCCTCTCAAGTTATGGAAAGGAAAAGAACCAGTTGTTGTTGAGCATCCCAATGCTATTAACGCTTGGATAGAAGCTGAAGCCCGCGAGTACCTTGCAAGATTATGGGTTGAGGACTATGATGAAGAAACAGAACGCTTTGAAAAATTTCTTGCCGCTAGAAAAGAAAAGAAGAAAGCTAACAAGCTTGGTAAGCGGTGGATGATGGATACCGTAAGATGGGTTGAAGAGTTTATGTTGCATTTTTACACCATAGACGAACTTGTGAGGTATCCATTCTTGTTCCAATTTGGAATAGATTACAGGCGTCGAGGTTTTGCTATATTTCTACTCGACCAGCACAAGAATTTGGTGGGCAATATTAGCGACTTACCTTATTATAGACAGTCAATAGAGCACTATATTCGCTAGCATCTATCTTTAGTCGCTCAGGGAGGACGCTATGTTCATCATCCGTCTCAAGACTTTGTCCAACGTTTTCTTCCTGATCTAAATGAAGATGCCTCCACCAGCAAGCGACCTCTTTTGCCAGGGCAAAGTAAACTTCCTTTGAGCCTTGACGATGATCACGCTGAGTTTGCAGAACTCTACAGAGACAGGAGTGCAATTCTTGAGAATGCACAATTGCTAGACATTGCCTTCGTTGAATATTTTGGCCTGTATAACTTCAGAGGCTACAACCTTTATCTTGTTTTTGTATGTGAGCAGAATGTTCAAGTGGCCAAGATGATCTCGCAAATCAGGCCAGTGGACCAAGAGGCTGCTCAGGTGCTGATGCTATTTATTTTGGACTTTTTCAACTCTTACATCTCAGAAGTTGATCTTCCAGAGGATGTGCAATTTGCACTTAACACCGAAGAACGTGAAGACGCTATATTTTATATTCTTCAAACCAACATCCAAAGTCCAAGGCACATTATGGAAGCGATTGGCCCACTCTGGGTCATTGCCATTAAAGCTCCTTCTCCCCAAATCCAAATTGTTGAAGTAGAGAAAGACACTTCTAATGCGAAAGCCGCTCAATTACTAGATGCTTCTTTGCCAGAAATTTCTAGCGCCCCAGTAGTCGAGATCCCATCAGCGACTGCTGATCCAACTCTGGATCAAGCGGTTGAAGAAATTCAAGAATCACTTGATGAGCCTGAAGAGCATTTCATCAGAGATAAATCTAAAGGTAAGGCAATAGTTTCCAGCTCTCACGGACCTGAGCGTTCATCTTTGGACTCAGACTCGGATTTCGAAAGTGATCAAGAGGCTAGAGATTTCAGAAATTAGACGTTCTCTTGTTAATGTCACAGGATCGTGTTCTCGTTTGGAAGAGCAAAGCAATTCAACGCTTAACCAAGTAGAGAGACTACTTCACGTTGACATGAGTAACGTTAACAAGCTTACAATCACTTTGATGAATAGTGTCGCTCCTCTTGTCAAAAAATTGTCTAATGACTTTAATCGGGCGCTATCCCAGAATGCCTCCGCTGACACTGGGTGTCATACTTCTTCGAATTTGATCTCTCAAAGTATCGCTGAGCAAGTTGCTCTTCTAATAGATGAAGTCATGCTTCTTCGACGGGACATTGCTGAATTAAAGACCTCCCTTGATGATGGCAAGAAGGGGGAAGATCTGAAAGAAAAGCCCCAGCACAAAGCGGTGAAAGAGTCCATCTCTAAAACTGATAACAAGCACTGGCGCTCTATGTTCCAAGAAATAGTGAGCATAAAGAAAATGCTTACTAAAAAGCGAAAGCCTAGAGACTATCAAGGCAGACACTTGCTTCCGGACTTAGACATTGATTTCTTAGAGAGTATTGGTTTTCATCCATACGCCGGACCACTTAGAAGACCTATCAACTGGAAATCCACCAATAATTAAAGACAAGACATTTACCATGACTTAATTCGTGAACTTGGAATCCCTCCGAGGGATTGGGTGGAAAGATTGGTGGAGCTGAATGAAAGCGCTAGACAAAGAAGACATGACTATAATGAAGTTTAGCATACAACCATGATAGACGTTGATAGACTTCTACTTGACTTAGCTACTGAAATCCTCCAAGAAGAAGAAGCACGTAGAAAGTGACAGAAAAGATGATTGTTTATGTATTTCTATTGTCGCTTTAAATTTATTTACTTTCAGCATAAAACATCTACGCTTATTTTCCACATAAATGAATGAATGTTTTATCGCTGAAACAACTTGTTGAGGCTAATCTAACTTTAGCTAACTTAACCAACTTTCCAAACGCTAACTTATGATTATTCTTTTGACTTTTCTTTGAACTCTTAACCTATTAAAGAGTTATAAGAGTTAAGGTCTTGACATCATCAAAAAGGGGGAAATTGTTAAGAAATTTCATGTTAGATGTTTTGATGATGACAAGATAAGATTTTATGTTAATTAGACCCCAAAAGAATATAAGTTTTTATTTTCTTAGACCATTTGTATAAGCGTTTGAAAGGTTATAATTTTATTAAGCTTGTAATTTTTCTCTTTGTAGATTTTAGACTAAGTATTAGATACTGAGTCACTAATAGAATTCTAGGTGAGTCTATTAGAGATAAAGTTGAAGATCAGCGTCTAAAGTCAAGCGAAGATGAAGATTCTGTCTTAAGCAACTGCCAATCGCTATGGACTGTTTCAGGGTTTATGAATTAAGCGATCAAAGTAATCAAGCGATCAAGTAGATCAGATTCACCTGAAATAAATTCTGAAGTCAATAAGGACTTAAATGCAATCATTTAAAGGCCATTTATTTCCAACGGGAAATGAATTCAAATGCATTAAATGCTTGATAAGAGCATTAAATGTGATAAGGATAGATTGTATACGGAGCAAGCTACCTATTAGCTAAGATTGTCAGAATTTCAGAGTTCAAACCTGCCACATCAAATCAGTGCAGCAGGATTTCAGGAATGTTAGAGAAAAGGTATGACTCACTCGCATGTGAGAGGCACACACCTACATGTGTCCAACGGACAAATCCCAAGAAATTGCCTATAAATACCTCATTCCAGCAAACCTTAAAATACATAGAGATACACGTACATACACATGAAAGTCAAAACTTTGCTGAAATTCTCTCTCTAGAAAAAGCTTAAAAACTCCATAGCCAAAATTCTTCAAGCTTTTTACATACATTCCAGATAGTCATAGATATCTCAAACATTTTCAAAGAAGAACCATACAATATTATTGAGACATCCTAAGTTGTTTGAACTTTCTAAAATCAAACAAACCCGTGATCAAAACCCTCAACATCCTCTGTCTGTGTGAAGAAGTTGTTGCCTCTACAAGCAATATTTCTGAGTGAGAGAAGCTTGTTGGTGAAGATCTTCGTTGGTGAAGATCTTCATTGGTGCTGAAGTCTGTGTGATCAAGGAGCCTAAGATCATCATCCCCTCCTCTATTTTGTAGAAGTCTTTGTGTGATCCTTTGATCATCAACTTAGTATAATTCCTCCAAGTGTTCAAGGAGAAGAAGGATGTAGATGGGATTACACCACTCAGTGAACCTTATAAATTCTTGTGTTATTTACTGTCATTTACTGTTTTATTATCTGATTTTATATTTTATCATTTATCTTGAAAAAGATAAGAAAAACGGTTAAACAACTATTTGACCAAAACGAATGCTAAAACTTTAAAAATCATTTCCGCTGTGCTAACCCTGATTAAGCGATCTAAGCATTACCCTACTTTGGTAAATTGATAAAATCACTAAGTCTAAGTTATTTTTACTCTAGCGCCTGACCCAAGCGCTCAGCTCTCTAAGCGTTCAAACCTTTAAAAGTGATACAAAATTTTTGAAGTCGAAAGAGACTTCAGGGTCTATTCAACCCCCCTCCTTTCTAGACCCTTTCGTATGCCACTTGGTACCACCATATAGACTGTCTCCGAAAGAGTACCATGAAGAAAGGCATTTTTGACATCAAGTTGGTGAAGAGGCTAAGAGTGGGAGATAGCAATGCTAAGAACCGTGCGGATAGTGGCGGGTTTGAAAACAAGACTAAAAGTATCTTCGTAATCAATTCCAGGCTATTGGGTGAACCCTTTGGCAACTAAACGAGATTTATAGCGCTCAAGTGTACCATCAGAACGGAATTTATGACGAATAATCCATTTAGACTCGACGAGATTGACATGAGGAGGACACGGAACAAGATCCCACATATGATTGGAGAAGAGACAAAGAGTTTGTCATCCATAGCAGTTTTCCAGTGAGGATCATGTAGAGCTTGAGCATAAAAGTGAGGGATAGGAGAGTAGCCAGAGGGAGGAGAGCAGTCAGAGGAAAGAGAGGCAGAGAGATTAAAAATGTGGCGGGGCTTGGTAATGCCGGATTTTGATCCTGTGACCATAGGGTGTGTGGGAGCCGCAGGTAGAGTAGCGAGAGAAGGTGGAGAGGATTGAGGCCGAGGAGGATCCGGTGGAGAAGTGGGTAAGTGAAAGAGAAGGGGAGACGGGTCGTCATCTGGTCAGAGGAAATCATAGGAGGGCGGACGCGAGGAAGAAGAGATAGAGGAAAAACGAAAAGTGGACTCGTCAAAAACAACTTGACAAGAGATAATGATTTTATTTGTGAATAAATCAAGACAGCGAGAGCTGCGATGATGGGAAGGATAGCCTAAAAATAAGCATGCGGTGGAGCGAGGAGACAATTTATTAGGAGTAGTGGCAGAGAGATTCTAAAAGCACAAACAGCCAAAGGTACGAAGATGCGTGTAAGTGGGGGCTGTGTTGTAGAGAAGCTCTAAAGGAGTGCGATAAGATAGAGTGGTAGTGGGTAAGATGTTGAAAAGATGAGAAGCCATATGTAAAGCTTCAGCCTAGAAAGAAAAAGGGAGATTAGCTTGGAAAAGAAGAGTGTCTATCATACTATTAACAGTTTGAATTGTTTGTTCTGATTTACCATTTTGTTGGGAGGTATGAGGACAAGAAAAGCAAAATTGCATACCATTATTTACAAAAAAATCATGTAAAAATTTATTATCAAATTCACCACCATGATCACATTGGAAAGATTTAATTGGGGAGTGAAATTGAGTTTTAACATAGGAAAAAAAATCAACAAAATTTTTAGAAACATCGGATTTATTACGTCAGGGAAACACCCATAAAAAATGTGAAAAATCATCTAAGAAAAGAACATAATAATGAAAGTCATTTAAACTAGGAATAGGAGATGTCCAAAGATCCAAATGAATAATATCAAATAAATTGGAACTACGAGAATAAGAACAAGAAAATGACACACGTTTATTTTTACCTAAATGACAAGCGAAGCAAAGAGACATAGAGCTAGATTTATTACAAGAAATAAAATTATGACTAAGAAGAAAATAAAAAATAGAGCTTCCGGGGTGACCAAGACGACAATGCCAGACAGACGGTGACTAAACCAGGAAAGACATAGAGGACACGGGTGTGGAAAAGACTTCATGGAGTGGATAAAGATCGCCCGTGCTATCACTGCAAAGGATGAGAGTTCCAATTTGAAGATCCTTGACAAAAAAACCAAGAGGGTCAAATTCTATTGAACATTTATTATGCTTAGTGAATTGACAAATTGAAACAAGATTTTTAAGTATTAAAGGAGAAACGAGAACATTTTTAAGAGAAAGGGGCGAGAGTGAACAGTAAAGTGACCGAAAGAGTTAACCGAAAGAGCAACACCATTGCCAACAATTATGGAAGTAGAAATACGAAAAAGTGCGATAGTATGTAACTTACCTTGGTGAGGTGTCATGTGCGAACTAGCTCCAGTATCCATATACCATTGCTTATCAGGCTGTTGAAGAGTCATAGTGGAGAAGAGAGATGAGAGATCTATCGGGGCAGGAGAGCTGGGTACAATAGAAGCCGAGGTGGTTGACTGAAAATGTGGCAGTGGGCTATTTGTGATGTTACTGGAATTCTAGGTCGTGGGCAAAGAGTGAAAATTGGCGCTGATTTTGGCAATGTTGTCGCTTGAGTAATTGTTCCAAGGAGTGGAAGTGGGCTGTTAGGAAGAAGGGGCCCATGTGGCCGAGTTGTAGGAGTAGGCCTTGTGATTGTTGCTGAAGGTGCATGTGAGGTGGGCCAGGAGGACGAGACCCAGGGGCAAGATTAGGAACCAATTGATATGAGAAACTGGGTGGAGCTGCAGGCGGTCCAGTGGGGCGCTGATTTGGGCCTGGGTAAGATGGGCCATGTTGTTGTAACCAAATCGAGGATTTGACATGTTATTACCGCGACCTCGACCCCAAAAATTATTTTGATTTGTGTTTCGATATTGGGTTGGATTGTTAGTTTGGGAAAGAAGGGCAATGCATGAATCATGGGTTAGGGGGTTGGATGAAAACGTTTCTCACGGGTTTCACGGAGTAAAAGGAGGTTGTGAATTTCAGAGTAGGCCGGGACAGGTTCGGTGGTAGTGATTATAGTGACTAGAGGGATATACGATTCGGGTAAGCCTATTAATAATTGAAAAATAAAACTTTGATCAAGAATGGGGCTATCTAAATCAGAGAGAGTGTCTTAGAGAAATTTCATCTCTTAACAATATTGAGTGATGGAAAGGGAGCCTTTTTGAAGATTATGAAAACGCTTAGTAATTTCTAAAGAGCGAGTGGCTTTATTATTTAGGAAATTTTCTTCAATGGCGAACCACAAATCATGAGAGGTGGCATATTCTAAATTAATGTTTTTGAGAAGCTTAGTATCAACAGTACAATAAAACGATCATTTTATGGTGGATTCTAAAGCAAACCAAGTTTCATCGGTATTACCCGAGGGTTTGGATAGTGGTCGGTTTTGTTGGGGGAGAGGCGGGTTCTTGGGTTTCTTCGGGATTGGTAATGGGGAATCGAAAAACACGAACCAAAATAAATTACGAAAGAACGAGATAGAAGATAATAAATAAGAAAAAATTATCGGAAAGATAACAACGAACGATTGTAGCCGACGATGCAGAGGCACCAAAAAAATCCGGATGAAGCAGCGCGGATGGAAGCTTATATAGTGATACATTTCGCGTTGAGGAGAATGACAACAACTTAGGCGGAAGGTGAAGGTCGAAAAAACACAAAAGCACTGTAGCAGGAACACGGTACTGTAGCAGAAATAATGTAGCAGGAATAGTACTGTAGCAGAAATACTGTAGTGGCTGCTGCTAGAAGAAAAAATAATAAAGGCCTAGGATTTTAAGTTTAGGCTGATACCATGTTAAGGTATAATTCTCCTTAGATTAATAATGAAAGATAGAGATGTTTATATAAAGTACAAGAAATATGAAATAAGGAAATAACAATAATAAAATAATAATAAAGAAACCTAATCTAATAATATTTCTATTATTAATACTCTAACAAGATTATCGTTTGACGTGATGGAAGACTCAAGTCAATGCGGAAATTCCTGATAATACTTGACCTCTAGCAAAGCACCCAAAAAAAAAAAAAAACACGTGACCACTAGCAAAGAGGCATTAATAACTCCACCGAGACGTGCATAATTATTGGTTGATTGAGTTAAACGATTTCACAATTAGGATATTTTTGTAAGTCACTACCATTATTTATGTTTTTTTTTTAAAACAAAAGGGTGTACATTGATATTGATAAAAAGATAAATAAAGAGTACTTACTCCTTTACAAATGCAAAAGTACCAAAACATTTCAAGAAACCTACAAACAAAATGAAAAAACTTACAAACAAAATGAAAAGAGGGGTACTCTAGCAGCAATAGCAAACCAACATGAAGCTAAACCCAAAAGAAGTACAAGCAACAACCAACAACCAACAACCAACAACCAACAACAAGCCCCTTCACCGTCCCCTTTACCCTTTAAGGAAAATTATGAAATAGAAGATCAATATAATAACTCCCGATCCTTAACTTGTGTTGTGATTTTTCAGTTTAAATTCCGTATTCAATTATGTATGTAATGCTCAAGAAGTATAAGGGTAGTAAAGATGAAGAGAAAAACTGTTGAGAAATGATTAATGTCTTGTGACATTTTGGGCAATGAGTTCTTTAAATTTCTTGTTTCTAATATCGTTAAGAAAATAATTATAGCATATATATACACACCAGGGCGCCACTACGCTATGCGTGATGTACCGTTTGTTGGACAACCAAATATCAAATTCATGGCTAGCCATGAATAGAATAATTATATTGATGCGAAAGAGAACTCTCTATTGCCCCGCCTAGCTGGTACAAGTTACTGTGACAAGCGTCCCAAGATACAATGATATACGTTCTGAATTGGAAACCACTTCAAATTCCAGAACCTAACGAACTTCTCACTACTAGAACTTGTTGTGTTGATACATATAAAACGCAGCGGAAATTTAAATCCCACGGTGGTTCATTTCCGATTTCATGTATTCAAATCATGTTACAGAAAGTGTACCTTTCTTCGTGTTATTGAAAAATCTGAAGCTGCTTTTGATAGCCACTGCCTCTAAATCACAACGCCGGAATTTTGAGTGAAAAATCATTCTTTTTCTTCCCCTTAAGGTCGGCTAGAGAGAGAGAGAGAAGTAAAACTTTTGACTTGGAGAGAAAGATAATAATATGAGGCTTGGGTTAATTATTTCACTAAGTAGTATTTATACTACACAAGAAATAATAAAACCTAAAAAAACAAAGGCCTAGGCGTCCTTGGTGGACGCCTACTTGGGTGTTTTAAGCCCTCAGGCTTAGTCCAAGTTTATGGTTTGAATTTAATTAATTATTTAATGAATATTATTTATCCAATAAATAACTAATTAATCCACATTAATTCTATATTTAATTTCATAATGAAATTAATTAACACATTAACTTAATTAATTAATAAAATCATCTAATGATTTAAATTAATCAATTAATTGCGATATCAAATACCGAAAAATCTCTCAAGTCTGATAGCCCACCTTGTGATCCCTCCATCATTACCGAGAGGGTCTGAGGTTCTAAAAACAACCCCCTTCCGACATGGAATCTGGATTAAGATCAAAGATGAAAACTCACCACCTACAAATAAGAGCAATTATTCACCTTATACCAGGGTGGCTAGGGCAATATTTTGCTTCATGCTCCAAATAATGAACACTAGGGGCTATCCAAACCTCCTGAAATTAAGATAGAGGTCACCCTAGTGAAAAGTTGTGAGGCTCAAAGCCGCAGGGCGTTAGTCTGCAAAATCACCGGGGTCGGTATTCGACGAAGACAGCCTACCGCTCTCATCGTCATCAAGGAACCATCCCTAACCCCCTGGTGTCAAAGAAACACCACTTGGTAACTTACTCCTAAATATGATTCACATACTAAGGAGTAAGGGGGCGAGTAGTGGAGAAGTAGGAATGGAATAAACAAACAGGTAGCTAGCGAACGAATAGCTAGCCAGTAGTAGGAAACGACTAGCTAGTGAATAAATAGCTAGCTAATATGCAATGACCATGGAAATTTGGTATTTCAAGGCCAAGCAATTTTCAGCAAAAATGCCCAAGAGGCATCGCCGCCACCATTCATGGAATCCCGCCAACGGCGTGTTAAAATGGCTAAATACCTAAACTAGTGCTCATGAAGCACAAGGTACTATGGAGAAATGATC
This sequence comes from Buddleja alternifolia, assembly GCA_019426215.1. NCBI lineage: Eukaryota > Viridiplantae > Streptophyta > Magnoliopsida > Lamiales > Scrophulariaceae > Buddleja > Buddleja alternifolia. The sequence goes on along the minus strand of CM033393.1, from coordinate 27,423,381 downwards.
AGGCAAAAGATAGTCTTACTAGACACAATCAAACGCCACTTACTTAAAAGGCATAAATAAAGGGTGAGACCAAGCTCTAAGATAGCCCTTCGCTAGTGAAAGATAACATTTACCCCGTACAATCCTTACTCCCCTAAGGTGTTAACCGTGCAAATACACTAAGGAGTGGGGGGCAGGGAAACTTATGAGGTGCTAAGTCCACCCGTCCAGATTATCCACCCACCAAATCTAATCATGGGGGTAGGGAAAAAAACGTGTCATGAGCACAGTAATGCCACCATGGGCACCCATTGGCATCACACAGCGCTAGCAAGTAGCGCCACCCCTGACACCCCGACCAAGCTCATGAAGCAAAGGGGTTAGAAAAACAAAAGATCTACAAAAATCCTACTAAGGGCTAATGAGTTGCTCACAAATGTGGTAAGTCAAAAGAAAGAATGCTGCTAGCGTTCGACTAGCTCATAGCCATTCAAACAAAAAGCGACCATACTATAAAGTATACAGATACATACGTAAGGCATATAAAAAAGCCACAGGTTGCTCCCGTTAAAAATCCCGGAGGTATTATGCCCTGGGGCAACATCCTCTCCGGATGGTGACCCCTACACCAAATGTAAGGCTTAACGCCCACCTCTAGTTAACCCCTATGTGTGGATATACATCTACCTAGAGGGATACAAATCTCAATATAAAGTACCCCCCCCCCCCCCAAGTTGGTAGGTTTAAACAAGCTAGCAAAATGCTAGTGCTTTCAAAACGCTGGTGAGTAACTAGCTAACAAAATGCTAGTGTCTTTTAAGTAAAGATGCTAGTAAGTGATGCTCAAATGTAGCACGACGCTAGAGGGGCTAGCACTCTCGACATTCACGAAATCCTACTAAAGGCGCATAAAAATGACTAAGTACCCCACTAGCGCTCATGAAGCCAACGAGTACAAAATGCCCCCGCCAATGCTCATGAGGCCATGGGGTACACACCGCTAGAGCTCGTGAAGCCATAGAGGAGAAAGAGCTCCCAAATCATATGAAAAGTAGGGGGTTTGATTAGAAACAAGCCTTTTACAGATGCTATCAGAAACAATAGTACGAGCAAAAATGTTCACAGGTCAAAAAGGACCAACAAAAATCAAATGAGGGCCAAGCCGACTTTGACATCATGACTCGCGACAAGTCTGCGAGGCAATGTGCCACACGGAATGCCTCGGGGCCAAGCCGAGAGAAAACATGCCCCCCGGCCCGATCGAGAGGCTAACTCCTCGATTGCGCTCGGTGCCCCTGAGCTCCTCGAACAGGGCTTGACACCCCCGGTAAAAATGCTCTATGAGGGCAGAGTGGTCATGAAGTGACTCAATTAAATGTTGGCTAAAAAATAAATGACCTCCACACATAGAGGCCAGGGACTTTACCCCCTCACCTCGAGGCAAAAGACCTTGCCCATTCCATAGAGGCTAAGGACTTTGCCCCCTCATCTCGAGCAAAAAGACCTTGCCCATTCACCATTGAGGCTTAGGACTTTGACCCATCGTGAGGCAAAGGACCTTGCACTCTCACCTAGTAGCATAAGCTTTCACCCTCTTGCAACGAGTTAACGACCCTTGCCCCACCACCTCAGAGCAAAGGTCAATCTAATAAATACTTAATCCCCTACAGAGTTCGAATACCCGAATTGAGGTCTAGAGAATTATAGGTCCTTTCCGGGGTGCTGAAACCCCAAATAGAGGCCTTAGAATTCTAAGTTTACATCGAGACAACAAGCTTCTTGTGGGTGAGGTGCAAGCGACCTCCTTAAACATGAGACGCATACTCAAATCGAGATGCCTCGCACACTTTGGCATTTTAAGGTATCTAACCCCCTAGCGTCCGACCTCACGATGCTTGACTCCAAGGCGTTAGACCCTAAGCCAGCTACGGGTGTTGCTTTAAGTCAACACCTACATGGCCTCGAGGTAACACATACCCTTCAAAGGGTGACTCATTAAACCTTCCAAGCCGACCAAGTTTTCCATACATACTCCTACTCCCGTGTATCCTATAAGGTACATCCGAGAGTGGGGGGTATTATGATGTGCGCCAAAAATGTCTAGGGGCACTATGGTAATTAATCGGCACCCAGCTCGGATCGGGGTGCCACCCGTAGGTACAAATCCGCGGGTGACATACTAGTCAAGCCCATAAGGGGCTGACGACCCACTAAGAGTACATGGGCTAGTTTATTAGTCTATGGGTTATATTATTAAGTCTAATGGGCTTCTAGTAAAGCTAAGCCCATAGCCCATAGCCCACTACCAGCTCCCTATAAATGCCTTAGAAGAGCTGGGAAGGGCTCATTATCTACTCCCCCAGTAAAAAGTCACTAGCTATTGAGAGTAACCCCACTAAAGGACTACGAACTGACTTGATCCCACATACCTTCGGTACGTAGGTATCTCGAAGTAACCGAGTGCAGTGTATAACTTAACCAACCCCCAAATTTAGTTTGTCATGAGTTAGATCGGTTCCCTTAACCCACATGATCCATCACGTGACAATCACTGTCTAGTGATTTTTACCATCATCAACTATGTATTATGATTTTTGTGCTTTTACCATATTCATGTGATTAGCTACCATGTGTTTGATTAATTGCCTATTTTATTAATTGCCTATTTTAGTGTTCGGGAGAAGGTAAGTTAAGGTGCTAAATAAATCATAATATCTTCTAAGTTAGTTGATGCTGGGATGGCTACATACTCCAGATGCTATTAGCCAGATTTATTCGGGGGGGGGGGGAATTCTAGTTTTAATGCGTGCAAGAGAGATTGCTACACCCAATCTAGTATACGTTATCATGAGTGAGGGATTGCATTGATAATAATCTTAAGGAATTTTCCACCATGGCGTTATAGTCTAATAACTTGAAGGAATAACAATCATATAGAATCAAGTAAATCTGTGCCTTAATCGCTTCTTTCATCATTGTTTTTATCATCTTAGTAAAATTCTCCATTAGTTAATTATCTTATTTTGTTTATCTTTTAATTATTAAGGTTTTACTTGCATTAATATCTCATAAAACTAGAATACAAATCTTTATGGGTTCAACATCCCGGACTTAATTATCCACTTTATTACTACACACAATCAGTCTCTTGTTGTTAAATACACGACTGGGTTTTTGTGCATCAAATAGCGGTGAAGTTTGAGTTCGTGCCTTCAGTAATGAAGCCGAGTATTAGGCACTGATAGTTGGCATGCTAAACGCGGGGGCGAGGCACCTGGTAGTATACTCTGATTCTCAACTTATCGTATGTCAAGAGGAGGTACAATACGAAGCTAAGGAATTACGAATGGTGGAATATCTAAGAAAGATAGAGAAGCTAAGGAGTCAGTTCAAGAATCTTGAGATACGGCAGATACCTCGAATAGGAACAGCAAAGAGAATCACTCTGACTGCTTGGCTAGTGCCTTAATAGATTGTCACACATGACAAATAACCATAATATCGATGCCAAGCAGAACTGTGATGGAGGAAGTGAACGCATTAACTGAAGGGGATGACTGGAGGCTCCCTATCATCAGCTATCTGTAATAAGGAACACTCCCAGACGATAAGCAAGAAGCCATGAGGATGCAATGCATAGCGTTGAGGCTCCTCATCTTGGAGGGTGTACTATACAAGTGATCCTTCTCACACCCTTACCTGAGATGTCTCTCGAGGGGGAAAAGATTACACATCTTGAAAAAAATTCATAAAGGCCTGTGTGGCAACCATGAGGGAGCGACAACTATCATGGCCAAAGTCCTTCGAGCTAGTTACTACTAGCCTACCGTGAAGGCTGATGCTAGGGACCTAGTACGAAAGTGAGAATATTCTCAAGTCCACGTTGAGCTATACCATCAACCTGCTGAGCTGATGGGAACTATAAGCTCACCTTACCCATTCCCTAGATAGGGGTAGACATAGTGGGACCAGTCCCAACTTCCATGGGGCAGAAAAAACTCTGGCTTGTAGGTATTGATTACTTTAGCAAATGGGTGGAAGCTGAGCCACTGACAAAAATAACCAAAAATGAAGTAATGAAATTTTTTAAAAAATTTGTAATTTTCAGGTTTGGAGTACCCAAGGAGATTGTATCAGACCATGGAGACAATTCCAAGGCGCCAAAATATAAGATTCACTACTACAAAAAGAGCCTATTACAGCGCCCCAATTACAGCGATTTTTCAAAAAACCGCTGAACGGAGGGGGCTATTACATCGGTTCGTGAAAGAACTGCTGTAATAGGTAAAATGCGGCACCTATTATAGTGGTTCTTTCATGAACCGCTGTAATAGGTGCCAGGCCTCTTATAGTGGTTCTGTAGAGAACCGCTATAATAGGCCTTTTACAGCGGTTCTCTACTGAACCGCTGTAAAAGGCAGTCACTGATAAGAGTCATTTTTACGTGTTTTTAAGCCCGTTGTGTTTATGTTTTAGGTTCATTTATCGCTTGATTCTTGCCACATTTACGTTTAATCCGTGTGTGAAGTGATTTCAGGTTGTAAATGGATGCAAACGAAGAAAGGGCAGAAAAAGGACGTATAAACAAGTTCATGCCAAGATGCTTCGCACCTACACGCCCAAGCGCAGCCACAATCATGCCTGGGCGCCCGAACAAGCAAGAAATGAGCTCAAGTTACGCATTTTACCTCCTGGGCGCGATAGTGGCCACATCTTCCACGTTTGAGCGCCATTTCTGTATGTTTAAAGACCAAATTTGAGAACACTTCCCTCTACAAATTGTAGATCTGTGTCTTGGCTTCACGTGACAACTTGAATCATCCAAATCCGAGGTCCTTGGAGAAAGTTATGAAGAAAATACAATTGCTGCGCTGAAAAATAAGAAAACGGTTCAGACTCTGCAGCTGGCTCCTAGGCGCCACCTCACCCGCGCCTAGGCACCGGAAAACTTATTCCCCAAGCCATTTAGGCCACCTGGATCGTGCCTAGGCGCCATTTAGGTCGCGCCTGGGCGCCGATGTAACCGTTTTTCAAGGTATAAAGGCTAAATTTCAGCATTGGAGAGGGGGTTCGGATTCTTGAGGATTCAAGGCGATTTTCTGGGATTTTGAGCCACAAATTCATCAATCTTTGAAGGAGAAGAAGGGGGATTAAGCTAGAGATTGAAGTTCAAGCTAGAATTCATCATCAATCAAGCCTTAGGGAGTTTTACTTGCTTTCATTACAGGTTTATGTTGATAATTATGTATATGATTGTTTTAGATCTTCTTGAGCTATTGATGATGAGCTAATTTTGTAAAACTAAGGCCATGTGAAGGCTAAATTTATGAGTCAATATATATGAAGTGATTTTTGTATTAATTCTCCTAATGCTTTGTGTGTTAATTTTATGTTTTTATTCCAATCATGTGCTTGATCACCATATGCTTGCTATCTTGCCTAATCTAGTCGTTCGAGAGAAGATAGGTTAGCGTTCAAGGGAATTAACACATCATCCGAAACAAATGAGGAATTGCCCCTAGAGATAGGTAAAGATTTCCGGGTGCTGTTAGCCGGATTTATCCGGGGAAACTCTAGAACGTTAATGCATGGTTATTGATTAGATTCTCGGATAGACATATTTAGAGAACCGTCAATTAATCATAGGATTATTGTGACCCGAGACATCGGGTAATAGTTAACTAAGGAGTTTCCACCAAAACAATAGGAGTCTAATAATTCGAGGAGTAACCCATATATATTGACGAGTAGATTTGGTCGTAGCATGTGGCTTAGTCATTTATCATACGTGAGTTTTAATCTATAGCTCGTTTCCTCTTTTATCCTTCGCTTATTCAATCAATTCTTGCAATTTACTTTATTTGTCTTTTCTTTTATTGAAAATCTAAAGCTAAAATCCAAGTCTCCATGGTTCGACAACCCGGACTTATTTTGTCCACTTTTATTACTACCACGACTAGTACACTTGCTATCCAAGCACGTTAGGTTCTAGCGTGTCAAGTTTTTGGCGCCGTTGTCGGGGACTTGTTTATTTTAGTTTTTGATTTTAGTGTACATATTTGGTTTTGCTTTGATTTTTTTTCATTTTTTTTCCAATGCCCGAGCGTGATGAGTTTAACATTCAAGCGTCTGAAATAGTAACAGAATTGGAAAGGTTACTATATAGCTCCACGAGTATAGAGGTAATTAATGTGCATGATGGTAAGTTGTTCTCTAGTGTAGGAGATGACATGGTTATTTGTGATGACTATGAGGTTTTTAAGCATCCAATCGATTCTACATTATCTTTACGCATTGACGCTTTTGATCCTTTTAGTGTTGACCTTTTTCAGGAAAGAAGAACTAATAATCTCCTTGAGTCCTACATTATGCACTCCAAGTTTGTCACTTCAATGGGTGACGGAAAAAGAGCTAGTGTCCATAGATTAGAGAATGGTCCATATCATTACCCGATGCATGGGGAAGAAAGTATGATAAGGGTGTTGATGGACTTTAAACAAATTTTTGAGTGGATGATTGCTTGGTCCCTACTCAAGCTACTTCTCACAAAAACTAAGCCAAGTTTCATTCTTGATTGGAGAGTGAACAAAGCATTCATACGTCATCCTCCTTGAGGCAACTCGGTAAAGTCAAGCTAAAGACTATAAACAAGCGCTTCTTGGGAGGCAACCCAAGTTTGTAAGGGCCTATTTGGCCCGTTGTTTTTAGCTTCACTTAGTGTTCTCGCAGAACAAAAAAGCCCAAAATGCGTTTGGCCCATAGATCTCGGATACCGTTTTTCAGAAATTCAAGAACACAAAGTGAAGATTTTGAAGAACAGCTTTTAGCTATTTTGCGATTAAATTGACTATTCCAGAACAAAAATTTTCAGAACAACCAAAAACACGGAGATGCATTTTCTGTGCACTTACTCGCGTACTGTTCATTAAAATGGAAAGATTTTGCACTGTTCATCATTTCAAAGAAGAAAAGACCAACTTCATCTTCTCTCTTGCGATTGGCGATTTCATCTTCGCGGACCGCAACAACGACTCTCAACTCCGGCTGATAGATTATCACCTCCATCCATAAATCTAAAGCTGGTAAGTTGATCATTTGTGATAGTTGTATCAAGAAATCATTTATTGGAAAGTTAGGGTTTATGTACAAATTTGGGGCTTTCGTTTCTGTATGAAGATTTAAGACGAGAAGCATAACAACGGCGGTCCTATGTATTGGCACTTGCTTTAGGGACCAGGTGGTAAGAATTTTACAATTCTAGAGTCGTTTATCAAGTTCTTCTGATTCTTGCTTGTTTTAATGTGTTGTCAGAAACATACCACACTGGAAAAGCTTTTCTTGCAGCCTCACCTGATATTTCAAAAATCCACCAACACCCAAAGTTTGACAAGGTGAGTGATTTTTGTGCGAGATTTCTTTGTTAAATAGATTTCTTGTGCTTGTTTCATAAAGTATGCTAAATAGATGTCTGTTTGGTTTATATGTTCGAGTTTTCTTTTGTTATACTAAAGAAATTCGATTGGCTAGAGGAGCCCATCTGGTTGATTTTATGTTGTGCTCTGAAAAATTTATTGAAGAATGACTATGTCTTGAAGTTGGTTATTGGTGAATTGAACTTTCTGCTAATGTGAAATATCATCGTCTGTTTTTTTCTTGTGTAGAAGCCTTTACTTTCCTCTCTTTTCTTGTTTATAGGCACGAGTGATAACATTAAAAAAAATTGTTGCCTTTAGTCTTCTTTTGTTTGAACTTTACATCATGGTGATGAAGTTTTAGTTATTTTAATGAACCTTTTATCTATCAACAAAATAAAGAATCTCTTCCACTTGCTTTAGTAAGATAAAAAATCTGCACTATTTTTAAAACAAGGATTTTGTGGTATAATGAATTCTTTTATCTATGAACAAAAATAAAGAATCCTTGCCACTTGCTTTAGTAAGATAAAAAATCTGCACTATTTTTAAAACAAGAATTGTGTGGTATATTTAAAGTATTAAGTTCAAAGGTTTTTTGCAGAACCTAACCAAGACAAAGGTATATACTTATTTTGGTGTGCTTGTGTGAGAAAAAAAAAACACTTCAATTGGTGTGATTCTTGGATGAATCAGTGTAACATTGTTGGATTGTTGATGCTAAATACCACGTGTTTTCAATTTGTAATAATGTGCGTTAGATGGAGGATGTGGAAGATCATGGAGATGATAAGTTGCTATGGTCTTCAAAGGAGGAAGATTATTTGGTTGAGCTGATGGTAAGGGAGGTTAGGAAGGGTAATCTTTCATCCACCACTTTTCACAAACGAATTTGGACTAGTATATCACAGAAAATGCATGAAAGGTTCAAAAAAATGTTCCCCATGACCAAGTTGAAACAAAAATTCAATAGATTTAGAGCTAAGTGGAAGTTGTTCAAAGAGTTGATTGATTCAACTGGTTTTGGCTGGGATCCCTATAGAAAAACTGTTGATGCCACCGAGGAAGACTGAGCAAAAAAAATTGCGGTACAATAATTAATTTTACAATGTTTAATAGTAATATTTAATATGGATTTTTTGATTAAGTGTCCTATATAATTATAAAATTATTTATAGGTGAATAAGGAGTACAAGCAGTTTCGAAAAAAAGGGTGTGATCACTTTGAACTCCTTTGTGAGATTTTTAATGAAACTGTTGCAACTGGACATCTTGCACGATCATCCACCCAGGGACCTCTGAACTCTGAGGAAGAACAAGAGGTTGAAGAGGTATTCCTCCATGGAACAACTAAGAATCCACTTTTCAATGATGTAGAAGACATAAGTGACTCGCCAGTTGAGAAGAAGAGTAAGAAAAAACGAGCAAAGGGTGATGCTCATGAAGGGAGTTCACGTGTGAAAAATCAATGCCTTGATTCGTCTGCTTCTGACACTGCTTGGAATGCCTTTAGGGATGCCCAACTTTCCAAAAAATTGGTTTACGATAAAGCAGGCGGTCCTTCTAAAGAGGAGGAGTGTGTTGACATCCTTGAGAAGATGGAGGGCATTACTACTATGCAATTTGTGAATGCTATTCGTGAGTTTAAAGATGCTTCGATACGTATCATTTTCTTGTGCATGTCAGAAGCAAGACGAATAGATTGGGTTCTGTCACTTGCTCCATAACCTGGATGATGTTTGTAATTGAATTCTATTTAGTTTGTAATACGTCTTGTTAGTATTTTATCTACTATTTGTGGTTGATTTATTTTTGCACTTGTGCTTTATATAAATGCACTTTACCTTAATACTTTGACTGAAATTTAGTTTTTATGAATTTTAATCTATTTTATTTAATTTCAGAATGAGCATACACGTAAGCGCAACCAGTTGTATTGATAAATGCTTTGAGGGTATGGGTATTAATAGGGATGATCTTCTTTTTTATGACACGGAAGAAGAACTTAATGAGTTATTAAATTTGCAGAAGCTAACTTCGTCAGCTACCACTAACTCACAAGAAAAAGTACCTTGTAGGACCTCGTTGCTTAGTGGTAAGGAATGGGTGAAAGAATTGCTTGAAGGGCACCCGACTAGAATTTATGAAAACTTGCGCATGGACAGAAGAACTTTTGTGAAACTTTGTCAAGTTTTATGTGAACGTCATTACTTGGAAGATAATACAGAGCGTCGGGTTTCAATAGAAGAAGCTGTTGCTATATTTTTATACACAGTAGGGCATAATCAAAGACAAAGAGTTTCTGCAGAAAGGTTTCAACACTCTACTGAAACCATCAACCGTCACGTCAAAGAGGTCATGCGAGCTTTGTGTAAACTTGCAAAGGAGTTAATTGTGTCTCGTAATCTCGACGAAATTCCACCAGAAGTGTTGTACAATCCTAAACATTATCCATACTTCAAGGTAATATTACATGATAATATATTTTTCTTTACATATCACTTCACACATTGTCCATAAATTGTTGATTATTGTATTAACAAACAATATGTAAATATAGCATTGTGTTGGTGCTATTGATGGAACTACCGTCTCCGCATGGGCCCGCGCATCAAAAGCAACTGCATTTCGATCAAGAAAATCTATAATAAGTCAAAACATTTTGGCGGTGTGCAATTTCAACATGTTATTCACTTACGTGCATGCGGGTTTTGAAGGTAGTGTTAGCGACTCAAGAGTCATTAGAGATGTAATAACTAAACCTGAACTAGGTTTTCCTAAACCCCTACAAGGTTAGTACGATGACATATATAATGGATCTCATTACCTTTTTAATATCAAGTTCACATATTAACAATGTTATTATATTTATTTTTTAATGTAGGAAAATACTATGTGGTAGACTCGGGATATCCAAATATGCCAGGATTCTTAGCTCCATATAGAGGTTGTAGATATCATTTGACAGACTTTCGTGGTCGTAGACGGGGTCCTCGTACACGTATAGAGTTGTTTAACTGTAGGCATTCCTCCTTGAGGAATGTGATTGAACGATGTTTTGGGGTATTGAAAGCAAGATTTGCAATTCTAAAAGGAAAGATGCTAAACTACATGATGAGCCGACAAGGTTCGATTGTGATTGCTTGTTGCGTTTTGCACAACTTTATCCGCATGTGTGCTAGCAATGATCCTTGGTTCGATGAATGGGATCGTGATAACCTTGTCGACTTAGATGCTGAAAGCACTGCAGATGAAAATAACTCAGAGTTCGTATACTACATGTCACAACAACAACTTCAAGAAATGACACTTGTTAGAGAAGAAATAGCTCAACATTTGTGGACTGATATTGGTAGAGGTTGAAAGATTTTATTATACTACATGTCACAACAACAACGTTTTCATTACTTCCCTTGAACTTTTAACTATTTTCTTCTCTTCATCCACGTGTGACTGTGCTCTGATAGGGTGTGAATTTACATGTTTTAGAGCCTCATATTTATTGGATTTATATTGGTTTATGCATGATTTATACCACATTTGTGTTTAATTTGTGTGCTTATCGAGTAAAGGTGGAAAATCACTACAATAGAGGAATAACACGCGCAAATACAGATTTTATGGTCGAATTTGAGGAATTTTCCTTCAACAAGGTTGTAGATCTCTGTGTTAGCTTCACTTGGCAACTTGAATCATCCAAATCGGAGGTCTGTGGAGAAAGTTATGAAGGAAACACGATTGCTGCGTTGAAAACCATGAAAATGGTTCAGACATTCGGCTTACCACGCCCAAGCGCCCCTCCAACCACGCCCAGGCGCCGCTAACATCCAGCTCTGAGGATTTGCTTCGCACTCCCGCGCCTAGGCGCCATAATACCCACGCCTGGGCGCGGATTTCGTAACACCTGCCACGGTTGAGCGCTATTTCTGTACATTTAGAGACCGAATTGGACGAAGGTTTGTTCTACAAAGTTGTAGATATATGTCTTAGCTTCATGTGGAAACTTGAATCATCCAAATCGGAGGTCTTTGGAAAAAGTTATAAAGGAAATACGATTGCTGCGCAGAAAAGTAAGAAAGCTGCCTAGACTTCGCACATACGCGCCTAGGCGCCGAAATACCCGCGCCTGGGCGCCGACACCTCCGACTAATGCACACTTATTACTACACACGACTAGTACACTTGCTACAATAAAACGTTAGCTTTTAGTGTGTCATGCTCACTTTAATAATGTCAAGAGTCGTGTGACTGTTCTCACTTTAATAATGTCTAATAATGTGCTTATGTTTAATAATAATTTTTTGTACTCTAAAGTTGTTTCCTTATCTCGATGAAAGATCTTGGGCAGATCTTGAAATTCCATATCGTTTCATTGCATTGTTTTTCTCTTTTATCACTATTTTTTTACCTAATAAGCTAAATAGGCCCTTACCAATAATCTAAGAGTAAAAAAGAGAAAAACGTTGGTATAATTAAAGTTGGTATAATCGAACAATCTCTTCCTCCACCAAACCCTACAAAGAATTTTCAGAGTATAAACAGGGGATATTTGTGAGGATCATCTTCCACAAAAAAAGGAAGATATAAACAGGGGAGACAGGGGATCATCTTGCACGAGTAGAAACAGAGTATAAACAGGGGAGACAGGGGATCATCTTACACGAGTAGAAACAGAGTATAAACTGTCATCAGTTCATATAAACAACCATGGAACGAGGTACAATTTCTAATAATGGACTTAGTTTCCTTTGTGAGGATATAATTTTTCATGGTATGGAAAGGTTATCAAGGGATGCATGCATTGTGGAGGCAGCCCGATTGGGTCTTTTATCACAATATTTTCAGCATTGTTGGTATTCCATCCTTACTCTTTTATTCGATATTAACCGTTTTGAACAAAGGGGTTATCATGGTTTAGATTTTATTCATTTTGTTAATCGTACTATACTTGAACATAATGAAAGTGTGGTTGAAACCTTGAGCTTTGAGTTACCAATGGGGGCCTAGGCATTGCATTGGATAAGGCAAGAGTGGGTGTCATTTGGAATAGATCATTCTGTGCGTATGCTGAAATTAGTCGGTCGGTTGTCCACTTCACTCCCTAACGGCCTGTTTTTGTCACAAACTCTTGTTCAGTTAAAATTATATCTACCGAACTACATTGTTAGGTGGGAAGATAGATATAATTTACGAAATTTAAAAAGACTCATATTGAAGCACATTGTGCTGAATGATAACACATTTTCTTCCCGCCTTGGAAAATGGTGTCCCGAGTTGAATGATATACAGTTATTCAACTGTGATTTTAGAGGACTAACAGAATTTGAGGCATATTTGCCTTCTGTAAAATTATTCAAGATGGCATTCAATCGGGCCCAAGGAAATGTGAATATAAAAGTACACTTCCTCAATGTAGATGTCCTTGTTATTTTATTAAAACAAGACGAACAGGGTCCGGAGCATTTACAAGTATTGGGGCCGTTGCCTCGTTCTTTACAATGGATAGTACACCGTCATCGACACTTCATTGGATCAACTTGCTCGACACACCGACTACTTCGAGAGGTTGTAAAATTGACGAAAGAATTACTGTCCAGCGAATGAGCACGTGTCCCGATTGATTTTGTTAGGGTATATTTATCTATCCTTGTTTGAATAAGTGCAAATGCTTGTAAGAAGTTGTTTTGACTTCCTTTTTTTTTTTAATTGTTTGTTTAGAGGTTGGCGCATGTGGAGTCTCTACATCGCATTATGGCGAGGTATTTTTTTGTTAATATGCACTGCCTAGAGATCAGGTGTTCGAAGCTGCTTGACAATCTTGCTGTCACATTGGTGTTCATCAGTAGATGTACAGGCTTGAACGAGCTTAAAGTTGATTTGGTGGTACTATTTTAAGTTTTATGGTTTGTCGCTAATTAGTTATTACATGGTTTATTTAACATGTTCTTTGTTTGGGTTTCTAAAATAAAATTGTAATTGACTTAACATGTGTAGGGTGCACCATGGGAAAACGCGGGCATTAGTGTATCCAACTACGTAAAGGACTGGAAGTTGCAAGCAATGGGATTGGAGGCATTGAATGAGGTCACAATCTTCAACTTCTCGGGTTCTGATTGCGAGATAAGCTACATTATGTACGTGTTGTCACACGCAACTGAGTTGGGTACACTAAATATCTACTGTGTTAATCAATTTTTTGATGATCCAATTGGTGTGTATAAGAGGGCATCAATTAGAGCGTATGAAGCTACCGCGTCAAACAATGTGCAAATTCGTTTCATAAAATGGGCTTATCCTAGAATAAGAGGAGAATGAAAATTGCACAAGAATTTTACAGTGGTTCGAAGCATCAATTATCCAACAATGTAATTAATTTGACTATGAATGCACTTAGGAATAGAACAATTTTTCTTAGTTGTAATAGAGATATTCATAGTTTCGTTTGATTAATATATAATGTACATGAGGATGTAGGTACTACTTACTAAACATTAAGCTATATAATTTAAAAAATTATTAAATATTATACGAACAGTATATATATTACACCTAAAAACAGGTCCATCCAAACGTGTTCTTGTTTTTCCTCCACTGCAAAACAGTTTCATCCAAACGCATTCTCAGAGAACATATATTCTGCAAAATAGTGGGCCAAACAGGTTTTCACTTGGTTTTATTCTTCAAAAACTGTTCTACAAAACTGTTTTGCAGAACTACGAAAACAAAAACGTGCCAAACAGACCCTTAGTTTTTCTTTTCTTTTTGCTTTCGTTTTTGTCTTGTGTTGTTGTTGTTTCTTTTTGTCATGTTCAAGCATGCACTTTTGGCATGCTTCTCTTTGAGTCTTGATGGTTTTGTATTGTGAGTACATGACATGACGTAGCCGAGTTTTTTCTGTGGAGAATTCTTCGTTGAGGATTTGAGCTTGGAGCGGATCTCACGTGATTAAGGGTTGCTTTTCAGCACCCTTGTTGTAAGTACTCTCGTTTACTCCCCTTTTGAGTATGTATGATTGCGTCAACATTGAGGGCAATGTTGGGTTTAAGTGTGGAGGGGAGGGTATCTATATGTCGTGTGATCTTGTTTTTAGCTTAAGTTTGGGGGAATCGTTGCTATTGCATGTATTGTGCTCTAATTTTTTGAGAAAAATCAAGCATGACCAAATTTTGTTCTAGGATATTAGCTTGCCAATTGGTGCAATTAGACTTGAGAACTCGAGACAATGGCATGATATCTTATATGTTTATATTAATGGTCTAAAAAGAAAAAAAAATTACACATCTTGATTATGCTCATTTCAACCTTAGTTGAGAATTAATCTTTCTTAGATGATACACGTTGCACATAAGTCAAAGGTGGAGGGATTGAAAAGGGTTCTCTATCCTGAGACATGTGAGGAGCACCCCCGGATATATTAACCTAGATTTTTCATGTTGTTTTGAGATGATTAGTTGCTTAGGGGTTCATAATTGTGTTAATAGAATGAATGATTGAGATGAGATTGGTATGACCTTGAAAATTCGGTCAGGCCAACGAGTATTGGAGGTCATCAAAGCACCATTGCCTATATACTATACTCGTTGAGCTAATTTGAGCTTTGCTCAAGCCAATCGGGAATGAGTTGAATAAAAGACCTCGTTCTATTTTGTGGCCTTTGCCACTCGGGTGATTAAGTTCGTAGGAGTGTCTTAACACTTAGCACCCTAAAACCCTCTAGTTTGGGAGTTGTTGACCCAAAGCCCGTTACATGGGTGGCAAAGAAGATCTAAAGGGGTAGAACATTGCACGAGGCCTTATGTTGTTATAAACTTAAATCGTTCAAAGCGTGAAATGTCAATGTAAAGTGAATGGAAGTGAGCACAATTTAACCTTAAAGTTTCCTATGATTCGATGAGCTTTATGATCTATCAAAAGTTGGTACATATGGGGAATGTTTCCGAGCATGGTAGGGATGCCTTTCGAGCATAATGCCCTAGATCTTATCCCACTACACCCTTTGGAAATTGGTTCAATTCTAGGTGTTGAATGAGCATTGTCTTCATTTGTGTACGTATTGTTGAGCTTTATTGTCACTTGATTCGTGCCATTGCATCATAGTTCTTATTTCAAGTTGTCTCAGTTGGTTTGAGCATAACATCCTTCGATTTTCTGGGTATATCGTATCCAAACCCTCATGAGACTATAACTCGTCCTTTAAGGTAACTCAAAGGTTTAAAGGCTTGTTGCACATGCTAAGTGCAACCGGTTACTCCAGAAAATCGAGTTTGTTAGTAGTTTTCTTTTCGTTTCTCCCTTGTTTGATGATGTTTCCATATCCAAGAATTCTTATTGCTCGAGGTCGAGCAATTGATAAGTATGGGGGAGTTGATAAGAGTCGTTTTTACTTGTTTTTAAGCCCTTACGTTTATGTTTTAGATTCATTTATCGCTTGATTTATGCCACATATGCGTATAATCTATGTGCTTATTGAGTAAAGGTGGAAAATCACTGCAGTCGACATAAAGTGCACAAAAACACAGTATTTTCTTCTACAAAGTTGTATATTTCCGTCTTGGCTTCACGTGGCAACTTGAATCATCCAAATCCGAGGTCCGTGGAGAAATTTATGAAAAAAACACAATTGCTGCGCTGAAAAGCAAGAAAACGGTTCAGACTTTGCATCCGGCCCCTAGGCGCCACCTTATCCGCGCCTAGGCGCCATTCCACTTCTTCCCCAAGCCACTTAGGCCATCTGGACCATGCCTAGGTGCCATTTGGGTCACGCCTGGGCGCCAATACAGCGGTTTTGAAGGTATAAAGGCCAAAAATGAAAGGAAAAAGAGGGGGTTCGGATTCTAAGTGAATTTTGGCGACTTCTTGGGATTGGGACCTCACTTTTAATCACTTTAGAAGAGCAAAAGAGAAGGGAAAGAAGAGATTCAAGCCTCCAATTAAAGATTCAATCATCAATTCAACATAGGGAGTTTCTTAGCTTTAGATTCTTCTTTGTCTATGAACATGGATCTTATGCTTAGCTTTTCCCTTATGCATTTTATGAGCTAAATTGTTGAACTTGGGCCATGAGAAGACCATGTTGTTAGTGTTGTTATAATATGATCGTTTTCCATTTCAATTCGTATATTGCTATGTGTTGTGATTTTGTGGTTGAATGCCTTACATATGCTTGATCACCATGTGTTTGATATCATGCCTAGGTGAATTATTTGAGAGAAAGTTGACTTAGGGTGCAAGAATTTCACAACATCACCGACCAAATAGGAATTGCCCTAGACATAGGTAAAGATTCCCGGGTGAAGTCGTTCGATTTTAATCGAGAAAGCTCTAGTTCTTTAATGCATGCTTAGTGGTTATATTTCCGGGTAGACATACTTAGGAAACCACCAATTAAGTGCAGGAGTCTATCACGAGACATCGGTTATTCTTTACCTTAGGAGCTTTCACCATAGCAATGTATGTCTAATGAATTGGTAATGATCTTAGGATAGCAATATGCAACATGTGCCCGAACATGAGCCTTAGTCACCTCTCCACCTTGGAAGTTTAATCTCTCTTTACTTGCGCTTTAGCTTATTTTACTTTCCTTTTTGGTTAAATCTCTAATTTACTTCCTTTTGTTATCGAAAATCATAAACTAAAATTCAAGTCTCCGTGGTTCGACAACCCGGACTTATTGTCCATTTCTATTACTACACACTACTAGTGCACTTGCGAAAGTAAAGAGAGATTAAACTTCCAAGGTGGAGAGGTGACTAAGGCTCATGTTCGGGCACATGTTGCATATTGCTATCCTAAGATCATTACCAATTCATTAGACATACATTGCTATGGTGAAAGATCCTAAGGTAAAGAATAACCGATGTCTCGTGCTAGACTCCTATACTTAATTGGTGGTTTCCTAAGTATGTCTACCCGTAAATCTAACCACTAAGCATGCATTAAAGAACTAGAGCTTTCTCGATTAAAATCGAACGACTTCACCTAGGAATCTTTACCTATGTCTAGGGCAATTCCTATTTGATCGGTGATGTTGTGAAATTCTTGCACCCTAAGTCAACTTTCTCTCGAATAATTCACCAAGGCATGATATCAAACACATGGTGATGAAGCATATGTAAGACATTCAACCACAAAATCACAACACATAGCAATATACGAATTGAAATGGAAAACGATCTTATTATAACAACACTAACAACATGGTCTTCTCATGGCCCAAGTTCAACAATTTAGCTCATAAAATGCATAAGGGAAAAGCTAAGCATAAGATCCATGTTCATAGACAAAGATGAATCTAAAGCTAAGAAATTCCCTATGTTGAATTGATGATTGAATCTTTAATTGGAGGCTTGAATCTCTTCTTTCCCTTCTCTTTTGCTCTTCTAAAGTGATGAAAAGTGAGGTCTCAATCCCAAGAAATCCCCCAAATTCACTTAGAATCCGAACCCCCTCTTTTTCTTTTCATTTTTGGCCTTTATACCTTCAAAACCACTGTATCGGCGCCCAGGCGTGACCCAAATGGCACCTAGGCGTGGTCCAGATGGCCTAAGTGGCTTGGGAAATAAGTTGAATGGCGCCTAGGCGCGGATGAGGTGGCGCCTAGGCGCCGGATGCAGAGTCTGAACCGTTTTCTTGCTTTTCAGCGCATCAATTGTGTTTTCTTCATAACTTTCTCCACGGACCTCGGATTTGGATGATTCAAGTTGCCACGTGAAGCCAAGACGGAGCTCTACAATGTTTTGGAAGAAAACTTCCTCAAATTCGATTTTAAAATATACTAAAATACTGTGTTTTTGTTCACTTTACGTTGATTACAGTGATTTTCCACCTTTACTCAATAAGCACATAGATTATGCGCATATGTGGCATAAATCAAGTGATAAATGAATCTAAAACATAAACGTAAGGGCTTAAAAACATGTAAAAACGACTCTTATCAGTCACCAAAAAAAAATGAAAATACCTATTACAGCGGTTCTTATGTGAACCGCTGTAATAGGCGTACTCTATTACAGCGGTTCTTATAAGAACCGCTGTAATAGGCAAAACAAAAAAATTTGAAACACTTTTATCTTCCCGCTTCTCTCTCTCACTCTCAAAATTTAAAACCCATTTCAGCTTTTCTCTCTCTCTACTCTCGGTCTCTCTCTCTCTCGATCCCCCCCCCCAAAAGCTCGGTACCACCGCCGCCGCCACCACCACCACTTACCGGCGCCGTCGCCACCACCACCACCACTTACCGGTGCCGTCGCCACCACCACCACCACTTACTGGCACCGCCGCCACCACCACCACGATCGTAAGCTTCTTCTCTTTCTCTCTCTTTCCCTCTATATATATATGTATATGTATATTTGTATATGTGTATATGTGTGGGTGTATGTATATTTGTGTATGTGTGGGTGTATTTATTTTGTGTATATGTGTATATTTGTGTATGTGCGGGTCTATGTATATTTGTGTATATGTGGATGGGTGTGTGTATATTTGTATATATGTTGATGGGTGTATGTATATTTGTGTATATGTGGGTGGGTGTATGTATATTTGTGTATATGTTGATGGGTGTATGTATACTTGTGTATGTATATTTGTGTATTTACGAAAATATTTCTCGGTTGAAATGTTGCGGTATCGGAATGACACGAAATTCATATGGTCATAGTGAAATAATATTCTAAACAAAACGCATGAATTTGTCATGCGATCTCGGGATTTTAGCCATCAGAGATCGTTTAAGGCCTCAAATTTGTGTTGTTTTACGAAAATAGGGTATTTTCGTAAAAAAACACAAATTTGAGGCCTTAAACGATCTCAGATGGCTAAAATCCCGAGATCGCAAGGCAAAGGCTTGAGTTTTGTTTAGAATGCCATTTCGCTATGACCGTACGAATTTCGTGTCATTTCGACATGGTGAAATTATAAACGCAAAAATAAATTTTAAAAAAAAACAGCGGTTGTGGAAAAAACCGCTGTAATAGGCTATCCTATTACATCGATTTTTTCCACAACCGCTGTAATAAGCCCCGAAAAAAAAAAAAAAATTTTAAAACAGCGATTATAAAAATGACCGCTGTAATAGGTGTCTATTAATGGGCCATTTTTGTAGTAGTGATTGGTGCCTAAGTATGGGAATAAAACAATTGTTCAGGTTGTGGGTCATCCACAGTGAAATGGACAAATGGAGGTGATTAATAAAATCTTGGTGAAAGGTTTAAAGATGAGAGTGCAGCGAGAAGGAAGCTCGTGGGTAGGTGGTCATATAGGTCCACACCCTACAGCACTACCAGGGACACTCCCTATAGCCTAGTATACGAAGTGGACATGGTGGTACCTACCGAAGTCAACCTGATGTCGCATTGTGTCAAGTATTTCAATTCGTAGAAAAATGAACACCTAACGAAAGAAAGCATGGACGTGATAGAGGAACCTAGGAGCATCTCCTACCTAAAGACGGCCAAATACAAGGAAAGGATTTCTAAAGCTTACAATCGAAGGGTTGTAGATCGCCATGTCCATGTGGGAGACCTGGTACTCAGTAAAGCTAGTGTACTAAAACGCATGAGCAAGTTGGAACCTCAGTGGGAAGGCTTTTACAAGGTTGTCCAAATCCTGAGCGGTGGAGCTTATATGTTGGAAGATGTAGATGGTAGAAAGCTATCGACGCCTTGGAATATTCAAAACCTGAGGAGATTTTATAAATGAGAAAAGTCATGTAGGCCTAAAAGAAGTGAGTTACTCTTTCATTTCTTTATTTGATTATTCCTTCTAGTTACCTTATCTTGAGTAGGATTTCCAATTCCGTTTGTTTCTTATTGTGCTTATTTCAATGTCAATTGGTTCATATGCTACAAGTTAGATGAATTGCATTGTTGCTGAGGTTCATGATGTACAAAGTTTAACTTAATGTCATATTATGATTTTTACTGTTTTACATAAGGCTTACTCAATTCATCTAAGGATACTGTGATCGATATAATATAGCAATGATGGAAGATGTATACCATGCTCTGGTTGGGATATATACTTTTATGTGATCATGTATTCAATATATACTCACAAAAAAACATATATATACTCTCTAATGAGAGGAAAAGGAAAAAGAAAAATGTACTCTCCAATGACAGGAAGAAAAAACAACAAGCACGAAAGGAAGACCTCCTAGGGATAAGAGACACAGGGTGGATATGCAAGCAGGATAACTTATATGTTGTTATTGCCAACGAAATTACAGTCCATCCCCGTTAACCGCTCGGGCAAAAACCCAGGAAGAATTAATTTTAGACTTATTGGTAATTCATGATCAACTTCCTTTCGTAGTACACTACCCCCAGGGGAATTCGAATCCCCACTACCTCCTTGAAAGAAAGATGTCCTAAGCCACTAGATGATAGGGGCCAACTTGCCTAACGATATTACGCATAACAGACATTTTGTTCTTTTTGCGCCCCGTAACTCTTCCTCAGCCAGGCTTCGGCAAAACAGGCGAGCAAGTATTCTTCTTCATCCATACATGCAATCATTTGGCAATGTACATGAATAATTTAATACATAGTTACCCTAAAATTTAATATATAACATAGGATGGCATTGCATCCTCTTTTTGTGTTTTGTTTTTTCCGACAAAGCACACACTTGTTTCTTTGTCCTTTTAAGGACTTTTCTTCTTGGTCCTTTTGCAGTACTTTTCTTCTTGGGCCTAATCTTTCACAGTGTTTTTTCGCGCGTATCTTTTTTCCTCCTCTCTTTGGAGAGTGCATATTTGACAAAGCACACAACTTGGTTCTTGCGCCTTTCAAGGACTTTTCTTCTTAGGCATTTTGCAGGACTTTTCTTCTTGGGCCTGATCTTTCACCTAATTTTTGAATAATAAAATGGCTTTGCCTTTGTGGCCCTAGTACTAAGTACGCTATGGTTCGGGGGGTCATTATAAACGTACAAGCTACTAAATGTTGACATTTCATCATTTATATGCTAAGGGTAGTGCATTTGTTCATTGTTAGGGCATAATACATATGACATGATATTGTCAATCATGGATAAACCAATGAATTTCATTATCTATGTGCCAAGTCTAGTTCATCTATTTCATTATCTTCGCATATTATATAGCACGATATCGACAATCACAAATAAGTAATATGAAAGATATTGTATTCAAAACCAAAATATGTGCTACCAAAGTAGCATAATCGAAGGAAATATCCAGGGAAAAAATATATAATAAAGTGCAAAACAATAATAGTTTTGTGAAGAAAATGCAAGAAATATCTATAAAAAAGCGGCCTCGCAGTGCACCTCGGAAATCTCAAGTGTGGATAACTCATCAGCTGCCTCAAAGAAGGTATTTGTAGTCCTCAGGCCTCCCAGACGAACGTCCGCACTGGCACCCTCATCAGTTGGTTGTGGGGGATCTATCCCTAAAGCAGCATCCTGATTGGCGAGATCATTAGCTCGCTCCCCAACGCCACTTTTAGCATCAACACCATCTAGCTCAGGAACTTTCCCAGCAGCTGGCATAAGGAACTTTCCCAGCAGCTAGCATCAACACCAGGCTCTGACGCATCGTTCAAACCAGCTTTCTCTTAAAGGAAAGAAAGGTTTGAATCAAGAAACAGATGCTTCGCCCCACAATTTGTTTCAAGCACGAGCGGAATCCATGATAATAATATTGGAGGCCGGGCTCAATCAACAACTCTTTGAACTCGGGCGACTTCAGAAATTCCTCATGACAACGTTGATAGTTGTCATCCATTAAAGCAAGCCCCTTGATGGAGTGGGAAAATCTTGTCACAGCCTCTTCACTTGCTTTCTCTCGAGTTGCCTGGAAAGCTTGGTCAATTTCATGGATGTGATCTTTCTTCAATTTCTCAAGCTTGGATGCTAGCTCATTCCTTGAGACACACTCCTTAGTCAAATGACTAGTTAGAGAAAGGGCCTGCTTCTCTCACTCAGTCAACTTCTTGGAAGACTCAAGAGAAGTCGAGAGCCTATGGCGAAGTCGACCCATCATGTCCCTGCCCAGCATACTCGCCTATTAAAGGAAATAAGGAAGAAGTATGAAAATCAAAGCTAACCATAGCACAAGGAGTGCTAACAATGAAGAAAGCTACTACTATCACTAATGAATTATGAAAGTAAAGAATGGAAGCATACCTGCATGGTGGCAAAACCAAAGTCTTCCATGTGAGCAGCATCAGAATGATCATTCAAGTACCAATGGTCGCGATAAGAAATCATGCCTGTTAGCTGATCACCAGTTATCTTTTTATTGGAACCCAAGAAGAAAGAAAGTGTCTCCTGTCTCTCTCGAGAATGGGATCCAGTTGAAGACTCATGACCAAAAGAACCACAAGATCGTCAGCTGCAGGAGTAACATCCTCTAGTGACAGATGAGAGGAGCGCTCGTGGGATAGCTGAGGAGCAGGCTGAGAATTAGGAATCACATGAGCATTTCCCTTAGCTTTCCTGTGAGGACTCTATGCCGCATTTCACTCGCACTTGTTATCACCTTTCTCAGCAGCACGCCTAGCAGAGGGTGGACAAAAAGAAACCATGGGAGCCTCGCGATTCCTATTGGATAGCTTGGAACATCCCTTAGGAGCACCATCTATCTCTCTCGCAGCCTGCTGATTAGTTTTCTCCTTAAGAAGAGTCTTGAACATGGTGGTATCTGTTACATGAAAGGAGCAAGTCAGCAAAGAGGAAGACATATGCATAAAGAATAAAGGCTCTTAGTTCTATAAAATTAAAAAGGATGCAGTAAGAAGAAAATGAGGATGCCCATTCTACCTAAGTTATCCTAGAGAGAAGTATGCTTATAGCTCAAGTGAAAATGCTTCAATAGCTTCTCGGAGATCAATTTCCAAATATCATAAACTTGCTCATTCAACTTATCAAGCATACGTTGGTGAGATGAAGACCTATTCTTAATGGAGAAATGGGGATACCCAGGGCTATTCTAGCCATTCACAAGGAAAATTCCAGGAGATAGGTGAAGAAATAAAGAAGCAATGATGCCTCCATTCGCCGTGAGTCTTAAAGTTATGTTTCAAGAAATGAATGTCTACGCGAGCTGTGAAGTATATAGTCGATTCTAATTATTTAAGTTGGATGAGGGAATAAAAATTCTGAGCTGAGGGAGTTGCCCCGGAGTATGAGGTTACCATACAAAAGGCGTCCATGAAGCCTATGGAATTGGGAGATACCTGACACAAGGACGCCTTATAATGCTTTGATATTTCCTTATACAACGAGGGTATCAAGAAGAGTAAATCTGCATTAATTTGAGCAATGAAGAAACAAAGAAATCCAACTTGAGGCTTGTGAGGTCTATCCGCTTTCGAAGGAGCCAAAATTTGATAATCCGAAGAAAGATGAAATTGTTTTTGCAACTCGTGGATATCTGAACAAGAAAAACGAGAAGAGTAAGCTTCGTAGTAGGGATAACCCTCAGCAAGCAAAATCTCCTCAGCCCGAGCAATCGAGTCATGTTGTTCAGAGGAGGCCTCAGTTTCCGTGCCACTCGCCCCCATCTCCCCATCACTCACTACTATCGTGCCGCCGTGCACCACTGCCATCGCCTCAGATTCTGAGCCATCAACTCTAATGCTATCTCTGAATGTTTTCTTTTCAATTCGATGAGGATGAGAAGTTGTTCACGTTTCAATCGAATTGTCATGATCACAAGGCAAAATTTACGTGCCATTGGACGTGGAAGATAACATTTTATTCTACGCTATTATGAATGAGGAAAAGAGAAGAAGATGAAGAATTTTTTGCTAATAATCTATATAGATGTTAGTAAAAATAAATAAAGACGAAGATACCTGATGCAATAAAGCTAGCCGGAAGAGATGAGGAGATGTTAAGAAGGTCGACTCGAGGAAGAATTGTTGTGGAATTTTCAAAAAAATTGAGAGTAATGGAGTTTGCAAGTTTCGAAAATTGAGGATGAAGAGTTGGAAGCTTTGAGAGCAAGTGAAGATTTCTAGGAGATTTTACCATGTCAAAGTCCAACCACTATCCCCAAAAATGGGAAATATGATCACCATATCCCCCATCCTTCCCCCCCACCCCACTACACAAAAAATGCTCATCATCACCAAAACAAAGAGAGATCGGCCATTAGACCATATTTAAGAGGATTTGATCCATCTTTTGTATTCTTTACATTCGCTCTTTAATTTTACTAAGTACTTTGTATTCTTTCTCAAGAAAGTCAATAAAAGTTCATCTTGTGAGTTTTAATTATAAATAACACATTCTAGCATATTATTTCATAGTAGTTTGAAGTATAAATCGCATTTCGATTTATAAATTTTCTTGGTGTAAATTTCGAACCCTATGAACTTGCATCTAGTTTATCATGACGATGTTTCTAGACATCGAATCACGATCAATGAGAGTCTTAATTGACCTTGGTGATAAATTCTAGACCTTGATGAATTAAGTAATAAATAATCAAGAGGTGGGCAAGGGTCTCATTGTTAGCTTACTAATGAACCTAAGCGGTCAAACACAATACTTGAGTACGATTGTCACTTATGGAAATTAATTCTAGGTGTATTAAATTATTCTTTAGTAGAAATTAATTCTAGGTGTATTTAATTTATGGATAAAAAAATTATGATTATTCTAATTAATATAATATCCTGTGTGGAATTAATTAATTAGATAAAAACTAATAATAATCTTAAGTATATAAAATATTTATTAGTAAACTTCTAATTATTTAACTAAACCTCGGTGGAATAATTAAATAAAGGAGTAATTGCGTAAAACCCTCCTATGTTATTTCAAAAATGCCAAAACTTCCCTTGTGTTAAAGAAATAGGCTAATAACCCCCCCTATGTTCTTAAAAAGTGTGCAAAAAAGTCAAATTCCATTAAAAAAAAGAGCATGTGTTTTACCTTTATTGACATGTTCATTTGTCATTTTTATACTCTTCATACTTTATAAAAGGTAGGCAGTGTTAATTCACCCAAAAAAAATACATATTTTCTTCTATCCTTTAACAAAATTTGGCTTTTTTGCACACTTTTTAAGAACACAGGGTGGTGATTAGCCTATTTCGTTAACACAGAGGATTTTTTAGCATTTTCGAAATAACACAGGGGGTTTTATGCAATTATCCCTTAAATAAAGTATCTATTTATTAATGACTTGTGTAGAAATCCATTAGATTAAGATAAGGCAAGGGAAAGAGAAAGAAAAGGGTTGGACTGAGAGTCCACCCCTAACTGATACTTCAGAAGCCGTACACCTTTGCATATATTGAGAGGGGCAGATGCCTCTCTGAGTATTCATTACTGTGTAATTTTATTTCTCTTTCCTCTCTTGACATGTTTTCTGCATTAGAGCCTAAACACTTCATCTCCTACCCTTTTTTTTCTCCATAAGCTAAGAATTTACTGTGATTAAAGCTGACATTAAAATCATAGTAAGAAGATCAAAGGTATTCAAGGTGTGGATACACACTTAGAAGTACTATACTTGGAGGACTCGATCAGTCCGAAGAAAAAAGAGACAGAGGGGCGGTGCTTTTTCAAATGAGGAAGAGGACGAAGATCGCTCATAGCTGAAATCCACCATCGATTCATGTTCATCAATTTATCTGATTCGATTTTGGTTCTTCTTATTTACAAAATTAACATATTGAGATATAATAGCTATAAAAAATGCATATTGATGTTTTTTCAATTTGATGGTACCATGCAATCTGTTCATCGCGATGTGCTCTTAGATATTTCTAATTGTTTGTTTCCACAGAACTGGCTGCGATGAACTAAGATGCCTGTCGCGTTAGTCCCCATTGCCGTTCACACCCATCCGTTCCCCAACCACACATCTCACCATCTAAGTCTAAGCGTGCCAACCTCCCCCCCCCCCTCAAAAGCTTCCATCCTCGCTTGTTGGATAGCTAATTTGTTGGGTTTTTGTGTGCGTATATTGTTAGGATCTCGGTACAAACCCCGGGGGACGCCAGCGGAGCGGAAGGTATAAATTTTAAAAAATAAAGCGGCATCCCCGAAATTAGGGCTAGGTAGGCATGGTACCATCAGATTCAAAACTATCCTAAAGATAAGTTTACTCGTGTTTACCTTTTAAAGACCTTAAAACAACAACGTCTTTTTAAGCAACTCCCTGCTACACCTCTCCGAATGGATTTGCCCTAGCACCCCAAGTGTTGTGCCTCTAAGTTTGTCCACATCTTAGCTCGTACCCTCGATTATCTTCGCCAGTACTAGCAAGGAAAATAGTGAATCTTAGCTCATGAGAAATGGGTAGGAATATATTTTGGTATTCTTCGTACTCAACACATGAGTTGGAAGTGGTGGTCCCAAGTGGTATACGAAAGGGTCGAGAAGGGGTGGGGGGGTTGAATAGATCTTGAAGTCTTTTTCGACTTCAAAAATTTCGTATCACTTTAAAGGTTTGAACGCTGGGATAACTGAGCGCTTGGCTCAGACGCTTCAGGAAAGTTAACTTAGACTTAGTGATTTTAGCAGTTTACCAAAGTAGGGCAACGCTTAGATCGCTTAATCAGGGTTAGCACAGCGGAAATGAGTTTTAGCGTTCTTTTAGTTAATTTAATCGCTTTGCACTTTAGTTTGTCTCTTTCAAAGATAAATGATGTAATAATAATAATAATAATAAGACAGTAAAGATAAATAACATAAGATGTATAAGGTTCACTTGGTGGTGTAATCCTAGCTACGTCCTTTTTCTCCTTTTTCACTCAGAGGAATTTACTAGGTTGATTTTCAAAGAATCACACAGAATCTTCTACAAGATAGTAAAGGCTGAAAATGATCTTGGGCTCCTTGATCACACAGACTTCAGCACCAATGAACATCGTCTTCTTCAAGCTTCTCTCACTCAGAAATACTGCCTGAAAGGGTTCAACAACTTTTCTCACTCAGATGAAAGGTTGAGGTTTGTCATTAAGGTTTTGTTTATTTTTGGAAAGATCAAACAACTTGGAATATCTCAGTTGGAATTTAGGTTTCTTCTTTGGAAGATATTTGAGATATTTGTGACTATCTGGAATGTAGATAAAAAGCTTGAAAGATTTGGCTATGGAGTTTCTAAGCTTTTTCCCAGAAAATGTACGTAAGATTTTTGGCGATAATTTCTCTTCTCTTTTTCGTACGTATCTTGTGTGTCTTGTATATCTCTTGTATCTTGTCTTGTATATTGTGTTTGCTGGGGTAAGGTATTTATAGGCAATTTCTTGGGATCTGTCCGTTGGACACATGTAGGAGCGTGCCTTTCACGCAGCACGTGAGTTTACCTAAAGTCTGACATTCCTGAAAATTCGTTGAAGCCGATTGGACGGGAGCAGCGGAAACTCTGAAATTTCTGACAGTCTGGTCAAAAGGTGGCTTGTCCATAAGTCATAGTGGCTTATTACATGTAATGCTCTTATCAAGCATTTAATGCATTTGAATTTATTTCTCGTTGGAAATAAATGTCCGTTGAATGATTGCATTTAAGTCCTTCATGACTTGAGGATTTATTTCAGGTGAATCTAACATAAGTTGCTTGAGAGATTTTGAGCGCTTGATCCATAAACCCTGAAATGAGGTCTTTTAGCGTTTGACGGATGCTAAGAAGAAAATCTTTATCTCTGGTTGACTTCAGACGCTGGTCTTCAACTTCTTCTCTAATAGACTCACCTAGAATTTTACTAGCGATTCAGTCACTAGGACTTAGTCTAAATTCTATAAAGATAAAAATTACAAGCCTAAAGAATAAATTACAACTTTCCAACGCTTATACATCAATCTATAAAAAACGGAAACTTACATTGTATTTTTTTGGGGTCTAACATTAAATCCTATCTTGTCATCATTAAAACATCTAACATGAAATTTCCTAACAATTTCCCCCTTTTTGATGATGTCAAGACTTTTAACTCTTATAACTCTTTTATATTTTTAAGGGTTACTTTAAAAAGAAAAGGCCCAAAGGAATATAAGTTAGCGTTTGAAAAGTTAGTAAAGTTAGCTAAAGTTAGATTAGCTTCAACAAGATGTTTCGGCGTTAAAACATTCATTCATTGAAAGAATTAAAGCATACATGTTTTACACTGAAAGAATATCATAAAAGGAATTCCGTCACTTTTTCTGTCGCTTCGCTCTTTCTTTGCCTTATACAACTTCTAACGCTAAGTCCTTCAAGAGTCGATCGATGTCAATCATCGTTGTATGTTGAATTTCATCATAATCATGCCTACGAAGTCTGGCGCTTTCATTTAGCTCTAACAACCTTTCCGTCCATTCCCTTGGTGGAATACGAAATTCACGAATTAAATCATAATAGATATCTCTTTGTCGATCATTTGACAGTCTCCAATTGATAGGTCGTTGTAGCGGTCCGGCATATGCAGGAAATCCCATACTTTCTAAGAACTCGGGGTCCAATTCTGGAAGCGCGTACTTTTCGAGATAATACCTTGGCTTTCTTTTCTTGGATAGCATTTTCTTAATGCTTACTAGTTCTTCGAACATTGAATGCCACTGTTTATTATCTGTCTTGGAAATCGCTTTGGACATTTCTTTATCTTCCCCCTTCTTGACATTATCAAGGGAGGTCTTGAGTTCAGCGACATCTCGGCGCAAGAGTCTAACTTCTTCGAACGAGAAGAGCAACTTGTTGAGCGACACTTTGAGCGGCAGCATCGGATGAAACGTGTCTTTCAGTATCGGTTGAAGCGCTTTGAGCTAAGTGACGGTTGAATTCAGATGAGAGCTCAGCGATAAGAGGTGATATGCTCTTCATGATAGCAATAGTGCTTTTATTTGCAGCGTTTCCAATATCACGACTCCACGTATTCGACACAATGCGGATATGTCTATCAGCAGCCTCAAAGATCTTGGAGCAGGAACCCTCAATGTTGGTAAGCGAGTTCCGGACTGCCTTTCTGAAGTCTTTGGCTTCTGAATCGCTCTCGGAATCTGAATCAGAAGAAGGACGCTCTAGGGACGAGAGAAGTCCGTAAGAACTTAAAACTGCAGCCTTACCTTCAGATTTATCTCTGATAAAAGGTTCTTTAGGCTCTTGAGCAATTTCAGTGTGCACTTCTTCAATCGCTTGATCCATGATAGGATCTGCAATCGCTGGGGGCTCGACTATCGGGGCGCTAGAAGAATTTGGCAAAGAAGCCTCAGAATGGTGAGCGACTTCCGCAGTAGGAGCAATGTCTTCTTCTATAATTTGGATTGGGGGAGAAGGTTCTCTAATACTAATGACCCAAAGGGGGGCCAAGGGCTTCCATCACATGCCTTGGACTGATCAGGCTAGATTGTGGGATAAAGAATATATCGCGCTCTTTGGTACTTAGTGCAAGTTGCACACCTTCCGGTAAAGCAATCCCTGAAGTATAACAGTTGAAAAAGTCTAAAATCAAAAGCATGAGCGTTTGAGCTGCGTCTTGGTCCACTGGCCTAATCAGCGAGATCATCTTGGACACTTGAATATTTGATTCACTAAAGAGCACAGGGTGAAGAGTATATCCTCTAAAATTGTAACACCCAGAATAGTGATTGAAATTGATGTCCAGCGCTTGGGCATTTTCAAACACTGCTCTCATTTCTCTGTGGAACTTAGCGTGTTCATTCAAAACATCCACACGAATCTGACTCTGGCCTGGAAGAGGTGGTCGTTTACTTGATGAAGCGTCTTCATTTAGGTCAGGAAAGACTCGTTGAACAAACCCTGCACGAGGATGCCGAACGCAGCGTTCGCCTTGGCTGTATAAGGCAAGTTGCTGGCGAATGTAGCTTTCGATTGGTTGTCTATATCGTGGCAAAGTGCTAACATTCCCTGCAATAATCTGACGCTGTTGAAGCAAAAAGGTTGCATAACCTCGGCGTCTGTACTCTATCCCGAATTCGAACAAAAAGGGATATCTAATCAGTTCTTCAATGGTGTAAAAGTGAAGAACAAATTCTTCAGCCCACCTGGCTTTATTCATCATCCAACGTTTTCTAAGTTTGTCCGCTTTCTTTTGCTCTTTATTAGCGGCAAGGAACTTCTCAAAACATTTCGTCTCTTCATCATAGTCGTCAGCCCATAATCTGGCTAGATATTCACGAGCCTCATCTTCTATCCACGAATTGACCGGATTTGGGCGCTCCGCAACAAGCGTTCCTTTACCTTTCCTTAACTTAAGTGGATTAGGAGAGAGAGCGTTCTGGGGAGACTTGGCAACGGAGAGGAGAGCAGAATAGCCTATCTTGTTGAGATCTTCCTCATCTGGATTTTTGTTCCAATCACCCATGTGGGGGTTCTTGAAAACAATCTTGCTTTGGCGCAGAGGATGAAACGACTCGTCCGAGCGACCGTTTAAATTGAAACGCTGAAGATCAAAGTCAACTCTGTTGAAAACTGGACGATGAATATACTCAAAGCATGATTGAAGACGCTCCAAGTTATATAGTCCTAGATTGGCAATACGCTCGAAAATTTCAAACTTGTGAGAGTTGGACATATCGGGCCGAAGGAGAGTTGTTTGAAATTGTATTTCCAAATCGGAAAGCATTTGAGTGTCTCGTTCTCTGGCAGCATAATAGAATTCAACATCTGGAGTATATCCGCGCAGGAAGAAATCGATGACACTAGGAGGAGGTCCCGTTGTCATGGGAACAATGGCAATCGCTTCTGTTGGGATTGAGGCCACTTCTATCAACCACTCAGCGTTTAAAGTCGCTTCACTGGCTGATGATGTTTCAGCGTCAGGAAGGGCTTGAGATGCTTCCTTAGTGATATCCACAACAGTTGCCATATACACATCTACTTCAACTGGAATCTCGGATGAATGAGGGGCATCAGCGATTGGTGCCTCTTGATGTACATCTTGAGCTGATACATGTAAGCGATTGAGAAAAGCAAGCAAGATTTCCACTAAGTAGAAATTTAGAAAAGAAAAGACTAAATCGCTTACACTGAGGAATATCATCGACTATTTCAGTCGCTTGATTTATTTCTTGGACAGGTTCCTCAGGCTCTTGGACTACTTCTTCTGGATCTAAGTCGAGAAAAGAAGTTATAAGATCAGCACGAATGGGAATATCTAATTCTTCAACAGTGTTGAGAACATATTGAATATCTGTTTCACATTGTGCTGAAAGAGTTTTTATCCTAGCGTTAGAGACTTAGAAACTAACGAGGAAAGGATAGACTAATTTGCTTAGCAAATACTTACCCTGAACACTAGAAAGCCTCTCAGATTGAGTAGCGGCTTGAGGATCTGAGCTGATTTTGGGAACAACGTCAGAAGGAGGAAAGAGGATGCTGGTTTCACTGAAGCGCTAGAGGATGCTGCGGGAGTAGAAAGAGGAGTACGTCTTCGTGCAAGCGGTACTTCTTCTTCTACTACTTCCTCTTCCTTCGGAACGGAAAAGATAAACGCTGGACGAGGCGATGGAGATTTAGGAGAGGGAGAAGGAGAAGGAATCTTTTGCTTCTTTTTGGGCTCCGGCTTCTTCTTCTTTGGTTCAGGCTTCTGTTTCTTTGCTGGCTTGGATGGCTCAGCGACTTTGAGAACTATCTTTCTCTTAGGTCGCTTGACCACCACTTCTTCTTTGGACGAAGAAGATGATGATGAAGAGGAAGACGCTTGATCTTCATCATCACTATTAACAACTCCTAAAGCACGAAGTCGCTCACGCTCTTCTTTTGGAACAGCTGCACCACCTATCTTCCTTGGCTTTTGCAGCTCACCGATCATTTTCTTTCCGCAGAATTTTTTCTCTGGAATCTTTTTGCCAAAAGATTTTGCATAACCGCAAGCGCTAAGAATAATACTTAACACAATCCCATAAGGCTTGGGATTCACCGACTTGGCCATCGCTTCCTTGAAGCGATTAAAAATGTAGAGAGACCAATTTACCTTTAATTTGGTCAGAATGGCCACCATCATTTTATATAGGATATTCGTGACTTTATCGAATGACCCTTTTCTGCATTCGGTCATCTTTGAGCATATATCCGTGAGAATAACGTATTCGCCCTTCATATCGTTCTTCTTGAAGTTCGGCTCATACGCAGTATCAACATCTTCTTTCTTGACCAATTCCCAGACTTTTGTAGCATCTCCGAGAGGGACGTGTTCCACCTCAGTGCCATCATTGGGTAGAACCAACAATGAAGAAATCAAGGAAGGGGTGAGAACAAAAGTCTCTTTAGCAAAAGGGAAGACGCAGGATATGGAATTTCTGTCTTCAGAAATTTGGGCATTGTTGAAAAAGTGTAGACACTCTTCTTCAAAATAGTTGAAAATAGTAGTGATCATATCTCTCAAACCAGATTCTTGAACGAGTGGAAGAACTGTTCGAAGAGGAAAGTTCTGGTTATCAAACAGGTAGTCCCAGTTAACCAGAAATCCGAAGTTAACCGTGACTGGTTTTTCAGCACTGGAAGTTTTTCCGGTAGCAGACTTGGATGATTTGGAAGATTTTGAAGCTTTGGGTGCCATTGCTGAAAGTTTGAAAGCTTTTTGAGAGAGAGAAGTATTTGCCTTGAGAGAGATGAAGAGTTTTACAGTAGAGAGAATTTGGGAAAGTGATAAAGTCTGACTGTGAAAACCTCGAAGGGTTTAAATAGAGGCAAAAAGTAACTTCTCAATGGCTACGATTTTGACACGTGGACAGTCAAAGAGTTTGAATTTTGAACGGATTCAAATCTGATACTTTTTAAGGAAAATAAGGATGCAAAAAGTGCGGTAAAATAGTTTATCAGTTACCAAAAAAAGCGAAATTTTGGGATCCGCAGTTACCAAATTAATTGTAAAATGTTTGAAAAGATTTGAAATTTTCAGCGTGAAGTACGCGCGCCTGATTGTACATTGACACATAATCAGACTCGTGCAAACCTGAACTGTCTCGATTTTAGATAAAGGTCATTAACCGTCAGTTTGATTTGATAGACACGCGTGAACAGTATTAAATTTAATCTTTTGTACTTATCCACACGTTTCTTTAACGATGAAAACTATGCATGATTTTTAAAATAATTTTCTTAGCGTTAACGTGGGAATCTCTTTAACGCTTAAGACTTTTGGAGAACAAAATTTAATTTTGTAAAGTTTGAGATAAAGTCAATCGCTTGAATTCATAAATGACATTTTTATTTAGAGATTGACTTTGTCATGCATAAAGATAAGCGCTAGTGATCAGTGCATATATTTTTAAAGTCATTTTTTATCACAGTCGCTTATAAATTGTTACAAGTACAATTTTAAAGTTCCCCCTAAAATTGATAACTCGTTTAAATTTTGAAAGACACTTTAGATGTATATATAGAGTGGATTCCCCCTAAAGCGTATGCCTATGAAAGGAATGATGCTCGTATGATTTAAGCGTTTAAATCGATCATACCTAATTCACTTCTCAAAGTGAGAAAACGTTGTTCGTTGAGCGCTTTGGTGAAGATATCTGTCAATTGTATGTCAGTTCCAATGAAGTGCATGGAGATATCTTTCTTTTGAACATGGTCACGCAAGAAATGGTATCTAATGTCAATATGTTTAGTTCTAGAAGGAAGGACAGGATTTTGGGTCATAGCTAAAGCACTTTGGTTATCACAATGGATTGGGGTAGGACCTAGGATTGTTCCATAATCTCTAAATTGTTGCCTCATCCAAAGGATTTGTGCACAACAGCTCCCAGCGGCTACATATTCTGCTTCAGCGGTAGAAGTCGCTATGGATTGTTGTTTCTTACTATGCCACGAAACTAGTCTATCACCTAGAAATTGACATGTACCACTCGTACTTTTTCTATCTATTTTGCATCCTGCAAAATCTACGTCTGAATAACCAATTAGTTCAAAAGGAGAGTCCCGTGGATACCATAAGCCCACATTTTGTGTGTCTTTTAGGTATTTAAGGATTCTCTTGGCAGCATTTAAGTGTGATTCTCTAGGATCAGCTCGAAAGCGTGCACACATGCATACCGAAAACATAATATCCGGTCTACTAGCGGTAAGATAAATAAGTGATCCAATGATACCTCTATAGTTAGTGATATCAATTTTCTTCCCACTTTCATCTTTATCTAACTTAAGCGTTTGGCTCATTGGAATTTTTGAAGATGATGCATTTTCCATACCAAATTTCTTAGTCATATCTTTTGTATTTTTAACTTGGTTTATATATATTCCATTAGGGAGTTGTTTAATTTGTAATCCTAAGAAGAAAGTTAATTCACCCATCATGCTCATTTCAAATTGATCTTGCATCATTTTCGAAAATTTCTCACACAATTGCTTATTTGTAGAACCAAATATAATATCATCAACTTAAATTTGGACTAAGAGAATATCTTCATTATGAGTAATTTTAAATAACGTTGTGTCAACGCTGCCTTTTGAAAAGCCTTTACCTATAAGGAAGATAGAGAGAGTGTCATACCGTGCTCTTGGTGCTTGTTTAA
Organism: Buddleja alternifolia; assembly: GCA_019426215.1. Classification (NCBI taxonomy): domain Eukaryota; kingdom Viridiplantae; phylum Streptophyta; class Magnoliopsida; order Lamiales; family Scrophulariaceae; genus Buddleja; species Buddleja alternifolia. The sequence goes on along the minus strand of CM033393.1, from coordinate 27,388,552 downwards.
GGCCATAGAGTGCCTTATCCAATTTGTAGACCATACTTTTGCCTTGGTTGTTGATGAATCCTGGAGGTTGCTCCACATAGACTTCTTCTTGGAGTTTACCATTCAAGAATGCACTCTTCACGTCCATTTGGTACACCGTGAATTTTTTTAATGCGGCAAACGCTAGGAACATCTTAATTGCTTCAAGACGGGCTACTAGGGCGTATGTCTCATCAAAATCAATACCCTCCTCTTGACAATAACCCTGAGCGACTAATCAAGCTTTGTTTCTTATAACAACGCCATCTTCGTCCATTTTGTTCCTAAAAACCCATCTAGTCCCAATAACTCCTTGATGAGTTGGCCTTGGTACTAGCGTCCAAACCTTATTTCTCTCAAATTGGTTAAGCTCTTCTTGCATCGCTTCTACCCAACTTGAATCACTGAGCGCTTCATCCACTTTCTTTGGTTCCATTTGAGATAGAAAACTTGCGAACATGGCCTCATTAATTGTAGTTGACCTAGTTCTAACAGGTGCTTCCATATCTCCAATTACTAGCTCTGGTGGATGGTCTCTAAGCAATTTACGGTCTGGTTGGAAAAGGTTGAGAGACTCTTGGTTATCAATCGCTTGATCCATATTTGTGTCTTGCGCAGTCGCTTCATCATTCACAGTTTCAATTTGCTCTTGATAATCATTCTCTTCATGATCATCAGCGATTTTGACTTTATCATCATTTGTAACCTCACGAGTAACCTTAGGAATAGCCACAAAGATCTCATCATCCTCATTATCACTATTATCATCAAGATTAATTTGTGACGCTTGTTGGGCAAGATCTTCGATTCCTACATCATCAGGATTAACCTTACTTAGTTCTTGGTTAGCATCATCAAACACAATATGAATGGATTCTTCAACTTTCGATTTGATCTTATTGAGGATGCGAAAACTTTTTCCATTCTTGGCATAGCCTAGAAAGATTCCCTCATGCGCTTTAGGATCAAAAGTCTTTAGGCTGTGGGATCCATTATTATGAATGAAACATTTTGAACCAAATACATGAAAATATGAAACGTTAGGCTTACGTCCCTTCCCAACTCATATGGAGTCTTCTCATGTTGTTTGTTGATCATACACCGGTTCTGAGTGTAGCAAGCGGTGTTGATGGCTTCGGCCCAAAACCTTTGAGGCAACTTAGACTCTGCAAGCATCGTCCTAGCGGCTTCTTTAAGCGTTCTATTCCGTCGCTCAGCAACTCCATTTTGTTGAGGTGTTCTAGGGGCAACTTATGAAGTATTCCAAAATCTGTACAAAACTTCTCAACAAATTGGTTAGTAAATTCAGTTCCTCTATCGCTTCTAATTCTCGTCACCTTTAGATCTTTTGAATTTTGCAGTTGACGGATTAGCGCTGTGAGCTTGACACTAGTTTCATCTTTGGTTGCTAGAAATTCTACCCATGTATAGCGAGAGAAATCATCAACTATTACTAGCGAGTACTTTTTACCACTAACACTCATGATTTGAATAGGACCAAACAAATCTAGATGCAATAGTGCAAGGACTCTAGAAGTAGATAGACATGGTTTCTTCTAGAAAGATGATTTAACTTGTTTACCCATTTGACATGCATCACATAAGCGATTCTTTTGAAAGGAACCCTTAGGTAATACCTCTACTAGATTTAGTGATATTAACTCAGAGATTACCTTAAAGTTGAGGTGATTCATTTTTTTATGCCATAACCAACCCAATTCATTTTGACTTTTAGCAACAAAGCATGTGGGGTTGTTATCAAATGTAGAATCCCAATCCACTAAATACACATTGTTTGTTCTTTTTCCTCTTAGTTTAGTAGATTTAGTCTTAGTGTCGTTGACATAGCAGAAGTCGCTTGAAAATTTAACATCAAAGCCTTTATCACAAAATTGACTAATGCTCAACAAATTATGTTTAAGACACTCAACATAATATACATCACTAATCATGATGTTCCCCCTATGCATGATACCTATACCTTTGGTTTTACCTTTAGAGTTATCACCGAATATAACTTGAGGACCATTGGTAGCTCGATAGTTGACTAGGAGATCTTTTGATCCAGTCATGTGCCTTGATGACCCGCTATCGAAATACCAAATTGAAGTATCGGTGCTGGCTCTAGGTACCTGCATTAAGGATAGTTCTAATTCTTCTTAGGTACCCATGTGCTCTTGGGTCCTTCGATGTTAGTAACCTTGTTTTGAATTAAAACTTTAGGAACCCATATCTGCTGAGTCTTCATTGTAGGAATACTGGCCTTTTTGGGTTTCACATAGTGTTGTGTGTGCTTTTTAGGTGTATAGTAATATCCTCGATTATAATAGTAATCATAGTCATAGTTATCATAGTATCGATAATATGATCTAGATCTTTGAGGATATTGACGCTGGTATTTCCTTGGCGCTGGCTTGAGTTGCACTTTTGGTGCTGAACGCTTAGCGCTTGATTCACAGTATTCAGGCTTACCTTTAGCCTTTTGAGCGTTTGGATGAACCCGTTTTTGTGAATCATTTGCTTTAGCCTTACCCTTGCCTGAGTCAGCTTTGGCTTTCTCATTTGGCCTCGTACCATTATAGCTAGGTTCATTTAGCGTTTGGCTTTGTGAACTTTCCTTAACAAAGGTAACACCCTTTCCTTTGTTGCTCGCCGTAACATTAGATTTATTAGGTTGTTTACCGAATTTATTGCATCCTAAACCGGTCTTTTCACCAAATAATCTAGTTACTTCAGTCACATTATCCAACTTTCTAGAAGCTTTTGATAATGATGAGATGAGCTGCTCTGATTTAGCAAGTCTAGCGATCAGATCAGCTTCTCTCTTGACTATTATATCAAGATCGCTTTTCAATTGAGTAATTTCACTTTCAAGCGATTGGTTCCTCTCAATGCATTGTTGCTGAACTTGCAACTCTGCTTTGAGTGTTACATTATCTCTGGTGAGTGATGAGATAATAGCGAGATGGTTTTGATATATTTTGGCGGCCTCTTGACAATCTTTATAATATTCATTAACTTTGTCAAGTAATTCATCATACGAAAGAGGATGAGATAATTCATTGGTTACCTCTGGTAGCAATTCATCAGACGCTTCATCATCTCTTGCCACGAGATAGATCAACGCTGAGTCGCTTGTAGGCTCCTCATCACTACTTTCATCTGATGATTCCAAGTCCTCTTCAGGTGCGAAGAATGGTTCGGATTCCTCTAGCAAACCTTGTTGGCGAAGGTTGCTCCTGAATTGCTTTCTATCCACATAGTCTTGCCTCATGGGCTTAGACACATTTGGATAAGGGAAATTTACCTGGTAGTGCCCTGGTTTCCTGCAATTATAACACAGATTAGTTTTCATTTTCTGTTCAGTGGATAATCGCTTTGATCCAACTGGCGTTGAGAGATTCTGAGTAGGCGATGGAGGCGCTTGATATGGAACTGGCGCTACTGGTTGAGGTACGAAGTACACTGGCGCTTGATACTGAGGCGCTGGTGCTGGGGGAGGAGTTTGAAATGAAGTTTGTCCAATAGGATTTCTTTTTTCATATCTTAGAAATTTCTTGACTAACAAGGCCATTTCCTTTTCTTCATTTGATTCCACAGATTTAACCTCACTAACAGCTTTACCCTTATTTTTGGTGGTAGCGATTAATGCTCCTGATGCAGTCACTGAAGTTGTTGTGTCGCTGACTTCACCTAACTCGAATTCGAATGCCTTTAACTCTAAAAACACATGTTCTGGAGTAAGAGTCTCCAAGGTCTGTGATTCTCTCATAACAACAGTTTTAATCAAATATTTACTTGGAAGACTTCTTAAAATCTTATTGACCATTTCCTTGTTGGTCAATTCCTTGTCTAGTGATGCTAACTCGGTAATGAGCAAAGTAAATCTTGCGTCCAATTGTTCTAGCGTCTCATTGGGCTGGATTTTGAAATGCTCGAATCTTTGCATGGCTATGGAGAGCTTGTTCTCCTTCATTTGTGCTGATCCTTCGCACACAATGGCCAACTTATCCCATATTTCTTTAGAAGTCTTACATTGCTTTATCTTGTTGAACAATGCATCGTTATCAACTAACGCTGAGTAAAGTGCACTTCGTTCAACATTATCCAGATTAGTTCTTTTCTATTCTCTGGCGTCCATTCTAACTTAGGTTTCTCGACATAACCATCTGGAGTAGCCTCGGTCGCTCCAGGGGCTCGAGTTACAACTTTCATGATCTGAATGGGGCCATCTATAATCACATCACACATTTCATTATCGCACGAACATAAATATGCGAATGCTCTAAGTTTCCAAGAATCATAATTTTATTCTACCAACTTAGGCATTTTGTTAAAAGCCATAATGAGATGTAGGAGAAAGTAAAAGCGATTAGGTTTTTAGAAAAAATGGATCTAAACAAGCAGTTACGCTCGGAAACGCTTAGGTTTCTACTTCAACCGCTCTGATACCACTTGGTGGTCCCAAGTGGCATATGAAAGGGTCTAGAACTGGGGGGGAGGGGGTTGAATAGACCCTGAAGTCTTTTTCGACTTCAAAAATTTCATATCACTTTAAAGGTTTGAACGCTGGGATAACTGAGTGCTTGGGTCAGACGCTTCAAGAAAGTTAACTTAGACTTAGTGATTTTAGCAGTTTACCAAAGTAGGGCAACGCTTAGATCGCTTAATCAGGGTTACCACAGCGTAAATGAGTTTTAGCGTTCTTTTAGTTAATTTAATCGCTTTGCACTTTAGCTTGTCTCTTTCAAAGATAAATGATGTAATAATAATAATAAGACAGTAAAGATAAATAACACAAGATGTATAAGGTTCACTGGGTGGTGTAATCCCAGATACGTCCTTCTTCTCCTTTTTCACTCGGAGGAATTTACTAGGTTGATTTTCAAAAAATCACACAGAATCTTCTACAAGATAGTAAAGGGTGAAAATGATCTTGGGCTCCTTGATCACACAGACTTCGGCACCAATGAAGATCGTCTTCTTCAAGCTTCTCTCACTCAGAAATACTACTTGAAAGGGTTCAGCAACTTTTCTCACTCAGATGAAAGGTTGAGGTTTGTCACTAGGGTTTTGCTTGTTTTTGGAAAGATCAAACAACTTGGAATATCTCAGTTGGAATTTGGGTTTATTCTTTGGAAGATATTTGAGATATTTGTGACTGTCTGGAATGTAGATAAAAAGCTTGAAAGATTTGGCTATGGAGTTTCTAAGCTTTTTCCCAGAAAATGTATGTAAGATTTTTGGCGATAATTTCTCTTCTCTTTTTCGTACGTATCTTGTGTGTCTTGTATATCTCTTGTATCTTGTCTTGTATATTATGTTTGCTGGGGTAAGGTATTTATAGGCAATTTCTTGGGATCTGTCCGTTGGACACATGTAGGAGCGTGCCTTTCACGCAACACGTGAGTTTACCTAAAGTCTGACATTCCTGAAAATTCGCTGAAGCCGATTGGACGGGAGCTGCGGAAACTCTGAAATTTCTGACAGTCTGGTCAAAAGGTGGCTTGTCCATAAGTCATAGTGGCTTATCACATGTAATGCTCTTATCAAGCATTTAATGCATTTGAATTTATTTCCAGTTGGAAATAAATGTCTGTTGAATGATTGCATTTAAGTCCTTCATGACTTGAGAATTTATTTCAGGTGAATCTAACATAAGTCGCTTGAGAGATTTTGAGCGCTTGATCCATAAACCCTGAAATGAGGTCTTTTAGCGTTTGACGGACGCTCAGAAGAAAACCTTTATCTCTGGTTCACTTCAGACATTGGTCTTCAACTTCTTCTCTAACAGACTCACCTAGAATTCTACTAGCGATTCAGTCACTAAGACTTAGTCTAAATTCTATAAAGATAAAAATTACAAGCCTAAAGAATAAATTACAACTTTCAAACGCTTATACATAAATCTATGAAAAACGGAAACTTACATTGTATTTTTTTGGGGTCTAACATTAAATCCTATCTTGTCATCATCAAAATATCTAACATGAAATTTCCTAACAGGAAGAAATAGATGTGAAAGAGATGGAGAGAAAAGATGGAGATAATTTTTCCACAATCAAAATTGTGTAGAATGAATTAAAAAATAACTAGTGAATAAAATATCAATACGTGCATATATATTGGGTGAGAGTCCACAAAAATATGGAAACTCAGACACACATAAATACATGCCTAATAGGCGTGTGTGTATATATATATATATATATATATATATTATACTTAGTTTCCTTCCATCTTATTTCTCTTCCTTAATTAGTTGGAAACTTTCCAACAAATTAGATATTTCCATATATTTGATACCATATCAAATTTACCATATCTTATCAAATAAGATCTTTGCATATCTACAATATTTATAAGATCTTTCCATATCTACAATATATTTATAAGATCTTTCCATATAATTTAGTTACCTAATTAATTAAAATATATCTTATCAAATATATTATAAGATATTTATTAAATATACATATATACATAGACTTGGTTAGCAAGATAAAATCCCCCACCGAAGTCATACACATACACGCCTAGCGTGTATTATATATATATATATATATATAGATTCCCTTTCACATATTAATTAATTAGACCACTAATTAATTAACTAGTCTTTCCCAATTTAATATTCCAATATTAAATTATAAGACTTTTATTAATTAAGACCACTTAATTAATTTTTTCCTTTTCCCGATTAATTAATTCCAATTAATTAATCTCTCCATTAACTCACAAAGAATTAACTAGCCAATAGGTACTATACTAAGTATTGTGTGTGACCCCTTAGTCTCATTAACAAGCTAGCAATAAGTTCTTCCACAGTCTAAATTAATTATTCATAATAATTAACTAGGCCTTGGATTAATTTCACCAATTAACCAAAGGCACCTATCAGTCGTGGTTTGACATCTAGCAACGTCGCGACGACTTCCTAGATGTTAATGATGAAAATGCAAACCTATCCAAATTTTGATCTTTGTGTGAGTCGAATCCCTTCATCTTTTTTCTCGTCTAAGACCTAGGGTTTGGCGACGATCGAAACCTAAATAGCCTCAGAAACTATGACTATGTTGGTTCGACTTATGATTCGATTTTCTAAGCAGGGATCACCAATCCCTCTTATAAGGCAATGCTCTTGCCAGAGACTTCTTGATCATTTAGTTTCACGCAACAACATAGGAAATACCGGGTACTCATGACCATGGATGAATCCCCTCCGACTGTCATTGGTTTCTGTTGGTCCCAAGTGGCATACGAAAGGGTCTAGAAGGGAGGGGGGAGGGTTGAATAGACCTTGAAGTCTGTTTCGACTTCTAAAATGCCGTATTCAAATAAATTTTGGACGCTTAAAAATATAGATGTTTGGCTAAGTGTCTACTTGAAGACTTTTTTGATAAAGTTAACTTAGACTTAAGATTTGAATACTATAACCAAATAGGGTTAAGCGTTCAGTTCTTTAATCAGGGTTAGCACATCGGAATGATTTTAAGTCTTCTCTTTTAAAGGTTTTAGCGTCACAAAAGTTTCTTTTAGTTGTCTTCAACTTTTAAACAATTTTATCAATGTGTTTCCTTAACCGATTATGCAATGATATGACAGTTAATGAAATTGACGATAAAGTAAAGAACACAAAGTTTGAAAGGTTCGTTGCATGGTGTAATCCCAACTACGTTCTTCTTCTCCTTGAACGCTTGGAGGCAATCCACTAAAATGATTTTCGAAGAATCACACAGAAACTTCTACACCATAGGGGATGACTTGAGCTCCTTGGTCACACAGATTTCTGCTACAAGACACTTATATCCTCTTGCTTCTTTCACCCAGAAATAATGCAAGTACCCAATCTTCGACTTCACACAGATTGCGAGGCTTGCATAAGGTTTTGTCTAACGGTTTGTTTGATTTTTCGGAAAGTTCAAACAACTTGGAATATCTCAATAGTAATATAGGTTTCTTTTGAAAAAGATGTTTGAGATATTGTTGACTGTCTCAGGGATTAAAGAAAAGCAAAGAGAATGTGTGCTTGGAATATTCGAGCTTTTCTGAATGTTTAAGGATTGAGACTTCAATGCAACATAGTTTTAGCTTGTAAGCTTGTTGTTGTATATCCCGTGTTTTTGGCTTGTCGTTGAAGTTCTATTTATAGACTTTCTTGGAAAAAGTGTCTGTTTGACACATTCAGGCGCGTGTCTTTTACTTTTGTGAGTGAACAACTTTCGTCCTTTTCCCTTGAATTTCTGCTAGTTCCGATTGAACAAGAGCAGTTTTTAAGCTCTGATTTCTGACAGTCTAGTCAAAAGGTGGCTTGTCCACAAGTCACAATAGCTTATCACATTTAATGCACTTATCAGGCGTTTAATGCGCCTTGAATTTATTTTTCGTTGGAAATAAATGTCCGTTGATGATTGCATTTAAGTCCTTCATAACTTGAGAATTTATTTCAGGTGAATCCCTTTGTTGAACGCTTGAGTACCTTGAGCACTTGATTCATAACTCCTGAAACAATTCTTTAGCGCTTGACTAACGCTAAGAACAAATCTTCATCTTCACTTGATTTCAGACGCTAATCTTCAAATTTATCTTTGATAGACTCACTTAGAATTCTATCTTAGACTTGGTATCTAATTTTTATTTTTATTTTTTTGGTTACACTTGGTATCTAATACGTAGCCTAAAATCTACAAATATAAACATTACAAGCCTAACAAAATTACATCTTTCAAACGCTTATACAAATTTTCTAGGAAAGCATAAACTTACATTTGATTTGGGGTCTAACATAAAATCCTAATTGTCATCATCAAAACATCTAACAAGAAATTCCTAACAATTTTCCCCTTTTTGATGATGGCAATACTTACTCTTTTATAGTTAAAGAGTTAGACAGCCAAAATACAAATGTTAGAATTGAAAGGTTAGATATAATTAGTTAGGTTAGTTTAAGCCTCAACGAGATGTTTTAGTTGAAAATGCACTTCATTATATTTCAATATCAGTACAAGCATTTACAACTAAAATATCAAAAAAAAAAAAAAAACCAAAGAGACAAGAATATAGATAATGAAATGTAGGAGCTCTTAATGTCCTGATTGAGCGTTGTATCTCCTAATCATTTTAGCCTTGATCGCCTCAGAAAGATTTTCTTCAAGTGTAATAATCATGGTATGATCTTTGTCTATCACAGCCTTCTATTCTTTCTTTTGTCTCTTTTGATAAGCTACAAACTGCTTATCCCACTCAGTTGGGTCTATGCCAATATACCTTAGACATATCCGGAACACTTGGTTGAAATATGTCATTTTCTTCTCCTTAGCTATAAGCTTTGGATCAGTAGGCTCTGGAAGAGACGCCCGTTCAATAGGAATGTCAAATTGTTAAAGTAACACTTGAGAAGGCACTGGCAGATTGGCTCTAAATGCTATCAAAGAAAACCCTGATGTTCTACTGGGCACTCCAGAAACAGCTACCCATGTGGGGTATCTTGACTGCATGGTTAGAGGAGGAGGAGGAAGAAGAAGAATTTCTTGAAGCTTCGGTGGAGGAGAACTTTGAGCTCTTGAACTAGACGCTTTCCTCCTTTCCCCCTTATTCCCATCATCAAACTTCAAAAAATGTTCAGTTAAAATGCTAACTTGAGTGGCAATTTGAGCCATAGAAACCGGGAGATCATCAATACGTTTATCAAAATGCTCCATCATAGCTATCTAATTTGCCCGATTAGTGTCGGCCATTTCCTAAAACGCTTTAAGGCTATCAGCAACCGCAGCCTAAGCAGCTCCACGCATATGGGCTGTTTGGGAGTCCATATTCTGTTATTCTATCTTGGCTAAATCGGTCTTAATCCAGTGGAGAGCTTCTGCATTTTGACTGGCTTGATCACGAACTTCTTCCAAAACTTCGTGCAGGAGCTGACCAAACTCTTGACTAACCGTTTGAGAAACCGATTGTTTAAATTTTGATGAGATTTTGAGTGATTCAAGAGATGGTTGATGTGCTAGATTAAACGTTGTGCCTTGTGCTTTGATCGGAAGATCAGCAACATCAGGAACTTCAGGTTCATAAGCGTTAGGAATAGCCTCTAGTAGAGACGCTTGAACTGGTTCCTCTGTACGCTTAGAGATACTTGCTGCTTGAGGTTCAGACTCTTCAATCATTTCACAGGTACTTCCTCGGACGCTGATATCTCTTGACGAAAGTCAGTAAACTAGAAGTTCAACCTGGCTAAAGGCATATTTGCATAGAAATCTGATGCAACAGCAAGAAGTTCATTCACTCGGCAAAGTGGAAGGCACATTCCTTGAACAAGTGTGCAAAGTGGACTATCCATGGTCCTGACATACATAGGACCCATGATATCCAGCACATGATTAAAAAAATCCTTGACTGCGCTTCAGGGATCTGAAATAGCATATCCGGGTAGTAATGCAAGGAAAACCCAATTGGAAGACGATTAAAGAGTTGAGATTCAGGCACATAAATTCTGTAATATTCTTCCATGTACGGATAAAAAGCTTGAGTGATGCCCTGATTTTGTTCCAACAATGAGAGCACAAATTCATAGTGTTCGTTCACTTCTTTCCTGATGGATGGGAGCAACAGATATCCCTGAAAAGATCTAATTGTTGAGTTGTTTGGTTTGAGCAAGTTGGCAGTGAAGATCTTGTCAAAATATGGGATGGGAGACATGATCTTGATCATCTGCCTGAAGTTTTCTTCACAATGGCTGGGAGTGATAGTCAAATCTGAAATTGGTTTAGAGCCACTACTAGACGCTTGGCCACAAAAATGACGAGGAGTCTCTGCAAGCCGATGTAACGCTTCACGCAGAAATCTCTCAACTGGTTGTCTAACACTCGGTAACTGATCAATCGGTCCCACCATCTGTTAACGCTTCTTAAGGCAATACTTAGCATGCCTATGCCGAATAGATGAGGGGCGGTAACCAACTCTTGAAATGAGTACTTGTTACCCACGTACGCTTCACACCAGTTGGCTTCATTTAAGCAATACTCTGCCCCAGCATTACAGATAGCCTTGATACCTTCGTGATGAATGTCTCTTATTGATTCAAATCGATGTTTGTCCATCTGATAGCTGGCACTCCATACACAGTTAAAGTAATCATCAGCTTCTTCTTGAATCAGATCGGTAAGAGACGCTGGACAAACACCAACGTAAGTACACTTATTCTTCCACAGACGAAGTGGGTAAGCTGAACTCAGATTTTCAACACTATGCACCACTTCAGGGTATATCCTTCTATGTTCAACAATTCTTCAGAAGGATTGGGAAACTTCGCGGGTAGATGCTTGTAGATTCTGATCTTGTAGTTTCTTGTAGCCAAATGGTTTTCTATGCCCCATGTCCATAAAGTACGCTAGGTCTACATCGGCGCTAGGAGTCCTCGCATCTGGACGCTTTTCATGAATCAAAATTGAAGCCGGAATCTGATCTATCGGTTCATCATTGGCAATGGCCAAATAGTATGCTCGCTCGACATCAGTCAACTCCGAGCTAAACAACATTCTTCCACAGATAAAGTGATCACGTTCTATTAACATGGCCGCTTCATTCTCTGCAACTATGTAGCGTTCTTCGTTATATCCAGCTAGAATGAAGTCTTCTTCAAGAACTGGTGGCATAAAATTGATCTAATGATCAATAGTCTTTATCGGATCCAGCTTGAAGAACTGCCTCAATTTTGTAACGTCCTCAACAATGCTCTGACCTACTGAGCGTGGCTCTGTTATAACCTCTGAGGTGAGTGATGGTTGGACCCCTTCTATATTTGGTTCCTCAACATCCACTGCAAATTTTGTTGCAATGTCCTTGGTGATGGCCACCACTTCCTCTAAGTCAACATCCAGGTGGATGTTAACTGGTGCTTCAACAGCAGCTGAAATAAGAGTTGTAGCACAAAATATATCCTCTATAAGAGCAGAATCTTCTACAGATGTAGGTAAAGGAACGATGTGGGAAGAAATAAACTTACCCTGAGAACTAGTCTCAACAGTTCCTTGAGCGCTTGGCTCAACAATCTCAGGCTCTATAGGAGTAGAAGCAGATGGACGCTTCACTGTTCCTCTGGGTCGCTTGAATATCTTCTTGACTTTGACCCCTTCGATTGGCTTTAGCGTTTGGACTGGAGCGACAGTTGGCTCTTCTTCAAAATTGATCTTCTTAATAATAGTCGCCAACTTCCGTCTTTTGATCAATGGAATTTGTCCTCCAAGAACTAAATAATAAGTACACGTTTTGAAAAACCAATGAAAAAGACCACTTTTCCATCTAATCCGAAAAAGCCCAATATCAAAAATTATCTATTTTATTCAATTTCCAAAGTCCATAAAATACCAATTTTATCTCATATTTGGAAGTCAAATAAAATTCATATTCTTTCAAAGTCCATGAAGAAGTCCACTTCTTCACTTAATCATAAAGGCCCCAAATTTTAAAACTCAATTTCATTTTAATATCGAAAGTCAATAAAATACCAATTTTATTATGTCCTTTCAAAATTTAAATGAAAATCCACATTTTGGAACAACATGCAGAAATCCATTTCTTCAAAGAGAGGCCAATTCAAAAAATTCAAATTTATTCTAATTTCGAAAGTCAATAAAATACCAATTTTATTTCGTCCTTTCAAAATTTAAATAAAAACACAACATTTTCGAAAATCCATGAAGAAGCCTATTTTCAAAAACTCAATTTTATTTCAATCTCAAAAATCAATAAAATACTAATTTTATTTCGTCCTTTCAAAATATAAATAAAAGCCCATGTTTTTTAAAAGTCTATTTTTAGGACCAAGCCCAAAATATATTCAATTGCATTTTAAACCCAAAACATAAATTAAAAAATAACCCCAAAGGGCCAAATTGCAATTTAACGAAAATGAGAAAAACCCTAGGGTATAACTGCGACAGCGGCCCATTTCAATTCGCCGGGGGTGTACGCACGCCATCGCGCATGACAGTGTTGTATCAGACAGCGCCGTCCGCGATGGCTTTTTGCGAACAGTTGCAGCTGTTCGCCTTTCACGTGAGTTGTCGCTGTCTATTGTGGGTGTTGTCGTGAGTTCAATATTTGTCTTCCAACATCAAACCCAAACACGCATAAATATTCATGAATAAAAAACGCAGCCACATCCAAATTTATAAAATGCAAATTCTTAGATTTCGAAAAATCATTTTTCATATCCAAATCAATTTTCAGATTTAAACGATTTTAATCTGTCCAAAAATAAAATCTGAAAATCCAATCCATTTTACATGCGATAAAACAAAATTTAAAGCATACAAACATTAACACATACAAAGAATCTGAGCCATGTCAAAACCTTGAATTTGATACCACTATTGTGATCTCAGTACAAATCCCAGGGGATGCCAGCGCAACGGAAGGTATAAATTTTAAAAAATAAAGCGGCATCCCCGAAATTAAGGTTAGGTAGACATGATACCATCGGATTCAAAACAATCCTAGAGATAAGTTTACTCATACTTACCTCTTGAAGACCTTAAAGCAGCAACGTCTTTTTAAACAACTCCCTGCTGCACCTCTCCGAATAGATTTGCCCTAGCACCCCAAGTATTGCGCCTCTATGTTTATCCACACCTTAGCTCGTACCCTTGATTATCTCCACCAATGTTAGCAAGGAGAATATCTAATCTTGGCTTATAAGAAATGGGTAGGAATATATTTTGGTGTTCTTCGTACTCAACACATGAGTTGGAAGAAATAGATGTGAAAGAGATGGAGAGAATTTTTCCACAATCGAAATTGTGTAAAATGAATTAAAAAATAACTAGTGAATAAAATATCAATACATGTATATATATAGAGTGAGGGTCCACAAAAATATCGAAACTCACACACACATAAATACACGCCTAAACAGGCGTGTGTGTGTGTATATATATATGTATATTCCATATATATTTATATTTTATACTTAGTTTCCTTCCATCTTATTTCTCTTCCTTAATTAATTGGATAGATTCCAACTAATTAGATACTTCCATATATATGATATCATATCAAATATACCATATCTTATCAAATAAGATCTTTCCATATCCACAATATCTAACCTAATATATTTGTAAGATCTTTCCATATCAATTAGTTACTTAATTAATTAAAATAGATCCTACCAAATATATTATACGATATTTATTAAATATACATATACATATACAAAGACTTGGTGAGCAAGATAAAATCCTCCACCGAAGTCATACACATACACGCCTAGCGTGTATTATCTATATACATATATATATATATTCCCTTTCACATATTTATTAATTAGACCACTAATTAATTAACTAGTCTTTCCCAATTTAATATTCCAATATTAAATTATAAGACTTTTATTAATTAAGACCACTTAATTAATTTATTCCTTTTCCTAATTAATTAATTCCAATAAATTAATCTCTCCATTAATTCACAAAGAATTAACTAGCCAGTAGGTACTATATTGATTATTGTGTGTGACTCTTTAGGCTCATTAACAAGCTAGCAATAAGTCCTTCCATAGGCTAGATTAATTATTCATAATAATTAACTAGGCCTTTGATTATTTTCACCAATTAACCCAAGGCACCTATCGGTCGTGGTTCGATGTCTAGAAACGTCGCCACGACTTCCTAGATGTTAACGATGAAAATGCAAACCTATCTAGATTTCGATCTTTGTGTGAGTTGAATCCCTTCATCTTTTTCCCTTCTAGATCTAGGGTTTGGCGACGGTTGAAACCCTAATAGCCTCAGAAACTATGACTATGTTGGTTCCACTAATGATCCGATCTTCTAATTAGGGATCACCAATACCTTTTATAAGGCAATGCTTTTTCCAGAGACTTATCGATCATTCAGTTTCACTCAACAACATAGGAAATACCAGGTACTCATGACTTTGGATGAATCCCCTTCGAATGTCAATTGTTCTACTGTACTACCAGACTATACCCAACATACACGCCGTATGTGTTAGGAATTTCCTGTTAGATGTTTTGATGATAACAAGATAGGATTTTATGTTAGACCCCAAAAGAATGTAAGTTTATACTTTCAGAGAATATTTGTATAAGCGTTTGAAAGTTTATTAGTTTGTTAGGCTTGTAATTTTTATCTTTGTAGATTTTAGACTAAGTATTAGATACCGAGTCGCTAATAGAATTCTAAGTGAGTCTATTAGAGATGAAGTAGAAGATCAGCATTTGAAGTCAAGTGAAGATGAAGATTTGTCTTAAGCGTCTGTCAAACGCTTAAAAACTATTTCAGGATTTATGAATCAGTGTTCAGATAATGTTCTTAGCGCCTGGCTAACACTAAAGGACTATTCCAGGAGTGTTGAACCAAGCGCTCAAATCACTCAAGCGATTCAAGATCAGATTCACCTGAAATACACTCTCAGGTCATGGAGGACTGAAATGCAATCAAACGGGCATTTATTTCCAACGAAAATAAATTCAAAACGCATTAAATGCTTGATAAGTGCATTAAATGTGACAAGGCATTATAACTTGTGGACAAGTCACCTTTTGACTAAACTGTCAGCTTTTCAGAGTTCAAGTCTGCTCTTGTCCAATCGGAACAAGCAGAAATTGAGGAATGTTAGTAAGGGACTATTTGACGCGCTGCGTGAGAGACACGCTCCTGATTGTGTCCAACAGATAAATCCCAAGGATCTCTATAAATAGTACCCACAGCAAAACCTTAGTGAGTGTGCAGAGAGAGACCAAAATTATACACGCGTATACACAAGAAAAGGTCCGAGCTTTGCTGATAGTATTTGGAAGAAAAAGCTTATAAACTCCTTAGCAAAAATCCTTCAAGACTTCAGGGTCTATTCAACCCCCCTCCCCCTTCTGGACCCTTTCATATGCACACGTGGGACCAAACAAGTGGTGTCAGAGCGGTTGAAGTTGAAATTTTAAAATTTCTGAGTGTAACTGCTTGTTGAGATCCAGTTTTTAAAATTTTAGTTGCTTTTAAAAAAAATCATGGCATTTTCAAGAGTACCAAAGTTGACCGAGTCAAACTATGACTCACGGAAGGTCAAAGCATTTGCTTATCTTTGTGCTTGTGATGATGGAATGTGTGATATCATTTTTGATGGGCCAATTTGAATATTCAAAGTCATCACTAGAGCGACTGAAGCGACTCCGGATGGTTATCTTGAGTAGCCAAAGCGTGAGTGGTCAGCCGATGAGCGTCGGAGAGCAAATCTAGATAATGTTGGACGGAACGCTCTATATACAGCCATTGTTGACAATGATAACTTATTTAATAAGGTCAAGTCGTGCTCTGCGACTAAGGAAATTTGGGATAAGTTAGCCACAATATGTGAAGGTTCAGCACAGATGAGAGAGAACAAGATCTCCATAGCCATGCAAAGATTTGAGCATTTTAAGATGATGCCAAGCGAGACGCTAGATCAATTGGATGCGAGATTTACGTCGCTTATTACAGAGTTAGCGTCACTAGACAAGGAGTTGACCAATAAGGATATGGTCAAAAAGATTTTTAGGAGTCTTCCAAGCAAATATATGATAAAAACTGTAGCAATGAGAGAATCACAAATGTTGGACACTATTACGCCAGAACATGTGTTCTCAGAGCTAAAGGCTTTTGAATTTGAATTGGGAGAAGTCAGCGACACCTCGTCTTCAATGACTGATTCCAGAGCATTAATCGCTACAACCAATATGAAGGGAAAATCAATCAGTGAGGTGAAAGCGACAGAATCGAGTGAGGAAAAGGAAATAGATTTATTGGTCAAGAAATTCAAGAAATTTCTTAGATATGAAAAGAGAAATTCCTGTTCTTCATTCCAGAACGAGGTATGAATGATTTAAATGCTTAATCATTATGCATCATATTTTCATTAAACATATAATGTAGGGGAATTCAATTTATTATCTTGTCTAAAAGCATCTTTCAAAAGTGTTACAAGTTATCAAATTTAGGGGAAACTTTAAAATTGTACTTGTACACATGTGTAAGCGTCAATGATCAAAAATCGTTTTCACATGCATAGATCATCAACGCTTATCGTTATTTGTGCATGATGTGTTGGACGCTCAAACACAAAAAAAAAAAAGATTTAATTTTAAGCATCAACTTAAATCTTACAACTAATGGTATCAATTCAACAAGTGGTATATGTTAAGCGTTGAAAATTTCCCTTCAACACTTGATAGAAACTTTTATAAAATCATGCATAATTTTTAAAAGAGAATTTGAGAAACATAGAGTTGGACATTTATTTACCAACAAATGGTATCATCAACGGTGGTGGAAATCGCTAGAGAATTATTTACTGTCCTTCCAGACGTGGAAGCGACTGTGGACGCTGAGCAGTCGATAGAAGTGGCCGAGATTATCCCCACACCAACTGGTTCTCCTTCTCAAGCGTTTGAGACGCTTGCCAAAAGCATTTTCTCTATCACCTCGTAGCACAGAACGCTTATGCAGAATCTGCAGTCTTTCTTTGATGATGCCAAGAAGGGGGAAAAGGTAAGAAAAGCAGTTTAAGGGGGAAGAGAAAGAAAAAGCAGGTATTCATCGTTTCAGTATAAATCATATACGCTTTCAACTCCATATATATGAATGAATGATTTATGGCTGAAACATCTTAACTTATCTAACTTTTTAAACACTAATTTATATCATTTTGGGCTTTTCTTTGAACTCTTAATCTATAAAAGAGTTATAATAGTTAAGGTCTTGACATCATCAAAAAGGGGGAAATTGATAGGAATTTCATGTTTGATGTTTTGATGATGACAAGATAGGATTTTATGTTAGACCCCAAAAGAATGTAAGTTTATACTTTCATAGAATATTTGTATAAGCGTTTAAAAGTTTATTAGTTTGTTAGGCTTGTAATTTTTATCTTTGCAGATTTTAGACTAAGTATTAGATACCGAGTCGCTAATAGAATTCTAGGTGAGTCTATTAGAGATGAAGTTGAAGATCAGCGTCTGAAGTTAAGTGAAGATGAAGATTTGTCTTAAGCGTCTGTCAAACGCTTAAAGACTATTTCAGGATTTATGAATCAGTGTTCAGATAATGTTCTTAGCGCCTAGCTAACGCTAAAGGACTGTTCCAGGAGTGTTGAACCAAGCGCTCAAATCACTCAAGCGATTCAAGATTAGGTTCACCTGAAATACACTCTCAGGTCATGGAGGACTGAAATGCAATCCAACGGGCATTTATTTCCAACGAAAATAAATTCAAAACGCATTAAATGCTTGATAAGTGCATTAAATGTGACAAGGCATTATGACTTGTGGACAAGCCACCTTTTGACTAGACTGTCAGCTTTTCAGAGTTCAAGTCTGCTCCTGTCCAATCGAAACCAGCAGAAATTGAGGAATGTCAATAAGGGAGTATTTGATGCACTGCGTGAGAGACACGCGCCTGATTGTGTCCAATGAATAAATCTCAAGGATATCTATAAGTAGTACCCTCAGCAAAACCTTAGTGAGTGTGCAGAGAGAGACCAAAATTATACACGCGTATACACAAGAAAAGGTCCAAGCTTTGCTGATAGTATTTGGAAGAAAAAGCTTATAAACTCCATAGCCAAAATCCTTTAAGCTTTCCAAATACATTCCAAAGACAGTCATCGATATCTCAAACATCTTCATAGAAGAACACTACACTATTATTGAGATATCCCAAGTTGTTTGAACTTCCCAACATCAAACAAACTTGTTATAATAAACCCTCAACATCATTCATCTGAGTGAGAAAGTTTGTTGACTTCACAAGCTGTGTTTTTTAGTAAGAGAAGCTTGTTGAGGAAGGTCTTTATTGGAGCTGAAGTCTGTGTGATCAAGGAGCTCAAGGCCATCTTGGAGAAGATCTTTATTGGAGCTGAAATCTGTGTGATCAAGGAGCTCGAGATCGTCTCTCCAGAAGCGGAGGATTGAAGTGGCTTGTAGCAGAAATCTGTGTGACCAAGGAGCTCAAGCCATCCATATCCATCTCTTCCTTTGTTCCCTATTTTGTAGAAGTCTCTGTGTGACTCTTTGAGAATCAATTTAGTGGATTGCCTCCAAGTGCATAGGAGAAGAAGGACGTAGCTGGGATTACATCACCCAGTGAACCTTACAATTTATTGTGTTATTTAATGTTTTATTTGCTTTACTTACAGTTGCACATTATATCTTAAAAAAGCACATAAAACAGTCAAGCGTCTAATTTAAGTAAAAGAGAATGCTAAGCTTTCAAATCATTTCTTAAGCGTCTGACCAAGCGTTCAAAAAGTTTTAACCAAAAGCAACTAAGGAAAACTTTGTAGTGCTAAAACCTTTCAAAGAGAAGCTCTAAATCATTCCGCTGTGCTAACCCTGATTAAAGAACTAAACGCTTAAACCTGAGTGGTTATAGTATTCAAATCTTGAGTCTAAGTTAATCTTATCTAACAGTCTTCGCCGAAGCATTTACATTTTCAAGCGTCCAAATCAATTTTAATACGAAAGTTTTTGAAGTCGAAAAAGACTTCAGGGTCTATTCAACACCCCTCCTCCCCCCCTCCTTCTAGACCCTTTCGTATGCACACGTGGGACCAAACAATATGACTCTCTTGGAGTGCATGTGCATATCAAAGCAGAATGGGTTGTACCCTTTCCAATGACATCTCAAGTCTAAGGATTATCTCACACTATGAAACCGAAAGACTCAAAGTTCGACAGCACCAACGAGAAATCCTTGAGGGCCGTTTCCATAATCAAAGTATGAATCTTCATACATGTATTACCATACAAGCCATCGACAATGGAACACGTCGACCTCTTGGAAGTGTTACATGCATGAACAGGTCTTGGTGAGGCCAGTGATATCCTACATCTCACAGCCTCTATGACTTGGAACGTGTTTTAGAATTACAGTCGTTGAAAGCATTCCTCAGGTATCCCGACCGCTCCTCTAACCATATATAATCCATGGGATCTTTATCTATACTCCTCGTGTAGTCAACAATAAAGAAGCATTCCGTAATAAGTTTGATATAATTTAAGTGATAAGACTGACATAGTGTTAATGTTCAAACCAACAGATGGCTCGCTGGGCACATAACACTTTCATATATGATTATTCGTTGTAGGTGTGTAGCAAAGCGGAAACGGATATTTGCATGGGATTAGCGGCAGATATAGGGGCTGGGATTTTCTAAGTAAAAGGCCATTTTTTGTTGTATTTTTTTAATAAATTATTGAAAATATTATTAAAGTCTAATTAATAAAAAGTGTAATTATATAATTTTCACTTGAAATATTTATATAATGTATTTTCAAACTCAGTTTAGTATTTGTTTAAGTTTATTGTAATAAGTTAAATATTAAATTATTTTATTTTTACCAATAAAAATAATTTAATTCCTAATTTAAATATATCATTCTAATTTTTAGATATTATTTTAATATATTTTTTATATATTTTTATAATAATTAAGTTTTATATAAAAATGAAAATAACTTCTTTAAACTTAAAAATGTGTTGGAAATATAAAATATAATTTTTCTAAAATTTTTAGAAAGACTTATATTATTTTTTATATTTGATATAGATACTTTAATATAATTTTAATTTGTTTAAATTATTCTTATCCATGTCAGCATTTTGAAATTAAATAAAAGTTTTAAAAAATGCCATAGGCATAATTGGCCAGAAACTGAAAAATCCTCAAATTGAATCGGTCATGCACATGACCAATTTCGGTCAAATTAGGGCTTCCCAATGAAACTAATCATCACTTCGCGAGTTTTTATAGATGCGAGACGAACTTTGCCAGTTTAAAACGATATGGGACTAAGTTTGTCACCCTTATAGGTATGGGAGTAATTTTGCAAATATCTTGACTTAATAGTATAAACATAAAAGTGGTAGTCTCAAAATTCTAAATAAGCCTAGAGAATAATGTTACTAATATGAACTTAAAAGACATTATAAAACATACAAATAAATATTGCGAGCTCAATATACATCTCAATAATGCCTGAAATTTAAATTATAAGAGGAACATCACTTTATGGAGAAGTACACTGAATTCTAAAAACAATTAACATTTATTTTATTCCCAAAGATGAGCAAAATGAAGTGAATACAGTTAAAACATTTTACAAGTTTCTGCACTGCCATTTAACAAACGCAATACCCAAAAAAAAAAAACAATGCAGAATTTTATAAAGAGACCATCAGAAACCAAGAGTATCAATAATCCCTAAAATCACATCACATATACGCTTCAATCCATCCTCTCTAATAGCAAGTTCATGTGGATAAACCAATCCAGGGTACCTCTTAAATGCATCGTGACAAGCATTTGGATAATCTGCAGCAGCCATTACATGAATGTATGCATAATCATATACTTCATCACTCAAATCTTGAACTGAGTTTTGGAGTGCATCATTTGCAGAGGCATACTTATCAGCACATTCCTTCATCACTTTCTTCATTAATGTATCATTTGTGGTACTTGTCATCTTGAAAGAAAGATAAGAATTTGTGGCTGTGGCGTTGGCCATTCCAAGTTTAACCATGATAAGTGCCAGCCCTTTGGTGTCTGCTTTTGCACTGGAATTGTCAGATTTCAATAAGGATACACACAGATCATAGTATTGTGTGTTTTTGCAGGTTTTTTGGATCAAATCCGAGTTTCCATGTGCAGATAAAGTTGGATTGAATGAAGCGAGAATGATGAAGAGCAACAGAAACCAAGAAAATCCCATTTGTGGAGGATGTGGTTTTTCTTGAAGATGATGAAGCCAGTGTGCAAGCTGAGGATATGAAATTTGTAACAGTTGATTCTTAGAAATATATAGTTAATTTACATAATCAAGATGATATGAGACCCACTAGCTATTTGTTTAGTTATTTTGATTGTACAAAATGGCAAAAGAAAAGTGTAGCAATCTTTGATGGTGTATGATGATATGTATGTAACTACGATCCTATTAGATAAAGACAAGAGATTTGCGAGATTTATAAGCCTTAGTCTCTCATCTCCCCTAACGAGACGCTTTTTAATTAAGGACAAAATGGTGAGATTTCGGCAAAAGTAGACAATATCTTTCGAAAGGGCGTTCGGCTTACGGGGAGGCAAGTGTATATGACTACTATCCCTCATTGAATGGAGACCAAGGACTTGGAAGCTGAGAATTCTCAAATCACTCTCCCTAGTAAGGCGTCTTTTGTATCCCTAGTAAGGCGTCTTTTAAATACA
This sequence comes from Buddleja alternifolia, assembly GCA_019426215.1. Classification (NCBI taxonomy): domain Eukaryota; kingdom Viridiplantae; phylum Streptophyta; class Magnoliopsida; order Lamiales; family Scrophulariaceae; genus Buddleja; species Buddleja alternifolia. The sequence continues at coordinate 27,366,280 of CM033393.1, read as the reverse complement.
AAATTATCAACCTTCGATCATAGCGAATCGTACCTCACATAAAGACATTTAGTGTGCCAAAAGGCAAATGCATCCCACGTTAATATAACTATTGATATACTATACTACTTTTGAATATTCAAATTGAGTGATACTTATTATATAACTACTTATTATAGTCAAAGTAAAGCCACCACTGCGTTAAAATAATTCTATTACATAGCTATCCGCAAATAATTCCTGAAATCAACTAAATTGTCGGTGGATTTATCACTAGACTTTTGACTTCATTGCTCTAATCCCTTTGAAATATGTAGAATATGGAAATGAGTTGTTTTTGGTGTTCTGTTTAAATTAAATGGAAGTGTCTGCTTGGCAGGAAAGGTCAAATTAATTAGGGCTATTTGGAAAGTGGGCAGGAGACCAAAAATGAGGTCACGGGTCACATCTTTAAAAGGGGAAATGGACCCTCGTCTTAAACTGTCTTTTTGCCCGTGGAATTTTATTGGTTTGAGAAAACTAAAAAGATCCATAATTAATTTTTTGACATGTATTTCCAGGTACAGAGGGTTTGGTCCCTCCAATTATTGGATTCTTGGTATTGTTTGGAAGAATTAAATTTAAAAAAGAAGAATTAAATTTAATATCTTCCGGTGGTTCTGCCAAATTGACCCTTGGATTTTTCCATCATATACAAAATCAACCCACTGCTCATTAAATCTTTGGCCATACTTTGATTTCTCAGCCATCTGCTTCAAGTAGTAGAGAGGTGTGGTTGTGAAATTGGACATTAGGATTAGTTCATCTAGAATCCTGTCAGAATTGCTCATTATGTGGTCGTGAAATGAAAACGAACTATAGGTGATGTTTGTAGGTTTCACACCAATAATATTTATATTAATATATGAGAGAATATGAGTATTAAAGTAAGATATAATATAAGAACAAAAATGTAAATGAACACAGGGTATAACGTGGTTCGGTCGAATATGACCTATGTCCACGGGGGTATAAAGTTTGTTTCCTTTATTTCTCTATAATTTGTATTTATTTTACAATCGATTTCTCTCATTCCTCCTCTATTGTGACTATTTATACAAGTTGTAGAGAATCTTCAATATGGTAGATACTTTTGTTGACTTAATTTCCGATTATAAGCTAATTGAGTCTTGATGTGTAATTAACTTAATGGTCAATTTGTAGTCAGTTAATTTGCATGATATGTTAGTGGGTAGTTAAGAGATCATGGGGTGCTCTTGTATATATTTTAGTTACTGTCATTTCATGTATTTGGAGAATTGAAGTTTAGTAGAAACGAGTTTGAGAAACTATCAGAACACATATTCATTTTACTTACAAGCTTATTCTCTCCTATTTTCTTCTTATCTTGATTTAACAGTGGCATCAGAGCCATAGCCATGAACGGCTCGGTCCAGCTTTCGGTTCCGATCTTAGACGGAAAAAATTATAATAGGTGGAGCATCCAAATGAGAGTGCTTTTCGACTACCACGAATAGCTAACTATCGTGGAGAATGGAGTTTCAAATTTAGCAGAGAATGCAAATGACGCTCAAAGAAATGCTCACCGTGAAGCCATGAAGAAAGATAAGAAGGCGTTGTATTTGATTCACCAAGCAATGAGTGATGAAGTATTTGAGAAGATAGCTGGTCCAAACTCAGCAAAGCAAGCATGGGATACCCAGATGACATTGTTCAAGGGGGCAGAGAAGGTTAAAAGGGTGAGACTCCAAACCTTACGACTTCAATATGAACTCTTACAAATGGAGTCATCTGATACAATCTCGGACTATATACGTCGAGTTCTCGCTTTGACAAATCAAATGAAAATATATGGAGAAGAGTATGCCGAGAAGAATAAAGTGGAGAAGATTTTGCGTACACTTACGGGGCGATTTGAGCATATTGTGGTAGCAATAGAAGAAGCTCACGATCTATCCGAAATGACTGTCGAGGAGTTATCTGGAACATTGCAAGGTCATGAACAACGCATGAATGAGAAGCACATCGAGAAGCCTATAGAGCAAGCATTTAAAAGCCAAGTTTCCATCCAAGACGAGCAAGGCAGAAACCAAAAGACTAGAGGTTCGCGTGGTAGGAGACGAGGACGTGGTGGACACCACTACAATACTAGAGGTCGTGGTGGTAACAACAATAATTATGTAGGAAGAGGCAATCAAAACACAGACCAAAACAGATCGAATCCAAGCCGCCAACAAAATTCAAATTACAGAGGTCGGGGTTGTGGACGTGGTAAAGGAAGGTATGATAAATCTGAAATAGAATGTTATTTGTCTCGTAAATATGGACATTATGCTAATGTGTGCAGAAATCAAGAGAATAATCAAATGGCTCATTATGCATAAGAAGATGATGACGACGATGGAAACCATGCTCTCTTGATGGTAATTGCTGCTAGTGAAACAGCAAACCACCATACATGGTTTCTTGACACCGAGTGTACCAATCATATGTGTGGGAAGAAGGAGCTCTTTGTTGATCTAGATGAGTCGGTGCACTCTAAAGTCAAATTTGCAGATGATAGCACCATATCAGTGATGGGGAAAGGAAGAATTCTCATCAAGTTGAAGAATGGAGATCACAAATATATCTCTGATGTGTTCTATGTGCCAGAAATGAAGTATAATTTACTCAGCATGGGCCAACTGATAGAAAAAGGGTACGATTTCAATTCATGTGATAATCAACTCTCCATTTGTGATAAAAGAGGTACACTCATTCTTAAAGCCCCATTGACAAAGAATCGTATGTTTCAAGTTGACATGTCCAATGATGTTTATACATGTCTTAATGTTGTTATAAAAGATGAGTCTTGGTTGTGAAACCTCCGTTTTGGTCATTTGAATTTTCGAAGTCAAAATATGCTTGCTCATGAAAATATGGTAAAAGGGCTGCCTATTATACGCCATCCCGAACAATTTTGTGAAGCTTGTACTCTTGGAAAACAAAGCAGATTGCCTTTTGTAGCAGGAAAAAATCAGCATGCAACACAACCACTTGAACTTGTCCATTCCGATGTTTGCAGCCCAATGAGTGTTATGTCAAATGGAAATAATAGGTATTTTCTTACCTTTATTGATGATTTTACTAGAAAAACTTGGGTCTATTTTGTGCAAAAGAAATCTGAAGTTTTTGGTTATTTTAAGAAATTCAAAGCTCACGTTGAAAGGCAAAGTGGTTGCTTTATTAAAATTCTACGAACTGACGGTGGTGGTGAATATACTTCTAATGAATTCAAGGAGTATTGTGAAGAATATGGAATCAAGCATGCGGTCACATTTCCTTACACTCCACAACATAACGGAGTTGCTGAACGAAAAAATAGGACCATAATGGATATGACGAGGAGCATGCTAAAGGCCAAAGGTATTCCTAATTCGTTTTGGGGTGAAGCTGTCTCATGTTCAGTTTATTTATTGAAAAGATCCCCAACAAGAAGTCTCCAAAATATTACACCAGCTGAAGCATGGAGTGGTTATAAGCCAAGTGTAAAGCATCTCAAAGTGTTTGGCTCTATTGCCTACGCTCATGTGCCTGTAAAAATAAGAACAAAGCTTGATGATCAAGGAGAAAAGACTATTTTTGTTGGCTATACACATGGTGGGTAAAAGCTGTTCAATCCAATGACAAAGAAAGTGAGAGTGAGTAGAGATGTGAACTTTGCTGAAGATGAAGCTTGGAATTGGGATATGGACAAACAAACTAATCCTCAAATTCATCCTATCTCTATTTTGGAAGAAGAAGTCTCTCAAATTCCCATAGTAAATGAAGAAGTTCTAGCATCTCAAGTTCCTGTTGTAAACGAAGAAATTCCACCAAATGATGTTCAAGATGTTCCACAAGTTGAAAGGCCAAGGAGGCGCCACCAACAATCTGTCACCATACGAGATTTTGAGATAATTGCTGACAATGTTATTAATGAGGATGGAGATTTGGTGCATCTTGCTATGTTTGCAGATTGTGAACCTATGATATTTGAAGAAGCAATTCAAGAATCTAAATGGGTGAAAGCTATGAATGAAGAGTTAAAGGCAATCGAAAAGATCGACACATGGGAACTCTGTAGTCTTCCACAAGGTCACAAGGTTGTTGATGTAAAGTGGGTTTTCAAGACAAAGATGAAGTCAAATGGCGAAGTGGAGAGACACAAAGCAAGTATGGTGGCGAAGGGCTTTGAACAACAACATGGTTATGATTATCAAGAGGTATTCTCTCCCGTTGCTCGAATTGAAACTATTAGATTTTTAATTGCTTTAGCTGCGAGAAATTGTTGGGAAATTCATCAAATGGACGTAAAATCAGCATTTCTTAATGGCCCTCGTAAAGAGGAGGTATTTGTTAAACAACCACCAGGTTTTATAAAGAAGGGAAACAACGATAAAGTGTATCGACTGAAGAAAGCATTGTACGGCCTAAAACAAGCGCCTCCAGCTTGGAATGAATGCATTTATTCTTTCTTCCGTGATATTGGATTTCAAAGGTGTCCCTGGGAATATGGTGTGTACGTAAAGGTTAATGATTCTGGTGATTTATTATTACTATGCCTTTACGTTGATGATTTAATCTTTATGGGAAATAATAGCAAGATGATTGAAGACTTTAAGAAGTCTATGACGTGTAAATTTGAAATGTCAGATCTTGGTCTAATGTCATACTTTCTAGGCATAGAAGTAGTTCAAGGTGAAGATGGAATTTTTATTTCTCAAAAGAGGTACGCTACAGAAACTTTGAGAAAATTTCATATGCATGATTGCAATCCCGTGAGAACTCCTGTTGAGGTTGGGACAAAATTATCTAAAGAAGATAATGAGGCACATGTTAGTTCCACTCTTTTTAGACAGATTGTTGGGACATTGAGATATCTCACATGCACGAGGCCTGATATTACATATGGGGTTAGTTTGATCAGCAAGTTTCTTGAATCTCTTAGTCAATCCCATATGCAAGTTGCTAAGAGAATTATGCGATACATAAAGGGCACTTATGATCATGGTTTATTTTATTCCTCATCAAGCAATGGTGGTTTTGTAGGCTATTCAGATAGTGATTGGGGTGGAGATATCGATGATCGTAGAAGCACTTCGGGTTACTGTTTCAATTTTGGAACTACAACATTCTCGTGGTCATCAAAGAAACAATCCATTGTTGCACTCTCAACTTGTGAAGCCGAACACATAGCTGCGGCGTCAAGTGCATGTGAAGCAATCTGGCTGTGAAATTTAATGAATCAAATTCTTGTGCCAATTCAGGGGCCTCTCAACAATCAACTTGTCCAAGAACCCAATCACACATGGAAGAAGCAAACACATAGATACTCGTTTTCATTTTCTACGAGATCAGGTTCAGAAAGGAGAGATTGAATTGGCCTGTTGCAAGTCTGAAGATCAAGTAGCTGACATTCTCACCAAGCTGTTGAAATATGAAGCTTTTATGAAGTTGAAATCCATGATGGGAGTGACAACGCAGCCGAATCAAAATTAAGGGGGGATGTTGACTTAATTTCCGATTATAAGCAAATTGAGTCTTGATGTGTAATTAACTTAGTTGTCAATTTGTAGTCAGTTAATTTGCATGATATGTTAGTGCGTAGTTAAGAGATCATGGGGTACTCTTGTATATTTTAGTTACTGCCATTTCATGTATTTGGAGAATTAAAGTTTAGTAGAAATGAGTTTGAGAAACTATCAGAACACATATTCATTTTAGTTACAAGCATATTCTTTCCTATTTTCTTTTTATCTTGATTTAGCAACTTTAATGCTTGGCCTTCTTTCCTTAATGTTAATTATAATCTTCTTAATTAGGCTAATTCCAATCAAGGCATTAGGTCTAATTAATCAGAGATCTTGGGCTTGATTTCCTCCTCTTATTATGGAAAGTCTTCTATTTAATTGGATCTTGTCTCCAACCTTACCATATATAAATTTGCTTTATTCCCGCAGGTCCAGGTTGGCGGGTCTTCCAGATCTTCTACCTCGGGTTTTATACCTTCCAGAAAGGATCCGGGTCCACCATGCTAATGGATTTTAGCCCATGAAGTCTTGGGTTTATTTCGCCCAAAGTCCAATTTTCACCTACATCAATAGGTATATTTGTTCGTCTTGGATCGTTGTAGGCCAAAGTTTGTTATCTCGTGAATTTTCAAAATAAATACCAAAGAACAACTTGCATTATCTGGGTCTAGGTTTAGGACTAAACTCAATGTTTTGGTCTGAGCCTAGACCTAAACCTAGACTTTTGTATTTGAGTTTGGGTCTTGGTAAGATTGATTCTATTGACTGGCTTATTTTCATTTTCAATAAGATTTGAACTCCTAACATTCAAGAAAAAAAAATCTGGACTAAACCCCTAGACCTATGCTCGTTAAGGTTGGGCAGCAATTTTTGAAACCGCCCGCACCAAACCATTTTCGTCAAATTGTTGAGCAAATAGTGGTTTCGATTTTAAACGAAAACCGCACCGCCAAGTTGATATGGTGATGGTTTTAGACTAAACTGCACCAAACCGAACCGCAAAACCGCCATTATCTTATATATATATGTATATTTATATACATATTTATTTTTATTTTCTATACATATATATATTATTTTAGCCTTTCTATTAAATTAAAAGTATTTAACAATTACCCAAAAATAATGAAAAAAAATGATAATATTAATATGTGTGTCAGACAGACTGTATTAGCATATTACAAGGTGGAATACGCTACAGGTAGAAGCTAGAAACCCTTTCCCCTCTTTTACCCAAGCTTGCTCAAAATCGCGCATTTTCTGTCTTCAACTCTAAAAATCACAAGATCAACTTTCACCCACTTTTTAAATCTATCATCCTCACAATTTTATTTATTTTCTCCTTCAAAGATTGAAGTTGTGAAGATAATAGCAAGGTTTCAAGCTCTTTTTTTTTTTTTCATCTCATCTCCTCATATATCTTTTTTTTTTTAATTTTTTGAGATCTGTTAACTATTTTCTTAATGAGTTTCATTTAAATTGCAGATATCTAGTTTGATTGTGAAAGAATCAAGTTGGTGAGAAAGGTATAAATTGGTAAAAAATCTGAAACTTACACAAATTTGTGAGAATGTGAAATTTACTTTTCATTCTTGTTTGTTAGTTATTATTTCTTGATGATTAGGCCATTTTATGGCTTGAGGTTGTACTCTTTAAATTCTGAACCAAAATTTAACGATTCAATGTTCTTATTTTTATTGGTTGATAGGAGTCGTTTTTGCATAAGTTTTTAGGCCTTTTTAATGACAATTCAGGCTCGTATACAGTTTATTTCATGCCACTCGTGCGTTTAATATGTGTGTGAAGTGATTTCAGGTAGTAAGCAACGATGGACGAAGAAAAGGGAAAAAGACGACTCGTTTCATCAACGCTGCTCAGGTTTCTGAAACACCCGCCTAGGCGCCATTTTTACCCGCGCCCAGGCGCCACCCAGGCAGAGAAAGATCTGGCTTCTGAAACGCCCGCCTAGGCGCACAATGACCCGTGCCTAGGCGCCACATATCGCGCGCCTGGGCGCCTCTTATCTCCACGCCTGGGCGCCCCTGAACTTCTGCCCCAAGAAAGACACGCCACGTAGGCGGCGCCTAGGCGCCGCGATAACAGAATTCTGAATGTATAAATTGACTCTTTCAATTCATTTCAAGGGTTCGAAATCTGGGGAATTGGGAGCATACTTCTCAGTTTTGGGCCAATATTTCACTGATCTAAAAGGGCAAGAAGAGAAAAAGAGCTAAGGAGTGAAGCTCCATTAGAGATCATCATCATCCAACCTTATAGGGAGTTTATTCATTGTTTATTGCATTTTATGTTTACATTTATGGATATGAACATGTTGAATTCTTCTATATTGATAGTTATGGGCTAAATTCATATGGCTAGGGCCTTGTAAGAATTGATTTGTGAATTATTCGTGTTATTGATAATCGTTGAATTAATTCCTATGTTGCTATGTGTTATGAATTTGTGCTTATGTTTCTTACATGTGATTGATCACCATATGTATCATAAATTGCCTAGTTTAGCATCTTGAGAAAGAGTTAAGCTAGGGTGCAAGGGATTTATAACATCACCGAACCAAATAGGAGTTTCCCTAGACATAGGTAAAGACTCCCGGGTGAAGTCGTTTGATATTAATCGAGTAAACTCTAGTTCTTCAATGTATGCTTAGAGGTTAGATTTCCGGGTAGACATACTTAGGAAACCGCCATTTAAGTGTAGGAGTCTATCACGAGACATCGGTTATTCTTTACCTTAGGAGTTTTCACCATAGTAACTAGGTCTAATAATTCAACGAGAGTCTATGTGCGAATGAGGATCAAGTCAAGCCTTGCAAGTGCCTTAGTCTATTTTCACATTTGAGTTTCAATTTATTGCTCGTTCTTATTTTTGTTCTTCGTTTACTTACTTGTCTTACTCTTACTTTCCGTTAAATTGTCTTTGCATTTATTTGCAAATTACAAGCTAAATTCCAAGTCTCCGTGGTTCGACAACCCCGACTTATTTTGTCCATTTTTATTACTACACACGACTAGTATACTAGCTACCAAGCACGTTAGGTTCTAGTGTGTCATTAGTTCTTCTCATGAATAATTTTTTTATTTTATGTGGGTTCTCGTAAGGACTGATATGTGTGAAATGTGTTTAGATATAGTGGAATTGGTACTTGTTTGGCTAACATTTACTAATTCTTATAAGTTCCAGTGCTTAATGCTTATGTTGTTTAAGTAAAATGCTTTTAATGTAAGTACATAATGACTTAGTAGGTTTACCTCAACATTGCAGGTATTGGATTAGTTGGTTAATAGTATATCTCATGGAAAATATTGTCGATACAATTGTAAGTCCTATTTTTATATTTAAAGCATATGTGATTTTTGTCATTTGACTAGCTTCCACATAGTTATGTTAAGTTTGATGTTAATTCATACTATTTTTTTCTTTTTTTATATTAAATAGAAGGATGTACCTTCTCAAGAAGCTAATGATGTGGAAATTATAATGGAGATGGTAGCTCCAGTTAATGAACAAGAACAAGCTCAAAATGTCGAATCAGGTAATGTTCCTCAACAAAACAATCTAAATGGAACCAATGCTAAAAAAAGATCACCACTAGAAGTGCATAACGAACCATCTAGACCACCCCTCAAAAAAATGCAAAGAGCTAAAGTTGTTGAAGTAGTTAAGACAGAAGGGCCAAAGACTGTCTCTCAAATATGGGGTCACTTCACTAGATTGAAAGGTAGTAATCCACCAAGATCTGCATATAATTATTGAAGGACAAGTTATGCTACTCATCCAAAGAATAATGGCACTAATACTATTGTGCAAGAAATATCCACATAGGTTAGAGAAGTCACAAAAGACTATGCATGACTATGAAAATGTGTCTGATACTAAAAATGATAATTCTACCACTAAAGGAAAGACTTGAAATTTTGAAGAACTTAGGAAAAGCCTTGCCAATATGGCTATCATTGATGAGTTGCCTTTTAGACTTGTTGAGGGGGAAGGTTTTAAAGCTTTTTGTCGAGATTTGGAACTAAGGTTTGTATTACCATCGAGGTATACTGTTGCTAGGGATTGCATGAAAATTTTTGTGGAAGAGAAAAAAAATTGAAACTGATTATGAAATCCGAAAGGGTATGCTTAATTACCAATACTTGGACATCATTGCAAAACTTAAATTACATGTGTCTGACTGCGCATTGGATAGACGGTGACTGGAATTTGCAAAAGAGAATCATAAACTTCTGTATTGTTGAGAACCATAAAGGGGAAACATTGGGAAAACAGATAGAAGAATGCCTTATGCACTGGGGTATTGATAAAGTTTTCACAATAACAGTAGATAATGCTAGCTCCAATGATAAAGCAGTTAGTCACTTGAAAAGAAAATGAAAGTGGAAACATGTTATCTTGAATAATGATTACTTACAGATGAGATGTTCAGGGCCTATAGTTAATCTGATTGTCAGAGAGGGGCTAGAAGAGCAATATGATGCTATAATGCAAGTCAGAAATGTTGTGAAATATCTAAGATCTTCTCCAGCTAGACTAAAAGCTTTCAAAAAATGTGTAGATAAAGAGAAAATTGTTTGCAAGAGCTTTGTTTGCTTAGATGTAGAAACTCGATGGAATTCAACGTATATGATGCTTGAGGCTGCTGAGAAGTTTGAAAAAGATTTTGAGAGGTTGGGGGAGGAAGACCATAAATTTATAGATTACTTTGATGACTATGAAATGAATCAAGAAGGGGAATGTGGGTATAGAAAAGGGAAAGGGAATAAGATAATTGGACCTCCGATGGATGTAGATTGGACAAATGCCAGGAACTTTGTTAAGTTCTTAAAGATTTTCTACAATGTGACTTTGAAGTTCTCAGGTTCATCATATATTACTTCAAATTCCTTTTTTCGTGAACTTGCAACTGTTCATTTTGGGTTGTCTAATATGATTAGCAAGGGAGATTATCAAATGGCTTCAATGGCTCTTCCGGTGAAAGAGATGTTCAATAAATATTGGGGAAATATTGATAACATCAATTGGTTGTTGTTTATTGCTATTCTTTTGGACCCTAGATACAAATTGAAGTATGTTAAATTTGGCTTTGTGACAATATATGAAGGTGATGGTTCTTTTGTTAAAAGGATGACTGACAAAATAGAAGACATGTTATGTTTGTTATATAAGCACTATGCAGAGCCTAATTTTCAGCAAATTGGAAGAGATGAACATCCAAAGCCAGGTTACAATTACATACATGTGGACGATGAAGATGATCCAAGTGAATTGCTAGAATCTCAATTTGCTAAAAATTGGAAGAGGAAGAGTATGTTGAGAGCAAATCAAAAGTAATAGGATACTTACTTGATAGTTGTGAAAAATCAAGCAAGGATTTTGACATTCTAAATTGGTGGAAGATGAACACTTCAAAATATCCAGTTCTTTCCAAAGTTGCTAGAGATGTATTAGCTATTCCAGTATCGTCTATTGCTTCAGAGTCTACTTTCAGCAATGGTCGTGTGATTGATCCATTTAGGAGCTCCTTTTCTCCAAAAATGGTAGAAGCCCTCATATGCGCTCAGAATTGGTTAAAATCTATCCATTCTCCAATTAATCTTCGTGCAGCAATGGAGGATATTGAACAATTTGAGGATTTTGAAAGGGTAAACAATTATTATTTTTCTGTTTTTTCACTATACTCAGTCAATGCTTTTTATTATTTATTGGTTTTATTTATGGTTGTTTGTTCATCTCCTAGAATTTGAAGGATCAAGCTCCATTATCATCAAATGATTAATTCGAATGAAGGAGGATTTTCATGGTTTGCAACTCCATAACCAACATATACTTCATGTTATAGTTCTTACCTTCTGTCATTTCTTAAATTAACATGTTCATATCTTTTTGTAGGGTATGACAAACTATTGGGGTGCTAATCATATACCTAGAGATATAATATTGCATGGATATTGTTGCTTTAGAATGAAGGTGATCATAATTTTGCATTACATTGCCTAAAACATTTTACTCCAATTATTTTATTATTGTTTAGTTCACTTTCTAATCAAGTTTATTTATTTACAGGCTTTTAAGAAGAGAAGTATGAGTTTAATTTGCTATCATCTTTGACGCACTTCACTGTTGAAGTTGAAGTTGTGTGCAAGAATTTTATCACCTGGCTAAACATTTAATAGATTAATAGGTTGTTTCGTAAGTTAATATTTGTTTAAGTACCAAAAAATTTGTACTTCTCTTATTTTGTTCTGGCCTTGTAGACCAACTTTCGTATTGTTTTTGTTTAAACCTTGTAGGCTATTTTATTAATATGTATGGACTGTATAGTAGGGCGACTTAGTCTAATATTTTAAGTTCTTGAGAAGCTTTGATTATGTTATGTATTTTTTGGATAATATCTATTTAAAATATATTATTATGTTTAGTTAGGTAATGTTTAAAAAATTACACTTTTATGCAAATATCCTGAAATATTTCTTTTTAGTTAGATAAAAAGCGTAAACCGCTCCAAACCGCACCCTTGGTTTTATTTTTCAAAATGGCAATTTGAGATTTCACTACCAAAAAACCGCACTTGGCAACTCGGTTTCAAATTAGTAAAAAAAAAAACCAAAACCGCACCATGAACACCCGTCCCGTCTAGGAAGATGATGTTACTCGTATTTTGAAATGTGAATCAATGCTCCATAAATGTCACTCCTTTGTAGTCTAGGAAGATGATTTTACATTATTTTTTTCTAAAAAAAAAAAAGGACCAAGTATGTTGTTTGGTTCAATCTGTAGTGAATTAATTGTGTTGACTTCCATCCTTCAACGGCCTACAAACCAATGAATTGAATCAAATAGATAGAGTCGTGCCCGATGGCCAAAGTGATCACATGTATTTATAGTCTGTATTGTATAACATTATTGTTTAACTAAAAGTGAATAAAACACAATTTTCATCTTTGCTTTTGATTATGTTTGATGAGGTCTCATAGATCACAAATGCTAAATGACATGTTTGCACATTGGGAGTGACAATAAATTTTGTCTATGTTATCTAAAAATAGTGGCAAATCATATAATCATTAAGAATAAGATATTAATAATTTACAATGATTTGGATGGATGAATGTGTGCTCATTTATGAGTGTCTCTACCACCAGTAAGGTGTAATCTAGTGTGTATAAGTGGGTGCTTGTACATTGAACAACCTCGTTTGAAATTCCATGTTGAGGTCTTATGTTGACTCGGGACGCGTTGTACTTTGATTTATCTTTTAATTTCTGGAGAGCAAAATAGAGGATATTTTTGGAGTAATCTGGTTGTGTATGACAATAAGTGAGTTCCAAAAATAATAATGTCATTCATCTAGTTGTAGACCGAGTATATCTCATGTGTTTTCAAAGTATCACGGCTGTTAAGTCAATGTCTTGTTGGGATATAGTGGAGTCGGATCAAAAAATAGGATTGAGAGGAGCCAAAATGAAGACGAGGTAAGTCAGAAAGTTTCGGGGTCGCGAAAGGGTCAAAACGAGGAAGGAAAATTGACAAAAAACGGACTGAGGTGGTTGCAGGAAGCAGTGCCACGGCGCGGCGTTGGGTGGCAAACGCTGCAGTGTCCGCGGCAGTAGCCTAAAAAATTGACCGCCGAGGCGTTCGGGGTGAACACCGCGGCGTTGGGTACCAAGATGGCAGTTTTTTTACGCGTTTTGGAATCAGTTTTGGCAGTTTTTGGAGGCTTATTTGTTTCTTATTGTAACTAGACTTGTTCCCTAAGTTTATTAGGAATATGTTTCCAAATTTGATAGGGTTTTAGATGATTCCAACGATTATAAATAGCAGAACTCCTCTTATAATTCATTGATTGACTTTGAGAAATAAAGATGTAGATCTAGGTTGGCTCGTGGAAGTAGGCAAATATGCCGAACCATGTTAAAATTCTGGTGTTGTTATCTTCATGTTTAGGCTTAGGTTTTTATTGTTTCTTGATTATTTTTCGTGCTCTGATGCTACCACCCCTAAGAATTGGTATCAGAACCATAGATTGTAGATTTAGGAAAAGCGCGTCTTAAATCTAAATCTATGAGGAAGCGCTTTTGGTTAAACTCGGATTTTATCGTGGGAATGATAGTAGGAGATGGAAGAATAATCAAGCTCTGCGATTTCATTGTAGAGAACACGAATTGAGGTCGTGGTGAAGCCGGATAAGATAACAGAGGAAGATAGGATCGGCTAGATCGCCAACCAAAGAAGAGTAATCCCGTTGAACGTTAATGAGATAACGTTGGAAAATTGTGATGTCAGAAGATAGGAAATTCCACAGCAGCAGAGGCAGATTTGTGTTACCAAGTGGGTAGACACGAAGCCAGTGGGAGCAGTTGCGGTGCCAGAGGTCGGAGGGCAAATCGTGTTTTCGAGAGGGATGAACGAGTTACAGAGACTGAGGTCAGCAGAGTTACGGAGCCAAAAAGCAATCCACCGAGCCAGAGGTCAAAATGGAAGAACCGTGTAGTCGAGAGACCGAGGGGGCAGGTTGTGGAGACAGAACCACGTAGAGAGAAACCATGAAGGCAGGAAGCGGCACCGGGAGGGGTTGATCATGGAGTCGAAAGTCATGGTGGCTGGATGCGAAGTTGGGTAGGTAGATTCGCAGAGTAGTGGGTTTTTGCCAGAGGGATGTGACATTGTTCGTGGAGTTGGAGCTCGAGCAAATGTGTTAATAACCCAGTTGGCCATTGAAAAACCGATTTAGCGGATGGATCAAAGATAGCTCATGCAGGGGCACAGAGCAAATATATGAGGGATCCGAGATTGCAATTGAAAAATTCCATGGTGGAAAGATGTCAGTGGACGAGTTGACCAAGGCAGTTTGGGTTGTGACATGTCCGGATTTTAGAGTAACATATATTCGAGGGTCAGTTGAACCGAGATGGATTTGCCACGATATTCAGGAGTTGGCTGATCACTAAACAAATGGGGTAGTGGCAAGGGTTCAAAGAGAGGGAACAATGCTCACAAAGAGAGTCTGTCAAGTGGGTGACACTAGTGGATGGACGACTTGATAGGATATAGGGATATCTCGTGACTCTTTGTCTCTATAAGGTTTGGAGATGTGCCGACTAGATTGAGGATCACTTAGGAAAAGTGAAGTGATGGTTCGAGTTGAGTTCGAGTTTTTGATCAGTCTCCAAGTGGGAGATTGTTAGGATATAGTGGATTTGGATCAAAAATAGGATTGAGGGGAGCCAAAATAGAGCTAAAATGAAGATGAGATGAGTTGGGAAGTTCCAGGGTCGCGAAAGGGTCAAAACGAGGAAGAAAAACGGACAGAGGTGGTTGCAAGAAGCAACGCCGCGGTGTTGCCATTTTTTTTAGAATGCCGCGGCGTCCGAGGCAGTAACCAAAAAAATTGACAGTCGCGGCATTCGGGGTGAACACCACGGCGTTGGGTACTAAGATGGCAGTTTCCTTATGCGTTTTTGACTCAATTTTGGCATTTTTTGGAGGCTTATTTGTTTCCTATTGTATCTAGACTTGTTCCCTAAGTTTATTAGGAATATGTTTCCTAATTTGATAGGGTTTTAGATGATTCCAACTATTATAAACAGAAGAACTCCTCTTGTAATTCATTGATTGAATTTGAAAAATAAAGATGTCGATCTAAGTTAGCTCGTGGATGTAGGCAATTATGCCGAACCACGTTAAAATCCTCGTGTAATTATCTTCATGTTTAGGCATAGGTTTTTATTGTTTCTTGATTATTTTTCGTGCTCTGATGCTACCATCCCTAACATGTCTAAATCAACATAACTAAACAGGTGGATGGTGGATGGTTTCTCATTTAGTTAATCAAAATCAAGATCACTTGAGATGCAATCACAGTTATTGAACTATTAAGGTATCGACTCACATTCTACGACATTGGCCCAATTGTGAGATCTGATACTCACACAAAGATCTTAATTGGAAAGGTTCACTACTTCACTTATATCTAAGGTTTCACGCTATGATACACGGATACTCCTAAAAAAGGTCTCGTGCAGTATCGTACTCGTATCAGATATAAAGATGGGTGAGATACAGGGTGGATACGTATCGGATACAATTTTGAAGTAGCTGGAATAGAAAAGAAAAATCCAGATACGAGGTGGATATGGCATGGATACATTCGGGATATGTTTTAGATACGTTTCGAATATGAAAATTGAAGTATCCGATACGGATTGTGTATTATTTTATATTATGCAATACTTTTATGGCCAAAATAAAATAAAGTACTCTTTTGACGATTATCCTCCTTTAATGAACAAAGATTATTAGAGCTTTTCGTATATATTTATTATCTAGTTTGACTAATTGCTCAAACTTATGGATGATTTTATTGCTTGGGACTACTGATTAGAAGATTTATTTGTATAATAATTATTATAATAACATGTTTTTTAAGTATGCAATTGTTATGTGACCTCAGTGAATTACACAAAAATTTGAATTTTGGAACTACGTTTGTCATGAAATCTTCATAAAGTTAAATTTAATTGTGGATTCAAAGAACTCCAATATTAAGAACATGTATAGGTTAATATTTATTGTTAGGGAAAATTAGCCAAATGCAGCGAAAACGGTATTTTAAAATTTTATTTGGATTTTTCCATAAGTGGATCAATCCCGGGGTTTTATCAGACATATGTATGATAAGAAAATTGACACTTTACCCGTTGAAGCAAAGTGGTTGGAGAGACTCAAGCTTTCGACTTCTTCAACTTCTTCGCGAAATAATCCGGCTGAATTCTTGATAATTCGAGCAGTTCAAAAGTGATAATTGAAACTTATGACCTAGGTATTAACTAATGTGATATCTTTATATCACTTAAGTTATTACCTTGGGCTCAAATTAGCCCATTTAGGACGCCTAATGGCCTCCCCTACTCGGTCTTGGTGTGCCTCTTGGTGCACCAATTTGAGCTCGGTCCAATCCATTATTTGATTAATTAATTCAATCCAATTAATTAATCTAATTAAATAATAGATAGAATATTTAATGAATTTTATTTCTTCAATAAATAATACATTAATTATATTATAAATGAATTAACTTATTTCTTCAAATAATTAATTTTAAGTTTCCAATACTTAAAACATTACCACAAGAAATATTCCATATTTTCTATCAATTTTTTCTTTTTAAGCGTGACTCTTTAGGTTCATCTATATTTGGCAATGAGAGGATTCCATTGAATGTGGATCCCACCTAGCCAATCAAGTGGTCCACATTGTAACCCAAATAAGATGAAATGATTGGATCATTTTACCTTTTCTATTGTAAATACCGTGTATATATAAACTCTTCGTTTCCTTATCCCGGTCAAGTGAGAGTCATGATTTTAGGTCAAACTCACTAACTTGACTCTGTGCTATATTTATAATAAGTCTAGATCAGTGAATGTTTTGGACAAAGGCTTTAAGATCTAACTTACTTATAAATGCATAGGATAATTCATCGTTCACCTTCGAGGGAACGAATCTCATCTTGGATATCAGTTAAGACTACTACTTGACCATTAGGTTGCATTTCGAGGTTGACCCCACCAAAGGGTGAATTGGGTCTAACTACTCTAATGATTAGCCTAATGTCACAAGTATATCTTCAACTCAATTCCACAAGTGTAAAGTTCAGACACACCTATTACAATTTAATCAACTCTGTCATTGACTGTCAAAGAGTTAAAACCCATGTGACAGAATCGATGTGAGTCATGTCTGAGTGCCACTATCTTCATCAGTGTACCTATAATATGAGTTCTTCACTACTTCCTAGTGATTGACGAACACTTTTCTCGTCAAAACTCACGTCATACAAGTCTTCATGATTTCCAACGGCCAATTCAGAATCATTGACTTGCAGACCATTTTAGTACACAAGTATCAAACTCCTCTAGTGCCTTAGAGAGTTAACTCTTGTATTCATGGACTTATAGATGATTACAATATATAAATGTGAATATAATAGTAAACAACTAATTGCCTTTTTTATTGATAGAATAAGAAACAATTACAATTTAATAATGTCCTTACATTCTCTAATCCTCTAGTGGCATTTGAGGACATTAACCTAACAATCTCCCACTTGTACTCAATGCTAATCACTATGATATCTAATATCCATCTTTTCAAGATGTCGATCCTACATCATATCCTATGAGTAGAATGCCATCCACATATAAGACCAAGAAAGTGATTTTGCTCCCACTATCCTTCTTCTAAACACATGGTTCATCTTCGTTCTTAACAAAGTCAAATCTTTTGACAGCTTCGTCAAAACGTGAATTCCAACTCCTAGAGGCTTGCTTAAGTCCATAAATGGATCTCTTAAGTTTGCACACCTTATTAATACCAGACCCAGATGTGAAGTCTTTAAGCAAATCCATATAGATATCCTCTTCGAGGATCCATTTAAAAAATTCGTCTTCACATCCATCTACCATATCTCATAATCCAAGTGTGTAGCTATTGCAAGCAGAATTCAAATAGACTTAATCATTGCCACAGGTGAAAAGGTCTCTTGATAGTCAATTTCTTCCTTTTGACAATAACCTTTTGCTACAAGTCTTGCCTTGTATGTGTCAACTTTTTCATCCGAGCCTATCTTCCTCTTGTAGATCCACTTGCACCCTATAGGTGCAATGCCCTCAGGACGATCTACTAGAGTCCAGACCTGGTTGGAATACATGGAGTCTATCTCTGCTTGCATAGCTTCTTGCCACTTTACAGATTCGGTGTCCATCATTGCTTGATCATAAGTATATGGGTTGTCCCCATGAACTCCCACTGCTATAGTGTGGACACCTGGTTCCTCTTATAGCAAGTACCCATAATACCTTTCAGGTTGATGTGGTACTCTACCAGATCATTGTAATATTGATTATGTTTCATCAGGTTCAGTGTGTGTTTCTTGAGGAATTGTCTCCCTAGGTGTTTCCTCTTGTTCATTAAGAACAATCTTTCTACCTCCACCACCTTCTTGAATAAAATCATCTTCAAGAAAGTACGCTTCCAGTGCAACAATGATCCTTTCATTCTCTTTCATGTAGAATAGGTATCCCATAGAATCCTCTGGAAAACCAATGAAACGTCCTTTAAGGGACTAGATTCCAATTTATCTGCCTTTCTCTTCTTGATATAGGCAGGCATCCCCAAACTCTAACGTATTTAAGGTTTAATTTCCTATTTCTCCATATCTCATATAGGATCTTAGGAATGGATTTGGAAGGACATCTATTCAAGATATGAACTATCGTAAGGAGTGCATGTCCCCACAAGAAAATGGATAAATCAGTGTAGCTGAGCATAGATCCATATCCAAAAGCGTTCGATTTCTGCGCTCTGCTACCCCCATTTAGTTGTGGAGTCGCCGGTGGTGTGAGTTGCAATATTATCCTATGTTCCTTTAGGAACTCATTAAACTCATCACTCATATATTCACCTCCACGATTTGGTCGTAGTGTTTTTATATGATGTCGAATTTGATTTTCCACTAAACCCTTAAATTCTTTGAACTTATCAAATGATTCAGACTTATATTTTATTAGATACACAAGACCATACCTTGAATGGTCACTAGTGAAAGTAATGAAATAGTGAAAACCTCCATGAGCCATTTCTCCAAATGGTATGCAAATGTCAATGTGCTCCAGTCCTAATACTTCAGTGGCCCTTTCAAAAGTCCCGGTGAAGGGAGATCTAGACATTTGCCTTTAAGGCAAGATTCACAAGTTAGATAGGGATTCGATTCCAATGGGTCAATTAACCCATCTTTGTCTATCTTGTGTATCTTTTGCTCGCTAGCATGGCCTAGTCTAAGATTCCACTTTAAGCTTAGGTTAGTACTTTGCCTACCATGCTTCTTTGAGATAACATTTACTACACATTCATTTTGCATGTTTAAGTAATAGAGGCCATTGATTAAAATAGCAGTGCCAACAATATCATCATTAAATAAAATGCTGCAAGTAGTGTCAATGAAATTAAAAACATAATTATTCCTAACCAACATAGGAATTGAAATAATGTTCTTAAGCCCGATTAGCAAAAATAAAACATCCTCTAAATTTAAAACATGTCCAGATGATAAAGATAAAGAACTTGATCCAATGCGAGAAGCCGTGACACTCTACCCGCTGCCAACACTGATCAACACCTTTCCATGCTCCAGCTTTCTACTTCGCTCCAGATCTTGATTCATTACATAAACGTGAGCACTAGCTCCAGAATCAAGTATCCACAAAGTGGAAAATACAGTTATAGGACAATTGGTTTCTAAAATAAAAAGTTCCATACCTGTTGCACTTTTTCCAAAGTTAGGACACTCCCTCCTCCAGTGGCCTAGCTCACCACAGTGAAGGCACCTATCCGTTTCTTTTGGCCATTTGCTCTTCATCACTTTCAGAGCTTTACCCTTTCCTTTGTCTATCTTACCTTGTGGCCCGTAGTACTAGTAGGTTTCTTAATCTTCTTCTTGTTGTTGTTTTTAGGCTTAGAAATGATGACTAAGGCTGCCTCTTTTCCCTTGGCTTCATTTGAGATAGTGCAGTATTAAGCTTGTTCATCAACCCAGCTAAATTGCATTCTATCTCAATTACAGTTGAAGTTCATCACAAATTAGGAAAAGGAGTCTGGAAGTGACTGCAAGATGAGGTCAGTTTGTAGTTGCAGGTCCATGTTGAAGTCGAGGGCCTCTAACCTCTCCATTTTCGAAATCATTTTAAGAACATGATCCCAATTTTTTCACCTTCTTTTATCTTAGCTCCAAAGAGCTCTTTCCATATCTCAAATCGAGCAGTACGACTATGTTCACCGTAGAGCTCCACCAGGTGTGCCAAAATAGCCCTCACCAAGACCCTTTTTTGATGAGATATATGCAACTCATTTGTCATTGAGCCCAGCATGTACCCACGAACCCCGATGTCGTCTTTGACCCATTTTTCATGAACCGCGACTTCCTCCTCACTAGCACGCGTCCTTGCGGGCACTGCTCGGATATCAGTATCCAATACATACCTCAGTGACTCCATATTGAGGACTATCCTCAGAATTCAAAGCCAGTCCACATAGTTTGGACTAGTCAAGGTGTTCTTTTCAAGTAGTACGGATAATGGGTTGATAGTCATAGTGAGAGAGATAATAAGCTAATAACTGCAGAAAAGTAGAAAGACTTATTAGATTTTATTATAATTGTTGTTCCAAGTTTAAATTAAGGACTTTCAAAATAAACTTGGCTCCCACCACATTTTTCGAAAATCCACACTCCTACTGTGGAATTCGAAAGTCATCGTTGGAAAGCTTCATAGTGGTGATTGATTTCTTTAACTAGATTAATAGATTGTAATCTTTTGCTGGTATGTGGGCTAATTATTCTATTAAAGTGGTGTCCAATATCAACCCATCAAATGGATGATTCAATCCTTTTATCCATTATTAATTAAATCTCAACCTTTTAACGATCTTATTGATTTATGAATAATTTAAGTTCAACCCACTGACTATCTATTAGTCTAGCAATTAAATTTCACCTTGCAACCTTTTGCTGGTATGTGGGGTGAATTTTTTGTTTACTAATGGCATATCATGCACTTAGAAAAATTCAAAATATATTAGAAAAATTCAAAATATATTCCAATTTATAACCCCCATTGCTTAGGGACGATATTATATATTAAATATTATTTTAATTTCTCCTAAGTTCAGTTGAGGACAGGATACCTAGTACCCTTTACTAACTTAATATTTTTCAAAGTGGGAGAATTTAAATTATTTATTAGGTCTCACTATGCACATTAATCCCTTTTATACTAAGCATACAAACATGGATCAAATAAAAAGAAAGCAATCCTAGAAAGCTAACAACACATGATTCATGGACCTTTAACCCAAGATTGAGACATGTCAATGCATCAATCGCTAATAAAAAGAAACTATACTAAAGCTTCCAAAGCTCCTTCTTGTATCTCCTTGGCTCGACTTCGATTTCTCCTTTGGGCCTATTCTATTTCTAACTATTACATTTCAATATAAGCAACCTATACAAAATTTCTATAGAAAGAAAATAAAAATAGGCTCAAAATGGCCTTTACGACCAATCGAAAAGAAATACAAATTAAAACGGAGCCTAAGTCCATGAATCATGTCTCCCATCACATAACATGTCAAACATGATATATATCACATAACACACGAAAACCATATATGTTAATTTCTAATTAAATTCCAAATTCAATTATTGTTTTCCATATTCTCGAGGAAATTAAATTTGTTTAATTCTATTCGAAAATTCAATTTTAATGAACTACAATTAATTTTATATTAAAATCTAATTATAATAAAATTTAATCTCTAAGTTTATCAAAATTAGTTTCACACTAGAAAAAATCCAATTTAATTCAAAGTCCAACTTTAATTACATAAAACTCAATTTTTAGTAATTTCTCACGAACGAAAAATAAATAAAATCCTCAAGAACACAAAAAACACGAAAGTCATATATCTAATCATACATCGCAAAAAACTGTAAATCATGCATCTAATCACATATTTATACGTAAATTACATACGCCAAACCCCACAATTTAGCTCTGATACCACTGTTGGGGAAAATTAACCAAACGCAACGGAAACGGTATTTTAAAATTTTATTTGGATTTTCCCATAATAGGACCAATTCCGGGGTTTTATCAGACGTATGTATGATAAGAAAATCGACACATTACCCGTTAAAAGCGAAGTGGTTGGAGAAACTCAACCTTTCGACTTCTTCGGGAAATAATCCGGCTGAATTCTTGATAATTTGAGCAGTCCAAAAGTGCGGCATCTAAATTGTCTCGCCGGAAAAAGTTGATTGAAAATTCTCCTTCTTCTCAGCACTATGGCCAATGGCTGGGAAGAGAGGGAGAGGAGGAATTTTAGTCATGTGGCACAAGTGTCAACTGAAACTTATGACCTAGGTATTAACTAATGTGATATATTTATATCACTTAAGTTATTACCTTGCGCTCAATTAGCCCATGTAGGACGCCTAGTGGCCGCCCCTACTCGGTCATGGTGTGCCTCTTCGTGCACCAATTTGACCTCGGTCCAATTTATTATTTAATTAATTAATTCAATCCAATTTATTAATCTAATTAAATAACAGATAGGATATTTAATTAATTTTATTTCTTCAAGAAATAATATATTAATTAAATTATAAATGAATTAACTTATTTTTTCAAATAATTAATTCTATTTAATTAATTTTCAGTATCCAATACTTAAAATATTACGACAAGAAATATTCCATATTTTCTATCGATTTTTATTTTTTAAGCATGACTCTTTAGATTCATCTATATTTGCCAATAGGAGGATTCCATTGAATGTGGGTCCCACCTAGCCAGTCAAGTGGTCCACATTTAACCCAAATAAGATGAAATGATTGGATCATTTACATTTCCTATTGTAAATACCGTGTGAATATAAAATCTTCGTTTCCTTATCCCGGTCAAGTGAGAGTCATGGTTTTAGGTCAAACTCACTAACTTGACTCTATGCTATATTTATAATAAGTCTAGATCAGTGAATATTTTGCCCAAAGCCTTTAAGATCTAACTTATAAATGCATAGGATAATTCATTGTTCATCTTCGTGTTAGGATTATGCCCTCAGATGCCATAGAGGATAGTATGAATAGTGTTGGGTTTCGTTCGAAAAGGCATAAATGCAGCGGAAGGAATTTCAAAAATTAAAACGAAAACCCAATTGGTACTCTAATTCGCATAACTGAATCTAAAAGCGTATAACGAATAAAACTTACTCGTTAATATGAATATGATGATGGAAAAAAACTTCTTCTTCTCCAAACTCGAAATATTGAAGCTTCCAAATCTTCAATCCTTTGGTTTGATTCTTCAAACTTGAACTTGATCCGAACAACCAAAAATACGTCGTCTCTAAATCGTCACGCACGGATCAACAAACGAAAAATCCCCTTTCTTCTTTCTCTATGGTCGACGGCTAGGTATAGAGGAGGGGTGGAATATTTTTCTTTCTTTTGAGAATTATGAGAGTTGTGTATTCTCCTCCTTTTTCTTGTTCTAAGTCAAAGAGTCCTTATATACATCATAACTTATTGAACAAGTCAAAACAAAAGAGCCCTAATATGTGGCCTCTCAAAGACGCCACATTGAGGCCTAGTAGACGTCCAATTGGACTCCTTATTTAGCCTCGGGATTTGTTTTGTTTAATTAATTTCTTATTTCAATTAATAATTTATTGTATCCAATAAATAAATTAAATAATCAAATTAATTAGATAAATTAATTCATTAATATATTTAACAAGGAAATTAATTAATAACTAATCTTATCATTATAATTAATTATTTCATCTAATGAATAATTAATTATTTAATTTATCCAATAAATTAAAACTCCCAGAAGAAATAATAGAAATTTTTTTTTCTTCATTTTTGTTTGTCAATCCTTTAGCGCAACTCTTTAGGTTTGTTTCGTTTGGCAATGAGAGGAAATCAAAAGAAGTGGGTAACACCTAGCCAGTCACGTGGCCCGCTTCGTAACCCAAACGAAAACGAATGATTGGATCATTCCGAAATCTTCCAATCGTAAATACCGTATATGTATAAACCCTTTGTTCACGTTCCCCGGTCAAGTGAGAATCTTGGTTATGTCAAACTCACTGGACTTGACCATATGAATAAATCATAATAAATACGAGATCATTGAGATCGATTTAGTGCCAAGCACAATTGTCTCGTTTGCTTTGGCCAAACACTTTGATCTCTATTTATCTATAATTACATAGGGTACATACTCATTCACTTATGAGAGAACAAATCTCATATTAGATATCTGTTAAGATTACCACCTGCCCATCAAGTCCGCATTTCGAGGTTGACCCCACCAAAGGATGAATTGGGTCTATCTACTCTAGTTAAAGACTTGACGTCACAAGTGCATCTTCAGCCTGATACTTCAGGTCAAAGGTTCACATATACCTATTACGCATAATCAGTTCCGTCATTGACAGTCACAGAGTGAAAACCCATGTGACAGAACCGATGCGAGTCATGTTCAAACATATCAGTTTCACTGACGTGTCTGCAATCTTAGTCTCCTATCATCCCATGATACCAGACAGGCACTCCCATGTCGAAGCTAAGATTGTACAAGTATTCGAAGTCTTTATTTGTCCATTAAAGACTTCATATTACTTGTGAACTTATTTTAGTAATCAAGATCGATCTCTCTTGTGCCAATCTTCCTATCCCATAGGAAGTAGAGAGATAGCACTGAAAACATGGACAAAATGTTTTACACAACTTATAGATGCAGATAAGAATTAAGTGAAAACTCAATAATGCCTTTTATTTAAGAAGAGTTTAAGTTCAATACAAGATATATGCCCTATACATTCTATCCTCTATGGCATCTGAGGGCATAATCCTAACAATCTCCCACATGCACTCAATGCTACTCATTGTGGTATCTAATACCCATCCTTTCTAGGTGTTGGTCCAAAACAGCCTGAGGTAGTGGTTTGGTGAACGGGTCAACTATATTATCAGCTGAAGCTATTTTCTGCACTGTTATCTTTCCTTTGCCAACGATCTCCCTGATGATGTGAAATCTTCTCTCAATATGTTTGGACTTGTTATGAGACCTCGGTTCCTTGGCTTGCGCTATCACTCCATTGTTATCACAATAAAGTGGCAACAGGAGCTAAGCACTAGGGACCGTTCCAAGTTCTCCAAGAAACTTCCTCATCCAAACAGATTCTTTCGCTGCCTCTGAGGCTGCTACATACTCTGCTTCAGTGATAGAATCAGCGGTTGTGCTTTGCTTGGAGCTCTTCCAAGACACCGCTCCACCATTGAGAGTAAAAACAAACCCTGAAGTGGATTTTCGGTCATCAACATCAGACTGAAAGTCTGAATCAGAATAACCTTCCATCTTCAGGTCTCCACCCCCATAGATGAGAATCATATCCTTAGTTCTTTTCAGATACTTTAGGATATTCTTCAAAGCTATCCAATGTTCCTTTCCCGGGTTTACCTGAAATCGACTCACCACGCTCAAAGCATAGGCAATGTCGGGTCTAGTACACAGCATTGCATACATCAGGCTACCAACTGCAGAAGCATAGGGTACATTACTCCTCTCTTATCTATCTTCCTCACTTTGAGGACACATAGACTTGGATAAGTGTACTCCATGCCTCATGGGAAGAAACCCTTTCTTAGAGTTGTCCATCCTAAACCTCTTGAGGACCTTTTCTAAGTAAAGGGCTTAAGAGAGGCCTATCATTCTATTCATTTTATCCCTGTAGATACGAATTCCTAGAATATATGTGGCTTCTCCCAAGTCTTTCATGGAAAACGTACTCGAAAGCCATTTCTTGACAGTGGTGAGCATTCCTACGTCATTTCCTATAAGTAGAATGTCATCCACATATACTACTAAGAACGAGAGTTTGCTCCCACTAGTTTTATTGTAGACACATGGTTCATCTTCGTTCTTGATGAAGCCATATCCCTTAACTTCTTCATCAAAACGGAGATTCCAGCTTCTAGATGCTTGCTTGAGACCATAAATGGACCTCTCAAGTTTACATACTTTATGGATATCGGACTCGGACACAAAACCCTTTGGTTGTTCCATATAGATATACTCCTCGAGGAATTCATTTAGAAAGGCCGTTTTGACATCCATTTGCCATATCTCATAATCTAAGTATGAAGCTATGGATAACAGAATTCGTATGGACTTTATCATAGCCACAGGCGAAAAGGTTTCTTGATAGTCAATTCCTTCTCTTTGACTATACCCTTTCGCTACAAGCCTGGCTTTAAAGGTGTCAACCTTGCCATCGCTACCTATCTTTCTTTTGTAGATCCACTTACATCCTATAGGTTTTATACCTTCAGGACGATCTACCAAAGTCTAGACATGGTTCGATTGCATAGAGTCCATTTCTGTTTCCATGGCTTCTCTCCATCTCGAAGCGTCGACATCCACCATCGCTTGATCATAGGTACAAGGATCATCTTCGACATGACCTTCTTGTACTACAGTGTGAAGCTCTCGCTCCCCCTGCAGTAGATACCCATACCTCTCAGGTTCATGCGGTATTCTACCAGATCTACGTGGTGGTTGTGTTATTATGGGTTCAGGCCTTGGTTCTTGAACAGATGTATTTGAGGGAGTTTCATTTTGTTCTTCTAGGACAATTTTCCTACCTTTGCCCCCTTCCAAGATGAACTCATCCTCAAGGAAGTGAGCTTGTAGGGCCATGATGATTCTTTGATCATCATGCAGGTAAAGGAAGAATCCCATGGAATCTTCAGGAAAACCAATGAAACGTCCCATTAGGGATCTTGCCTCCAATTTCTTCACTTTAGTCTTCTTGACACAAGCGGGGTATCCCCAAATCTTAATATGATTAAGACTCGGTTTCCTATTATTCCACATCTCATGCGGAGTTTAGGAATGGATTTGGAGGAACATCTGTTCAAAACATAAGCAGCGGTAAGGAGCGCGTATCCCCACAACAAGATGGGTAAATCAGTGTAACTAACCATGGAACTAACCATGTCCAACAGTGTTCGATTCCTTCGCTCGGCTACTCCATTCAGTTGAGGAGTTGCCGATGGTGTTAGTTGTAACATTATTCATTGTTGTCTTAGGAATTCATCAAACTCTGCACTCATATATTCTCCTCCACAATCTGATCGTAGAGTTTTTATATTTTGCCCAGTTTGATTGTAGCGCACACCGAGCACCTGGTGGCTCGCCACACCGCAACGCCAGCTCGATCCAGGATATCGTCCTTTCTCGAGTCAGCGCTAAGCGTCAGACCTATACTAATACTTCATTTGCTGAAACTAAAAATTTTCATTCCAACTAAACCAACCATACATCCTTCATCAGTCTTACATAATTCAACAACAACTCTGTCAATTACAGGTCTCCAAGCCAAAACATATACATACCCAATCATACATCCCAAAGCAGCACTTTCTCTAATAGCAATGAACTAATGCTTCCTTTACTCCTCATTTCTCCCTTCGTATCCAACACACTAAGCTTATCTGAAAAGGAAGAAAAAGGGAGGGGTGAGTCCGAATGACTCAGTGAGGTAGGTTACGGATTGCTTTACCTTTATCTTTAAAAGGAATCTGCAACAGAATATTACGGGAGGAACAAGATTACACTTATCGAGCAAATCATTGGAGAAAATAAACTATCAGAAGGATGAATATCAATCACGATACATACAACAAAACCAAAATGAATAACTCATATACTTTAGTAATCATATCATGTGATCGTGATCCGTCTCCCAACTGTCCCATACCAGCGGGAGACTTCACACCCTTTGAGAATTGCAAGTGTCAGGATTCTAGTGGTGGCTCCTACGGGTTCAAGAGGTGGGCCCCGCCGTCGTGTGGCACTTTGTCCCGTATAGCACTTAGCGCCCTTCAGTCTGCGAAACTTTCAAGTGTCAGGATTCTAGAGGTGGCTCCTACGGGTTCAAGAGGTGGCCCCCGTCGTCGCGTGGCACTTTGTGCCGCATAGCACTTAGCTCCCTTCATTCTGCCTTTTACGAGTCAAAGCTTTAATCAAGAAGAGGACATATCTCTGATGGATGCCGGACATTAGGATTCTAGTGGTGGCTCCTATGGGTTCAAGAGATGGCCCCCGCCGTCGCATGGCACTTTGTCCCGCATAGCACTTAGCTCCTTTAGCCGACGGAATGGAACCAAGGAGTACAATGGTTTCAACATGTTAAGAAAGATATTGATTTGATATTCATGCGATAAGACTCGCGGAAATTGACAACGATTAGACCGAAGAATATTTCGAGGAAAAACATATACCATAGACGTGAAAAGTATAACGTTGGGAATCACGAGATATTGAACCGATTAGAATATTTAGGAATCAACAATCATCACGAACCAATCAAGAAGATACCGATAAGACATTTGTTAAGGAAACAAGAAAATCACAAGTAGGTAAAGCAATTAAAGAGTTTTAAGGAAAAGAGAAACCCTCACTGTTACAACTCGATGTCATCGCCTTGTGTCTCGTCTAACCACAATCCATCCTGCTGTCCAAATACACCGTCATATTCTTAACTTATAATACTTTATAATCCAACCAAATACAACAAGTTGTATCATACTATCCAACCATATAGGCAATTAGGTTCAAACAAACCTCCTTACGTGCGCAATATACTTCAACAATTTTTAAAACAATCTCGGAATGAAATTCCCTTCTAAAATTTTTCAGGATATCCGAAAGGACTCTGAAAAAGTCTACATAATTTTTCCAGATTTAATTTCCTTGTGAAATTGGGGATTCAATCAACGAAACGGGACCGTCATGACAGATTTTTTTGAGAACAGACAACTTATATTCAAATATTTTTATAAAATCCCCTGTTTACGGAAAACTTCCAAAATTTATATGACGTCTCTATAACATATGTATACAGCTACTGTAAAAAATTTAGAGTAAACCAAAATTTCCAGGTACACGAAATATCTTCAAAACAGAAACAATTCTCAATTCCGCCGAACAGACTGGCAATTTTGTTCAACGATTTTTAGAAAATTCCACAAAACTTCAATACTCACCAAATTTTCCAGAGACGTTATAAACATAACCAAGATAATACAGAAAATTTAATATAATCAAATTATTGGGTTTGATCTCTGAAATACCGATTTCAATATCAAAATCAGAAGCTGAAATTTCCATACTTCTTATTTTCATGTCAAAACCAACATGCATGTCCTAGATACTTTTTAGAAACTTATTAATTTGACATTAAATTACCCAATGAAGCTTGAAATACAAATATATCCATGGGTATACAAGAATTTAGCCAGATCCTACACCTATTCACACATGCAACTATAATTTCAACCCAACATTCACAATCACATCATGCATGCCAGAATCTAACTATCAAGTCAGTAACCCATAAATAAAGTATGATTAATATATCACTATAGGTGTGAGGATTTGATACCTAACACTGAGAGAGATGAAACCCACTTCCAATCCATAGCTTGCCAAAATTTCCCCAGCAGCAGATTTTGTCTCTGTGCAAAAGGGTCACGGTTGGACGACCTTTGTGACCAATTACGAACTTCTGTGTAGAAACCAAAAAAACCGTATTCTTCCTCTATCTATTAGGAAGAAATTAAGACCAATTACACTAAATTTGGATATTGTTTGAGCCTACAAATCGAAGATCTCCCAACACTGCGCAGCCTGCGTTTTTCCCTTTTCCAGCTTTTGAAATTTTCCTATTTTGTGAGAGGAATGTTGAGGAGCTTTGAACTCCAGCTGGTTTGCTGAGTGTATATATGAAGGTGATGGTCAAAAAGGCAGTGAAAAAAAATAAAGGGAGATTAATCCTCCATGGGCCACGTTTTTAGGCCAGATGAGATGTAATTATCTAAATTTGCCACCTCCTAATCTTACTTTTTCTATTAGAGCATGAATGGTACGTGTATATATATATATGTGTGTGTGTGTGTGTGCATGTGTTTGTGCCTATGTGTATATATATATATATATATATATATGTAGTTAGTCATGATCCCATTTAACTATTAGTAATCAATTGATGAAGATGAATATATATAGATATATATATATACACCTTAAATGATATAATGCATCAACTATTCCACCATGAGGTGTAAATACTACTAACCTATTTCACATATAGATTTAATAATAGTTATTAAGCACGTAGTAATATATTTTTGGTCGAACACAAATCGCTAAAATGGAATAAATTACGAAATCTAATTAGCGGAAATTATAATGTTTACCTTCGCTTCTACGAAATGAGGGACCGAGAATATTGGGTGTTACAACTCCCCTCTCCTTAAGAGAATTTGGTCCCCAAATTCTGAGAGGTCCCAAAGATATACAGGTATCTTTTTCTCATGTCATCTTCTCGCTCCCACGTTGCTTCTTCAACCTGATGGTTTCTCCACAATACCTTGACTAAGGGTATTTTGCGAGATTGTAATTTTTGATATTTGTAGTCCAGTATACGTATCGGTATCTCTTCATACGACAAATTGGGTTCTAGTTGCAATTCCTCATGAGATATCACATGC
Source organism: Buddleja alternifolia (assembly GCA_019426215.1). Taxonomy (NCBI): domain Eukaryota; kingdom Viridiplantae; phylum Streptophyta; class Magnoliopsida; order Lamiales; family Scrophulariaceae; genus Buddleja; species Buddleja alternifolia. The sequence continues at coordinate 27,335,548 of CM033393.1, read as the reverse complement.
GATGGATCAGGATGGTACTTCTTAAGTTGTGATACATGGAACACATTATGAATATGGTAAATATTGTCAGGTAGTTCGACTTCATACGCTACTACCCCAATATGCTTCAAGATCTGGGATGGTCCTATATATCGAGGTTGAAGGTGGCCCCCTTTTCCTATCCTCCTAACACCTTTTCGTGGTGATACTTTAATAAAAAACTTGGTCCCCAACTTGAAATTCTAAGTCCTTGCGTCATGTGTCGGCATAGCACTTTTGACGACTCTAAGCTGCACTCATTCATTGTTTGATGATTTGAACTTTGTGAATGGCTTCTTGTATCATTTCCACCCGCAAGGCCCTTTTTCGTCTATCCCACGATGGGCTCTCCAATCATCTAAATCCCAATAGAGCGGGGATCGACATTTCTGCCCATAAAGTACTTCGTAGGGTGCCATTTGGATGGTGGCTTGGTAACTGTTGTTTATAGGCAAGTTCTACTAATGGAAGGTGTGTATCCCAATACCCTCCAAAGTCTAGGACCCAAGTCCTTAACATATCTTCACTTATCCTTATCACTCTTTCTGATTGTCCATCGGTCTGCGGGTAAAAGGTGGTACTAAAGTTCAACTTTTACCTAGGTCTTCTTGAAACCGTCTTCACAGTCTACATGTAAACTTGAGATCTCTGTCAGAGATGATGCTAACCTGTATCCCATGAAGTCGGATAATTTCCTCATTCCCGTGTAGCATCTCCAAGTCGTGGTTGCTCGAGGAGTTAAGACTTGTCTTTCTTATTTGATCGAAGTTATTGCACCTAATTCATTTTACGAATGGGTTCCTATTGGAATGACATGTTTCATCTCAAATAAAGATCGCGTCGGTACATGATGTGCGTTGAGTCCAAGTGATATTTCTATAATTGAATCTTACGATAGACCTGATAAGCGGGAAGAAAAATTCACTGAAACATTTGTACTTCTAAAACACTCGTACGATACACTTTGATTGTTGAAATGGTTCTTTGACAACGCAATTGAACCTTCCTGGTTTCAATCTTCTTGGAAAGTCTTCTATATAAGGTGTTGACGAAGGCTTGGATTCTTGATCACTTCATACTTGTTTACGTAGATCTTCTAAGTTCTATCCATTTTTAGATTCTATGAGTGATGCTCCTACCCTTTTCTAGTGTCATTGACCGTCGATGCTTGTAGGGCTCTATGAAGATCCTTGTACGATGATCCTTTACATGTGTTAGAATCTAAATAGAACAACACTCGGTATTTCTATCAATATGGTGCGCGCAGCTGTATGAATCTTGCTTCGTGAATGTCGTTATAGATCCCTATATCATGCTTCCGCTGCGCCACTCTATAGTCTCGACGTTGTTTGTTGTTAAAAAAAAAATATCGAACATAATGACTTTATAAACGGGCTCAAACTCTCGAGTTTGATGCATTTCTCTAGGTTTGAAGTTATAAGATTTAGTGATTCTATGAAAAAACTTTATGGTTAAGAATCACTCTCGACAGTCGGCTATGGTGGAATTTGAAGGTAATCAAAATCATAAGGAATAGTTAGGTCAAATTACTGAAAGATATACAAGATATTGTTAGCTCATGAACAAGGGTGAACAATCTAACCAAGACTTTTGAATGTCCACTTGAGGTAGTTAGAATATATGTGTCTCTAGTCAAAAAGTAAAATGTTCAAGGATTTCAAGATATTGAACGAGATGACAAGGTGGCTCAGAAAGAGAGATGACCGAGGAATAAGTATGAGGTATTCAAAGAGGTTAAATATTAAATAAAAATTTATTATCCAAACGAAAGAGATGGAATACAAAGAAGTTTCACAACAATCAAATCAAGTTTTAAAGCTTTCATGAATATAAGTCAGTAATGACAAAGGGGTTCATCAATAAGAATCATCTGAAACAATGTATAGTTTGTAAGGAAAATGAAGGAAGAATCTCATTTGATAATGGATTTCAAACATTAAATAGTCAAAAGCCAAATTCCAAGACTAAAGCTATCAAATTTTTTTTTTTTTGGATTATGAATAAAATATATTGCAACAGGCATGGACGGCTAAAAAGAGCGATATACAATGATTTGTGGTTTAGGAATATACATTGGAGCTCAATGATTGTTATAACGTTCGTCAATAATAGTGGGATGCAATATGGTATAATAGAAGCTGGCGTAATAGACATTCTTACTATGATCACTGAAAGATGGTGAGTGAAATTACAGGTCGAAGGATAATTTGAAATGTTAAAATGAGATCGAATATAAGAAGATTTACACAGAGAGGTAAAGTTTGAACTGTACAATTGCGTTTTGAATAAACAACTAGAATCGTTGAATACTGAAGGACTGGGATAGAAATATTAGGATAAAAGAGAGTAATGGTAGGTACCAGGAGGAGTTGAAAACGTAGTGATGCAATTACCATGATATGCACAAACAATTGGAATATGTATCAAAGAAAGGAGGTCCAAGCGGAGTTTATTCAACAAGAGTTGTAGATAGAAGCTAAATATTTCTCAGAAAAACAAGTAGAAAGATTGAATTTCACAATAAAATGATTCGATTAAAAGTAAAGATTGGTAATGAATAGGCATTTCAAAGTGGCAAAAAAAAAATACCGGCTTCAAAAGACGAAAAATAGGATTCTTAACTTAGGGTCAGCGATCCTTAGACACCCAAAGGAAGCACTGCACATAGAGTTTTGAAGGAAGTTCAAACTTGAATAGGAGAGTCTTCAAATATATACAATGACATTTGGTATCCAAAAATAGAAATTATAATCAAGTTTACGGCTTGAGGGGTGACCAAGGGCAAAAGAAAATAGTCAACGATTAGGAGTTTCAGGGCTAAAGATAATACAAACGTGAGAGCAGGATCATTAAGAATAAATGAATAAACAGAAGGTATTGACATAAAAATGGATTAATAGGATTCAAACATTAAGCATGACAAGGTTTTGAGATAGATGATGATTACTCTGGACATCAAAATGCTTCAAATGTTGATGATAACAAGACGGAATCAAGTTTTATAACGGATACAACAAGATTAGGGCTTGGAACACTGTTAAGGCAATTTCCATGAGTAAAAGTCTCAAGACTGGCAAGTATCGAAAATGGAGAACTTAACTAGGTTCGAGGGATATGAGCTTACTTGCTCCAATTTTCAGTTACCGTTAACCAACTCATCCCTTAAAAGGTCTAACCTCTCAGAGCAAGTAAAAAAAAAACATTACCATTATTCCTTCTCCTATTGATATATCTAATCTTGTCACCCATCTAATACATCTTCAAAACTCATCTCCTAAGCTCAACCAATCACAACTCCATGCCAAAGTCCAAAGATCTTATCCAAGTATAGCTCAGGTACTAACCCAAGCTCTGATACGACCAACTGTAGCGCCCACCGAGCACCTGGTGGCTCGCCACACCGCAACGCCAGCTCGATCCAGGATATCGTCCTTTCTCGAGTCAGCGCTAAGCGTCAGACCTATACTAATACTTCATTTGCTGAAACTAAAAATTTTCATTCCAACTAAACCAACCATACATCCTTCATCAGTCTTACATAATTCAACAACAACTCTGTCAATTACAGGTCTCCAAACCAAAACATATACATACCCAATCATACATCCCAAAGCAGCACTTTCTCTAATAGCAATGAACTAATGCTTCCTTTACTCCTCATTTCTCCCTTCGTATCCAACACACTAAGCTTATCTGAAAAGGAAGAAAAAGGGAGGGGTGAGTCCGAATGACTCAGTGAGGTAGGTTACGGATTGCTTTACCTTTATCTTTAAAAGAAATCTGCAACGGAATATCACGGGAGGAACAAGATTACACTTATCGAGCAAATCATTGGAGAAAATAAACTATCAGAAGGATGAATATCAATCACGATACATACAACAAAACCAAAATGAATAACTCATATACTTTAGTAATCATATCATGTGATCGTGATCCGTCTCCCAACTGTCCCATACCAGCGGGAGACTTCACACCCTTTGAGAATTGCACGTGTCAGGATTCTAGTGGTGGCTCCTACGGGTTCAAGAGGTGGCCCCCGCTGTCGCGTGGCACTTTGTCCCGTATAGCACTTAGCTCCCTTCAGTCTGCGAAACTTCCAAGTGTCAGGATTCTAGAGGTGGCCCCCGTCGTCGCGTGGCACTTTGTCCCGCATAGCACTTAGCTCCCTTCACTCTGCTTTTTACGAGTCAAAGCTTTAATCAAGAAGAGGACATATCGCTGATGGATGCCGGACATTAGGATTTTAGTGGTGGCTCCTACGGGTTCAAGAGGTGGCCCCGGCCGTCGCGTGGCACTTTGTCCCGCATAGCACTTAGCTCCTTTAGCCGACGCAATGGAACCAAGGAGTACAATGGTTTCAACATGTTAAGAAAGATATTGATTTGATATTCATGCGATAAGACTCGCGGAAATTGACAACAATTAGACCGAAGAATATTTCGAGGAAAAACATATACCATAGACGTGAAAAGGATAACGTTGGGAATCACGAGATATTGAACCGATCAGAATATTTAGAAATCAACAATCATCACGAACCAATCAAGAAGATACCGATAAGACATTTGTTAAGGAAACAAGAAAATCACAAGTAGGTAAAGCAATTAAATAGTTTTAAGGAAAAGAGAAACCCTCACTGTTACAACTCGATGTCATCGCCTTGTGTCTCGTCTAACCACATCCATCATGCTGTCCAAATACACCGTCATATTCTTAACTTATAATACTTTATAATCCAACCAAATACAACAAGTTGTATCATACTATCCAACCATATAGGCAATTAGATTCAAACAAACCTCCTTACGTGCGCAATATACTTCAACAATTTTTAAAACAATCTCGGAATGAAATTCCCTTCTAAATTTTTTCAGGATATCCGAAAGGAAGCTGAAAAAGTCTACATAATTTTTCCAGATTTAATTTCCTTGTGAAATTGGGGATTCAATCAACGAAACGGGACCGTCCTGACAGATTTTTTTGAGAACAGACAGCTTATATTCAAATATTTTTATAAAATCCCCTGTTTACGGAAAACTTCCAAACTTTATATGACGTCTCTATAACATATGTATACAGCTACTGTCAAAATTTTAGAGTAAACCAAAATTTCCAGGTACACGAAATATCTTCAAAACAGAAACAATTCTCAATTCCGCCGAACAGACTGGCAATTTTGTTCAACGATTTTTAGAAAATTCCACAAAACTCCAATACTCACCAAATTTTCCAGAGACGTTATAAACATAACCAAGATAATACAGAAAATTTAATATAATCAAATTATTGGGTTTGATCTCTGAAATACCGATTTCAATATCAAAATCAGAAGCTGAAATTTCCATACTTCTTATTTTCATGTCAAAACCAACATGCATGTCCTAGATACTTTTTAGAAACTTATTAATTTGACATTAAATTACCCAATGAAGCTTGAAATACAAATATATCCATGGGTATACAAGAATTTAGCCAGATCCTACACCTATTCACACATGCAACTATAATTTCAACCCAACATTCACAATCACATCATGCATGCAAGAATCTAACTATCAAGTCAGTAACCCATCAATAAAGTATGATTAATATATCACTATAGGTGTGAGGATTTGATACCTAACGCTGAGAGAGATGAAACCCACTTCCAATCCATAGCTTGCCAAAATTTCCCCAGCAGCAGATTTTGTCTCTGTGCAAAAGGGTCACTGTTGGACGACCTTTGTGACCAATTACGAACTTCTATGTAGAAACCAAAAAAACCGTATTCTTCCTCTATCTCTTAGGAAGAAATTAAGACCAATTACACTAACTTTGGATATTGTTTGAGCCTACAAATCGAAGATCTCCCAACACTGCGCAGCCTGCGTTTTTCCCTTTTCCAGCTTTTGAAATTTTCCTATTTTGTGAGAGGAATGTTGAGGAGCTTTGAACTCCAGCTGGTTTGCTGAGTGTATATATGAAGGTGATGGTCAAAAAGGTAGTGAAAAAAAATAAAGGGAGATTAATCCTCCATGGGCCACGTTTTTAGGCCAGATGAGATGTAATTATCTAAATTTGCCACCTCCTAATCTTACTTTTTCTATTAGAGCATGAATGGTACGTGTATATATATATATGTGTGTGTGTTTGTGTGTGTGCATGTGTTTGTGCCTATGTATATATATATATATATATATATGTAGTTAGTCATGATCCCATTTAACTATTAGTAATCCATTGATGAAGATGAATATATATAGATATATATATATATACACCTTAAATGATATAATGCATCAACTATTCCACCATGAGGTGTAAATACTACTAACCTATTTTACATATAGATTTAATAATAGTTATTAAGCAAGTAGTAATGTATTTTTGGTCGAACACAAATCGCTAAAATAGAATAAATTACGAAATCTAATTAGCGGTAATTATAATGTTTACCTTCGCTTCTACGAAATGAGGGACCGAGAATATTGGGTGTTACATTGATTTTCTACTAAGGCCTTGAACTCTTTGAATCGTTCAAAGGATTCAGACTTTTGCTTCATCAGATACACTAAACCAAACTTAAATGGTCGTCAGTCAAAGTGATGAAGTAGTAGAAACCTCCACGAGCCATTTCTCCAAATGGTCCTCAGACGTCAGTATGCACTAATCCTAAGACTTGTGTAGCCCTTTCAAAAGTCCCTGTTGGTCCCAAGTGGCATACGAAAGGGTCTAGAAGGGGGGGGGGGTTGAATAGACCCTGAAGTCTTTTTCGACTTCAAAAAGTTTCGTACTAAAAGATTTTTGGACGCTTAAAAAGATAGATGCTTGAAGTGTGTAACGCTTAACTTAAGCGTTCACTTAAAAATATTGGCGCTTTGGCGAAGCGTACAATGAAGACTGTTTTTAGGAAGATAACTCAAACTTCAAGATTTGAATACTTTGACCAAGTAGGTTAAGCGTTCAGTTCTTTAATCAGTGTTAGCACAGCGGAATGATTTTTGGAGTCTTCTCTTTGGAAGCTTTAGCGTCACAAGAGGTTTCTTAGTTGCTTAGCTTTTGATTGTGTTTTACTTAATCAATTTATGCAATGATATGATAGATAAAAGAATTAACTGAAAAGTAAGTGACATAATATTTGTAAGGTTTGTTAGGTGGTGTAATCCCAACTACGTCCTTCTTCTCCTCGAACACTTGGAGGCAATCCACTAAGATGATTCTCAAAGAATCACACAGAATCTTCTACAAATTAGGGAGAGATGGATGTCGATAACTTGAGCTCCTTGATCACACAGATTTCTGCTCCAAATCACTTCAATCCCCTTGCTTCTTTCACCCAGAAATAATGCAAGTATCCAACTTCGACTTCACACAGATCGCGAGGCTTGGATAGGGGTTTTTCTAAAAGGGTTTGTTTGATTTTGATGAAGTTCAAACAACTGGAATATCTCAGTAGTAGTGTAGTTTCTTCAAAAAGAATGTTTGAGATATTGGGTTGACTGTCTCAGGATTTGATGAAAAGCAAAGAGCATATTTTCTTGAGTATTCTGCCTTTTCTGAGAGTTTAAGGAATGAGACTTTAATGCAACAGCAATTTGGCTTGATAATTGTTCTATGTTTGGCTTGTTGTTGAAGTTCTATTTATAGGCTTTCTTGGAGAAAGTGTCCGTTTGACACATGCAAGGGCGTGTGTCTCTCACTTTCGCGAGTGAACAACTTTTGTCCTTTTTCCTGAAAATCTGCTGCACAAAAGTTGGTGCTGCAGTCTTTGAATTGTTGACAGTCCAATGGGGTGGCTTCTCCGTACGTCTGAAAGTGCTTATCACATTTAATGCCCTTATCAGCATTTAATGCATTTGAATTAAATGCACGTTGGCATTTAATGCACTGAGAATATTTGCATTAAACTCCTTTCGATCTGACGCTTCAGGAGAATGTTTGTCATTTGATAGACGTTTCATTCATGAAATGAAAGTTCCATTTAATCTGGAGGACTATTTAATGTTTAGACGCTTGGAAAAGTCTTCAGACTTTATTTAGAAGTGTAGACGCTTGAAACTTCAGTCTTCGTTACTTGACACCTCACTCAGAACATGTCAGGCGCTTAGAGTGAACTTCTTCAAACTTCATTCACTATTGATTTCTTGGACGCTTGGAGTCTTCAGATTTCGCAATCTTGATAAGCTCACTCAGAAAGTATCAAACGCTTAATCTAACCGACTTCTTGATCTAAGAATGTCAAAAGTAAAAGATAAAATAAAGCCTATACATTTCTAATGTTCAAATGCTTATACAAGTATCTATGAAATTTAAGCATACATAACTTTGGGGTCTAACAAGATTCCTAATTGTCATCATCAAAACATCTAACATGAAATTCCTAACAATTTCCCCCTTTTTGATGATGGCAATACTTACTCTTTTATAGTTCAAGAGTTAGATAGCCAAAAATAAAGTTAGCTTTGATTAGATAACGTTAGTTAAAGTTAGTTACGCTTCAACGAGATGTTTCAGCAAAAAAAAAATGCATTTATATATATCAGTGATTACAAGCATTTTTACAACTGAACAAATAAAGATATAAGAGACAAGAATATAGATAATGTAAATCAAAAGCTTTAATGTCTTGGTCTAACTTTGTATCGCTTGGGCATTTCAGCTCGGATAGCTTCAGTCAAATTGTCTTTCATGGTCATCATTGCTTCATGATCTTTGTTGATTATAAGTTTATTTTCTTCTTTCTGTCTCTTCTTGAAAGCAGTAAAATGATTGTCCCAATCAGTTGGGTCAATACCCATATACCTTAGGCAAATTTGAAAAACTTGGATAAAGTCAGTCATCTTCCTCTCTTCAGCTAAGATTCTTGGATCTGTAGGTTCTGGAATGGATGGTCTTTGAAGAGGGATGTCAAACTGTTCAAGCAGTGCTCTTGTAGGTATTGGTAGATTTGGATATAAAGCTCTTGGAGGTTCCTTCAGTGTACTACTAGGCGCTCCAGAGGTGCTTACTTTCAAAGCAGTTATCCAAGATGGGAGACTAAGCGCAAAAGAAAAAACTTGACGCTTAGGAGACGGAGGCTCTTCTCTTGAAGGAGACGCTTTCCTCTTTTCTCCTTTCTTCTTCTCTTCCCCCTTATTGCCATCATCAGTCTTTAGGAAATGATCTGTGAGTAAGCTGACCTGATGAGCAATCTGAGACATAGAATCTGTGATGTCGTCTAGACGCTTGTCGAAGTGTTCCTACAAGGCGAGAAGCTTGGCGCTGGTAGCAGCATTCAGAGAAGTCTCAAGGGTTTGTAGGCGCTTTTCAAGCTCTTCTTTCATAGCAAGTTGGTTTGCTTGAGTGGCATCATGCATTTCTTGAAAGTCTAGTTTGCACTCACCAACAGCCGCTTGAGCTGAACTACGCATATGAGCGATTTGAGCGCTCATAACGTGAGTCTCAATCTTTGCCAAATCGTCTTTAATCCAGTGAAGAGATTCTTCGTTCTGAGTAGCATGAGCACTGATACTCTCCAAAACGAATTTGAGCAAAGGACCAAAAGATTGACTGTCATCTAGATGAACCGCTTGAGGAGCCGATCGCTTGAACCTTGATGAGTGTTTGAGAGAGTCAATGGGAACTTGATATGCGGGATCAAAGACAGTACCTCGAATGTCAAGAGAAAGATCCTCAGCAACATCATCAGTAACTGGTTCAGGAGCGTCAGGAATATCCTCTGGTTGAGACGCTTGAACGAGTTCTTCAGCAGACACTGGAATACTTGTAACTGCAGACGTGAACGCTTCAACTGACTTAGCAGGCGCTTCCTCAAGCGCTGACTCGGGTTGACGAAGGTCATAAAATTGGAAGTTCTAGTTTGCTAAATCGGCATAAGAGGTGGACGAGGCTTCTAAAAGTTCAATGAGTCTGGTTTGAGATATACAAGTACCGGAAATGAATGTGCGAAGGGGACTATCAATGGCCCTGATGTGCATTAGACCAATGATATCTTGCACATGGTTCGGAAAGATTTTGGACGGCGCTTGTCAGATGGAAAAGATTGAATCTAGGCAGTAATGTCTGGAAAATCCAATCAAGCAGTCTAAGGGAAGAGACGCAAGACGCTGATTCTCAGGTACACAATCGGCATAGTACGCTTCTAAGTATGGATATATCGCTTGAGCCAGCTCTTGATTCCTTTCAAGCAGGGAGAGGACAAACTCATAATGACCGATTACCTCGCTGCGGATAGAAGGGAGCAGTGGATATCCTTAAAATGAATTGATTACTGAGTCGTTCCAAGATCTGAGATTGGCAGTGAAGATTTTATCGAACAGAGATACGGGAGTCAATATCTTCACCATCAGATTGAAATTCTCCTCGCAGTGGCTTGGAGCAAAATTTAAGCACGATACAGAAGAGGTACCACTAGAAGATGCTTGAGCGTTGAACAGAAGAGGAGAAGTGGATAATCTGTGAGGCTCTTGACACAGACACTGCTCAATCTAACGATTGGGAGCTTTAGAACAGGTCCAACTCTCTGTTGACGCTTCTTGAAGCAATACTTGGCGAACTGACGCTTCTTGTCATGCATGCCTATGCCAAAAAGATGGGGAGCTTGGACTAACTCTGAGAAAGAATATTTGTTGCCCATATACGCTTCAACCCAATTAACTTCATTCATGCAGTAGTCTGTTCCCACATTGACCATAGCACGAATGCCTTCATGATGAATATCTCTGATAGATTCAAAGCGATATCTATCAGGCTAGTAGTTGGCATTCCAGACACTGTCAAAAAATGCATCGGCTTTAGTCTGAATCAAATCTGTCAAAGATTCGAGACGCTCACCGGCATGAACTACTTTATTCTTCCATAGGCGAAGTGGATTGACTGAAGACATATTTTCAGCACTATGAGCAGTCTGAGGGAAGTGTGTATAGCCTTCTCTGTTCAAGACGGACTCTGATGGGTTGAGAAAGCTCGGACGAAGAGGCTCATACACACGAATGCTGTAATCCCTTAAAGCGAAACTGGTTGGTTTGTTGTGGCCATAATCTAGATAATAGGCCAGATCCACGTCACATCTAGGTGTTCTTCCTCCTTGCCTGTCTTGTTGAAGAATAACGGAAGATGGTATTTGGCCAGGGGTCTTTCCAAGTTGAGTGGCCAAATAATACTTCCATGGAGCAGCGTTAAATACTGTATCCCTGATTTGACGGTCAGTATTAATCAGCAGGGCAATGCCATTTTCAGCAGCAATGTATCGTTCTTCATTGTATCCTGCAGAAATGAAATCTTCTTCGAGCGCTGGGGGCATATAGCTGATTGAATGATCAATCATCTTCAACGTGTCGAGTTTGAAGAAGTGTCTAGGCACTGGAACGTCTTCAGCAACACTCTGACCTTCTGAGTGTGTCTCTGTTATAGCCTGAACAGGGATGGAAGTCTGAACCTCTGTAGTAGCAGGTTCCTCAGCTTCAATTGTAGTAACTTCTGCGGCAACATTTTTAGCGATAGTGACAACTTCTGTCATATCAACATCTAGGAGGAAATCTGGTGACGCTTTAACAGCGGCTGGAACTAAAGTTGTAATACAAGAACTATCCTCTATAAGAGCAGGATCTTCTACGGATGTAGGGATAGAAATGCTGTGGGAAGAAATAAACTTACCCTGAGAACTTGTCTCAACAGCAACACTTTGAGCGCTTGGCTCAACAGCAACTTGAGCGCTTGGCTCAGCAGTCTCAGGCTCTTCAGGAATAGAAGCAACTCGACGCTTGCTAGTCCTGGAACGCTTGAATAATTTCTTCACGTTGACTCCTTCAACGAGCTTAAGCGTTGGAGCGGGAGGATCAGCAGCTGGTTCTTCAAAGTCTATTTGTTTGATAATCCCTTCCAGCTTCCTCCTCTTGAGAGGTAACTTGTCCTTGGCATCCTCATCGGTTTCCTCATCGTCCTTTTGAGGAGAAGGAACAAATTGAACCTTGGGCTTTCTGGGAGCCCTCTTCTTCGTTGCAGCCGGACGCTTCACGGTTTTTTCTGGAATTAGAAGCTCAGCTTCCTCATCGGACGCTTGGCGTACTTCCAGACGCTCAAAAAGTGGTTTAGCAGCACCACCAATTTTTAGAGGATTGAACAGATTATTCAGAATCCTTTTTCCAAACAACTTGGACTTATTTAACGGAAGTTCAGACGAGTATACACACTGTGATTTGTACAGCATATCACTTAGAATAAGTCCATAAGGTTTATTCGAGGCGCTTAGACTGTCCCGAAACCTTCCAAAAATGTACTCACTCCAGTTGATTTTGATGTTGAAGGTTCATTTGGAAGATTGAAGTTCTTGGCAATGGTGGAAGCAGACAAGATAAATTCCTTGGGAGGCTCCTTCTTGGATAGAGGAATTAGACAGGAGATAGACTTCTTGTCCTCTGAAAGTTTAGCAGTCTTCCAAAAGGTATCGACTTCAGTAGGAAACATATATGAGTATTGGGTCAAGAACGATTTGACCTCAGCCTTGACGACCATGTCCATCATGTCCGTTAGGTTGATCTGAGGTTGTTCATAGAGAAATTTCCAGTCGACAACAAGACTTTCAGTCACCTTGATGGTAAGTTCAGCAGAAGTAGACGAAGATTTCTTTGGTGCCATTTTTAGTGAAAAAGATGAACTGAGATTTTCTTTTGCTTTGAGAGAGAGTGAATAAGTTTTGCAGATATGTTTGAGTAAAAGTGAATTGTCTTTCAGCAGAAATTGTGTTTTAAATGACACAGTAAAGAATTTTTGAAACTTGTGTTCTCTAGTTTCTGTAGGATTTAGACACGTGTAACGATTGTTGAATCTCAGCCATAAATTCATTAACTGCGGACGCGAGTTTTGTGTAATAGAGAGAAGTTACATTTGGTAATTCTCATATATAAAGATTTGACATCCGAGTTAAAATTTTAAAAACGTTTGGCATTTTCAGAGTGTAACGCACGCGCCTGTTTGTACACTGACACATACACAAACACGTGCTATCTCTGAACAGTCATTTTGAAAAAGAAACTTTTGATTACCCGCCAGTTTGATGTGAAAGAAGCGTGCGAGTAGAGTACAAAATAGACTTTTGAGTCTACCCACTACTTCGAAAGAAGTTTGGAAACTTTATGCATGGCTTGTAAAGAAAATATTTTTATATTAAGAGTTGATTGGACTTGATTCAACGCTTAACTGATACCATTGGTTGGTATTCATTTTAACTGTTGTAATATAGACGCTTAAAGTCAAAGTCCTTTTTTTTTTATGTTTGAGCGTCCAATATTTTATGCAAAAATAATACTGAGCGTTGATGATCATGCATCTGAAAATTTTGATCATTGAGGCTTACAGTTATGTTCAAGTACAATTTTAAGGTTCCCCCTAAATTTGATAACTTGTGCCATTTGTTTTGTTTTTCAAAGAATGCATTTAGACATAAATCAAGTGGATTCCCCCTAAATTATATGTCTAATAAAGTATGATGCTTGATGATTAAGCGTTTAAATCAATCATACCTAGTTCACTTCTCAAAGTGAGAAAACGTTGTTCGTTGAGTGCTTTGGTGAAGATATCTGCCAATTGTTTGTCAGTTCCAATGAAGTGCATGGAGATATCTTTCTTTTGAACGTGGTCACGAAGGAAATGGTATCTAATGTCAATGTGTTTGGTTCTGGAATGAAGAACAGGATTTTGAGTCATGGCTAGAGCGCTTTGGTTATCACAATGAATGGGGGTTGGACCTAGGATTATTCCATAGTCTCTAAGTTGTTGCCTCATCCATAATACTTATGCACCACAACTTCTTGCGGCTACATACTCAGCTTCGGATGTGGAGGTAGCTATGGATTGTTGTTTCTTGCTATGCCATTAGTGAAACTAACCTATCACCTAGAAATTGACAAGTACCACTAGTGCTTTTATGATCTATTTTGCAACCTGCAAAATCTGCATCTGAGTAACCAATTAGTTCAAAAGGAGAATCCCTAGGATACCATAAGACCACATTCTGTGTGCCTTTTAGGTATTTAAGGATCTTCTTGGTAGCAATTAAGTGTGACTCTTTAGGATCAGCTTGAAATCGTGCACACATGCATACCGAAAACATAATATCAGGTCTACTGGCAGTAAGATAAAGAAGTGAACCGATGATACCTCTATAATTAGTAATATCAACTTTCTTTCCACTTTCATCTTTATCTAACTTAAGCGTTTGGCTCATTGGAATTTTTAAATATGATGCATTTTCCATACCAAATTTCTTAATTGATAAGAGGCATTTTTACGTGTTTTTAAGCCCCTTTGCGTTTATGTTTTAGGTTCATTTATCGCTTAATCCTTGCTACATGTGCGTTTAATTCGTGCATTAAGTGATTCCAGGTCTTAAATGGATACAATCGAAGAACGGGATGAAAAACGACGTATAAAACAAGTTCAGTCCAATTTGCTTCTGTTGTCCACGCCCAGGCGCCAGTATTACCACGCCTAGGCGCCGGAAAAGATGCAAATAACGTCAACATTCTGCTTTCCGCGCCTAGGCGCCGTTCTGTCCACGCCTGGGCGCCGTATCTGCACCAGTTTCCACGTTCGAGCGATATTTTCTTATTTTTAGAGACCGAATTGGATGAAGTTTCCTTCTACAAAGTTGTAGAACTATGTGTTAGATTCAAATGAGGACTTGAATCATCCAAATCGGAGTTTTGTGGAGAGAGTTATGAAGGAAATACAATTACTGCGCCAGACAGAGGCAAATACTCCCAACATTCTGCTGACGGCGCCCGAGCGCCATAATTCCCGCGCCTAGGCGTGACCACACCCGGGTTTTGATTCCTTTAAGCCAAAAGTTCATTATTTGAGGGTGGGATGGAATATTTAAAAGGAAGAGGTCAGCACATGTGAGGAGGAGGAAGGAGACACACATGAGGGAGCCCATCATTTCTTGTCCAAAAGGGGGCATCTTCTTCTTCACACTTGGACCGATCACTTTGGGGGGGGAGAAAAAGCCATCATTCACTCTTCACCCATCATCATTCATCACCATTCTTCATCATTTTTGAAGATTGCAAAGAAGGGGGATTGAGCTAGAGATTGAAGCTACAAGCAAGGATTCATCATCATTCAAGACTTAGGGAGTTTCTTTTGCATTTCATTTACATGTTTTTGTTAATAACTATGTATATGATTGTTTTAGACTTTCTTGAGCTATTAAATATAGGCTAATATTGTAGAACTAAGGCCATGTGAAGGCCAAATTTATGAATCAATATATGTGAAGTTGCTCTTTGTATTAATTCTCCTATTGCTTTGTGTGTTAATGCTATGCTTTTATTCCAATCATATGTTTGATCACCATATGCTTGCTATCTTGCCTAATCTAGTTGTTCGAGAGAAAATAGATTAGGGTGCAAGAGAATTAACACATCATCCGAAACAAATGAGGGATTGCCCTAGAAATAGGTAAAGATTCCCGGGTGTTGTTAGCCGGATTCGTTCGGGGAAGCTCTAGAACGTTAATGCGTGATTTTTGATTAGATTCTCGGATAGACATATTTAGAGAACCGTCAATTAATCATAGGATTATTATGTGCCGAGACATCGGGTAATAGTTAATTTAGGAGTTTCCACCAAAGCAATAGGAGTCTAATAATTTGAAGAGTAGCTCATATATATTGACGAGTAGATTCGGTTGTAGCATGTGCCTTAGTCGATTTTATCATTCGTGAGGTTTACTTTAATTATCTTATCTTTTATCGAAAATCATTAACTAGAATTCAAGTCCTTGTGGTTCGACAACCCGGACTTTTTGTCCACTTATTACTAAACACGTCTAGTGCACTTGCTACCAAGCACGTTAAGTATTAGCGTGTCAAGTTTTTGGCGCCGTTGCCGGGGACTTGTTTATTTTAGTTTTTGATTTTTGTTTACATTTTTCATAATTCTTAGTTTTCGTTTATTTCTTGATTTTCTTTTATTTTCGTGTTTAGTCTAATTTTGTTTCTTGTGCTTAATTGTTAGGTTCGATTTGTGGTGCATGACCCGCTCCTCAAATGAGCCTTTGCTTGATTTTGTTATTTTTATTTTGAACATGTGCTCCGGGTTTGTAGATGAGTTCGAGAGATGGCGGACAATATCTATCAACCAAATCCGAATGCACGTTTCCCGGATATGAATTTACCGAAGGATCGGGAGTGGTTACAAGGCATTCTCCAAGCTATGCAACCGCCTCCTTCTCAACCACTTCAGTCGGTCCGGGATTGTCTACCATCCAGCGTCTTTACCATACAGGAGGGATATCATTTATCCCCGACTCTGGAGGAACGAGAATGGGTTCGACAACTCCTATACGGCTTACAACTCACACTAGATGATTTGGATCAGCCGAAAAGTATGAAATTGGTACACAAAGCCATTGATGCTTTGTATGAAGGACCAATTAAGGAGGCTCTAATGATCATTGAGGAAATGAAAAATGAGAGGATTTCTATGAAGGTGTCATCGCCTCAGCGTCGCCCGCCTAACATTCAAGCGATACCCGGCCCCATTTTTATCGAAGAATTGATATCAAAGAAGCCGACGTTGAAGGAAAGGACACTCGAGCCTTTACCAGATTCTTTGGTATCTTCTTCCCTCTCCACGGGTATAGAGGTCATTAGTGCCCATGATAGTAAGTTGTCCTCTAGTGTAGGAGATGACATGGTTATTTGTGATAACTATGAGGTTTTTAAGCATCCAATTGATTCTACATTATCTTTACGCATTGATGCTTTTGATCCTTTTAGTGTTGAGCTTTTTCAGGAAAGAAGAACCAATAACCTCCTCGAGTTCTACATCACAAACTCCAAGTTTTCCATCTCGATGGGTGAAGAAAAATGGTCATCTACTTATAACTTGGAGAATAGTCCAAGTCATCATTCGGTGCAATGGGAAGAAAGAGTGATGGAAGTGGTGATGGACTATGAGAAAATATGTGAGTGGATGATTGCTTGGTCACTACTCATCGTATTTTCTATTAACACCGGGCCGAAATTCATCCCTACTTGGAGAATGAACAAGGCATTCATTCGGAAACCGCCTTAAAATAACTCGGTAAAGTCAAGCTAATGACTTTAAAAGAGCGCTTCTTGGGAGGCAACCCAAGTTTGTAAGTTTTCTTTTCTTTTTCTTTTTGCTTTTGTTTTTGTTTTGTTTAATTTGTTTCTTTTTGTTGTGTTCAAGCATGCACTTTTAGCATGTATGTGTCTTATGCTTGATGGTTTAAAGAGTTGAAGTGTTAGATATAATGCACATTTGGACCCCATGTTTAAGAGATGCGTATTGTACTCGAGAGGAGAGGAAGCTATAGGATTATGTATTGGAATTTTAAGGATGTTGTTCAATATCCTTGGTTGTAAGTGTTCTTGTACCGTTGTGTATGCTTGTCATAACAACATTGGGGACAATGTTGGATTTAAGTTTGGGGGTAGAAGAGTACTTATTTTGAACTTTGATGATGCAATCCTAATTTGTAGCTTGAGTTTGGGGGAAAGTTGTTTGCTATCATATTTATATGCTTCTTTGTTGAGAAAATCAAGTATGAAAAAAAAAAAAAAATTTAGTCCTTCCAATTGATGCATTGAAATTGATTGACTTGGAGAAATGGCATGATCTCTTGAAATAATTTGAATTTAATGGAATATATATATCTTTGAAATTGCTCGTGGAGACACTAGACTAGGATTGATTCTTTAGATGATTCGCATTGCACAATGAATCGAGGGTAGAGGAGTTGAGAGGACAACCATCTTGAGACACTTAAGGAGTTTTTCCCAGAAATATTAACTTAGATTTCTCATAAGGTTATAAGTTAAGTAGTAATTTTATATGCTAAACAATGAATTGAAAAGGTTGAATTTTGGTATGACCAAAAGTGGTCAGGCTAATACGTACCGGAGGTGATAAGTTTCATGCCTATATACTGTACTATTATGCTAATTTGAGCTAAGCTCAAGCCAAAAAGAAGTGATTTGTTTAAAAGATCTAGTTTTATTTCGTGGCCTTTGACACTCGAGTGATTAAATCCGTAGGAGTGTCTCTACACTTAATGCCCCAAAACTATCTAGTTTGGGAGTCATTGATCTAAAACTTGTTACATGGGCGTCATACAAAGCCTAATGGAATAAAACATTGCACATGATCTAGCCTTAATGAATTTAATGGAAGTTTCATACGAATTGAAAGTTGAATGTTTGACATAATGAAATTTAAATGGCTATGAGATTTTCTATGATTCTTGTGCTTTGTGTTTGATCAAAAGTTTATAGATATGGGATTAATGTCCAAAATTTGGTAAGGATGCCTCTCGACTATAATGCCTTAGATTTATTTTTCACTACACCCTAAGGAGTCTTTTCAAGTATTAGTGTCACATGAGCAAAAGTAGTTGATATGTATATATATACTTGTGAGCTTTAAAAGGTTGATTTTATGCCATTCATTCTTGTTGATTATGTTGAGATGTATTGATTTGGTTATGATTGAAAATTTACTAGATTTTGTGGGTATATCATATGCAAACCCTCACGAGACTATAACTCGTCCTTTGAGGTGACTCAAAGGTTCAAAGGCTTGTTGCATTCGCTAAATGCAACCGTTTACTCCACGAAAGTGAGTTAGGTAGTTTTCTTTTTGTTTCTCTCTTTGATTGATGTGTTTCCTTATCTTAGAAATCTTATTGCTCGAGGACGAGCAATTGATAAGTGTGGGGGTGTTGATAAGAGGC
Organism: Buddleja alternifolia; assembly: GCA_019426215.1. Taxonomy (NCBI): domain Eukaryota; kingdom Viridiplantae; phylum Streptophyta; class Magnoliopsida; order Lamiales; family Scrophulariaceae; genus Buddleja; species Buddleja alternifolia. Next base: position 27,316,767 of record CM033393.1, on the reverse strand, counting down.
ATTTTTACGTGTTTTTAAGCCCCTTTGCGTTTATGTTTTAGGTTCATTTATCGCTTAATTCTTGCTACATGTGCGTTTAATTCGTGCATTAAGTGATTTCAGGTCTTAAATGGATACAATCGAAGAACGGGATGAAAAACGACGTATAAAACAAGTTCAGGCCAATTTGCTTCTGTTGTCCACGCCCAGGCGCCAGTATTACCACGCCTAGGCGCCGGAAAAGATGCAAATAACGTCAACATTCTGCTTTCCGCGCCTAGGCGCCGTTCTGTCCACGCCTGGGCGCCGTATCTGCACCAGTTTCCACGTTCGAGCGATATTTTCTTATTTTTAGAGACCGAATTGGATGAAGTTTCCTTCTACAAAGTTGTAGAACTATGTGTTAGCTTCAAATGAGGACTTGAATCATCCAAATCGGAGTTTTTTGGAGAGAGTTATGAAGGAAATACAATTACTGCGCCAGACAGAGGCAAATACTCCCAACATTCTGCTGACGGCGCCCGAGCGCCATAATTCCCGCGCCTAGGCGTGACCACACCCGGGTTTTGATTCCTTTAAGCCAAAAGTTCATTATTTGAGGGTGGGATGGAATATTTAAAAGGAAGAGGTCAGCACATGTGAGGAGGAGGAAGGAGACACACATGAGGGAGCCCATCATTTCTTGTCCAAAAGGGGGCATCTTCTTCTTCACACTTGGACCGATCACTTTGGGGGGGAGAAAAAGCCATCATTCACTCTTCACCCATCATCATTCATCACCATTCTTCATCATTTTTGAAGATTGCAAAGAAGGGGGATTGAGCTAGAGATTGAAGCTACAAGCAAGGATTCATCATCATTCAAGACTTAGGAAGTTTCTTTTGCATTTCATTTACATGTTTTTGTTAATAACTATGTATATGATTGTTTTAGACTTTCTTGAGCTATTGAATATAGGCTAATATTGTAGAACTAAGGCCATGTGAAGGCCAAATTTATGAATCAATATATGTGAAGTTGCTCTTTGTATTAATTCTCCTATTGCTTTGTGTGTTAATGCTATGCTTTTATTCCAATCATATGTTTGATCACCATATGCTTGCTATCTTGCCTAATCTAGTTGTTCGAGAGAAAATAGATTAGGGTGCAAGAGAATTAACACATCATCCAAAACAAATGAGGGATTGCCCTAGAAATAGGTAAAGATTCCCGGGTGTTGTTAGCCGGATTCGTTCGGGGAAGCTCTAGAACGTTAATGCGTGATTTTTGATTAGATTCTCGGATAGACATATTTAGAGAACCGTCAATTAATCATAGGATTATTATGTGCCGAGACATCGGGTAATAGTTAATTTAGGAGTTTCCACCAAAGCAATAGGAGTCTAATAATTCGAAGAGTAGCTCATATATATTGACGAGTAGATTCGGTTGTAGCATGTGCCTTAGTCGATTTTATCATTCGTGAGGTTTACTTTAATTATCTTATCTTTTATCGAAAATCATTAACTAGAATTCAAGTCCTTGTGGTTCGACAACCCGGACTTTTTGTCCACTTATTACTAAACACGTCTAGTGCACTTGCTACCAAGCACGTTAAGTATTAGCGTGTCATTAATCATATCTCGTGTATATTTAGCTTGGTTAATAAATATGTCATTAGGGAGTTGTTTAACTTGTAGTCCTAAGAAGAAAGTTAATTCACCCATCATGCTCCTTTCAAATTGTTCTTGCATCATTTTCGAAAATTTCTCACACAGACGCTTGTTAGTTGAACCAAATATAATATCATCAACATAAATTTGGACTAAGAGAATGTCTTCGTTATTGGTAATTTTAAATAACGTTTTATCAACGCTGCCTTTTGAAAAGCCTTTACCAATAAGAAAGATAGAGAGAGTGTCATACCATGCTCGAGGTGCTTGCTTAAGCCCGTAAAGTGCTTTTTCTAGCTTGTAAACTATACCCTTACCATGATTGTTGATGAATCCTGGTGGTTGCTCCACGTACACTTCTTCTTGGAGTTTACCATTCAGGAAGGCACTCTTCAGATCCATTTGATACACCATGAACTTGTTGAACGCTGCATACGCTAGAAACATGCGGATTGCTTCAAGGCGAGCGACAGGAGCGTAAGTCTCATCAAAGTCAATACCCTCCTCTTGGCAATATCCTTGAGCTACGAGTCTGGCCTTGTTTCTTATAACAATGCCGTTCTCATCCATCTTGTTTCTATATACCCATCTAGTTCCAATAACTCCTTGGTGAGTTGGTCTTGGTACTAGCATCCAAACCTTATTTCGTTCGAACTGATTAAGCTCTTCCTGCATAGCTTCAATCCAACTTGGGTCACTTAGCGCTTCATCCACTTTCTTAGGTTCCATTTGAGATAGAAAGCTTGTGAACATAGCCTCATTGAACGTAGCGGCTCTAGTCCTAACAGGTGCTTCAATATCTCCAATAATCTGCTCAGGTGGATGATCACGTAGCCATAATCTGTCTGGTTGGAAGGGGTTAAGAGGTTGAACAGGCGCTTGAGGAACAGACGCTTGACTACCTTCTTGCGTAGGCGCTTCAAGTTCACAATTCCTTGTGTGCTCTTGATGATCATTCTCTTCATGATCATCAGCATTTCTTACATGATAATTTAGAGTACACTCACGAATAATCTTACGAGGTGGCACTGAGATCTCATCATCGTCGTCAGTATCTTCATCAATAGTAATCTTAGACGCTTGATGACATAGATCTTCAACTCCTACATCATTTAAATTAACCTTACTCGGTTCTTGGTTAGCATCATCAAAAACAACATGAATAGATTCCTCAACCTTCGATTTAATCTTATTGAGAATACGAAAATTCTTTCCATTTTTGGCGTAGCCTAGAAAGATTCCCTCATCCGCTTTAGGATCAAAAGCCTTTAGGCTTTGGGATCCATTATTATGGATAAAAAATTTAGAACCAAAGACGTGAAAATATGAAACATTTGGCTTACGTCCCTTCCATAGTTCATATGGAGTTTTCCCATGCTGTTTGTTGATCATGCATCGGTTTTGAGTGTAACAGGCAGTGTTGATCGCTTCGGCCCAAAATCTAGGAGCGAGCTTGGATTCTGTTAACATAGTCCTAGCGGTTTCCTTAAGCGTTCGGTTCCGGCGCTCAGCAACACCATTTTGTTGGGGAGTTCTGGGAGCTGAATACTCATGATGTATTCCATTTTCTGCACAAAACTTCTCAACAATCTTGTTAGTAAACTCAGTACCGTGATCGCTTCTTATTTTTGCAACCTTAAGATTTTTCAATGTTTGAAGTTGTCGAATCAGCGTTGTTAACTTGTCACATGTTTCATCTTTGGATGAAAGAAATTCCACCCAAGTAAATCGAGAGAAATCATCTACTATCACCAAAGTATACTTTTTACCGCTTACACTGATCGTTTGAACAGGTCCAAACAAATCCATGTGAAGTAGTTCAAGTATTCTAGAGGTAGATAGATGAGGTTTTCTCTTGAACGAAGATTTAACTTGTTTACCCATTTGACAAGCATCACAGAGACGATCCTTATGAAATGGTCCATTTGGTAATCCCTCTACAAGATTTTGACTTATTAGCTGAGAGATTGTCTTAAAGTTGAGGTGATTCATTTTTCTATGCCATAACCAACCCATTTTAGATTCACTTTTAGCAACAAAACATGTTGGGTTGTTATCACGTGTTGAACCCCAATCTACCAAATATACGTTGTTAGTTCTTTTTCCTTTCAATTTAGTAGACTTAGTCTTAGCGTCATTTATATAGCAGCAGTCACTTGAGAATATGACTTCAAAGCCTTTATCACAGAATTGACTTATGCTTAATAAATTGTGCTTCAGACCCTCAACAAGATAAACATCACTTATCATGATGTTCTCCCTATGCACAGTACCTATACCTTTGGTTTTACCTTTGGAGTTGTCACCAAATACAACCTGAGGACCATTGGCAGCTTGATTGTTGATCAGAAGATCTTTGGAACCAGTCATGTGCCTTGACGATCCATTATCAAAGTACCATACAAATGTATCGGCTCTAGCTCTAGGTACCTGCAATCAAAAAGGGAAGTTCTATTTTTGTTTAGGTACCCATTGTTGCTTGGGTCCTTCAACATTAGTAACATTGTTAGTTTGAATTAGAACTTTAGGAACCCATATTTGCCTCGTCTTCATTGTAGGAATATTGGCCTTTTTGGGTTTGTTAGGAAATTTCATGTTAGATGTTTTGACGATGACAAGATAGGATTCATTGTTAGACCCCAAATAAAATGTAAGTTTATGTTTTCTTTAGATCATTGTGTAAGCGTTTGAAAGTTTGTAATTCTGTTTAGGCTTATAATTTTTATCTTTGTAGATTTTAGACTAAGTCTTAATAACTGAATCACTAGTAGAATTCTAGGTGAGTCTATTAGAGAAGAAGTTGAAGACCAGCGTCTCAATTTAACCAGAGATGAAGATTTGTCCCTTAGCGTCCGTCAAATGTTAAAGGAACCCAGTTCAGGATATATGGATCAAGCGCTCAATTTGTCTCAAGCGATGGATGAAAGATTCACCTGAAATAAATCCTCAAGTCATGAAGGACTTAAAAGCAATCATTCAACGGACATTTATTTCCAACGGGAAATAAATTCAAATGCATTAAATGCCTGATAAGAGCATTAAATGTGATAAGTTGCTGTGACTTGTGGACAAGCCACCTTTTGACCAGACGGATTCAGCGAATTTTCAGGAATGTCAGACTTTAGGTATGATCACGCGCCACGTGAAAGGCACGCTTCTACATATGTCCAACGGATAGATCCCAAGAAATTGCCTATAAATACCTTGCTCCAAGAAAACCAAAAATAACAGGGAGAACAACAAGAATATACGAGAAAATTATTGCTAAAAATCTTACGTACATTCTTTCTGAAAAAGCTTAGAAACCCCATAGCCAAAACCTTTCAAGCTTTTATCTACATTCCAGACAGTCACAAATATCTCAAACATCTTCCAAAGAAGAAATTCAAATTCCAACTGAGATATTCCAAATTGTTTGATCTTCTCTAAAAACAAACAAACCCTAGTGACAAACCTCAACCTTTCATCTGAGTGAGAAAAGTTGTTGAAACCTTTCAGGCAGTATTTTTGAGTGAGAGAAGCTTGAAGAAGACGATCTTCATTGGTGCTGAAGTCTGTGTGATCAAGGAGCCCAAGATCATTTTCATCCATTACTATTTTGTAGAAGTTTCTGTGTGATTCTTTGATAATCATCATATTCCTCCAAGTGAAAAAGGAGAAGAAGGACGTAGCTGGGATTACATCACCCAGTGAACCTTACAAATTATTGTGTCATTTCTATTTTATTGTCTTATATTCATCACATTACATTCTTCTGAAAAAGACAAATAAAATTGCAAAGCGATTAAACTATTTAAAAGAACGCTAAAAATCATTTTCGCTGTGCTAACCCTGATTAAGCAATCTAAGCGTTGCCCTACTTTGGTAAACTGCTGAAATCACTAAGTCTAAGTTAACTACGCTGAAGCGTCTGACCCAAGCGCTCAGCTTTCCAAGCGTTCAAATTTCTAAAGTAATATGAAAATTTGTAAAGTCGAAAAAGACTTCAGGGTCTATTCAACCCCCCCCCCTTCTAGACCCTTTCGTATGCCACTTGGGACCACCAGGTTTCACAACGTGTTGTGTGTGCTTTTTGGGTGTATAATAATATCCTCGATTATAATAATAGTCATAATCATAATCATCATAGTATCGATAATATGATCTTGACTGTCTTGGATATTGACGCTGAGATTTCCTTGGCGCTGGCTTGGGTTGTACTTTTGGTGCTGGACGCTTAGCGCTTGACTCACAGTGGTCAGTTTTATCTTTAGCCTTTTGAGCGTTTGGATAAACCCGTCTTTGTGAATCATTTGCCTTAGCCTTACCCTTGCCTGAGTTAGGTTTGACTTTCTCATTTGGCCTCTTACCATTGTCACTTGGTTCATTTTGTGTTTGACCTTTTGAACCTTTTTCAACAAAGATAACACCCTTTCCTTTGTTGTTTTCCGTAACATCAGATTGATTGGATTGTTTACTGAGTTTATCGCGTCCTAAACCGGTCTTCTCACCAAATAATCTGGTTACTTCAGTCACATTATCCAACCGTCTTGAAGCTTTTGATAATGATGAGATGAGCTGCTCTGATTTAGCAAGTCTAGCGATCAAATCAGCTTCTCTCTTGACTATTATATCAAGATCACTTTTTACTTGAATAATTTCACTCTCAAGCGATTGGTTCTTCTCAATGCACTGTTGCTGAACTCGCAACTCTGCTCTGAGCGTCACTTTATCTCTTGTGAGTGATGAAATAATAGCGAGATCATTTTGATATATTTTGGCAGCTTCTTGACATTCATTGTAGTATTCTTTGACTTTGTCAAATAATTCATCATAAGAAAGAGGAATTGATAATTCATTGATTACCTCAGGAGACGCTTCATCATCTCTGGCCATGAGACATATGAGCGCTGAGTCATCTAATGGTTCATCATCATCACTACTTTCTTCTGATGATTCTAAATCTTTAGGTACGGATGCTGGTTCTGATTCCGCTAGCAAACCTTGTTGACGAAGGTTGCTCCTGAATTGGTTTCTATCCAAGTAATCCTGCCTTGAGGGCTTGGATACGTTTGGATAAGGGCAATTTACCTGGTAGTGCTCTGGTTTCCTGCAATTATAACAAAGATTAGTTTTCATCTTTTGTTCATTTGTTAACCTTGCAATGTGTGGTTTTGAGACCACTAGAGCTGGGAGACTTTGAGTAGATGCTTGGTATTGAACAGGCGCTTGGGGTGAAGGAACAGAATACTGAGGCGCTTGAAACTGTTGTTACACAGGAGAAGGCGCTTGATATGAACTTTGTCCTTGATTATTAAAATCTTTTCCTTTCTTTTCATATCTCAAGAACTTCCTGAATCTATTCAGCAAAGCCAACTCCTCTTCCTCATTGATATCTGAATTCTTTCCTTTATTACCCGATTTACCCTTGATTGATGCAATAAGCGCTCCAGATTCAATCACTGGACTACTCACAATATCACTGGCAGAATTCAACTCGAACTCAAATGCTTTCAGCTCTAAAAAGGCGTCTTCTGGAGTTAGGAGATCCAGCATATTTGATTCTCTCATAGCGGTTGTCTTCATCAAGAATTTACTTGGTAAGCTTCTAAAGATTTTAACCACCATTTCTCGGTTCTGTAAATCCATTCCCAACAATGTAAGTTCTGTAACTAGAGCTGTAAATCTTATATCCAATTGCTCTAAAGTTTCATTGGGTAGCATCTTAAATCCGTTAAACTTTTCCTTGGCAATGGAAAGTTTGTTTTCTTTGATTTGAGCTGAACCACCACAAATCGTAGCCAACTTATCCCATATTTCTTTAGTAGTTTTGAAAGACTTGATCTTGTTAAATAAGTTGTCATTATCACCAATAGCCGTATATAGAGCATTACGACCAACATTGTCCAAATTAGCTCTTCGACGCTCATCTGGAGTCCATTCTTGTTTTGGTTTCTCAACGTAACCATCGGGAGTTTCTTCCGTGGCTCCAGGCGCTCTTGTGATAACTTTGTATATTTTGATTGGCCCATCTCAAATAATATCACACATGTCATCATCACATGAACAGAGATATGTAAATGCTTTGACTTTCCATGTGTCAAAATTTGATTAAGTCAGTTTGGGAACTTTAGCAAATGCCATATCGAAAAATTTTAAACGCAACTAGATTTTGAAAGAAAAGGATCTAAACAAGCAGTTATGCTTGGAAATTTTAAAATTTCAATTTTAACCGCTCTGATACCACTTGTTGGTCCTAAGTGGCATACGAAAGGGTCTAGAAGGGGGGGTTGAATAGACCCTGAAGTCTTTTTCGACTTCAAAAAGTTTCGTACTAAAAGATTTTTGGACGCTTGAAAAGATAGACGCTTGAAGTGTGTAACGCTTGACTTAAGCGTTCACTTAAAAATATTGGCGCTTTGGCGAAGCGTACAATGAAGACTGTTTTTAGGAAGATAACTCAGACTTCAAGATTTGAATACTTTGACCAAGTAGGTTAAGCGTTCAGTTCTTTAATCAGTGTTAGCACAGCGGAATGATTTTTGGAGTCTTCTCTTTGAAAGCTTTAGCGTCACAAGAGGTTTCTTAGTTGCTTAGCTTTTGATTGTGTTTTACTTAATCAATTTATGCAATCATATGATAGATAAAAGAATTGACTGAAAACAAAATGACATAATATTTGTAAGGTTCGTTGGGTGGTGTAATCCCAACTACGTCCTTCTTCTCCTCGAACACTTGGAGGCAATCCACTAAGATGATTCTCAAATAATCACACAGAATCTTCTACAAATTAGGGAGAGATGGATGTCGATGACTTGAGCTCCTTGATCACACAGATTTCTGCTCCAAATCACTTCAATCCCCTTGCTTCTTTCACCCAGAAATAATGCAAGTATCCAACTTCGACTTCACACAGATCGCGAGGCTTGGATAGGGGTTTTTCTAAAAAGGTTTGTTTGATTTTGATGAAGTTCAAACAACTGGAATATCTCAGTAATAGTGTAATTTCTTCAAAAAGAATGTTTGAGATATTGGGTTGACTATCTCAGGATTTGATGAAAAGCAAAGAGAATATTTTCTTGAGTATTCTGGCTTTTCTGAGAGTTTAAGGAATGAGACTTCAATGCAACAGCAATTTGGCTTGATAATTGTTCTATGTTTGGTTTGTTGTTGAAGTTCTATTTATAGGCTTTCTTGGAGAAAGTGTCCGTTTGACACATGCAAGGGCGTGTGTCTCTCACTTTCGCGAGTGAACAACTTTTGTCCTTTTTCCTGAAAATCTGCTGCACAAAAGTTGGTGCTGCAGTCTTTGAATTTTTGACAGTCCAATAGGGTGACTTCTCCGTACGTCTGAAAGTGCTTATCACATTTAATGCTCTTATCAGCATTTAATGCATTTGAATTAAATGCCCGTTGGCATTTAATGCACTGAGAATATTTGCATTAAACTCCTTTCGATCTGAAGCTTCAGGAGAATGTTTGTCATTTGATAGACGCTTCATTCATGAAATGAAAGTTCCATTTAATCTGGAGGACTATTTAATGTTTAGACGCTTGGAAAAGTCTTCAGACTTTATTTAGAAGTGTAGACGCTTGAAACTTCAGTCTTCGTTACTTGACACCTCACTCAGAACATGTCAGGCGCTTAGAGTGAACTTCTTCAAACTTCATTCACTATTGATTTCTTGGACGCTTGGAGTCTTCAGATTTCGCAGTCTTGATAAGCTCACTCAGAAAGTATCAAACGCTTAATCTAACCGACTTCTTGATCTAAGAATGTCAAAAGTAAAAGATAAAATAAAGCCTATACATTTCTAATGTTCAAATGCTTATACAAGTATCTATGAAATTTAAGCATACATAACTTTGGGGTCTAACAAGATTCCTAATTGTCATCATCAAAACATCTAACATGAAATTCCTAACAGTCCCTGTGCAGGGGGATCTAGCCATCTTGCCTAAGAGACATGATTCACATGTAGGAATAGGGTCCGACCCTAGTGAGCTTAAAAGGCCATCTTTTTCCATTTTGTGGATCTTGTGCTCTCCGGTATGGCCTAGTCTAAGATGCCACTTGAGTCTTAAGTTAGTTTCTTTTCTACGACGTTTACGTGTTACAACATTAACATCAGATGAATTATGGACATTTAAATAATACAAACCTTTAGCTAAACATGCATTGCCAACTAATTTATTTCCATAATAAATGTCGCAATTTAATTTAGAAAAACGGGATTGTATGTCCAATCTTAACTAAGATAGGAATCGATACAATGTTCTTAAGCCCCTTGGGCAAAACCAAAACATTATCTAAAAATAGTAAATGTCCAGAATTCAAATAAAGAGAAGTAGATATGATCCAAGTAGCTGCGATGCTTTCCCCGCTGCCTACTTTGATCATCACTTCTTCTCGGCCCAATTTTCTACTTCTCTGTAGATCCTAATCCAAACAACAAACATGGGCACTAGCCCCTGAGTCCAGAATCCACGAAGTAGAAAATACGGTCATAGAACAATTAGTTTCAAAAACTAATAGTTCCATACCTTGTGCGCCTTTGCCTAATTTGGGACAGTTTCTCTTCCAGTGGCCAAACTCACCGCACTCGAGACATTTATCCATTTTCTTAGGTCCTTTTCTTTTGCGGCCATGTCCTAACTTCTTTGAAGTTCTTATGGATACTTTCTTTTACCTTTTCCTCTTTCCATCACGTTGATCATCAAATGTATCATTCGTTAAATAGATAGAAGAATCCTTCTTCTTGTTCGTCCTAATACGAGCTTGTTCGATTTCAAGCTTCTTAGTCAGCCCAGCTAATGAACAATCGATATCATTGATATCAAATTTCATGACGAAGTAGTAGAAGGAGTCGGGGAGCGATTGTAAGATGAGATCAACTTGAAGATGAATATCCATATAGAAATGCATTGACCGAAGTCTTTCCATTAGGGTCATCATCGTGAGAACATGGTCTCCCACATTCTCTTCCTCTCTCATCCTCGCTCTGAAGAGTTTTTTTGATATAAAATATCTTACGGTCCTACCGTGCTCTCCAAACATTTCTTCCAGGTGAAGAATTATGTCCCTTGCATTGCTCATTGTGTCATGTGAACTTTGCAACTCACTACACATTGAGCAAAGAATGTATCCTCTAGCTTTATAATTGTCACAAGTTCAATTAAAGTGAGCCAGTTGAACCTCTTCATCCTCATTCCTCTCGGGAATTACAGGACGATTTGTTTCTAACACATATTCAATCGACTCTTCACTCAGGACATTCCTTAAGATCGCGAGCCGTTGTATATAGTTGGGACCAGTCAGAACATTTCTTTCGAGTAATTTCATAAGTGGGTTTGTCATATTTGAGAGAGATAAACGAGAAAATGACTGCAGAAATAAACCAGATTTATTAGATTACTTGTTTTGAATTAACCAAGAAAAATTAAGGACTTAAAATTTATCTTGGCTCCCACTGCATTTTTCGAATCCCACACTCCCATGTGAAAATCGGGAACCATCATTGGCATCGACTCCACAGCAGGTATTGAGGTACTCAATTAATTAAATAGGTTGCAACCTAACCGGTTTCTGGCCCATTAATTATTTGAAGTAATATCTAATATCAATTTATCCAATAAATGTTTCAATACATTTCCCCATAGTTCACCAAACCGCAACCCATTCGATTTCTAGGTTCGTGAACTACCCGAGTTTATCCCACTAACTCCTATAATCTAGCATTTGAATTTCACCTTGCAACCGAACAGGTTTTTGGAGTGAAATATGTTTCGATTAAGGCATTTGCATGCACTTTATAAAATTTCAAATTATTTCTAAATGTATAACCCCCAAAACTGGGAAGCATTACACATTTATAGTAATTCTAATTTTAGAAAGCTTAGTGGAGGGTGAGGATGTCAAACATCATTTTCTAACTCGGTATAATTTATTTGGGAGAATTTAATTCGTCAAAAGATTTTGGTCTCACTTTGCACATTATTCAATTTATATATCGCTTTATTCTATATTGATCATGCATAAAAATATTACTAATAATCATGCATTTCAATATAAATAAACATAGAATTTAAATAAATGAATAAATAAATTCATCACTTGATCATGGACTTTTACTAGAGGGCCCGAGCCAATGGGCCATCACAAAAGGCATAGATTAAACCTATTAAACATTCATGGGCCTTTTGACTTTATCAACTTTGAACTATTTTATCTCGATTCCTAAAACAACTCATGCATTATTTCTAAGAATATAATAAATAGCTTCAAATGTGATAATCCATAAAATTAAAGGTAAAACATATAATCCTAAGTCCATGATTAGTGTTTTAATCACATAAGACATGCTCGCATCAATTAATACATGCTCGCAATATTAAATCACTTATGTTGATTATTAAAAATTTTAGTCAAACTAAAAAGTCCTTCATAAAATTCCTTATGATTTCACATATTCACTATTTCAATTAAAATCATTCTAGTTCAACTAGATGACTTAGATGTACGAAATTAAGAATTAAGTGCATCTACCTTTAATTAAAATAATATGAACACATAAAATATGAAATTCTATATTTTGTTTTATTATGATCTAAAGCCATCAAAAATTGGAAATACTTTTATTTGATCAATGAATTAATTATTAATCTCTAAGAAAAATAATTCATATTCCTTATTCAAAATGAAGTAATTTCCAAGTCGAGAAAAAAAAATATTTAATCCATAAATCAATTATTAATCTCCAAGAAAAATAATTAATTAGTTCTAATTAAATATTATATTCCAATTAATCTGATCGAGCTCGATTTCATCAAACCCAAGTCACCATCCTTTTGGTCCACTTAGATTCAATTTAATTGGGCTCAAAATAATTAATTAGAACAACATTCACGTTTATTAATTTCTTATTGGGCTAAATTTAATTTAAGTCCAAATCACCAATCTAATTGGCCCATTTGGATTTAATTAGATTACGTCCAAACTAATTTACAAATCGAAATTGAATAATTTTCAATTGGGCTTGATTTAAATTATTCGGGTCATCATCCTTTTGATCCACCCAATTAATTAAAATCACCCAAAATTCAAAAAACAATTTTGACCCAAACATAGACCATTTTACAACCTGAATCCATGACCCGGATCAACAAATTGCGTATCCAAACCCACGACCCGATGGGCCGTGATTGGGCAGGGCCGGGCCGAACGGCCCTGCTACGCTAAACAGCGCCCGAACAAGCTGTGCGCGCACTGTTCACTCGTGAACAGTGCGGGCGCGCATTTTTCTCGGTGATTTCGAGCCCCATTTTTTCTCGGTATTTTTTTATTTTCAATATCATCAAATATCCCCATATTTTACAATAACTAAAAATCAAAAAACTAGGCAAAAAACCATAAAACGCATATTTAAGAAAAACATACAAACATGCTTCAAAAACACATAACATGCAATTCTTAAATCACGTAAACAAGATCAAATATGCAAATCAGAGATTGGCTCTGATACCACTGTTGGGTTTCGTTCGAAAAAGCATAAATGCAGCAGAAGGGATTTCAAAAATTAAAACGAAAACCTAATTGGTACTCTAATTCGCATAATTGAATCTAAAAGCGTATAACGAATAAAACTTACTCATTAATATGAATATGATGATGGAGAAAAACTTCTTCTTCTCCAAACTCGAAAAATTGAAGCTTCCAAATCTTCAATCCTTTGGTTTGATTCTTCAAACTTGAACTTGATCCGAACAACAAAAAATACGTCGTCTCTAAATCGTCACGCATGGATCAACAAAAGAAAAATCCTCTTTCTTCTTTCTCTATGGTCGACGGCTAGGTATAGAGGAGGGGAGGAATATTTTTCTTTCTTTTGAGAGTTAAGAGAGTTGTGTATTGTCCTCCTTTTTTCTTGTTCTAAGTCAAAGAGTCCATATATATCTCATGACTTATTGAACAAGTCAAAACAAAAGAGTCCTAATATGTGGCCTCTCAAAGACGCCACATTAAGGCCAAGTAGGCATCCAATTGGACTCCTTATTTAGCCCCGGGATTTGTTTTGTTTAATTAATTTCTTATTTCAATTAATAATTTATTGTATCCAATAAATAAATTAATTAATTAATTAACCAAATTAATTAGATAAATTAATTCATTAATATATTTCACAAGGAAGCTAATTAATAATTAATCTTATCATTATAATTAATTATTTCATCTAATGAATAATTAATTATTTAATTTATCCAATAAATTAAAACTCCCAGAAGAAATAATAGAAATTCCTTTTTTCTCCATTTTTCTTTGTCAATCCTTTAGCGCGACTCTTTAGGTTCGTTTCGTTTGGCAATGAGAGGAAACCAAAGAAAGTGGGTAACACCTAGTCAGTCACGTTGCCCACTTCACAACCCAAACGAAGATGAATGATAGGATCATTCTGAAACCTTCCAATCGTAAATACCGTATATATATAAACCCTTTGTTCACGTTCCCCGGTCAAATGAGAGTCATGGTTATGTCAAACTCACTGAACTTGACCATATGTATAAATCATAATAAATACGAGATCATTGAGATCGATTTAGTGCCAAGCACAATCATCTCGTTTGCGTTAGCCAAAGACTTTGATCTCTATTTATCTATACTTACATAGGGTACATACTCATTCACTTATGAGAGAACAAATCCCATATTAGATATCTGCTAAGATTACCACTTGCCCATCAAGTCCGCATTTCGAGGTTGACCCAACCAAAGGATGAATTGATTCTAACTACTCTAGTGAAAGACTTGACGTCACAAGTGCATTTTCAGCCTGATACTTCAGGTCAAAGGTTCACATATACCTATTACGCATAATCAGTTCCGTCATTGACAGTCACAAAGTGAAAACCCATGTGACAGAACCAATGCGAGTCGTGTTCGAACATATCAGTTCCACTGACGTGTCCACAATCTTAATCTCCTATCATCCCATGATACCAGACAGGCACTCCCATGTCAGAGCTAAGATTGTACAAGTATTCGAAGTCTTCATTTGTCCATTATAGACTTCATATTACTTGCGAACTTGTTTTAGTAATCAAGATTGATCTCTCTAGTGCCAATCTTCCTATCCCATAGGAAGTAGAGGGATCACACTGATGGACTAAACGTTTTACAAAATTTATAGATGCAGATAATAATTAAGTGAAAACTCAATAATGCCTTTTATTTAAGAAGAGTTTAAGTTCAATACAAGAAATATGCCCTATACATTCTATCCTCTTTGGCATCTGAGGGCATAATCCTAACAAATAGGGCATCAATCTTGTATTGAACTTAAATATTATTTATAATAAAAGGCATCATTTAAGTTTTCACATAATTCTTATCTGCATCTATAAGTTGTGTAAAACATTTTTGTCCATGTTTTCAGTACCATCCCTCTACTTCCTATGGGATAGGAAGAGTGGCACTAGAGAGATCGATCTTGATTACTAAAACAAGTTTGCAAGTAATATGATGTCTTTAATGGACAAATAAAGACTTTGAATACTTGTACCATCTTAACTCCGACATGGGAGTGCCTGTCTAGTATCATGGGATGATAGGAGATTAAGATTGTAGGCACATCAGTGGAACTGATATGCTCGAACACGACTCGCATCGGTTCTGTCACATGGGTTTCACTCTGTGACTGTCAATGACAGAACTGATTATGCGTAATAGGTATATGTGAACCTTTGACCTGAAGTATCAGGCTGAAAATGCACTTGTGACTTCAAGTCTTTCTCTAGAGTAGTTAGACCCAATTCACCCATCGGTGGGGTCAACCTCAAAATGCGGATTTGATGGGTAAATGGTAGTCTTAGCAGATATATAATTGGGATTTGTTCTCTCATAAGTGAATGAGAATGTACCCTATGAAATTATAGATAAATAGAGATCAAAATCTTTGGTCAAAGCAAACGAGACTATTGTGCTAGGCACCAAATCGATCTCAATGATCTCGTATTATTATAATTTATACATATGGTCAAGTCCAGTGAGTTTGACATAACCATGACTCTCACTTGACCGGGGAACGTGAATGAAGGGTTTATACATACACGGTATTTACGATTGAAAGGTTGTGGAATGATCCATTCATTCGTATTTCATTTGGGTTGCAAAGTGGGCCACATGACTGGCTAAGTGTTAACCACTTCCTTTGGTTTCCTCTCATTGTCAAATGAAACGAACCTAAAGAGTCGCGCTAAAGAATTGATGAAGAAAATTGAAAAAGGGATTTTCTATTTTCTATTTTATTTTGGAGAGATTTAATTTATTGGATAAGTTAAATAATTAATTGCTTATTGGATACGATAATTAATTATTGGATAAGATTAATTATTAATTAATTTCTTAGAGAAATACGTTAATGAATTAATTTATCTAATTAATTTTATTATTTAATTAATATATTTATTTATTGGATTAAATAAATAATTAATTGAATAAAGAAATTAACAAAATAAAAGAATTCTGGGCCCTACATGGGGCGTCCATGAGGAAGCCCATTAGGCTAGGTTGGATGATCAAATTGGTCTCTTTTGTTTTGTCTTGATCAACAAGTCATTGAGTTATAAAAGGGCTCTCTTGACTTTAACTTAGAGAAGAGAATACATTACATGAATTGTAACTCTCCAAAAGAATAGAAGAAGAAAAATATTCTCCCTCTCTATACACAAAATTCGTCGCTATAGAGAACAAGAAGGGAATTTTTTGTTATCAATTCGCGTGTGATAATTTAGAGGCAATGTGATTCGTTGTTGGATTCATTTACAACTTCAAGAATTGAAGAACACGAGGGTTGAAGAATTCAAGAAGTTCATCAATCTAAAGTTTAAAAGAAGAATTGGACTCTCCTACCACCTCGCTTCAATGGGTAAGTCGGATTTACTCGTTAATGTATGTTTGAGATTCAATTATGAAAATTAGAGTACACTTTTGGGTTTTAAATTAAATTTTTGAAATCCTTCTGCTGCGTTTATGTGTTTTTACGCGAAACCCAACAATGGTATCAAAGCCAATCTCTGATTTGCATATTTGATGTCCTTTATGCGATTTAAGAATTGCAAGATATGTGTTTTTGAAGCATGTTTGTATGTTTTCTTAAATCTGCGTTTAATGATTTTTGCCTATAATTTTTTGGTTTTTAGTTATTGTAAATCTGGAAATATTCGATGATATTGAAAATCGAAAAATACTTAGGAAAAATGGGGCTCGAAAGCCCCGAAAGAAACACGCATAGCACTGCGCGCGCACTGTTCACGTGGCGGCCTGGCCCGCCCAGTCACAGCCCGTCGGGCCATGTGCGTGGCCCGACGGGTCGTGTATTTGACACCCAATTCGTTGAACTGGGCCTTGGATTCGGGTCTTAAAACGGGCTATGTTTGGGTCGAAATTGATATTTGGGTTTAGGGTGATTTTAATTAATTGGGTGGATCAAAAGGATCATGACCCGAATAATTTAAATCAATCCCAATTGAAAATTATCCAATTTCGATTTATTAATTAGTTTGGACTTAATCTAATTAAATCTAAATGAGCCAATTAGATTGGTGATTTGGATTTAAATTAAATTTAGCCCAATAAGAAATTAATAAAACGTGCATGCTATTTTAATTAATTATTTTGAGCCCAATTAAATTGAATCCAAGTGGACTAAAAGGATGGTGACTTGGGTTTGATGAAATCGAGCCCAATAAGATTAATTGGAATATAATATTTAATTAGACTTAATTAATTATTTTTCTTAGAAATTAATAATTAATTTATGAATTAAATATTATTATTTTTCCTCGACTTAGAAATTACTTAATTTTGAATAAGGAATATAAATTATTTTTCTTAGAGATTAATAATTAATTTTTTAATCAAATAAAAGTATTTCCAATAACAGATGGCTTTGAATAATAATAAAATAAAATTGAATTCCATATTTTATGCATTCTATTAGTAGGACTAATATTATTTTAATTAGAGGTAAATGTATTTAATTTTAATTTCGTACATCTAAGTCATCTAGTTGGACTAGAATGATTTTAATTGAAATAGTGAATGTATTAAACATTGGGAATTTTATAAAGGACTTTTTAGTTGAACTAAAATTTTAATAATCAACATAAGTGATTTAATGTTGCAAGCATGTCTTATGTGATTGTAACACTAATCATGGACTTAGGATTATATGTTTCACTTTTAATTTTATGGGTTATCAAATTTGAAGCTATTTATTATATTTTTAGAAATAATGCATGAGTTGTTTTAGGAATTGAGATGAAATGGTTCAAAATTGATAAAGTCAAAAGGCCCATGAATATTTAATAGGTTTAATCTATGCCTTTTTGATGGCCCATTGGCTTGGGCCCTCTAGTAAAAGTCCATGATCAAGTGGTGAATTTATTTATTTCTTTCTTTCTTTCTTTAAATTCCATAATTATTTATATTGAAAGGCATGATTATTAGTAGTATTTTTATGCATGATCAATATAGAATAAATGTGCTATATAAATTGGATAATGTGCAAAGTGAGACCAAAATCTTTTGACGAATTAAATTCTCCCATATAAATAATACTGAATTAGAAAAGAATGTGTGACATCCTCTCCCTCCACTAAGCTTTCTAAAATTAAAATTACTATAAATGTATAATGCTTCCCAGTTATGGGGGTTATGCATTGAGAAATAATTTGAAATTTTATCAAGTGCATGAAATGCTTTAATCGAAGCATATTTCACCCCAGAAACCTGTTCGGTCGTAAGGTGAAATTCAAATATTAGATTATAGGAGTTAGTGGAAATGAACCCGAGTAGTTCACGAGCTTAAAAACCTGTTCGGTTGCGGTTTGGTGAACTATGGGGAAAGGTATTGAAATGTTTATTAGATCAATTGATATTTGATATCACCTCAAATAATTAGTGGGCCAGAAACCGGTTAGGTTGCAACCCATTTAGTTAATTGAGGACTTCAATATCCACTGTGGAATCGATGCTAATGATGATTCCCGATTTTCACATGGGAGTGTGGGATTCGAAAAAATGCAGTGGGAGCCAAGATACATTTTAAGTCCTTAATTTTTCTTGGTTAAGTCAAAACAAGTAATCTAATTAATCTGGTTTATTTCTACAGTTATTTTCTCGTTTATCTCTCTCAAATATGGCAAACCCACTTTCAATTCTACTCGAAAAGAATACCCTGACTGGACCCAATTATGTAAACTGGCTTAGAAATTTGAGGATTGTCCTCAATATGGAATCTCTGGGATACGTCTTGGAGGCTGATATCCCGGCGGCTCCTGCTAGAACACGTGCCAACGAGGAAGAGGTCCAAGCCCATGAAAAATGGGTTAAGGACGACCTTCGGGTGAGAGGATACATGGTGGGATCTATGACTAATGATCTTCAAAGGTCACATGATAAGATGCCCACTGCAAGAGCTATCCTAGCTCACCTAGTAGAGCTCTATGGAGAGCATAGTCGAACTGCTCAATATGAGATATCGAAAGAGCTCTTCGGAGCCAAGATGAAAGAAAGTGAGAAGGTAGGTGATCATGTCCTCAAAATGATTTCGAGGATCGAGAAATTGGAAGCTCTCGAATTCACCATGAACACCACCCTTCAAACTGACTTAATCTTGCAGTCTCTTCCTAATTCATTTTCCCAATTTGTGGTTAACTTTAACTGCAATGAGATAGAGTGCAATTTAGCTGGGCTAATGAACAAATTGGTTACTGCACAATCTCAAATGAAACCAAAGGGAAAGGAAACTGTTGTGCTCATCTCTTCTGGACCTAAAAAGTCTAAGTCTAAGAAGAACAACAACAAGAAAAAGTCTGGTGAGCTTGGAGCTCAAGGGGGTGTCAAGAAAGGCAAGGGAAAGGCTCAAGGGTTTTACAAGAGCAAAGGGCCTAAGAAGACGGATAGATGTCTCGAATGCGGTGAGCTTGGCCACTAGAAGAGGAACTGTCCCAAATTAGGCAAAGGCGCACAAGGTATAGAACTACTTGTTTTTTAAACTAACTGTTCTATGATCGTATTTTCTACTTAGTGGATTCTGGACTCAGGGGCTAGTGCCCATGTATGTTGTTTGGATCAGGATTTGCAGAGAAGTAGAAAGTTGGGCCTAGAAGAAGTGATGATCAAAGTAGGCAGCGGTGAAAGCATCGCAGCTACTAGGATTGGATCTACTTCTCTTTATTTGAATTCTGGACGTTTATTGTTTTTAGATAATATTTTAGTTTTGCCCAAGGGGCTTAAGAACATTGTATCTATTCCTATCTTATTTAAGATTGGATATACATTCTATTTTTCTAAATTAAATTGCGACATTTATTATGGAAATAAATTAGTTGGCAATGCTTGTTTAGTTAATGGTTTGTATTATTTGAATGTCCGTAATTTATCTAATGTGAATGTTGTAACACGTAAACGTTGTAGGCAAGAAGCTAACCTATGACTCAAGTGGGATCTTAGAGTAGGCCATGCCGGAGAGCACAAGATCCACAAAATGGAAAAAAATGGGCTATTAAGCTCACTGGAGTCAGATTCCATTCCAACATGTGAATCATGTCTCTCAGGCAAGATGGCTAGATCTCCCTTCATCGGGACTTTTGAAAGAGCTACTCAACTCTTAGGGTTAGTGCATACCGACGTCTACGGACCATTTGGAGAAATGGCTCGTGAAGGTTTCTACTACTTCATCACTTTCACAGATGACCATTCAAGATATGGTCTAGTGTATCTGATGAAGCAAAAGTCTGAATCCTTTGAAAGGTTCAAGGAGTTCAAAGCCTTAGTAGAAAATCAAACTGGGCAAAATATAAAAACTCTATGATCATATCGTGGAAGAGAATATATGAGTGCTGAGTTTGATGAATTCCTTAGACAACAAGAAATAATGTTACAACTAAAACTACCAGCAACTCCTCAACTAAATGGAGTAGCCGAGCGAAGGGACCGAACATTGTTAAACATGGTTCATTCCATGCTTAGTTACACTGATTTACCCATTTCGTTGTGGGGACACGCTTTTCTTACTACTACTCATGTTTTGAACAGATGTCCCTCCAAATCTGTTCCTAAAACTCCGCATGAGATGTGGAATAATAGGAAACCGAGTCTAAATCACATTAAGATTTGGGGATGTCCCTCTTATGTCAAGAAGATTAAAGTGGAGAAATTGGAGACAAGATCCCTCATGGGACATTTCATTGGTTATCTTGAAGATTCCATAGGATTCTTCTTTTACCTGCATGATGATCAGAGAATCATCGTGGCCATACAAGCTCACTTCCTTGAAGATGAGTTCATCTTAGAAGGGAGCAAAGGTAGGAAAATTGTTCTACAAGAACAAAATAAAACTCCCTTAGAGACATATGTCCAAGAACCAAGGCCGAACCAATAGTAGAACAACCACCACGTAGATCTGGTAGAATACCACATGAACCTGAGAGGTATGGGTATCTACTGCAGGGGGAGCTAGAAGGTCATGAAGATCATGAAGATGATCCTTGTACCTATGATCAAGCGATGGTGGATGTCGACGCTTCAAGATGGCGAGAAGCCATGGAAACAGAAATGGACTCTATGCAATCGAACCAAGTATGGACTTTGGTAGATCGTCCTAAAGGTATCAAACCTATAGGATGTAAGTGGATTTACAAAAGAAAGATAGGTAGCGATGGCAAAGTTGACACCTTTAAAGCCAGCTAGTAGCGAAAGGGTATAGTCAAAGAGAAGGAATTGACTATCAAGAAACCTTTTCGTCCGTGGCCATGATAAAGTCCATACGAATACTGTTATCCATAACTGCATACTTAGATTATGAGATATAGCAAATGGATGTCAAAACGGCTTTTCTGAATGGATTCCTCGAGGAGGATATCTATATGGAACAGCCAAAGGGTTTTGTATCCAAGTCCGATATCCATAAAGTATGTAAACTTGAGAGGTCCATATATGGTCTCAAGCAAGCATCTAGAAGCTGGAATCTCCATTTTGATGAAGTAGTAAAGGGATATGGCTACATCAAGAACGAAGATGAACCCTGTGTCTACAAGAAGACTAGTGGGAGCAAACTCTCATTCTTAGTATTATATGTGGATGACATTCTGCTTATAGGAAATGACGTAGGAATGCTCACCACAGTCAAGAAATGGCTTTCGAGTACGTTTTCCATGAAAGACTTGGGAGAAGCGCATACATTCTAGGAATTCGTATCTACAGGGATAGAACGAATAGAATGATATGTCTCTCTCAAGCCCTTTACTTAGAAAAGGTCCTAAAGAGGTTTAGGCAGGACAATTCTAAGAAAGGGTTTCTTCCCATGAGGTATGGAATACACTTGTCCAAGTCTATGTGCCCTCAAAGTGAGGAAGATAGGCAGGAGATGAGTAATGTACCCTGTGCTTCTGCAGTAGGTAGCCTGATGTATGTAATGCTGTGTACTAGACCCGATATTGCCTATGCTATGAGCGTGGTGAGTCGATTTCAGACAAACCGGGGAAAGGAACATTGGATAGTTGTGAAGAATATTCTAAAGTATCTGAAAAGAACTACGGATATGATTCTCATCTATGGAGGTGGAGACCTGAAGATGGAAGGTTATTCTGATTCAGACTTTCGATCTGATGTCGATGACCGAAAATCCACTTCCAGGTTTGCTTTTACTCTCAATGGTGGAGCGGTGTCTTGGAAAAGTTCCAAGCAAAGAGCAACCACTAATTCCACCACTGAAGCGGAGTATGTGGCAGCCTCAGAGGCAGGGAAAGAAGTTGTTTGGATGAGAAAGTTTCTTGGAGAACTTGAATCGGTCCCTAGTGCTCAGCTCCCGTTACCACTTTATTGTGATAACAATGGAGCTATAGCGCAAGCCAAGGAACCGAGGTCTCATAACAAATCCAAACACATAGAGAGAAGATTACACATCATCAGGGACATCGTTGGCAGAGGAGAGATAGCAATGCAGAAAATAGCCTCAGCTGACAATATAGCTAAGCCGTTCACCAAACCACTACCTCAGGCTGTTTTGGACAGACACCTGGAAATGATGGGTATTACATACCACAATGAGTGGCATTGATGCAAGTGGGAGATTGTTAGGATTATGCCCTCAGATGCCATAGAGGATAGTATGAATAGGGCATCTATCTTGTATTGAACTTAAATATTATTTATAATAAAAGGCATCATTTAAGTTTTCACGTAATTCTTAGCTACATCTATAAGTTGTGTAAAACATTTTTTCCATGTTTTCAGTGCGATTCCTCCACTTCCTATGGGATAGGAAGAGTGGCACTAGAGATATCGATCTTGATTACTAAAACAAGTTCGCAAGTAATATGAAGTCTTTAATGGACAAATAAAGACTTCGAATACTTGTACAATCTTAACTCCGACATGGGAGTGTCTGTCTAGTATCATGGGATGATAGGAGATTAAGATTGTAGGCACATCAGTGGAACTGATATGCTCGAACACGAAGCGCATCGGTTTTGTCACATGGGTTTTCACTCTGTGACTATTAATTACAGAGCTGATTATGCGTAATAGGTATATGTGAACCTTTGACCTGAAGTATCAGGCTGAAGATGCACGTGTGACATCAAGTCTTTCACTAGAGTAGTTAGACCCAATTCACCCGTTGGTGGGGTCAACCTCGAAATACGGATTTGATGGGCAAGTGGTAGTCTTAGCAGATATCTAAATGGGATTTGTTCTCTCATAAGTGAATGAGAATGTACCCTATGTCATTATAGATAAATAGAGATCAAAGTCTTTGGTCAAAGCAAACGAGACGATTGTGCAAGGCACCAAATCGATCTCAATGATCTTGTATTATTATAATTATACATATGGTCAAGTCTAGTGAGTTTGACATAACCATGACTCTCACTTAACCGGGGAACGTGAACGAAGGGTTTATACATACACGGTATTTAGTATTGAAAGGTTGTGGAATGATCCATTCATTCGTATTTCATTTGGGTTACGAAGTGGACCACATGACTGGCTAAGTGTTACCCACTTCCTTTGGTTTCCTCTCACTGCCAAATGAAACGAGCCTAAAGAGTTGCGCTAAAGAATTGGTGAAGAAAATTGAAAAAGGGATTTTCTATTTTATTTTGGAGAGATTTAATTTATTGGATAAGTTAAATAATTAATTGCTTATTGGATAAGATAATTAATTATTGGATAAGATTAATTATTAATTAATTTCTTAGAGAAATATATTAATGAATTAATTTATCTAATTAATTTTATTATTTAATTAAAATATTTATTTATTGGATAAAATAAATAATTAATTGAATAAAGAAATTAACAAAACAAAAGAATTTCGGGCCCTACATGGGGCATCCCATTAGGCTAGGTTAGATGATCAAATTGGTCTCTTTTGTTTTGTTTTGGTCAACAAGTCATTGAGTGATAAAAGGGCTCTCTTGACTTTAACCTAAAAAAGAGAAAACATTATATGAATTGTAACTCTCCAATGAATAGAAGAAGAAAAATATCCTCCCTCTCTATATACAAAAGCCGTCGTCCCTATAGAGAACAAGAAGTGAATTTTTTGTCATCAATTGGCTCGTGATAATTTAGAGGCAGCGTGATTCGTTGTTGGATTCATCTACAACTTCAAGAATTGAAGAACACGAGGGTTGAAGAATTGAAGAAGTTCATCTATCTAAAGTTTAAAAGAAGAATTGGATTCTCCTACCACCTCGCTTCAACGGGTAAGTCAGATTTACTCGTTATGCATGTTTGAGATTCAATTATGCGAATTAGAGTACACTTTTGGGTTTTAAATTAAATTTTTGAAATCCTTCTGCTGCGTTTATGTGTTTTTATGCGAAACCCAACAGTTCGAGGGAACGAATCTCATCTTAGATATCAATTAAGACCACTACTTGCCCATTAGCTTGCAGTTTGAGGTTGACCCCACCAAAGGGTGAATTGGGTCTAACTACTCTAATAATAAACCTAATGTCACAAATATATTTTCAACTCGATTCCTCAAGTCTTAAGTTCAGACACCCCTATTACAATCTATGTCATTGACTATCAAAGAGTGAAAACCCAACTGACAGAATCGATGCAAGTTATGTCTGAGTGTCACTATCTCCATCAGTGCACCTATAGTATGAGTTCTTCACTACTTCCTAGTGATTGACGGACATCTTTCTTGTCAAAACTAACATCATACAAGTCTTCATGATTTCCAACGTCCAATTAAGAATCATTGACTTGCAGACTATTTTAGTACAAAAGTATCAAACTCCTCTAGTGTCTTAGAGAGTTAACTCTTGTATTCACGAACTTATAGATGATTACAATATATAAATGTCAATATAATAGTAACTAATTGCCTTTTTTATTGATAGAATAAGAAACAATTACAATTGATTAATGTCCTTACATTCTCTAATCCTCTAGTGGCATTTGAGGATATTAACCTAACATTTATAATTTTATTTCTACTATTATAAAAGTATGAGTGGTTTCTTGAAACTTCTGATATACCTAATATATCCCCATCTAAATTCACTTTTTTAATGGCAAAAGAGTCAAACAATAAAAATAAATTATATATGGGTATATTATTTTATTAGGTCTCTACAATGGAATATATACAAATAGATGTTGAAGTTCATTAGGTCACTCTTTGTTATTTTATTAATTTTAGTTTGAATAAAAGTCCAATGACCAACCATGAAATTTAGGATTTCCATATTACTTATTATTATTATTATTATTATTATTATTATTATTATTATTAGTATAAAAGTATGGGTGGTTTCTTGAAACTTTTGATGTACCTAATATATCCCCATCTAATTCAGTTTTTTTAATGGCAAAAGAGTCAAATAATAAATAATAAAAATAAATTATATATAGATATGTTATTTTATTAGGTCTCTACAATGAAATATATAATGACCAATCGTGAAATTTAGGATTTTCATATTACTTATTATTTATTTTTATTTTTAGTGCGTCCATTACTACAAGATCAACGATTAAACTATTCGATAATTCGTAAACAATTATTTCATTATTTGATAATTCTTACATCTATTATTAATTCAAATGAACTAAATGAATGATTTGATTATTTCTTAATTTGACCGTTTCTATTTGTAAACCATGCTACGGAGTTGAGACCCTGATCTTCTCCAAAAATATAATTGAGGTTAAAATTACATGATATCAAATTTTTGAGTTATAATGAGGAGACGGTAACAAATACACAACAAACTCAAGGAGCAAAAAATAAGATTGTTTGGTCCATAGAAAGAATGAAAAATTATGTAATGATTTACTTATTATATAATTTCAAGGTTTCAATTTTTGTACGTAATTATTTTACGTTTTGATTGGATTTTACATGTCAATCAATATTAAATTTTCTAAATACTTATAGTTTATTGAGTAAAAAATTTACTTAGTTAAATTAAAATTAATTAAATTTTGAATAATTCATTTTCAACTTGAATAAATATCTATATAGTTGAATTGTTTCAACGAAATCATATGATTCACGTGCGACGTACGTGTTGTTTACTAGGATAAATAAAAATATAAACTTGCATATATATATATATCCCCGGCGTATCGTATCCTAGAATTTTGAAAAATTGCGTATCCAGTATCTGTATCGTATTGTATCAGTATCCCCATATCCATATCCGTGCATCATAACTTTCACGGCATATTCTTAGACATTAACCATGATTCTTAGGAGTCTTGGAATTAATTTTATTTAATTCAAGAGTGATTAGTTACTTCGTAGTCAAATTAAGTGAACAGAGGGTAAAAAAATGAAAATTAAAATGATTGACAATTCAACTTCCTCCTTTCCTTTTCCCTTTTCTTTTTTGATAGTTGCATTTTTATGAATAATAAATACTTAAAACAAGAAAAATAAAGTGAGGTGCTGAAGTACTCAAAACACCTGGTCTTAAGGTTCCACTCAGTAAAGCCTTTCAGACCGCTTGCCAACTATGCTACCACCTATGATGCACCGATACTCCAAAAAACCATCACGGGCGGTGTCGGGCGCGTTCGGACACCTACACGCCTCCGACACGTGTCGGATACGGCTGCCCCATGTCCCTAAATAATTAAAAAAAATGGACACCGTGTCGGACACGGCCAGGGGCGTGTCCGACACGGTTAGGACATGAATGGGCCATTTTTATAAGATACTAAAATTTTGGGGGGTCAAATTGTAAATAAAAACTTACCATTTTTATAAGGTAGAAGACGCTCCCAGCAGCAGAAGAAATGCTCCCAGCAGAAACACATAAAAACTCAGCCTCTCTTCTTCACTTATTTGCATTAGGATTTGAATAATGGAGTATTAATTTTTGTTTTATCATGTTTTGAATTGAAAACATGTTTATGCTTTATTGTTATATTTAGTTTATGTTTATATTTTTATTTTGCATTTGTTATTGATAAGTAGTTGAATTATTCGCAATATACATAGTTTTACGAAAAAACAAGTAAAATATAAATTTATATATAATATATATATAAAAAAAAAATTGGACAGTCGTGTCGAAGCCGTGTCGTTTCCTATTTTTTTTAAAAATGTCGTTCCCCATGTCCGTATCCGTGTCGTGCCGTTCCCCGTGTCCGTGTCGATGCATCATAGGCTACCACCATTCCGTGTTTGAAATTAAAAACTCAAGATACTAAGGCCTTGTTTGTTTGTGTTTTCAAACTGCTTTTTTCATTTTCATTTTCATCTGAAAATGAAAATACACACTTTACACTGTTTTTAACAGAAAATATTCTCATTTTCATTCTCATTTTTACGTTCTCAATAAATTTCAATCATTTTTTTAAAATTACATTTCACATCACTCATCTCACAATTTCTTTTTATCACTTTTTTCTCTCATCTCCTTTCAATTTTTTAAACATTTCTCTCTCCTCTCTTTTAAATTTTTAAATCCAACACTATTCGTCTAATCATTATTTTTCAATCATTTCACACATCATAATCACCAGTTTCAGCCATTTTTACAAACACACCTACTTTTTTCACTTTTCTCACACAAAAATAAAAAAACTCATTCCCCCATATATTTTCGAAAATGACGGTTGAAAATAAAATGAAAACACATCCAAACAAAGCCTAAGGCTCTGTATGGTTGGGTTTTCGAAAATGAATTTTGAATTTCTATTGGAGAGTGTATATTATTGAAATTCGTATGAAAATATAAATTTTTTTTGTTTGTTTGAATTTGGTTTTGAGAAATGTTTGAAAATTGTGTATATGTAATATAAAGTTGATTGAATTAGTTATATATGTAATGATGATGAGAAAAAAAATTAGAATAATATTTTATTTATGATAAAGTAAAAAAAAGAATGTATTGGATGATTGAATTATGTAATTAATGAAAAGAGAGAATGAAGTGATTGAATTGATGAAATGATGAGTAGTTATATAGGGGAATGTGTAGTATGATTTAAAATTTAAATATTTTCTGTAGAATTTACCTTAGAATGTGCATTTTCATTTTTTGGTGATCGAGAAAATGAAAATGCATTTAAAAAACACAACCACACAGAGCCTAAGGCTATGTTTGGATATGTTTCCAAATCCAATTTGGTCCAAAATTTTGGCCCAATTGTCTTTGGTTAACATAATTTTAGACAAAAAATGTTACTTTTTTTGTCCAAAAAATAAACAAAATGATTATTTATTTAAAAATCTATAACCTAGGTATTGTCCCCTACTTTTGCCTCTCCCCTCTCTTAACTTTCAATCATTAACTAATTATTAACAGACAAAAACTTTATGATTTGACTGTTACAGTAATTTTTGTTTCCTCTGGAAACAAATCCAAACACTATCTCACCAAAAAAAAAATACCAAAAAACCAACTCCCAAAATGAAATCAAACACAATCTCATCAAATATGCACGTGTCCCCATAAATATCTCACCAATAATTCTCACCAAAATAATATCCCAAAACATAACCAAACATGGCCTATATTTTGAAGGGCCGTTTTGTAAAAATAAAAACATAACGAGAACGAACCCGTATAATTGTGGAAGTACAAAGCGAAGAACCATCATAATTTACAACACAAGTTGATTCTTCATTTTTTTTCATCTTGGAACAGAAAACTTTCTGCATTCTTCTCTTTTCATTTGTAAGACGGGAAACAACTTCGATATGGTGATGATAACCATACAAAATTTCTCGGAGAAGAGAAATATTTTGTCAAGTTAATCAATCGCCATGGGAGTTATGCGCCTCTTAGCAGCTTTATTCGGATTTGGAAGTACCACTTCTGTACTTGGTGAAGCTCGTTGTCCATCCTTATTCTCATCCTTCTCCTTTTCAGAATTCTCTATCATTACTTCTTTCCCACTATCTACAAAAGTACTGTCTTTATTGTTGTTGATAGCCTCCGGAATATTTGCATCACCAACAACTTGCTTTTCTTCTACTAAATAAAAATGTATACTTCAGTAGTTGGAAATTTTGGTACCTCATTTATCAGAATATTTAACACGAAAAATATAACAAACCTGATAAGACCATAGGTGATCCGAGTTCTTCGTTTTCAAATTGAAGGAGCGTGCAGTAACCATCTTGAGAGGATAAGGCCAAATAATTACCAGTAGGTGACCTATACTCATGGAATCTTAAAATTTCAAAGAGAGATATAGCAAGGGCAATGTCAAATAACATTTCTTGCAGGAGGGATGAGCATTACCATGCAATGTCTGTTATGGCTGCATAATGAATTCCAGCTACAATTAATATCGGTTGAATGTTCTCAGTGTCATAGATGTACAATGAATTCAAAGTGGCCACTGCAAAAATAAGGCGATAGGGCAGCTTGAAAAATGAAGCTGCTCAAAAGACAGAGAGGCGTTGTCATCAGAATGTAGCAGTGATATTATGTCAAAAGAGTGGAAATAGAGAAATGTAATTACATGACGTTCCTCGCAAATTGAATCTTATGGGGCAAAAGCGAACTGCCACAACAGGTTTGCTAGCTCCAGGGAGCATAAGTGCAGGCCTGCTTAGAAATAAAAGTAGACATCAAGAAGGGAAGATTCCAAAAGAAGAATAAACTTCAAAATATTGTAGAAAGTTTAGTAGAGCTAATTTTTTGTGATGATCATAAGACAGATCGATAGGATGGATGATCAGAATCTCTGACAGTGAATTCTTGCCTGGAAAGATCTTTCCTGGAAAAAACATAAGCAGTATTGACTGATTCAGAAGCGGGTGTACTTTTGTGAGAACCTGAAATAATGATAAAACATGTTCGCGAAAGCAGCAATTTAGTATTGTGGCATCACATTAACTTTAAGCATCGTAAATATAATAGTTCCATAATGAGCTTCTGTACTTGTACTAACTTGATTGCCATAAAAGCTACAGCAAAATTGAAGAAAAACTAGGAAAACTCTAATAAACTATATTTACATTTTCTTTTATTAAAAACTAGAAAGAGGAGAGCAGTTGATCTAGAGAAGGAAAAGTACTTTGTCACAAACACAAAGAAAGTAATGGGATGTGGTTCAGGAAATAGTTGTTTATCCTTCAATAATGAAAATTAAGGCGTTCATTTGTAAAAAAAGCAACTAACTTAGTCCATAAAGATGCCCCATGATCCATGTTATTTCAGGTCAGTTGGGTAGCATAAGGAGAGTTATTCTCATCCTCCCCACAAGAGAACGTTCGCCTAAACTTATGTCTCGTTACGCATCATATAGGGAAGGAAGCATGTCTGTTTGGTATTGAAGAAGATGATGTGGGGAACACACTAGTAAGATATATATTATTTTATCCAGTTCTGTGTGGTATCATGAACAGGGAAACGTGCACCAAGTCTCCCAGCAACTAAAATGGAGAAGAAACGGGGATCTTTGTTTGGTATTAAAATAAAATGACAGATTCTGGTCATACTGGTAAGATTTTATGAATTTAGCCATACAAGAACAATATACAAGAGTTCTTATAAAACCTATTCTTACCCACTAGCAAAGCTTTTTGGTCTCTTGAGATGAATTCCTCCTGCAACTTTTGACACAAGGGACAACTCCCTATCTATCTTTTTTGTATCATTTTCCCTCCTTCCAATCTAACAGGATGACATATAATCTCTATCAACCATCCGACTGTCCCATCTCTAAACCCCTCCTCCAAATCCTATGACCGGAGCCTAGGTGCAGATGTTGGTCCTAAAAAGTCTCGCAATCTTCATTGTGTAGACATGCCTTTTTAGATCCAAGAACACGGCTTCAGAAAGCCCTATCATATTTTCTGTTCAACCTGGTAGTTTACTCACTCCCACTGCCTACCATTTTGTTTACTTTTGAAAATGGGGAATCACCAAAGTATCAAAAAAAACAAAGTACAAATTAGGTGCTACAAGATGGCTCAACAGGCATCTTATCTACGTGAACTTCACATGTATAAGAAACTGCACACAATCTCCCCTACTAACAAATACGCATTTTTCTCACACATATGATCGATCTACAACATAGCTATAAGACACTTTCACATATGGTTCATGGAACAGATTTCAGAAAGCATTCTACACCACGTAACAACTGAATCTTTATAGCGAAATCTAGAAAATCAGTTACAAAGGATCATAAACAACATATCATGCTTCAAATTCAATGAACTATATTGGACAGTTTAGATTTGGATATACCTGCAGGAACAAGTAAAAATGATCCATCTGGTGACCAAGCTAATCTTCGAAAGAAAGAGGGGAGCGTCTCATCATGGAAAAGATGGCTTTTAGTGGACTGGATCACAAAAACCAGTAAACTCATTACATAGGTGTCTCCCGCTGTGTTTGCGTGAATCACATAGCACTTATAAAATATACAATATATTAAAACCTTAGATTCATCAGTCGTCTGCGACTCTGCCTTTGAGATAACATGCTGAGAAACATAATTTGTCTTCTCAACACCTTTTGATTTAGATGGTTTGTTAGAATAAATACGACAAGTTCTATCTGAACTGAGTGATGCGGCATATTTCCCCAATGGATCCCATGCAACACCTTGAACATAATGAAAATGTGCATCCAAAATTTGGTGTACAGAACCTGAAATATGCAAAAATCAATTAATGAGTTAAAGTCGTACTTTAAATGACATCAGCATTAACTTTGTCTTAGCTGTCTTACCTTTATTAGCGTCCCATATGATGCACGAATTATCCACTGAACCAGAGATGAGATATGCACCATCAGTAGACCACTGTAGGTCTAACACATCCTTACGGTGAAACCTGAATGAAGTTCACTAATGAATATAAGGAAGAGATCAATAGCGTTATTTACTTAAAATTCAGTTAGTGATATAGCTTTATCCTTTCACAGACACATGCTAATACATAGTTTATTTCGTACAATTATCAGACTGCATACTAAGGATATGTGATACAAATACACTAACTGCTTACACCAGCGACTTGAGAACTTTCCATGCTTCACCAGCGTCAGTAGTACGTGATTTCCATAAAATCAGCTCTCCACCTGCATAAAGGAAAGCTCTATTTAGATATGCTGACAACTTTGGAAAAAACAAGAGATAATTTCAAAACAAGAAGTCAAGTCTGAAGAACGATTACTTACCATCAGCACCAGAGGCAAGCTGCTCTCCTGCAATTTTGAATGATAGTCATGTTTCCATATAGAGATATAATGATAGGATAACAAGCACTCACAACTAGCACGAACATCTTGAACATTGACAGCACTAGAGCAGCCTCAAACACCAAGGCCATGTTTTGTTTTTTGAGTAGGTTTTCCGGTGACATTATATGGTAACAAATTGCACCAGGAGTCGTATTTTTGATGCGAATGTGTTTGCTTTGTGAGAAATTAGTACTTTATTCTTTTTTTCTTATGTGGGAATTCATTTGGATTACTTATTTCCAAATGATAATTGGGTGATTTTTGGCGATATTTAGTTTCGTTAAGTTTATAGAGGGGAAAAAAGTTACCATAGCTGTCAAATCACATGTAAGTTTTTGATAGAAAAGTTGGGTTAGTAATTATTTAATGACTGAAAAATATATGATAATATAAGTTTTAGATGATTGTAACACACACGCATGCATATATATATATATATATATGTATGTATGTATGTATATTAAAAAAATTATTAATATACAAAAATATTTATATGTATATAATTGAATGTATTATATATGTGTGTATATATCTATCTATATCTATATCTATACTATACTAAAAGTGTGGATATCTTATTGTTTGTTCCAATTGTGATTTTACATTTCTACCCTCAACTACAAATTAATGAATAATAAAATATACCTCCACTTTCCTACAAGAATAATGAATAATGAAGTAATTATTAGTCATAAAAAGGGCACCCCACTTCCTAGCAAATTGATGTCCCCTAATCATGGTCTTAAATTTCGGTCGAAACATTGAAATTTCGGATTTCGGGGGGTCCCGAAGCGAAATCGAACCTTCGATCCAATTTTGCAAAATATCTTCTGATTTTTTGCCGAAACCCGAAATTTAAAATAATTTTGTCAAATATCCATCGAAATTTCGGCCGAAACCCGATATTTCCCGAAACATTCACCGAAACCAAAATTTCGACCAAATTTTTTTTATATTTTTAAATATTATATAATTAAAAAATTATATTTGTACTTGGTAAGGACCACCCCCCCCCCCCCCCCCCCCCCCCCCCCCCCCCCCCCCAAGGAGTAAAGCAAAAAACTGAAAAATGAATATGATTGAAGAAATTGTACTATTCCATTGGGTTTCTTCAAAATTCAACACCAGAAGGATATCATCATCATCATCATTATATGCAGTACTACCAACATTCCATGTAATGGGCGGAATATTGTCAACATATAACTAATAATTTTCATTTGCAATATAAAACTAGAGGTAGGATAGATACTATTGATAGTGATTTCGATCCTCCTAGAAACTCAATGTGGTATTGAGTAATAACTTTTGCTTAAATCTTGGTACATTTCATTTTAACGAAATTCTCATTAGATTTGGTTATTATCTTACTATCAAATTATATTTATTTCATATTTTTCGCAACAGTTTTTAGTGATATTATTTAATAAATTCATTATCCATATATTATATATAGAATATTATTGATGTAAAAGATGCATAAGTATGATAATTAAAGTTACTCAAAATTTTATTGTAAATTTTCAAATATTTTTATAAATTTCCATGATTTCTTTAATATCAAAAATGAAATTTTGAATATCCCCAGAAATTTCCATCGAAATTTTAGTAAATTTACTACACCAATATCTACCCCGAAATCGAAATTTAAGACCTTGCCCCTAATAGCAATTAAAAGTTGGCCAATGCTTCGCATGGGAGCCTAATAGTCTAATTCACTTGTAACCGATCTAAGTAACATTCCTATATAAGATTGGATTTTGTGAAAGTTGTGCTTACATTTGAACAAAAATAATGCAGCAGAACAAAGAGGATGAGAATGCAGCAGAAAAAGGAGGGTTTCTCCATTTGTTCATTCGATTTTTTTATTGGTATTAAGCATAATTTTTTACTAAGAATTTGAATATGTCTACTCTTCATTTGATGGGAATGAGCATCTTTGTCTATATAGATTTGCACCCCTTCGATGGTGGCATTCTCATTGAAATCTTTATGACAGGGGAAAACTTCCTTTCGTTATATTAGAAGGTCCTCTAAGTGATGCCTTAATCCCCAAAACTTTAAGCTGCTTGTATTATTTCAATAGCTAGCTCAATTCAAATGAAGAAACATTAATAACCTGGCCATATTCTTCTTATATTTTGGTGATGTTTCTGTAATCTTGATTTTGATATTTGTTTTTTTTTTTTTTTTTGAATTAAAGTTTTGTTGTTGGATTTGTTTAAATGTCTGGTGAAAATCAATTGAGAATGTAGGATTGGGGAAGTGTTAAAGATATGGCTATGTCATATGAGAGATTCAGAAATGTAATGGAAATTGATATTAATTAAAAAAAGTTGAAGAGTTATTTACTAATTGGTTTCACACTCTTACAGTCTTACCTAATAAAAATTATAAAATATATTATTATAAATATTATTTTTCTTAACAATAATGGTTGATATTAACATTAAACAATCAAGTTATTTTGATTGATATTAGTTAAAAACAATTTTTGAGTCCTTAATTATTTGGTCAATAAAGTTGAAGAGTCATAGATAGTTACATTCATTCAACACTTACATTTCTACAATAATGAAGCAACTTTACCCCTTTCAGGGGAAATTTAAAGGGTCTCATGACTAACTATCACATTCAAGTTAAATAAAAGTCCTACGGGTATATAACATACAACCTGGAAGTTATGGTTTAATTCCTACTTAAGTTTATTATCTAGTACAAATCTCTCTGAAAAGTTGTTGGATCAATTGCAAGAGAAGCAGTGCGTGCAAGCTTTTGAGTGATTTTTCCTTTTTGATGTTCTTTTTCTTTTATTTCCTCTTTGTAACAAAAAAAGGAAGTATAAAGTTTAAATTCAAGACTCTAGAAGTTATAGGGTGGTACCAATGGATGTATGTGAATTGAAATAAGTTAATATATGACATGTTGTAACTACTTTTAGTTAAGAATAATTATTCGTTAGAATTATTTTTCATGATAAATGCACACCTCTACCCAAAAATTCCAATTTGGTGCAACAAATGAAAGAAGATACAATTGCTGAATACATGCATGCATTTATTTTTATTGGAATGCTTGTTAGCTCAAAGGTGAGTACTGAAAGGTTACGAGTGAACAATATTTATTGCAAATAATTAAAATGGTAGAGTAAGAATTTTGATGATTGTAGTTGGAAATGAAATTGGTTGTTTTTCTAATTTTTTTAACTTTCAGAAATTTGAGAGAGCAATAAATGAGGGTAAAGTTTTCACTTGTATTGTGACCTTTTAGCTGGAGTAAGGTGGTCGGTTATTTGAATTGATCATTAATTATTGATTGTTAGTGAATAATCACAATGATAATATTAGTAGCCATATATTATTATATTATATTATATTATTATATAATATTATAAAAATATGGACTTGTTAATGTTTCTTCTAATTGTGAAAAGACATTGTTATTGTTACTAATGTACCACTGTTATTACTACTATTAATATACTATTTGAAATGTGAAAGATATTTAACATGTCTTAAAAGCAATATTGACTAAATGCATGTAGATTAATTGAACATGAAAATCAACTTCTTGCATGGTCTTAACTGTGCTACTTATAGCAAATAAATTTAAAAGATTTGACAACACTTGAAATAACTAAATGAAATATTTATAGGTTTTATATTATTACTTTTGAATATTTTTAAATAGATCTTTTATTGTATAAAAATGATTTTCACGTGCGAATGCACTTGCACTTTACTAGTATATATAAATATATATATATGTATAGAGAGAGAGAGAGGGAGATGAGTATGTATATTTATAATATATACATAAAAATAAAAATATTATGAGAGCGTGAGCGATTTAGATTGAATTAAATACATATATTTATATTTATATATTAACTCCAATAACTATGGTAAAAAAGTGTGTGACGTTTAATTGGCCTGGGTGTTCATGTTATCTAACCAAGCTCCAGGGTGCGAATCACTTCAGGAGAACTTTTACTCTTTTATTTCAAACTAAAAAGATATTAGCATTATAATCATAGAAAAATAATGAGAATAAGTATGTATATTATGTCCACTTGAGCAAACCATAACCCCTGATTTCGTCCATTGTGCCGTGCTGAATTTTTTTCCTTTTTTCCTTTTTTCTTCTTCCTTATTCCACTCTTTTTTTCCTTCTTTCCCATTTCTATTTCTTTACCCCTAATTCGTCTTCATCATGGTAGCGCATGAGGACAATGTGTATATGGAGAAGCTGGATAAGCAGGTGAAGCGGTACAAGGAAATGATGGGATACGTGGAGAAAGTCTAGTGTCACAGCCGGAGAAGGAGCTGACAGTAGAGGAGCATTTTCAAGCTGCTTGACTACCAGCGATCCAGAGTGAAGGCGGCAATGAACTATGGAAACCCTTGGGGTGGGGGAGATTCTCACACTCTGGATATATAGCAGATATGGTTCCTTAATGCTTGATCACACATAAGGCACAAATTTGGTCTCTAACGCAGATTTTAGCTTTTCAATCGTTGGGCCAAACTCGCCCATAATACGCAAACTAATCACCTAATAAATCTCCCAAAGGTAATAATAGGTAATGATTATCATACGTTACCATGTTTACAAACAGAACAGAAAAATCATGTAGACACAGTACATGCACACACACGCAACTTCACACTTTGGATCGTGGAGTATAAGTTCAATATCAAATCCTAAATAATTAATAAATGCCAGACACTCACATCGTATGCCTTATATGGTGATGCCACGCAGTTGCTGATTTCTCAAAGGGAATGGTACTATTATCAAAGTAAAAGTAGTCACACCCTTGCAAGAGATCTTTTCCTTTATAGGAAACAAAAAGGAAAACTTACCCGAAGGAGAGAAGCGAAGTGCATTTACAGCGGAACTATGGTATGAAAGATTGCTCTTATAAGTAACTCCAGGAGCCTCCTTTTGATCTATGCTAGAAACTGTTGCCCAAAGCTGCATATATACATTCATTACGAGCTAAGTCACCCGTAGTAGTGGACCAAGTTCAAAATTTACTAACTCTCTTTGGCAGACAAAACCACGCACATTGCATGGTTCCTATTGACACATTTCTATATTAGTTCCAAAAAGTGAAGTTAAAAAAAAAAAAAAAAAAAGTCTGAAAAAATCCCATCAAGAAAAACTACAAACATACACAAATCAACATCAAAATTGACACTTAAAACTGTAAAAAGAAGAAATTAAGGGAAAAAAACAAATTTCTTTTACAATTAAAACTTTTCACCAAGTTGCGCATAAATTCAAAAGTAGGGAAATTGAAAATCTAGGAGATGAATAGAGAAGGATGTAGAAGAAAAATGGTCTCAAAATATATATATGTATATATATATATATATAAAAAAATTTACCTTGATGTCATAATCGGCACCGGCGGTGGCGAGGAGGGCAGAGAGGGGATGGAAATCGCAGGTGAGTACGGGCTTCGTGTCGTGCCAATTGATCTGCACCGTCCCACCCCTCATTTCTCCTAATACTAATTTATCTCCAATTCTAATACGCTAATCAATTATCTGTTACAACCCCAATTATTCTTTCTCCTGTTATTTCCGAGATTTGAATTAGGGTTTAGCAGTGAAATGAACCCGGGGGGGGGGGGGGGGGGGGGGGGGTTGGCGGGAAATTATATATATATATATATATGTGTGTGTGTGTGTATATATGGAGCCAAAGAGGGGACGTTGCAAAAATAGACTCTATTTGCATACTATGGAAGGTTTTAGACCCTTTATAATTCCTATCTCCTTTTTAATGATACAATTACTAAAAACTCCTCCACTTATTTCACTTGAAGAAACGTGTTTCCACTAAAAAGCGTTTCTTAACCTTTGTTTTTTTTTAATATGGTTGGTGTAATTACATAGATACCCTTTTCACCCATAAAACCCAAAACCCCTCTTCTTCTCCCTGACCATCGATATTCCTGATACTGCAATATCCATCCCCTCATATCATCAAAGCAGGGAGAAAAAGAAGAAGCTAACGGAACCGATGTCATACCAAAGGAGATACCGGAGAGAAGAGATACCGTACCCAATTCCCCCGCCTCCCTCCCTCTCTCTCATTTACCTTGCCTTCTTCATTTACATAATGAAGGCAAGGTATTCGACGAAATGTCTGATAGAGATTCTCTCATGAAATTAAAAATTTGAGTGTTTGTTTGTTTGAGGATCATACTTGTATGTATTTGTATTATCTTGTAAAAAATTTGTACCATTATTGTAAATGAAATTTTGTTTCATATTATCTTTGATTCACATTTGGATATTAGTATATCTGTCTAAAAGATAAATGAATTGCAATATTAGTGAGATGAGGGTAAAAAACTTTCATTGCCAAAATTGACAATAATAAAACAATATACACAAGACACCATGGTGTCAAGTGGACTCCTTAGGCAGTTTGCGCGGCACCATTGTGCCAAATTTTTGGCACCATAGTGCCAAGCAAACTGCCTTAGGTAGTCTATTCGGCACCGTGGTGCCGAAAATTGACGATATGGCGATACAGGGTCCTGTATCTCAGTATCATACTGAATACTGAAATACAGGACGCCAGTATTGTAGTATCGCCAATATAGACCTATGGATAGGGCCAAATTTCGTCGATACTGCGATACATGACCCTGTATCCTAGTATCGGAGATACGATACTCTGATACATAGTCCTATATCACAGTATCCTATTACCAAATACTGAGATACATGGGTCTCGTATCGCAGTATCGATGATATCGTAATAGAGGGTTACCCCATATTTTGGAATACTGCGATACGGGGCCTCTATATCGTAGTATTGAGGTACTAAATACCGCGATACTGATGCAAGTATCTCGGTATCGCCTGATAGACCCAAGGGTACGTAATACTCCAATACGGGGGTTTAGTATACCAATATTGCTGTAGCGAATACCGTGATATATGACCCCCGTATCTCAGTATTCCAGAAGCGAATACTGAAATACTGGGTCCAGTATGGCAGTATTAAAAAAGTGTGAAAAATATAAAAAATAAAAATTGAGGTAAATAAACGGCACCATGGTGCCGAGTTTTTGACACCATGGTGCCGTTTATCCTGCCTAAGGCAGGATACTCGACACCATGGTGCCAAGTTTTAGGCACCATGGTGCCGAGTTTCAATTAAATAGTCCCCCAAGGAAAGAACAGACGGGGAATTGCAAATTAAAACCATCAAAGCAAGCAACAACTTCTATCGTTCCTTCCATCAACTCAGTCTTCCATCAAAGCACGCTCCCTCTATCGTCTCGCCTTCAATCAACGCACGCCTCCATCAACTCACTCTTCCATCAACTCAAGGTTTACAATTGTAAACAAGGTCTTCAATTGTTTTGTTTGGCCTTTTGTAACGCATGAATTTTGCATAATACGTGTGGTTGTTGTTTTTTGTTGTGATTATCATTGGGGTTTTCTGTTTTAGAATTGCAAATTGATTATTGGGCATGCTTGTGTATTAATTAATTGCTAGAATATACATGCCTACATAATGAATGCAAGGTGTTCGACGAAATGCCTGATGGAGATTTTGTTGTTTCGTTGTGATTAGATGTGGGGGTTTTTTGATTTAGAATGGCAAATTAATTATTGGGCATGCTTGTGTGTTAATTTATTACTAGAATGGAGATGCTTACATAATGAAGGCAAGGTGTTCGACGAGATGCCTGATAGAGATGTTCCAACTGTTTTCTTGTTATTTTCTGGATTTTCTGAAATACATTTTGTATATAATAATGCAGGTATCATTTTTGCTTCTATCATCCCAGTACTGAACCACTTTTGTCTTCTAAAATATGGGGCGACAAGGGCTCGTACCGCCGGGGTTCTGTATTGTTTTCAAACCGAAAAATGCGCGAAAAGGGCCAACTACTGATGGGTGGTCTTATTACATGCATCACCGAGCGGATCGGGGCATTCGATCGAAATAAGACCTATCAAATTCCAATTTAGGGTCCGATGACAGTTGATATGAACCAGCTTACTTATATAGACCTACTGAAAAAGAATAGATTAGGCCGCGGTTTCCAATTCCAATTCATAATAATGTTTATCTAGTTGAATTATTGAAGTGTATTTTTGTGTGAATCCCAGTTGGAGTGGACATGTACAGAGGTTGTTGAATATATGACATGTTTTAGATCGTACAAAACAATATTTCCGTCTATTTTGAATATAGTGCAAAGTTGGATGACATGTACTCTACATCGTTTTGTTAGAACTATCGCAATTAACGCAAAAGATTACACACGAATTATAACATTGCACAAAAGTAAATATTACACACAAATTGGGAAATTGTCTCTATAAGTAGCAAATATTACACACAATTAACAATTTAAACAACATTAAACATTTTACACAAACTATGAAATTGTCTCTACTGGTTATGAAAATTACACACAATTAACAATTTAAACAACATGTTCATTAAATGCGATCACACTCCACACCAAATGCCTCATCCTCGTTTTCAGAATTGCTGGATCGATGGAAATCGTCAAAGTCATCACAGTCATGTTGTTGCTTCACTTCATTGTCTCTCTCTTGTATGATGATATTCAACAGCTGAATCATACTATTTTCCTCAGTCATGTTGTCGATTTTTATATTCATCAAAGAAGGTCTGACTTTC
The DNA here is from genome assembly GCA_019426215.1 of Buddleja alternifolia. Taxonomy (NCBI): domain Eukaryota; kingdom Viridiplantae; phylum Streptophyta; class Magnoliopsida; order Lamiales; family Scrophulariaceae; genus Buddleja; species Buddleja alternifolia. The sequence goes on along the minus strand of CM033393.1, from coordinate 27,275,728 downwards.
ACAAGACGACAACAAACATCCCCTTTAAGAAACTAAAAAAATATGAAACATTTAGATTCGGAAACCATTCCCTATTCTTAACTTATCAAAATACATTTGACTACCTGTATTAATTCGATGGTAAACACAAGAAAGGACTAATACTAAAGATGGTATCAATCATCATAAGAAAAAGACATTTAATAAGAAAAGCTTCTTACATTACGAGGCCAAAATGAGGCGGCAACGGTATCTCTCCTTAAACCCTATAGGATAAGGATCAAATCATGTCAATGTTCAATCAAACAATAAGAACCATAATACAAAATTGCTTTGTTCTAAACGTCTCCTGATTATGTGCAATTTATGCATGGATAGACCTATGTGTCTAGTTTCATGTGAAGAAAACGGTTCATGAATCCGAGTTTTCTACAATGAGTTATGAATTTTCTCGTGAAGACGCGCATGATATATACGTGGATAGCCCTATTTTCCCGTGGGAAGCTGGAAAATCTGGTCGGAATGTCGAAAAAAGGACCATCTGGATACAAATTATGGACATGAGGGATGAAAGTGATAATTTTTTTAACAAGAGGGACTAAAGTGCCACTTTTGCATGACATGGGGGGTGATTAGCGTTAATAGCTCTTGATTCAACCCATTTCATCAAAAAAAATTACCACCAAAAACTAACTGAAGATTCCCTTTTTTTGACTCAGAAATTGCATTGGCAAGAGCTTGAATAAACTAGTGAATTACACACGGATCATATAATGTCAATGCTACACAATCAAACAATAAGAACCATTATTTTTTTAAGGTAAATTTTTTGTCAATGCAATTAGCCAATAAACAACACATAATGTCAAGATTATACAAAGTCGCAAACAAACAATATAATGATAAATTTTGCCCATAAAATTGACTATTAAAACTAACTAAAGATTTCATTTTTCTAACTCAATTAATCAAAAAACAACAATTTAGGCCAAGGTTATACAAAAAAACATTAGAATCATAATTTTTCCCCATTAAATTGCATGAATGTAATCTCTCCTTAAACCTTATTAACAACGAATTCACTTTGGTTATAAATTCAACCGTTTCATCAAAACTTAACTACCAAATCTTAACTTCACTTAGCATGATCCAACGCCTGTGATTTTATGACAAGATTTTGGAAGTGGGATTGAGCCATTGCCTTGAAATTAGTTAGGTTCGTCTTCCATTGATTCGTCCCGTTTCTTCGTTTCCCAATTTCCATTTCCAAAAGCTGGAAAAATTTGAGTTATTTCATTTCATATACAAACCAATCATCTACTCTGTAATGTGTAAAGTAGATGCAATTTTTCCTGCACCCCATTTTGCTTGAAGTTACCCACATACAACATTCATCCTCAAGAAACAATGTTCTATCTTTAAGGCTATCCATCTCTACCCACAGAGAAACAACAAAGTCGCAAACAAACAATATACTGATAAATTTTGCCCATAAAATTGGCTACTAAAACTTACTAAAGATTTCATTTTTCCGACTCAATTAATCAATAAACAACAAATAAGGCCAAGGTTATACAAATAAACAACAAAATCATAATTTTTCCCCGTAAAATTGCATGAATGTAATCTCTCCTTAAACCTTATTAATAACGAATTCACTTTGGTTATAAATTCAACCCGTTTCATCAAAACCTAAATACTAAAACTAGATAAGATTAGAGATAACTTACTCGGGATTGATGGGATGGGGCGGGATGTACGTCTTCTTTGCAATGAGGGACTTTTTTTTTCTCTACTTTGGAAGCTTGGAATGTTTTTGCAATGAAGGAATAAGGGAGGGATTTTTTTTTTGAGAATATTGAATGTGTATGAATGGGTAAAAAGTGTATCAATGTGACAAAAAATTCAAAAATCAATTGGGCGGGAAAAATCAAATTTGGGCGGAAAATTTAAAATTAGGCCAAATTTGTTTGGCACCACGGTGCCGAATTTTCAGCACCATGGTGCCAAGTATCCTGCCTTAGGCAGACTACTCGGCACAATGGTGCCAAGTTGTCGGCACCATGGTGCCAAATAATTTTTTTTTTAACCTATTTTTTTTCACCACTTTTCACTATTACACAATATTTATTCTTGCCCATAGGCCCTTACAATATATATTCTTATCTTTTTTTCTTTTTACTGTTAAGGGTTTAGGTTTATTAGTTTAGGGTTTAGGGATTAGAGTTTAGGGTTAATGGTTTAGAATAGAAAATGAATATATTATTTAGAATAAAAAATGAATATATTATTATTATCCATCATAATGAACTATGTCGGATGGTTTTATATTAAACATTACTTAAGTAGTTATAGTTCATCACAATTGTAACTACTAATGTATATATTACAATGTTGAGCTACTAATGTCTCTAGAGAAAGAATCATCACATAAAAATACAAAATACACAATACAAAACAATTGTTTAGAAGGTTGATGGATCTTTCACACATTTTTTGTGGCTTTTTCTTTTTTCTCCACCAGATGGATATCGTAGTTTTCGAATCGCTTCACGTTTTTCTATGCAAGGAGGGTTTAGGGTTTACAGTTTAGGGATTGGGGTTTAGGGTTAATGGTTTAGAATAGAAAATGAATATATTATTTAGAATAAAAAATGAATATATTATTATTATTCATCATAATGAACTATGTCGGATGGTTTTATATTAAACATTACTTAAGTAGTTATAGTTTATCACAATTGTAACTACTAATGTATATATTACAATGTTGAACTACTAATGTCTCTAGAGAAAGAATCATCACATAAAAAATACAAAATACACAATACAAAACAATTGTTTAGAAGGTTGATGGATCTTTCATACGTTTTTTGTGATTTTTTCCTTTTTCTCCACCAGATTGATATCGTAGTTTCCGAATCGCTCCACGCTTTTCTACTCAAGGAGGGTTTAGGGTTTACAGTTTAGGGTTTAGGGTTAATGGTTTAGATTAGAAAATGAATATATTATTTAGAATAGCAAATGAATATATTATTATTATCCATCATAATGAACTATGTCAGATGGTTTTATATTTAACATTACTTAAGTTGTTATAGCTCATCACAATTCATAAATTGAAATTATTAAAATTACATATGTAGCAATATCCTTTAGATAAATATGTTGTATATGTACACATTGACACATGATATATATATATTTTGGGAAACACAAATGTCAATCAAAACAATTGTAACTACTAATGTATATATTACAATGTTGAACTACTAATGTCTCTAGAGAAAGAATCATCACATAAAAAATACAAAATACACAATACAAAACAATTGTTTAGAAGGTTGACGGATCTTTCACACGTTTTTTGCGGCTTTTCCCTTTTTCTCTATCAGATTGATATCGTAGTTTCCGAATCGCTCCACACTTTTCTACGCAAGGAGGAGCTTCAACAACATTTGACTCTATTTCAGCGGGGATAATCCACTCAGACGGCTCACTAGGAACGTATCATCGACTTTGGATGAACTCCAGTTAGCAGAAAACTTAGCATTTTATAATTATTCCTTGACAACCATTCACATTGTCGTGCTCCAAAGTCTCCCGCTTTCACATTCCACTCACCATTGTATAAATAGTATATCAAAAAATCAGACATTTTCCTAAAAAAATAGATAAACACAGTTATTATATAATACAATTAGTAACGAATGACATCAAAATGCTAGTAATTTATGTTATATTGTACACATAATACACCATTATTTTTTTCCTTTTTTCAAGACAACCATTATCTCAAATTTAACAAAATCATTATAAAAAATTGAAGCCATAAATCAAATTGACTTAAAGAGGTAGATCAAATAGATCAAATGGATCAAATACAATATCAAACAAATACTTAAACTTTAAATTTCACGAGAGAATATCTATCAAGCATTTCGTCGAACACTTTGTCTACATAATTCATCTCTATCTCCAAAAAATTCAAACAATTAAACTTTCAACACACAAATGACAATCCAATTAATGCTACAATTACAAAATCACATGTTAAGAGCCTAAAAACACCCTTTTCAATGCAAACTAATGAGAGAATCTCTATCAAGCATTTCGTCGAACACCTTGTTTACATAATTCATTACTATCTCCAACAAATTCAAACAATCAAACTTTTAATCAACCAACAAACTCAAACAATCAAATTCTTAATAACATTACTCTCATTTATCTTACCTCTATACCGTTGGGATACTACGGGCCCAATTTGGGAACGAACGGAACGGCCAATCGAAACGGCCAAGTTGTAGACGATGGAACGGCGCGATTTGGAGGTGAATTGGAGGCAAACCGATACCGGGATAGAATTGGAGTATCAAGGTTAATTTAGGTATTAATTAAATATTAGATTTTTTCTTATTATTATTAGTATAAATAAAAGTAAGGGCAAAATAGGTATTTCAAGTTGAATATTTGGATGAGGACTATGGGGGAGGTCTATTTTGAGAATGAGGGCTATGTGATGAGTACATTGTGCATTTTAAGCTCATTTGCCTCATTATCCCGCCAAAGAGTTGGGGGATAAATGCTAAAATTATGACTTTTTAGCTAAAAACCCCATGTTATAATGAAATATCCTAATCACCCCTGTATTCTTAAAAGAGTATGCAAAAAGTCACTTTTTGCTAAAAAGATAGAAATAAATATGTGGTTTTTGGTGAATAACACTATTTTACCTTTTATATTGTTTGGGGAGTGTATAAATGACAAATAAGCATATCAGTAGATGTAAAAAAACACGAAAAACATGCTCGTTTTTTAAGAAAAAATTGCTTTTTGCAGACTTCTTTAAGAACACAGGGAGTGATTAGGTTATTTCATGATCACAAGGGGTTTTCAGCAAAAAAGTCGTAACACAGGGGGTTTTTTGCATTTATTCCCAAAGAGTTGCTTATGTATTTTTTTTTTTTAACAAACGTATCCCTTAATCACATTGAGATGGCAATTCTGTTCGTCCTGAGGCGGCCCACAAAAAGTTAAAGCACTCCCAATTAAAACTCTATCTATAAGGAATCAAACACTCGATCTTTGCTTAAATGATAAGAGTGTCGAATTACTCAAACCAACCACTTGTCGATAGAGTTGCTTATGTATTGATTGCAGTGTGAGAGATATTCCAATCCAACCTAAATTACATATCATGACAACACTTTTACGATGACAAGCCATTGCGCTTTTTGTCTGTCAGTAGGTCAATGTGCTCAGTAATTGTAGTTTTGCCCCCCTTAGCTTCTGAATTCACACGGACTACTCCTTTCTTTATTTTTTTATCCTCTTTTCCCTTTTCTTTTATTTTCCCTATCTAAACTTGATTGAGATTGTAACCGATTAATGAACTGCAAACATTCTTATTAATATATGAGCAATTTCTAGAGAGTTCACAAATAGAATTAACCATATGTAATGAATTTGACGTAGTACAAAATTTTCTCTTTTATTGATGATAGTAAAATTCGTCAGTCAGTAAATAACACGTGATTTACCACGTAGGATAGAGAATCTGATCCAACTCACGACAAACTAGGTTAAGGGTTGATGAATGTATAAACTGCACTCGCTAATCATGCGAGTTGCCTACGTACTCGATGTATAGGGATCATATCAATTCGTCGTTATGTATTGAAATTGCTCTCAGAGGTAGCCAGGGGGCAAGGTCTCTTGCCTCGAGATGAGGAGTCATGGTGAATGGGCAGGTTCCTTTGCCTCGAGGTGAGGAGGCAAGGTCCTAGGCCTCGAGGTGTGGTGACGAGGTCCCTTGCCTCGAGATGAGGGGCCAAGGGCCTTCGCTCCGTGGCCAGTGGGCTAGGTCCTTTGCCTCGAAATGAGGGGGCAAAGTCTTTAGCCTCTAGGTATGGTAGCAAAGACATTCATTCCATAGTGAGTGGGCTAGGTCCTTTGCCTCGAAATGAGGGGGCAAAGTCTTTAGCCTCTAGGTATGGTAGCAAAGACATTCATTCCATAGTGAGTGGGCTAGATCCTTTGCCTCGAAATGAGAGAGCAAAGTCCTTGGCCTCTAAGCGTGGTGGTTGTTTTCCCCTTATTGTAGTGTTAGATTTATTTCCTATGGCCTTTCGCGCTTGTTGGATGTTATCTTATGTAACACCCATGAAGTAGGTAGGACCACATACCAAATTTCTCTTTCCCCTTAGGTAGGAGAGTCCCTCCCTTCAAGAGGGGGTCGATAACGAGCCCATGGAGGTGGGCGAGGGGGTCGTTTCGTGGCTGCCCCCAGTGTGTCGCGAGGCACCGGGTGCTGCGAGGTGTGTCCTTGTGGTCGGGGTGCCGCAAGGCATTGCATCGCGACTGTCTTGCCTTGCGGCCCTAGAGTCGTACCCCGATGTAGTGCCTCAGAGCGTGTTGCTTCAGGACTCTTTCTCAATTTTGTTTTCTTAGCAAGACTTGAGCTGGCTTGATTGATTATGAGCTATGTTAGCTTCTGCCATTTTATTGTGCTTTATTCTATTGCACATGGAATATTTGCTCGTGACTTTACACAATGAACCTTTTTAGGATTTGAGTAAGTCTTTACTTTTTGTACCCTGTTGCCTTCCTCGTGGTCGACCGCGAGGCTTGCGCCTTGAGGCATCTTCCCGGGGTGCTTCCTAGGGCTTATAACCTCACGGGTGTTTACCAGGGGAGACTTACCCTAGGCGACTTATGGCCTTTTTATATGCCTCATGAGCTTTGTTAGGGTGCTAATGGTGGCGTTATTATGCCCATGGCAAGTTCTCCACTGCCAAGGGTGGCGTTGCTATGCTCAAGGCAGGTTTTCTATGTTAACTTATTATTCTTGTTAGCCTTTATGAATTTTTCACTTATTTGCGCCTTTGAATGGGCGACGTGTTTGGTGGCATGGTTCTTCGTGACCACGTTATATTTTGAGGCTTGAGTTGCCTCACTTGTTTTTATTTTTTAGTGTGACGTTGGTCACCATATAGTTTTATTTGTACAATCTCAATCCAGGACTTTGGTGGGAGGGGGGAGATTTTTTGTGGAGCCTCGGCCTCTCTCGGTATTCCTGGAAGGATTATTAGCTGGACAATCCTCGTTGGAGTCTTTGGTGGCTCGGGGAATTTTTGTTGTTCCACCTATAATGACCTCTAAAGGGGGGTCATGTTTGATTGAATAATACCTCTATTGGAGGCATTTAGCTTCAAGGATTAAAATTACTAAAGGTAAAATAGCATAGTGCGGGGTGCTATAAGCACTCAATCATATGTCCGGCCAGTGTCCTATCTCTAAATATATTAACAGCAGTAGCAAAAAATCAACGCAAGGAAATAGTAACCACTAGCTAGCTATTTATATCTCCTTGCCCCCCTAGTCTACTCCTTAATATGTGCTCTAAAATATTTAGGAGTAAGTTCGTGAGGGGTGTTTCTCATGTAGGCTTACCAACATTGGGTGTATTTTACATTGTGTATAGTGTTCCTCCGTTTAGATGAACATCCATACATGGGTGGTTAAATAAGGGTGAGCGTTAGGCCTTCTGTATTGAGTGTCGACCCTTGTAAACTCGAGGTCCGCTACCTTGAGGCTTGCAGCCTTGCAGAATTATTACTAGGGTGACATTTGATTTTTGTAAGCGCCTTACGCACTTATTCGTTTACCGTATTTCTTGGTCTTTTGACAACCTTTAGTTTTTTAGGCGTGGGGGGCTATTAGTTTTGGTACTATTAGCTGTGTAGGTTTGTAAGCCAACGTCCAATTGTTAAAATTATAGTGCCCCCCACTCATTAGGAGTTTGCTACACTTTGAATTGTAGGATGCTTGAATAGCCACAGGTGTTATTTATTTGTGGCATGAGGTGAATTATCATGCTAGCCACATTGATATGATCTCAGTCCAGAATTCATGTTGGAGGGGGGTACTTTTTCAAACCTCATTCCCTCTTGTTACTACTGGAAGGATCATAAGGTGGGCTAGCCTCAACCGAGCTCTAAGGGGTTCGGGGGGCTTTTGTTGCTCCACCTATGTTGGCCTCGAAAAAGGGGGTTTAAAATTTTTTTGAGTAGCTTCGGTAGGAAACATTGGTTCCGAGGAGTGTTTTGGGTGTTGTTAATTCACCCATTCATTAATGACGCCCCCATTCATAAATGATGTGGTAGCATGCTATCAAATAAAACAAACATACATCGTAGTATAATGAGAAAGGTGCCTCTTGGCACTTGACAAACAGATAGCGAAAGTTCAGAAGTATCCAAACATTAATGCAAAAATGTACGGGGGTGCACATGGGCACCTCAAAATTCAAGTAAAGATCAGTGGTGCTCGTGGTCACCCTTACTTAACGCTTGGCCAATGGTGAGTTCTTACTTTCTACCTAGTGGCCTTGAAAATACTAGGTGGATTACTTAGTTGATTCCATGTTGCCTTGCGGCCCTGGTGGGGTGCCTAAAGCACTGTTCATGACATCTTCCACTGTGTGCCTTGTGGCTTTAGTAAGGTGTTACGGGTGCTTATATAGCCTTTCCATGACGTGTTTTAATTTTTAGACGCAATAGCCTACACCTCCTTGCCCCCCACTCCTTAATGCCTTTTCCATGAGCAAAACATTTAGGAGTAAGGTTTTTATGGGGTGATTAATTATGAGCTATTGTTGTTTTTTTGTGTGAATGAATCATTATTTTTAATAGTAGATTGTTATGTATAATCTCAATCTGGAGCGTATTTTGTATCCAGGGGGGGGGGCTTCTACTTTATTAGAGCTTATACCTCTTTCTTATACTCCTGGAAGGGTTATAAGGTGTGCAACAAGTCCTTTACCAAAACTTCGCAAGTTCGGGGAGCTTTCGTCTTGCTACCTATATCGGCCTCTAGAGGGGGCCTGTATTAATCGATTTTTGGCCTCGGTCAGAAATATTGATTCCGAGGAGCACTTAGTGGTGTGTTAAATCATTCAACATTCATCGTTTTATAAACTTGTATTGTCGTATACACATGTGATGTTCAACATGCATAGTGACATAGAAGGAGGCGCTCGAAGGCACCTTAGACGCTTGGCTTGTGGCCAACTCCATAGTAGTTCAAGGGAAGCAAAAATTAAAAGAATGAAATAAACTAACTTTTACTAGGTACCTCTTGGTGCCCTATTTGGCATAGTAGCTTGTTAAGTTGGGGGTTATCTCCAAGGGGTGGTTCTTTCATGCTTGGCCTTTGGCACGTCCTTCTCCACTCTTGGCACCCATGCTTGCGTCACTTGACGTACGTGGGAGGCTCCATCCTTGGTGTTGGACGCCAGGGTCTTAAGGTGGGCAGTGCTTTCTTGGGGCGACACATCGCGATTCTCGCCCTCTTCAAAGGTGTCTAACTGTGTGGGTGTTGTCCAAGTGCTAACTAGTTGGGTCTTGCCCCCAAGTGTCTTTTCTTTAGCGGGATTAAGTTTATAATGACTTGTTTCCCTTTGTCACTGTGGTCAACGCTGTCATTCTTCCTTTCAGGCTCTTTTAAAGCGTGAGCGTAGCATTCTCTTGCTACTTTCACGTCACCAATGGCTTCACAGGTCCCCATAGGCTTCATATGAAAGGTGGATATGACGGCTTGGAATAGGTTTAAGCTCGGCCTCCCCAAAATGACATTGTAGGTGGAGGGGGCTTTGACCACCAGGAACTTCATCATCTTGGTAGAGCGGGTTGGAAATGCACCCAAATATATGGGGAGACACTTTAGGTGCTTTGCTGGACCGATAGTCTCTTCGATCCTAATGTATTCTTCAGCTCTTGCCAACAGTTCCTCCATAGTTGCTGGCGGCTTCCCAACTATAGACTCCTTGAATCTACTATCGCGCAAATTCCTTTGTATTATTCCTAATAGCAACTTGTGGTTGGCGTATAGTACCTCAAACACCGTTGCGGAGAATCGATGTATGTACTCTCTCAAGGATTCTCCATCTTTTTGTACCACCATGAATAGAAATGAGGTTGACTTTGGATACTTCTTGTTAATGGAAAATTGGTTAAGGAAACGCCTTGTCAACTACTCGAAGCCGGTAATGCTACCGGCTGTCAATTGGTTAAACCAGCTAAGGGCCCGAACTAATAGGGTGGTCCGAAAAATCTTACTGTATACCGCGTCACTGATGTCATACATGTCAGCCTTAGCATTGAACTTGCGAATGTGCTCGTGAGGGTCTCCAGCTCCCTCATACTCGTTCAGGTGTGGTATCTTGAGCCCTTGCGGTAGTGACTCTGCCAAAATTGTCGGGCAGAAAGGACTTCTCTTGCGGGGATTTACAACTAAGGGTACTAGCTGCATATCCTCATACTTTCCACGGTTCTCCAAACTTTCGTCATGGCGGGGTTCACATTTACGTCGGCCTTCGCGCCTTGGCAAGGTCTCTTTGGAGGTCAAGGATGTACGACCTCTATATGGTGACCTTGGAGGCGTTGGCCTTCGGTCTCTTTCCCTCGGTGGCCTGTCCTGAGGTAAAACCATGTTGTTCTCTTCCTTTTCGTGTGCTTCCCCATTCACCTGGGAGTTGGACTGCCTTGATCCAATTCCGCCAAGGGTTAAAGACTCTTGGCCTTGACGAGGAGATTGGCTGGGCACCACTCTATTGGGGCGACACTTCGCTTGAGGCTCCTGGACCCTATGAACTGACTGAGGGGAAGGAACTTGAGGCCCCTTCTCTTGAGGTGGGGGCGACTCTTGATGACTTCTCACGTGGGGATCTTGCCCCTCGACAGCAGATGGAACAGGCGTTGAGCGTGACAAGTGTGCCTGGGAATATTGTTGGACTGTCAGCGTTGTTGGCCTCACTGAAGCGTTTTCAATAAGAGCCAGTAGTGCCTTTTGAGTGATCTAGAACACCTTGGTTGCATGGGGTGGAATCATTACTAACGATGAGGCTGGCGGCGGAGGTTCTGAAATATGGTTGGGTTTCCGCTGTGTCCGTTCTTAATTTGTAGTCCTTAATCCCATTCCTCTTGATAGGCATTATATTTGATCTCTAGGCAATTCTTTCATCAAAGGATCTGCAATATTTTCCTTTGATTTCACATAATCAATGAAAATAATCCCGTTAGAGATCAATTGCTTATTGGTATTTTGTCTACAACGAATATGTCTAGACTTATCATTATACAAACTACTCTTTGCCTTTCGAATTGCCGACATACTGTCGCAATGAATTAAAATAGGAGACACAGTTTTTCCTCAATAGGGAATATCTTCTAAGAAATTTCGTAGTCATTCAGCTTCTTCACCAACTTTATCTAAAGCTATGAATTCTGATTCCATTGTGGAGCAGGCTATGCAAGTTTGCTTAGATGATTTCCACGACACTGCTCCTCCACCAACGGTAAATACACACCCACTCGTGGACTTAGAGTCGTTAGTGTCGGATATCCAATTAGCATCGATGTATCCTTCAATTACAACTGGATATCTTGAGTAGTGTAATCCATACCCTTTAGTGTATTTTAAATACTTAAGAACTCTAGTTAGGGCATTCTAATGCTCTAAACTAGAATTACTTGTAAACCTTACTCAACTTGCTCATAAACTAAGCTAGATCAGGGCGAGAACAATTCATGATATACATCAAACTCCCAATGACCCTAGCATATTCTAACTGTGATATGGGCTCGCCATGGTTTTTGCTTAGATAAACGCTCAAGTCCACTGGCATTTTGGTGCACTATCGCTAGGAAGGAATTTTTCCAAAACTGTCTCAATATAATGAGATTGCGAAAAGTCTGGTCCTTTATATGTCCTTAAGATTTTAATCCCTATAATGATATCTGTCAACCCCATATCCTTCATGTCAAAGTTCTTCTTTAACATTCCTTTAGTATTCATGATAATTTCATGATTACTGCCCATAATCAACATATCGTCTACATATAGACATACCAGGACATAAGCGTTATGTGTTTGTCTAATATACACACACTTTTCATACTCGTTGATTTTGAAACCATTTGACACATTGTGTTATCAAATTTTTCATGCCATTTCTTTGGCTCTTGTTTAAGTCCATATAATGACTTCACAAGTTTACATACTTTCTTCTCCTGTCCAGGAGCAACATACCCCTTGGGTTGTTCCATGTATATTTCTTCATCTAATTCGCCGTTTAGAAATGCAGTCTTAACATCTATTTGATGTATCTCAAGGTTACGCAAACGCGGCAAAAGCGATGAGTAATTTTATGGATGTTATTCTCGTTACCGGGGAATAATTATCAAAGAAATCAGGACCTTCCATTTGCCGGTATCCTTCGACTACCAAATGAGCCTTGTACTTATTAATAGTTCCATCAGTCTTATACTTTCTTTTCAGAAACCATTTATAGCCCAAAGGCTTACTTCCGTTTAGAAGATCAACCAACTCCCAGATATGATTGTGTATAATAGACTCGATTTCACTATTGATAGCTTCTTTATAGAGTTGAGCATCTGAACTGGACATAGCTTCCTTAATAGTCTTTGGTTCCCCTTCTAATGTGTATGACACAAAATCGGGACCAAATAATTTTGGAACTCTTTTCCTTTTGCTACGACGTGGTTCTTCAACCCCAGGATTAGAACTACTCACAGAGGCATCATGCGTTCTTTCAAGAGGACCTTGTTCACCTCTTTCCTTACTTGGAAAGAAATCCTCAAAAAACAAAGCATTCCTAGATTCCATGATAGTACCTTCATGAATCTCTGAGATTTCTGACTTATGTACCAAAAATCGATAGACTACTGTTAAGTGCATAACCAATGAATATTCAATCAACAGTTTTAGGCCCTATTTTCACTTGTTTGGGTTTGGGTACTTATACGTTAGCCAAACACCCCCACACTTTGAGGTACTTATATGAAGGCTTGTGACCTTTCCAAAGTTCGTATGGAGTCTCACTCCTACTTTTGTGGGGAATTTCGTTAAGTATAATTGGCAAAGTGTATCGCCTCCCCCCACAAATTCTGAGATGACCCAGAATTAATCAGCGGCGCATTCATCATTTCCTTAAGAGTACGATTCTTGTGCTCCTCTATTTCGTTTGACTGTGGTCAATATGGGGCCGTTGTTTAACGTATAATGCCTGAATTTGCACAAAATTCATCAAACGGTGCTTCGTATTTGCCACCTCTATCGCTACGGGTAGCCTTTATCCTTTTCCCAAGTTGATCTTCAACTTATGTTTTGTAATGTGTAAACGCCTAAAGCGCTTCGTCTTTACTCTTGAGTAAATACACATAACAATACTTTGTGCAATCATCTATAAATGTAATGAAATGCTTTTTCCCACCTCTAGTTTGCACAAACTTCAAATCACAGATATCACTGTGAATAAGTTCTAAAGGTGTGGTGTTTCTTTCCACAGAAGGAAACAGTTGTTTGACTAGTTTTGCTGCAACACAAATTTTGCATTTTTGTTCATTTTCAACTTTAAAAGTTGGTAATAAGTCAAGTAAATTAATCTTCGAATAGTATTATAATTTACATGTCCTAGTCTAACATGCCACAAATTAGAATACTCAAGCAAATAAACAGAATTCCCAATACTTTTATTGCTATTGATTTCAATTACAAGAGAGCGAATTACATTCATTTTGAAAAGGCCCTGCTCAAGGTAACTTTTTCCTACATAAAATTCTCTCTTAGTTAATGAAAACTTATCAGCCTCGAAGACTATCTTGAACTCATTCTTGACAGAAGCTGAACCAGAAACCATATTCTTGCGAATCTTCGAAACATGCGAACTTCAGTCAATGTCAGCTCTTTGTCTGAAGTCATCTTCAGCAAAACTTTCCCCATTCCGACCAGTGGAGACGTGGCCGAGTTGCCCATAAACAGTCTTTGTCCTTCAGTTGGGGTATAGGACGAGAAAGCCCCCCTATCTGAAAAGATATGGCGAACCACTCCCTTGGGTTGTCCATCAAATTGGCTTCGAATAAGACAGCAGTGAGATCAAGATCAGTCATATCGATTGGCACCTGGTTATTAGACAGGTTGTCGATCATCTCGTTGATGCTCTGGACATCATCAACAGCTAGGTGCACCTCATTTTGCACCTGGTTCTTGCCTTTGTTCTGGTTTTGACCAGAACCTTGCCTTTGAGACTTCTTTTTCTTGGGCTCTTTGCAGTCTCTAGTCCAATGACCAGTCCCCAACCTCGACTGTCCTTTCCCAGCAGCCTTCTTTTTCTGGGATTTTCCTCGGGATTTCCCTTGTAATTTTTGTTTCCGATTAGAACTCTCTAGAACTTTCGCAATGTTTGTCATTACCTACACAGGGAACTTCTTGTCAGAACCCCGATTGTCTTCCTCAATTTTGAGTTGGACAACCATGTCTTCTAGACTCATCTCTTTTCGTTTGTTCTTCAAGTAATTCTTAAAGTCCTTCCATGAAGGCGGCAACTTCTCTATAATAGAAGCAACTTGGAAGGACTCACTCAGAGCCATGTTCTCAGCATGAACTTCATGTATGATTATCTGAAGCTCTTGAACTTGGCTCGTCATGGACTTAGAGTCCACCATTTTGAAGTCTAAGAACTTTGGGACCACGAACTTCTTCAGTCTGGCGTCCTCAGTTCTATACTTCCTATCCACTGCCTCCCAGAGGTCTTTAGCAGGCTTCACTGACAGATAAACGCCGTAAAGCGAATTATCTAAACCACTGAGGATATAATTCCTTCAAAGGAAATCACAGTGGTGTTAGGCATCATATGCTACCCTCAGTTGGTTGTCAATAGACTCAGTCGGGGCGGATGGAGCATCTTCCCTCAAGAACCTTGCTAGGCTCAAAGTCATGAGGTAAAACAACATCTTTTGTTGCCACCTCTTGAAGTCAGCCCCGCTGAACTTCGATGACCTTTCAGCCTCAGCCGGAATAACCAGATTAGCTGGTGGAACAAATGTACCAGGACCAAAACTAGAACCAGAACCAGGACCAGAAGTTGGAACAAAACCGGAACTAGGACCAGAACCGGAAGCAGGACCAGATCCTAGACCAAAACCGGTACCTAAATCGGAACCAGCGCCAATACCAAGACCAAGACTAGCACCCGGGCTAAGTCCGAAGTCAAGGGTAGTGGAAACATCATCATGGTCACCAACATCACCAACATTCGCCATTTTCAGAATTTCGAATTGACATAAATGAACAACAAAAAAGAATTTTGCGTTAAGTTTGTTTTTACAAACTTCTACCAAACAAGAACTTGAATAAGAATTCGAACAAACTGAAAATCGTAAGAATGAATAATCGAGGCGAGAGATCACTTTCTTTCCTTAAAGAAAAATTGCCCCGCTACAGGTGGTATAGGTTTCTGCAATAGCGTCCCAAGATACATCGATTAATTTCTGAATTACGAACCACTTCTAATCCAAAAAATCAAACGAACTCAAGAACAACTTCAACTTTTAGAGAGAAGAATATAAGAGATGAAATGCTTGATTTCGATGTGTAAAATCAGACTATGGAGGAGTCTATTAATAGACTTGAAATTCAGACAATGCATTAAAACCGAGTTAAAACTTGCTTTTAAAATATATCTGTAACAGCAGAAATAAATCTGCCTGTTACAGATATGTGACTGTTTGGCTGCTGAAGTCAAATGGTCCTTCTAGAAGCTGGTTCAAAAATTTGAACGAAAAGTGGCCAGCTTTTTATTCAACCACGTTTTTAATACATTTCAGCAATTTCAGTAGTTGGATTTTTCAAGAGAGATCCAATTAAACTTTGTCCAAAAATATTAATTGAGGTCATGAGTCTTGACTCAAGTTGAGTTCAATACTTGATTTAGTTGACTCAAGTTCAGTTCAGTCCTTGACTTAACTCTCAGCACTTGACTCACCTCAAGGTGAGTTTTCAAGACCAAGCCCACACCACACACACCTTAAGCCTCAAACCTCAAGCTCGGGCTTAGGCCCATGGACCTGAGCCAGAGCCTGGTCCTGGCGGGCGGGCGGTGACGGCGGTGCGGGCATGTGGTAAATTGAACCAAAGCTAGGTCCTCTCCCCCTACAAAACCCACAAAGGTGAGATGACTCAAAGGGCCAATCCTTTACCTCAAGGTAATTGTATATAAACCCATTTACTATATATAAACCCATTCAACTTATGGTTTTAATATAATGTGGGATATCCATATTCAAACACCCCACTTTAACACTTAATTTCTCATTCGTTACGAGTCCGAATTAAGAATTCGAAATTCTAAACTTATCTACTCACGGTGTAGATTAATATTATCCACTAATATCTTGTATCTCGGATACGTACGGTGTTCGAATTTCATATGCAAAAGTGGTGGTTACACACTTTTCATACACAATATATCTAACACATATTGTGTTTTTTTATTTTATTTTATCTTTTTTTTTTAGATAACTTTTCATACACAATATATCTAACACATATTGTGTTTTTTTATTTTATTTTATCTTTTTTTTAGATAACGGTATGAACATATTGTGTTCAATTCCACCATTTCCTACAACTCTGCGTTGTCAGACGCGATTTTTCAATAATTACATATAGAGTCCTCCAAATTGCCGAATTCCATTAATTATCGTACATTTACTTCTCTCGTATTTACATATTTTTTTTGGTAATTACTTCTCTCTTTTTGATTGTTTGAGATGTGTGCAGTTTTTGTAAAATGTGTGTAGTGTATGTAAATATGTGTAGTGTGTATAAAAAGTGTGTAGTGTATATAAAAAAATGTGCAGTGTGTGTAAAAGTGTGTAGTGTGTGTGTAAATAGGTGTAGTGTGTGTGTAAAAGTGTGTAGTGTGTGTAACAAATGTATAGTGTGAGTAAAAAGTGTAAGTGTGTCTAAATATGTGGTGTGTGTAAAAGTATGTAGTGTATGTGTAAAAGTGTGTACTGTGTGTAAAAAGTGTGCATTGTGTATAAAAGTGTGATGTGTGTGTAAAAGTGCATAGTGCGTGTAAAAGTGTGAAGCGTGTGTAAAATATGTGTAGTGTGTGTAAAAAGCATGTTGTGTGTGTAAATGTGTTCCAGTCTTTGTGTAAATTGTTTGTTGTGTGTGTATTAAATTTCAACCTAAGTTAGACCCAATTTGGATCCAACTTAAAACCCAATTGGACTCATATATTAATAAAAACAAGTGAGAACCAACCCATTTGGAACCAAAGAGAAAAAAAGTTAGGACCCAACTCAATTAAAACCTAATTGGGTTGAGTTGAAAATATATGTTTAGACCCAAATTGCCACCCCTAGTTGAGAGCATGCGTTGTAGATTCATCACACATTTATGATTTAACCAAAGAGAATAATTTTACTAAATAGACTACCGGATGCAAATCACAAAACTTCATAAATGCCGTTACAAAATTTGACTTTCATGCTCTCTCAACATTTTTCTATTTTGGACAAAAACTACAACAGTACACGTATAATTCTCATCACAGCAGAACAAAGAAACATTAAATGCTTCTTTTCTGGACAAAGAATCGGAAAGAAAAAATTAACAAGACCTTTATCTTGCAATCTAGCGTACACCTTTGTTCAAAATTTGCCAGCCAACTTGAGAACACTGCAAAACATCTTTGATTTCAATGATCTTCGCGAAGAAGATATGAAAGGACAATTTCGTTCCAGATATCAGGCACTCCAGGTAGACACCAATGGCTACAATCAGATAGAGATGGACGGTCACTCCAGGTACCTACATGTGCATCACTTCTAAATGCCGACATGGGAGTTATATGAACAACAGTAACAGGTACCGTCATATTCTTTACCACCTCAAATACACTGTCTGAAAATGGACTAAAGTCCTTTCCTTCAATTTCTGAAAGAGGTAACTTACTCACATCACACTGGCGCAAAGTTAGATTCCTGATATACACACATATAACCAGTTCTTAAGAACAAAAACTAAACAATAAAACAGTTGAATACTGATGACCCTTCAGATGTTGAGGGCAAAAATATGTAATGTTTATCAGAATAATCAAATATAGTTTTTTTTCTTTTCACCAAGCATTACAGCACCCTTCAGATGTTGAGGGCAAAAATATGTAATGTTTATCAGAATAATCAAACATAGTTTTTTTTCTTTTCACCAAGCATTACAGCAGTCATAATATTTGGGTAATGAGGTAAAATTGCAAATTTAGTGCCACGGTATTGAACGGTTTTAGTTTTAGGCCCGCGCTTTACATGATTCCAAAAATAGTCCCTATAATTTGGAAAACACCCAACATTAGTCCTTTTTTAAGCCAACGTTAGTCTAATACTTTATTTTCTGTTGAAAGTTAACGGAAACTAAATGAAATGTATTTTTAAAATTGCATTATCCCCTGCACTATACAAATTGTATCAAACACCCCCCACCCCTAAACAAATATTAATTTAACTTAACCCTGAAAATTTTAAAAAAAAATTAAAAGGCTGATTTAGATCAAAGTTTAGGGTTTTAATTCAGTTTAAATATAATATATTTGTTAACTAATATATTATTTAAGAAAAAAAGGAAAAAGGAGAGAAAGTGGGGAGAGGAAGCTGCAGGGTGACAGTAGGGCTGGGATTTGGTTGAGGGCTGGGAAGCGGGCGAAGAGGGGAGGGCTGTGAAATCAGGCGGCAGAGGGTTTGGGTGGCGGGGTTAGAGGAGATGTGGTGGCTGACTGCAAGGGGTGTTTTTGAACCAGGCGTATGGTTGGGGAAGATGATGAATTTTTTTTCTTTAATTTTTCAGGCGGGTAAGTAAAAAAGAATTTGTTTAGGGGGTGTTTGATATAAGCTATATAGTTGCAGATGATGCCTAGCCCTACTGGCAAAGCTGATGCCCCAAGATATTAAATGTCTTGGGTTCTACTCCCACCGACAACGTGTGGGTCTTTCTCTACTTTATTGGTAGTTGTTAACTATTGTAATTTAATATTAGTGTTATATGCTGATTGATGATTCATATTCATGGTATATTCATGGTGTAATTGATAGATGTAATCGATTATCTCAGAAAAAAAAAAACAGGATATAAGCTATATAGTTTCAGAGGCCAAATTGCAATTTTTAGTTGACCATTCTGTTAGTTTTTAACGGAATGGTCAATGCTGTTAGATTTTCCATTAGAAACTAACAGAAAATAAAGCAAGGGATCAATTCTTAAAATAAGGACTAACATTGCAACTCGGACTAGTTCCAAAATAGGCGTAAAGCGCAAGACTAGACTTAAAATGGCCCTATCCCATGCGACTAAACTTCCAATTTTGCCAGCTAATGACTATAATGTAAAAGAGTGAATTTTATATGTTTTGGAAAAAAGAGATCACTGAATAATAGTAGGAACCACTAAAAGATATTTGAAGGAAAAGTCACATTTAGCATCACAGTTAAGAGAAGGACAATCCAAATGATCTGAATATAGATTATTACCTCCAGTGAGATGGTTCAAAAGTTCGGAAAAAGATGCGTGTCTTTTCTGGATTAATCATATTGTCAACCCAAGTTGCCCAAGTTTGTAACGCGGTACTGAAGGCAGTGGAAATTGACATTCCAAGCTTCACCGAATTGTTAACCTGGAAATAGCATCCCCTGTCAACACATACAATTCATGACTTGACAATATTAGAAACATTAACTCGAGGTGGCCAGATAAACTGATAGTGATAACAACTATGTATTTCGAGATCAATGTAGATATCTAAATCTAGCTAACTAAAATCTTCAACAAGAATTTTCCACAGAAATTGACCGTTTACATCAACCTATAGAACACAAAAAAAAAAAAAAAAATCTTGATGTACATGCTTGATCATGAAAAACTTAACTGATTGAAAATCTTAAAACAATTGCTGATTAGTAGTTAACCGACTGAAAGTGATACTAGCACGTAGGAAACAAATTAGCTTTAGAAAATTGATCTTAGAACCATGAGCTATGACAAGGTCTCGTTCACCACTGAAGGTACTTTGGATACTTAAAGTACCACTAAGATGAATTAAATTATCAGTCGAAGAAAAAATGTAGAAGAAAGAAATGGATGACGAATGGGTCAGCTAAAAACTACCAAGCTCACAAAAGTTGACCAGAATAAATTAGTATCACAACTGTTGTACTCTCCAAAAATTATTAACTAGCCTAAATTCAAAGGAGGAAGGAAATTTGTACATCAACAACTTCAACAGTAAATTCCAAATATCACAAACTTTTTGAAACATGGAATAGTAAAGACGAGAACTCTGCTCACCCAAGATAATAGTTTGTGTAGGAATAGAAATCACACCAATATGAATTAGTAGTCCGAGGAGGCAAACTCAATTGCACCTCTGAAAACCAAAATACTTAAAAAAATATTCAATTTTTATCTCTAACTATAGCGTATGAATTTTCATATTCTCAAGGTCCTGAAAAGTTGTTGAAAGAACAAGTTTCACCAAAGTTCCAATTTTTTATTGATATATAATCCACATTGTTAGTCCACTCTCCCCTAAGAGTGTGAGCGAGGTATGCCAGTATTATATAAGGTCTGGCGAATATTTCAAGAACTTGGAAATTTTTAAAGCAGTAATGACAATCGAAAGCATAAAACTCATGTAATTTTTAATGCTCTACGCTTTAGGCCAAGCACATAAATGAAAAATGAAAGGAAGAAAACTTCATCCCACACTCAACGTGTAGATTGCTGCAGTTTATCCAAATTCTTTGTATTCATATATGCGTAACAGCTGGCCATTTAAATTGTTTCTGCTTACAGTATGCTCGCACTCATTCAACATAAATGAAACACCTTTCTAGAGCACAGTATAATAATGACATATCTCATTTTCCTATATTAAATGTCAGTGAAGATAATGTACTTCAACATCATCTCTGTAAAGACTTAGCAAGTTCGAATTCAGAGTTTGATAGGAACAGGAAAGAATCAAGGACATATAAGAATCTTGAATATCTCTTATTGGATAGTAAAAGCTTTTAAAGCTCCAGATATCTAACTTGAAATGAGTAAAATGAACTTTACTGAAAGAACCTTGCATTATATTCACATTGCTTTTTGTGCAGAATGTGCAGATAACACATCAGGATATTTCTACTTGGACTTGCACAAAACTACACAATAATAAGACTTGTGGATACTGCATTGCTTTTAACATCAGGGAGTTGTATTTACACAAAAATTCCTAATGTCTCTGCACCTAAGTCTTAACTGTTTCAAACAAGTGCATGTATAGGAGTAGTGGAAACAAGAGAGAGTGGTGGTGGGTGGGGGCGGCATTACAGAGGACTTCATTGTACTGTATATTGCAGAGACAGATAATCTTAGAATGCAACAATCAGTGGATATTTAAAATCACTTAGACAATGAATAAAAGAACAATAATGATCTGTCACAAATTATGGATTCAAACTAACAATGCGTAGCTTCTTTTGGATTGTAGGATTTTGAAGCTACGGATTTCAAATTCAAAGTAATAAATGCATTAAGCTTGTTTAACTAATTTCATGTTACAATGGATTTCAAGTCGTTTAGCACCAATTTTTTAAAATATTTTTTCCAATCATTACGGTGAATTTCAAATCCACCTAATATAGACTCATTTGAAATCCTTATTCCAAATCCTTCCATAGAACAATACTAACGAATTTCTAAAATAATGAAACATTCAATGCACAAAATTATCGGATTCGCATTGGCAAATAAATCTTGTCTACTATAATGAAAAAATTAGGACGAACAACCGGGATATGGAATGCATTTCATATATTACACCCAATCACATAAATGAACAAATGGAGTGGAAAGAGAACTTACGTCTCAAAAAGCTTCCCCTGAACCCACCATTGACCGGAATTAAAAATTAGAACATCTGAATCAATCCACTCTCTACTGATATCATCCAACTTATCCAATCGAAGAGTCGACCTAACTCTCTTTGGTACATTTTTAGGTGCCCAGTTGTGTTGTACAAGGAAAACGGAGCGGTAGAACTCGATGGTGAAATTAAAGGAACTGAACCTTACACCTAAGAACCTAATCTGCTTAGTTATCATGTTTCCATTGACTTCGTAGACGCTCTCCTTGTCTTCCACACCAGTCATTAGCAAACATATCAAAGACTCCCACTGAGTTCTACTCATAGAATCACCAACAAAAACAACTCTCTTATTTCTTAGTGTTTCCAGAACACGCCCCACATTAACTCTTGGAATATCACAATTCTTCGGCTTCCACCTCCACTTGAGATAATCCTCATCCATTCGACCATTGGCAAAGCAATTAAATCCTTGCTCTACAAAAGGACATTCTGACGCATTATACAAAGGGTAACTATCATCCAGAACCCAAAGACCATCGAATAAATCACACGCATGAGTCGAACTACTGAAGTTGGAAAATCTATAGTCGTGATCATGGAATGCATATGTAAGATTTGGCAAAACATATATGTATCCACAACCAATGGCCAAAAAGAATGAAATTAATGATCCAATTACAATTAGAGAACGAAACAGCCGTGAAACCCAAGTCTTCCTACTAAATCTGGGGCTGCCAACATTAGCAGCCCTGTGTTTAAAGGAAACACTTGTACTAAAACTACTCATCCTCTCAATGGGAAACATCATTCATTACCAACACATTTGACCAAACCAATTTCTAAAACAGAAACCAAGATTACCACTTAAAGGGCGATACCCAATCCACATAAAACCTCATAACCATAGACAACTAATCAGTTAACTAACTACTAACGAATCACAACGATACGACACATAATGTCGCAAAACAAGATTCAAAATCATTGTATTCTGATTACTAACACCATCTTATAATGCCCTTTACACTTTTAACTTTACCATTTTCCATCAGAAATAATCAAGACTTCAAACTCTGAATCTCATTCTGACTGACCTCATCAAAGCGCAAGAATGCTTTAAATCTCATTCTGACATCCAATATTCGCTCTCCAGAGAAGCAAGGCTGAATGCAGAAGAATCCTTGTAGAATCTTGAATCAATCTGAGGGAAAAATCAGAGATTATAAAGTAGTCACCAGATGCAGGATTAGTGGAATAAAAAATGAATCAAATTCATGAGTTAGTTAATTATTCAATGGGGGTTGACATTTGAGAAAAGTTGATGAAATGAAATAGAGGTGGAGATCGAGAGAGAGAGAGAGAGAGAGAGTGGGAAGCAAGAAATATATAATGAAATGAAATTGAGACAGGAGAATAATACTACGTGGAACGCAGAGCCACAGCGGTTAGCAATTTGGAGGAGCAGGTCTATTTTGTCAATATATTCCACTCGTTCTTAGGGCTTGTTTGGTTACTGAGTTGGGTTTGGGGTGTTTATACGCGGATCTTATATTGCAAACTCTATTGTATCTCCTATTACAAGTTATAGAGTGAATGATACGTATCTAATAAAAATTTAACAATTATATGGGTCGTTAATGTTAGAGTAGATGTCAGGTGCGCCAATTTTTGGGCGTCATTTTTGTGTAATAAACTTTATGAGATAATTTTTTCTAATAAATAAAGTCAATTTTATTATGACATTCTTTGATTTTTAATTGTTATTATATGCTTAGAACGAAGTCCCTTGAATCACACGTGACTATGGGACATCATCGGATATCGGGAATGACGATGATGGGATATATCTCTAAGGTTGTGATACTTAAAATGTTCCAAGTCGTTAAAGGGTCTGTCAAGATGAGGGATATTGACAAAGACTCATAAGACTTGCTTGTACACATATGTTCTTAGAGAAGATGCCTCGTTCCATAGGCATAGATGTGTACGAGAGTTCTCATTTAGGATAATGAGTGAACTGAACAAACCCGTCGGAAATTCCTAAAATGGTTTTCTTGATCAAATATGGAATTTCCTATAATCACGTAGGCATAAGAGTAATTCTTATGGACGTGATGTTCCATTGATTACTTTGAGCTTAGTCGATTATATTTTGACTTATCTTGTGATTCCTTCGCAAGTTGTCATATGGGATATCTTGAGTATAGTATGATTATGTGTCAAGGTACATGAGAGACCAAGATGGGATTTATCACTGGTTTAGCAAATCAGACATTTCCTACGTTTTGCTTAATGAATCGATTCAAGGAATCTTTGGCCAAAGTTTGGCAATCCAAAGAGGCGGAGTGTTTCCTCGTTTGGATTGCAAGAATCGATATCATGTAATGAAGGAAACATAGTCATAAGAGTTTCGACTAAGCCATTACTCGAGATACCAATTCGGGAAATTTGATGGAGGGATCTTATTTATGCAAGGATCGTGGTTATGATAGATTAAGTATCTTGATATCATTGATGTCTAGGTCTTCGTGGCCCGCTGCTAGACAGTAACCTCGATTTGTAAGTGTCATGTTATTATGGGGAATAATTCATGGTCGGATTAAATCAAGAAAGATTTAATCTAGTACTTTCTAAATAAAGAAAGATAAAATGACACTTTTGGAAAGTGTACTAACTACTAGAACATGAACGAGCCTAAGGGGTCACACACTTACTCCTAAGGTTCCTGCTTATAAGATATGATTAATCTTTTTTTTTGATAAGATAAGATATGATTAATCAACTTTGGAAGTTGAGGTGAAGTTAGAAAAGTCTAGGACTTACTTAAAATGGAATATTAATTAATTAGTGGAAGATCAATTAGTTAGACTATTTAATTAATCAAGGAAGATTAATTAATTAATGGACCTAGTAGAGTCCAAGGGTTTTTATTTAATTAGTAGACTTGGTCGAAAATTAAATAAGACTAATAAATAATTGGGTAACAATAATTAAGGTTGAACTTCAATTATTATGGAATACTTAATTAAATGGTTGGACTATTTAATTAAATAAGGAGTCAGAAATTAAATCAAGTAAGATAAAAAAATTTGGACTCTAAGCATAGATAGGGCGTGAGGTGGTGGACGAAATAGGGGAGGTGATTTAATTCCTCTCCAAGTCTTGATCAAGTTGAAATCAAGGAAATATTTCGGAGAGACAAAAGGAATAAGTTAGCTTGTTGGCTAAGTTCCTATTAGAGTTTATGCCCGGAGCACCAATTTTGGGCGCCATTCTATGTAATAATAACTTTAGCTGAACGATCTTTTTCATATAAATAAAGTTAATCTTATGGCATTCTTTATTCGTGTATATAGCTTGGTCTTAACTTAGAATAAAGTCCCGAAAGATCACACATAGCTATGGGACATCATTGCGCATCAGGAATGGCAATGATGGAATATGTCTCCAAGGCTGTGATCCTTAAACATATGTTCCAAGTCGTGAATGGGCTCGTCGAGATAAAGGGATATCGATGAGACCCAAAAGACTTGCTTATATGATGCATACTCTTGATGGAGTGTATCTCGTTCCATAGATATTGGTACGGTGAAAGCCTATGCATGTATGAGGGTTCCTATTGTGGGAATATGTATACTGAACGATCCCATGGAAGTTCCATTAAATGGAATCCCAGTCGAATCTGGAACTTCCAGTGGTCTTGTGGTATAAGAGTAATCCTTAGAACCTGAGGTTTCATTGGATGCCTTATACACAATCGAACATGTCTTGGTTTGTTACATGATTACTTAGATGATAACAAATGAGCAAAATCAGACATGGGCTAATTGTGTATGAAGGCACGTGAGAATAAAGATGGGATCTATCTCTGACATTAGTCTTGTTAGTGAATCTCCTATGTTTACATAGTAATCGACTTTAGGAATCTTCGGCCGAAGTATGATATCTAAAGAGGCATAGGGTTTCCTCATTTAGATAGTCGAAAGTTGATCTCACCGTATTTGGGAAACATAGTTATTGAATTAATAGAGCTTCGACCTTAGCCACTGCTCTAGATTCAATCGAGAGATTAGATGGAGGGATCTTACTTATACAAGGATCAAGATCACGAAAGGCATATCTTTATATTCGTCTTTATCTAGGTCTTCGTGGCCCATTGCTAGACAGTAACCACGATTTGTAAGTGCATAGAATTAATATGTTGATTAATTCGAGGCTTGATTAAATCAAAGGAATGATTAAATCTAGTACTTTCTATTTTAGGAAAGCACACTAGCACTTTGGGAAAATGTACTTACTACTAGATAGTAGACAAGCCTAAGGAGTCACATACTTAACTCGTGAGAGTCACTGCTTAAATGATGTAATTAATCAATTTGAGGAAATTGAGGAAATTAGGAAAGTCTAGTCATTTCCTAATAAGGAATATGAATTAATTGAGGCGATTCAATTAATTCGACTATTTTAATTAATCTTGTTGAACTAATTAAATTAATGGACGTAGTAGAGTCCAAGTATTTTATTTAGTTGGGCTTGGCCCAAGTTAAATAAATAAGCCAATTGGAATAAACAATATATATAATTAAACGGGTTTTAATTATATGGAAATTTTTAATTGATGGGTTTAGCCCATAATAAAATATGGAGTTAAGAATTAATTCTTGGATTCCAATTAAGGGATGATGGCCAATTTTTTAGTCCAAAAGATGAAGGGGTTCGAATTCTTGGTGAAGAAAAAAAGGGTCTTCTTCTTCTCCAAGTCTTGCAGTTGGATTACGATTCTAGGACTCCTATTCTATATATATATATATATGAATGCAAGACTAAAACTCTAAGCCTCCAATAAGTGAAAAATTCGAACCCTAGCAGGAAAAAGAGGAGAGTTTTTCCTTGTCATCCTTGAACACAAAAAAAGCCCCCTAGCTTGTTCCAATACGACATCGTTTGTTCATGTGTTGAACTCAACGATTCACATATTCCATCGCTTCACATAATCAAGCCTAGGTTTTAGACTTAGATCTATTTCATTGGCTAGCACCAATAACAAAGTAGGTGGTGACGTTTGGAGCACTAACACTGGGGATACGATTGACTGGTGATTTCCTCCAAGAAATCGTGTGGACTTGCACCACAGGGTTGAAAAGATCCGAATCGTTGCTGCGAGAATTAATCGAAAGGTAAAAATTCTCGTAACCTTCTTTATAGCGTAATCGAGCACACCATTATTTCTGTTTCGGGTGGTTGTACGTTTAAATTTTAAATTCTGCTGCCACGAGACACCCGGGGAATAGAACCAACCCAACAGTTCCTTGTATTAAGGAAACTCTTTAATTGAGTTTACTTAGGATTAGATGAAATTCAGATCTTTGAAATTTTGATTTCATCTTGAATTCCAAGTAAACTAAACCTAGGAGTCTCTCTATAAATATGTGTGTTAAGAAAAACACACTCACACAATTTTAACCCTAGAATTTTTGTCCACCTCAAGAAGAAAAATAGAAAAATTTTGTCTTCTATTTTTCTCAAGAAAAATTGCCCCTCACCCATTATTTCTTGACAAAGTTTTGCACATTTGTCGAGATTAAACCTTTCACTAAATATTTCTACCTTCATATATAAGCTTAGATTGGATCTAAAATAACTATATAGGCTAGCATTATATATATATATATATTTATTGGGAACTATACAGAGATGTGGATACATCCTAGATGCGAGAAAATTGGATCGCTTGAAGATACAAGAAATAAAAACGGACCTTGAATTTTGAAAGAGAGGCCGACGGCTTTTCAAGAATTCGAGGAGACGGGTTTTTTTCGGGTTGATAGTGTTAGGTGTATGCCCTCAATGCCTATGAGGAATTAGATTGAGTAGGGCTTAGATAAATTATTTGTACAAAACGTTTGATGTTTCTATTTATAAAATAAAGGTTTTGATTTTGTTCATATAAATCTAATGGCATTTAACTGTATTGAACAAATTAGTCCAAGAGATTTCAAGATAGACTTTCCACCTCTTATGGACAAGAGGAGGCACTAGAACAGTTCAATACTTAATCTATGAAACTAGGAGTTTGTGAGTTAACGAATATGAATTGGGCATTAATATTCAACTCATATGACACCTTTTTTGACAAGGAAGTGCCAGTCGTACACTGATTTGATAGTAGGAGCTGGTGTCATGAATATGATTAATGGAATTAACATATTTGAACTCGACTCGCATTAATCCAATCTCATAGGTATTTACTTTTTGACAGTCAATGATTGGGATTAAGATTGCGATAGTATATGTGAACTTTAGACCTGAGGAGTCATTTATAACATGCTTGTAGTATTGGATATGTTATCAAAGTAGTTAGACTCATATCACCTGATAGGTGGGGTCGACCACAAAGTATGATCCAATAGTGCATTCGATGTTATAAGATAACTTGCCAAAACGGGATTCATCGTCTCGACAGTAAACGAGTATGTGACCTGTATGATCGTAAGTAATTGAAATTATAAGTCTTTGGCCAAAGCATATAAACTATCCCGTGATTTTCACTGAGGGTAGTTTGGTAACTTCACATTATTATGATTCTAAGTACAGTATCAAGTTCTATGAGTTTGTCTAAACCATGGCTCTTACTTGATCGGGTCATGTCGGTGAAGAGTTTATACACATATGGTATTCGTAGTCAAGGTTCGTGATGACATGATCATCTCG
Organism: Buddleja alternifolia; assembly: GCA_019426215.1. Lineage (NCBI taxonomy): Eukaryota > Viridiplantae > Streptophyta > Magnoliopsida > Lamiales > Scrophulariaceae > Buddleja > Buddleja alternifolia. The sequence continues at coordinate 27,247,260 of CM033393.1, read as the reverse complement.
TTTTCAATTGGGTAACGATTTGATTCCACGGTGTTGGCTAGGTGACAACCATATCCTTTGGAATCCTCCCATTAAATCGAACCTAGAGAGTCGCACTATGTGAAGAAAAGGAATATTTTCTTAAGCTAAGGGTATTTTGGTAAAATCACATTTGATGTGAATTGTTTGACAAAATAGATGGCATGATTTAATTAAAGATATTTAATTTGATTAAATAAATTAATTAAATCATATTAATTCATAAGTTAAATTAATTGAAAATTAATTTATAGGTTGAATTATCTTAATTGGATTAATGTAATTAATTAATTACCAATTTGATTGGACTTGGATTTAATTAATTACACATGGGCAAAGTAAAAACAAAGCCCGAAGCCCATCTGCAAAGACCAATTCGGCCGCCCCTCACTGTGTAACCCTGGGGGAGTCTTTTACTTGGTATAAGTAATCAGTCAGTGTCAGAACTCCACACACACAAGTCATTGTTTTAGAATCTGACAATGAGTCAAAATAGACCTAGAGCATTAGGAAAGAAAAATCCCTCCCTCTCCATACACTCTAGCCGCCTGCAATAGTTGCAGAGGAGGAGATCGAGCTTTTCTTGGAGAATTTTTCTTTCACATGATTATCTAGAGGCAGGAGTCCGGGGCTGCCGTTGATAATTCGAGATTCAATAGACGAAAAAGGTAACTTGATTACTCTTGTCAATTCTCATCAATTGATCAATATGTTAAATATCATGAATATCCCCGCATTGGATTCTCGGGTGTGATTCGAATTAAAAATTTATTCGCTAGACCGAATCACAACAGTGGTATCAGAACCAAAATTTGGGAATGTTAAGAATTTCATGTTAGATGTTTTGATGATTACAATTAGGACTTTATGTTAGACCCCAAAATATGTAAGTTTGATTTTAGTAGAAATCATGTATAAGCTTTGAAGCGTTAGATTTGTAATAGGATTTATAGGCTTTGTTCTATTTTTATTCTAGATTGTTAGGCTAAGTAGTCTTAGGATGAGCGTCTGATAATTTCTGAGTGAGTTTATCAGTGGTAAAGTTTGAAGACTCAAGCGCCTGAAGTCTGAATGAAGATAAAGTCTCCAAGCGTCCAAATGACCAGCTATATCAAGCGTCACCTTATAGGACAGAAGTGATTCAAGGATGGATAAGCGTCTATCAATGACTGATTTCACCTGAATCTATTTCTAAGTCCGGAAGGAGTTTAATGCAAATATTCTCAATGCATGAAGTGCCAATGGGCATTTAATTCAAATGCATTAAATGCTGATAAGAGCATTAAATGTGATAAGCAATTTCAGACGTACGGGGAAGCCACCCTATTGGACTGTCAACTATTCATAGATTGCAGCACCAACTTTTGTGCAGCAGATTTTCAGGAAAAATGACAAAAGTTGTTCACTTGCGGAAGTGAGAGACACGCGCCTGTGCATGTGTCAAACGGACATTTTCTCCAAGAATGCCTATAAATAGGACTTCAACAACAAGCCAAACATACAATCAATTTCCAAGCCAAATTGCTGTTGCATTGAAGTCTCATTCCTTAAACTCTCAGAAAAGCCAAAATATTCAAGAAAACATTCTCTTTGCTTTTCTTTAATTCCTGAGACAGTCAACCAATATATCAAACATTCTTTTCGAAGAAACTACATTACTATTGAGATATTTTCAGTTGTTTGAACTTCATCAAAATCAAACAAACCGTTTAGAAAACCCCATCCAAGCCTCGCGATCTGTGTGAAGTCGAAGTTGGATATCTGCATTATTTATTGGTGAAAGAAGCAAGGGGATTGAAGTGATTTGGAGCAGAAATCTGTGTGATCAAGGAGCTCAAGTCATCGACTTCTATCTCTCCCTAATTTGTAGAAGATTCTGTGTGATTCTTTGAGAATCATTTTAGTGGATTGCCTCCAAGTGTTTAAGGAGAAGAATGACGTAGTTGGGATTACACCACCCAACGAACCTTACAAATATTGTGTCTTTTACTTTACAGTCAATTCTCTTATCTATCATATCATTGCATAAATTGATTAAGTAAAACACAATCAAACGCTAAGCAACTAAGAAATAACTTGTGACGCTAAAGATTTCCAAAAGAGAAGACTCTAAAATTATTCCGCTGTGCTAACACTGATTAAAGAGCTGAACGCTTAAACCTACTTGGTTAAAGTATTTAAATCTTGAAGTCTAAGTTAACTTTCTAAAATAGTCTTCATCAGACGCTTAGCCTAAGCGTCTATATTTCAAGTAAACGCTTAGTCAAGCGTCTACATTTCAAGCGTCCAAAACCATTTTAATACGAAACTTTTTGAAGTCGAAAAAGACTTCAAGGTCTATTCAACCCCCCCCTTCTAGACCCTTTCGTATGCCACTTGGGACCAACAAGTGGTATCAGAGCGGTTAAAGTTGAAATTTAAAAATTTCCAAGCATAACTGCTTGTTTAGATCCTTCTTCAGAATCTAGTTGCCTTTAAATTTTTTTTTCTCTATGGCATTTGCTAAAGTTCCCAAACTGACTGAGTCGAATTATGACACATGGAAAGTCAAAGCAATTACATATCTCTGTTCATGTGATGATGACATGTGCGATATTATTTCAGATGGGCCAATCAAAATATATAAAGTTATCACAAGAGCGCCTGGAGCCACGGAAGACACTTCGGATGGTTACGTTGAAAAACCAAAACAAGAATGGTCTCCAGATGAGCGTCAAAGAGCAAATTTGGACAATGTTGGTCGGAATGCTCTGTATACAGCTATTGGTGATAATGATGATCTATTTAACAAGATTAAGTCATGCAACACAACTAAGGAAATCTGGGATAAGTTAGCCATGATCTGTGGTGGTTCAGCTCAGATTAAAGAGAACAAACTTTCCATTGCCAAGGAAAGGTTTAACAGCTTTAAGATGTTGACCAATGAGACTCTAGAGCAACTGGACATAAGATTCACAGCTCTTGTTACGGAACTCACATCCTTGGGTATGAATTTACAGAAGCGAGAAATGGTGGTTAAAATCTTTAGAAGCCTACCTAGTAGATTCTTGATGAAGACAACAGCTATGAGAGAATCAAATATGTTGGATCGCCTAACTCCAGAAGATGCTTTTTCAAAGCTCAAAGCATTTGAGTTTGAGTTTAATTCGGCTAGTGATGCAGTGAGCAGTCTAATAATTGAGTTTAGAGCGCTCATAGCATCAATCAAGGGTAAATCGGGTAATAAAGGAAAAACTTCAGATATCAGTGAGGAAGAGGAGTTGGTCTTGCTGAATAGATTCAGAAAATTCTTGAGATATGAAAAGAAAGGCAATAGTCCTAAGCATCAAGGACAGAGTTCATATCAAGCGCCCACTCCAGTACAACAACAGTACCAAGCGCCTCAGTATTCTGTTCCTTCACCCCAAGCACCTGCTCAATACCAAGCGTCTACTCAAAATCTCTCAGCGCCCGTGGTCTGAAAACCACACACTGCAAGGTTAACAAGTGAACAAAAGATGAAAACTAACCTTTGTTATAATTGCAGGAAACCAGGGCACTACCAGGTAAATTGCCCTTATCCAAATGTATCTAAGCCCTCAAGGCAAGATTATGTGGATAGAAACCAATTCAGGAGCAACCTTCGCCAACAAGGTTTGCTGGCGGAATCAGAACCAGCGTTCGCACCTGAAGATTTGGAGTCTTCAGAGGAGAGTAGTGATGATGATGAGCCAGTGGATGACTCAGCGCTTATTTGTCTCATGGCCAGAGATGATGAAGCGTCTCCTGAGGTAAACACTGAGATATCTTACCCTCTCTCTTATGAAGAATTACTTGACAAAGATAATGAATATTATAAAGATTGTCAAGATGCCGCCAAAATATATCAAAATGATCTCTCTATTATCTCATCACTCACAAGAGATAAAGTAATGCTCAAAGCAGAGTTGAAAGTTCAGCAACAATGCATCGAGAAGAACCAATTACTTGAGAGTGAGATTATTCAATTAAAAAGCGATCTTGATATAATAGTCAAGAGAGAAGCTGATCTGATCGCTAGACTTGCCAAATCAAAGCAGCTCATCTCATCATTATCAAAAGCTTCAAGAAAGTTGGATAATGTGACTGAAGTAACAAGAATGTTTGGTGAAAAGACCTGTTTAGGATGCAATAAATTTGGTAAACAACCAAACAAACCTAATGTTACGGCAAACAGCAAAGGAAAGAGTGTTTTCTTTGTTGAACAAGGTTCACAAAGTCAAACACATGTTGAACCAAGCGACAATGGTACAAGGACACATGAGAAGGCCAAAGCTGACTCAGGCAAGGGTAAGGCGAAAGCAAATGATTCACAAAGAAAGGTTCATCCGAACGCTCCAAAGGCTAAGGATAAACCTAATCACTGTGAGTCAAACGCTAAACGTCCAACATCAAAAGTGCACCCCAAGCCAGCACCCAGGAAATACCAGCGTCAATATCCACAGAGATCTAGATCATATTATCGCTACTATGATGATTATGATTATGACTATGATTATGATTACTATTATAATCAAGGATATTATTATACACCCAAAAAACACGCACAACACAAGGTGAACAAAAAGCACACACAACACAATGTGAAACCCAAAAAGGCCAATATTCCTACAATGAAGACTAGGCAAATATGGGTTCCTAAAGTTCTAATTCAAACTAACAATGTTACTAATGTTAAAGGACCTAAGCAACAATGGGTACCTAAATAGAAATAGAACTTCCCTTTTTGAGTGCAGGTACCTAGAGCTAGAGCCGATACATCTATGTGGTACTTCGATAGTGGATCGTCAAGGCACAGGATTGGTTTCAAGGATCTTCTGATCAACTATCGAGCTGCCAATGGTCCTCAGGTTGTATTTGGTGACAACTCCAAAGGTAAAACCAAAGGTATAGGTACTGTGCATAGGGGGAACATCATGATAAGTGATGTTTATTATGTTGAGGGTCTAAAGCACAATTTATTAAGCATAAGTCAATTTTGTGATAAAGGCTTTGAAGTCATATTCTCAAGCGACTGTTGCTATATAAATGACGCTAAGACTAAGTCTACTAAATTAAAAGGAAAAAGAACTAACAACGTATATTTGGTAGATTGGGGTTCAACACTTGATAACAACCCAACGTGTTTTGTTGCTAAAAATGAATCTAAAATGGGTTGGTTATGAAATAGAAAAATGAATCACCTCAACTTTAAGACAATCTCTCAGCTTATAAATCTAAATCTCGTAGAGGGATTACCAAAAGGACCATTTCACAAGGATTGCCTTTGTGACGCTTGTCAAATGGGCAAACAAGTCAAGTCATCGTTCAAGAGAAAACCTCATCTATCTACCTCTAGAATACTTGAACTACTTCACATGGATTTGTTTGGACCTGTTCAAACGATTAGTGTAAGCGGTAAAAAGTATACTTTGGTGATAGTAGATGATTTTTCTCGATTTACTTTGGTGGAATTTATTTCATCCAAAGATGAGACCTGTGACAAGTTAACAACGCTTATTCGGAAACTTCAAACATTGAAAAAATGTTAAGGTTGCAAGAATAAGAAGCGATCACTGTACTGAGTTTACTAACAAGATTGTTGAGAAGTTTTGTGCAGAGAATGGAATACATCATGAGTATTCAACTCCCAAAACTCCCCAACAGAATGGTGTTGCTGAGTGCCGAAACAGAACGCTCAAGGAAGCCTCTAGGACTATCCTAGGTTTTGGGCCGAAGCGATCAATACTGCATGTTATACTCAAAACCGTTGCATGATCAACAAACAGCATGGGAAAAATCCATATGAACTATGGAAGGGATGTAAGCCAAATGTTTCATATTTTCACGTCTTTGGTTCTAAATGCTTTATCCATAATAATGGATCCCAAAGCCTAAAGACATTTGATCCTAAAGTGGATGAGGGATCTTTCCAGGCTACTCCAAGAATGGAAAGAATTTTTGCATCCTAAATAAGATCAAATCGAAGGTTGAGGAATCTATTCATGTTGTTTTTGATGATGCTAACCAAGAACCGAGTAAGGTTAATATAAATGATGTAGGAGTTGAAGATCTATGTCATCAAGCGTCCAAGATCAACTATAAAAGAGTAAGTATTGCCATCATCAAAAAGGGGGAAATTGTTAGGAATTTCATGTTAGATGTTTTGATGCTGACAATTAGGACTTTATGTTAGACCCCAAAATATGTAAGTTTGATTTTAGTAGAAATCATGTATATGCTTTGAAGCGTTAGATTTGTAATAGGCTTTATAGGCTTTGTTTTGTTTTTATTCTAAATTGTTAGGCTAAGTAGTCTTAGGCTGAGCGTCTGATAATTTCTGAGTGAGTTTATCAGTGGTAAAGTTTGAAGACTCAAGGGCCTGAAGTCTGAATGAAGAAAAAGTCTCCAAGCGTCCAAATGACCAGCTATATCAAACGTCACCTTATAGGACAGAAGTGATTCAAGGATGGATAAACGTCTATCAATGATTGATTTCACCTGAATCTATTTCTAAGTCCGGAAGGAGTTTAATGCAAATATTCTCAACGCATTAAGTGCCAACGGGCATTTAATTCAAATGCATTAAATGCTGATAAGAGCATTAAATGTGATAAGCAATTTTAGACGTACGAAGAAGCCACCCTATTAGACTGTCAACTATTCATAGACTGCAGCACCAACTTTTGTGCAGAAGATTTTCAGGAAAAAGGACAAAAGTTGTTCACTCGCGGAAGTGAGAGACACGCGCCTGTGCATATGTCAAACGGACACTTTCTCCAAGAATGCCTATAAATAGGACTTCAACAACAAGCCAAACGTACAATCAATTTCCAAGCCAAATTGCTGTTGCATTGAAGTCTCATTTCTTAAACTCTCAGAAAAGCCAGAATATTTAAGAAAATTTTCTCTTTGCTTTTCTTCAATTTCTGAGACAGTCAACCAATATCTCAAACATTCTTTTCGAAGAAACCACATTACTATTGAGATATTTCCAGTTGTTTGAACTTCATCAAAATCAAACGAACCGTTTAGAAAACCCCATCCAAGCCTCGCGATCTATGTGAAGTTGAAGTTGGATACTTCCATTATTTCTGGGTGAAAGAAACAAGGGGATTGAAGTGATTTGGAGCAAAAATCTGTGTGATCAAGGAGCTCAAGGCATCAACATCTATCTCTCCCTAATTTGTAGAAGATTCTGTGTGATTCTTTGAGAATCATTTTAGTGGATTGCCTTCAAGTGTTCAAGGAGAAGAAGGACGTAGTTGGGATTACACCACCCAACGAATCTGGTGGTCCCAAGTGGCATACGAAAGGGTCTAGAAGGGGGGGGGGGGTTGAATAGACCCTGAAGTCTTTTTCGACTTCACAAAATTTTCGTATCACTTTAGAAATTTGAACGCTTAGAAAAACTGAGCGCTTGGGTCAGACGCTTCAGAATAGTTAACTTAGACTTAGTGATTTCAGCAGTTTACCAAAGTAGGGCAACGCTTAGATCGCTTAATCAGGGTTAGCACAGCGGAAATAATGTTTAGCGTTCTTTTAGTTAAATTAATCGCTTTGCAATTTTACTTGTCTTTTTCAGAATACTATGAAGTGAATAATATAAGACAATAAAATAAATGACACAATAATTTGTAAGGTTCACTGGGTGATGTAATCCCAGCTACGTCCTTCTTCTCCTTTTTCACTTGGAGGAAATTACTATGATGATTATCAAAGGATCACACAGAAACTTCTACAAAATAGTAATGGATGAAAATGATCTTGGGCTCCTTGATCACACAGACTTCAGCACCAATGAAGATCGTCTTCTTCAAGCTCTTCTCACTCAGAAATACTGCCTGAAAGGTTTCAACAACTTTTCTCACTCAGATGAAAGGTTGAGGATTATCACTAGGGTTTTGTTTGTTTTAAAGAAGATCAAACAACTTGGAATATCTCAGTTGGAGTTTGGATTTCTTCTTTGGAAGATATTTGAGATATTTGTGACTGTCTGGAATGTAGATAGAAAGCTTGAAAGGTTTTGGCTATGGAATTTCTAAGCTTTTTCCAGAAAGAATGTACGTAGGATTTTTGGCAATAATTTCTCGTATATTCTTGATGTTGTTCTATATGTTTTGATTTTCTGGAGTAAGGTATTTATAGGCAATTTCTTGGGATCTGTCCGTTGGACACATGTAGGAGCGTGCCTTTCACGTAGCGCGTGATTGTACCTAAAATCTAACATTCCTGAAAATTCGCTGGAACCGATTGGACGGGAGCAGCTAAAACTCTGAAAGTTCTGACAGTCTGGTCAAAAGGAGGCTTGTCCACAAGTCACAGTAGTTTATCACATTTAATGCTCTTATCAGGCATTTAATGCAATTTGAATTTATTTCCCGTTGGAAATAAATGTCCGTTGAATGATTGCATTTAAGTCCTTTATGACTTGAGGATTTATTTCAGGTGAATCTTCTATAAGTCGCTTGAGTATTTGAACGCTTGATTCATGAATCCTGAACTGCGGTCTCTTAGCGTTTGACAGGCGCTAAGAAGGAATCTTCATCTTCGGTTGACTTCAGACGCTGGTCTTCAACTTCTTCTCAAATAGACTCACCTAGAATTCTATTATTCATTCAGTCGCTAAGACTTAGTCTAAAATCTATGAGGATAAAAATTACAAGCCTAAACAGAATTACAAACTCTTTAAACGCTTTATACAATGATCTATGAAAGCATAAACTTACATTTTATTTGGGGTCTAACATTGACTCCTATCTTGTCATCATCAAAACATCTAACATGAAATTTCCTAACAATTTCCCCTTTTTGATGATGTCAAGACTTGTAACTCTTTTATAATTTTTAAGAGTTAAAAAAGAAAAGGCCCAAAGGAATATAAGTCAGCGTTTGAAAGGTTAGTAATGTTAGTTAAAGTTAGGTTGGCTTCAACAAGTTGTTTCAGCAATAAATCATTCATATATATTGAAATGAAGCATACATGATTTATACTGAAAAGAATAAGAAAGAAATAAAATACGCAAAAACATTTATTTCTTCTGTCGCTTTGCTCTTTCTTCGCCTTGAAGAACTTCTAACGCTAGTTCTTTTAAGAGTCGATCAATGTCGATCATAGTTGTATGCTGGACTTCATCATAGTCATGCCTGGGGAGTCTGGCGCTTTCATTTAGCTCTAACAACCTTTCCGTCCAATCCCTTGGTGGAATGCCAAGTTCTCGAATCAGATCATAATATATATCTCTTTGACGGTCATTTGACGGTCTCCAATTTACAGGTCGTTGTAGCGGTCCGGCATAAGCATGAAATCCCATACTCTCTAAGAAGTCGAGGTCCAACTGGGGAAGAGCGTATTTTCCGAGATAATACCCTGGTTTTCGTTTCTTGGATAGCATTCTCTTAATGCTTACCAGTTCATCGAACATCGAACGCCAATGTTTATTATCCGTCTTGGAAATCGCTTTGGTCTTTTCTTTACTTTCCCCCTTCTTGACTTTATCAAGGGACAATTTTAGATCAGCGACATCGCGGCGCAAAAGTCTAACTTCTTCGACTAGAAGAGCAATCTGTTGGGCGACACTCTGAGCGACGGCATCGGATGAAGCGTGTCTGTTCGCATCAGCCGAAGCACTCTGAGCAAGGTGACGATTGAATTCAGAGGAGAGCTCAGCGATAAGAGGGGACATGCTTTCCATGATAGCAATGGTGCTGTAATTTGAAGCGTTGGCAATGTCACGGCTTCGCGTATCAGACATTAAGCGAGTCTGTCTGTCAGCGGCTTCAGAAAGCTTGGAGCAGGAACCTTCGATGTGGTGAAGCGAGTTTCGTACAGCCTTTCTGAAATCTCGGGCCTCTAAATCACTGTCTGAATCTAAATCCGAAGAAGGACGCTCTGGGGACGGGAGAAGTCCGTAAGAACTTGAAACTGCAGCCTTGCCTTTGGTTTTATCTCTTAGGAGAGGTTCTACAGGCGCTTGAGCAATTTCAGCGTGCACTTCTTCAATTGCGTGATCTAAGGTAGAATCAGCAATCGCTGGGGGCTCGACTACTGGGGCGCTAGAAGAATCTGGCAAGGAAGCCTCAGGAAGATGAGCGACTTCCGCAGTAGGAGCAGAATCTTCTTCCAGAATTTGGATTGAGGGAGGAGAAGGTTCTCTAATGCCAATAACCCAGAGGGGGCCAAGGGCTTCCATCACATGCCGGGGACTGATCAGGCTAGATTGCGGGATAAAGAATATAGCGTCTTCGCGCTCATCAGTACTTAGTGCAAGTTGCACACCTTCTGGTAAAGCAATCCCTGATGTATATTTGTTGAAAAAGTCCAAAATCAACGGCATGAACGCTTGAGCTGCTTCTTGGTCCACTGGCCTAATCAGCGAGATCATCTTGGCCACTTGAATATTCTGTTCACTGAAGAGCACAGGGTGGAGAGTATATCCTCGGAAATCGTTTAACCTTGAATAGTGATTGAAACTTGTATCCAACGCTTGGACATTTTCTATCACTGCTCTCATATCTCGGTGGAACTCAGCAAACTCAGCGTGTTCTGTTGAAGTGTCAACACGAATCTGACTCTGGCCTTGAAGAACTGGTTGTTTACTTGACGAAGCGTCTTTGTTGAGGTCAGGGAAGATTCGTTGAACAAAGTCTGCACGAGGATGCAAAACGTAGCGTCCGCCCTGGCTGAATAAGGCGAGCTGCTGGCGAATGTAACTTTCGATTGGCTGTCTGTATCGTGGCAAAGTGCTAACATTCCCGACAATTATCTGACGCTGTTGAAGCAAAAAGGTGGCAAATCCTCGGCGTCTGTATTCTATTCCAAAATTAAACAGGAATGGATATTTGACGAGTTCATCAAGGGTGTAGAAGTGAAGAACGAACTCTTCAGCCCATTTGGCTGTATCCATCATCCATCGTTTTCCAAGTTTGTTTGCTTTGTTTTGCTCTTTTCTAGCTGCTAAGAATTTCTCGAAGCGTTCCGTTTCATCATCATAGTCTTCAGCCCATAATCTGGCAAGATATTCACGAGCCTCATCTTCAATCCACGAGTTGACCGGATTTGGGCGCTCCGCAACAAGCGAGCCTTTGCCTTTCCAGAGTTTGAGTGGATTAGGAGAGAGAGCGTTCTGGGGAGACTTGACAATGGAGGGGAGAGCAGAATATCCTATCTTATTGAGATCTTCCTTATCAGGATTTTTGTTCCAATCACCCATGTGTGGTTTCTTGAAAACAATCTTGCTTGGGCGCAGAGGATAAAAGTACTCGTCCGAGCGACCGGTTAGAGTGAATCGCTGTTGATCAAGGTCAGCTCTATTGAACACTGGACGACGAATGTACTCAAAGCGAGATTGAAGTCGCTCTAAGTCATATAGTCCTAGATCTGCAATACGCTCGAAAAACTTAAATTTCTTGGTGTTGGACATATCGGGCCGATGGAGAGTGGTTTGAAAGTTTATTTCCAACTCGGCAAGCATTTGAGCGTCACGTTCTCTGGCGGCATAATAAAATTCGACGTCTGGATGATATCCACGCGGGAAGAAATCAATGACACGAGGAGGAGGTCCGGTTGGCGTAGGAACAAGGGCAATAGCTTCTGTTGGAATGGGGGCCACTTCTATCGACCGCTCAGCGTTTAAAGTTGCTTCACTCGCTGATGAGCTTTCAGCGTCAGGAAGAACTTGGGATGCTTCTTTAGCAATATTCACAACAGTTGCCATGTCCACGTCTAGTTCAACTGGAATATCCGAGAGAGGAGGGGCTTCAGCGATTGGTTCATCATGAGCTCCGTCATGAGCTGAAACATGTAAGCGATTGAGAAAAGCAAGCAAAAATTCCTACTGAGTAGAAATTTACAAAGAAAATACTACATCGCTTACCCTGAGGACTATCATCGACTGTCTTAGTCGCTTGATCTGTTTCTTGGAAAAGTTCCTCAGGCTCCTGAACTTCTTCTTTGGGTTCCTGAACATTGGGAAGCCTTTCAGATGGAGAAACGGCTTGAGGATCTGAGCTGATTTCGGGAACAGCGTCAGAGACGGAAGCACTCGCTGACTCTCTAAGCGCTGGATTTGTGGGAGCGCTAGAAGATACTGCGGGAGTGGGAGTAGGAGTACGTCTTCGTGCAAGCGTTACTTCTTCTTCCACTGCTGTCTCTTCTTCCTCAGGAACGGAAAAGAAAAACGCTGCAGGAGGAGAAGGAGACTTAGGCGAGGGAGAAGGAGAAGGGAACTTTTGTTTCTTTTTGGGTTCCGGCTTCTTCTTCTTCAGTTCCGGCTTTTGCTTCTTTGCTGGCTTGGATGGCTCAGCGACTTTGAGAATGATCTTTCTCTTAGGTCGCTTGACCACCACTTCTTCTTCTGATGATGATGAAGAAGACGCTTGATCTTCATCATCACTGCGAACAACACGCTGATCTTTTGGAACCGCTGCTCCGCCAGGTTTCCGCGGGTTAAGAAGCTCGCTTATCATTTTCTTGCCATAAAACTTGGTCGCTGGGATCTTTTTCCCAGAAACTTGCGTATATCCGCTAGAGCAGAGAATACGACTTAGCAAAATCCCGTAAGGCTTGGGATTAACAGACTTAGCCATCGCTGCTTTAAAGCGATTGAACACGTAAAGAGACCAGTTAACTTTTAACTTGGTCAGGATGGCAACCATCATCTTGTATTGAATGTTAGTGACTTTATCGAACGTCCCTTTTCTGCATTCAATAATCTTTGAACATATGTCAGCGAGGATGACATATCCGCCTTTCATATCGTTCTTCTTGAAGTTGGGCTCGTAGGCGTTGTGAACATCTTCTTTCTTTATCACGTCCCAAAATTTGGTAACATCGCCGAGATTTACACGTTCTACCTCAATGCCAGTATTAGGCAGAACAAGTAATGAAGAGACCAAAGAAGGAGTGAGGACAAAGGTCTCTTTTGCAGAGGGGAAGACGCAGGATCACACAGAAACTTCTACAAAATAGTAATGGATGAAAATGATCTTGGGCTCCTTGATCACACAGACTTCAGCACCAATGAAGATCGTCTTCTTCAAGCTTCTCTCACTCAGAAATACTGCCTGAAAGGTTTCAACAACTTTTCTCACTCAGATGAAAGGTTGAGGATTATCACTAGGGTTTTGTTTGTTTTAAAGAAGATCAAACAACTTGGAATATCTCAGTTGGAGTTTGGATTTCTTCTTTGGAAGATATTTGAGATATTTGTGACTATCTGGAATGTAGATAGAAAGCTTGAAAGGTTTTGGCTATGAAATTTCTAAGCTTTTTCCAGAAAGAATGTACGTAGGATTTTTGGCAATAATTTCTCGTATATTCTTGATGTTGTTCTATATGTTTTGATTTTCTGGAGTAAGGTATTTATAGGCAATTTCTTGGGATCTATCCGTTGGACACATGTAGGAGCGTGCCTTTCACGTAGCGCGTGATTGTACCTAAAATCTGACATTCCTGAAAATTCACTGGAACCGATTGGACGAGAGCAGCTAAAACTCTGAAAGTTCTGACAGTCTGGTCAAAAGGAGGCTTGTCCACAAGTCACAGTAGCTTATCACATTTAATGCTCTTATCAGGCATTTAATGCAATTTGAATTTATTTCCCGTTGGAAATAAATGTCCGTTGAATGATTGCATTTAAGTCCTTTATGACTTGAGGATTTATTTCAGGTGAATCTTCTATAAGTCGCTTAAGTATTTGAACGCTTGATTCATGAATCCTGAACTGCGGTCTCTTAGCGTTTGACAGGCGCTAAGAAGGAATCTTCATCTTCGGTTGACTTCAGACGCTGGTCTTCAACTTCTTCTCAAATAGACTCACCTAGAATTCTATTATTGATTCAGTCGCTAAGACTTAGTCTAAAATCTATGAGGATAAAAATTACAAGCCTAAACAGAATTACAAACTCTTTAAACGCTTTATACAATGATCTATGAAAGCATAAACTTACATTTTATTTGGGGTCTAACATTGACTCCTATCTTGTCATCATCAAAACATCTTACATGAAATTTCCTAACAGAACTTTACAAATATTGTGTCTTTTACTTTATAGTCAATTCTCTTATCTATCATATCATTGCATAAATTGATTAAGTAAAACACAATCAAACGTAAGCAACTAAGAAACAACTTGTGACGCTAAAGAATTCCAAAAGAGATGACTCTAAAATTATTCCGCTGTGCTAACACTGATTAAAGAGCTGAACGCTTAAACTTACTTGGTTAAAGTATTCAAATCTTGAAGTCTAAGTTAACTTTCTAAAACAGTATTCATTAGACGCTTAGCCTAAGCGTCTATATTTCAAGTAAACACTCAGTCAAGCGTCCAAAACCTTTTTAATACGAAACTTTTTGAAGTCGAAAAGACTTCAGGGTGTATTCAACCCCCTCCTTCTAAACCCTTTCGTATGCCACTTGGGACCAACAGGGAATATCATGATATTCGTTGTATGTTTATGTGTTTTAATTGTTATAATATCATAAACATGATTTTACGTATTGTATGTAAATTCGGGTAATTTTTGTTATGCATGCTTATGTGTAAAATTATTTTTTCATGAGTTGAATTGGATTTACTCTGTAAAATGAAAAATTAAATTGGATTCGTGATTTTTATAAAATTGAATTTTTTGAAAAAATCACGTCGCCCGGAGCGGCAGCGCCACTGCTACTGCAGTATGGGGCGGCGGCGGCTTAGGGGTGTAGGGCTTTAGCCCAGCGCATAATTAAGCACTGGGCTGTAGTGTGTTTTTAAGCCCAACGCACAAAGTTGCGCTGGGCACGGTAAAATAGCGCTGGGCCAAGTTATTTTTTATTACTGGGCTTGGCCCAACGCAATTAATTAATAATGCTGGGCCAAACTCGGCTGTTGTTTAATGAATTGGGTATTTTGAATTGGGCCTAATATAGTTAATTATAAGGCTTGGCCCATATGGTTTCAATTGGATTGATCAATTATCAATTAATTAATTATGTGGGCTCAATCCAAATTGAAAAACTTAACCCAAATATTTATTAAGTAAACAACCCTAATTAAATTTCGTTTCAACTTCTAAATTGGATTTAGTGAATAAATTTTAATTGGATTTGGGAAATTAAAATTAGATTTAATTTTATTTTAAATTAGATTTAGTTACTTTATTTAAATTGGATTTAAACTTGAAAAATTTCAATTGAACTTAGAATTGTTCAAAGTCTTAAATTGGATTTAAAATTCATTTTCAAAGATGATATATATTAAATTGGATTTGTTGAATTGGATTTAAATATCGCTTTCCTTTTACATGATATTGCTATGCGTTTAGATTAAATTAACCATTAGACTTTATTTGATGATAGTCAATCTTTAATTAGATTAAAGTATTCAAACTAAATTGGATTTATTTTGATAATATTAAATTGGATTTAATTGAGGAATAAATTAGATTTAATCAAGAAATTGAATTGGATCCAATCATAGATTAAATTATTTAATCTTAGACAAAATTAGATTTAATCACACATTAAATTAGATTTAAAAGATAAATTCACATATGTGTTTTAAATTGTTTATGTGCTCCTTACATATGTGATGGTGACACCATGTATGGACTTAGGGTTTTATTTATGCTGTCTTACCTGGGATGTATTGGGCCGGTTTTGAGGCCCCCAGTTTGTGTCTTCAATTCATAACATTTTGTATAGGTTATTTTTATGTAATTGTTTTTGAGATAGGCCCAAATGGCGGTTCATGGTGGCACATGAAGTCTTGGAGAATCAAGAAGATTAGATCTTTGTATACGACCCAACCCTTGTAATAGATAGGATCCCTCCCCGATGACTCATTAGCTCGAGTTGATCTAGATAGTCCATACATGTGTGTGTTGTTAGAAATGCTAGGCTTATTCTTATGCATTTCCAATTATTGCGTGATAAAGAAATTAATGTGCAAAGTGAGACCAACTTAATAACATTATCGAATGTTATAATTCTCCCATATTAAAATACTAAGTAAGTAAAGGGGCATTGGATGTCCTAGCTCTCCATCAAACTTTAGAAGATGGGTTCATTTCTAGTGCATTGCATCTTCCCAGAATAAGGGGGTCATGCATCAAGACATGGTACTCTATCTTCTCTAGTGCATTTGATGCCTTCATGTCGAAACAAATTTCGCACCATATATCGTGCAAAGTTGCCAGGTGAGATTAAATTGTTAGACTGATAGGAGTTGATGGAATAAATGACTCAGATGGATCACCACCTATAAATCGAAAAAGTTTGCGGTTCAGTGATCCATGAGCTAAAGGGGATTGAATCAACGGTTGGACTGATTGATGTTTGACATCACCTCAATGATGTAACGAGCCATATATCGTTCAAGGTTGCAACTTGTTTAGATCGTTGGGGAAATCAATCACTCACTATGAAACCAATCCAACGAGGTTTCTGATTATTGCAGTGGGAGTGCAATATTTTGAGAAAAATAGTGGGAGTCAAGTAAATATTGAAATCCTTGATTTTACTTGAAAGTATGAAATAACACATCTAATCGAAAATCTTGGTTATTTTTCTGCAGTTTATTTCCATCACAATGACTAACTCTTTGACAATACTACTTGAGAAAAATATCCTCATTGGACCAAATTTCATTGATTGGATACGAAATCTGAGGATTGTCCTCAGCCTTGAATCTTTGGGACATGTGCTCGACGAAGAGATGCCTGAAGTCCCAGACCCTGGATCTTTTGAAGATCGGCTTGCCCGTGAAGACTGGATTAAAGCTGACACTCGTGTCAAGGGGTACATGTTGGGATCGATGACCAATGAATTGCAACGATCTCATGAAAAGATGGGAACAACTGCTGAAATCATGGTTCATCTAAAGGAACTCTATGAAGAGCACAGTAGGACTGGTCGTTATGAGACTTCATGTCAACTCTTTGGGGCGAGAATGAAGGAAGGAGAGAAAGTTGGTGATCATGTTTTGAAGATGATCTCCATGTTCGAGAGATTAGAAGCCCTCGACTTCTCTATGGACTTCCAACTTTAGACTGATCTCATCTGGCAGTCACTACCCAAGTCTTTTTAGCAATTCATAGTGAATTTCAATATGAATGACATTGAGTGTTCACTGCTGGGTCTTTTGAACGAACTCACAAATGCTCAATCACAAATGGACCCCAAGACGAAAGAAACTACTTTGGTCATTTTTACTGACTTTTCAAAGAATCAGAAGAAGAAACGAGGCAAGAAGCATCTGGGAGTGATAAATTCTTCTAGGAAGACCAAAGGCAAGGGAAACCAAAAGAAAAGGTTCAAGGGCAGGGGGCCCGAAGAAGACCAATTTACCAATCTCGTTGTGGGGACATGCTTTTCTTACAGTTGTGCACATTCTCAAATGTCCCTCGAAATCTGTTCCCACTACACCATATGAGATATGGAGCGGTAGGAAGCCTAGTCTGAAATACATAAGAATATGGGGTTGCCCAACATATGTAAAGAAGACCAAGGTATAGAAACTAGAGGATATATCCTTGAAATGTTGTTTTATCGGTTTTCCCATAAATTCGATGGGATACCTTTTTTACCTGCAAAATGATCATAGGATCATCATGGGTTTGCAAGCCCATTTTCTTGAAGAAGAATTTATTCGAGAGGGTGGTGCAGGTAGAAAGATTGTTCTGGAAGAACAAGATAACGTCCCTTCAGAAACATCAGTTCAAGAATCTGAACCCAACTTGACACAACTGTTGCAGTGACGATCTAGCTGAGTATCTTAGCCGCCTGAGAGATATGGCTATCTGCACAAAATGCAGTATTATTTGTATGTCGTTGCAGAAAGAATCCATGGAGATGATCCCTCTGACTATGATGAAGTAGAGACATATATAGATTCCTTTAAGTGGCTTGAGGCTATGAAAGCAGAGATTGATTTGATGTATTCGAACCAAGTCTGGACTCTTACTGATCTACCAAATGGAGTACGACCAATTGGATGCAAATGGATCTATAAAAAAAGATTGGCCCGGATGGCAAGGTTATAGTAAGATTGGACCTATAAGACCAAGCTAGTGGTAAAAGGTTATAGTAAAAAAGAGGGCATTGACTATGAGAAAACGTTTTCGCCAGTAGCCATGATCAATTCTATTAGAATTTTGCTAGCCATAGTTACAAACTTAGACTATGAAGTCTGGTAAATAGATGTAAAGAGCGCATTCTTAAAAGGACACTTGGACGAGAACATTTATATGCAAAAGCCCAGGGACTTTATATCCGAAGCCGACTCTCATAAAGTTTGCAAACTTAATCGGTCCATCTATGGATTGAAGCAAGCTTCTCGGAGTTGGAATCTGAGGTTCGATGAAGAAACCAAGAAATATGGCTTCATCAAGAATGAAGACGAACCTTGTGTCTATAAAATGGTCAGTGGGAGCAAGTTGACATTCCTAGTTCTATACTTAGATGACATACTACTTATAGGGAATGACATAGGCTTATTGACTTCGGTCAAGACATGGCTCTCAAGTACATTCTCCATGAAAGACTTGAGAGAAGCGACCTACATTCTAGGAATCCGCCTTTATAGAGATAAAGCGAATAGAATGATTGGTCTCTCTCAAGTGCTCTACCTAGAGAAAGTCCTTAAGAGATCTGGCACATGTTGTGAGCATGGTCAGTAGGTTTCAAGCTAACCCGGGGGAGCCTCACTGGACAACAGTGAAGTGTATCTTAAAGTACTTAAGAAGAACTAAAGATATGCTACTAATATATGGGAATGGAGAATTGAAGGTGGATGGTTACACCGACTCAGATTTCCAATTTGATTGGGATGACCTTAAATCTACCTCTGGGTACATATTCACACTTAGTGGAGGAGCAGTGTCTTGGAAAAGTTCCAAGCAAAGAACAACTGCAGACTCCATAACGGAGGCAGAATATATGGCAGCCTCTGAGACAGCCAAAGAAGCTGTTTGGATGAGAAAGTTCATAGCCGAACTTAGAGTGGTTCCAAGCGTGGAAATGCCTTTGCCACTATGGTGTGACAACAACGGAGCAATTGCGCAAGCTAAAGAACCAAGATTTCACAACAAATCTAAATACGTGATGAGGAAATATCATATAATACGAGAAATTGTTGGAAGAGATGATATAGCCGTGCAGAAAATAGCCTCAACTGAAAACGTGGCTGACCCACTCACCAAGCCATTATCACAGGCGGTGCTAGATAAACATCTTAAGAATATAGGAATAAAATACCATAGCGATTGGCGTTGAGTGCAAGTGGGAGATTGTTAGGTGTATGCCCTCAATGCCTATGAGGAATTAAATTGAGTAGGGCTTAGATAAGTTATTTGTATAAAACGTTTGATGTTTCTATTTATAGAATAAAGGTTTTGATTTTGTTCATATAAATCTAATGACATTTAACTGTATTAAACAAATTAGTCCAAAAGATTTCAAGATAGACTTTCCACCTCTTATGGACAAGAGGAGGCAGTGGAACAGTCCAGTACTTAATCTCTGAAACTGGGAGTTTATGAGTTAATGAATATTAATTGGGCATTAATATTCAACTCATATGATACCTTGGTTGACAAGGAAGTGCCAGCCGTACACTGAGTTGATAGTGGGAGTTGGTGTCATGAATATTGATAAGAGGCGTTATTATGTGTTTTTAAGCCCGTGATTTGATATTTTTGGATTTATTTATTGCCTAAATCATGCCACATTTGCGTTTAATCGGGATGTTCAGTGATTTCAGGTGATAAACGAGAGCACACGAAGAAAAGGGCAAAAAACGATGCACGACATAATTTCAAGTCTGTTGACCATGCCTAGGCGCCAGTATGACCACGCCTGGGCGCCAAGCAAGAAGCAGCAAGTTCAGCATCCTGTTGCCCACGCCTAGGTGCCGCCTTACCCGAGCCTAGGCGCCGACTTGTCCGCGCCCGAACGCTGTTGTCACCACGTCTGGGCGCCGCCGGACTTATCCCCCAAGAAAGATACTCTACGTAGGCCGCGCCTAGGCGCCGTACAGCCCGCGCCGTAACCGTTTTTCAAATGTATAAAAGCCAGATTTCAGCAATGAAGAGGGGTTCGGATTCCTGGGGATTGAAGGCATATTTCTGGGTTTTTGAGCCACAATTTCATCAATCTTTGAAGGAGCGGAAAGGGGATTAAGCTAGAGATTAAAGTTTCAAGCTAGGATTCATCATCAACCAAGCCTTAGGGAGTTTTAATTACTTTCATTACATGTTTATGTTCATAATTATGTATATGATTGTTCTAGATCTTCTTGAGCTATTGATGATGAGCTAATTTTGTAGAACTAAGGTCATGTGAAGGCCAAATTTAAGAGTCAATATATATGAAGTGATTTTTTGTATTAATTCTCCTATTACTTTGTGTGTTAATTTTATGCTTTTATTCCAATCATGTGCTTGATCACCATATGCTTGCTATCTTGCCTAATCTAGTCATTCGAGAGAAGATAGGTTAGGGTTCAAGGGAATTAACACATCATCCGAAACAAATGAGGAATTGCCCTTAGAGATAGGTAAAGATTTTCGGGTGCTGTTAGTCGGATTTATCCGGGGAAACTCTAGAACGTTAATGCGTGGTTATTGATTAGATTCTTGGATAGACATATTTAGAGAACCGTCAATTAATCATAGGATTATTATGAGCCGAGACATCGGGTAATAGTTAACTAAGGAGTTTCCACCAAAGCAATAGGAGTCTATTAATTCGAGGAGTAACCCATATATATTGACGAGTAGATTCGGTTGTAGCACGTGCCTTAGTCATTTTATCATAAGTGAGTTTTTAATCTATAGTTCGTTTCCTCTTTCATCCTTCGTTTATTCAATCAATTCTTGCACGTTACTTTAATTGTCTTTCTTTTATTGTTAATCATAAACTAAAATACCTAGTCCTTGATTTTCGACAACCCGGGCTTTTTGTCCACTTATTACTACGCACGACTAGTATACTTGCTATCCAAGCACGTTAGGTATTAGCGTGTCAAATATGATTAATGGAATTAACATATTTAAACTCGACTCGCATTAATCCAATCACATGGGTATTTACTCTTTGATAGTCAATGATTGGGATTAAGATTGCGATAGTATGTGTGAACTTTAGACCTGAGAAGTCATTTATAACATGCTTGTAGTATTGGATATGTTATCAGAGTAGTTAGACCCGTATCACCTGATAGTTGGGTCGACTTCGGAGTACGATCCAATAGTGCATTCGATGATACAAGATACCATTGCCAATATGGGTCTCACCGTCTCGACAGTAAACGAGTATGTGACCTGTACGATCGTAAGTAATTAAAATTATTAGTCTTTGGTCAAAGCATATAAACTATCCCGTGATTGTCACTGAGGGTAGTTTGGTAATTTCACATTATTATGATTCTAAGTACAGTATCAAGTTCTATGAGTTTGACTAAACCATGGCTCTTACTTGATCGGGTCACGTCGGTGAAGAGTTTATACACATATGGTATTAGTAGTCAAGGTTCGTGATGACATGATCATCTCGTTTTCAATTAGGTAACGATTTGGTTCCACGGTGTTGGCTAGGTGACACCCTTATCCTTTGGAATCCTCCCATTGCACACTAAATCGACCCTAGAGAGTCGCGCTATGTGAAGAAAAGTAATATTTCCTTAAGTTAAGGGTATTTTGGTAAAATCACATTTGATGTGAATTGTCTGACAAAATTGATGGCATGATTTAATTAAAGATATTTAATTTGATCAAATAAATTAATTTAATCATATTAATTCATAAGTTAAATTAATTGGAAATTAATTTATAAGTTGAATTATATTAATTGGATTAATGTAATTAATTAATTACCAATTTGATTGGACTTGGATTTAATTAATTACACATGGACTAAGTAAAAACAAAGACCGAAGCCCATCTGCAAAGGCCAATTCGGCCCCCCCTCACTGTGTGACCCTGGGGGAGTCTTTTACTTGGTATAGGTAATCAGCCACTGTCGGGACTCCACACACCCAAGTCATTGATTTATAATCTGACACTAAGCCAAAATAAACCTAGAGCATTAGGAAAGAAAAATACCTCCCTCTCTATCCACTCTAGCCGTCTGCAATAGTTGCCGAGGAGGAGATCGAGATTTTCTTAGAGAATTTTTTTTCCGCGTGATTATTTAGATGCAGAAGTCTGGGGCTGCTACTGATAATTCGAGATTTAATAGACAAAAAAGGTAATTCGAACTCTTGTTAATTCTCGTCAATAATTTGATATGCTAAATATCATGAATATCCCGGATTGGATTTTCAGGTGTGATTCGGATTAAAAATTTATTCCGCTAGACCGAATCACAACAGATAGATCAAAAACTTGTACGAGGGAAATAGCACGAAAGGTATTTCATGTATTTAGTTTTTCTTTGTTATATTAGTTTGATTAAACCGGCCATTATTCCTGTTTCGGGTAGTTGTTATAATTTTTTAATTCCGCTGTGCTAACCTATCCTGGGGATAACCCAACCCAACAGTGGTATCAGATCCTGGTTAGTTCAATCGAACTAATTTATGTAATTTATTATACTTTATTTATTTTTCGTATGAATAAATTGGAAGCATGTTAAATCAAGATGCCTTGAGTTACTATGAATTGAATTTGATTTGGATTTATTCGTATAAAAAATTTGGAATTTTTATGACGAATTTGGTTTCGCGAAAAACTATATTTTTGGGTGATTTATGTTGGTGGTGAGCTTTTTAGGATTTGAAAAACACCGGTGGTGGGAAGTAGCAAAATGGACGAACCGAAAAGTTTGAAAGTGGAGTAACAACTCGGCCCGAGGTGGGTTATTAAAAACCGAGAAAAAGTCCGCTGCCCAGCCCGAATCTCTGGGCACGCGCAGTTTCAGATATGCGCGTGTCCAGCACGCGCTGTTCACACGGGTCGGGCTGCCCAAGCCCAACCCAATTTTTGGTGTAATTAAAATTTTAATATTTTAGGAAATTAAAATTATTTTTGAAAATATATCATTTTGGAAATTATTATTTTTCCTTGGAAAATAATTTTTGTGAAAAATCCAAATTATCCCAAATAAATTGCAATTTATTTTGAACAAGAGGTAGGTAAATTTTGGATATCGCATATTATGCCGCTTGGCATGACTTTATGTGATAGGATGAACCACGAGCCTAGTCTAGTCTTTGGTTTTCGATGTAAGTAATTTCTATGGGTTGTAAAAATAGCTGGTTTGGCTTTTATTTTTCTGTCTTTAGATTAGTAGTTTGTATTTAGATATAGTCTACGTAATCATGAAGATGAAGAAACAAGATGAAGGCCAATGGAAGACTTGTATGCAGTGGCTATCCATTCTAATAGTTAGGTTATTTTTATTTCTTAAAAGTCCAACCCACTTTGGCTCAGTGGGTTGATTAGTTTAGGGTTCGAGGGGGTTCATCCTAATTTACCGCTTTGTGGATAGTTTATTTTTCTATCCATATATATGTGATGTGTTTGGAATACATGCACAGGATAAAAAATTAAACAAGATAAATTTAATCTGGTGAGACCAATATTTTATGTAATGCCCTCCTGAGAAAATATTAGGCCTATATGGAATTGAAATTGGATTTCTCTTCTCTGCCTTCCATCATAAGTGACAACATATGAAATGCCGTTGAGGCTAAGTGAATCACTCATATAATTGGGGATTAGCTTAGTCGAGATAGGCTGTGATTGTCACTAGGCCTAGAGATGCTCTATGGGATCTAATCACTCATTGTACACTCATATAATTGGGGCAATGATCTAAGAGGATTGACCATGGAATATTTGATGTGTTTAGCCTAATGTTGAGGTAGCATATTGGATACCCATATAATTGGGCCATATGTGAAAGACGAGGTAAAACGATCTTGAGAACCATCCAACGAGGTAGAGGGCCGGCGAGGCAACTATCTAAATGGATCAATCATACTTATATAATTGGGGTGACTTGATTAATTTAGATAGATCTCAAGCCCACTAAGGAAAATTAATTTTTCCTCAAATTCTATCCAGAGGGTGGTGGAATTTAGAAAAATAGTGTTAGCCTTGTACAATTAAAGAATAAATTGTATAAGGACTTTATTTAGAGTGAATGCTAATATATCTGCCTCGCTGAAACCTTTATAGATCATTAAGTAAAATGGTTAAGAATTCACTATATGCTATTCTTGAAACCAACAAGTTAACCGGGCCTAATTATGCTGACTGGGTGAGAAACCTAAAAATTGTCCTTTAACCTGATATGAGGGATTATATCCTGATGGCTGAACAGCCGGGAATAACTTCTGAGAGCATTGATGAAGATAGGGAGTACGCTAAGCTAGGGGTTGATGACAATATCCAAGTGCGATGTATCATTAGGACTTCAATGTCTAACGAATTACAAAAGCAACATGAAAAGATGACACTTGCGAAAGGATATTGTCAATCATCTAGAACAGCTGTATGGAACTAAGATTAGGAAGGAGAGATATGTTATCTCCAAAGAGTTGTTTGGAGCAAAGATGAGCGAGGGGTCGGCCGTCGGGGATCACGTCCTTAAGATGATTCGTCGGATCAATAAGTTAAGTGACTTGGACGTGGAACTCGAGGGAAACCTATATGTCGATCTGGTGCTACAATTTTTTCTTAGGTCTTATGACCAATTTGTTATTAATTTCAACACGAACAACTTGAATGCCTCACTCAATGAGTTGTTGAACACATTGATAACTACTGAGACGACCATTAAGAAAGAAAAACCCATGCTACTTCTGAGTTCTTCATCTAAATCCAAGAAAGGAAAGAAGAAGAACAAGAACAAGAACAAGGAGCTTAAAGGCAATGGTGGTGTGAAGAAGATAAAGAAAGGAAAGAAAGCCAAGACGGATGATTGCTTCAACTGTGGAAAGCCTGGAAATGGAAGAAGGACTGCAAGGAGCCACCAAAGGCTCAAGGTATGTTCTTTGTTGAAGTTAAATTTAGTGTTAACACTGCTTCTTGAATACTTGAAACTGGGTGTAGTATTCACCTTTGCAATGATTTGCAGGGGATGGTAAGAAGCAAGGCGCTAAGTAAAAGAGAGATGACCCTAAGGATGGGAAATGGAGCAATGGTTGCTACCAAGGCCATAGGGACCATCCACTTAGCATTAGGGAGTACGATATTGATTTTAAATTCCGTCTATTTTATACACGAGATAATAAGAAATATCATATCCATTCCGGTTTTGGATGGAGAAGGATATCGTTTTGAGATTCATAATAATAGTTGCTCTTTTATACAATTTTCCCTACATATCCTACTCTCAATATTCAACAAAGTAATGAAAATTAGATAATTCCATAAGTACATCAACTTGGCACGCTAGGATAGTTCATATATTGGCAAATCAACTTGGTCTTGGAGATCTACGAGATGCCAACTTGTGAATCATGTCTTAAGACAAAGGTGGCCAAGACACCATACACTAGGTCAATGGCTCATGCAAGTGGAGTTTTGGACTTGGTCCATATTGATGTATGCGGACCACTTAGCATAAATTCTAGAGGTGGTTTAGCTAATTTATAAAATTTACGGACTACTTCTCGAGGTATGGTTATGTGTACCTTGTGAGGTACAAGTCTGAGTCCTTTGAAAAATTCAAGGAGTTTAGACATGAAGTAGAGAAACAAACTGGTAGAAGTATCAAGACTCTTCGATCGGATCGATGAGGTGAATACTTATCCAATGAGTTTCTGGATTATCTAAAAGAGAATGAGATTCTCTCGCAGTGGACTCCACCCGGCACGCCTGAAAAACGGGATAGCTGAGCGAAGGAATCGAATCTTGTTAGACGTGGTTCGATCCATGAAGAGTCGCACTGGACTTCCTTCTTCAATGTGGGGCTATGCTTTAACTACTGCAAACTATCTGTTGAATAGGGTGCTGTCTAAGAGTGTGCCTAAGGTTCTATATGAGATGTGGTATGGTACGACACCTTCATACAAACACCTTAGGGTGTGGGGGTGTGCTGCTTGTTAGAGTAGATGCCCGCTGCACCAATTTTGGGCGCCACTTGTTGTGTAATAAACTTTATGAAACAATCTTTTCTTATGAATAAAGTCAATTTTATTATGGCATTCTTTGTTGTCAAATTGTTATTATATGCTTAGAACGAAGTCCCTTGAAGCACACATGACTATGGGACATCATCAAAAATCGGGAATGACGATGATGGGATATGTCTCTAAGGTCGTGATTTTTAAAAGGTTCCAAGTCGTCAATGGGTCTGTCAAGATGAGGAATATTGACAAAGACCCAAAAGACTTACTTGTGTACATAGTTCTTGGAGAACGTCCCTCGTTCCATAGGCATGGATGTACACGAGGGTTCTCATGTGGGATAATGAGTGAACTGAACAACCTCTCCGGAAATTCCTAAAATGGTTATCCTGGTTGAATATGGAATCTTCTATAATCACGTAGGCATAAGAGTAATCTTTATGGACCTGAGGTTACATTGGTTGATTTGAGCATAGTCAATTATACTTTGACTTATCTCATGATTCCTTCTCGAGTCGTCATATGGGAGATCTTGGGTATAATGTGATTATGTGTCAAGGTCCATGAGAGACCAAGATGAGATCCATCATTTATTTAGAAAATCAGACATTTACTATGTTTTTCTTATTGAATCGATTCAAGGAATCTTTGGCCAAAGTATGGCAATCCAAAGAGGTGGAGTGTTTCCTTGTTTAGATTGCATGAATCGATATCGTGAAATGAAGGAGACATAGAGATTGGGTCATAGGAGTTTCAACTAAGCCATTACTCAAGACACCAATCCAGGAAATTTGATGGAGGGATCTTACTTATGCAAGGATCTGGTTATGACAGGTTGAGTATCTTAATATCGTTTGTGTCTAGGTCTTCGAGGCCCGTTGCTAGACAGTAACCTTGATATCGTAGGTAACATGTTATTATAGGTGATAATTCATGGTCGGATTAAATCAAGGAAGATTTAATCTAGCACTTTCTAAATATAGAAAGGTACAATGACACTTTTGAAAAGTGTACTTACTACTAGAATATAAACGTGCCTAAGGGGTCACACACTTACTCCTAAGGTTCCCGCTTAAAAGATATGATTAATCAACTTTGAAAGCTGAGGTGAAATTAGAAAAGTCTAGGACTTACCTAAAGAGGAATATTAATTAATTGGTGGAAGATCAATTAATTAGACTATTTAATTAGTCAAGTAATATTAATTAATTAAAGGACCAAGTAGAGTCCAAGGGTTTTATTTAATTTGTAGAGAAAGTAAAAAATTAAATAAAATTGAAGAAATAATTGGGTAATAATAATTATTAGGAAATTTCATGTTAGATGTTTTGATGATGACAAGATAGGTTTTATGTTAGACCCCAAAAATTATGTAAGTTTATCTTTAATAGAATATGTCTAAGCGTTTAACAAAGCTATCAGTTGTAATTTTTTAGATTAGGCTTGTAATTTTTATCTTTGTAGATTTTAGACTAAGTATTGGATATTAAGTCTCTAATAGAATTCTAGGTGAGCTGTTAAAGATGAAGTTGAAGATCAGCGTCTGAAGTCAAGCGAAGATGAAAATTTGTCTTAAGCGTCTGCTAAACGCAAAGGATATTTCAGGAGTTATGAATCAGCGCTTAAAGCCATCAAGCGATCAAATGATCAGATTCACCTGAAATAAATTCTAAAGTCATTATGGACTTAAATGCAATCATCAACGGACATTTATTTCCAAATGAAAATAAATTCAAATGCATTAAATGCCTGATAAAATCATTAAATGTGATAAAGACGAATTGCATACGGACAAGCCACCCTATTGGCTAAGACTATCATAATTCAAGTTTGCCACATCAAATCAGTGCAACAGAATTTCAGGAATGTCAAAAAAGGGTCTACTCACTCGCTACGTAAAAGACACGTGCCTGCATGTGTCCAACGGACAAATCTCAAGAAATCTCTATAAATAGTGCCCTTCAGCAAACCCTAAATAGATACGCACATACACAATAAATGGGTCAAAAACTCTGCTGAAATACTCTCAAGAAAAGCTTACAAACTCCATAGCCAAAAATCCTTCAAGCTTTTCATACATTCCAAAGACAATCATGGATATCTTAAACCTCTTCAAAGAAGAACCTTTCACTACTATTCAAATATCCTAAGTTGTTTGAACTTCCAAAAATCAAACGAACCCTTTGTGACAAAACCCTCAACCTCTTTCATCTGTGTGAGAAAGTTGTTGATATTTGCAAGCATTATTTTTTAGTGAGAGAATCTTGTTGAAGAAGATCTCAAATGGAGCTGAAGTCTGTTTGATCAAGGAGCTCAAGATCATCTTCGTTTTCATTCACCATTTGTAGAAATCCTCTGTGTGAAGATTTTGATTATCATCTAGTGAATTCCCTCTGAGTGAAAAAGAGAAGAAGGACCTAGCTGGGATTACATCACCCAGTGAGCCTTTCACGTCTTGTGTTATTTACAGTATTGTTTTATTGCTTTATTCATCATCTGCATTATATCGTTAAAAGGCTTTAAAAACAATTAAGCACTAATTGGCTAAACTGAACACTAAGCACTAAAATCATTCCGCTCTACTAAACCTGATTAAGTGATCTAAGCGTTACTCTATTTTGGTAATTGCCCAAATCACTAAGTTTAAGTTATCTTTTCTCTAGCGTTTGATCTAGCACTTTTCTTACAAAGCGTTCAAAATATTATAAGTGATACAAAAAATTTTGAAGTAAAAAAAGATTTCAGGGTGTATTCAACCCCCCTTCTAGACCCTTTCGTATGCCACTTAGGACCACCAAGTGGTATCAGAGTGGTTGAAGTAGAAACCGTAGCATTTCCGAGTGTAACTGCTTGTTTAGATCTATATCTTTTCAAAAACTTTCGCTTTTTGAAAATATTTTATTATATAACATGGCTTTTACTAAGATGCCAAAGTTAATTGAGTCAAACTATGACTCATGAAAACTTAGAGTATTTACATATTTATGCTCATGTGATAACGAAATGTGCAATGTTATTACAAATGGCCCCATTCAGATTATGAAAGTTATAAGTCAAGATCCTAGAGCGAATGATGCGACTCTAGATGGTTATGTCGAGAAGCCAAAAGTGGAATGGATGCCAGATGATCGAAGAAGAGAAAATCTGGATAATGTTGGACGAAACACTCTCTACTCAACGTTGATAGATAATGAGGGATTGTTCAACAAAATCAAGTTATGCAAAACTTCAAAGGAAATATGGGATAAGTTGGTTATTGTGTGTGAAGGATCTGCACAGATGAGGGAGAACAAGCTCTCCATTGCCATGCATAAATTTGAGCATTTCAAGATGCAGCCCAGCAAGACGCTAGGTCAATTGGATGTGAGATTTGATTCACTTATTATAGAGTTAGCGTCATTGGATAAGGAGTTCACCAATAAGGAAATGGTCAATAAGATTTTTAGAAGTGTTATAAGCAAATATCTGATGAAGATTGTTGCAATGATGGAATCTCAAATGTTGGATATCATGACTCCAAATATCCGTTTTCGGAGCTAAGGGCTTTCGAATTTAAATTAGGAGAAGTCAGCGATACGTCGACTCCAGGAATTGAATCCGGAGCGTTAATTGCAACCTCTAAAAGTAAGGGAAAATCGACCAGTGAGGTGAAAGCGTCAGAATCAAATGAGGAAAAGGAAATGGCTTTATTGGTTAAGAAGTTTAAGAAATTCCTATGATATGCAAAAAGAAACTCCAATGGACAAATTTCATACCAAACCCCCCCTGCACAAGCGCCTCAGTATCAAGCGCCAGTGTATTCTACACTGCAACCCGCAACACCAATTCAGTACCAAGCCCCTCAGTCTTTGAATCAGAATCAAAATTTCTCAGCATCAGTGGTTTCTAAGCCATATAATGCAAGGTTAACAACTGAACAAAAAATGAGAACTAATCTTTGTTATAATTATAGGAAACCGGAGCACTAAAAGGTAAATTGCCCTTATCCAAATGTATCTAAGCCCACAACACAAGATCAGATGGATAGAAACCAATTCAGGAGAAACCTTCGCCAGCAAGGTTTGCTAGCGGAATCTGAATCATTCTCCGAACCTGAAAAGGATCTGGAATCTTCTGAAGAAAGCAGCAATGATGAGCCATCTAGTGACTCAGTGCTAATTCATCTCATGGCAATAGATAAAGAAGCGTCTGAAGACTCACTGCCCGAGGTATCCACTGAACTACCTCATCCTTTTTCTTATGAAGAATTACTTGACAAGGTAAATGAATATTATAAAGATTGTTAAGGTGCCGCCAGACTATATCAAGAACACACTAATGAGATCTCAACAATTAAAAGTGAAAACGTGACGCTCAAAATTGAGTTGCTAGTTCAGCAACAGTGCATTGAGAAGAACCAATCACTTGAAACCAAGATCGCTCAGTTGAAAAGTGATCTTCATATGGTAGTCAAGGGAGAAGCTGAGCTGATCTCTAGATTTGCCAAATCAGAACAGCTCATCTTATCATTGTCAAAAGCTTCAAGAAAACTAGACAATGTGACGGAGGTAACAAGACTTTTTGGTGAAAAGACCAGTTTGAGTTGTGGTAAATTCGGTGATAAACTAAAAGCATCTAAGGTTACGGCAACCAACAAAAGAAAAGGTGTAGCCTTTGTTGAGAAGAGTTCAAACAGTTAAAAACTGAATGAACCAAAGGATAATGGTACAAGGCCAAATAAGAAAGCCAAAACTAACTCAGGCAAGGGAAAGACAAAAGTGAATTATTCACAAAGAAAGGTTTATCCAAACGCTCAAAAGGCTAAGGAGAAACCTTGCAAGTGTGAATCAAACGCTAAACATCAAGCGCCCAAGGTGCACCCTATGCCAGTACCAAGGAAATACCAGCGTCAATATCCACAAAGAACAGGATCATATTCTGTACTATGATGATTATGATTACGATTATGATTATAACTATGATCAATGATATTACTATACACCTAAAAGCACACACAACACAAACCAAAAACACAAAAAGGACAATCCTTCCGCAATGGAGACTAGGCAAATATAGGTTTCGAAAGTTTTAATTCAGACTAACGCTACTAATGTAAAAGGACCCAAGTCACAATGGGTACCTAAAAAGAATTAGATCTACCCTTTAAATCCAGATACCTAGAGCCAACACCGATACATCAATTTGGTACATCGATAGTGGGTCTTCAAGGCACATGACAGGCTCAAAGGATCTTTTGATTAACTATTGCGCAACCAATGGCCTTGAAGTCATATTCGGTGACAACTCCAAAGGTAAAACTAAAGGTATAGATATCATGCATAGGGGGGACGTCATGATAAGTGACGTATATTAAGTTGAGAGTCTTAAGCATAATTTGTTGAGCATTGGTCAATTCTATGATAAAGGCTTTGAAGTTAAATTTTTTAGTCCTATTGCTATATTAACGACACTAAGACTGGATCTACTAAATTGAAATGAAAAAGAACACACAATGTTGTAGTAGTAGATTAGGGTTCAACAATTGATAACAACTCTATATGTTTCGTAGCTTACAGTCAAAATGAATTGGGTTGGTTATGGCATAGAAAAACGAATCGCCTCAACTTTAAGGCAATCTCTCAATTAATATCGCTAAATCTTGTAGAGGGGTTACCTAAGGGTTCTTTTCAAAAAATCGCTTATGTGATGCATGCTAAATGGGTAAACAAGTTAAATAATGTTTTAAGAAGAAACTGCATCTATCTACTTCTAGAATTCTTGAACTACTGTATATGGATTTGTTTGGTCCTATTTAAATCATGAGTGTTAGTAGTAAAAAGTATTCACTAGCGATAGTTGATGATTTCTCACGCTACACATGGGTAGAATTTTTAGCGTCCAATGAAACTAGTGGCAAACTCACAACGCTAATCCGTCAATTACAAACCTCAAATGATCTAAAGGTGACGAGAATTAAAAGCAATAGAGGAACGGAATTTACTAACTATGTTGTTGAGAAGTTTTGTACAAATTTTGGAATACTTTATGAGTATTCTGCGCCTAGAACGTCTCAACAGAATGGAGTTTCTAAGCAACGGAACAGAACACTTAAAGAAACCGCTAGGACAATGTTAGCAGAGTCCAAGATGCCTAAAAAATTTTGGGCCGAAGCAATCAACACCGCTTGCTACACTCAGAACTGGTGTATGATCAACAAACAACATGGGAAAACTACATACGAGTCATGAAAAGGACGAAAACCTAACATTTCTTATTTTCATGTGTTTGGTTCAAAATATTTTATTCATAACAATGGATCCCATAGCCTAAAGACATTTGATCCTAAAGTGGATAAGGGAATTTTCTTTGGCTATGCCAAAAAACGGAAGAGTTTTCGCATTCTAAATAAGATCATGTCGAAAGTTAACGAATCTATTCATATTATGTTTGATGATGCTAACCAAGAGCCGAGTAAGGTTAATATTGATGATGTAGGAGTTGAAAATCTTTCCCAACAAACGTCTTAGATCAATCTTGGTGATGATATTGATGATTATGAGGATGATGAGATCTTGTGTCCCATCCTAAGTTTACTTGTGAGGTTATCAATGATGATATTATAAGAAATGCTGATGATCATGAAGAGAATGATCATCAAGAGCAAATTGGAACTGTGAATAACAAAGCGACTAAGCAAGAGACAAATGAAGATCAAGCGGTTGATTATCAAGAGTCTCTCGACCAGTTCCACCCAGACCGTAAATGGCTTAGAGATCATCCACCAGATCTAGTGATTGGAGATATTGGAGCTCCTGCGAGGACTAGAGCCGCTACATTAAATGAGGCCATGTTCGCGAGTTTCCTATCTCAAATGGAACCAAAGAAATTGGATGAAGTGCTTAGTAATTCAAGTTGGGTAGAAGCGATATAAGAAGAGCTTAACCAATTTGAGCATAATAAGGTGTGGGCGCTAGTTCCCAAGCAAACTCTCTAAGGAGTTATTGGGACTAGATGGGTTTCCAGAAACAAAATGGATGAAGATGGAATTGTTGTAAGAAACAAAGCCAGATTAGTCACTCAGGGTTATTGTCAAGAAGAGGGTATTGAATTTAATGAAACTTATGCCCCAGTAGCCCGTCTTGAAACAATTAGGATGTTCTTAGTTTTTGCCACATTCAACAAATTCACAGTATATCAAATGGACGTTAAGAGTGCTTTCCTGAATGGTAAACTCCAAGAAGAAGTATATGTGGAGCAATCCCCAGGATTCATCAACAACCATGGCAAAAGTATGATCTACAAATTGGATAAGACACTGTATGGCCTTAAATAAGCACCAAGAGCCTGGTATGACACTCTCTCTATATTCCTTATAGGTGAAGGCTTTTCAAAAGGCAATATTGATACAATGTTATTTAAAATTACCCACAGCGAAGATATTCTCTTAGTCCAAATTTATGTTGATGATATTATATTCGGATCTACTGATAAGCGATTGTGTGAGAATTTTCGAAAATGATGCAAGATCAATTTGAAATGAGCATGATGGGTGAATTAACTTTCTTCTTAGGATTACAATTTAAACAACTCCCTAATGGTATATTTATAAACCAAGCTAAATATACTGGAGACTTGATTAAAAAATTTGGTATGGAAAATGCATCATCTTCAAAATTCGGATGAGCCAAACACTTAAGTTAGATAAAGATGAAAGTGGGAAGAAAATTGATATCACTAAATTATAGAAGTATCATTGGATCACTTCTTTATTTTACCGTTAGTAAACCTGATATTATGTTTTTGGTATGCATGTGTGCTCACTTTCAAGTTGATCCTAGAGAGTCACACTTGATTGCTACCAAGAGAATCCTTAAATACCTCAAAGGCACATAAAATGTGGGCTTATGGTATCCAAGGGACTGTCTTTTTGAACTAATTAGTTATTCAGATGCGGATTTCAACGTTAAAATTATTCCCATTTTGACGCTAAGTAACTTTCTCTAAAATTCGTGTATTGTTTCCATTGCTAAAAGGTAGTGTGTGGATAAGTTCAAAAGACAAGATTTTGACAACTGCCCACACGCCCTTATCAAATAAAACTGACGGTTAATGATACCTATCTAAAACTAGGCGGTTCAACAACTGCACATGCCTGAGTATGTGTCAGTGTACTAACAGGCGCGTGTGACTCACGCTCAAATTTTTCAAAAATTTCAAACGTTTTTTAAAAAATAACTGCGAACTTCAAATTTTATTACCAAATGCAGTTATCCCAATTTATCGCCCCTTTTCACATCCGTCTTTATGATTAAACGGCTCAGATTCAATGTTTATTATTTTTTTATTAACTGCATATACACGTGGCCATTATCGAGCATTTAAGAGGTTACTTTTTGCCATTCTATTTAAACCCTTCAAATTTTTACAGAAAACATTTATCACTCTCAAACTTTCTGCTGTAAAAATATTCCAAGGCAAAAAGTGTTTCTTCTTTCCCTCTCAAAAAGCTCAATTCTGTTCATCAATGGCACCACCAAAATCTTCAAATTACGTTGCTGAAAAATATTCCAAGTCCAAAACTAAAAAACCAGTCACAGTCAAATGTCGGATTCCTGATAAACTGGGAGTATCTACTTGAAAATCAACACTTCCCTTTGAGAGAAATTCTTTCTCTCATTGAAAGTTTTCGACTTAGAACCCCTTTAACCTCTCACTCTTTGATTCACACAGAAGAAACCCTTTTCTTTTCTCTGAATGCCTTTATTTCTGACGATGGCAGCTCCATTTCCTGCGTGTTCCCATTTGATCCAAAACTATTTGTTCTCACTCCCCCACTTCTTGTTGATCTGTTGAAATTGCCCACCCTTGGTGGAGAAGTTGAAGAAGTTACAATGGGAGATGCTATCAAAATTTGGGAACGAGTCAAAAGAGATGATGTTTGTTAGGAAATTTCATGTTAGATGTTTTGATGATGACAAGATAGGTTTCTTGTTAGACCCCAAAGATATGTAAGTTTATATTTTCTTAGAACATGTATAAGCGTTTAAAAGTTATCAAGATGTAATTTTTATTAAGGCACTTATCTTTATATCTTTTAGACAAGTATCAAGCGCTTAAGCTAAGATGGAATTCTAGGTGAGTCTATCAAGGTGAAATCGAAGATCAGCGTCTGAAGACTTTGAAGATGTCAGATTACCCTTACGTCAGAACTTATTGCCGACTTCTTTCAACTTTCCAAAAAAGGGGTTTTACCCTCTGACGTCAGTATCGGAGATTTCTCTGCTATTTGGGAACACATGAAATTATGCAAAGAATCGTCCTATTCTCACAATTTCAAGAAAAAAGAGTTAAAGACGAAGTATCAAATAATGGCGGACATCTGCGCTAAAGTTCTTGACTGCAGAGCAGGATCGTTTGACAAGATTAGCCATCTACAGTTTCAAATGATGGTGGCTATTGCTAAGAATTATGAGATTAACTGGCCTAGGTTTATTTTTGAGCGTATTGCATCAATGTTAGGGAAGAAGCCTCCCACCAAACCTTATGGCTTAATTTTAAGTTATATCCTGTATCGCAGCGATCATGTTCCAAGCACTGGGACTGCCGTTCCAAAAGAAAAGTTTTTGGGTAAGAATATGATTTCATCCCTTCTTCACCCTGCTGTTGTTGGAGGAGCTGTGTTGCCCAAAGAAAAACGCAAAGTTGAAACGCTCAGCAAGAAGAACGAGGACGAAGCACTTCACAGGATTGCTACAGCTGAATTCTATGATGATTATCCTGAGTTAGCATCTCCCACTGAAGAGCGCCCAGCAGATGTTGTATTGGGTTTAAACATCAAGAAGTCCAAGGCTGCTCCTCAAGCTCCTTCCAAGAAGTCCAAAAGAAAGAAATTTTCATCCCCTCCTCCCTCATCTATTCTTTTCGAGAGAGTTGCTGAGGAAGAAGAGCAAACAGAAACTCTTAAGCGGCAGAAAACAGTTGGATCAATTCCCGCTAAATTTGAGGTAGTTTACGTTACCACCGCTCGTGAAAAATCTGTCTCTTTAACACACCAAAAGATTTGCACTCCAGCCGCTAGAAAGCTAACTGATCCCCGTGGTATTTCACAGTCAAGAGTCCCATTGAGCGCTCCTGTAGAGCCAAGTGCTGAATCTTTTCGAGCAGCAGATGCTCAAGAACCATCAGCTGCTCAAGCTGAGTTGCAAAAGGAACCTGAGGCTAGTGAACCACAAGTTCATCCTCTTGAGCCAGCTGCTGAGACTAGCGCTCAGGGTAAGAAATTTATTTTACCAAAGCCTTCTCTTAATTTTCTACCCTCTGTAGAAAATTTAGTTCTTAAGATGTGTTTCTTTATTTCAGTTCCTTTAGATGTCGACGTTGAAGCAGAAGCTGCTGCTCCTGTTTCTGAAGGCATACCAGTGGAATTTGATGTGGATCTTTCGGCAGTTATGTCCATAGCTCAAGAAGTTGCTGCAAACGCTGAAGGTGATCTCCCATACACTGTGGGTGGATTAGCCACTGGGTATTGGGTGGTGCTAGATAGAGACATAGATCTTTCTGCTCTCCCCCCTGCTATACTCAATGAAAACTTTGCTCCGCATGAGGACTTTGAAGAAGCATATGTCCATGCAGAACTTTGTATTCAAGAAGCCATTGAGTACGAGGCCTGGTTCAATCGGATTCTCTTCGATAAAGAGTTGACAGACGCTCAGAAAGATGAGCTCATTCAAATTGCATCCGAGGATCCAGAGCCTCCTCAGAAAAAGTCCAAGAAGACTGCAAAGTCCAAGTCTTCTCAATCCAAGCCTTCTACCAGTACTACAGAACCGGAAGTCCCCAAACGGACTTTAGCTGATATTCTTGCTGATATTTCTGCTTCTAAACTTGCGAAGCCCCAGAAAGCTCCCGAGCCTGTGAAGAGGACTCTCGCTGAGATTGATGCTGCTTACTATGAACATCATTTGCAAAGTGAACCAGAGGCTAGGCCACCCAGGAATGAGACGCTTAACTTCTATGATAGCTATTCTCCCTTTTCTCAAAGTCCAAGTGAGGAGACGCTCAACAAGCTCGACTACTCTCACTATCCTGAGACAGTAGCCCATTACTCCAACCTTGAAAGAGCGAAGCCCCTCCGCTTGTGGATAGCTAAAGGAAAAGCAATTCTTGATAAACATGCAGATTTAAAGCAAATGATTTCTCAAGAAGCGCAGCTATACTTTGAATGAGTGTGGCTTGGAGATTACAGTCCAACTCTTCAGCGCTTCCTTACCTTGAAGGACATTCATGATCGCGGATTTAGAGCCATCATCGCAGCCGGATCAGACTGGCTTTTTCAAGAGGCTGAATGGGTCGAGGCATATGACTTGAAGTACCATACTATTGAAGAAATGGTCTCTAGCCCCTCACTGTTTAATCAAGCTATCCATGGTAGACGCAAATGCTTTGCCCGCTATTATCTTGATTTCCGCATTCAGCGCCTCGGACCTCTTCTATCCTTGTCAGATATTCAACAACCTGTTGAAGCATTTCTTCGTCAAGCGCTTGCTGAGCTCAGTCAGTCTACTCTTGTTCCAGATTTGAGCAGTGATCCCAGTGGAGAATCTTCTAGCGCCAATGTGGAAATAGACGCAGAGCAGCGCTATGAATTTGTCTTTAATAGAATGAGACTCAAAGATGCTGTGCAACTCTTCGATCGTATTTTTACTCAGCACGTTGTCATAGCTTCGGAGCCTTTATCAATGTCTTTTCAAGATTTATCTTTTTAGATTCCTATCCCCAAGAGTTAAGCGCTCATTATCAGAGGGTAATTGACTTGCTCGAAGGTCATTGCAACCCATCGCTTACTCAAGCTGTATTACCATACTTGGAGGACTACTGCAAGCACTACATTTCTAATCTTCCAGACTTGCGAGCAGATAGGTTGTCGTTCTTTAGCAAGGAGAAAATCGATGACTCTTTATTCTTCATTCCAGGATTAAGCGCCAGATTAACTCCAATCCATCCCATGGACGCTATTGGTCCTATGTAGGTAGCTTCCAGAGAAAGCCAACTTTTTGTTATGTTACAAGAATTACTCCAGCCCTCTACTTTTGAAAATATCTCTTGGCTGGATGTTATACCAACGACGGGAATGATTCCTACAGATATCCCTCCGGAATCCTCTCAGTTTCCATCGTTGCAGTGGCTCTCGCACTTTCATCAGCTCTATTCTTCAACGCCACTCCTTGCAAATTTTGCTTTTGAGTACAAGGATACTCGTGTTCCTATTGTCCGAGAAGCATCCTCTGAGGAAGATGTGGAGATAATTTTTTAGGAAGAAGCCCCTATAAGCGCTCTCGCTATCATTCCTATTGACATCTCAAGCGCTTCGGCAAATGAAGCTAAACTGGATTCTGCAGAAGTCCATGTTTCAACTGCTGCTCTTCCAGAAAAGGAACCAAATATTGCCTCGGAGGAACCTCTTGAAAGAGATCCAGCGCGTGGTAAAGCGGTTGCTTCCAAAGAACCTTTGCCCACTCAGGCGCATTCCTCCAATGACTCTGACAGCGATGATAATCCGGACGCTCATGATTTTCAGACAGCGGTTAAGAATTCACTTGCTCATATCCAAGGCTCTTGCTCCCGTATAGAAGATCAAGGCAAATCAACACTTTATCAAGTTGAAAAGCTTCTCACCGCTGACATGCACAATCCTAACAAACTTACCATTCTAATCATGAATAGCATAGCGCCGCTTCTCACTGATCTTTTGAACAACTTCAATCGGTCGCTTGCCGAAAATGCATCTGCAGCCGCTATTGCCGCTCAAGTCACTCTTCTAATTGATGAGGTTAAACTCTTACGCAGAGAAGTATCTGAGCTTCGCTCCTTACAACCTCAACCTCTTGATGCTGATGTCAAGAAGGGGGAAGAGAAATAAAAGTCACAATCGCAGTCCAAAGCATCCATCTCTAAAACAGATAACAAACACTGGCGCTCAATGTTCGAAGAGATAGTGAGCATAAAGAAAATGCTTACTAAAAAACGCAAGCCTAGATATTATCAAGGCAGGCACCATCTTCCGGAATTGGACGTTGAGTTCTTAGAGAGTATGGGTTTTCATCCATACGCTGGACCGCTTAGAAGACCTAACAACTGGAAATCCACCAATTATCGAAGACAAGACATTTATCATGACTTGATCCGAGAACTTGGAATCCCTCTAAGGGATTGGGTGGAAAGGTTAATGGAGCTGAACATAAGCGCTAGAGAACGAAGATATGATTTCAATGAAGTTCAGCATACAACTATGATAGACGTTGATAGACTTCTCCTGGACTTGGCAACTGAAATCTTTCAAGAAGAGAACAGAAAGAGATAGAAAAGATGATTGTTTATTTTGTTTTAAATATTTTCTGTTGTCGCTTTGAATTATTCACTTACAGCATAAAACATATACGTTTCCTTTCCATATAAATGAATGAATGTTTTATCGCTGAAACAACTCGTTGAAGTTAATCTAACTTTAGCTAACTCAACTAAACGCTAACCTTTTGACTTTTCTTTGAACTCTTAATCTATAAAAGAGTTTTAAGAGTCAAGGTCTTGACATCATCAAAAAGGGGGAATTGTTAGAAAATTTCATGTTAGATGTCTTGATGATGACAGGATAGGTTTCTTGTTAACCCCCAAAGATATGTACGTTTATATTTTCTTAGAACATGTATAAGCGTTTAAAAGTTATCGAGTTGTAATTTTTATTTAGGCACTTATCTTTATAGCTTTTAGACTAGTATCAAGTGCTTAAGCTAAGATAGAATTCTAGGTGAGTCTACTAAGGTGAAATCGAAGATCAGCGTCTGAAGACTTTGATGATGTCAGATTCATTAAGCTTCTGTCAAGCGCTTATGAATCAATTCAGGAAGACTTTCGTGTGTAAGCGTTTGTCATCACCTGAAGTTAATTCGAAGTCAATATGTTATTAAATGCAATCAACGGACATTTATTTCCAACGGGAAATAAATTCAAATGCATTTAATGCTTGATAAGAACGATAAATGTTATAAGGACTATTGACGGTACGGATGTGCCTTCTCCATTGGCTGTCTACTCAAAGTAGGTCTGCTACCCACTCTGTGCAGCAGAATTTTCAGAGATGTCAGAAAAAGGACTAAGTCAAGCACCTCGTGTTTCTCACGCCCCCTGTTTGTGTCCAATGGACAAATCCCGAGAAAAGTCTATAAATAGACACTCACATCTCAAACCCACAACAGAGAATTATTTACTTACGCAGTTGAAATCTACATCCAACTTTTTAAAGCTCAAATCCTCCATAGCCAAAATTTCGTTGAGCATAAACATCTCTACAGCCAAATCAATATCTCTTACCTCTTCATAGAAGAACCTAATCTTTCAAAGAGATATTACTAAAGTGTTTGAACTTTTCAAATCAAACAAAACTGTGATAAAAGCATTATTTCTGATTTCTGAGTGAGAGAAGCATTGTTAGAAGCAGATCTTAGCCGAGTTGAAATCTTTGTGATCAGGGAACTCGAGATCAAGCTTTCATCAATTTGCTACTGTGTAGAAGTTATCTGTGTGAAGCTTTGTGATTCATCTTAGTGAATTCCCTCCAAGTGAAAAAGGAGAAGAAGGACGTAGTTGGGATTACACCCCCAACGAACCTTACAAATATTGTGTTCTTTACTTTACAGTCAACTTCCTTATTGTCATATTATTGCATAAATCTGTTAAGTAAAAGTTAATTGAATGTTAAGCAACTAAACACACTTTCTGTGACGCTAAACCTTTCAAAGAGAGGACTTTAAAATCATTCCGCTGTGCTAACACTGATCAAAGAAGTGAACACTTAAACCTAATTGGTTATAGTATTCAAATCTTGAAGTCTATATTTCAAGCGTCCGACGAATTTCAATAAGAATCTTCTTGAAGTCGAAAAAGACTTCAAGGGTCTATTCAACCCCCCCCCCCTTCTAGACCCTTTCGTATGCCACTTGGGACCAACAATGTTGGTACTACTTATGAGCCAAATTTCAAGAAAAATGACATGAATGGAGAATATGTCATTTTTACAGACAATTGTGCCAACATGGTGGAATGCAGGAAGGGATCTTTCGACAAGATTTTCCATGTGCAGTATAGAATGATGATAGCCATCCTGACAAAGTTGACAATCAACAGGGCTCGGTACATTTTCAATCGCTTCAAAGAAGCAATTTGTCAATCGATCAATCCTAAGCTTTACGGGATTTTGTTAAGTTTTATTTTAAACGCTATCGATTTCGTTAATTTCGCGGGAACAAAAGTACCAGCACCCAAGGTTTATGGAAAGAAAATGATTGGTGAACTGCTCAACCCCAAGTGACGTGGTGGTGCAGCAGTCCCCAAAAAAGAACGAGAGTGACTCGCCGCTGAAGCAAGACTTCAAGGTGATGATGAGGAACAAGCGATTTCCTCATCAGATGAGCCTGAAGAAGAGGTGGTGGTCAAGCGATCAAAGAGGAAGGCTGCTAAGAAAGATGTTGAGCCGTCTAAGCCCTTTATGAATCCTAAGAAGAAAGAGACCAAGGAGAAATCTCCCTCTCTCTCTCTCTCTCTCCCTCCTCCTCAGAAATCCCCTTTTTCCTTCTCCAGCGTTTGAGTTTTCTCCTAAAACTGAGGAAGAAGAAGAAGAAGAGAAAGTGTCGCTTGCTCGTAAGCGCACCCAGTGGTCTACTCCAAAGGGATCAATAAGCGCTCCAGTAAAGCCAGCGCTTGAAGAACAAGTGAGTACCTCCCCTTCTCCAGAATCAATCGCAGAGCCTGAAGCTAATCCTCCTTTAGAGGATACTAATTTTAGTGATCAGGGTAAGTACTTGTAAAATTATATTGTACATTATCCTTTCCTTGTTAGTTGTTTTCTTCTAACGTTCGGATAAAATTTTTAGTTTTTAGAGAAGCCAAAAAGTTCTTTTAGACTCTTTAGAAGAACGTCACATTCCTATCCGTGCTACTCCTCTCACCACTTTCGTCAATATTGATGATGAAGTTTTGGAGCCAGAGGCAAAGGAACAATCTGTTCCTGAAGCTCAAGCGACTGAGACCTATGAAAGTCCTCAAGGTAAGTGTTTTTGTCTTTTTCTCTTAAATTTCCACTTAGTAGAAACTTTTCTATCTTCTCAAATGCTTACTTGTTTCAGCTCCAATTGTTGCAGAATCTGAAGTTTTATCAATTCCAGCTATCACTAAGGCAACCCCTCCAGAGGTTGAAATGAAGCTAGATGTCGATACGACATCGGTCATGGATATTGAAAAAGAAGTTGCATAGGTCATTCCTGATGTTGAACCTCTGCAACCAAGGAAGCGTCTGTGATTGCTAAGCGGTCGATCGAGGTGGCCCCCGTTATCCAAAGACCAACTCCTCCTCCTCCTCCTATAGTGGTTAATTTCTTTCCAAAAGGCTATAAGTCTGACAAAGAATTATATTTTTCCAAGAGAGAACTTAACACTTCTCAAATGGGTGGACATGGAGAAAACTTTTCAAGAAACTCTCCACTGCCCTTTTCTTTCAGACACCAAGAAATTTGAAGTGTTCGAGACACTGGCAGATCTTGGTCTTTACTCCAAGAAGCGTCTGAAATCACGATTAGGATGTATTCGGCATCCTGCTATCAATGCAACTGATTTTGACGCTGAGCGTTTCAACTTTTTTGGCCATTCTGAAGAAGCATTTTATCCTCTGAGTCAGAATAATGTTGTAATCAGAAATCCCAGTATCGCTGGTTGGCTCAGGGACCCCGATGAAGACATGCTTAATGCAATTGGTGTTAGAGTTAGTGCCCGGCGCACCAATTATTGGGCACCATTCTTTGTAATAGTAACTCTAAAGTTGAACAATCGTTTTCTTATAAATAAAGTCAATCTCTTTTTATATGTGTGGCATGTCTTTATTCTTAAATTAGTTTTTACTTTGGCTTAGAATAAAGTCCCGAAGGATCACACATAGCTATGGGACATCATTGCACATTGGGTGTGGCAATGATGGAATATGTCTCGAAGGCTGTGATCTTTAAACATTGTTCCAAGTCATAAAAGGGTTCATCAAGATTAATGCTGGGAATTATACGAATAAAGCACTGCGGAAAGTAAATTTAATTCTTAAAGCCCGAATCATCTCTAATCCTCGTGTTTAATTGTGTATAGAAAGATTACCGTTCTCGCGTATGTTGATTTCTGAACGTGATCCTTTTCTCTAACGCCGAATTTGCCAACGTCTCGAATTCGTCACGCCGGAATCAAAAATGAAAAACTCCTCCTTTCTTCCTTGTCAAAGACAGCTAGAGAGAGAGAGAGAGAGAGAGAGAGAGAGGTGGGAGACTTTTTCTTGGAGAGAAAGTTATGTAAGTTGCCTTGTGTTATTTTTCACCTTGTGATATATTTATATCATTATGAAACAATAACCCTAGCGTGCAAGAGCCCTATTTGGGCGTCTATTTGGCCGCCCTTTAGTGGGCTCGGAAGCCTTCGGGCTTTCGTCTTGCTTGCTAATTAATTAATCGGATAATTTATTTATCCAATAAATAAATTGATAATCCAATTAATTCAATTCCTAATTAATTTATAATTCAATTTCTCCAAGAAATTAATTAACTCATTAATTTAATTAATTAATTAAATTATCCAATAATTAATTAATTAATCACGGCATCCAATGCCGTGAATTTCTCTCAAGTCTTTTTCCCATGTTTTTCCTTTTGCACTTCCTTTAAGCGCGACTCTTCGTCTCAAAAGGCAATTGGGATGAATCCAAAGGGGTGTGAGTGACACCTAGCCAGTCTCGTGGCTCACACCGTAACCCAATTGAGAACGAATGAATAGGATCATTCCAAACCTTTACGCCGTGAATACCGTATGTGTATAAACCTTTTCTTCTTATATCCCAGTCATGTAAGAGTCATGGTTTAAAGTCAAACTCATATAACTGGACCATATGCCTAAGCTCATAATAAGTCGAAGTATTTAAATGTTTTGGCTAAAGACTTTCATCCTCACTTATTCATGATCGCATAGGATATTTTACTCATTCACATATGAGAGAATAAATTCCATATTGCAAATCAGTTAACAATGCTACTTGCCCATCAAGTCGCACTTCGAGGTCGATTCCACCAACAGGTGATTTGAATCAAACCACTCTAATAACAGACTTGATGTCACAAGTACATCTACAACTTGATTTCTCAGGTCAGAGGTTCACACGTACCTATCACTACTTTTCGGTTTCATCATTGACTGTCAATGAGTGAATACCCATGTGATGAACTGATGCGAGCCGTGTTCGAAC
This sequence comes from Buddleja alternifolia, assembly GCA_019426215.1. Lineage (NCBI taxonomy): Eukaryota > Viridiplantae > Streptophyta > Magnoliopsida > Lamiales > Scrophulariaceae > Buddleja > Buddleja alternifolia. The sequence continues at coordinate 27,202,886 of CM033393.1, read as the reverse complement.
ATATCAGTCCAACTGACACGTCTATGATATAAGTTCCCACTACCATTTCCATAGTGTACGACTGACACTTTCTCTGTCAAAACTTACATCACACAAGTCTTTATTCACTATTGATGCCCAATCAATATTTCTTAGACTTGCGAACCCTTTTAGATGTCAAGGGTCAAACCATTCTAGTGCCTTTCCTACTATCTCATAGGAGGTAGAAGGTTCGCCTTGTCATCAAGGACTTTACATTGTTTATTCACACCTTATAAATGCCTATAAGAAAACAACAATCAACTGCCTTATATTAATAGAAAAACCATAGTTTAGTTACAATGTTTATGCCCTATAAATCTATCCTCTTTATGGCATTCGAGGGCATATACTCTAACAATTAAGGGATATCGATGCAACCCAAAAGACTTGCTCATATGATGTATACTCTGGAAGAAGTGTATCTCGTTCCTTAGATACTGGCACAGTGAAAGCCAATGCATATATGAGGGTTGCCATTGTGGTAATGGGCGAATTGAACAACCCCATGGAAGTTTCTAAAATGGATTCCCAGTCGAATGTAAAACTTCCAGTGGTCTTGTAGTATAAGAGTAATCCTTATGGACCTAAGATTCCATTGGATGTCTTAAGCGTAACCGCACATGTTCTTGATTTGTTACATGATCACTTTAGATGATCGAATATGGGCAAGCTCAGACATGCACGTCTTACCTAGTAAGGCACGTGAGAATCGAGAGGAATCTATCTCTGACATTAGCCAGCCAGTTAATCTCCTATGGTTACATAGTGAATCGACTTAAGGAATCTTTGGCCGAAGTATGATATCTAAAGAGGCGTAGAGTTTCCTCGTTTAGATAGTCGAAGTCGATTTCACATAATGTGGGAAACATAGTATTGAATTAATAGAGCTTCGACCTTAGCCACTGCTCTAGATTCAATCGGGAGATTAAATAGAGAGATCTTACTTATGTGAGGATCAAGATTGCAAAAGGCATATCTTTACTTTCGTTTTATCTAGGTCTTCGGGATCCTATGCTAGGTGGGCAACCGCGATTTGTAAGTGCCGAGAATTAGCTTGGTGACTAATTCGAGGCTTGATTAAATCAAAGGATTGATTTAATCTAGTACTTTCCATTTTAGGAAAGTACATTAGCACTGTGGGAAGGTGTACTAACTACTAGATAAGAAACGAGCCTAAGGGGTCACACGCTAACTCGAGAGGGTCACTGCTTGAATAGATGTGATTAATCAATTTTGAGGAAATTGAGGGAATTAGGAAAGTGTAGTACTTTCCTAATATGGAATATAAATTAATTGAAGGGTTCAATTAATTTTACTCTTTTAATTAATCTTGTAGAATTAATTAAATTAATGGAAATAGTAGAGTCCAAGTAATTTATTTAATTGGGTAGAGCCCAAGTTAAATAAATAAATGTTGAAATTAGTTAGTTGGATTTAATTTGATTTGTATTTAATTGATGGGTTGGGCCTATAATTAATTGAGAAGTCAAAATTAAATCCTAGAGACCAATTGACTTGTGTTGACTGATTTTTATGAGTAAAAATAAGGGAGGGGGCGTTTTTTATGTGGTGGAGGAGGAAAAGAGTTTTCCCCTCCTCCAAGTCTTCATCATTGATAAGTTGTTTGACTTATCACCTTATAGGATGAGGATTACTAGAGAGTTTAGGATAAAGGAAATTTCCTTTTCCTAATTGGACTCTAGGTAATCTTCACCTATAAATAAGAGATGAAGGAGACTAAAATTTATAATCACAATTGCTGGAAAAAAATCCGCCCCTCCCTAATCTACTAAAATCGGCCACCTTCTTCTCCTCTTTCCAACAAGACATCGTTCTATTTATGTGTTGAATTAAACGACTTCAAAAATATTCCTACCCTTCACATAATCAAGCCTAAGTTAATCTTAGAATCATTTTGTTGTCTAGCACGCAAGGCAAGACAATTGGTGACTTGAACGAGGTGTGGATACATCTTAGAGGTGCGACGCTTGGAGCACTCTAAACCGGGAGATATGAAAAACGAAGGGCAATTTCTCACCCAAGGGAAATTGTGTGGATTTGCACCACAGAGTTGCTGAGATCCAAAGTACGAGGTGAAACGAAATTTTTAAAAGGTACACTTTCGTTTACCTCCTTATCAAATTCGATCGAACTAATTCCATATTCTTGTTTTTGGGTGGTTGTACGTTTACTTTTGTAAAATTTTAATTTTCGCTGCCACGAGCCACCCGAGGGAATAAGTCAACCCAACAATTGGGTATTCCATCAAGCCTAAGTTTGTTCGATCTCCTCAGAATACTCAATCTCCAAGACTCAAATTATGGAAGGGAAAATGACCAGTTGTTGTTGAGCGTCCTAATCCCATCAATTCCAGGGTGGAAGATGAAACACGAGAATATCTTACAAGATTGTGGGCTGATGAAATAAGATGATAAAGGTCATAAAGATTCGAGAAATATATCGTTGCCCTTAAAAACAAAGAAAAAGATGATAAATTAGGCAAGCGCTGGATGTTGGATACAGCAAGATGGGCTGAAGAGTTTGTGCTGCACTTCTATACTCTTATTGAATTGGTATGATATCCATTTATCTTTAAGTTCGGAGCTACAAGCGTCATGGTTTTGCTGTGTTCTTACTCTAGTAATATCAGTGATACCATACTACAGGCAAAGTATGGAACGTTACATTCGTCATCAGCTTCATCTGTTCATTGAAGGTGGACGATACGTTTTCCCTACGTTTTTCATCAGCATCGGAATTTCATTCAAAGAATCCATCTTGACATGAATGAGGATGCATCTACAAGAAAAAGAGATGCAATCCCTAGGCTGAGTGAAGATCCCATCGTTTGACTTATGAGCATGAGGAAGATCACCATACATGAAGAGCAGTTCTGGACAACGCTCAGTCACTGGATATAACTTTCATTGACCACTTTGGTCTAGAGGCATTCAGATCCTACTCTGTTCTTCTCAGTCTTTTCTGTGAGCAGATCATCCGCGTGGCCCAAATCAAATCCTTAATTCAGTCAGTGGACCAAGACGCTGCTCAGGCCTTTATGCCCTTTTTAATGGACTTTTTCAATTGTTATATTTCTGGAGTGACTCTGTTGGAGAACACTAATATTGCATTGAGTACTGAACAATGCGAAGACGCTATATTCTCTATCCCGCAAACTCACCTGCTCAGACCAAGGCACCTTTTAGAAGCGATTGGCCCACTCTGGGTCATCCCTGTTCCAAGACCTTTTTCTGTGGAAATCATAGAAATACAAGTGGATAAGACTCCAACTACTGAAATACGTTCCCAACGTTCCAGTAGATGAGGAACCACTTGAAATCCAAGTTGACCAAATTGACGCTGCAACTCAATCTATGAATGAAGCAATCCAGGAAGACGATGAGGATCTTGAGGGACTACTTATCCTTGATAAATCCAAAGGCAAAGCCACAGTCTCCAACTCATATGAATTAATTCCATCTCTTGAGTGTTCCTCCTCCTCCCATTGCAGTTCTGATAGTGATCAAGAGGCCAAAGACTTCAGAAAGGCAGTTAGGAACTCACTTCAAAATATTGAAGGTTTCTGTTCTCGAATGATAGAAAATGATGCTCGACACATCAAGCTTGCCTCCGATACAAGAAGTCGAGACATAGCCATATCAACGACTAAAAGTACTGCATCCGTACTGGATCGTATGATTCATTTAATCGAAGGCTTGTCTACCTCTTTTAATCAATCGCTGGCTCAGAATGCCCCAGCCGATGTTGAGAGACACAATTAATCCAATGCAGTCGGTCGTTTATCGCTGAGCAAGTTGCTCTTCTTATAGAAGAAGTTAAGCTATTACGGATGTTGTGATTCGGTCTAGCAAATAAAAATTTTGATCCGAATCACACGGAGAATCGAATCCGGGGATTTTCATGATATTATAATTACACAATAAGAAAGAATTATTTAAGAGAGTAATCGACTTACCTCTTGATGACAAAAATTCGATTAGTCAGCAGCAGCCCAGACTCCTACTTGTAGATAATCATGCGGAAGAAATTTCTCTGAGAAAGCTCCAATTTCCTCCCTGGGTAACAATGGCAGCGGCGGCTAGTTGAAGAGAGAGGGAGGGAATTTTGTCTTTCCTATTTCTCTAGGTTTCTTTTTGACTCAAAGTCAGATTCTGAATAATGACTTGTGTAGAGTTCTGACACTGACTAACTACTTATATCAAATAAGCAGAACCCTTAGGTTCACTACAGAGGGGTGGCCACAAGGCCTATTGGAGATGGGCTTTTGGGCTTTGTTCCATCTTAGCCCATGTGTAATTAATTAAATCCAAGTCCAATCCAACTAACAATTAATTAATTACTTTAATCCAATTTATATTAATCTAATTAATTTAATTCGACTTATAAAATAATTTCCAATTAATTTAACTTAGGAACTAATATAATTTAATTTATTTATTTAATCCAATTAAATATCTTTAATTAAATCATGTCATCCATTTTGTTAGTCAATCACATCTAATGTGATGTTACCCAAATACCCTTAGCATGGAAAAGATTCCTTTTCTTCACATAGCGCTACTCTCTAGGTTTGATTCAATTGGCAGTTGGAGGATTCCATAGGATAAGGTTGTCACCTAGCTAACACCGTGCAACCAAATCGTAACTCAATTGAATACGAGATGAACATGTCATCACGAACCTTGATTACGACTACCATATGCGTATAAACTCTTCACCGACGTGACCCGATCAAGGAAGAGCCATGGTATGTCAAACTCATAAAACTTGATGCTGTGCTCGGTAATCATAATAATGTAAAATTACTAAACTACCCTTAGTGGCCATTACTAGCTAGTTTATTTGATTTGGCCAAAGACTTTGTAATTTCTGTCACTTATGATTGTACAAGTCACATACTCGTTTACTGTCGAGACGGTGCATCCCATATTGGCAGTTATCTTATAATGTCGAATGCACCATGTGGATCGTACTTCAAGGTTGACCCCACCTATCAGGTGATACGGGTCTAACTACTATGATAACATATCCAATACTACAAGCACATTGTAAATAACCTCTCAGGTCTAAAGTTCACATATACGATCCAAATCTTAATCCCAATCATTGAATGCCAAAGAGTAAATACCCATGTGATCGGATTAATCCAAGTCGAGTTCAAATATGTTAATTCCATTAATCACATTCATGACACCAGCTCCCACAATCTAATAAGTGTTCGACTGGCACTTTTTTGTCAAAGTAGGTGTCATATAAGTTCAATTTTAATGCCCAATTAAAATTCCTTAACTCGAGAACTCCTTTTTCAAGAGATTAAGTACTTGACTCTTCCAGTGCCTCCTCTCGACCACAAGAGGTGGAAAGTCTATCTTCAAATCTCATGAACTTATTTGTTCAATACATTCAAATGCCATTAGATTTATATGAACAAAATCAAAACATTTATTCTATAAATAGAAACAATAAATAGTTTGTACAAATAACTTATCAAAGCCCTACTCAATCTAATTCCTCATAGGCATTGAGGGCATACACCTAATAATCTCCCACTTGCACTCTATGCCAATCGCTATGGTATTTGATGCCCATCTTCTCAAGATGTTTATCTAGCACTGCCTGTGATAATATCTTGGTGAGTGGGTCAACCACGTTTTTCTGCTGAGGCTATTTTCTGCACGGATATATCACCTCTTCCAACGATTTCTTGTATTATATGATATTTCCTCATCACATGTTTAGATTTATTGTGAGACCTTGGTTCCTTAGCTTGCGCAATTGCTCCATTGTTGTCACACCATAGTGGCAACGACATTTCCACGCTAGAAACCACTTGAAGTTCAGCTATGTACTTTCTCATCCAAATAGCTTCTTTGGCTGCCTCAGAGGAGGCCATATATTGTGCCTCAATTGTAGAATCAGCAGTTGTGCTTTGCATGGAACTTTTCCAAGATACTGCTCCACCATTGAGTGTGAATATGTACCTAGATGTGGAATTGAGGTCATCAGGATCAGATTGAAAATCTACATCGGCGTAACCATCCACCTTCAATTCACCATTTTCATATATCAATAGCATATCTTTAGTTCTTCTTAAGTACTTTAAGATAGACTTCACTACTGTCGAATGTTGCTCCCCTGGGTTTGCTTGAAACCTACTAACCACAACATCGTGTACATGAGACTTCCTACTGCCGATGCATAGGGTGTATTACTCATTTCCATTCTATCCTTGTCCATTTTAGGACTCATAGATTTGGAAAGATTAATACCATGTCTCATGTGCAAAAGTTTATGCATTTCATGTCTCTTAAGGACTTTCTCTAGGTAGAGCGCTTGGGAGAGTCCATTCATTTTATTCGCTCAATCTCTATATAGGTGAATTCCCAAAATGTAGGTTGCTTCTCCCAAGTCTTTCACGGAGAACGTGCTTGAGAGTCATATCTTAACTGACGTTAATAAGCCTATATCATTCCCTATAAGTAGTATGTCATCTATGTATAGAACCAGGAATGTCAACTTGCTCCCACTGACCATTTTGTAGACACATAGCTCGTCTTCATTCTTGATGAAGTCATATTTCTTTGCTTTTTCATCGAACCTTAGATTCCAGCTTTGAGAGGCTAGTTTCAATCCATAATTGGACCTACTAAGTTTGCAAACTTTATGAGAATCTGCTTCAGATATGAAGCCCCTAGGCTATTGCATATAAATATCCTCCTCGAGGTATCCATTTAAAAATGTGGTCTTCACATCCATTTGCCAGATTTCATAATCCAAGTTTGCAGCTATGGCTAGTAGAATTCTAATAGATTTGATCATGGTTACTGGCGACAAGGTTTCCTTATAGTCAATGGCCTCCTTTCGACTTGTATTACACATGTTCTGACAAGGAGTGCCAGTCGAACACTATGGGATAGTGAGAACACGTGTCATAGATATATCAATGGAATTGATATATTCGAACACGAATCGTAGTAATCCAATCACATGAGTTTTTATTCGGTGATTGTCAATGATTGGATTACTTACTATGATAGTAAGCGTGAGCCTTTGACCTGAGGGATCATGAGCAATGTGCTTGTACTGTTGAATCTGTTACTAGAGTAGTTAGGCCCAATTCACCCTTTGGTGGGGCCAACCTCGAAGTGTGATCTCAATGAGTCAAGTAGCAGTTGTTCAGTGATCGCCAAGATGAGATTCATTATCTCGATAGTAAACGGGAAAGTATCATGTGCAATCATATGCATATGAAATTATAAGTTTTTGGCCAAAGCAATGAAACTAACTCATGTGGGACATGAAGGGTAGTTTAGTAATTTCATCATGATATGATTACAAGCACAACATCAAGTTCAGTGAGTTTGACATAAACCATGACTCTCACTTGATTGAGATACAAAGTGAAAGGCTTATTCCCATATGGAATTTATAGTCAAGAGGTTCGTAATGACACAGTCATTCATATTTGGTTGGGCTACGATGTGGGGCCACGTGGATGGCTAGGTGTCACCCACATCCTTTGGTATCCTTCCATTGCCAATCAAGACAAAGTTAGAGAGTCGCGCTAACAGGAATGAGCGGGAAATCACATTGTGTACTTGGAGGGGCATTTTGGTAATTTGTCATTAGATGGACAAATTAATTGAGTGGATTGATTAATTTAATTAATTGTTTAATTAGATTCAACAATGAAATATTAAATTAATTTGAATATTTAATTAACTTGATTAAATTAAATTAAATATTAATTTAATCACACACATATTTAATTAAAATAAATTTGAAATAATTAAATTAAAGTGGACTAAGTTGACTGGGTCAACTTATCCCACTTGGAAATCCATATGGGCCTATAAGGCGCCTAACCTTGGCCCAAGAAGGAGGATTCTATTTAAATCCTTCATCACTAAAACCTAGGTTAAGATTAAATCAGTTGCCACCAAGAAGTACACAGCAAAGTAGAGAGAAAATATTATCTCCCTCATCTTCTCTTCTAGCCGCCAATTGGAGAAGGAGGAAGATTCTTCGGCAAATTCCGCGCATGATTATCTAGAGGCAGGAGTCCAGGGGATTGCTACTGTAGACGGTGGATCAAGAAACGAAACGAAGAACATAGAGGTAAATTGTTCTATTTCGTTCTTCGACTGAAATCAATGAAAACCTAAATTGATCCATGGCTCGGGAATAGAATCGAAATTTTATTTCGCTACGTTTTTGGGTATCGTTTCCCAATAGTGGCATCAGAGCCAAATTTATTGCTTTTTGATTTTTGTATGCACGTTCATATGCTTATTTGATATTCATATATTCTGTGTATGGGTAATTTGGAATTAATATGTGGATCGAAAAACAGAGAGTGAGATGAAAGTCTGGAATTTTTTTGGAAATTTGATGTTTCGTCTTTCATCTTTCCTTATCATAAGAAAGCCTCTTAAATTGTTGATTGTTTAAGAACAAATTTGATTTGCTGCTGTGATTTGTAGTGGGCTTTTATAAATCTGGATTTGATTTTGTTTTTTGGCATGAATCTGAACTGGGTTTTGATGATTTGAATCTGAGAATTGAGGCTTCACTGTTTCTCCGAGGATTGAAGATTGGGGACATGGAACTTCGATCTGGAAATATGACAATTGGGATGGCGGAGAATCGCCGTGAGGAGCGGTGGCGACGCCACACAAGCGCAGTGGCAGTGGCAGCTCTGTTGTGCAAACATTCGCACAGCAGGCGTGCCTTCGCCGCGCGCTTATGGTGGTGTGAGGCAGCGCTGATTCCGAAAAGGGTGGCGCTGGAAGCGCCGCTCTTCTCTGCCTTTGAGGTGGCTGAAATCGTCGCCGAAAAACACAGGAGGCGGCGGTTATGGAGGATGCAATTTTGTGGCTGAAATAGGCCTCGGTTTCGTGTCTTCCGTACTGCTCCGGTGGCGGTGGTAATCGGATGGATTGAGAGAGGAGTTGGAGGCGCCGGGCGCCGCAGTAGTCACCGTCTACTGCGCCGTTATTGACGGCGCGGTGATGATGAATTGATGATGATGATGGAAGATGATGGCTGTTGCCTCTAGGGCAGCAGCTTGTGAGAGTTGGGCCAAGCCCAACACTCTTTAAATTGTGTTGGGCTTGACCCAATGCAAGTGATGTTAATTTTGGAGTTGGGCTTGGCTTGGCTTGGCCCGACATGTAAGGAGTAAGTTGGGTTTGGCCCAACACTTTTAATGAATAAGGTGTTTTATTTGGGAATTTGACCCAATAACACCCAATTGAATTAATTTGGGTCTTGACCCAATGCAATTCAATTACATTAAAATTGGGTTTGAATCAATACCTAATTAAGCAATTAATTGGGTTCGTTTCTCCTTTCAAAATTAATTGTCCTCTTCAAGATTAAAATTAATTTAGTTTTATTTTAATTAAATTAGATTTAATTTACTAGACAAAATTAAATTGTATTTGATCTCATAATCTAAATTGAATTTTGGATTAAGCGTGACACGAATTAATTATATTGTGAGCTTGGAATGGCCCAACCACAATTAATTAAATTGAGTGTTGAGCTTAGTCCATCGTCAATTAAAATTCAATTGTGCATTGGGCTTGATCCCATACTAATTAATTTAATTAGATTGAGTTAAAATTGTGCTTGAACCCAATAACATATTGAATTAGCAATTGGGTAAGACCCAAACCCGATTATAGTAATTGGGCCCTCCTTCTCCCTTGACAATGTCAAAGCCTCAATGGTGAATCAAATTAAATTTGATTTATTAAATTGAATTTGATAAAATTGAATTGTATTTGATTTGCTTGAAATTAAATAAAGTCTTAATTCATCGAACAAAATTGAATATGATTTGATTTTTTGGATAATTAATTTTTATTTAATTTACTCATCCAAATTAAATTAGATTTAATTTGAACTTGATTAACTTAGACTTAGTCAATGATTTAAATGCCCATAGAAATATAGTTAGTCTTTATTTCGTCTAGATTAAATAAGTTTTAATCTTCTAAAGCCCATAAAAATATTGTTAGTCTTTATTTTGATAAAGATTAAATAAGTTTTAATCTTTTAAGCCCTACAAATAAAATTGAAATTAATTTCACCATGAATTAAATTGGATTATATTCTTCTTATGGCATTTAATTTCTACAAGGATTAAATTTAATCCTCCAGTGTAAATTAAATTGGATTTAATTTGCAAATGAAATGAAATGAAATTAGATTTTGATTAAATGGGATTTAATCTTATAAGCCCATAAGAATTGTGTGAACTTAATTTTCTCATTAAAATTAAAGTGGATTTGATTTTATAAGTTAGATTTTCGATCCAACTTAAATTAAATTGGATTTAATTATTTATTAAATTAGATTTAATATGATCATCACATATGTGTTTAATTGTTTTACATACTCCTTTTATTATGTGATGATGACACCTCATATGGACTCAGGTTTTGGTTTTCTTTCTTTTATCTGGGTTGTATTGGGCCGGAGTTTAGCCCCCCAATTTGTATCTTTATTTTATTAGAAACTTGTATAGGCCGATTTCTTTGTAATAAAATTAGATAGGCCCAATGGAGCATGGCGGTTCCACAGGAAGCTTGGAGCTCGAAGATTAAAATTTCTATATAGATGGAAGCTCTTGTAATAGATAGAATCCCTCCCCGATTGGCTCGTTTGCTCGAGCTAATCTAAAAAAGTCCATATGAGTGTGAGTTATTAGAATTGCTAGGCGTTTCTAATTATTAAATTTCCTTAACTGCGCTGAAAGAAATTAATGTGCAAAGTGAGACCTTAACTTAAAAAGAAATTCTCCCAAAGTAAATATACTAAGTAAGAAAGAGTAGTTAGACCCGTATCACTTGATAGGTGGGGTCGACCTCAAAGTACTTTTCAATAGTGCATTCGATGTTATAAGATAACTTGCCAAAATGGGATTCACCGTCTCGACAGTAAACGAGTATGTGACCTGTACGATCGTAAGTAATTGAAATTATAAGTCTTTGGCCAAAGCATATAAACTATCCCGTGATTGTTACTGAGGGTAGTTTGGTAATTTCACATTATTATGATTCTTAGTACAGTATCAAGTTTTAGGAGTTTGACTAAACCATGACTCTTACTTGATCGGGTCACGTCGGTGAAGAGTTTATACACATATGGTATTCGTAGTCAAGGTTCGTGATGACATGATCATCTTGTTTTCAATTGGGTTATGATTTGGTTCCACGGTGTTGGCTAGGTGACAACCATATGCTTTGGAATCCTCCCATTGCCAATTTAATCTAGCCTAGAGAGCCGCGCTATGTGAAGAAAAGGAATATTGCCTTAAGCTAAGGGTATTTTGGTAAAATCACATTTGATGTGAATTGTCTGACAAAATAGATGGCATGATTTAATTAAAAATATTTGATTGGATTAAATAAATTAATTAAATCATAAGTTAAATTAATTGAAAATTAATTTATAAGTTGAATTATATTAATTGGATTAATGTAATTAATTAATTACCAATTTGATTGGACTTGGATTTAATTAATTACTCATGGGCTAAGTGAAAAACAAAGCCCAAAGTCCATCTGAAAAAGGCCAAATCGGCCGCCCCTCACTGAGTAACCCTGGGGGTGTCTTTGTTTTAGAATCTGACACTGAGCCAAAATAAACCTAGAGCATTAGGAAAGAAAAATTCCTCCCTCTCCCTCCGTCTAGCTGCCTGCAATAGTTGCCGAGGATGAGATCGAGCTTTTCTTGGAGAATTCTTCTTCCGCGTGACTATTTAGAAGTAGGAGTCCGGGACTACTGCTAATAAAACAAGAATCAATAGACGAAAAAGGTAATTCGATTACTCTTGACAATTTTTCGTTAATTGATCTATACGCTAATATTATGAATATCCAGATTCTCGGGTGTGATTCGGATTAAAATTTTTATCCGCTAGACCGAATCACAACAGTCCCGAATTTAATGTATGTAAATTCGGGTAATTTATATTATGCATGCTTATATGTAAAATTAATTTTTTCATGAGTTGAATTGGATTTACTGGGTAAAACGAAAAATTGAATTGGATTCGTGATTTTAATAAAAATTATATTTTTGAAAAATTGCGCCGCCCGGACTGGCGGCGTGCCACCGCCTCGTCGTCGCCGGCACAACTACTACAGTAGCGCCGCCGCTGTTGCATAGCAGGGGCGGCGGCAACAGGTGTTGGGCTTTAGCCCAACACATTCTTAATGTGTTAGCCCAACACCCGGATGTACAACGCTGAGCTTGGCCCAACACATAAGTAAGCGCTGGGTTGAAGTGTGCATATGCGTTGGGCTTGGCCCAGCGCACAAAGTTGCGCTGGGCTCGGAAATAGCATTGGGCTTGGCCCAACGCAAGTTATGTTTTTGTTGCTAGGCTTGGCCCAGCGCAATTAATTAATAATGCTGGGCCAAGCCCGACAGTTGTTTAATTAATTTGGTATTTTTTTTGTATTGGGCCTAATATAATTAATTATAGGGCTTGGCCCAAATGATTTAAATTGGAATTGACCAATTATCAATTAATTAATTATATGAGTTCAATCCAAATTGAAAAAAAAACTTAACCTAAATATTTATCAAATATACAACCCTAAATAAATTTCGTTTCAAATTCTAAATTGGATTTAGTTAATAAATTTTTAATTGGATTTAAATTTATTCAAAAATCCTAAATTGGATTTAGGAAATTTAAATTAGATTTAATCTTATTCTAAATTAGATTTAGTTACTTTATTTAAATTGGATTTAAACTTGAAAAAAATTTCAATTGAACTTAGAATTGTTCAAAGTCTTAGATTTAAAACTCTTTTTCAAAGATGATATACATTAAATGGAATTTATTAAATTAGATTTAAATATCACTTTCCTTTTACATGATATTGCTATGAGTTTAGATTAAATTACCCATTGGAGTTTATTTGATGATAGCCAATCTTTAATTAGATTAAAGTATTCAAAATAAATTGGAATTATTTTGATGATATTAAATTGTATTTAATTGAAGAATAAACTGGATTTAATCAATAGATTGAATTGGATTCAATCATAGATTAAATTAGATTTAATCTTAGACTAAATTAGATTTAATCACACATTAAATTAGATTTAAAGGATAAATTCACATATGTGTTTTAAATTGTTTATGTGCTCCTTAACATATGTGATGGTGACACCATGTATGGACTTAGGGTTTTATTTAAGCTGTCTTGCCTGGGTTGTATTGGGCCGGTTTTGAGCCCCCTAGTTTGTATCTTCAATTCGTAGAATTTTGAATAGGTTATTTCTATGTAATTGTTTTGCAAATAGGCCCAAATGGCGGTTCATGGTGGCACATGAAGTCTGGAGATTCAAGAAGATTAGATCTTTGTATAGGGCCCAACCTTTGTAATAGATAGGACCCCTCCCCGATCACTCATTGGCTCGAGTTGATCGAGATAGTCCATACATGTGTGTGTTGTTAGAATTTCTCGGCTTGTTCTTATGCATTTCCAATTATTGTGCAATAAAAGAAATTAATGTGCAAAGTGAGACCAATTTAAAAACATCATCGAATGTTATAATTCTCCCATATTAAAATACTAAGTAAAGGGGCATTGGATGTCCTAGCTCTCGATTAACCTTTAGAAGATGGGTTCATTTCTGGTGCGTGGCATCTTCCCGAAATAAGGGGGTCATGCATTAAGATATGACACTCTATCTTCTCTAGTGCATTTGATGACTTCATGTCGAAACAAATTTTGCCCCATATATCGTTCAAGGTTGCAAGGTGAGATTAAATGGTTAGACTGAAAGGAGTTGATGGAATAAATGACTCTGATGGATCACCACCTATATATCAAAAAAGTTTGTGGTTCAGTGATCCATGAGCTTAAGGAGATTGAATCATCGGTTGGACTGATTGATATTTGACATCACCTCAATGATCTAACGAGCCATATATCGTTCAAGGTTGCAATTTTTTTAGATCGTTGGGGAAATCAATCACTCACTATGAAACCAATCCAACGAGATTTCGGTAATTGCAGTGGGAGTTCATTATTTCGAGAAAAATAGTGGGAGTCAAGTAAATATTGAAATCCTTGATTTTAATTGAAAGTACATAATAACACATCTAATCGAAAATCTTGGTTATTTTTCTGCAGTTTATTTCCATCACAATGACTAACCCTTTGACAAGACTACTTGAGAAAAATGTCCTCACTGGACCAAATTTTGTTGATTGGATACGAAATCTGAGGATTGTCCTCAACCTTGAATCTTTATGACATGTGCTCGACGAAGAGATGCCTGAAGTCCCAGACCCTGGATCTTTTGAAGATCGGCTTGCCCGTGAAGACTGGACTAAAGCCGACACTCGTGTCAAGGGGTACATGCTGGGATCGATGACCAATGAACTGCAACGATCTCATGAAAAGATGGGAAGGCTGCTGAAATCATGGTTCATCTAAAGGAACTCTATGGAGAGCACAACAGGACTGCTCGTTATGAGACTTCATCTCAACTCTTTGGGGCGAGAATGAAGGAAGGAGAGAAAGTTGGGGATCATGTTTTGAAGATGATCTCCATGTTAGAGGGATTGGAAGCCCTCGACTTCTCTATGGACTTCCAGTTACAAACTGATCTCATCCTGCAGTCACTACCCAAGTCTTTTTCGCAATTCATAGTGAATTTCAATATGAATGACATTGAGTGTTCACTGCCGGGTCTTTTGAACAAACTCACAAATGCTCAATCACAAATGGACCCCAAGATGAAAGAGATTGCTTTGGTCATTTCCACTGATTCTTCAAAGAATCAGAAGAAGAAATGAGGCAAGAAGCAAAAGGGAGTGACAAATTCTTTTGGGGAGACCAAAGGCAAGGGAAACCAAAAGAAGAGGTTCGAGGGCATGGACCCAAAGAAGACAGACATCTGTCTCCACTTCAAAGAAGCAGGGCATTGAAAGCATGACTGTCCAAAGCTGAAAGCAGAAAATAAAGCATGTATAGAACTTTATGTTTTTGAAACAAATTGTTCTACAATGATATTTTCTACTTCTTGGATTCTAGATCCCGGAGCTAGTGCTCATATTTGTGTTTTGACCAGGATCTGGAAACAAGTAGAAAGCTGAATGAGAACGAAGTGATGATCAATGTAGGAAGCGGACACAGCGTGGCTGCGACTCACATTGGAATTACTTCTGTTTCATTAATTTCTGGACATCAAATTAGATTAGATGATTGCCTTGTTTTGTCCAATGGGCTCAAGAATATTATTTCTATTCCTGTATTAGTCAGGAAATGATATTTGTTTAATTTTAAACATAATTCTTGCGATATTTATTTTGGAAATAAATATGTTGGCTCTGCATCTTTAATTAATGGTTTATACTATTTGAATGTCCAAAATCAATGTATGGTTAATACTATGACTAGAAAATGTAGTATGAATGGAATGAACCAAAAACTCATATTGCACCTTAGACTAGGACATGCCGGTGAATTTAAGATTCACGAATTAGAAAAATGTGGACTCATTGGTCCACTTGGGTCTGACTCATATCCGACTTGTGAATCGTGCCTCAAAGGCAAGATGACTAGGTCACCGTTCACTGGACATTTCGAAAGGGCACATGAAGTTTTAAGATTAATCCACACTAACGTTTGTGGGCCCCTCAAGGATGCGGCCCTTGGAGGTTTTCAGTACTTTATAACCTTCACAGATGACCACTCTAGGTATGGTCTAGTTTATCAGATGAAGTATAAGTCCGAAGCACTTGAATGTTCAAGGAATTCAAAGGTTTGACTGAAAAACAAAGTGGGCACAGTATTAAGGCACTGAGATCTGATCGAGGTGGCGAATACATGAGTGCCGAGTTTGACGAGTTCTTAAAAGAACAAGGCATAGTATTACAACTAACTTCTCCAGCAACCCCACAACTCAACAGAGTAGCAGAAAGAAGGAATCGTACTCTGTTGGACATGATACGTTCCATGCTTAGCTACATTGATTTACCCATCTCGTTGTGGGGACATGCTTTGCTTACAGCTGCGCAGATTCTGAACTAATGTCCCTGGAAATTTGTTCCCACTATACCATATGAGATATGGAGCGGTAGGAAGCCTAGTCTGAAATACACAAGAATATAGGGTTGCCCAACATATGTAAAGAAGACCAAGGTAGAGAAACTAGAGGATAGATCCTTGAAAGGACATTTTATCGGTTTTCCCGTAGATTCGATGGGATATCTCTTTTACCTACAAAATGATCATAGGATCATCGTGGCCTTGCAAGCCCACTTTCTTGAAGAAGAATTCATTTGAGAAGATGGTGCAGGTAGAAAGATTGTTCTGGAAGAACAAGATAACATCCCTTCGGAGACATCAGTTCAGGAATCTGAACCCAACTTGACACAACCGTCATAGCGAGGATCTAGCAGAGTATGTCAGTTGCCTGAGAGATATGGCTATCAGCACAAAACGCAGCATTATTTATATGCCGTTGTAGAAGGAAGCCATGGAGATGATCCCTCTGACTATGATGAAGCAGCCAAAAATATAGATTCCTCTAAGTGGCTTAAGGCTATGAATGCAAAAATTGATTAGATGTATTCAAACCAAATCTGAACTCTTACTTATCTATGAAATAGGGTATGACCAATTGGATGTAAATGGATCTATAAGAAAAAGATTGGTCCGGATGGCAAGGTGGACACCTATAAAGCCAGGCTAGAGGCAAAAGGTTATAGTCAAAAGGAGGGCATTGACTATGAGGAAACCTTTTTGCCAGTAGCCATGATCAAATCTATTAGAATTCTACTAGCCATAGCTGCAAACTTAGACTATAAAGTCTGGAAAATGGATATAAAGACCGCATTCTTAAATGGACACTTGGATAAGGACATTTATATGCCACAACCCAGGGGCTTTATATCCAAAGCCGACTCTCATAAAGTTTGCAAACTTAATCGGTCCATTTATGGACTGAAGCAAGCCTCTCGGAGTTGGAATTTGAGGTTCGATAAAGAAGCCAAGAAATATGGCTTCATCAAGAATGAAGACGAACCGTGTGTCTATAAAATGGTCAGTGGGAACAAGTTGATATTCGTGGTTCTATACGTAGATGACATACTACTTATAGGGAATGACATAGGCTTATTGACTTCCGTCAAGACATGGCTCTCAAGTACATTCTCCATGAAAGACTTGGGAGAAGCGACCTACATTCTAGGAATTCGCCTTTATAGAGATAGAGCAAATAGAATGATTGGTCTCTCCCAAGCACTCTACCTAGAGAAAGTCCTTTAGAGATATGAAATGCATAACTCTAAGGGAAGACTTTTTCCCATGAGACATGGCATTCATCTTTCCAAATCTATGAGTCCCAAAACGAACAAGGATAGAATGGAAATGAGGAATATACCCTATGCATCCGCTGTGGGTAGTCTCATGTACGCAATGTTATGGACGAGGCCAGATCTGGCATATACTGTGAGCATGGTCAGTAGGTTTCAAGCTAACCCAGGGGAGTCTCACTGGACAGAAGTGAAGTGTATCTTAAAGTACTTAAGAAGAACTAAAGATATGCTACTAATATATGGGAATGGAGAATTAAAGGTGGATGGTTACACTGACTCAGATTTCCAATCTGATCCGGATAATCTCAAATCTACCGCTGGCTACATATTCACACTCTGTGGAGTAGTGTCTTGGAAAATTTCTAAGCAAATCACAACTGCAAACTCCACAATGGAGGCAAAATATGTGGTGGCCTCTGAGTCAGCCAAAGAAGCTGTTTGGATGAGAAAGTTCATAGCCAAACTTGGAGTGGTTTCTAGTGTGGGAATGTCGTTGCCACTATGGTGTGACAACAACAGAGCAATTTCGCAAGCTAAAGAACCAAGGTCTCACAACAAATCTAAACACGTGATGAGGAAATATCATATAATACGAGAAATCGTTGAAAGAGACGATATAGCCGTGCAGAAAGTAGCCTCAGCCGAAAACGTGGCTGACCCACTCATCAAGCCATTATCACAGGCGGTGCTAGATAAACATCTTGAGAAGATGGGAATCAAATACCATAGCGATTGACGTTCAGTGCAAGTGGGAGATTGTTAGGTGTATGCCCTCAATGCCTATGAGGAATTAGATTGTGTAGGGCTTAGATAAGTTGATTGTACAATACGTTTGATATTTCTATAAAGGTTTTGATGTTGTTCATATAAATCTAATGACATTTAAATGTATTGAACAAATTAGTCCAAGAGATTTCAAGATAGACTTTCCACCTCTTATGGACAAGAGGAGGCACTAGAACAGTCCAGTACTTAATCTCTAGAACTGGGAGTTTGTGAGTTAACGAATATTAATTGGCATTAATAGTCAAATCGTATGACACCTTCTTTGACAAGGAAGTGCCAGTCGTACACAGATTAGATAATGGGAGCTGGTGTCATGGATATATTATTGGAATTAACATATTTGAACTCGACTCGCATTAATCCGATCACATGGGTATTTACTCTTTGACAATCAATGATCGGGATTAAGATTGCGATAGTATGTGTGAACTTTAGACCTGAGGAGTCATTTATAACATGCTTGTAGTATTCGATATGTTATCAGAGTAGTTAGACCCGTATCACCTGATAGGTGGGTTCGACCTCAAAGTACTCTCCAATAGTGCATTCAATGTTATAAGATAACTTCCCAAAACAGGATTCACCGTCTCTACAGTAAACAAGTATATGACCTGTATGATCGTAACTAATTGAAATTATAAGTCTTTGGTCAAAGCATATAAACTATCCTATGATTGTCACTGAGGGTAGTTTGGTAATTTCACATTGTTATGATTCTTAGTACAATATCAAGTTCTTTGAGTTTGACTAAACCATGACTCTTACTTGATCGGGTCACATCGGTGAAGAGTTTATACACATATGATAATAGTAGTCAAGGTTCATGATGACATGATCATCTCGTTTTCAATTGGTTTACGATTTGGTTCCACGGTGTTGGTTAGGTGACAACCTTATCCTTTGGAATCCTCCCATTGCCAATTGAATCAAGCCTAGAGGTTCGCGCTATGTGAAGAAAATGAATATTTTCTTAAGCTAAGGGTATTTTGGTAAAATCACATTTGATGTGAATTGTCTGACAAAATAGATGACATGATTTAATTAAAGATATTTAATTAGATTAAATAAATAAATTATATCATATTAATTCATAAGTTAAATTAATTGAAAATTAATTTATAAGTTGAATTATATTAATTGGATTAATATAATTAATTAATTACTAATTTGATTGGACTTGGTATAAGTATTCAGTCAGTACTAGAACTCCAAATAGACAAGTCATTGTTTTAGAATCTCATACTGAGCCAAAATCAACCTAGAGCATTAGGAAATAAAAATCCATCCCTTTCCATCCAGCTAGCCGCCTGCAATAGTTGCCGACGAGGAGATCGAGCTTTTCTTGGAGAATTTTTTTACATCGTGATTTTCTAAAGGCAGGAGTTCGGGGCTGCTGCTGATAAAACAAGAATCAATAGACGAAAAAGGTAATTCGATTACTCTTAACAATTTTCTTTGATTGATCTATATGCTAATATCATGAATACCCCCGAATTGGATTCTCGGGTGTGATTCGGATTAAAAAATTCATCCGCTAGACCGAATCACAACAGTCCCGACTAATGGGGTTATGCACCAACTCATAATCCGAAGATCTCTAAGTGCATTTGAGGCCATTTGTCGAAGCAAATCTCATCCCATACACCATTATAGGTTGCAAGATGAGATTCAACTGTTAGATCGATAGGAGTTGATGGGAAAGTACTTAGATGGATCACCACTAATATTTCGTTACAAGCTAAGGTTAAGTGATCCATGAGCAAAAGTGGGATTGAACCATCAGTTGGATTGATTGGCGTGGCACACCACTTTAAAATTTTAATTAGTCATACATTGTTACAGATTGCAACTCATTGAAAATTTTGAAGAACTCAATCCCTCACTACAAAATCTGTCCAACGACATTTCCATTCATTGCAGTGGGAGTGCAATTGTTCGAAAAATATAGTGGGAGCCAAGTAAAATTAAAATCCTAATTTTACTTGAGTACAATAGAATCATCTAATCGTAAATCTTGGTCTATTTTCTGCATTATATAACTCTCTCTAAAGACCCTTAGTTCTTTTGCTTGAGAATGTTCCAACTGACTTAATATAATGAATCATTAGATGATATGCTTATTGCAAGCATTACTCATATCCCAATAGAGGGGTCAGTGAGTAGGGCTATGGTATGAGATACGCTGAGAAATAGAACTTGGTTCTTGGAGATCTAATGATCTATATCTGACTTCTTAGAGCTAGTGCTAGAAAGAAGTGCAGAGCTGATAGGACGAGAGATAGTAAAAAATGATACAAGTCATTTAAGATTAACCTCGGTTCTTTTTGATAATTTTGGGCACGTGATGGATGATTGGTTTGTTTTACCAAATGGAAATAAGATAGTTGTTTTTTTGACTTGGGCATTAAATAATACTTCTTTAAGTTTGGTAACATTGGAGCTAGCATTTATTTTTCAAATAAATCAGGCAACCATACATCCTTGCTAAAATTGTTTAACTGAATCCGTGCATCCGGAATAAGTGTATTGCGCGTAGTATGCTTGGAACAAACTAGCAAAATTTGTTTGGTCCCCCTTTACCGGGAAGATATTAAAAGGACTTCTCAAGTCTTATAGTTTTACATGCTGACGTGTGTGATCACCTGGTTTAACCTGTTCTTTAGAAAGAACATCGTGTGGGTTCACAATTGACACTTCCATCAAATCCCCAAGATGAATAGGGTAGTTTCATGCGAGAACAAGACTATGTTGGGCAATGTTAGTTCTATGCTAGAAATTGTGAGGTTCAACATGGGTGAAGCGTAACTAAATTATATTTTGAATATATATCCCTCCAAATTCATTCCCAAACATTCGACATTAGATGTGATGTAGGGAATGCGTTGTCTTTCAATAAACGAGGGTATGAAGATACCTGACGTAAGTTGAAGAAGTATACATTTGGGGGTGTTTCTTTGAGAAACAAATTTTTGTTAACCCTATGAATCTCAAGGAGATCTCTTTCACCTACGCAATGATTAAAGAGTCATTGTGTTTTTAGAGGCCCGATTTCTCAAAGACTAGATCATTCGAGAAAACTAAGAGTAGTAGAAAGATAATTGTGGGAAACAAAATAGACTCCATTCCAACCAAGCCTAATAAGACACAATCGCCAATGCGATGGTCTAGTACATCTACTGTAGCAGTGGATAAATGCCATGAATATGATTCCTCTACACATGACCAAGCGATGGTGGACATGGACAATACGAGATAATGTATCATTATGAAAGTGGGATTGGATTGGCCTGGCCAATTTGATGGCAAAAAATGGTGTAGTCAATATAAGGGCAATGACTATGAGGAAACCATTTTTCTCCCAGTAATAATCAAATCCATTAGAACTAGGCTTTCGATAGTGGCACACTTGAAGACATTGATATGTAGGCTCATTCATCATGGATTCCTTTAGAAGGATGTCCAAAAGGACTGCCCAAAGCTTCATATCTAAGTTCGATTCTCATAACGTGTGGTAGCTGCATAGGTCCATTTATAGAACAAAATGGACGCCTCGTAGTTGTAATTTTCGCTCTAATGACACAATGTCACCAAGAATGAAAATCAACCCTGTGTCTGCAATAAGGTCAGTGGGAGCAAGTTAATATTATTGATATTGTATCAACTCGTTGACTGGGGTCGAGACGAGGCTCTCAAGCACTCTTTTCATCAAAGACTTGTGAGAAGATCCCTGTGTCCTTTGGATTTGCACCTATAAAGATAAAGCAAACAGGGCAATAGGACTCTCTCAAACCCTCCACCTCAAGATTGTCCCAATTCAATGGTTGATGGGTAAAATCTAGAAGAGGTCTCTTGCCTATGAGACATAGATCTCATCTCTCTAAATCTATGAAAAGATCAAAGAGAGATGTGTGGCATGGCCTATGCTTTAGATGTAGAATGTCTCACGTTGGCAATGTTATGCATGAAACGGGATCCTACTTGCGCGACTAGCGAAGAAGGTAGGTTTCAAGATAACCTAGGAGAGAAACATTGGAATGCGATGAAAAGTATTCTATGCTACTTAAGAAGGACCAAAAATGTAAGAACATGGAAGCGATTACATAATTTTTGATTCTGAATCTAATCATGATAATCGAAAAATGCACTTATGGGTCTCTATTCCCTCTGAATGATGGAGCAGTGTGTTGGAATTGATTCCGAGCAAATCACAACTGCCGATTCCACATCTGAGGTTAAGTGTACGGCGAGCTTTGAGGTTGCGAAACAAGTTGTTTGGATTGAGAAGTTCATAAGACGAACTTCAAGAGGTTCTTAACATGGAAATTCCATTGTCACTGAAGTGTGACAATGATGGAGCTATCACGCAGGCTAAGGAACCGAGGTCTCCCAACAAATCAAAAACACAAAGAGAGAAGTTATTCAAGAAATTGTTGGATTGAGGCAATATTGCCGTGTAGAAATTAGCCTCAGCTCACGGCGTAGATGACCCACTCACTAAGCCATTATCAAAGGCGGTGCTAAAGCAATATCTTTAGAAGATAGGTATGATATACCATAGCGATTGGCTTTGAGTGAAAGTGGGAGATTGTTAGGTGTGTGCCCTCAATGCCAATGAAGAGGAATTGGATTTGAGTAAGGAACTGATTTATATTGTATGAACATACGAAGGCAATGAGCTTTTGTTCTTGTAAAACTTCATGGCATTAATAAGTATTGAACAAATAGTCCATATGTATTGAAGTTGACTCTTCGCCCTTTATGGAATAAAGAAGTAGCACGGGAAGAGTCTTATTCCTGATCACTTAAAAGAGTTTGCAGGTCAAGGAATCTTAATTGGGTATTAAAATTCGACTTGTATGACACATGTTCTGACAAGGAGTGCCATTCGAACACTATGGGATAGTGAGAACACGTGTCATAGATATATCAATGGAATTGATATATTCGAACACGGCTCGTAGTAATCCAATCACATGGGTTTTTACTCAGTGACTGTCAATGATTGGAGTACTGACTATGATAGTATGCGTGAGCCTTTGACCTGAGGGTTCATGAGCAATGTGTTTGTGCTGTTGAATCTGTTACAAGAGTAGTTAGGCCCAATTCACTCTTTGGTGTGGCTGACCTCCAAGTGCGATCTCAATGAGTCAAGTAGCAGTTGTTCAGTGATTGCCAAGATGGGATTCATTATCTCGATAGTAAATAGGAAAGTATCATGTGCAATCATATGCATATGAAATTATAAGTCTTTGGCCAAAACAATGAAACTAACTCATGTGGGACATGAAGGGTAGTTTGGTAATTTCATCATGATACGATTACAAGCACAACATCAAGTTCAGTGAGTTTGACATAAATTTATGACTCTCACTTGATCGGGATACAAAGTGAAGGGCTTATACTCATATGGAATTCATAGTCAAGAGGTTCATAATGACACAGTCATTCATACTTGGTTGGGCTACGATGTGGGGCCACGTGGCTGGCTAGGTGTCACCCACATCCTTTGGTATCCTCCCATTGTCAATCATGACGAACCTAGAGAGTCGCGCTAACAGGAATGAGTGGGAAATCACTTTGTGTACTTGGAGGGGCATTTTGGTAATTTGTCATTAGATGGACAAATTAATTGAGTGGATTGATTAATTTAATTAGTTGTTTAATTAGATTCAACAATGAAATATTAAATTAATTTGAATATTTAATTAACTTGGTGAAATTAAATATTAATTTAATCACACACATATTTAATTAAAAATATGAAATGTAATTAAATTAAAGTGGACTAAGTTGATTGGGTCAACTTAGCCACTTAGAAATCCATATGGGCCTATGAGGCGCCTAACCTGGGCCCAAGAAGGAGGATTCTATTTAAATCCTCCATCATTAAAACCTTGGTTAAGATTAGATGAGTTGCCACCAGGAAGTACACAGCAAAGTAGAGAGAAAATATTCTCTCCCTCATCTTCTCTTCTAGCCGCCAATTGGAGAAGAAGGAGGAAGATTTTTCGGCTAATTCTGCGCGTGATTATCTAGAGGCAGGAGTCCTGGGGATTGCTGCTGTAGACGGTGGATCAAGAAACGAAACAAAGAACAAAGAGGTAAATTGTTCTATTTCGTTCTTCGACTGAAATCAACAAAAACCTAAATTGATCCATGGCTCGGGAATCGAATCAAAATTTTATTCCGCTGAATTTTTGGGTATCGATTCCCAACAGCAACATCATACAAATAATGCTGAGTATTGTGCAGATAGCCATATCTCTTAGGCGGCTGAGATACTATGCTAGATCGTCGCTGCGACGGTTGTGTCATATTGGGTTCTAATTCTTAAACTAATGTCTCCGAAGGGACTTATCCTGTACTTCCAAGACAATCTTCCTACCCGTACCACATTCTCAAATGAATTCTTCCTCAAGAAAGTGGACTTGCAAGGCCATGATGATCCTATGCTCATTTTGCAGATAAAAGAGGTATCCCATCGAATTCACGGGAAAACCGATAAAGCGTCCTTTTAAGGATCTATCCTCTAGTTTCTCTACCTTGGTCTTCTTTACATATGCTAGGCAACCCCATATCTTTATGTACTTGAGACTAGGCTTCCTACCGCTCCATATTTCATATGGTGTAGTGGGAACATATTTCAAGGGACATTTGTTCAGAATATGCGTAGCTGTAAGCAAAGCATGCCCCCACAGAGAAATGGGTAAATCAGTGTAGTTAAGCATGGATCGTATCATGTCCAATAGAGTACGATTCTTTTTTTCTGCTACCCCATTAAGTTGTGGAGTTGTTGGAGGAGTTAGTTGTAATACTATGCATTGTTCTTTTAAGAACTCGTAAAACTGGGCACTCATGTATTCGCCACCTCGATCCAATCGAAGTGTCTTAATACTGTGCCCAGTTTGCTTTTCAGTTAAGGCTTTGAATTCCTTCAACCATTCAAGTGCTTCTTACTTATACTTCATCAAATAAACTAGACTATACTTAGAGTGGTCATCTATGAATGTTATAAAATATTGAAAACCTCCAAGAGCCGCATCTTTGAGGGGCCAACAAACGTCAGTGCGAATTAATCCAAAAACCTCATTTGCCCTTTCGAAATGCCTAGTTAATGGTGACCTAGTCATCTTGCCTTTAAGACATGATTCACAAGTAGGATATGGGTCATGAAAGTATTATGTGCCCAACGAGTCATCTGTTGGCTTGAACATTAATACTATGTTAGTCTTATCATTTAGATTATATCTAACCTATCACGTAATCCTTCTTTATTGTCGACTACTCGAGGAGTATAGATAAAGATCCCATTGTTTAATCTAATTAATTTAAACAATATTTATCCCAAGGTTAAATTCATTTAACCTAGTTAAATAAATATTGAAATTAAATACTCAAATTAATTTAATGTTTCATTGTTTAATCTAATTAAACAACTAATTAAATTAATCTCTCCACTCAATTAATTTGTCCATCTAATGACAAATTACCAAAATGCCCCTCCAAGTACACAAAGTGATTTCCCACTCATTCCTGGTAGCACGACTCTCTAGGTTCATCTTGATGAGCAATGGGAGGATACCAAAGGATGTGGGTGACACCTAGTCAGCCCTGTGGCCTCACATCGTACCCCAACCAAGTACGAATGACTATGTCATTACGAACCTCTTGATTATGAATTTCATATGAGTATAAGCCCTTCACCGATGTACCCCGATCGAGTGAGAGTCATGGAATATGTCAAACTCACATAACTCGATGCTAAGCTATGAACCATAGTAACCTAAAATGACTGAAATGCCCTCCGTATCCCATACAAGTCAATTCTTCTGCTTTGGCCAGAGACTTTTCATTTCAGTTACCTATGATCGCATAGGGTATCTGCTCATTTACTTTAGAGACAGTGAATCACTTCACAACTGCTACTTTCCTATTGGGATCGCACTTCGAGGTCGGCCCCACCAACGGGTGAATTGGGCCTAGCTAATCTAGTTACAGATGCAACATCACAAGCACATCGTGATAGTGAATCCTCAGGTCAAAGGCTCACACATACTATCATAGTCAGTAATCCAATCATTGATCGTCACTGAGTAAAAACCCATGTGATCGGATTACTGCGAGCTGTGTTCGAATATATCAATTCTATTGATATATCTATGACACGTGTTCTCACCATCCCATAGTGTTGGACTAGCACTCCTTGTCAGAGCATGTGTCATACAAGTCGAATCTTAATGCCCAATTAAGATTTCTTGACTTGCGAACCCTTTTAAGTGATCGGGAAGTAGGCTCTCCCGTGCTACTTCTTTATTTCATAAAGGGTGAAGAGTCAACCTCGATAAACATGAACTATATTTTCAATACTTATTAATGCTATGAAGTTTCACATGAACAAAAACTCATTGCCTTTATATGTTCGTACAATATAAATCAGTACCCTATTTAAATTTAAATTTAATCAGTACCCTTTTTGTAACAAATAGGGCTTTGCACCCCTAGAATCCCTTGTAGAAGTAATCCAAGGCTTTATCATCAACTAGATCCTAAAACTCACTAGAGGCTAGGAAGTCAGATTTGCCTTTTTCAAGAAGAGCAAGACCTTCTAAAGAGCCTGGCGTTCTTTGGGCAGGTTGCTTGTATCTCTGTCTCCTACTGTTCCATGACCAATCTCAGGTGATCTTTGAAGGTCCTGACTCGGATGGCAAGAGCTCTAGCTCGTGTTTCCCACTCTAGGACATCCAACAAGGCCTTTTCTTTTTCCCGCTGCCAAAGCTTCTCTGCTGATCCAAATGCCTCTAGGTGCTTTTGTTCCTTGGGAAGGTCCTTTTTTAAGTTAGAAATTTCACTAGAGCGATTGGAGTCCACTAAGGCCTTGCCACATATCAGGAAGAACTGCAAAAAAAATCTAAGGCTAAATCTTAGCAATAAAACAACGTAATATAGCAATGGATAAATGTAAAAAGAAGCAAAGTGATAAGTTCACATTTTACAGCATTTTATGCCCCATTTTAATATGATTTTATCGTTACTTTGATCACTTTTTATCCCTCATAATGCTTTGATTGGTATAGATTTTGTTTTGTAGAATACAAGTTGATTTACACATGAAAGACGAGAAAGGAGATCCAAATTGAGCTTGAAATTGAAGAAAGAAACAAAATGAGATAGTTGACGAAAGATTTTACATAATGCTCATATAGAAATGCGATTTTCGTCCCTTTTCCAGCCGAATCAGACTAAGATTTTTTCTTCACTATTGTATACCGTTGTCTTAGCTTCGCGTAGCAATTTGAATCACCTCAATCCGACATCGGTAGAGAAAGTTATGCATATTTTACCAAAATTGTACGGAGCAGCAGGGGAACGCCGCGGTGTTCATCACCAACGCCGCGGCGTTCGGAGGCAGAATGTTGATCACCGCGGCGTTCAACCATGAACGCCGCGACGTTCAATGCAGCGGACTTGGCCTATAAATAGACCATCAGGTCATTTGGACGAGGAGATATGCCCTAAACACACCCTAGACTCCTTACATATCAGCCACCACCCAAGGAAGCTTGAAGAGGATCATCATCCTCATCCTCATCATCCTAATCATCATCAATTTCATCATCAAAGCTTGGATTCACACTTTGTAATAGGGAGTAATTCAACTCTTTCTCTTTGATTAGTTATCAACTATGTCTTATAGAATTGTTGAATCATTTGGTATTGTAAGTATGAGCTAAGCATCTTTGTGGTTGGGTTATGTGAATACTTTGTGATGTTTTGTGTTTAACGAATGATTAATTTCCGGATTTATTACACTCTTGTTACATGTTTGATTTTATGCTTAATGCTTGCATATGCTTGATCACCATGTGTTTGATAAAATGCTTTGTCTTGAGACCGAGAGGAGATAGATAAAGGGAGATCGAAAATCAAACATCATAACGTAACAATTGACTAGAGATAGAATCGATTGCATTGTGTGGCTTTTTGTGATAAGATGACCCGATTGAATGTAGGATCTTCGTAAACAAGGAATTCCTTTGAACCTAAATGCATGTTAGTTAATTCAATCTTCACTATAGAGATATAGGAAGTTGTTAACTAGTATAGGCTTGTTATTTCAAGAGATTGAATAATAAATACATTAGGGGGTTTCACCATAACAAGAGCATTCTAAAAATCTGGATAATTGAGAGTTCATGAACATAGAATAGAACATAGTAGGATCATAACTCAATCACCTCTTCCCATTTGATTTATTACCTTGATAATCATTTTAGTTATCTTTAGTTATTTTCATAGTATAAACACCTATCATCTTATAAATTGATTTAGCTTAGAAATAGGTAATATAGCAATTACGAGCATTGAATCCAATTGTCCCTGTGGAGACGATACACCCCGGGCTAAATAGTCCACTTTATTACTTTGCACGACCTAGTATACTTGCTAGGATTTCGCCTGTCAAGTTTTTGGCGCCGTTGCCGGGGACAATTGCGTTATTTAATATTGTAATTCACTTATCTATTCTAAGACTAAGTTGCTGTTTTTGTGTTTTTAGTTGCTGGTTTTTGTGTTTCAAGATGCTGTTTTTGTTTTTTTTAGTTGTTGGTTTTGTGTTTTAAGTTGCTGTTTTTGTTTTTTATTAAGTTGTTGTTTTTGTTTTTTTTAGTTGTTGTTTTGTTATGTTTTTTTTTATTATTTATTTTTATTCTTGAATAGATGAGCATCAATGACTTTTATTGGTCAAAACAAGGATGGGATGAAGGTGCCGAATACGGGAGTCGAGTGCAAGATTTATGTTCGTGGTGTGGAGACGCTCATCATAACGATTATTGCCAACACGGATGGAGAAGTTAGCAAGACTTGCCATTGAGTTATTATGTTATGAGAGATTCACAAGCATACCTGCAACAAGATAGGTCCCCCTTTCTAATGCAGGGAGAATTTGAATCGGCTAACTTTCAGAACCATGGGGATTATCAGCAACAATGTGATAGGGACCCAAGTTTTGAGGAGTTGATGATCCAATGGATGAAGTCGAACGATGAGCGGATGAAGTCGAACGATGAGCGGTCTCAAAATCTCGAAGCATCTATAATGGAATTGCAAACACAACTCAACCAACTTTCCAACTTATTGGCAGAGAGATCATCAGACACTTCTCAGAGTGGCACAGAGGAGAATGATGAGGTATCTAATACAGAAGTTGAACAAGTTGTTGATTCGACACCACATTGTCTACAACCCATTGCTACACCAGAACTACCTTCAGAATCTATGTGTGGTGAAGTAGATACAACATCACTGGAGCACCTTCAATTCAGCATAGGGATCCCAAAATCCACTCCATCAAATGACCAAGAAAAAGCATTAGAAATATTCAAGAATCCAACGCCACCTACCATCATATCTCTTGATTTCTTAAGAATGT
Source organism: Buddleja alternifolia (assembly GCA_019426215.1). Classification (NCBI taxonomy): domain Eukaryota; kingdom Viridiplantae; phylum Streptophyta; class Magnoliopsida; order Lamiales; family Scrophulariaceae; genus Buddleja; species Buddleja alternifolia. The sequence continues at coordinate 27,173,272 of CM033393.1, read as the reverse complement.
GCATCAATAACCAGAGAGCTAGAGTGGTGGAGGTTGAAGACAAAGTTTACAACTTTAGTGGCCCGTTCGAGGCATACACTAAGAACCCAAGTGATACTACAGTTGAGAATGAGGAGATCCGAAGATATACAAGTCACTGGGATATATCACCACTAAAGTTTTCAGAATCAAGGCTCAGGGAGTTAGGCCTGGCCACATACTTATTAAAACCATCAATGGAAAACTCCCCATCTTTAAAATTCACTTTTAGTTATTTACAATTTTATTACATTTTTATAAAAGTGAATCTGAGCTCATATCTTAGTTTTTCAGGATTTGTGAATGTGATGGGAAATGAGAAGCCTTTACGCAATTGGAAAAAGCACAAAAAGGCTCATCTATACAAAGTTGGCATTGCTCCTTATGATCCACCATGAGCAGTGCAAGGGAGTCGAGCTACCGACTTTAAACAAGCGCTTCGTGGGAGGCAACCCACGTTTTACATGCTTTCTTTCATTTCCATTATTATTTTTTTGTTTGTTTCTTTTGTTTTAAGTGTTCTAAGTTGTTTTGATGATGCTTTTTGTCTCTTCTTATTTTTCTAACTTCACAGATGGCTAGGCTTTATTGTCAGATTCTTCGCCTTGTTGCTCTTTCGCTTTTTGGACATCACTTAGCTTCAAACATCAGGGACGTCTTTCCTTCCTTTACTTTACATTTGTATGTTCGCTCATTGGGGACAATGTGCTAGATTAGTTGGGGGTAGGGTAGACGTCCTAATTTTATTGTGATGTGGTGATATGGTGTAACTTGTACTCATTTGTTAAGTTTCATACTTGATTTGGGATGAAAAGAAAACTGTGATAGTCAATGATTTCAAATTCATGTTTTGTTATACCTTTGCTTGGAGCATGATTCGTTTGACTGTCTTTACTTCATCTAAGATGAAATCCTTTGTTGTACTTTATATGTGAAAGCCTTTTTAGCGATGCTTATGTGAATTGTTGAGGATTTAAAGTATTAAAATTTCAATTTTGTCAACTTTGAAGTGTGTGTTGAGTGTGCGAAGTCATGAAATGATTTAGGACATCTTTCATTTTCTTTAACCTTACAATTGGCCTTCACTGTATTACATAATCTTTAGACCTTATTTTGAGCTGTATTGATAAGAATGGAGTGTGCTAAGCACACTAAAAACCACCATTCGTCTTTCTTTCATAAACCACACCAACCACCCTTTAGCCTAAAAGTAAAACAAAGTCTATTTCCTAATTGAGAGAGCAAAGAACTTCATATCATTTGATATTTATTTGGGTATACACTTTGTTTTGGGTATCGAAGCTCATTGATTAGTGGTTTAGAAGGTGGTGTTGTTCTTGCTTATGATAAAAAAATTGGAGGTTTGGATTTTATGTGAAAAGAGGGGATGAAATGAAGAACTGAAAGTTGGTTAAATAGTCGAGAGATATATAAAAGAAAAAAGAAAAAAAAATTGTGCTCTCGACTAGACTATGAACTAGACTTCAATGTGAATTGATTGGATTTGGAATCATTACGCCCCCGGTATCAAAAGAAACAAGTTTGGGAGTTGTGAGCTTGAAAAGAAAAGAAAAAAAAAGAAATTTAAAAGTGATAAGTGACAAAATGTAGAGATTTGTTCGGTTGATAAGTGAGTGTTTAGCTCAATGATATTGAGTTGTATACTTTCTTAAGTTTAGTCACTTTGTCCATATATTCCCGTCCAAGCCATTACCTAGCCTTACGTTACAAGCCAAAAAGATCTTTTGATCTTGACTTTCACATTTCATGCACACCGATAGGTTAACAAGTTTTGAAGTGTTTTAATGTTTTTATTATCTAATGAGTTTGCATAATCTTATTTAAAGTGTGCTCTTGGCATAAAAATAGATATGGAGTTCATGATTTTGAGATGGAATCGAAGATGTTTTGGAGGCTTTCAAATTGTTGAGTGTTCTAGGTAAAGTGTAACTTGTCATAATCATTTTCGAGGGTTTAATTCGTGTACGTACTTGATTATTGAGACATAAAACCTTTCAAGATCCCAAACTAAGTTGTAAAATCTGAACTTATGAATACTTGTTCGCCATTTATTGATCGAGACGATCATAGCCTAGTTGGGGGGTACAAAGTAGGTGCCATTTCTAGGGCTAAATCCATAGCATCTCGAGAAGACACAGAATCCAAAAAGTGGCGAACCGCCGAGTTAATCATGTTCTTCAAAAAGCTTCGCAGCGTGTTCCCTAATTCCCAACATTGAATAGCTAGGAGTGTCTTGAGCCCAAGCATGAGTATGGTGAGTAGGAGGATCAAGTGTGTTGAAAGTCAAATGAGGCATGACATCACTAATCTGGACATTGGTGTTAGAACGCTTGAGTGGAGACGTGTCAGAAGAAGCATTATCAAGCCTTTTCCCATCAATAATTTCTCGAGCTCGGGCTAGGTCTTGAGCTGAACGAGCAGGACCTCCTTGAGCAGACACAGGAGAAGAAGTAGTGGATGTGCGAGCTGCTCAGGCAGATGAATGACCAGAAGGATTAAAAGCAGGATGTGGAGGCAAAACAGGGGGAACAACACCCGGAGGCCTAGCATCAACAAGTCTAGCAGCTTCCATTATTTCAGCTACAAAATAGTAGAAAAACTAGAAAAAATATCAGAAAGATGTCTGACTATAATACAAAAACACAAAAATAGAAAATCAAGTGAACAAGCAAACTACCTATGGTTTTGCCATTATGTCAACATCCACGGGACTTAACTCAAAATGACGCAATAGACGAGGATTAACTAACTTTCGAATGTCATACTCAATCCACTTCAAATAAGTCAATAAACTTTGAGAAAAAGGAGGCCTAGAGGGGACAGGGTAAAGATTCGGACCCCAAGAGTTTTCAAAGATTTCTGCAGAAAATCCCGAACTACATTTTTGGTGGAGCAATAAAAAAGAAATTTTCCTTCCAATCTTTGTCAGAGGGAGGATAAGTAGTAAGGAAGTTGGCATCCTTTCTTGAAGTTAGGTAAAACACACCCCTATCACCCCCAAAGTGGCGAGGAAGATAGAGAGAATAAAAGAAGTCGATGGTAGGTCAATGGCCTAAACTTTTTAATAATATGAAGAAACTGATGATGATGCACATAACATTCAGAGCTAACTGGTGCAGTGGAAACCTAAAGAGTCTGGCAATGGAGATGTACAAGGGAGGAATAGGAAAAAGCAAATTGGCTCAACAGTGAGCCACATAAACAAAACCAGCGGGAGAAAAATGAGGTCTATCCTCAACCGTCAGAACCTGGATATGATATGTTTGATAGAGGAAGCCTGTAGTTAGCTCGATTATTTGCTCTTGTTGGCAAGTGAAACGAGCTTGTATATGGTCCTAAATCGCGCACCAAGAGCTTGAACGTTTTCCCAATTACTCAAAGCAATCTCGGATGCCTAGTCCAAAGCATCTGGATCTGGCTAGTCCAGATCTTCATCATCCGAGGAGGCACTAGCAAGACCCACTTTAGAAGAAACTGGCGATGGAGAAGGCAAAAACCCATGAATACGAAGACTATTATAAGGAGTTTAGATGAGCAATCAATGTGAACAAAGTCGGTAGGTTGGGTGGGACTATAAGATTTACATATGGAGAGAGATGGAGATGGAGGATTTGCATCTATGTTTGGTGGTGGCGCCACTACTGGAGTAGCTAGCGGGGCAGCCACCGTTACAGGATCATCAGAAGAGGTTGAGTTTGGATTTGAAACATTCAAAATTTTGCTTTTTTGGAGAAAAGAAGAGGAAGAATAGGAAGAAACAACAAACATGCTTTGTAACAAATATAAGTATAAAGAAGGAGGGAGAGATAAATAGCTAGAAGAAATTTGAGCAACAAACGTGGGTGGTGGAAGTTGAAACATCTAGTTAATTGAAGACAAGAGTAATGGAAGGCAAAAAGGAAGTAAGAGGCATTTTAACAAAGAAGATGAAAGCCTCATTCTTTTTTACAACTCTCACAGCTTGATAAGTCAAACTTTAGAGTAGGGAAGGACTGTTGATGAGAGTGGAAATAATCCATTGGGCCAAGCTGACAAGCCCAAGTCTAAATGGCCCAAAAGCCTTATAAATAAAGAATTTCAAAGCCCAAGTCAACTATAACATGGCTGAAACAGTAGCTGGTTGCGTAGCTAGACTGGTGCCTATAAAAGGAAAGGAAGGCTTTCAAGAGACAAGATCCAATCAAGATTTAATTAAGACCAAATCAAGGATATCAATCAATGTCTTGCCAAAGCAAGTTGAAGTAATCAAATAAAATGAAGGCATGATTTTGGATATATCCAACCCAATCTCGGGCCCCCCAAATCTTACCTAGTCGTATCTGCCACAGATAGCAAAGGGAAGGAGATCAGGCTAAATTTAGCTACCATATTTAGCCCAATGCCATTCAACTTATATAAGTACTTATTGTGAAGGATGAATAAAGACTCTTACACTTTTATGCAATATTACTCTCTTATTATTTACACATATTAAACTCAATTTCTTTCATTTATTATATAAATATTATTGGTGTGAATTGGACACACATCATAATTGATCACAAAGTGTTTAGGGTAATTTGATTTAATAAACTCTCCATAGGAAATTTACAACATGTATGAGGAAATGGAGTGAGAAACTTTCCTATGGGAGCCGTTGCACATGCAATGCCGCTTGCCATTTCTTAGTGAGCTTTACAAAAATTCCTGAAAATGGACAAACTTGAAAAATCCAACAATTTAATAGATCAAGTAAGACTAGATTTGTTAATTAGTAAAAACATAATAGCTAGTATAACTGGTATATACGAGGGTTAATTTACAAAACTAGAACAATTTACATAGTAAAAATGACCTCTTAACCATCTAAAGATACCATTGCCAATTAGGCATTGTTGGAAAAAGTCTAGTGCGATAAGCGACGGCGTTTATGAAGATGCAAAATGATATTGATGTGTTTCATTCCAAACTAGGGGGTCTATATATAGAGAATGCAAGGTTTTGGGTCAAATGGAGTAATATTTTGGACATCTGCAGTAGGACCTAAAAGTTGTGGCTTTTGGGCCAAAAACTCCCTAAAGGCAGCTTCTTAGGAAGTACAGATTCGCCCCATAAGTTGTATCTGTTGGCGAAAAGCCCCATGGGTTGGCAAGGATCAGTTGTGGGCTGGTGCACCGTGCACCTGCTCAACAGCCAATCAGTTCGCTCGCTTGATGGGCGTTGAATCAATGCGGGTAGTTGCACCTGTTTCTGTGTAATTCAGCCCCTAACGTTCTAGATCTTAAAAATTGACCCCAAAACATTGAATCTTGATCAATTAGGTCCTTTCAAATTAGTTCCTCAATTTTTTTACTTGAACGCTTTAGTCCCCAAACTAAATGAAACATTTCCTATATGTTCGCGGCCGTCAATCGTATGATTGTGATCTGTGTACGTTCGTATCGATCCATTGATTCCAATTACAACACATTTTTTAAGTAACACACTTTGTTAATTAATTTCTCCTTCACCTGAAATAGGATTTGAGTAATTAAATACTCTAAATTTATTTACTTGAAATGTAGATTAATTTAAGTCAAAGACATTCCGCTTTCGATACATGGAGTCCCCTAAAATCTCTAATAAATCATGCTAAAACACTTACTCAATCAAGATTTCCTACAATACCCACCAAGAATGAAATTAATACATATGCAGACTATGCAGACGCTGAGAGAGGTCGGCCGAAAAATTATTGCATCAGGATTGGTAGCTTATGGCTTTGAACCTTCCTTAGTAAATTACCATCGCATTACTTGTTGCCCAATGAATGTGATGTCTTGAATTGGTTAGCATTTTTTGTAGACCAAGACAATGATACTCACACAATAACTTTTTTAACACTTTTTTTCGTTTGTTTTGGCCATGGAACACATCTTGGATCATAAGTGTGTATTATTTGAAACGCCTACACTTCACATTTGCATAGGTGACCTCCTATTAAGAGTATCCTATCATACCTCACTTTGTTACGTCTCACACTTAGAAAGTATAAGAATCATTAAAAGTTACAACTTAACCTTTTTGCTACGCTCTGTAGGTTGCACTTGTTTATGCTAGGAACAGGCAAGATTATAAAACTCCCCAAGCGTATTGTTGAAATTTCATAGCTTCATTGTCCAATTGAACCATGATCTTGGGATCTCTAATCATCAAGGTTGGGTTTCCCGATGTCCATTTCTAACGTGTAGTCTTTAAACTCATTCCTCTAGATAGGCAGTTTATTTGATTATTTAGGCATACATTTGGATCCATAAATTCTCATTTATTTTTTCTGAATGAATAGAGATAATGCCACGGAAAATCACTAGCTTAATGGTTTTATATCTTCGACGTATGTACTGAGACCACAATTTTATATGCTACTTTGTGACCTAGTGTAGCACTGGTGTCGACACGTCATTCGTGGAGTTTAGCCATAATTGGCATTAAATACTACAGTCGAGAGCGTGAGGTCCGACCACCCACCATTTTCCTATCTTGGTTTTAGTGATTTGATCACTCACCATTTGCTTGACTCGGTTTGTCTTGACAATCACCCACCATTTGTGTGGTTCAGATTGTCTTTGACAAAAACTCACCAATTATATGGTTCAGTTTGTCCTTAATAGTCACCGACCATTTACATGGTTCAAATTGTCTATGATTAACCACTGTCAACGTGGTTTGCTTTACCACTTTTGTGGTTGTCCCCTTAGAATATTTTTTTGTTATCCTTGTTCTGACTATTGTTAGTACACCAACTATAATTTGGTTTTACCAGATTGTCTACGGCCTTAAGGTCATTTTCTCGGATTTAATTTTAGACATTTGACCAACTTCCTCGATCTTACTCCGACAATTAACATCCTTTATACTTGATCAAGTTGTGTACTTTGAACAATATGTCGGCTTGAATTCCTATCTTTGAAAATTACATTTCATAATATGAAACATTCAAAAAATTCTCATTTAGCAACCTTACAGGTTTGTAGTGACGACATCCCACATTGTCTATTTTAATTTCTTAAACTTAGAGTCGGTTTTCTTTCCCTAAATGAAACCACGACTGGTTTAACTACAACAAATACTTGACTTTTATGATGAAAATTGTAGGCTACAACTCTAAATAATGCAATAATTACTTGAAATACAAAATTGCTTTCTTTAAATAAACGTCACTATCACATGTGAAGAACATGCAAACAATTTAAATCAACTATTTAAATGATGCATTTCTTCATTCATTGTGATCAAATTTTATACTAAAGGTTGTCAAACATAGTGAAGAATCACACTTATTGCATTTATTCATAAGCCGAAAGAAAACTACTAAACATTTACTTCATGCATGCTTAGCAAAATAAAGTAATCTTAAGCATGCAATTATTTATTCTCTATCATGAATAAATCACAATGATAAAATATAATTAATTATTTAATCATATATGTCGCATGCTCATATTAAATTCATCTAATATGATTACATCATTGTTCCATAACTCAATATTAAGTCACATTTAATATTACTCAACACAATATGTAATCAAATGAAGCAATTAAATTGATAATTCACAATATGAACTTATCTCATTATTGGTTTCATAACCAATATTTCGCCTTCAATTTCTTACACGTATTGGATAAATTTCTTTGACACTACAGATGTTCGAATCTTCCTTCGTTCAATTTGAATTTTACTACAAAAATAGATTCAAACTTGAATTAGTCATAAAAATAATTAGAATTATAAATTATACAAAATAAAAATTAAATGAAATCCCATATCTTGATTTCATCATCTATCTATCAGATAACACCATCTTGGTTCCTCGACGTTTAATTTTTCTCTCTTTAAGAAACATTGAAAATAATGTCTTAAGTTGTTGGAAAAATTTTAGTGCGATATGGGGTGGGGTTTATGAAGATGCAGAAGGATATTGTTGTGTTTCATTTCAAACTAGGGGGTCTATGTATAAAGAATGAAAGGTGTTTAGGTCCAAAGGAGCAACTTTTCAGACATATGCAGAAGGACTCAAAAGTTGTGACTTTTGGGCAAAGCACACCCTAAAGGCAGCTTCTCGGAAAGTACAAATTCGCTCCATAAGTTGCATCTGTTGGCGAAAAGTCCCCTGTGCTGGCAAGGATCAGTTGTGGGCGGGTGCCCCGTACACCCGCTCAACAACCAATCAGTTTGCTCACTTGATGGGCGTTGATGCAATGATTGCAATTGCACTCGTTTTTGTGCAATTCAGCCCCTAACTTTCTAAAACTTACAAAGCAACCCCAAAACTTGCATCTTGATCAATTAGATCCTTTCAAATTGGTCCCTCAATTTTTCGACTTGAACACTTTAGTCCCCAGACTAAATGAACCATTTCCCATACGATCGCGGCCGCCCATCGTATGATTGTGATTATTTAATCGTGTACATTCATATTGATCTATTGATTCCAATTACAACACACGTTGTATATAATATACTTTGTTAATTAATTTCTCATTTACCTGAAATTGGATTTGAGTAATTAAATACTCCAAATTATCTACTCGAAAGGTAGATTAATTTAAGCCAAAGACATTCTGTTTTTGATACACGGAATCCACTTAAATCTCTAATAAATCATGCTAAAACACAATTTACTCAATCAAGATTTCCTACAACCATATTACGTAGGAATGCATTAAATACCAAGAATTTAGCAGTTTCTGATGAATTTAAAATGAAAAATCTCCAGCTTACAAATTGATATTCCGTTTTTCAGACGGATGCCATTTATATTAAGTACATCAATAGTTGTATGTACGTGTAATTATTGGTATAGAAAATTGAGAAAGAAGTTTGTACACTAAGATTAACAGTTTAGAACGATTGAATTAACGCCAACTTATAAACTAGCAAGGTTTAGGATAAATCGAGAAAAGTCCATATGAGAACATATACATTTCATGACCTCTAATAATCAAGTAAAAGACTCTTGATGAAAAAAGGCTCATGCTCTTAACTGTAATTTCTCATGTAATTTCTCAGTTGCTTAATAAATTAACAATATATTAGTTACCTGACATTGTTTCAGGTCATTTATACTAATTTTATGTAAACGTTTTTTTGGTTACATGCTGTTATTTTTTTAAAATATATACTTCTTGTGCATTTATTTTATGAAATGTGCACTTATTCCATTGGAGATTCGAAAATACTTTGAGGTATGTGTACTTTGCCCTCTGACCTTTAAAAATAGTGCACTTAACCTAGTATCATACGCATTACTATAAAATTCTTATTTTGATTGAATAAAATGGAATGACTACCAATATTTTGGCATGTGACGTGTAATATAACCCAAACAACTCACATTATTCACTAAATAACAGTAATGATTCAGGGGTAACAATAAAAGTGTTTTAATTATCTAACCTAACTTAAAAAACACATAACTATAGAAATAATTTTAAATGTAAGATAATTTGAATTATTGAAATAACAATATATACATCAAGAAGTTCGTACAGAATAATATTTTGATGAAAAATATTCTATTTTATTCAACAAAAATAAGAATTTGATGGTAATGTATACAATAGGTGGTTAAATTCACATTTTTCAAAGGTCAGGGGCAAAGTGCACATATCTCAAAGTATCAAAGAATCTCCGACAGAATATTCGTGGAATATCCCTCTAGGTTCCACTAGAAATAGACAAAGATGGTAAAGTGCAACAATTATCAAGGTTGGGGGTGTCATGCGTACATTTTAATAAGTTGAGGGACAAGTGCACTTTTTCCTTAGGTGAAGGAGGTGTCAGCATTTATCCCTAAAATAAATGATTCAAACTTAAGAATTACATTGTTCAATTGAGTTTGTAATACAGTCGTAAGTCGTAAAGATATATATACTTAAACAAGTGTATGTAATATAAGTGATTCACAAGAACAATCGTGGTGGTCATTGCATCATCCATTCTAGTTTAATTTCATTGCAACATCGTGGAATTGTAACGGCTGTTTCATAACTTTTTGTCCTAAATTGCTCACAAAATTTTGAGAAAATTCTACAAATATTATTTTAGGCAAATGTTGCAATGCGTGTCCAAATGCTTATTTTAATGACATTAATTTAAACACCAAATACAACGGAGTACATCAATACTTCTATACCTCTAAAACACTATAACAAAAAGTAATATTAGTGACAACATTTGAAGTGACAATATAAAAATTGTCATATATATAGATAATGGGTGACAATAATTTTTGTTTTGTCACTGTAAATTCTTTTAGTGACATGAGTTACTTTAAATGTCACTATTGATAATTAGTGACACATATATAGTGACAACACAAATAGAGTGACGACTATTATTGTTGTTATTCTATTTGTGTTGTCACTATACATGTGTCACTAATTGTCAATAGTAACGACAATTTTCTTATCACTAATTATTAAGAGTTTCAATTTCTAAAACAAATTTGGTCATAATTAAATATATAGAACTTATTTTTGTGACAAAACAAAAAAATTTGTCCTTAAAAATTTACAAATAATGACAACTTTGATATGGTCACTCGACATTTTGTCACTAATATTTTATGTTTTTTTGAGTGAAATAATACCATGTTATGCTACAATTGTATTTACTGTTTACTTTCTTCCTCACAACTGAAATCTCTAAATTACCCCTAGTACCACATTCTATATCAATTAACCTTCAGGGGGGAAAATCTATGTGGTTTCTTTTCTAATTGGATTCTTTCCGATTTCCTTGTATGACTGATGAATTACATTTACACACGAAAAAGCATTAAATCTATCAAGTGATCAAGTCACTATAACAATATAAAAATTGAGATAAATTTAGTCCCCAGTTAATTAAACTGAATCTCTACTCAACACCAACATTTTCATCCATCTTTTCGAGTCAAACATGAACATATAGTTTCAACAATAAAGATGCACGTCTATTGTAAAAACTCAAATATTTCCTCTCCCAAAAAAAAAAAGAAAAAAAAACATGTGGGGAAAACAAATGTTTCTTCCAAATAATTAGTTCTAGCTTCCTCAAAAGAATGATTAGATCTTTTGATGAAAAACACAGTCCACAGCCGGTAACTTCTGTTTACTATCGTGACGATTGCAGACATTTCTAATCCGGCTGCTTCAGCCCGATATCTCTGACATTACACCAAAACCGGAATGCCAGTCCGACCGGGATACCAGTGCTCCGGCAAACCATGCTTATATGTATATCTACTTATACATTTCAAACAGAGATTTAAGAAATCCAACAAGGGTTGCAATATATGCATAAATGCAGGGGAAAGAAATGTGTGGGGAGGTTATAACCAAAGGAAGATTTTTAAAGTTTTTGCCAGAGAAGGGTTTGATCTGATTAATGATTATTACACTGTTATATGCAGTGAAAGTCGCATCTGCAATGTGTGTGTATATATATATATCATCATTTTTATGCTGGTGGACCAGCACATACCATGAATTTCTGATACCATTATTTTCTCCTCGATCGTCATCATGACAAGTAAACTAATTATAATAGCGAGGGAAGACGTACAAAACTTGTAACATATGCACATATCCATACATAATATATATATATATATATATATATATATTTATATACTCTCTGGTTCCTATACCATCTTACATAACCTTGCGTGTGTGAGAGAGAGATCGAGAAGAGTAAATATGTGTTACATATTTCAAAGTTTTATTACACCACTGTTTTATTACAGGCAGGGAGAGAATTAGGCCAAAGGAAGTTTCAGAGGAGGGCCAAAAAGCTTTATTTATATATATTAGATATATTATACAGAAGGATGCACGCAACGCAACTCAAGCTATATAACCGTTTCATGATTATTCCAATGCCCCCTTAGTCAACCAAATCCTAACAAACCATTTTCTAATTATGATCATCACATGCATTAGATCTCCTCTCCTCAAACAAACCCTTATTCAAATTGGACAATATATATCACCGCCCATCACCATATACATATACAAATTCCACATTTCAATCATAATTAATCACAAATAACATCCTTAATTAATTAATTTCTAAAGAACATAGGAGCGATGATCATCACCTGTCGCATCATTATTGTATTCTCCAAACAAGTACGACGTCGTCCCTACGCCCACGGCCATGTGGCGGAGGTGGTGGCCTTAGCCGTCACTGCCACCCAATCTTCAACTGGAGTACCTATGCACGGTGGCTGGTGGTGGTTGGCTTGAAGGATGCGAATTTGTCTTTTCAAGAACTTAACATAGCGAATGGCCTCATCTAGCATAGAAGCAGTGTCCATTTTAGTGCCACCAGGGACAAGTCTTTGCATAATTCGGATTTTTTCACTTATCCTCTCGCGTCGGTGGCGGGCTGCCACGCTCTGTGGGTCATCGCTGATCCGCACGTTTCGTCTTTTGGGCTTGCGGATGGTGGCCGGGTCGATATCCACGGGTTGCATTGATGCAATCTTGAACATCATCTCTTTCATGGCTCCTAATTCTTCTTCTGCCTCGTCTTGATCTTGAATATTAGCCGTTTGATCGAGTGCGGGTGGGAAATTGGGAGATGGTAGTAACTGTGCTGATGATGAATTTGAGGGTTGGTGGTGATTTTGAGATGTAAGTGGATGAGGGTAGTAATTAGACCATTGTACAGTGTGATTGTGATTGTGATTGTGATCAAAAGTGGTTTGGTCATTGTTAAGTAGATGGTCTTCTATTGCTAAGTTGTAAGGCTGCCAATTACTAGTGTTTGTGAACTTGTGATCATGGCTGATATCCATGAGATCGATGAACTACTATTTGCACGAATTATTTGTGATCTTAATTTATTGTGCACAAATTAATATAAGAAAAAGGTGATGATGCTATACACTAATTGAGGTGAAAAAAATGCAATATGATCGGGATTATCAACCCTTGAGCTGCTGCTGCAAGAGTTGAAAAAAGATGCTTTTAGTTGACAATTGAGAGGTGCAATCTTTCATTAGGTTCTCTGCAGATTTAAAGGGCTTCAAGCATATATATAAATAAAGCTTTTGTATGTGTGTGTGTGTGTGTGTGAGAGAGAGAGAGAGAGAGAGAGAGAGAGAGAGAGAGAGAGAGAGAGAGAGAGAGAGAGAGAGAGAGAGAGAGAGAGATTTGGGACATTTAAGTGGAGATGGAATTACAAAGCCAGTTCTTAAAGAGAAGGAAACAAGGTAGGGAAATTGATAAATGCTGAATGGGACCACCATTAATTTTAATTGATAATACGATATATAAAAATGAAAAAAGTTAAAGGCTGTCAATTTTCTTTCTTCCTCCATTAAAACCCTTTCTAGGGTTTGTTTTTCCAAACCCATAATGACCTCATAATCAACAACACTTGCTCAATTCCGGATGGTTTATGCAAATTAAAAACTTACAATCATATGTTTCACCTTTGTCTGCTAAAATTATTTACATTTAACGCTACAATCAAGATAATTAAATGCATGTCCAGTTCTAATCATATGCGAATCAAACTCTTCCTCCTCATACGTGACAAATAGTCTGACGACATACACAAAATAACTAGCACAGATTGGAGCCTTAAAAGCCTGCCGATTTCTGGTATATATGTATATATATATATATATATTCAACTCTTTTATTATATATAATAATATAAAATATGAGACATTAGAGTTTTAGAGCAAACTCACTGCAGCAAAAAAAAAAAAAAAAAAAAAACTCACTGTGTTCTAGAAGAGAAACAATTGATTCCCTATAGATGCAATTTGGTTGTTTTATGCTAATTCGGTGTTTTATCCTATATTTCACACCATATATATCAAATTTAATTCAACTTATATATATATATATATATATATATATGTATAAATATATGTATTTGTGAACAGGGATGGAGGCAGGAATTACACTACGAGGGCGAGATTGTTGTGATATACATGCGTTTCATTTGCCTGATAGCCGAAGGATTGCGTGGGGGTGCGGGGGGCTTGCTCCCTGTGATACGATACACTATATATATGTATGCAGAAAACATGGGAATTAGGTTTAGTCAGAACTTTTGACATACTTTGTACTCTATACCTCTTTTGTTAATAGTGAAATTCTCTTATAATCTCTCGTGAAGGTAGACAATTGCCGAGCCACATAGAAATAATATTTAATACATTTTTCATAACTAATCAAATAAAATATAGTTTTAAAAGTAAAAATGGGAAATGGTCCTAATATTAAATAAAACAAAACATAAAAAGCCTAAAAAGTATGATTTGACTAATATCAATTTTAACATTTCAAATTAAAAATGACAATCATCGTTATATTACATCAATAATATCCAATTTCGTGGAAATTGACTATAAAAAGATAAAGCAAAAATTAAAAGATACTTATCATATAGAAGACACGAAAAACAGTTGATGGAATTTGAACAAATCATGGGTGATGAGAAAATGTAAAATTATAACAAGAATGATAACTTAAAATTTTAATTATATAGCCTACTGGAATGTTCTATTGAGTCAATTGTTCTACTATGTGGGTTTGGGCTAGTTTGTGGGTTAGGAATGAATGTGAATTAATTTTGTTTTTTGTTGCTTTTGAGGGGGAGGGGTGCAAAATACAAATTTTTAAAAATTTGTACCTGAAAATTAGAAAATGAAAAAATTGAGGGGGGAGGGGCGGTGGCACCCTCCAGCCCCTTTGGCTCCGTTCCTATTTGTGAAGACATTTTGGATCTTCTATATATATTACAATTAATTTGTGTTTCACTTTGTAACCCTGTCACATAGATGTATACCACTTGATTTATCATTGACACATATATATGTGTATATTTTGGAAATCAAATATACGTGTTATTTCATTGATGTTCTATATATATTTTGGTATTCAATCTTATACTCGACATATATACACATTTATATAAGATTGAATACCAAATCAAAATGGAATCAATATGGGGCAAATGCTAGAGTAAATATAATCTATCATGAAGCAAGAGCTGGTGCTCACAATTTGAATAGTTGTTATTCATATTTATGTAAATGTAAGAAAAAATTCTGTATTAAACTGCCATTAATTCATACGAACACAAACAAATTATAGGTAATGTAAGGTTTTCTATATATTCACTTCGGATCAGTAATTTTGGTTACTGCAATCAATTGTCACTTTCAGTCAAAGCCCTCTTCCTCACTCTCTATACATATATACCAAGATTTAACTTAATTTGTTAGTAATTATAATATCATTGTTCTTCTTTAATAGAGAAGTTTGTCATGACATGGAGAAACCTAGGGTTAGGGCACACACATACATATATGTGTATATGTAATTATATATGTTGTTCTATATTCACAAGTAAACCAAATATTCCAAGCTTCAGCTTGTGAACATATAGATAAAAGAAAAAAGGTCATTAGAAAAAAAGGGGGAGAAGATATATAAGCAGTATATATATATATATATATATATATATATAAAGCAAAACAGGAAGGGGTATAAGTTGGGAGGTGATTTCAGAAAGTGTATTTCAGAAATGTGGAAGTGATGAGGTCATACGAGGGTCTCATCTCATGAGTGCAAAAGCAGCTGTCTCATCATCCATGACCTCATCTTTTATCACTTCAAGCGTAAATCCAACCCACATACAACCTGGAAATTACTTCCACTGGCCCCCTAGCTCCCCCTTTTTTTTATTTATTTCCCTTTATTTTAAAAAAAGAGTAGAAGAACAATTAATTTCTGGGTATGAGGAAAAAGGATAAATGAAAACGGTTTCGTGTCCAGTGTGCATAAATATCAGAGTCCGGAAATGTTTATGCATATTATAATATGACTTTCATAATGCATAATAAAAAATTTTATGACATGACACAACCTCATGTTTTTTTTTTTTTAATTTACTATATTTGGAGATTGTTTATACAAGCAAATTTTATTTTTTGCATAGTTTATATTTTGCATCCCTCAAATTTAGCAAGAATCGCAATGTGTCCAACTTAATTATGAAAGTAAACCTATCTCCTAAATTGTGAGAATATGCAAGCTGACAGAGACATTATAAGAGTCTGTGAGAGTCAGAGGATGAACAATGCAATCAAGCCCCAAAAAAGTGAGTCACTGATTCAATTGTTAGGCGGACGTGGTAGCATTAATGTCATAATTATGATTATGTAATAAATAATAATTATTATATTTAAAAATATGAAAATGCATAATTTCAATCGTAGAACGAATTAAAAATATCCCTCAATTTCATATACTTACACAGTGTGACATTCTAACTCAACCAAATATAATGGTAAATGAATAACATAATTAAAAACAATGAACTACTTATTTTTTTATATAGTCACACATAAGGTTCATTATTAGTAAATGGTGAAAAACTCGCTACTAAGTTAATATCAATCCAATTATCTTAAGTAATAGACACTTTTACAAATTGGTGGCGAAAATAAAGGATCGGAGGACGAGGAGGTTAGAACATAAATTCAATCAATTTATATAAATTCAAAAGTATATCATCACCTTGTAAGGGTCTCAAGTATAAATTCAAAAGTATATACATAATGTGCATTGATTCAGTGGTATTTGTCTTCAATTTCTTATGAAAGGGTTTCAAGTTCGAAATTGGTTTGGTGCAAATTACAGATATTTTTGAAAAATATCAATAGTCGGTTATTCTCTCATGATCATGGACATCGTTGCTTAGTTCATCGGTCGAACTGACAGTACCAACTCTCCAAAATTAGAGGGATTCTGAACTTATAATAGTTTTGTGGTGTACCCGAGCTATTTTATTGGCAGGTCGCAATTCAACCGGTCCAACCGACCCAAATGGGTTTCAAAACATTGAACCAATTGAGATTCATAATAAACAAAATATAAAATCTTCTGAAGCTGCTCAACTGGTCAACTTCTTTTGTCTATCTCTTACGACTGCATGAACATATGAACTACATGAAGTTTGGGT
The DNA here is from genome assembly GCA_019426215.1 of Buddleja alternifolia. Taxonomy (NCBI): domain Eukaryota; kingdom Viridiplantae; phylum Streptophyta; class Magnoliopsida; order Lamiales; family Scrophulariaceae; genus Buddleja; species Buddleja alternifolia. The sequence continues at coordinate 27,156,240 of CM033393.1, read as the reverse complement.
TCTAACATTCAGCCCAGATCATCATCAAAATTTCAAAACAAATAGTACTAACAATTTCTCTTTTTTGGATTATGACAAAAAAATTAAGAAATCTATTTTTTTTGTCATGTCATATATATATATATATATATATATTTTAATGAAACGGTTACATCATTATATCGCTATCAAATTAATTAACACCAATCATCAATATCTCCATTACAAATTAGAAATAATGAACTATTATATAAGTAGAGAACCACCCACATTGGTGTGATTGAACCCATGACCTTCAATTAATTGGGCTTCAATCTTACCATTTGGACAAGACATCATTGGTTGTCATGTAATAGATTGAATTTGACAAAATCGGTGAAGAATTACTTATAAGCTAGACTTATCATTTCTTGCGACTTCTTTTTGGAAATTTTTATGTTAGATCAAGTCCAATGATCTTAGTGTATCTCTTACACACAATAAAGTGAATTGTGTGTGATCCCCACATACATTTATTTGAAAAAAATAGATACAAAGTACACTCTCAAACCATTGAACTCGATCTGAAATAGAATTATTCCTTCTTTATTGATTGGTTCGCCTCCGATTAATGCATTAGATTATCTAAGCTTTGGTAAAGACTAGCTAGCACTCCCTTTTTCAACAAAGAACTTCATTGAGCCTGATAAAAGTGCAAAGACCAAAGGAACATGTATAGAAAATTGAAATAAAAAAGAACACATCGTTTGAGGTCTAAGAAGTCATAATAAATTTACCATCATTTGCAGTTGGCCATCATAATTAGTGGTCCGAAACAGTGAGTCATGGAAAAAGGTTGTGTACTATACACAAGTAGAAGATTAAATCACTAAGTACTTACTACACGCAAATGCATTGAAAGAAAACTAGTGAATACCCAAATAAATAACTGCATGCGCATGCACAGAAGCAATCATTTGGTAACTGATTTTCAACAACATATGATATATATGAATAAGTGAATATAACTTCCTGATCATATCAACCTAAATGTCTATATTAATCAAATTCTTGTAGTTCATATTTCGGCAAAATCGCATTTTTGTCTCATAGGATAAACTCATTTTACTTTTAATATCCCACTTGTTATTTTCAGTCTAGGCCCGAGGGACAAAAAAATTACAAACTCAGTACTTTTGTTAACTAAAATTAGTCATTTGCTCTGTATTTCATTCAAAATTAACAAGGTCGTCATTCAATTTTGATTTTTTTAATTGTATTTAGTCTTCTCGATTACACACCTCGTATATAACATCTCCCACCCCAATAAATATTTAATTTTATTTTGAGACACTTAAACCCTTCTGCACTTCTGAGTTGTCAATAATACCCTTAATCATTATTGTTTCTTTTATTTTTTTCATTTTTGTTATAATTTTCATTTTTTTCCGCTTAACAATTTCATTTTCTTTTTTCTTCCCCACTCCAATGAATACCCAGCCTTGCACGATTAAGAGAATGTTAAAGACAATAGAAATGCTATGCAAATGGTTGAGTGTATTTTAGTGTAGTTTAAAAGTGATATGAACATTTATATCTGCGGTGTTTGATACAACTTATGTAGTTCAGGGGCAAGCTGAAACTTTTACTGATAATTTATAATAATGGTTGAAAAAATAAAAGACAAAACTTGCCTTCGACTAACATTGCAATTTTTGTTTGAATTATTAAGATTAATAATAAAATCACTAAACGTGTAGTAGAAAAAGTAAATAGATCTAATCATGTACATGGGACAACAACAAAAAAAAAATTGCCTACATCGTTTCATCAGGCCCAGATACGAAGCCAGAATTTTGATTGAGGAGGGTGCGAGATCGAAATATAAAAATTATAAAAATTTAATATTTACATTTTTTCCGGGTGAAATTACAAATGTTTTTTTCATAAGATAATCAATTTTTTGTACTTAATAAGTTAACAGAAACCATAGTACGAATTATGAAATATAAATATTCTAACAAAAAGTAATTTGTGTACAAAAAAGGGGAAGAAATCATAGTGTAAGATAGTACAAAATTCAAAAATAAGCAATCACATCTAAATAAATATAGTACTAATCTATTAATTACATATAACATTGGGCATTCTAAATTGTGCTCAATTTTTCTTCATTACATGTTGAACTCAACGATCGAATCGATATTGAAAATTTGAGCAATATTTTTTTCATTGTAAATTAGTAATGAACTATTCAAAAAATCATCTTCCATCTTACAACATAATCTCATTTTGAAAGTTTTCATACTTGAAAACGCGCACTCTATTGTTGCAGTAAAAACCGTATAAGTCAAAATAAGCCGAATCACTTTGTCTATAGTAATTTATTGTCTTCCCTGCCTTTGACACTACTTGGCCAAATACCACAAAAAAATAAAAGAACTATACACCCACTAAATTGAACTGTTTATTACAAGATATTGAGAATCTCTTGTTTCTACTCCCTTGTAAGACAATACTCGTGACTCCCTTAAACCTATCAAATATATATACATATATAACTACACATATATACACAATACACAATTTATATCTTCTATCTTTTTTTTTTTTTTTTGCTATATATGTCTAACTATATCTTTTATTTATCTTCAATTTCTCTCTTCTAAAAAATTTTCAAATTGTTTTATAGATTTCTATCATATATTTGTTGAAACCCTAAATCAAATAAGTTTTTTTGACTAGAGTTAAAGATATAAAGTGAAAATTTTAAATCCCAAAGATTTGTAAACAAATAATACGATATCTTCTTGATCTTGATGGATTTTTTTTTGTGGATTCCAATCAAAATGGGTCAAGAAAAGAGATTTAAGATAGAGCAAAGATGGGTCAGGGTTGACTGGGATTGCGAAAGGATTCGAAAAAGAGACTTGAAGCAGCAACACGAGTCGAACTCGTGCTGCAGTGCCAAAAATGGAGCCCAACGCGAGTGAGGTGGTGCTCAAGCACTAGCTGGTCGAAACCAACGAGAGTTAATATGGTGATTAATTCGAGGCTTGATTAAATCAAAGAAATAATTTAATCTAGTGCTTTCTATTTTAGGAAAGCACACTAGCACTTTTGGAAAGTGTACTTACTACTAGATAGTAGATGAGCCTAAGGGATCACACTCTTAACTCGTGAGAGTCACTACTTATATGATGTGATTAATCAATTTGAGTAAAATAAGGAATATGAATTAATTGAGGCGATTCAATTAATTCAACTATTTTAATTAATCTTGTAGAATTAATTAAATTAATGGACCCAGTAGAATCCAAGTATTTTATTTAGTTGGGTTGGTCCAAGTTAAATAAATAAGTCAATTGGAATAAGTAAATATAATTAAACGGATTTTAATTATATGGGAATATTTAATTGATGAGTTTAGCCCATAATTAAATATGGAGTCAAGAATTAATTCTTGGACTCCAAATAAGGATGATGGCCGATTTTTGGGGCCCTTGGCAGCTGGATTCGAAATCTAGGTGAAGAAAGAAAAAGTTTTCTTCTTCTCCAAGTCTACCAGTTGAATAAAGACTCTAGAGTTCCTATTCTATATATATGTGAGTGCAAGACTAAAACCTTAAGCTTCCTAAGTGCAAAATTCGAACCCCAGTTGGAAAATTAAGAGAGAATTTTCTTTGTCATCCTTAAGCCAAAAATCGCCCTTTCCCTTGTTCCAACAAGACATCATTTTGTTCATGTGTTGAACTTAACAATTCACATATTCCATTCCTTCACATAATCAAACCTAGGTTTTAGACTTAGATCTATTTCATTGGCTAGCACCAATGACGAAGTAGGTGGTGACTTGAACGAGGTGTGGATACATCTTAGAGGTGCGACATTTGGATACACCATCTTAGAGGTGCTTCTTATGAATTCATCTTCTAAACCTAAGAAGGGTAACAAGAAGAAGAATAAGACTAAGAAGCTGAAAAGTACTGATGGTGTCAAGAAGGTGAAAAAGGCTAAATCGGATAAGTGCTTCAAATGTAGGAAGACTGGACACTGGCAAAGGAACTGCAAAGAGCCACCGGCTCAAGGTACGTTCTTTGTTGAAGTTAACTTTTCGGTTAACAATTCTTCTTGGATTCTAGACACTGGATGTGGAGTTAATATCTGCAATAACTTGCAGGAGATGACAAGAATCAAGGAGCTAAGTAGAGGAGACATGACCATGCGGATGGGAAATGGAGCACGGGTGCTACCAAAGCCGTGGGGATGATCTACTTAGGGATAGGAGATAGAAATTTAGTATTGAATTCTTTTTATTTTGTTCCTGAAATAATAAGAAACATTATCTCGATTCCGGTTTTGGATCGAGAGGGTTATTGTTTTGAGATTCGTAATAAAACTTTGTTTTTATCTTGTGAATCGTCTTTTATTATGGAATCAAAATTGCAAGATGGAGTTTATACTGTTTTCCCCACAATTTCTAATCTCAATATTCAACAAAAAAATAAACGTGAACAAGATAATCAAGCAAACGCACTAATGTGGCACGAGAGACTAGTTCATATCTCCAAAGAAAGAATTTGAAGCTTGGCAACTCATTTAGGCCTCCAAAACTTAGATGAATTGACAACTTGTGAATCGTGTCTCAAAGGGAAAATGACCAAGTTGCTATTTTCGAGTAAAGCAGAACGAGCCACAAGTCCATTGGATTTGATCCATACGGATGTGTGCGGCCCTTTGAGCATAAATGCTCGAGGAGGGTTTAGCCACTTCATAACCTTCACCGATGATCACTCTTGGTATGGTTACGTATATCTGATGAGATATAAATCTGAATCCTTTGAGAAATTCAAGGAGTTTAGATATGAGGTAGAGAAACAACTTGGAAAAAGTATTAAAGCTCTTCAATCTAAGCGGGGAGGAGAATACTTGTCTTCCGAGTTCATTGATTATCTTAAAGAGAATAGGATTCTCTTACAGTGGACTCCGCCTGGCACGCCTTAACATAAGAGGGGTAGCCGAGATTAGAAATTGAACATTGTTGGATATGGTTCGATCCATGATGATTTTCACTGAAGTTCCTAAGTCGATGTGGGGCTATGCGCTTGAAACGGCAACCTATCTGTTGAATAGGGCGTCGTCCAAGGCTGTGCCCAAGACCCTATATGATACTTGGTCCGGAAAGTCACCCTCATATGCTCACTTGAGAATATGGGGGTGCCCCGCTTATGTGAAGCATTTAGTGGGAGACAAATTGGATCCCAAATTCTCTTTGTGTTATTTTGTAGGGTATCCAAAAGAAACTATTGGATACTACTTCTACAACCCTGTGGAACAAAAGGTGATTGTTTTAAGAAATGCCAATTTCCTAGAAAAAAGATTCCTTTTGGATAGGAAAGGCGAGACTGTAGAACTTGATGAGATAAATCAAGTTGATTCAAATCAAGGAGTACAAAATAACCCACCCAACACCAATGAAGCTAATTCCGATATACCTAATGAGAACACACAACCCTTGAGGAGATCTGAAAGAGTTCCAAAGGCGCCTGAAAGATGGCTTGGCCTGTTGGAAGAAAAGAACTCAGAAGATCCTCCCTTTGACTCTGATCCAAAGAGTTATAAGGAAGCAATGTCTGACATTGATTCGGGAAAATGGCTAGAAGCCATGAAGTCTGAAATGGACTCCATGGACTCCAACAAGGTATGGACCTTAGTGGACCCACCTGAGGGCGTGAAGCCCATTAGCTGTAAATGGGTCTATAAACGGAAGCTTGGAGTCGATGGAAAGGTGGCAACCTATAAAGCACGCCTCGTGGTAAAAGGATTCACTCAGAGGCAAGGCATTGACTATGAGGAAACCTTCTCGCCAGTGGCGATGCTGAACTCCATTAGGATTCTACTTGCTATATCTGCATTTCTTGATTTCGAGATCTGGCAGATGGATGTAAAGACTGCATTCCTCAATGGAGAGATTGAGGAAGAGATATACATGCAACAGCCAGAGGGCTTTACATCCGAAATGAGCGAACACAAAGTGTATAGATTCCAAAGGTCCATTTATGGATTAAAGCAGGCTTCCCAAAGCTGGAATAAACGGTTTGACACTGTCATACAGGAGTATGGATATGTGCAAAACGTTGAAGAGGCTTGTGTGTACAAGAAGGTTAGTGGGAACGCGGTTACATTTCTCATACTTTACGTTGATGATATTTTTTTGATCGAAAACTATATTGGAATGATGCAGTCGACTAAAGTATGCCTCTCTAAACAATTTTACATGAAGGATAGGGGAGAGGCATCCTACGTACTTGGTATGAATATATACCGAGAGAGATCGAGTAGGCTGCTGGGACTCTCCCAATCCGCATATATCGATCGCGTACTTAAGAGAATTCAAATGAAAGAATCCAAGAGAGGATTCTTGCCAATGGAACATGGGATTACACTTTCCAAGTCGATGTCTCCTAAGACTCGAGAAGAAAGAGTAAGAATGTCCCAAATACCTTATACCTCGGCTATAGGTAGCATAATGTACGTGATGATATGCACAAGACCCGATGTGGCGTACGCATTGAGTGTGTGCAGTTGTTATCAGGCTGATCCCGGTGAGAAGCACTGGAATGCAGCAAAAGCGATCCTTAAGTACCTTAACAGGACTAAGGACATGTTTTTGATATACGGACGTGAAAAATTGGAGTTAGAGGGATACACCGATTCAAGTTTCCAAACAGATGTGGACGACTCGAAGTCGGTCTCAGGATTTGTCTATCTGCTCAATGGAGGAGCCGTCAGCTGGAAAAGTTCCAAGCAAGCAACTGTGGAGGACTCCACCACTAAAGCGGAATATATCGCAGCTTCAGAGGCAGCGAAGGAAGGTGTTTGGAAAAGGAACTTCATTCAAGAATTGGGTGTAGTTCCATCCATTGTAGACACAGTACCTTTGTACTGTGATAACAACGGGGCTATTGCTGAAGCAAAGGAGCCAAGGTCTCATCAGAAATCCAAGCACATACAGAGGCGATACCACTTGATCAGGGAGATCATTGGGAGAAGCGACGTTCGAGTGGAACGTGTGGACTCGGCAGACAATGTGGCGGACCCGCTCACCAAACTCTTAAGCCAAAAAGCATTTGAAGGACATCTAGGGAGAATGGGCCTCAAGTACATGGGCAATTGGCACTAGGGCAGGTGGGAGGTTGTTAGAGTTAATGACCGGCGCACCAATGTTGGGCGCCATTCCATGTAATAATAACTCTAGCTAAACGATCTTTTTCATATAAATAAAGTTAATATTTTGGCATTCTTTATTCGTGTATATAGCTTGGTCTTAACTTAAAATAAAGTCCCGAAGGATCACACATAGCTGTGGGACATCATTGCGCATCGGGAATGGCAATTATGGAATATGTCTCTAAGGCTATGATCCTTAAACATTTGTTCCAAGTCGTGAATGAGCTCGTCGAGATGAAGGGATATCGATGAGACCCAAAAGACTTGCTTATATGATGCATACTCTTGATAGAGTGTATCTCGTTCCATAGATATTGGCACGGAGAAAACCTATGCATATATGAGGGTTCCTATTGTGGGAATAGGTATACTGAACAACCCCATGGAAGTTCCATTAAATGGAATCGCAGTCGAATCTGGAACTTCCAGTGGTCCTTTAGTATAAGAGTAATCCTTAGAACCTGAGGTTCCATTGGATGTCTTATACACAATCGAACATGTCTTGACTTGTGACATGATTACTTAGATGGGCAAAATCAGACATGGTCTGATTGGGTATGAAGGCACGTGAGAATCAAGATGGGATCTAGCTCTGACATTAGTCTTGTCAGCGAATCTCCTATGTTTACATAATGAATCAACTTTTGGAATCTTCGGCCGAAGTATGATATCTAAAGAAGCGTAGGTTTCCTCGTTTAGATAGTCGAAAGTCGATCTCACCGTATTTAGGAAACATAGTTATTGAATTAATAGAGCTTCAACCTTAGTCACTGCTCTAGATTCAATCGGGAGATTAGATGGAGGAATCTTACTTATACAAGGATCAAGATCACGAAAGACGTATCTTTATCTTCGTCTTTGTCTAGGTCTTCATGGCCCGTTGCTAGACAGTAATCACGATTTGTAAGTGCCGAGAATTAATATGGTGATTAATTCAAGGCTTGATTAAATCAAAGGAATGATTTAATCTAGTGCTTTCTATTTTAGGAAAGCACACTAGCACTTTCGGAAAGTGTACTTAGTATTAGATAGTAGACGAGCCTAAGGGTTCACACACTTAACTCGTGAGAGTCACTGCTTATATGATGTGATTAATCAATTTGAGAAAATTGAGAAGATTAGGAAAGTCTAGTATTTTCCTAATATGGAATATGAATTAATTTAGGCGATTCAATTAATTCGACTATTTTAATTAATCTTGTTGAATTTATTAAATTAATGGATCTAGTAGAGTCCAAGTATTTTATTTAGTTGGGTTTGGTCCAAGTTAAATAAATAAGTCAATTGGAATAAGTAAATATAATTAAACGGGTTTTAATTATATGAGAATATTTAATTGATGGGTTTAACCCATAATTAAATATGGAGTCAAGAATTAATTCTTGGACTCCAAATAAGGGTGATGACCGATTTTTGGGGCCCTTGGCAGCTGGATTCGAAATCTAGGTGAAGAAGGAAAGTGTTTTCTTCTTCTCCAAGTTTTGCAGTTGAATAAGGACTCCAGGGTTCTTATTCTATATATATGTGAGTGCAAGACTACAACCCTAAGCTTCCTAAGTGCAAAATTCGAACCCCAGCTGGAAAATTAAGAGAGAATTTTCTTTGTCATCCTTAAGCCAAAAATCGCCCCCTTTCCTTGTTTTAACAAGACATCGTTTTGTTCTTGTGTTGAACTTAACGATTCACATATTCCATTACTTCACATAATCAAGCCTAGGTTTTAGACTTTGATCTATTTCGTTGGCTAGCACCAATAACGAAGTAGGTGGTGACTTGATCGAGGTGTGGATACATCTTAGAGGTGTGATATTTGGAGCACTAAAACTGGAGATACAATTGATGGGCGATTTGCTCCAAGAAATCATGTGGAATTGCACCACAGGGTTGAAAAAATCCAAGATTGTTGCTATGAGATTTTAATCAAGAGGTAAAATTCTCGAAACTTTCTCTATAGCATAATCGAGCAAACCATTATTCCTATTCGGGTGGTTGTATGTTTAAAATATTAAATTTCGTTGCCACGAGCCACCCGGGGAATAGAACCCAACCCAACAATTGAATTTTCAAGAAATCCGAGATATGATTCTAAGCGAGGAGATTCGCATGAGAGAATCTGGGAAACTTATTGAGGGAGCCTTAAGTGTTGGTGGAAGACAGTCAACATGGTCGCAGGGGGAAATGCAAGGAGGACATAGAATGTTTTAATTGTGGAAAAATTGGGCACTACTACAATAAGTGCAAGAAGCTGAGAAAAGATAGGAAGAAAAAGCAGGATGATGGATCAACAGACACAGTGGTGGAGGAGATTGTAGGGGCTTTGGTATGTTGAACTGAGGATCTAAGGAATACATGGATTTTTGACTCAACAACATCTTATAACTCTACACCGGGGAAGAAAATGTTGGCCAACTATGTTTTTGCTGACTCTGGAAAGGCTTGTTTAGGTAGAAACGAAGCCCTAAACACAATGGGTAAGGGTGATGTTGATATCGAGGATGCTCATTGAGTGCAACTTAATTTACGGGAGGTGAGACACGTTTCAAGTCTTAGAAGGAGCCTTATATCCATAGGTTAGTTAGATCGAGAGGAAAATAACACGGTATTCAGTGGTGGATCTTAGGTGATCACCAAAGAGAATAAAGTAGCGGCGAGTGGTTCGAGAAAGGAAATTTTGTACACATTTTAAAAGAAGTGAGAGTGCATTAAGTGGGGGTCACTGGAGCCAGGCGAATGGATGGGGCATATAAATGCCTCTATTGAACTTCGTTGAGTTTGGAGCTGTTCCAACTAGATTGGATTTTTCACTTAGGAGAAGTGAAAAAGGTTTTTTGTTTCGAGTTGGAGTTCGGGTTATTTGACCAGTCTCCAAGTGAGAGATTGCTGGGTTTTTGCAAAGTCGAATCAAAATGGACCAAGAAAAGAGAGTCAGGATAGAGCCAAGATGTGTCGGGTTAGACTGTGGTCGGGAAAAGAGTTCAAAAAGAGACTCGAAGCCAGCAAGAATGAGACGACATTGGAGCGCCGAGAAGTGATGCTCCAGCGCCAGCTGGTCCAAGCCAATGAACTCGCACTGGAGAGAGCGGTTTTCCTCCCTCCAGTGCGAGCCAATGAGCTAAAGATGGGCTTTTGCAAGGTTTTTCGACAGTTTTCAGACTTAGGCGGATTTCGGCATGTTTCTTAGTCCTAGTTTGATTAAAATTATTTCCTAATTGTTTGGCATTTATTCCGTAGTATGTTAGGGGTTATTTTTCCTAGTTTGGTTAGGGTTTTGAGTTCAATTAGTCTATAAATAATAGAACTCACTCTTGTAAACATTGAATCACTTTGTTAAGTTTGAATAAAAGATCTAGTTGGAGGTGATTTTTTCTCTTCATTGGGTTTCCACCGAGAAAATCACTGTCTTTCTTTATTGCTTTATTTCAATGTGTTCTTATCTTTTCCTCAAGTTATTCCACCATTGTGAGCCTGTATCCCTAACAGATCTTTGAGATGAGAAAACTATAATACACTTACACCACCCATGACATACTAAAAGTCTTGAAGAGGCAGTTTCACAAATGGGGAAATAGAAAAAGCAAAAATCAATGACATACTAAGAATATTTGAGTAATAGAGCGCATAAGTTTGTATTGGGGTGCTTTGGGGAGGGGGGGAGGGAATTATATTCCAAAAAATTTATACACTGAAAAAATTAAAAATTTGAGGGGCACCCTCCAGTCTCTTACCTGATCAGGCCTTTTACCATTTTGAATAACTCTATCTAGTAAACTAGATGGGATATTTTAATTTAGTAACAATAATTTTGATTAGATAAAAATTAATTATCATCTGAAATTTTATTCATTAGAATTGATTGCAGCGAGAGGGAAAAGTCAGTGGCTATTGATTTTTCAAGAATTTAATTTTCCTTTTTAACGAAAAAGGACTATTTTTAAAATGTTTTGAAATATTAATGGATATCAGGGAAATTAATTAACAACATGACATACTACCTAAATTAAAAAAAAAAAGAAAAAGAAAGGAAGCAATAGTGACAATATGGAACCTAAAACCAAGATTATCACTTGATATACATAGCGAATGATAATAACTTTTGTTTTGTCAGTTTTTCTTTTTTTCTTTTTTTGTTTTGAGGAAAATGATCATATAGTACGAAACCAAAAAATCAATGTCAGACAAAAGTGGGGATTAATGCAAAAAAAACCCCTGTGTTAATGTCAAATTGCAAAAAACCCCATGTGTTAACGAAATAGGCTAAAAACCCCCCTGTTATTAAAAAGTCTGCAAACAGTGGATTTTTTGAAAACAAAGTGCGTGTTTTTCATGTTTTTCACCTTTAATGACATGCTTCTTTGTTTGGAGAGTGTATAAATGACAAAAAAACATGTCATTAAAGGTGAAAAACATGAAAAACACGCACTTTTTTTTCCAAAAATCCACTGTTTGCAGACTTTTTAATAACACAGGGGGGTTTTTAGCCTATTTCGTTAACACATGGGGTTTTTTGCAATTTGACATTAACACAGGGTTTTTTTTTTTTGCATTAATCCCGACAAAAGTGTCTCCTGAACCAGGGTAGGGAGAGGAAGAACAAGTTCTTGACCCATCTTTGTTAACTGAGCAATGTATGAGCAACATAATATTTTTAGTGACGACAATCTTTGTTAGTTGTCATTATTTTTTGTTGTTGTCAATAGGCAAATATAATGTCACAAATTTTCAATTGTGAAACAATATTTTTGTCACTAATTATTAAAAGTGACAATTTATACAAATATTGTCACATTAAACTTGTAATTAAAATTATTTTTATGACAAAATAAGAATTTTTGTCATCCAATGTATATAATAATTAATGACAATTTTAATATTGTCACTTGACAATTTATGACTAATATTTTATTATTTTATATTGTTGCAAATTAAAATTTATTTTCACTAGTTTAATAGCTACAAGAATCCTCAGGTTATCAATTTTGATAATTAGTAACAAAGATACCAGCACACCATGAATAATGTCAATTTTTGATGAGATTATTCAAATTAAGTGCGATATATAGGTGGAATCATATTTTTATTTAGAACTCATTTTTTTGTTCCTAGATGGTGCCCCATATTTTCTATGATATTAGTGTAACACAGCAATTGGTGTTACATCAATACATATTAGGCACGTCTTTAATTAACAGAAAAAGGAACTATAAATCATGTTTAATGACAAGTGTCTATTTTTTATTAAAATCAATTTGTTAAACCAAAGGTGTATAAAAGATCCGTAACACCTAGATGGAGCCGGTGAATAAGCCATAGCTGTGAAATTTGAAAATCCATATACCCGAGATTAGCTACATACTAGGATATAAACTTTGAACGTAGCTACAACTGCTTTGAATGAAATTAGTATTAGTAGATTTGTTTGGAAGCACTTTCCAAATGGATTTTTGAAGATGGAAGTCTATTGATAAAAATCTTACTTGTTTGGTAGTGTAATTAAAATGAACTTTTCGAATAATGCACTTCTCTGAAATTCCATTTTGAAGAAGTACATATTAGTGACTTTTGGACCCTTTCCCAAGTACTTCTATAAGAAGTCATTTAAATGTAATTGTGCCAAATACTTTACATTTCTAAAGCACTTACTTAAATGTCAATTTTGAAAAATTTATCCTACAAATGGACTTATTAATTGAGAAGTGAATCTAAATGCTACTAACTACAGATTTATGAGTATACGCTAGGGCAAAGTTTATGTTCCTTTTTTGTTTCTTAGATGGAGCCTAAATATATATATATATATATATATATATATATATATCTTTTTTTTGAACAGCGAATATATATATGCATTCTATTAATTTGTATAATCTCAATTTAAATGTTGGGTATAACCATTTCATTTGCAAACACTCTATTAAAAGTCCATGTTCCATAACATAACGTTTCGCTCAATTTTACTGTTTATTCAAATAAGGGAAATTGAAACTAGAATCATCAGTAGTATATATGACCTTTTTCGGGTTTTTGTCAAAAAAAACTATGGTAAAAGAATATTTCTGCAATGATATTTTTGCTGATGGCTTAAGAGGTTTCTTGTTACACGAGTAAATTTGAACAACTCATGTGTTTGTATATTAAGGGATTTCAACGTTATGAATTTTAAATTTAATTAGTTTTTGAATTATCTCATGTTATAGTGGATTTCAAAATTTTTAGAGATTATTATGAGTTATCTTTTCATATGGTGAATTTCAAATCCATCCATCATTTGAAAACCTTCCTCTAAACTCATTTCTTAAATCCAAATTTATCAATTCAAATATAAAATTGAACACTTATAAGTTGTTACATCTTATATTAAAATATCAAACATTTGAACATGGATAACATCAGCTATAAGAGGTTGAGTATTTTGTTATATAATCATATATATTAAGTTAACTTTGTCACGAAAATATAATCATTAGATTAGTCAAATCAAAGGAGTTTATAATACTATTTTAAAAAAAATATATAAGTTGCATGGTTCCTGCTTATATAATTTGGAGGGTATTTGCTTAAGCTTATTTAAATGTTTGGATAAATTAATATCATATAATTTGGAGGGTATTTGCTTAAGCTTATTTAAAAATAAGTTATTTAAATGTTTGGATAAACTAATATCATACAAAATATAAGTTGCAAGTAATAATAATTATGTAATTATAAGATGCCCAAACTAAAAAAGCTGGTTATCTTAGTTAGGATTCCAAGCCTAGTTATAAATTATATGACAACTATAAGCTGCTGAACATATTAACTATATTGTGATCTTATAAGCTCCTCCTAAAATAATTGCCAAACACATTTTGACATCTTACAACTATACTTATCTTTTGATTTGAAAAGCTTATAAGCTCACCCAAACACTTTGTAGATTGCTTTTTGAGTATAAAGTAACTTGTTGCCATTGAAATTAGGGATAATTACACTCTCACCCCCTCAATGATGGAATAATTACACAAATCTCCCCTCACTAATTGATAATTACAAACACACCCCCTCAAGGGGTCTATCTGTAAGGTTACATGGGTTGCAATTATAAGAATTGTTACATACACAGGGGGTTCAATTGTAAGAAATTTTTAATATGAGGGGGTGTGTTTAAAATTATCAATTAGTGAGGAGAAGTTTGTGTAATTATCCCACTATTGAGGGGGTGTGATTGTACTTATTCCTTGAAATTATCATATAGATGTTTAACGTAATAATGACTTTACCCAAACATTAATGATGACTGGATTTCTTAAGATGGTATGAATCGCGTGATTCTAAGTAGCACCCGGAGCAAAGCTCCGGGGAAATAACCACCACAAACAATGTTAAGTGATAATATAATATGTATATATTTTTCTGGACCCCACTCACCACATAACATTGTTTGTGGTTGTGATTTCCTCGGAGCTTTGCTCCGGGTGCTACCAAGAACCACCCGTGTGAATCAACACATGTGGATAACTCACTTTATTTCGTGATATTTTCCGCAGTTTTGACTTTTATAAATTAGAATAAGATGCTTTTGTATGTATTTGTGAGCTGAATACTCACTCATAAAAGAAAATATATAAATGTTGGATTTGATTCTGTTCGGTGAGTATGGGTTTGAGAAGAACTTAATTAGACGGATGTTCAATTTGACAAAGCTATGTGTATATATATATGATGTTTATGAAAACAAAAGTTTTAAGGATATAACGTCCAAAAGAGGTTGCTTTAATTAGCTAAGGATCATCTTTTTGACCATAAATAAATAAATGAATATGACATTTGAAATTGTTTCAGAAACAATGATGCATATATGCCAACAAACTTAGTTAAGTAAAAGTACGTGAAATAAAAATGGCAAGAAGAATATAAAAACGAGCTCTTTGAGAAAAATAATATTCCCAAGATTTGAGAGAATCGTATAATACCTTATCCTCTTACACCTGAAACAACTTGTTTGATCTCTATAATGAAGAGAATCGGTAACTGTTTATCATGATGAAATATATAATATTAAACTATAAAAAATCAAGGAAGAGCTATAGCTACTTGAATAATTATCCAAGTTTACTTTTTTTTAAAATATATTTTGTATTTTTACACTTTGAATCATGGGTCGACTCACTTTACATTCTTCTCTTTTTTTTTTCCTCTCGATAAAATCGATAAGTTTGAAGTAGAGGAGACAATCGGTGAAGCCTAGTTTAGGTCTACTCATGAATCTGAGATTCCAAAATAATAGAGGTCTTAAGTTTTATTTTCGCCGTTTACGAGTGGGTCTTTCTACACTTTCATATAGTTGTTAATTGATAGTAATTTGATGGTATTTAATATTCACATCATGTATTCGGGTCATTAAAACAAAAAAAAAGGGAAGAGAAGACCTATATATTACTTTCTATAGCTTATTTTAATTTCTGGGAGCATTCATCATCTCAAAAACAATTGATATTGAGTAAAATAAATACAGGATCCCATCATATAGATATAGAACCGAGGCTGTATATGATGAAATAATCATTTTTCACGTTCACATTGGTTCCACGTATAAGAATTATTAGGGTTAGATTTGAGGACAAT
Organism: Buddleja alternifolia; assembly: GCA_019426215.1. Classification (NCBI taxonomy): domain Eukaryota; kingdom Viridiplantae; phylum Streptophyta; class Magnoliopsida; order Lamiales; family Scrophulariaceae; genus Buddleja; species Buddleja alternifolia. Next base: position 27,140,451 of record CM033393.1, on the reverse strand, counting down.
AGCGAGAAAAGAAGACAAGTTTATAAAATGCATGGTCCACAAGTTCTAAAAATGGTGCATGGTTATGCCCTCAGCAGAGGAGGCTAACTTTATCAAAAGTTTCTATAAAAGGAAAATCATGTTACCAAAAAGGACTTTAATTCATCTGAGCACTCTCATTCAACCCCACCATACAAAAGGGTAGGATTGAAGGGAAGGGGTCTTGAATTTCAACACTCCTCAGAGTCTGCACTTAACAGTGACTACCTTTGAGAGTGAAATTCAACTTTCTATTAATGGTAAAAGATAAAAAAAAGCTCATACATCCCTTGTTTGGCCTCTAACGGGTAAATTAGGTAATGGTCCTTATAGTGTTAGGTCATGCAAACTCAGAAAGTTTTTATTAATTAGTGTCATTGGAAAGATGCACATTTATATAAAGCCTACCTTTTTCATTTATTCAAAACTTCAAGTTTCTAATCATACCGAAAAACAATCAATGGGTTGTGTACAAAACGCTTTTTGAGTAAATGCTTCTAGTAAATTATCAGTTGTACCATATGCATGGTACATTGCTAGCTTTAACACAATTCTTTCGGCAAGATTGCAACTTTAGTCCTAATTAGAAATGGCAATATTGATCACGAAAATTGTGACACTGACAATTTAATAACACTCATTTTTAATATTCGTAATTTAAGGATAACTTTCATCAAAAATTAAACGATGGCCTAAACGTGGTTTGTCCGTGACCAATTAACATGGTTTTTTTTTTTTTTTTCTAGTTTTAGAGATAAAATAGCACACATGGTGCATGTGAGGACCAAAACTCTTATACACCGTAACACTAATTTCGATGACTTAGATTGTCGCTTTCTCTTAACGTACATGACTAGAATTGCATGTTCGACTAAAATAAAGGTGTTATTTTAGTAATGTGCGTTATGATAAATGGCATTGTTGTTCCTCAAATGAATGATTTTTTCCTTCAAATTTGAAACTTTCCAGATAAAAAAATCATATGTCCAGCATAAGTAAATTTCAAGACAATATCCGTCATAATATATTGTTTTTTCTTTAAAATGTCATTCACATAATTCACAAGACTTAATATGTCGCCCCTATAATTACAAGCGAATTTTGCAGTTTACCTCAATAATAGTATGTGAATAACTATTTCATAACATTTTCTCTTGTATATAAATATCGAGAGTGACTTATTCTACCTAGCTTCAAGAAAAATAATACTTATTAATATAAAATAATATGAATATGAGTATTGGAATAATTTATATACCTATATATATATATATATATATATATATCTGTGTGTGTGTGTGATGTGGTATGAAAAGTAATCCGGGGTCAAGATGGTGAACTCTGGCCGGAATATTTTGGGAAACGAGCTAACGTGGAAAGGGTTCGACCTATAACACCACAAACCATTTTTTCTATCTGACAATCACCCTTTGTGGCTTTTTTGGGAATGATTAGATCCTCCTTCCACAATAAGATTATTTTAGTATTTATAGGGATGCTAATTGGGTCGTGGGCCTAATTTTCTTTACCCTTTTATTGGAGTGCTTATTAAGACACGTGCCTCAATTCTCTTTAACTTTTAAAAGTCAATAGGGGTAACGGGTCAAGTCTTGTAATTCGAACCCATTTATAATAAACATGTTAGTATCTTACTATTGAATTGCCCTTAAGTTATGACACATCATAATACACCCCACTCCCAGTACTGTTCGAGCTGAACGACTGTCGAGAGTCGTGTTAATGTGTCGTTGAAACAATAAGAATGCTCTCGAATCTGACGAATTTTCTTCCCCAAATGGAAGTAAGAGATTTATGAATTTTTTAAGAATTTAATACATATTTCACATTTTTCCTAAAAAAGAGTTTTTTTTACTTATTATTATTATTTTTCAACATTTCTATTTTTTTTCAATTTCTGCAAGAGCATGCTTGCTCGAGCTCGTTTGCTTGAGCTGGCTTCTTGACTAGCTCGAGCTCGCTTGCTCGAAAAGCACAGCTCAAGCTGACGCTCGAGCTCGCTGCTCAAGTAGACTTTGCTCAAGGAGCTCAGCTCGAGCTTGCTGCTCGAGCTTGCTGTTGTTGAGAATCGTTTGAATAAAAATGCACCCGATAAAATTTTCCAGGCCATGAATTAGTTCGTTCATTATTGATTTCTTAACAGTAAAAAGAAGATAAACGATTTATCTTTTGAAGCGTGAATCGATTCGTATCGAGTTCATGAGAATAGCAATCCCCGAGAATCCTACATCAAAATTGTCACGCGGAAAAAACTTTCGAAAAACTCCGAGCTCATCTCCAACAGTTGAAGATGGCGGCTAGGTCAAAGAGAGGTGAGGGGATTTTTTGATTTGTCTAATTACTGTGTAAAGGCTGATTCTAAATCACATGTTATGTATTAGTTCAAGTGTCGGAGTTCATTAAATAAACTCCAACGCTCTTGCAACTAAGTGGGTCGGCCGATCAGGCCTGTTGGATGGGCTTATTGAGCTAAGTTCATCTCAATCCTATGTAATTAATTAATTTCTAGTCTAATCCAATTGGATATTATTTAATTACCTAATCCAATTAATTAATTCAACTAAAAAATTAATTCTCAATTAATTTAACTTATGACTTAATAACTTAATTAAATAGTATTTAATCCAATTAAATAACTTAATTAAATTTGTCCATCCTTCACTCTTAGTGAAATTACCAAAATACCCTTTATTATGTAAACAATAAGACATCCCGTCTTTTCCATATAGCGTGAATCTCTAGGCTCAATTCGATTGACAATTGGAGGATACCAAAGGATATGACTGTCACCTAACCAGCCCCGTGGAACCAAATCGTAGCCCAATCGAATACGAGATGACATCATCATTACAAACCTTTTGATTACGATTACCATGTACATATAAACTCTTCACCGACGCGACCCGATCAAGTAAGACCCATGGTACGTCAAACTCATAGAACTTGATACTATACTTTGGAATCATAACAATGTGAAATTACCAAACTACCCTCAGTGTCCATCACGAGCGAGTTTATATGCTTTGGCCAAAGACTTATAATTTCAATTACTTATGATCGTATAGGTCACATACTCATTTACTATCGAGACGGTGAATTCCATATTGGCAGTTATCTTACAATGTCGAATCCACCATTTGAATCATACTTCAAAGTTGGCCCCACCTATCGGGTGATACGGGCCTAACTACTCTGATAACAGGTCCAATACTACAAACACATTGTAAATAACTCCTCAGATCAAAAGTCCACACATGCTATCACAATCTTAATCCCAATCTTTGACTGTCAAAGAGTAAATACCCATGTAACAGAAATAAGGCGAGACGAGTTCAAACATGTTAAATTCATTAATCATATTCCTGACACAGGCTCCCACTATCAACTTAGTGTTCGACTGGCACTCCTTGTCAAAGCAAGTGTCATTCGAGTTGAATTTTAATGCCCAATTAAAATTCCTTAACTCGTGAACCAATATTAAGAGATTAAATGCTCTACTCTTCCAATGCCTCCTCTTATCTACATAAGGGCTGGAAAGTCTACCTTGAATCAAAAGGACTTGTTTGTTCAATACAATTAAATGTCAAATAGATTTACATGAACAAAACCAAATGTCTGCTTCTACAAATAGAATATAAGAATTTGTACAATATAACTAAAATGCCATACTCAATCAAATTACTCATTGGCATTGAGGGCATATACCTAATAATCTCCCACTTGCACTCAATGTCAATCACTATGGTATCTAGCGCCCATCTTCCCAAGATGTCGCTCTAGCACCGCCTTTGATAATGGCTCAGTGAGCGGGTCAGCCACATTATGTGCGGAGGCTGTTTTCTACACGGCAGTAATGCCTCTATCCAATGACTTCTCGAATAATTTGGTATCTACTATCGATGTGTTTAGATTTGTTGTGAGTCTGATTCCTTAATCTGCGTGACAGCTCCATGGTTGCCACACTATAGTGACAACGACATTTAAGCGCTAAAAATCATTTGAGTTCGACCATAAACTTCTTAATCCAAACAACCTCTTTGGTAACCTTAAGGTTGCCATGTATTTAACCTCGATTGTGGAATCGACAGTTGTGCTTTGCTTGGAACTCTTCCAAGATACTGCTCCACCATTCAGAGTGAATACAAACTCGAAATTGAATTTTTCAGTTATCAACATCAGATTGAGAATCCAAATCTATGTAACCGTCTACTTTTCATTTCTCCATGTTCTTAGTCCTTCAAAAGTATTTTGGGATGCACCTCAGTGCAATCCAATGCTTGAGAGAGCTTGAGAGATTCCTGTTGTTCCATTTGATCTATCCCAATAGATACAAATCCATGGATATATAGGTAGCTTTTCCCAATTATTTCATGAAAAATGTGCTTGAGATCTATGTCTTTAATCGTAGTCAATGAGCCTATGGCTACTGGCGAAAAGGTTTTCTCATAGTCAATGCTCTTCTTTTGACTATATCTTTTTGGCACTAGCTGGCCTTGCTACCCGGAACAATCCTTCTTTTATAGTTCCATTTATGCCTTATTGAACTTACAACATTGGGTAGATCGGTAAGACTTCAGACTTCGTTTAAATGCATCAAATCCATTTCTGCTTTCACAGCTTCCAGTTATTCTGCAGAACCAATGTCCGTCGCTGCTTAGTCATAGTCAGAGGGATCACATCCATGGCTTTCTTCTTCTGAGGCATTCAAATAATGCGCTTGTAGCAAGTAACCATATCTCTCAGGCGGTTGAGATACTCTGCTAGACCGTTGCTGCGGCAGTTGTGTAATGTTAGGTTCATTTCAGGTTTCTTGAATAGATGTCTTCTAAGGAGTATCAATTTGTTCTTTAAGAACAATCTTTGTACGTGCTTTTCCTTCTCTAGCAAAGGTTTGTAAGCCACGATGATCCTTTAATGATCATGCAGGTAAAAGAGGTATCCCATAATAACCAACGAAGTCTTTTTTTAAGGATCTATACCCGAGTCTCTTTACCTTTGTCTTCTTTACATGCGAGGAAAACCCCATATTCATATGTATTTGAGACTAGGTTTCCTACCACACCACATCTCATATGGTGTCATCAGAACAGATTTCGAGGGACATGTGTTTAAAATATGCATAGTTATAAGTAGTGCATGATCTCACAATGAGATGCGTAGCTGAGCATGAAACGTATCATGTCTAACAGTGTACAGTCCTATCACTTCTACTATCCCATTTAGTTGTGGAATCTGTGGAAGATAAAGTTGTAAGACTGTGAATTGTTCTTCTAAGAACTTGTCAAACTTGACACTCATGTATTCATCATCTCAAGGTGTCCTAATACGTCCCCTAGTTTATTTTTCAGTCTAGCCTTCAAATTTCATGATTAATTCAAGAGCTTTTACTTCATCGAGCACACTAGACCATACCTAGAATGGTCATTAGAGAAAGTAATAAAGTACTGAAAACCTCACGGGCTGCATCCTTAGAAGGGCCCACAAACGTCAGTGTGTATCAAAATTAATACTGTTGGGTTTTCCCAAAAAATAACATAAATGCAGCATAAGGTTTTCAATTTTAAAACCTAAAAGGTGAATTCAATGATCACATATTCAAATTGCACGATAAATTTAACGAATAAAACTTACTCGGTAAAATGAAGTCATTGGAGAATCTTTCTTCTTTCTCCAATTCGAAACCTTTAAGCTTTCAAGTCTTCAATTCTTTGTTTTGATCTTCAAAACTTGAACTTGATCTGAACAACGAAAGTACGTTGTCTCTAAATTGTCACGCACGAATCAACAAATGAAAAATTCCCACTTCTTCTCTAAAGGAGGCGACGACTAGGGTTATTAGAGAATGGAGGAATATTTTCTTTTCTTTCTTGCTAGGAGAGTTATGAATGTTCCCTTACTTGTTCTAAGTTAAAGAGTCTTTATATACTCCATGACTTATTGAACAAGTCAAAACAAAAGAGCCCTAAATTAGGGCATCACTTGGACGCCACTTTGAGGTTGAATTGGCGTCCTCTTGGACGCTTATTTAGCCCCTGGATTTGTTTTGTTTTTAATTAATTCTTAGTTAATTAATAATTTATTATATCCACTAAATAAATAAATTAATTAAATAATCTACTTAATTAGATAAATTAATTCATTAATATATTTCCCTAGAAAATCAATTAATAATTAATTTTATCCTTATAATTAATTATTTCATCTAATGAATAATCAATTATTTAATTTATCTAATAAATTAAAACTTCTAGAAGAAAAATATTTTTTTTTCTTTATCAATCCTTTAGCGTGACTCTTTAGGTTCGTTTCGTTTGGCAATGAGAGGAAACCAAAGGAAGTGGGTAACACCTAGCCAGTCACGTGACCCACTTTGTAATCCAAACGAAAATGAATAACTTGGATCATTACACAACCTTCCAATCGTAAATACCGTATAAGTATAAACCCTTTGTTCGTGTACCCCAGTCAAGTGAGAGTCATGTGAAAGAGTTAGGTGCCCGGTGTGCCATTTGTAGGGCGTAGTAGCCGACTCTTTAAACAGTCTTATATTGTATCTTGTCAAGTAATTTAATAAATGGCATTTTCTTCTTTATCTTATCATTCTATGCAATTAGATAAAGTCCCTTAGATCACTCTTAATCTATGAGATGTGTTTGGTATCGGGGATGCCAATCATGGAATACGTCTCTAAGGTTGTGGTCTTAAAGATGTTCCAAGTCATAGAATCATTGAGATAGGGATATCAATGACTCGTAAAGACTTGCACGTACAATGCACACTCTTGGAGAGTGTATCCTATTCCATGGATACTGATACGGTGTACATCAGTGCATGTATGTGGGTTCTCGTTGGGATCGAGTAAACTGAACAACCCCGCCGAGATTCCATATTGGAGTCAATGTCGAATTTGGAATCTCCTCGGTTATGTAGGCATAAGATTGGTCCTCATGACTTGAGGCACCATTGGTCGTCTCGTGCATCGCCACTGTACTTAGATTTGTCACACGATTCCAGGTGAGTCATAAAGTGGGGCATATTGGGTCCAATCTGGTTATGTACGGAGGTGCGTGAGTGCCAAGAAAGAATCTGTCACTTATCATTAGCATCAGCGCATATCCTATGTACTTCACAGTGTATTGACCATGGGAACCTCCGGCCGGAGTAGTATCAATAAGGAGGCGCAGTGTTTCCTCGCTTGATTGATAAATTGTCAATGTCACTTAGATCGATATACATAGAATCGAGTTACTGGGATTTCGACTGACATCCAAGTCCTAGATTCGATCAGGATATTTGATGGAAGGATTTTACTTATGCGAAAATCGTAACGCGGAAAGGTCACCTAATAATCGTTCATGGCTAGGTCTTCTTGGCGCGTGGCTAGTACTAACCTTGATTTGTAGGAACCATGAATTAATCGGTAATTAATTCTTGGTCGGATTAAAATACTTGGAGTAATTAAATCTAGCAATGAAAATTGCAAAGGCAGAACGGGGTTGTGTTCCTACTACTAGTACATGAACGAACCTACAATGGGGTTACACACTTACTCAAGAAAGTTCAATTACTATGTGAATATTAATCCGATTTAGGATTAAAGTGAAATTGATTAATGAAATTAATTGATTAAGTGGAAGACATTTTAATTAGTAATCTTGGGAAAATAATTTTTCTATTAATTAATCTTGGAGATTAATCATTAACGGAAATTATTATTATCCGGGAATTTATTTAAGCTACTAATTTTACTATTAATTAATCATGAAGATTATTTAATTAACAAGTCTTGGAAGACTTGGGAGTCATTTTAATTAAGTTGAACTTAATTAAATGAAGTCACAAGAGTGAAATTCAAAGCTAGTCAAAGTTTGACTTGTAATGTTTTTTAAATGAAGAAGAAAATGAAAAATATTCTCTTACACATGTGGTGGTAGTTGAAATGGAATGGTAGGTGAGAATGAGGTGGTAGGTGAAGAAAAACAAGTCTTCTACTCCACCTAACACCATATGGCCGAAAATTGGTGGCTATAAAAGGAGGTGTTCTTGCTCTCATTTAAAACTTGATGAAAACTTAAAAAGAAAAAAAAGCTTAGAGCTTAGTTCTTCATCTCTAGATTTTTCTAGCTTCTCTTGTGATTCTTGAAGACTTTCTTCTATAGAACGTCTTCTTGAAGATTAGTTGTAAAAGATTATCTTCCATAGATATTTCTTTTAGTAACTCTTCTTGTCTTCCACCTTTCACTACATAGACTCCATTTCCTTAGAGCATATATCTAGCCAATCTTTTGCTTAAGGTATGAACTTACTTGAGGTGTGTCCTTGTAGAGGCTTCTTTCTTTAGGAGCTTATGGTGGTTTGATTCGAACCCCTCCATGTTGAGGTGAGGATTCGAAAATGAGAGCCAAAGTTTTTGGTGTGGTTTTCCTTGTGTTATGGTTTTACACCCTCACTTTAATAAAACCCCAAATCTTGTAATCGGTTTAAAACCCCTTTACTCGTATTAGTTTTTGTTGTGCATTACTTTGACCCCTAGCTTGGGATGGCGATATATATGTGTTTTATATACTTTATTTCTTCCGTTGCGCCGGCATCGCTTGTGGGGGCATACCAATCCTAACAGTGGTATCAGAGCCCGGGTTATGCACATTAAAAACTTTGCATGTTTTTGCTTTCGGTTTCATGTAGTATTTTAACTGGTTGCTTAAATCTATATGTTACATTTGTTGATTTAATAATAGCTTTGGATTTGTCATCGTTTTTCTTAAAATCTTGGAGATTTTGTTTTTTTTTTTTGAAACGATTGAAAATTAAGAGACACTAAAAGGGAAGGTCGAAACCCGGGCGAGGACCGTTGATATTTAACCCAAGCTACGAGACTTTGTGCGCACCCGGCCGAAGACTTTGTGCGCATAAGGGTGTGCTCATTTAGTAGGACTCAATATCGCGAATCATTGCCAACCGTCAAAGGAAACTTGGCGGGGGTCAAGACGGGGCTGACCATGGCCGATTCCACCCCTTGGTGGTCTCGACCATGGTCGAGAAACTATCCAGCAGCTGCTGGATAGTGTGTGCGCTGCTCGGCGGCGCACGGTGCGTTGCCGGGCAGCGTTATGCACGCCATGTGCTTGATGGTTGGACCATCTTGACGTGGTGTGGTACACACGACCCGGGCCTTCAAGGACTCCTACCTTTGGCCCATTTCTTGATTTTGGAATCAACTTCCACGCGTTTTTGAGTTATTTAAAAGTTTGGAATTTTTGAAAACTAGAAAAACTCGGTTTTTCCTCAAAACGTATAAATCCCAAAGTTATGATTGTTTCAACTATGTGATGGGCTTATGATTAATTAATGCTTTGCATGTCATCTTCATACGCTTGATGGTTGATTTGCATAATGGATGGATTGTGGGTCGAGCCTTAGATTATTCAATTGGGTTGTAATTATTATTGGCCTCTATTTCAATTTGGTTGTATATTTTATTTTCGCACTTTCTTTTTCATTTTATTGTAATCGAAGATGGAGACGAAGATGATGGACCATTATTGAAGATTATGTATGCCGTTGGAAGCTTATGTAATAGATAGGGCCTATTTTAATTTAGTACCCTAGATTGCCTTAGATTCAACGGTGGCTCGGGTGGATCGCTTAGGGACCCACAATCATCCATATTTGTTTACCGCTTTGTGGATGTCTTATATTATGTTTTCTTATATGCTACTTGGATTGCATGATCACATAATTAAAGATAATCCTTATCTTGATGAGACCTTGCATGTTGAAACCCATCGCTTGATTTGTTTCAAGTAAATCCAAGAAATATTAAGTTTATGTGGAAATTGAATGAGGTTCTATTGTCCACGCCTTCCATCATAAGTGGTAGCATGTGAAATGCCATGAAGCTTGGCCCGCCGTCCATGAGTCGTGGGGTGGCGTCAAGTGGATTAGGCTGTGACCACCACTAAGCATAAAGATGCTCGTGGGATCGATTTGTCTAGGTGTCGTCCATAAGTCGTGGGGCACACTAGTCCGGTCGATTGACCATGAATATTTGATGGGCTTGACTTAAAGTTTACTACCATATGGGCTCGTGTTCTCGGGGTGTATGGGAAAGACGAGGCAAAATATCTTGAGAACTATATGTCGATATAGAAGGCCGGTAAGCCTACCATAAGGATTTATCATATGGGCTCGTGTTCTCGGGGCATATGAAGTGTCGCTTATGGATCTCGAGCCCACTAGGGAGACCCGCATATCTCCTCGAATATCCATATAAGAGGGTTATGGAATTTGATAAAATAGTGGGAGACACGTACGATTAAAGACCGAATTGTATGTGGACAAGATACATATTGAATGCTAATTGTTTTGCCTCGCTATTTATTTTGTAGTTAACAAAATGGCCAAAAATCCACTTTCAACAATCCTAGACTCAAATAGACTTGTCCGTCCCAACTACGCCGATTGGTATCGAAACCTTAAAATTGTGCTTCAATGTGAGCGCAAGGATAGCGTATTAGATACGCCTTTGCCTAGCGTAACTCGCACAAGCACTGATGATGAACGTGCCGCTTTTGATAAGTGGACCGATGATAATATCCAAGTGAGATGTATCATGATGGCTTCTATGACTAATGAGCTTCAAAAGCAATTTGAGCATGTGACCATCTCTAAGGATATTATCAAAAGTCTCGAGGAGCTCTATGGCACTCGAACTAGGAGGGAGAGATTCGCAATCTCTAAAGAGCTATTCCGTGCTCGTCTGCATGAGGGATCTTCGGTCGATAATCATGTTTTACGTATGATCAGTCTTATTAATAAGCTTTCTGATCTTGGCGTAAAATTTGAGACCGAGCTTTCTGTTGACCTCGTGCTACAGTCCCTTCCGAAGTCGTTTGACCAATTTGTCATCAACTACAACATGAATCAACTTGAGGCTTCATTACCCGAGTTGTTGAACATGTTGAAGAGTGCAGATGCCACCATCAAGAAAGATAAGCCGGTACTGCTTGTTGGTTCCTCATCCCGTTCTAAGGGCCGTAAGGCCAATAAGAATAAGGGGAAGAAGAACAACAACAAGAAAAAACAGTTGAAAGGCAAAGGTGGTGTAAAAAAGGCTAAGGGTACCGATCATGATGCGTGCTTCAATTGTGGTAAAAAGGGACATTGGAAGCGTAATTGCACTGAACCAATGAATGGTATGTTTTATGTTGAAGTTAACTTATCAGTTAATGATGCTGCTTCGGTGTTGGACATCGGATGTGGAGTTCACCTTTGCAATGATTTGCAGGTGATGGCAAGAAGCAAGCAGATAAGTAGAGGGGAGATGACCATGCGGTTTGGGAATGGAGCACGGGTTGCTGCCACGGCCGTAGGAACTATCTACTTATCTTTTCCCAACAAAAACCGTGTTATTTTGAACAATGTATTTTACATTCCGCAATTAATTAAGAACATCATTTCTGTACCCTTGTTGGACAAGGAAGGTTATAATTTTGTTATAAAAAATGGAGCTTGCTCCATGTTTTATGGTTCTTCTTTAATATTGGAATCAAAGTTGTCTCATGGCTTATACACGGTTCTCCCCGATACTCCAATCTTATTATCTCAACATGAGGAACATACTAGTAAGAGAAAGTTAGATAATCAAAATGATACATACCTGTGGCATGCTAGACTAGGCCATATCTCTAAAGATAGAATTCATAAGATGGCGGATAAGCTTGACCTTCGGGAAATGCTAGATATGCCAACTTGTGAATCTTGTCTAAAGGGTAAGATGACCAAGTCACCATTTGCCGGGCAAATGGAGCGAGCTACTAACCTTTTGGACTTGGTCCATACGGATGTATGTGGTCCGCTTAATGTAAGCACTAAAGGGAACCATTCTTACTTCATAACCTTCACCGACGACTTTTTGAGGTATGGTTACGTGTATCTTATGAGATACAAGTCTGAAGCCTTTGAGAGGTTCAAGGAGTTTAGACATGAAGTAGAGAAGCAAACGGGAAGAAGTATCAAAGCTCTTCGATCGGATCGAGGTGGAGAATACTTGTCCCGTGAATTCCTTGATTATCTAAAAGACAATGGGATTGTCTCTCAGTGGACTCCGCCCGGTACTCCCCAACTTAATGGGGTAAGCGAGCGAAGGAATCGGACCTTGATGGACATGGTTCGATCCATGATGAGTTTCACTGGACTTCCTCTTTCCTTCTGGGGATATGCCCTAGAATCTGCGATGCATCTATTAAATAGAGTACCGTCAAAGAGTGTCTCCAAGGTGCCATATGAAATGTGGTTTGGTAAACCACCCACTTATAAATACCTAAGGGTATGGGGTTGCTCGGCTTATGTCAAGCAACTAGTGGGTGATAAGTTGGATGCAAGATCCTCCTTATGTAAGTTTGTGGGATATCCAAAGGAATCCTATGGATATTATTCTACAACCCATCGGAACATAAAGTGTTTGTTTCAAGGAACGCTACCTTCTTAGAGAAGGAATTTCTATTGGATAGAAATGGCGAGGTTGCAGAACTTGAGGAAACTCAAGAACCACAAAAGGGTTCACCTGATACCACAGATGCACAACCAGAAGTAGTAGCAAGTACACAACATCCTCGAAGATCCGAAAGGATCCCGAAACAACCTGAGAGGTATGGTTTCTTGCTTGATAGCAACGAGGATGGTGATTCCCCTGATCCAAGGACATATGGGGAAGCGACGTTGGACGTCGATTCGGGAAAATGGTTAGAAGCCATGCAATCCGAGATGGACTCCATGCACTCCAACAAGGTTTGGACCTTGGTAGATCCACCTGACGGGTCTAAACTCGTAGGCTGCAAGTGGATCTATAAGCGAAAGCTTGGAGCAGATGGAGAAGTAGTCACCTACAAGGCACGTCTCGTGGCGAAAGGTTACACTCAGAGGCAAGGAATTGACTATGATGAAACCTTTTCACCAGTGGCGATGGTCAAATCCATTCGGATACTTCTAGCCATAGCTGCATATTTAGACTATGAAATATGGCAGATGGATGTGAAGACTGCTTTCCTCAATGGTAAAATAGAGGAAGAGCTTTACATGGAGCAGCCCGAGGGCTTCGCATCCATAGGAAGTGAGCACAAGGTGTGCAAACTTCAGAGATCCATTTATGGACTCAAACAGGCTTCCCGAAGCTGGAACAAGTGTTTTGATGATACTGTACAAACATATGGTTTTCTTCAAAATGATGATGAAGCATGTGTGTACAAAAGGGCTAGTGGGAGCGCGATAACATTTCTGGTGCTTTACGTTGATGACATTCTATTGTTTGTAAACAACATAGGAATGTTGCAAGAAACGAAAGCGTGGTTATCCACACAATTCTCAATGAAGGATATGGGAGAGGCATCCTACATTCTCGGAATGAAGATTCATCGAGATAGATCAAGTAGAATGCTGGGACTCTCCCAATCTGCGTACATAGATAGAGTTTTGAAGAGATTCAAAATGGATCAGTCCAAGAGAGGACTGGTGCCTATGAGACATGGTATTTCTCTTTCCAAGTCTATGTCCCCTCAGACACCGGAGGAAAAGGAAAAGATGTCTCACATACCATATGCCTCCGCTATAGGGAGTATTATGTATGCTGTGCTATGTACACGGCCTGATGTGGCTTATGCACTTAGTGCAATAAGCCGATATCAAGCCAATCCAGGCGAAGAGCACTGGAAAGCCGTAAAGGCAGTCCTTAAGTACTTAAGAAGAATTAAGGATGCTTTCCTAGTATACGGTGGAGGAGAATTAAAATTGGAAGGCTATACAGATTCTAGCTTCCAATCTGATGTGGATGATTTCAAATCTCTCTCGGGATTTGTCTTTGTACTCAATGGTGGAGCGGTCAGCTGGAAGTGTTCTAAACAGGAAACTATTGCTGACTCCACCACAGAGGCTGAGTACATTGCAGCCTGGGCGGCTGCAAAAGAAGCTGTTTGGATAAGGAACTTTATCCAAGAGTTGGGTGTTGTTCCATCTATTGTTGATCCCGTATGATTGTACTGTGATAACAATGGGGCTATTGCACAGTCAAAAGAGCCAAGGTCTCATCAGAGGTCCAAACACATAGAAAGGCGATACCATCTGATCAGAGAGATTGTTCGTAGAGGCGACGTTTAAGTGGAACGTGTGGACTCGGCAAATAACATAGCAGACCCCTTTACCAAACCCTTGGGCCAAAGAGTATTGGAGGGACATCTTGAGAAGATGCGCCTGAAATGCATGGGCAATTGGCTCTAGGGCAAGTGGGAGATTGAAAGAGTTAAGTGCCCGGTGCGCCATTTGTAGGGCGTAGTAGCCGACTTTTTAAACAGTCTTCTATTGTATCTTGTCAAGTAATTTAATAAATGGCATTTTCTTCTTTATCTTATCATTCTATGCAATTAGATAAAGTCCCTTAGATCACTCTTAATCTATGAGATGTGTTTGGTATCGGGGATGCCAATCATGGAATACGTCTCTAAGGTTGTGGTCTTAAAGATGTTCCAAGTCATAGAATCATTGAGATAGGGATATCAATGACTCGTAAAGACTTGCACGTACAATGCACACTCTTGGAGAGTGTATCCTATTCCATGGATACTGATACGGTGTACATCAGTGCATGTATGTGGGTTCTCGTTGGGATCGAGTAAACTGAACAACCCCGCCGAGATTCCATATTGGAGTCAATGTCGAATTTGGAATCTCCTCGGTTACGTAGGCATAAGATTGGTCCTCATGACTTGAGGCACCATTGGTCGTCTCGTGCATCGCCCACTGTACTTAGATTTGTCACACGATTCCAGGTGAGTCATAAAGTGGGGCATATTGGGTCCAATCTGGTTATGTACGGAGGCGCGTGAGTGCCAAGAAAGAATATGTCACTGATCATTAGCATCAGCGCATATCCTATGTACTTCACAGTGTATTGACCATGGGAACCTCCGGCCGGAGTAGTATCAATAAGGAGGCGCAGTGTTTCCTCGCTTGATTGATAAATTGGTCAATGTCACTTAGATCGATATACATAGAATCGAGTTACTGGGATTTCGACTGACATCCAAGTCCTAGATTCGATCGGGATATTTGATGGAAGGATTTTACTTATGCGAAAATCGTAACGCGGAAAGGTCACCTAATAATCGTTCATGGCTAGGTCTTCTTGGCGCGTGGCTAGTACTAACCTTGATTTGTAGGAACCATGAATTAATCGGTAATTAATTCTTGGTCGGATTAAAATACTTGGAGTAATTAAATCTAGCAATGAAAATTGCAAAGGCACAACGGGGTTGTGTTCCTACTACTAGTACATGAACGAACCTACAATGGGGTTACACACTTACTCAAGAAAGTTCAATTACTATGTGAATATTAATCCGATTTAGGATTACAGTGAAATTGATTAATGAGATTAATTGATTAAGTGGAAGACATTTTAATTAGTAGTCTTGGGAAAATAATTTTTCTATTAATTAATCTTGGAGATTAATCATTAACGGAAATTATTATTATCCGGGAATTTATTTAAGCTACTAATTTTACTATTAATTAATCATGAAGATTATTTAATTAACAAGTCTTGGAAGACTTGGGAGTCATTTTAATTAAGTTGAACTTAATTAAATGAAGTCACAAGAGTGAAATTCAAAGCTAGTCAAAGTTTGACTTGTAATGTTTTTTAAATGAAGAAGAAAATGAAAAATATTCTCTTACACTTGTGGTGGTAGTTGAGAATGGAATGTTAGGTGAGAATGAGGTGGTAGGTGAAGAAAAACAAGTCTTCTACTCCACCTAACACCCTATGGCCGAAAATTGGTGGCTATAAAAGGAGGTGTTCTTGCTCTCATTTAAAACTTGATGAAAACTTAAAAAGAAAAAAAAGCTTAGAGCTTAGTTCTTCATCTCTAGATTTTTCTAGCTTCTCTTGTGATTCTTGAAGACTTTCTTCTATAGAACGTCTTCTTGAAGATTAGTTGTAAAAGATTATCTTCCAAAGATATTTCTTTTAGTAACTCTTCTTGTCTTCCACCTTTCACTACATAGACTCCATTTCCTTAGAGCATATATCTAGCCAATCTTTTGCTTAAGGTATGAACTTACTTGAGGTGTGTCCTTGTAGAGGCTTCTTTCTTTAGGAGCTTATGGTGGTTTGATTCGAACCCCTCCATGTTGAGGTGAGGATTCGAAAATGAGAGCCAAAGTTTTTGGTGTGGTTTTCCTTGTGTTGTGGTTTTACACCCTCACTTTAATAAAACCCCAAATCTTGTAATCGGTTTAAAACCCCTTTACTCGTATTAGTTTTTGTTGTGCATTACTTTGACCCCTAGCTTGGGATGGCGATATATATGTGTTTTATATACTTTATTTCTTCCGTTGCGTCGGCATCGCTTGTGGGGGTATACCGATCCTAACATCATGGCTATGTCAAACTCACTGGACTTGACCATATGTATTAATTATAATAATACGAGATCATTGAGATCGATTTAGTGCCTAGCACAATCTTCTCTTTATGCTTTGTCCAAAGACTTTGATCTCTATTTATCTATAATCACATAGGGTACTTTCTCACTCACTTATGAGAGAACAAATCCCATCTAGATATCAGCTAAGACTACCATTTGCCCATAAGAAGCATTTCGAGGTCGACCCCACCAACGGGTGCATTGGGTCTAACTACTCTAATGAAATACTTGACGTTACAAACGCATCTTCAGCATGATGTTTCAGGTCAAAGGTTCAATTACACCTATTACGCATAATCAGTTCTGTTATTGACAGTCATAGAGTGAAAACCCATGTGACAGAACCGATGCGAGTCGTGTTCGAGCATATCAGTTCCACTGATGTGCCTACAATCTTAATGTCTTACCATCCCATGATACTAGACAGGTGTTGTAATAAGCAACGCTGTAATTGGGCTTATGCCTAGTACAGCGGTTATTTTTATAACCGCTGTAATAGGTGTGGTATTTTTTTTTGGGCAGCTATTATAACGGTTTTGTGCAGAACCGCTGTAATAGGTTTTTATTTTTTATTTTTAAATTAATTTATATTCTATTACAGCGGTTCGGACGGAACGACTGTAATAGGTAATTCTATTTTTTTTCCTCCTCTCTTTTAGTTTGGAACCTTCTTGTACAGTAATATTCAATAAACCAACACAATAAACCAGCTGCACAGTAAACATATTCAACATAAACAACAAAAACCCCAAACTTAAATATTACCAATTCTTTCCTCCAACAACAAAATTTTATGATCTCCAACAAATGATCATGTCACGCCCTAATTGACCTGTCTGGCAATCGAGTCACCAAAACCATCCACTAATCCCATGGTGTGGTTCAGAGCTCTACAAAAAAAAAAAAAAAAACCAGAAGTACAAAACTTATAGTGAAATAGGACATGAAATTTTTGTTATATCAGCCTAACTGGATATGATCTGAAAATAAAGTAATACCTCTTGTAAATTTGGGGCGTCACAGACCACGTGTTAATTTACAATCAACTAATTAAATTATTCACAATTTAAATATAATAAATCAAATCACTATTTACAACAAGTCACAATGTACAAAAAATACATTACCTAATTTCTAAGGAGCTTCTATGAAAATGTATTGTGCCACTTCGCAACGTACTTCATCAATTTACTCTTGATTATAGAAGGATTGAGAATCATGAATGTACTGCAAGATATATATAGAGGTTGCAAACCCAAATGACGTTTCAGTTACCTACCAAAGGTTTAATAACTTCAAAAGGGATAGAAATTAAGTATATATTGGGATTATGCATACCGTTGTTGAGATTATAGATTGCCCGTGGCTAATAACCTTCTTCATGAATCTCCTAACGAAGTATCCACAATCCACCTCATTTGTCTGCCGAGGGCACTACAAAAGTAATCAAAGTTGTATTAGAACACTAACTTCTATACGAATATATAATCTCTTGAAACTAGAAAACGCAAACCTTTATTTTAATTCATTGAAAGACCTTGTTTTTGGATTTTTTGGAATGGTTGTTGCGATTTGCACGAAATATGTGCACAGCCCTATGATGACAAAATAGGATTTTATATTAGACCCCAAATATATTGTAAGTTTCTGTTTTAATAGATCAATTGTATAAGCGTTTGAAAATATGTAATTTTGTTAGGCTTGCAGTTTTTATCTTTGTAGATTTTAGACTAAGTATTAGATATCGAATCACTAATAGAATTTTAGGTGAGTCTATTAGAGATGAAGTTTAAGATCAGCGTCTGAAGTCAAATGAAGATGAAGATTTGTTCTTAGCGTCTGTCAAACGCTAAAGGACTATTTCAGGATTTATGGATCAAGCGCTCAAAGCACTCCAGCGATCAGTATCAGATTCACCTGAAATAAATTCTCAAGTCATGAAGGACTTAAATGTAATCACTCAACGGACATTTATTTCCAACGAAAAATTAATTCAAATGCATTAAATGCCTGATAAGAGCATTAAATTTGATAAGCTATTATGACTTGTGGACAAACCACCTTTTGACTAGATTGTCAGGTTTTCAGAGTTCAAACCTGCTCCCGACCAATCAAAACAAGCAGGATTTCAGGAATGTCAGAGTTCAAACCTGCATTAAAGGCAGATTCACGCGTCGCGTGAAAAGAACGCGCTCACATGTGTCCAACGGACAAATCCCAAGAATTTCCTATAAATACCTCATTCCCGCAAACCCTTAAAACAACGATCAACACGTGAAAACTTTGCTGAAATATTTTCTCAAGAAAAGCTTAGAAACTCCACAGCCAAAATCTTTCAAGATTTTTACATACATTCCAGATAGTCACAAATATCTCAAACATCTTCCAAAGAAGAAACCTAACCTCTTACTGAGATATTCCAAGTTGTTTGTGTTAGGTATATGCCCTAGATGCCAATGAGGACAAATAGTTAGATTAGGGTATCTTATTATGTTGTACAAACTATTTAGAAGGAATTAATAAAGGCATTTATATTTTGTTCATATAAATCTTTACAGCATCTAAATAAGTATTGAACATATAGTCCATGTGAATAAAGGTTTGACTCTTTGCCCTTTATGGAATAAAGACGTGGCATGGGAAGAGTCTTACACCTTATCACTTAAAAGGGTCCACAAGTCAAAGAATCTTGATTGGGCATTAAGATTCGACTTGTATGACACATGCTCTGTCGATGAGTGCCAGTCGAACACTATAGGGATAGTGGGAGCAGGTATCATAGATATGTCAATGGAATTGACATATTCGAACACGGCTCGTAGTAATCCGATCACATGGGTATTTACTCAGTGACTGTCGATGATTGGATTACTGATCATAATAGTATGCGTGAGCCTTAGACCTGAGGGTTCATGATCAATGTGCTTGTATTATTGGATCTGTTACCAGAGTAGTTAGGCCCATATCACCTGTCGGTGGGGTCGACCTCGAAATGCGATATCAATGAGCCAAGTAGCAGTTGATCAGTGATCGCCAAGATGGGATTCACTGTCTCGATAGTAAACTAGAAAGTATCCTGTGCGATTATAGGCTAATGAAATTATAAGTCTTTGGCCAAAGCATAAACAACTAACTCATGTGGGACATTGAGGGTACTTTAGTAATTTCATTATGCTATAATCTAATGCACAGTATCAAGTTTAGTGAGTTTGACATTTTCCATCACTCTCACTTGACCGGGATACGTCAGTGAAGGGCTTATACTCATACAGCATTTATAATCAAGAGGTTTGTAAAATGATTCGTTCATTTCGTACTTAATTGGGTTACGATGTGAGTCCACGGGTCTGGTTAGGTGACACTAACATCTTTAGGTAATTTCTCCCTTTGCCAATTGAGACGAACCTAAAGAGTTGCGCTATAAGAAACGAACGGGATGTATCTTTTGTGTAAGTCTTTTAGAAAGAATTAAATGGACTGATTGATTTAATTAGATTAAATCAATTAATTAAATAGTTAATTTAATTAGATTAAATTAAATTATTTAATTAGTATATTAATTAATTGGAATTAATTAATAGTATATATTATATTTAAATTAGATTTAAATTAAATATATACATGTGGGCTAGAAATTAGACAAGCCAATTAAATGCCCACCTAGTCCATGGAAGCCCTAAGGGGGGCGGCCACTCTAGGGTTTGGAGTAGTCTCCAACTTGTTCCTCAAGCTAGTTGAGTTTAAAAAGACACCTACATGGAACAAACCCTAAGTGAGAAGTAACAAGCTATTTACACAACACAAAAGAAAAGAACTCTCTCCCGTCTCTCCTCTCTAGCCGTCCACTCTAGCAAGAAAAGGAGGAGTTTCGGGATCTTTGGAAGGCCCGTATTGCATGAAGCTTTAGAGACAGGAGTCCTTGGAGGATTGCTGTTCTACAGAATCAATAAACGAATCAAAAGTGTATGTTTATTCGTTCAAAATTTCGCGAAACCCATGAAAAACCATCAGATCTATTTTTGTGATCTACCGGTAGGAATCCTCGAATCTTCCGCTGCAATTCTCTGTTTTTACTGTACGGGATCCCTAACAGTGGTATCAGAGCCGACTTAAACGGATCTGATGATGTTTTGCGTTTAAGATTATGTTGGTTAAAATTGGATTTTTATAAAATTTGATTTTATGAATTTAATATTCGATGTTAAATCTGAAATTTTGAAAATATTTATCGCCTTGAAATCGTCGCATGATTACATGTTTTTCGTCGTTGGCAATAGTAAATGGGGGTGGCACCACCATGTGTTTTTGAAGCACACGTGAGCACCACCCCATTCGTGTAATCAAAGAAAAACAAAAAAAAAATGGAAAGCCCAGCGCACTTCCATGTGGTTACGGGCGCTGGGCTAGGCCCAGTGTATTAATATATATATATATATATATTTATATATTTTATATTTAAATATATATATAAATTAATAAATATTAGGGTTTGACCCTAATAGACAAATTCGACCCGTGATTTGTCAAAACCCTTTTTCCCTAAAAATGTTTTTCTTAAAATTAAATTGGATTTAATTAAGTTAAATTAGATTTGACTTTAATATTAAATTGGATTTAATAATATCTTAAATTAAATTGGATTTTTATTTATGATTTGAGACGACTAAATAAATAGGATTTATTTAAGGTTGATTATATTTTTCCAAAATAAATAAGGAATAGGTTTGACTTATTTCCTAAATAATAAATTGGATTTATTTCCCATTAAAATTGAAATCAAAATTCATCTCTTCTAATTAAATTAGATTTAATCGGTTTTTGAATTTCTTTTCGATTTTAAACTTAAAACCAACATAAACTTAAATAGTTTACTTACATGCTTTGATGTATGTTGTGGTGGATGCTTCCATGGACTTAGGGTTTTACCGCTTTGGTATTATCTGGGTTGTATTGGGCAATTGCCCCCCAGTTTCTACTTTTAATTATGGTAGTATAATGTATAGGGCGCTTTCTGAGTTGTGTAAAATAGAGGTAGGACCTTTTCTAGCTTGGAGCCCGAAGATCTATTAGAAATTAGATTGATAATAGACCCCTATCCCCCTGATTGATCTATTGGCTTAGATCAATCTAGAATGTCCATGGAAATGCATGTTGTTAGAATAACTAGGTATTTCTATGCATGCATGATAATAATCCATATATGCACGTAACAAATTAATGTGCAAAGTGAGACCTTAATTTTTCAAAAATTCTCCCACTTTAAATACTAAGTAAGTAAGGGATATTGGATATCCTGGCTCTCCATCAAACTTGGAAAAGATGGGATGATGAGTTATGCATGGCATCATCCCGACTAATGGGGGTTATGCATTAATTCATAATCCATATCTCTTCAAGTGCATTTGATGCCATCGGTCAAAGCAAATCTTATCCCATGTCACCGTTACAGGTTACAAGATAAGATTCAACTGTTAGATCGATAGGAGTTGATGGGAAAGTACTTAGATGGATCACCACCAATATTTCGTTACAGGCTAAGGTTGAGTGATCCATGAGCCAAAGGCAGATTGAATCATCAGTAGGACTGGTTGACATGGCATGTCACTTCAAAAGTTCCAATGAGCCATACATCATTACAGATTGCAACTCATTGAAATTTTTGAAGAACTCAATCACTCACTATGAAATCTTTCCAAAGAGATTTCCGTTCATTGCAGTGGGAGTGCAATGGTTCGAAAAATGTAGTGGGAGCCAAGTCAAAAATTAAAGTCTTAATTTTGACTTGGGTACAACATAATTATCTAATTGAATCTTGGTTAATTTTCTGCAGTAATTTTATCTCGCTCAAAATGGTTAACCCACTCAAAGTTTTGCTTGAAAAGAACGTTTTGAACGGCCAGGATTTCTCTGATTGGAACAGAGGTCTGAGGATAGTCCTCAATGATGAAAATCTCGAGTACATGCTGGAACTAGATCGACCACCGAGGCCTGGGGTCAACGAGGATGATTCAGTCAAACTAGCATACTTAGATTGGGTCTTTGATGCTCGTAAAGTAAGAGATTATATGTTGAGCTCCATGTGTGGCGAGTTACAACGCACGCATGAAAACATGGATAGTCCCAAATCCATCATGCTGCACTTGGAGGAGCTGTTCGGGGAACACAGAAAGTCAATTAGATACTATGTATCCAAAGAGCTCTTCAACATAAAAATGAAAGAGAATGAGGATGTTAAAGATCATGTTTTGAAGATGATCTCCATGCTAGACAGGCTTAGGTCTCTGGGTTACTACATGGACCTTCACCTACAGGTGGACCTCATTCTCCAATCATTACCTAGATCCTTTTCGGATTTCGTCATCAATTTTGACATGGATGACATTGAAGGATCACTCTCGACACTTATGAGCAAGCTGATGACTGCACAACAACGAATGAAAGAGAGTTGGGGTGCATTCAAGTTTCCTGTTATTTCAAGTAATACTGAACTAGCTGGCAAAATCAGAGAACCCAAAATCCCAAAGACTCAGAAGTTTAAGAAAAATGGTCCAAAGAAGATAGACACATGTCTTCATTGCCATGAGATGGGGCACTGGAAACGTGACTGTCCCATGCTGAATGCAGAAATTACTTCAGGTATAGAACTTAATGTTTTAGAAACAAATTGTTCTGTTACCATATTTTCAACTTCCTGGATTCTAGACTCTGGGGCTAGTGCTCACATATGTGTTATGAATCAGGAGCTGGAAAGAAGTAAGAAGCTGGAGCATGGTGAAGTGATGATCAATGTTGGCAGTGGTCATAGTGTAGCAGCCTCACACATTGGCACCACTTCCCTTAGTTTTTCATCTGGACATTTATTATATTTAGACAATTGCCTTGTTTTGCCCAACGGGCTTAAGAATATTGTTTCAATTCCTGTTTTACTCAGGAAAGGTTATTTATTTTCCTTTTTGAACAATTCTTGTGACATTTATTTTAGAAATGAATGTGTTGGCAATGCGTCTTTAATAAATGGTTTATATTATATTAATGTCCAAAATTATTGTAATGTTAACGTTGTAACAAGAAAACGCAGAATATATGGAACAAACTTGAGACAACTGTGGCACTTAAGACTAGGTCATGTCGGGGACCAAAGACTACACGAGTTAGAAAAGGGAAGAGTCATAGACTCATTGGGATCAGATCCCTATCCCACTTGTGAGTCTTGTATCCAAGGCAAAATGACCAAGTCCCCCTTCATAGGGAATTTTGAAAGAGCTACAGAAGTCTTAGGTCTAGTTCATACTGATGTGTGCGGACCATTTGGAAATATGGCCCGCGGTGGTTTTCAGTACTTCATCACATTTACCGATGACCATTCTAGGTATGGTTACGTGTATTTAATGAAGTACAAGTCTGAATCATTGGAGAAATTCATTGAATTCAAGAGTTTAGTCGAAAACTAAACCGAGCATCATATAAAGACACTTCGGTCTGACTGCGGTGGCTAATATATGAGTGCAGAGTTTGACCAGTTCCTTTGAGAACATGGCATACTGTTACAACTTATTCCTCCAGCAACTCCACAATTGAATGGCGTAGCAAAACGAAGGAATTGAACACTGTTGGACATGGTTCGATCCATGCTCAGCTACACAGATTTGCCCATTTCACTGTGGGGACACGCGCTGCTTACAGCTACTCATATTTTGAATAGATGTCCCTCCAAATCTGTTCCTGGAACACCATATTAGATATGGCGTGGAAGGAAGCCTAATCTGAAACACATAAGAATATGGGGTTGCCCAACTTACGTGAAAAAGACCAAGGCGGAGAAACTGGAGACTAGGTCCTTGAAAGGACGATTCGTTGGATATCCCGAGGATTCTATGGGATACCTTTTCTACCTTCCCGATGATCAAAGGATCATTGTTGCCTTACAGGAAATCTTTCTCGAAGAAGAATTAATTCGAGAAGGAGGAGTTGGTAGAAGTATTGTTCTACAAGAACAAAATGAATCCCTTGTGGAAGACACTGTTCAAGAGACCCAACCCGACCCAGAAACGACACAACCATCAGTGCGCAGGTCTACTAGAGTATCTCAACCGCCTGCGAGATATGGTTCTCTGCTACAAGGAAAGCATAATTTATATGCAGTAGCAGAAGGAAACCATGGAGACGATCTCTCTAGTTATGACCAGGCAATGATGGATATGGATTCTAAGAAATGGCATGAAGCTATGAAAGTGGAAATGGATTCGATGTATTCGAACCAAGTCTGGAATCTAGTAGATCTTCCCAAAGGTATTGTACCTATTGGATGCAAATGGATCTATAAGAGAAAGATAGGTCCGGATGGTAAGGTGGATACCTATAAGGCCAGACTAGTGGCGAAAAGGTATAGTCAGACGGAGGGCATTGACTATGAGGAAACCTTTTCACCAGTAGCTAGGATCAAATCCATTAGAATATGGCATACCTGGATTATGAAATATGGCAGATGGATGTGAAAACCGCCTTCCTAAATAGATTCCTCGAGGAGGATATCTATATGGAGCAGCCCAAAGGTTTCATATCCAATACCGATTCTCATAAGGTCTGCAAGTTAAATAGGTCCATTTATGGACTGAAGCAGGCCTCTCGCAGTTGGAACCTTCGTTTTGATGAAGAAGTACGAAACAACGGCTTTATCAAAAATGAGGATGAACCATCTATAAAAAGGTCAGTGGGAGCAAGATATCATTCCTGGTACTATACGTGGACGCCATTCTACTTATAGGGAATGATACAAGTTTGCTAACTTCGGTTAAGACATGGCTTTCAAGCACATTCTCTATGAAAGACTTTAGAGAAGCCACCTATATCCTAGGAATTCGAATCTATAGGGATAGATCAAATAAGACATTAGGTCTCTCCCAAGCCCTCTACTTAGAAAAGGTCCTAAAGCGGTTTGGGATGGAAAATTCTAAAAGAGGTCTTTTGCCCATGAGACATGGAATTCATCTCTCCAAAAAGATGAGTCCTCAAAGTGAGGAAGATCGAAGAGAAATGAGTACCATCCCCTATGCCTCGGCAGTGGGAAGTCTTATGTACGCGATGTTATGCACGAGACCAGATTTTGCATACGTTGTGAGCGTGGTAAGTAGGTTTCAAGCTAACCTAGGTAAAGAACATTGGATGGCCATGAAATCAATCTTAAAGTACTTGAGAAGAACTAAAGATATGATCCTCACATATGGCAATGGAGAAATGAAAGTGGATGGTTATACTGATTCAGATTTCCAATCTGATATCGATGACCGAAAATCCACTTTAAACGGTGGAGCAGTGTCTTGGAAAAGTTTCAAGCAAAGCACAAGTGCCGATTCGACCACCGAAGCTGAATATGTGGCAGCCTCGGAGGCGGTCAAGGAGGCTGTTTGGATAAAGAAGTTCATTATTGAACTTCAAGTTGTTCCTAGCATGGAGCTTCTGTTGCCACTATGGTGTGACAACAACGGAGCCATCGCGCAAGCAAAGGAACCAAGGTCTCACAACAAATCCAAACACATAGAGAGGAGATATCACATAATTCAAGAAATCGTTGGAAGAGGCGACATCGCCGTCCAGAAAATAGCCTCAGCTGATAACGTAGCTGACCCACTCACTAAGCCATTAGCGCAGGCGGTGCTAGAGCAACATCTTGAGAAGATGGGTATAAGATACCAAAGCGATTGGCATTAAGTGCAAGTGGGAGATTGTTAGGTATATGCCCTAGATGCCAATGATGACAAATAGTTAGATTAGGGTATCTTATTATGTTATACAATCTATTGAGAAGAAATTAATAAAGGCATTTATATTTTTACATATGAATCTTTATGGCATTTAAATAAGTATTGAACATATAGTCCATGTGAATAAAGGTTTGACTCTTTACCCTTTATGGAATAAAGACGTGGCATGGGAAGAGTCTTACACCTTATCACTTAAAAGGGTTCGCAAGTCAAAGAATCTTGATTGGGCATTAAGATTCGACTTGTATGACACATGCTCTGTCGATGAGTGCCAATCGAACACTATAGGGATAGTGGGAGCAAGTATCATAGATATGTCAATGGAATTGACATATTCGAAAATGGCTCGTAGTAATCCGATCACATGGATATTTACTCAGTGACTGTCAATGATTGGATTACTGATCATAATAGTATGCGTGAGCCTTAGACCTAAGGGTTCATGATCAATGTGCTTGTATTATTAGATCTGTTACCAGAGTAGTTAGGCCCATATCACCTGTGGGTGGGGTCGACCTTGAAGTGCGATATCAATGAGACAAGTAGCAGTTGATCAGTGGTCGCCAAGATGGGATTCACTGTCTCGATAGTAAACGAGAAAGTATCCTGTGCGATTATAGGCTAATGAAATTATAAGTCTTTGGCCAAAACATAAACAACTAACTCATGTGGGACATTGAGGGTAGTTTAGTAATTTCATTATGCTATAATCTAATGCACAGTATCAAGTTTAGTGAGTTTAACATTTTCCATGACTCTCACTTGATCGGGATGCGTCAGTGAAAGGCTTATAGTCATACGGTATTTATGATCAAGAGGTTCGTAAAATGATTCGTTCATTTCGTACTCAATTGGGTTACGATGTGAGTCCACGGGTCTGGCTAGGTTACACTCACATCCTTAGGTAATTCCTCCCTTTTCCAATTGAGACGAACCTAAAGAGTCGCGCTATAAGAAATGAACAGGATGTATCTTTTGTGTAAATCTTTTAGAAAGAATTAAATGGACTGGTTGATTTAATTAGATTAAATCAATTAATTAAATTGTTAATTTAATTAGATTAAATTAAATTATTTAATTAGTATATTAATTAATTGGAATTAATTAATAGTATATATTATATTTAAATTAGATTAAAATTAAATATATACAGGTGGGCTAGAAATTAGACAAGCCAATTAAAAGCCCACCCAGTCCATGGAAGCCCTAAGAGGGGCGGCCACTCTAGGTTTTGGAGTAGCCTCCAACTTGTTCCACAAGCTAGTTGAGTTTAAAAAGACTCCTACATGGAACAAACCTTAAGTGAGAAGTAACAAGCTAATTACACAACACAAAAGAAAAGAACTCTCTCCCATCTCTCCTCTCTAGCCGTCCACTCTAGCAAGAAAATGAGGAGTTTCGGGATCTTTGGAAGGCTTGTTTCGCGTGAAGCTTTAGAGACAGGAGCCCTTAGAGGATTGTTGTTCTACAGAATCAATAAACAAATCAAAAGGGTATGTTTATTCGTTCAAAATTTCGCGAAACCAATGAAAAATCATCAGATTTATTTTTGTGATCTACCGGTAGGAATCCTCTAATCTTCCGCTGCAATTCTCTGTTTGTGCTATACGGGATTCCTAACAGTTTGATCTTTCCAAAAACAAACAAAACCTGTGTGACAAAACCCGTAACGTTTCATCTGAGTGAGAAAGTTGTTGAAACCCCTTACAGGCAGTATTTCTGAGTGAGAAAAGCTTGTAGAAGAAGATCTTCATTGGTGCTGAAATCTTTGTGATCAAGGATCCTGAGATCATTTTTCATCTTTTTACTATCTTGTAGAAGATTCCATGTGATTCTTTGATAATCAAATTAGTAAATTCCCTCCAAGTGAAAAGGGAGAAGAAGGACGTAGTTGGGATTATATCACCCAGTGAACCTTACAACTTCTTGTGTTATTTACTATTATTATTGTCTTGCTTTATATTCTCTTATTTATTCTGAAAAAGACAAGCTAAACTGCTAAGTGACTATTTAACCAAAACGAACGCTAAAACTTTAAAATCATTTCCGCTGTGCTAACCCTGATTAAGCGATCTAAGCTTTACCTTACTTTGGTAAATTGCTAAAATCACTAAGTCTAAGTTATCTTTTCTATAGTGCCTGACCTAAGCGATCAGCTTCCTAAGTGTTCAAATCTTTAAAAGTGATACGAATTTTTGAAGTCGAAAAAGACTTCAGGGTCTATTCAACCCCCCTCTCCCCCGCTTCTAGACCCTTTCGTATGCCACTTGGGACCAACACAATTCAAACATTGATTCAGAGAGGCTCTTAACCATGTTTCTCAAGCTTTCCAACTGCATATCTTTAGAAGGCTTTGGATCCGTAAAGTACTCTCTTTGTGAGACCCCAAAGCCAACACCCCTAACGCAACCCGGATGCTCCTTCTTTTTAAGAGCTTTAGCCAATAGATCATCTCGACTCCTCTCGTTTCCACTATGTTTAGTACTCTCTTGTGAAATGCTCTCCTCTAATAATACATTTAAAAAATAAAAAAAATTAGTGAACTTTGTTTTTCAATAGTATTTCAAAACAAACATACAACACATTATAGAGCTAAAATTGCAAATAACTCACCATTTCATTCACTACTCTTCTAACATTGGCGTTATCAATTTCATTTGTTTTATCAGAATGCGCAATTCTCCACACAAGTGCTCGTGTCACCTCTATGCAATTAGATCCCGCATGCCTTCTTCTATTCATCTATATTTTGATTAAATATATATATATATATATATTAACAAGGAATTTTTATTAAAAAAATTGTAAGGATTCACTGTTAAATGAACTACGTACCTCAATTTGCTCGACAAGAGCATGTCCAAGACGTGATCTCCTATAAGGATATTCAGGTTCTTTTGCTCTTTCCTAATTTTCCTTACTTAGTTGCTGTTTATTAGATAATCAAAGCATTAGTTAAATGTAAACACAATAACCAACAAATGAAACCGTAAACTAAAATGACTACCTGAAACTCTTCACTTAGGCGAAGATCTACAAATGCCGTTCAATATGCTCGAGGTATCTCATATTGTGAGAGTGGGTTGTAATTAATGTTCCCGTCATCATCCTACACCCACACTCTACTCAAGTAGCTCCTGAAGTTACGTGCTAGCTTCCCAGCTTCTGCTAGTAATTGCTGTTTTCTATTTTCTTCAATATCAAATGTCAACTACAAAAAACAAACAACAAAGTATATATGAAATTATAATTTAGAGAAAATTAAATCAACAAAAACTACATTAACAATTAGAAATATGATAATATCTAAATTACCTTTGTTTCATCCCAAATGTTTCTTTTTGTTGGTGACGGGACTTTTCGGCAATCACTGATGATAATCGGCACCTTCTGCTGAGCCAAGACTCCTATATAACCAACAAATGTTGTTTGGGTCAACTGCTCGGCCTCTGTCATTCCATTCGACAGGTAGCCATATGCCTTTACTTCTAGCATTGACAACTTTTTTCATAGCCGTGATACCTCTCCGTATCTCCTTTTTAGCAAGTCTATCTGATCCACGTACATCATCCTTTAGAAAACTACCAATAGGATCTAAATTCATCGACCTACAAAAGCCTAAATACAGAAGTTAGATTCATATAAATTGGACAGATTCATTTGGCAATAATAATTTTAAAATAGAAGTAATAAATAAAGAAGATACATTCATTCCCATTATTCTAGAAAATATTTGGCTGAGTAACGGCGTAAACATTTGTACCAAGTTCTCGACTTAATCTTCCCCCAAACTTGCAACCACAGCAAACCCAACAAACCCAGCAATTACAAATATTGATCACCAGTTGGATCACATAAATTACATAAAACAACAAATAAAGCATCATATTTTCAATAACTAAGTATAAATATAGATCACCAGTTGGATCGATGTACCCTACACCACAAAATAACCACAATTTTATCTCAAATTGAATGTAATTAACCCCCAACTAACTCAAATTAACCCTAAATTCAGTCAAGTCCCTATTTCCCTTAAATTTTCCACATAAATATGCAAATCTCAAGAATATACACAAATATACATACACCCACACATACACAAATATATATACATACACCCAAACATACACAAATATACATACACAAATATTTATCTATCACAAACTTTATATGTATGTGAATATATATATATATATATATATATATATATATCTAAATAAGTTACCCCAAATTCGCACAAACTAAATGGAGTTGGCGGCGGCGGCGCTACATATATATATATAGAGAGTTATATATATATACATAAACAAAGAGAGAGAGGGAGAGAGAGAGACTGAGTGGTGATAGTGGCGGCAGCGATGCCTAGTGGTGGTGGTGGTGGTATGATTGAGAGTGAGAGAGAGTAGAGAGAGAGACTGAGCAGAGAAAGAGAGAAAGAGAGAGAGAGAGAGAGAGGTGGTGCTGGCGGCGGCGGTGGTGGTGGTGGTGGAGAGTGAGAGAGTAGAGATAGAGAGTCGAAGAGTTTAAGTGTATGAAATGGAGAAGGGGTGGGACGCCGACCCTAGGTGTTAAAGGCCGAACCGGCTTATTAAAGCAGTTCGGTCTTGAACCGCTGTAATAGGTCATTTTTTTTTATTTTCTTATACAGCGGTTTGATTGAATCGTTGTACCGAACTGGCCTATTACAGCGGTTCGGTAAGAATCGTTATAATAGGCCCTTTTTTATTTTTATTTTTATTTTTTTAGTTGACCTCTTACAGCGATTTATTTTCGAATCGCTGTAATAGGTGCGCTGTAATAGTGTATTTTTGTAGTAGTGAATCTTAATCTTCTACCATCCCATGATACTATACACGCACTCCCATGTCAGAGATAAGATTGTACAAGTGTTCTAAGTCTTTATTTGTCCATTAAAGACTTCATTTTACTTGCGAACTTGTTTTGGTCATCAAGATTGATCTCTCTAGTGCCAATCTTCCTATCCCATAGGAAGTAGAGGGATCACACTGAAAACAAAGACAAAACGTTTTATACTATGTATAGATGCAGATAAGATTTAAGTGACAACTAAATAATGCCTTTATTAATAATATCCAAATAAGTTAATCACAAGATAGATGCCCTATCATTCTATCCTCTATGGCATCCGAGGGCATAATCCTAACAATCTCCCACTTTCACTCAATGCCACTCATTGTTGTATCTTATACCCATCCCTTCCAGGTGTCGGTCCAGAACAGCCTGAGGTAGTGGTTTGGTGAACAAGTCAGCTATATTTTCAGCTGAGGCTATTTTCTGGACTGCTATCTCTCCTCTGCCAACGATCTTTCTAATGATATGAAATCTTCTCTCAATGTGTTTAGACTTGTTATGAGACCTTGGTTCCTTAGCTTGCGCTATTGCTCTATCTTTATCACAATAAAGTGGCAGCGAGAGCTATGAACTAGGAATCACTTCAAGTTCTCCAAGGAACTTTCTCATCCAAACAGCTTTTTTGGCTGCCTCTGAGCCTGCTACATATTTAGCTTCAGTGGTGGAATCCACAGTTGTCACTTGCTTGGAACTTTTCCAAGACACCGCCCCACCATTAAGCATGAAAACAAACCCTGAAGTGGATTTACGGTCATCGACATCAAACTGGAAATCCGAGTCAGTGTAACTTTAATCCGAGTCAGTCTCCACCTCCATAGATGAGAATCACATCCATAGTTCTTTTAAGATACTTTAAGATATTTTTCACAGCTATCCAATGTTTCTTTCCCGGGTTTTCCTGAAATCGACTCACCACGCTCACAACATAAGCAATGTCGAATCTTGTATGCAGCATTGCATACATTAGGCTACCCACTGCAGAGGCATATGGTACTTTACTCATCTACTCCCTATCTTCCTCACTTTGAGGACACATAGATTTGGACAAGTGTACTCCATGTCTCGTGGGAAGGAACTCTTTCTTAGAATTATCCATCCTAAACCTCTTTAGGACCTTTTCTAAGAAAAGGGCCTGGGAGAGACCTATCATTCTATTTGTTCTATCTCCATAGATCCGAATACCTAGAATGTAAGTTGCTTCTCCCAAGTCTTTCATGGAAAACGTACTCGAAAGCCATTTCTTGTTGTGGTGAGCATTCCTACGTCATTTCCTATAAGTAGAATGTCATCCACATAGTACTACGAACAAGATTTTGCTCCCACTAGTCTTCTTGTAAACACAGGGTTCATCTTCGTTCTTGATGAAGCCATATCCCTTTACTACTTCATCAAAATGGAGATTCCAGCTTCTAGATGCTTGCTTGAGACCATATACGAACCTCTCAAATTTACATACTTTATGGATACTGGTATCGGATTCAAAACCCTTTGGCTGTTCCATATAGATGTTCTCCTTGAGTAATCCATTCAGGAAAGCCATTTTGACATCCATCTGCCATATCTCATAGTCTAAGTATGCAGTTATGGATAACAGTATTCAGGTGGACTTTATCATGGCCACTGGCGAAAAGGTTTCTTGATAGTCAATTCTTTCTTTTTGACTATAACCTTTCGCTACGAGCCTAACTTTAAAGGTGTCAACCTTGCCATCGCTACCTATCTTTGTTTTGTAGATCCACTTATATCCTATAAGTTTGATACCTTCAGGACGATCTACCAAAGTCCTGACTTGGTTCGATTCCATAGAGTCCATCTCTGTTTCCATCGCTTCTCACTATCTTGAAGCGTCGACATCCACCATCGCTTGATCATAGGTATAAGGATCATCTTCATGATCCTCTTGTACTACAGTGTGAAGCTCTAGCTCCCCCTGCAGTAGTTACCCATACCTCTCAAGTTCATGCGGTATTCTACCAGATCTACGTGGTGGTTGTGCTACTATTAGGTTAGGCCTTGGTTCTTGGACAGCTGTCTCAGAGGGAGTTTCTGTTTGTTTTTCTAGAATAATTTTCCTACCTTTGCCCCCTTCCACGATGAACTCATCTTCAAGGAAGTGAGCTTGTAGGGCCACGATGATTCTCTGATCATCATGCATGTAAAACAAGAATCCCATAGAATCTTCAGGATAAGCAATTTAACGTCCCATGAGGGATTTTGTCTACAATTTCTCCACTTTATTCTTCTTGACATAAGTGGGACATCCCCAAATCTTAATGTGATTAAGACTCAGTTTCCTATTATTCCACATCTCATCTGGAGTCTTAGGAACGGATTTGGAGGGATATCTGTTCAATATATGAGCAACAGTAAGGAGTGCATGTCCCCACAACAAAATAGGTAAATCAGTGTAACTAAGCATGGAACGAACCATATCCAATAGAGTTCGGTTCCTTTGCTCGGCTACTCCATTTGATTGAGGGGTTACTGGAGGTGTTAGTTGTAACATTATTCCTTTTTCTCTAAGGAATTCATCAAACTCGGCACCCATATATTCTCCTCCACGATATAATTTGCCCAGTTTGATTTTTTACTAAGGCTTTGAACTCTTTAAACCTTTCAAAGGATTCAGAATTTTGCTTCATCAGATACACTAGACCATATCTTGAATGATCGTCTGTGAAAGTGATGAAGTAGTAGAAAACCCTACGAGCCATTTCTCCAAATGGTCCGCAAACATCAATGTGCCACTAATCCTAAGACTTGAGTTGCTCTTTCAAAAGTCCCGGTGAAGGGTGATCTAGCCATCTTGCCTAAGAGACATGATTCACATGTTGGATAGGGATCCAATCCTAGTGAGCTTAAAAGCCCATCTTTTTCCATTTTGTGAATCTTGTGCTCTCTGGCATAGACTAGTCTTAGATGCCACTTAAGTCTTAAATTAACTCCTTGCCCACCACGTTTCTTAGTTACAACATTTACATCAGATGAATCACAGACATTTAAATAATACAAACCATTAACTAAAGAAGCATTGCCAACTAATTTATTTCCATAATAAATGTAGCAATTTAACTTAGAAAAACGGAATGTATACCCAATCTTAACTAAGATGAGAATAGATACAATGTCTTAAGCCCCTTGGGCAAAACTAAAACATCATCTAAAAATAGTAAATGTCTAGAATTCAAATATAAAGAAGTGCATCCTATTCTAGTAGCTGCGACGCTTTCCCCGCTGCCTACTTTGATCATCACTTCTTCATGGCCAAGTTTTCTACTTCTCTGCAAATCCTGTTCCAAACAACACACATGGGCACTAGTCCCTGAGTCTAGAATCCATGATGTAGAAAAAACGGTCATAGAATAATTAGTTTCAAAAACAAAAAGTTCCATACCTTTTGTGCCTTTGCCTAATTTGGGGCAGTTCCTCTTGCAGTCGCCAAGCTCGCTGCATTCGAGACATCTGTCCGTTTTCTTAGGTCCTTTGCTGTTATAAAACCCTTGAGCCTTTCCCTTACCCTTTTGGACACCCCTTTCAGTTCCAAGCTTGCCGCTACTTCTTGTTGTTGTTCTTCTTAGACTTAGACCTTTTAGGTCCAGAAGAAATGACCAAGGCAGTTTCCTTTCCCTTTTGTTTCATTTGAGATTGTGCAGTAACCAACTTGTTCATTAGCCCAGCTAAATTGCACTCTATCTCGTTGCAGTTAAATGAAACAACAAATTAGGAGAAGGAATCAGGAAGGGTTTGCAAGATTAAGTCAGTTTTAAGGGTGGCGTTCATGGTGAAGTCGAGAGCTTCTAATTTTTCAATCCTCAAAATCATTTTGAGGACATCATCACCAACCTTCTCACTTTTTTTCATCTTGGTTCCAAAGAGCTCTTTCGACATCACATATCGTGCAATTCGACTATGTTCACCATAGAGCTCTACCAGGTGAGCCAGGACAGCTCTTGTAGTGGGCATCTTATCATGTGACCTTTGAAGTTCATTGGTTATAGAACCCGACATGTATCTTTGACCCATTTTTCATGGGCTTGGACCTCTTCCTCATTGGCACGTGTTCTGGCTGAAGCCGTCGTGATATCAGCCTCCAAGACATATCTCAGAGTTTCCATATTGAGGATAATCGTCAAATTTCTATGTCAGACCACATAATTGGGTCCAGTAAGAGTATTCTTTTCGAGTAGTATTGAAAGTGTGTTTGTCATTTTGAGAGAGATTAAAGAGAAAAATAACTGCAGAAATAAACCCGATTAAATTAGATTACTTGTATTTGACTTAACCAATTAAGGACTTAAAATTGATCTTGGCTCCGACTATATTTTTCGAATCCCACACTCCCATGTAAAAATCGAGAATCATCATTGACATCGATTCCACAGCAGGTATTGAGGTCCTCAATTAATTACATGAGTTGCAACTTAACCGATTTCTGGCCCATTAATTAATTGAAGTGATGTCTAACATCAATTTATCCAATAAATATTTCAATACCTTTCCCCATAGTTCACCAATCCGCAACCGAACAGGTTTCTAAGCTTGAGAACTATCCGAGTTCATTCCCACTAACTCCTATAATCTAGCATTTGAATTTCACCTTGCAACCGAACAAGTTTCTGGGGTGAAATATGCTTCGATTAAGGCATTCCATGCACTTAATAAAATTTCAAATTATTTCTAAATGCATAACCCTCATAACTGAGAAGCATTACACATCTATAGTAATTTTAACTTTAGAAAGCTTAGTGGAGGGCGAGGATGTCACACATCCTTTTCTAACTCGGTATTATTTACTTGGGAGAATTTAAATTGTCAAAATTTTGATCTCACTTTGCACATTAATCAATTTATATAGCGCATCTATCACATATTGAACATGCATAATTTATACGACTAATAAATATGCCAATCAATATCATCATGGAAATAAATTCATATACACTTGATCATGGACTTTTCTAGAGGGCCTGAGTCAATAGGCAATCACATATAATGGTAAAGCAGAAAACTAAACTTTAAGGGCTTAAATAATTCTAAATTAATTTACTACAACAACCCATGCAAAGATAAGTAAATCGAACATAACCTAAGTCCATGATTAGTGTCTATATCACACAAGACATGCTCGCAACATTTAATACATGATCACAATATTAAAACACTTATGTTGATATCAAAATTTTTTTAGTCCAACTAAAAAGTCCTTTAATAAATTCCCGACTTTAATATATTAATTATTTCAATTAAAATCATTCTAGTCCTACTAGATGACTTAGATATACAAAATTCAAAATTAAGTATATCTACCTTTAATTAAAATAATATTAGTCCAACTAAATAAATACATAAAATATGAAATTCTATTTTATTATGATTTAAAGCAACCATTAAATAGAAACACTTTTATTTGATTAAAGAATTAATTACTAATCATCCAAGAAAAATATCTTATATTCTTAATTCAAATATCTAAGTATTTTCCAAGTCGAGGAAAAAATTAATAACATTTAATCCATAAATTAATTATTAATCTCAAACAAAAATAATTAATTATTCTAATTAAATATTTAATTCCAATTAATCTTATTGGGATCGATTTCATCAAACCCAAGTTACCATCCTTTTGGTCTATTTGGATTTAATTCAATTGGGCTCAAATTAATTAATTCGGAAAAACATGCACACTTTATTAATTTCTACTGGGCTATTTTTAATTAAAGTCCAAATCACCCATCCAATGGACCCATTTGGAATTAATTAAATTAAGCCCAAACTAATTAATAAGTCGAGATTGATTAAATTTCTTGTTGGGCTTAATTAAATTATATCGGGTCATCATCTTTTTGACCCACACGAAATTAAATTTACCCAAACCCAAATTTCAATTTCGACCCAACACAAAGCCCATTTACCAGCTCGGATCCGAGACCCAAACCAGCGAATCGGGTGTCGAAACACAACCCATAGGGCTGAGCACACGACCCGACGGGCCGTGTGCATGTGGCCAGGCCACACGGCCTAGCTGTGTGCTATGCTAGGGCAGATTCTCGGAGCTCTTTGAGCCTTGTTTTTCCTCGTTTCTAATTTTTTACATACATTCCAATTATACCCAGATATACAATAAATATAAAAAATCAAAATCCATGCTTGAGACCATAAAAATGCAGATTTAATTAACACATAATCGCTTGCTTCAAAAACACATATTATGCATATCATAAATCACATAAACTCAATTAAATATGCGAATCAGAGATTGGCTCTGATACCACTGTTGGGTTTTCACGAAAAATAACATAAACGCAGCGGAAGGATTTCAAAATTTTATTTTAAAACCCAAAAGGTGAATTCAATGATCACATATTCAAATTGCACGATAAACTTAACAAATAAAACTTACTCGTTAAAATGAAGTCGTTGGAGAATCTTTCTTCTTCCTCCAATTCGAAACATTTAAGCTTTCAAGTCTTCAATTCTTTGTTTTGATCTTCAAAACTTGAACTCGATCCGAACAAAGAAAGTATGTCATCTTTAAATTGTCATGCACGGATCAACAAACGAAAAATTCCCACTTCTTCTCTAAAGGAGGCGATGGCTAGTGTTATTAGAGAGGGGAGGAATATTTGCTTTTATTTCTTGCTAGGAGAGTTATGAATGTTCTCTTACTTGTTTTAAATCAAAGAGTCCTTATATACCTCATGACTTATTGAAGAAGTCAAAACAAAAGAGCCCTAAATTAGGGCATCACTTGGACGCCACTTTGAGGCTGAATTGGCATCATCTTGGACGCTTATTTAGCCCCCGGGATTTGTTTTGTTTTTAATTAATTTTTTATTTAATTAATAATTTATTATATCCAATAAATAAATAAATAAATTAAATAACCTGATTAATTAGATAAATTAATTCATTAATATATTTCCCTAGGAAATTAATTAATAATTAATCTTATCCTTATAATTAATTATTTCATCTAATGAATATTTAATTATTTAATTTATCCAATAAATTAAAACTCCTAGAAGAAAAATAGAAATTCCTTTTCATTTTTCTTTATCAATCCTTTAGCGCGACTCTTTAGGTTCGTTTCGTTTGGCAATGACAGAAAACAAAAGGAAGTGGGTAACACCTAGCCAGTCACGTGGCCCACTTCTTAACCCAAACAAAAACGAATGAATAGGATCATTCCACAACCTTCCAATCGTAAATACCGTATAAGTAAAAACCCTTTGTTTGTGTATGTCAGTCAAGTAAGAGTCATGGCTATGTCAAACTCACTGGACTTGACCATATGTATTAATTATAATAATACGAGATCATTGAGATCAATTTAGTGCCTAGCACAATCGTCTCTTTATGCTTTATCCAAAGACTTTGATCTCCATTTATCTATAATCACATAGGGTACTTTCTCACTCACTTATGAGAGAACAAATCACATCTAGATATCAGCTGAGACTACCATTTGTCCATCAAGCCACATTTCGAGGTCGACCCCACCAACGGGTGAATTGGGTCTAACTACTCTAATGAAATACTTGAAGTCACAAACGCATCTTTAGCATGATGTTTCCGGTCAAAGGTTCACTTACACCTATTACGTATAATCAGTTCTGTCATTGACAATCACAGAGTAAAAACCCATGTGACAGAACTGATGCGAGTCGTGTTCGAGCATATCAGTTCCACCGATGTGCCTACAATCTTAATCTCCTACCATCCCATGATACTAGACAGGCACTCCCATGTCAGAGATAAGATTGTACAAGTGTTCTATGTCTTTATTTGTCCATTAAAGACTTCATTTAACTTGCGAACTTGTTTTAGTAATCAAGATCGATCTCTCTAATGCCAATCTTCCTATCTCATAGGAAGTAGAGGGATCACACTAAAAACACGGACAAAACGTTTTACACTAATTATACACTACTACTAAAAGAGCCTACTACAGCGCCCCAATTACAGCGATTTTTCGAAAAACCGCTGAACGGAGGGGGCTATTACAGCGGTTCGTGAAAGAACCGCTGTAATAGATAAAACGCGACACCTATTACAGCGGTTCTTTCACAAACCGCTATAGTAGGCGCCAGGCCTACAGCGGTTCTGTAGAGAACCGCTGTAATAGGCCTTTTACAGCGATTCTCTACTGAACCGCTGTAAAAGGCGGCAAAAAAAATAAATGAAAAATACCTATTACAGCGGTTCTTATGTGAACCACTGTAATAGGTGTACCCTATTACAGCGGTTCTTATAAGAACTGCTGTAATAGGCCAAAATGAAAAAAATTTGAAACACTTTTATCTTCCCGCTTCTCTCTCTCACTCTCAAAATTTGAAACCCATTTCAGATTTTCTCTCTCTCTACTCTCGGTCTCTCTCTCTCTCGATAACCCCCCAAAAGCTCGGCACCACCGCCGCTGCCGCCACCACCACCACCACTTACCGGCGCCGCTGCCACCACCACCACGATTGTAAGCTTCTTCTCTTTCTCTCTCTCTCTCTCTCTATATATATATGTATATGTATATTTGTATATGTGTATATGTGTGGGTGTATGTATATTTGTGTATGTGTGGATGTATTTATTTTGTGTATATGTGTATATTTGTGTATGTGCGGGTGTGTGTATATTTGTGTATGTGCGGGTGTATGTATATTTGTGTATATGTGGATGGGTGTGTGTATATTTGTGTATATGTTGATGGGTGTATGTATATTTGTGTATATGTGGATGTGTGTAGGTATATTTGTGTATATGTTGATGGGTGTATGTATATTTGTTTATGTGTGGATGGGTGTATGTATATTTGTGTATGTGTGGATGGGTATATGTATATTTGTGTATGTGTGGATGGGTGTATGTATATTTGTGTATGTGTGGATGGGTGTACGTATATTTGTGTATGTGTGGATGGGTGTACGTATATTTGTGTATGTGTGGATGGGTGTATGTATATTTGTGTATGTGTGGATGGGTGTACGTATATTTGTGTATGTGTGGATGGGTGTATGTATATTTGTGTATATGTGGATGGGTGTATGTATATTTGTGTATATGTGAATGTGTATGTATATTTGTGTATGTGTGGATGGGTCTATGTATATTTGTGTATGGGTGTATGTATACTTGTGTATGTATATTTGTGTACTTACGAAAATATTTCTCGGTTGAAATGTTGTGGTATCGGAAGACATGAAATTTGCACGGTCATAGCGAAACTGTATTCTAAACAAAACGCATGACTATGTCATGCGATCTCGGGATTTTAGCCACCTCAGATCGTTTAAGGCCTCAAATTTGCGTTGTTTTACGAAAATAGGGTATTTTTGTAATAAAACACAAATTTGAGGCCTTAAACGATCTCAGATGGCTAAAATCCCGAGAGCGCAAATCTTGCGTTTTGTTCAGAATACCGTTTCGCTATGACCGTGCGAATTTCGTGTCATTCCGACACGGTAACATTTCAACCGCGAAAAGAAATTTTTTTTTAAAAAAACACTACCTATTACAGCGGTTTTGGAAAAAACCGCTGTAATAGGTCCCGGAAAAAAAATTTAATATTTTTTTTTAACAGCGGTTATTTGTATAACCGCTGTAATTTTTTTTTTTTAACAGCGGTTATTTGTATAACCGCTGTAATAAGGTACACCTAATACAGCGGTTATAAAAAACAACCGAGTGAAAACCACTGTAATAGGCCATTTCTGTAGTAGTGTATAGATGCAGATAAGATTTAAGTGAAAACTAAATAATGCCTTTATTAATAATATCCAAATAAGTTAATCACAAGATAGATGCCCTATAATTCTATCCTCTATGGCATCTGAGAGCATAATCCTAACAAATACTTCAGTGACCCTTTCGAAATCTCGGTAAAGGAAGACCGAGTTTTCTTAGCCATTCGACAAGATTTACAAACAAGATAGGGATCAAAACCCATGGGCCAA
This sequence comes from Buddleja alternifolia, assembly GCA_019426215.1. Classification (NCBI taxonomy): domain Eukaryota; kingdom Viridiplantae; phylum Streptophyta; class Magnoliopsida; order Lamiales; family Scrophulariaceae; genus Buddleja; species Buddleja alternifolia. The sequence continues at coordinate 27,099,354 of CM033393.1, read as the reverse complement.
AAGGCCCACGATTTCCTTGTTCATGAATCTTGAATTTGCTGGCATGACTAAGTCTAAGGTGCTATATTAGTTTTTTGTTTGTTTCTTATATACTACGTTTTCTTGTCATAGTATTTACAACGCATTTATTATGGACATAAATCATGAACTAAAGATGCAGTGCCTACGTAGTTATTTCTAAAATAAATGTCACAAGAATTTTTCATCAAGGATAACGAGTATCCTTTCCTGACCGATACAGGAGTTGGAACAATATTTTTGAGCCCATTGAGGTATTGATCTAAAGCTATAAAATGTCCAAATAAAGTGATCAAAGCAGATCCAATATCCTCGATCCTCCAATTTTCTACTTAGTTCCAAATCTTGGTTCAAAACACATACGAGAGCACTATCTCTAGTATCTAGAATCTAAGAAGTAGAAAAATAGTCATAGAACAGCTAAGTTCTGTACCTTTTAGGCACCTTTAGCTTTTAGCTCAGGACAGTCACATTTTCCAATGCCCTTACTCTATGCAGTAGGGCAAGTGTCTGTCTATTTTGGGTGTTTGTCTCTGAACCTTTTGTATGGAAATTTATTCTTGATACACCCTTCCAATATGGACACGCCCAACTGTTTTCTCTTAATTGGAATAGTAAATGCACCCTTAGCTTTCAGCTCATTTATAAGCTTGTCCATAAGCTCAGTCAACGATCCTGCAATGTCAAATATATCAAAATTGACAAAGCAAGTGAGGGATCTGGGGGGTGACTGAAGGATGAGAATAACTTGAAAATGAAAGTTCATGCAGCAATCTAGAGAACTCGATTTCTCCTACATGGATATCATTTTAAGCATGTGCTCTCCCACATTTCACAATCCATCATTTATGTATTGATGAGTTCATTCAATACCAAATATCAAACAATCCTACTGGGCTTTCCAAGATGCTATTCTAAGAGTAACATGATTGATCTAGGACTATCACAGTTTTTCATGTGTGCTACCTATTTCATTGCACATTGAGCTCATCATTTATTCCCTGACTTTGTGGTTATCAGTGACCCAGTCTATGAAGGGAACACAGACCATGTCATCCTCATCAACTCTAGGGTATTAGTCATTCGAGGTCAGGTATGTATTCCAATGAATGGTCGTTGAGAACAATCCTCAATTTTCTGATCCAATCAGTGAATTATGGTTCAGTGAGGACATTTTTCTCAAGCAGTAACAATAACGAGTTATATTGAGAGAGATAATTAAAAACAAAAAATACCAATATTTACGATTAGATATGTTATTATGTACTTAAGTAAACAAGGACTTAATGTTTACTTGTCTCCCACTATTTTTCTCGAGACATTGCACTCCCACTGCAATAATCAAAAACCTAGTCGGATGGGTTTCGTAGTGAGTGATTGAGTTCCCAAAGGTCTTAACAAGTTGCAACCTTATTCGATATATCGCTTGTAAGATCTTTAAGGTGTTGTCTTACACCAATCGGTCTAACCAATGATTCAATTTGTTAGAGTAGATGCCTAGCGCGCCACATTTTGGGCGCAATTACTGTGTAACAAACTTTATGAGATAATAATTTATAATAAATAAAGTCAATTTATTATGGCATTCTTTGTTCTTTAAAAGTTATTATATGCTTGGAATGAATTCCCTTGAATCACACATGAGTATGGGACATCATCGGACATTGGGAATGATGATGATGGAATATGTATTTGAGGTCATGATTCTGATGATGATGGAATATGTCTTTAAGATCATGATTCTTAAAAGGTTCCAAGTCATTAAAGGATCTGTCAAGATGAGGGGTATTGACAAAGACCCAAACGACTTGCTTGTGCACAAATGCTCTTAAAGAACGTGCCTCGTTCCATAGGCATAATTGTGCATGAGGGTTTGCATGTGTGTTGGGTTCGGTACAACCCCAAAGATGTCGGCGCAACGGAAAACATGGATTTTAATAAAAATCCAGCATCCCAAAATTAGGGTTATGTTGACATGGTACCATCGGATTAAAAAACTGACTACAAAAATAAGTTTTGTCATGTTTACCTCTTGAAGATCTTAATCAGCGGCGTCTTTTTAAGCAACTCCCTGCTACATCTCTCCAATTGGATTTGCTCTAGCGCCCCAAGTGTTGCACCTCTAAGATGTATCCACACTTTAGATCGTACCCTCGATTATCTCCAATAGTGCCAGCCAAGAGAATATCGAATTTCGGCTTGTGAGATAAAGGTAGGAATTTATTTTGTGATCTTCGTACTCAACTCATGAGTTGGAAGAATTTAGAAGAAAGAAAAAGGAGAGAATTAAAGAGAAATGACTAGTGAGGAATTGAATCTCTTTTTTAATCTTTTCAAAAGATGGAATACACATATATATAGAGTTCACCAATGTGAACACACACACACACACACACACATGCCTTCTCTCTCATCCATGAGAGGCGTGTATTAAGTATTTTATATATGTATATATTTTTTCCTTTTCTCTTTTATTCTCTTCCATAATTAGTTAAGACACTTTTCCAAGTAATTAGATATTTCTATATATTTGAGATCATCTCCAATATACCATATCTATCCAATATCTTCAATAATATAATCATAAGATCTTTCTTTTTTAATTAGTAATTAAAAGATCCTACTAAATATATTATAAGATATACATATATATATATATATAAACTTGGTGAACAAGATAAAATCTTTCCACCAACTTCCACATACACACTCACACGTACACATGCACGTGTACTATATATATATATTTATTTATTTTTCTTTCATCAATTAATTAATTACTCTTTCCCAATTTAATATTTCGATATCAGATTATAAGACCATTAATTAATATCACACAATAAATTCCATTTACCAATTAATTAAATCCATTTAATTAATCTCTACATTAATTCATCCAGAATTAACTAGCCAATAAGTACTACAATAAGTTATGTGTGTGGCCCATTAGGTTCATTAACAAGCTAGCAATAAGTTCTCCCATAGCCTAGATTAATTATTTTCAATAATTAACTAGGCCTTGAATTAACTTCACCAAATTAACCCAAGGAACCTATTGGTCATGGATCGATATCTAGCAATGTCGCCACGACTTCCTAGATGTCAGCGATGAAAAGTAAACCTATCCGAGTTATGATCATCATGTGAGTGAAATCCCTTCAATAGTTTCCCGTCTATGGTCTAGGGTATGGCGATGGTCGAACCCTAATAACCTTAGAAACTATGACTGTGTTGTGACATCTAATGATCTAGTCTTCTGTGTCGGGACCAACATTTGCTCTTATAAGATAAATGCTTTGATCAAAGGCTTTTGTCAATCATTTAGATTCTCGCAACAACATAGAAAATGCGGGGTACTTGAACCTGGATGAATCCCTTGACGACTGTCACTTGTTCTGCTGTACTATCAGACTATACCCAACATATATGCCGTATAACTCTCCTAGAGTGCACATGCAAATCAAAGCATAGTGGATAGTACCCTTTCCAGTGACACCTCAGGTCTAAGGACCAATCTCACACTACAAAACCCAAGGACTCCATGTTCAACAACACCAACGAGGAATCCTTAGAAGGGCCGTTCAATTCCACACCTCTCCAAAGTATGAATATTCGTGCATGTATTGACTCGCTGGCCATTAATAATGGAACACGTCAACCTCTAACAAAGATTTATACACACGAACAAGTCTTGACGAGGCCAGTGATATCCCACATCTCACAGCCTCTATGACTTGGAACATATTTTAGGATTACGGTCTTTGAGAGCATTCCAAAGGTATCCCAACCGCTCCCCTAACCATATGTAATCCATGGGATCTTTATCTATACTAACATAAGTAAATGACAGTAGAGAAGCATACCATAAAAGGAACATTCAATATATTTAAAATAAGACTGTCATAGTGTTTTAAATTTAATGTGGCTGAGCCTAAACATTAGCTCTCCGGGCACATAACACTATTAGTCTCCCACTTGTTCTAGAGCCAATTGCCCTTGTACTTTAGTCCCATCATTTTCAATGTTTTTCAAATATATTTTAACTCAGAGCCTTGGTGAAGGGGTCTGCTACATTTTTCGCTGAGTCGACTCATTCTACTCGAACGTTCCCTCTATCCACTATCTCCCTGATGAGATGATATGGCCTAAGGATGTGTTTGGATCTATGGTGATACCTAGTCTCTTTTGATAGAGCTATGGCTCCATTATTATCACAGTACATAAGCACCAGATTAGTAATGGAGGGAAGTGCCTCCAACTTATTAACAAAGTTCTTCATCCAAACAGCTTCCTTCGCCACTTCAGCAACAGCTATATACTCAGCTTCCGTGGTGGATTCAGCCATCATTTTTTGCTTAGAGCTCTTCCAGCTAACAACTCCTCCATTGAGTATAAACACATATCCTGATATCGATTTAATATCATCTATGTCCGACTGAAAACTAGAGTCTGAATAGGATTCCAATTCCAATTTCCTCCACCATATACTAGAAAGAGATCTTGAGTACGCCTCAAGTACTTTAAGATCGCTTTCACGGAGGTCCAGGGGTCCACCCTTGGATTCAACTGAAAATGGATTGTTACGCTAAGTGCATAAGCCACATTCGGTCTAGTACACAGTATTGCATACATAATGCTACCTATTGCCGAGGTATAGGGAACGATTGACATTTTTTCTCTTTCCTTGGGCGTCTTAGGAGACATTGACTTGGAAAGAGAGATTCCATATCTCCCCGGAATCAATCCTTTATTGGAATCATCCATATTGAATCTTTTCAATATTCATTCTATGTACTTAGATTGGGAGAGTCTCAACAACCTATTTCCCTAGCTTGGTGTATTCTCATACTTCGAACATAGGATGCTTCTCCCATATCTTTCATTGAAAATTGGGTCGACAACCAACCCTTCGTTGATTACAACATTACTACATTATTTCCAATGAGAAGAATGTCATCAACGTAGAATACCAAAAGGCTTATGGCTCTCCCACTAACTTTCTTGTACACACATGGTTCATAACCATTCTTAATGTAGCCGTATTTCTTTACATCTTCATCAAATCTCAAATTCCAACTTCGGGAACATTACCTTAAGACATTTTATGGATCTTAGCAGCTTGCACACCTTGTGCTTGCTCCCACTAGATGTGAAACCCTGCACCTGTTCCATATATATCTCCTCGTCAATGTTTCCATTGAGGAAAGCCGTTTTCACATCAATCGGCTAAATCTTATAATCAAGGTAGGCAGATATAGCTAAAAGAATCCTAATGGACTTGCTCATCGTGAATGGTGAAAAGTTTCCTCATAGTCATTTCCTTGCCTTTGAGTATAACCTTTCACCACCAAACGAGCCTTGAAGGTGGTAACCTTTCCATCTACTCCTAACTTGTGTTTGTATACCCACTTGCAACAAATTGACTTAATGACCGATAATGGGTCTACCAAGCTCCAACCTTGCTGGAGTACATGGATCCTAATCAGATTCCATGGCTTAAGACCATTTTCTCGAGTCCTTGTCGGACATTACCTCCTCATAGGCCCTTGGAGCTTCACCCAACGGGAGGCCTTCCTTATTGCTTTGCAGAAAGAGACCATAATAACTCTCAAGTTGTCTTAAAACCCTTTTGGATCTCCTTGGAGGTAGAATTTGGTACTTACAGATTGTGGTTCATTTTGCCTTTCATCCATTGTAAACGGTGTTTATGTTTCTTGAGTTTCCTCAAGTTCTATCACTCTATATATATTCTCACTGAAGAGTTGCTTCTGCAGGAAAATAGCATTCCTTGAAACAATCACCTTTTGTTCCAAGGTGAGATAGAAGTAGTACCCATAGGACTCCTTAGGGTAACCCACAAACCTACATAAGATAGATCTCGAATCTTACTTATCTCCCACTAGCTGTTTGACATGAGCAACATACCCCCATATTCTAAGGTACTTATATGTGGGTGATTTACCGTGCCACATCTTATAAGGCACATCAGGAACACTCTTTGATAGCAACCTATTCAATAGGTAAGCCGCCGTCTCCAGGGCATAACACTAGAAGAACATAGGTAAATCTGTGGACATCAACATTGATCATACCATGTCCATCTGTTCGATTTCTTCGCTTAGACACACCATTTAATTGTGGCGTTCCATGTGGCGTCCATGGAGAGAGAATCCCGTTCTCTTTCAAATAATCCAAAAACTCACCAGAAAAGTATTCTCTTCATCGATCAGATCGAGAGGCTTAACACTTTTACCAGTTTGTTTCTCTACTTTAGTTATGAATTCTTTGAACTTATCAAAAGCCTCAGATTTATATCTCATAAGATATAAATAACCATACCTAGAATAATCGTCGGTAAAGGTTATGAAGTAAGAAAAGTTCCCTAATGCACTAACACTGAGTGGTCCACACACATCTGTGTGAACTAACTCAAGTAAATCCTTAACACGTTCCATTTGGCCTCCAAATGGCGACTTTGTCATTTTACCCGTTAGACAAGATTCACAAGTCGATAGTTCCTCTTCTTCATCAAGCTCGAGAAAACTTGACAACTTGCAAATCCTATATTTAGATGCATGACCAAGTCTAGCATGCTAGATTTGTGCATTAGGTGGATCATTAAATTTACGCTTCCCTTTGTTTATTTGTTGAATTGCAAGAGAATTGGTATGCGGGTAAATATAAAGGTTGTTATACATACATTCTCTTATGATCAATTTTGAACCCAAAAATAATGAACAAAAACCATCATTTATTTTAAAAGTAAAAACTTTCCTTGTCCAAAATAGAAATGGAAATTTAGGTTTTTAATCAATCCAGGAACATAATAAACATCCTTTAAAATAAACCTACTACTATCCTCAAGAACTAAAATGACCTTTCCAATAGCCTTTGTAGCGACAGACGCTCCATGACCCATTCTCAGGTCCATGTCCCTGTCATTTAGTTCTTTGCTTCTTGTCAACACCTCCAAGACATTGCAAAGATGGGTACCACAACTGATGTCAAATACCCAAGAAGCTTGGTTAGTTGACAAATTAACCTCAACAATAAACACACCTTTTTGTGGCATTTGAAGGTAGCCAGACAATCCTTGCTCAAGTGTTCCATCCCATGGTAATGAGGGCTATCACTCTTTGGTGTTCTGTTTCCAAATGTCTCCTCTATAGCTTTGATGATGTCCTTGCTGAGTTTGACATCTCCATATATCTCAATAATGTCATCTGACATCATATATAATATGAAATGTCGAACATAAGCTTCATCATCTATCTGCCTTGTCCAGTACTTTAAAGTACGTGTCCAAGTTGCAGCCTTAGGCCAAGATGGGACTTCCGCTTTGATTTTTATAACCAATTTTCTCAGCCTTGAGGTACACATTCAAAAATTTACGACAAAGAGTGTAATTCAAGCCACTAAACTTGTTGTATTCAAGAATCTTTAAACTTGCACTAACGATATCCATGATATTACTGGGTATATAATCGAAATAACGAAACAATTAGCATTAAGTTTTAACATATATTCACATGCAACTAAGGAATTTTAAATATACATGTGTGCTCCCACTATCTTTTCGAATTCCATCACCCCAAAAGACAGAAAATGGGAAACTTGACCATTTCTAATGAACTAAAGCTACCATGTATCCCTTACCTCATTCCACGACTCGTGAGACAATGGGCGGTAATAAACGACTGAGCTTAACGACTGATAGGAGTCATTTTGACGTATGTTTTGGGTGCCTTTTGTTAACAATTTAGGTTCATTTATAGCTTTTTTTCTGTCAATTGTGCGTTTAATTTGTGCGTTGAGTGATTTCAGGCGTTAAATGAAGGTGCACGAAACAAAGGGCAAAAGACAACGTATCAAACAAACTTAAGACAAGTTGTTCGCATACCGGCGCCCTGGCGCCAGTTTGGCCACTCCCAGGGGCAAGTTGAAGAGCAGAAAAGGTCAAGTTCGTAGTACGGCGCCTAGACGCCAACTTATCTTTGCCTAGGCGCCGATACCTCCACGCCCGAGTGCTACTTTCACCACGCCTGGACGCCCCCGACTCTCTCCCCAAGATAACTTTGCCACATAGGCGGCACCTAGGCGCCGCTGTAACCGTTTTTCAAAAGTATAAATTCCAAAATTCAGCACAATGAAGTGGTTGGAATTTTGGGTAATTGCTTGGATTTGGACCAACTTTTCACCAAATTTGAAGGGCGAGATAAGGAGCATAGCTAAGGATTGAAGCTTCAAATCGAGGACCCATCATCAATCAACTGTTTAGGGAGTTTTAATCGTTTTTCATTACATTTTGTGTCCATGATTATGTACATGAATACGTTTGATTCTCTTATATCATGAATTATGGGCTAATTTTGTATGACTAAGGCCATGTAAGGATTGATTTGTGACTTATTCTTATAGTAGATAATTGTTGAATCAATTCTTGTGTGTTATGTGTTGTGAAATTGTGCTTATGCTTCTTACATGAGCTTGGTCACCATATATTTGATTACTTGCCTAGATCAATGTTTTGAGAAAGACTTGAGCTAGGGTACTAGAAATTCACAACATCACCGATCAAAAGAGGAATTGCCCTAGACATAGTTAGAGATTCCCGGGTGATCTAAGTCGACTTGAGTCGAGGAAGTTCTAATCCATAATGCATGCTTAATAATTAGATCTCCAAATAGACATATTTCGAGGACCATTACTTGGGCATAGGATAGCTATCACGAGACATCAAGTAGTTATTATTTTAGGATCTTCCACCATAGCACATAAGTCCAATGATTCAACAAGAGTCTTTATAAGAATATAGATCAAATTGAGCCATGCATGTGCCTTAGTTTCTTTTCACACTTGAGTTTTAATCATTTGCTAGCTCTCTCTCTCTTGTGCTTCACAAGCTTATTTACTTTTTACTCTCACTTTATTTGTTTATTTCATTACGAATCATAAACTAGAATTCAAATCTCTGAGGTTCGACAACCCGAACTTTTTGTCCATTTATTACTATCACAACTAATATACTTTCTACGAAAGCACATTATTTTCTAGCGTGTCAACGGCCCCATCCTCATCCCTTGTGGTCCTCGAGATATTTTGCCTCACATTTCATGTACGTCCTGAGAACATGATGCGACCGTACACTAGCCTGTGGTTAAGTCCGACCCATCAAATTCTCATAGCATAACAGTACCTAGGTGGTCTCACGATTCATGGATGACTCCTTAGCGAAACTGAAACCCGTATGCACTTCTAATATGACCACCTTGTCATATAGAAAGCCTAGTTGCGACATTAGTACACTTAACTTGCCACCATTCCATGACTCGTGAGACAATGATGACATGCCTCGTGCTATTCCCCCTCACTTCTAATGATGGAAGACACTGCACCTAATCAGGAACTTCCGGGCCCCCGATTTATCCATTTATGGACTTAATATTGTTTAAAGGGGTTTTCAAACAAGTTCTCACATTTTTAATTACTTATCTTTCTTAAGCGATCATGCTAACAAGCATATCATACACATCATAAGAAAATAAGCAATCGTACATAAAGCAGTAAATGTGATCTTAGTTGAGCCAATGCCTAAATAACCTGAGCCATCAAGGTGTTGACCAATCTAATCTAAGGACCCGGACCCTATACTAAGGTCTACAAGTCTTCAAGAGCTTGAATGCTTCCATCTCCATCTTCATAATTACATTATAAGGAAAATGTTTCCCTCTCAATTACAAAAAAAGAAAACATGGCATGCAGGCCTTAAATTATTACAACGACTAGTATATGGCTCGACCTTGATCACCACATAATCACATAAATATGCTATCATGCATTTCATGAATTAGCATCCGTCTTTAGTTAAGGATAATCAAATTAATTAATGGATCCAAAGACTTTAATTTGTAAAAACCAATTTTAGAAATACACATGAAAAAGTCTTACCTCTTCCATTAATCTAAAAAATAATTTCAAAAACCCAATTTTATTCAATCTCGAAAATTAATAAAATTCCTATTTTATTTCAATTTCCGAAATTAAATAAAACCCTTATTTTGAAATATTCCATTTTTAGGACAAACCTAAAATAATTTTAATTTCAGATTCAAAAAACTTAATTTTATAAAATCACAAATTAGGCTTGCATTTTAAATTAAATGGCAAAAACGACCCAAGTCCTAAAATAAAATTTAAATGGAAAATATTTGGAAATAAGGGAAATTACACTTTGACGCCTAGGTCAAACCATGGGCCCCATCCACCGCATGCGCCGTCGAGCGTGAAAGTGCAGCCGAAGCAGTGCTATTCGCGATGGTGCATTGCCGAATAGCGACACCGCTACTGGTGGCGCATGCGTGCAGCACCACTGTTGCCTGTGCACTTGCCGCCGAACAGCGTTGTTATTGTTCGAGGCAGTCGGCCGCCGCTGAACAGCGTTGTTACTATTCGAGGCAGTCGGCTGCCTCCATTGTGCAGCAGAGGCACTGCTTTGATAGCGTTGCCGGTGCAACAACTTTCCCTTCTTGTTTTTTTTTAATTCCAAAAACATAAAAACGCAGCCCCTCGATTTTCAGATTAATTCCAACTAATGGATCCAAAAAGTTAAACAAAAAATCCAACCAATTTCAATATGTAATAAAATAGATTTAAAGCATATAAATATGAAAAGAATCCGAGCCATGTCAAAACCTCGGCTCTGATACCACTATTGGCATCGGTACAACACCGGGGATGCCGGAGCAGCGAAAAGCATGGATTTTAATAAAAATCTGGCATCCCCAAATTAGGGCTAGGTAAATATGGTACCATCCGATTCAAAAACTAACTACAAAAGTGAGTTTTCTCGTGTTTACCTCTTGAAGAACTTAATGAGCAACATCTTTTTAAGCAACTCCCTGCTACACCTCTCCGATTGGATTTGCTCTAGCACCCCAAGTGTTGCACCTTTAAGATGTATCCACACCTCTACACCTTAGCTCGTACCTTCTATTATCTCTATCAGTGCCATCCAAGAGAATATCGAATTTCAGCTCGTGAGAAAAAGGTAAGAATTTATTTTATGTTCTTCGTACTCAACTCATGAGTTGGAAGAATTTAGGAGAAAGAAAAAGGAGGAGAGAATTAAAGAGAAAAGACTTGTGAGGAATTGAATCTCTTCGTTAATCTTTTCAAAAGATGTAATACACATATATATAGAGTCCACCAATGTGAACACACACACCTTCTCTCTCATCCATGACAGACGTGTATTATGTATTTTATATATGTATATATTTTGTTTACTTTTCTCTTTTCTTCTCTTTCTTAATTAGTTGGGCACTTTTTCAAATAATTAGATATTTCCATATACTTGAGATCATCTCAAATATACCATATCTATCCAATATCTTCAATAATATAATTATAAGATCTTTACTTTTTAATTAGTCAAACCAAACCAATTAAAAGATCCTACCAAATATATTATAAGACACACACACACACACACAGATATATATATATATATATAAACTTGATGAACAAGATAAAATCCTTCCACCAACTTCCACATACACACTCACACGTGCACGTGTATTATATATATATATATATTTCTTTCAAATTAATTAATTAGTCTTTCCAAATTTAATATTCCAACATTAAATTATAAGACCATTAATTAGTATCACATAATAAATTCCGTTTGCCGATTAATTAAATCCATTTAATTAATCTCTCCATTAATTCATTAGGAATTAACTAGCCAATAGGTACTACACTAAGTTATGTGTGAGACCCCTCAGGCTGATTAACAAGCTAGCAATAAGTCCTCCTATAAGCTAGATTAATTATTCTCAACAATTAACTAGGCCTTGGATTAGCTTCCCCAAATTATACACTAAGTTAGTGTGTGACCCCTCAAGCTCATTAACAAGCTAGCAGTAAGTCCTCTCATAGGCTAGATTAATTATTCTCAATAATTAACTAGACCTTGGATTAAATTCACTGATCAACCCAAGACACCTATTGATCGCGGATCGATGTCTAGCAACGTTGCCACGACTTCCTAGATGTCATCGATCAAATGCAAACCTATCCAGATTTTGGTCTTCATATTAGTAGATACCTTCCATTTTTTTCTCGTCTAAGGCTTAAGGTTTGGCGATGGTCAGAACCCTAGTAGCCTCAGAAACTATGACTATGTTGGTTCTACTAATGATCCGTTCTTCTAAGAAGGGATCACCATTCCCTCTTATAAGACTATGCTCTGGCGAGAAACTTTTATCGATCATTCAGCTTCACACAACAGCATAGGAAATGCCAGGCTGTAAGCCCTCGATGGATCCCTTGACGACTGTCATCTGTTCTGCTATACTATCAGAGTATACCCAACATACACACCGTATGACTCTCCTGGAGTGCACGTGCATACCAAAGCATAGTGGATAGTACCCTTTCCAATGACATCTCAGGTCTAAGGGCTAATCTCATACTATAAACCTAAAGAGTCCAAGTTCGACAACACCAATGAAGAATCCTTGCGGAGTCGTTCAATTCCACACTTCTCCAAAATATGCATCTTCATGTATGTATTGACTTGCCGCCATTGAGAATGGAATATGTCAATCTCTAATAAGATCTACACACATCTCACATCCTGTATGACTTGGAACATGTTTCAAGACTATGGTCTTTGAGAGTGTTCCATAGGTATCCTGACCGCTTCCCTAACCATATGTAATCTACGGGATCCTATACTAACATAAGTAATTGACAATAAAGAAGCATTCCGAAATAGGTTTGATACGATATAAATGATAAGACTGTCCTAGTGTTTATGATTTAGTGTTCAAGTCAAACTATGGCTCGTCGGGCATATAACACTTTCAATCTCCCACTTGCCCAAGAGCTTACTGTTGATGTTCACACAGGTCCATCTTCCAGATGTCCTTTTGAACACAATTCCTACTCAAGCGTTTTGGTGAAAGGGGTTTGCCATGTTTCCGTCGAGTTGACTCGTTCCACTCGAACGTCGACTCTGATTAAATAATCTCTTAGATTATCCATCTCACCACTAGGTACTTACAAATAGTAGGCGAGACCTCTCTTTTTCTCAAGAGCTTATACCCTTTTCGATAATCATAGTACATTTGTACTTGATATTCGATTGGTAGCACCTCATCTTATCCACAAGATAGGTTCACATAACTGGATACCTTTATGGCCGCATTCTTATGCGCGATTTAAACGGTAGAGTTAGCCTTTGTCTCTTCTCAAGAGACTTTTTTAGCTTTTACTCTCCCACTTGGCTTAATACAAATCCTCAACCATCACTTAAGTTCATGTCTTAAGACTATAGATTCTAGTTCCAATTTTCCCATGCTGTTTTTCAATAAACAATACCAATCCAATCCATTGGATCAATTAAGGGTTCAAGTTAATACAGTATTATCAGATGTATCAGTCAAAACCAATTTCAACTCATAGAATGGCATGTACTTTTTGGTTATACTTTACAGGAATAATCTCCTTTGATTCTTCCATGTTGAACTTTAATCAATATATTATCTATGTGTTAGGACAAAGAAGGAGTTATAGCAACCCAATGGCCCGCACATATTGCTACATCATGCAATTGGGGCACTTTTTCCTTTGAAGTCCATTTTGGAAAATTGAGATGATGATCACATGTATGTTACTCATGCAACGTTGCCAACATATGATACCAATAAGCCAGTTGTACACCTATTAATCTTTAGAACTTAAGTTTCTGAAAAGACTCAACCCTTAGATAGATCTTTGGAGCAGTTACGCTTTAGGCCGACTCCCACTACTTGTCAAGACCTCTTGACTTTCATCATATCCCCAAATTCCTTTCTTAAGATCAAAGGGTAAGGAAATTTTGTTCATAGAATTACAGGTTTTCTAGTTTATTCATTTTAACTACCAGTGGTGTTTATGTTTATCGAGTTTCTAGTCTCCATTACTATCCCCATTCTTTCGAAAAAGAACTCCTCCACCTTGAAGGTAGGATATTATGAAATGATCTCTTTCGTTTCAAGGTGTAACGAACACGATATTCCTAACTTTCCTTAATATACTCGTAAATACAGGACAAGAGGATTTCTAATCCTCACTTCCTCCCACTATTTGCTTGATATAAGCAATACCTCTCATACCCTTGATGTGTGTGGTTTACATGTCACATCTTATGTGATCAATTTAGGGTTACACTCATCATTCTATGTCCAATAGTTTAATTTACTTGCCTAGGTTATTACCTTGGCAGCTAGATCAATGTATGCATTTGTTGTGTTATATGAGTCAAAGGCTATGAAGATAGCATGTTACAATAATTAATTGTAGAACCAGAACAATAAGACGCATTTTAATAAAAGATTGAATCTCCACCCATAAACCAAGATGGAGAAAAACATGGTTCACAACATTAATTCAAAACATGATAAAACATTCTTCTAAACAAAATTGTCTCATGGTAAAAAATGAAAAAGTAAATGATTTCTTGTCCTTCAGCCTCGGTTGCGACAAATGCTTCCTTGGCGTCTTCAAGACCACTACCTCATTTCTTTGTTCCTTGCTTCTTCTCACCATCTGAAATCCATTGCAGAAGTGAGTATCCTGAAGGCGCCATAACATTTAAGAAGCACAGTTAACTAACAAGTTAACTTTACAACAAACATACCTTTAGTGCGCGCACGAGGAGGCTCAGGGCGTTTATTTTCCAGTGTCCCTCCTTGCAATTAAAGCACTTTCCATTACCCCCTTTGGGTTTCTTGATACCGCCCTTTGCTTGCATCTTGTAGCCTTTCTTCTTCTCTATCCCTCTGTCTTTCTTTTTACTAAAAGCGGGAGATGAAGAAGTGTCAACAAGCAATACATGCTTTGCCTTCTTGATTGTTACCTCAGTAGTGTGCAACATGTCCAATAGCTTTGGAACAGTGGCAACCAGCTGGTTCATGTTGAAATTCACTATGAACCGATCTTAGGCAGTGGAGAGCGACTGAAGGACTAAATCAATAGCCAAGTCAGGATTCACCGACACCTCCATATCATTGAGTTTGTTCACCAAGGCAATCATTCAAAACACATGGTCAGTGACTAATGTTCCTTCAGTCATGCGAGCTATAAACAACTCGCGAGAGATAGAAAACCTCTGACGGCGCATCTTAATGCCGTATAGCTCCTCCAATGCATAAACAATTTGTGATGTATGTTCCACAGTCTCAGACAGCCTCTGCAACTCATTAATCATGGAGGCCAATATAAGATAACACACATATATATAGTCTTTGTGCCATTTCTCATGCGCATCACGAACAGCCCTTGGAGAGCCAGCCCTAGGGGCAGGCTCAGTAAGCTGGGTCAACACATATTCAAGGCCTTCAGATTATAGCACAATCTTGAGGTTGCAGTACTAGTCAGGGAAGTTCGGGCCATTTAGCTTATTAGTTTTAAGGATTACCGAGAGTGGGGTTTTAGCTATTTGGTCTATTAGTTTGAGAAAACGGAAAAACATTAGCATTCAATGACAAATCATATCCACATGAAATTACAGAAATTTAAACTTCATGTGCTCCCACTGCTTATCGAATTCCATCACCCCCATTGACAGAAGAAGTGAAATGTGATAATTTCCAGTGGGCTCGAGCTGCCATGTATCCTATACCTCATTTCACGACTCATGAGACAATGAGCGGTAATACACGACTGGGCACGATGGCCCCATACACTTCCCTCATGGTCCTGAGATGTTTTGCCTCACATTTCATTACGTCCCGAGAACACGATGCAACTGTACACTAATCTGTGGTTAAGTTGACCCATCAAATTATCACAGCATAACAGTAGCCAGGTGGTCCCATGACTCATGGAAGACTCTTTAGCGAAACTGAAACCCATGTGCACTTCTAATATGACCACCTTGTCATATAGAAGGCCTAGTTGCGAGATTAGTACACTTAACTTGCCATCATTCTACAACTCGTGAGACAATGATGACAAGTCTCGCGCTATTCCCTCTCGCATCTAATGTTGGAAGTCGCTGGACTTAATCAGGAACTTTCGAGCCGCCGATTTATCCATAGATGGACTTAATATTTTAATATGGGGTTTTTACATACAAGATCTCACCATTTTTCAGTTATTTATCTTTCTTAGGTGATCATGCAGCACAGCATATCGTATATAAGATATCAATGATAAATAACAATGAGCATGCTTATACATAAAGCAGTAAATGTGATCCTTGTCAAGTCAATCCTAAAACACCCCAAGTCATCAAGGTGTCGACCAATCTAATCTAACAACTCGCACCCTATACTAAGGTCTTCACAGCTCCTCGAGCTTGAACACCTCCATTTATATCTGGTGGTCCCAAGTGGCATACGAAAGGGTCTAGAAGGGGGGGGGGGGGGTTGAATAGATCCTGAAGTCTTTTTTGACTTCACAAAAACTTTCGTATCACTTTAGAAATTTGAACGGTTGGAAAGACTGAGCGCTTGGGTCAGATGCTTCAGAATAGTTAACTTAGACTTAGTGATTTCAGCAGTTTACCAAAGTAGGGCAACACTTAGATCGCTTAATCAGGGTTAGCACAGCGGAAATAATGTTTAGCGTTCTTTTGGTTAAATTAGTCGCTTTGCAATTTTACTTGTCTTTTTCAGAATAATATGAAGTGAATAAAATAAGACAATAAAATAAATGACACAATAATTTGTAAGGTTCACTGGGTGATGTAATCCCAGCTACGTCCTTCTTCTCCTTTTTCACTTGGAGGAAATTACTATGATGATTATCAAAGGATCACACAGAAACTTCTACACAATAGTAATGGATGAAAAAGATCTTGGGCTCCTTGATCACACAGACTTCAGCACCAATGAAGATCGTCTTCTTCAAGCTTCTCTCACTCAGAAATGCTGCCTGAAAGTTTTCAACAACTTTTCTCACTCAGATGAAATGTTGAGGTTTATCACTTGGGTTTTGTTTGTTTTAAAGAAGATCAAACAACTTGGAATATCTCAGTTGGAGTTTGGATTTCTTCTTTGGAAGATGTTTGAGATATTTGTGACTGTTTGAATGTAGATGGAAAGCTTGAAAAGTTTTGGCTATGAAATCTCTAAGCTTTTTCAGAAAGAATGTACGTAGGATTTTTGACAATAATTTCTCGTATATTCTTGATGTTGTTCCTTACTTTTTGATTTTCTGGAGTAAGGTATTTATAGGCAATTTCTTGGGATCTGTCCGTTGGACACATGTAGGAGCGTGCCTTTCACGTAGCGCGTGTTTGTACCTAAAATCTGACATTCCTGAAAATTCGCTGGAACCGATTGGACGGGAGCAGCTAAAACTTTGAAAGTTCTGACAGTCTGGTCAAAGGGAGGCTTGTCCAAAAGTCACAGTAGCTTATCACATTTAATGCTTTTATCAGGCATTTAATGCAATTTGAATTTATTTCCCGTTGGAAATAAATGCCCGTTGAATGATTGCATTTAAGTCCTTTATGACTTGAGGATTTATTTCAGGTGAATCTTCTTTAAGTCGCTCGAGTATTTGAACGCTTGATTCATGAATCCTGAACTGCGGTCTCTTAGCGTTTGACAGGCGCTAAGACGGAATCTTCATCTTCGGTTGATTTCAGACGCTGGTCTTCAACTTCTTTTCAAATAGACTCACCTAGAATTCTATTATTGATTCAGTCGCTAAGACTTAGTCTAAAATCTATGAGGATAAAAATTACAAGCCTAAACAAAATTACAAACTCTTTAAACGCTTTATACAATGATCTATGAAAGCATAAACTTACATTTTATTTGGGGTCTAACATTGAATCCTATCTTGTCATCATCAAAACATCTAACATGAAATTCCTAACAATTTCCCCCTTTTTGATGATGTCAAGACCTTAACTCTTATAACTCTTTTATAGTTTAAGAGTTCAAAGAAAAACCCAAAATAAAATAAGTTAGCGTTTGAAAGGTTAGTAATGTTAGATAAAGTTAGTTTGGCTTCAACAAGTTGTTTCAGCAATAAATCATTCATATGTATTGAAATGAAGCATACATGATTTATACTGAAAAGAATAAGAAAGAAATAAAATACGCAAAAAAAACATCTATTTCTTCTGTCGCTTTGCTCTTTCTTCGCCTTGAAGAACTTCTAACGCTAGTTCTTTTAAGAGTCGATCAATGTCGATCATAGTTGTATGCTGGATTTCATCATAGTCATGCCTACGGAGTCTGGCGCTTTCATTTAGCTCTAACAACCTTTCCGTCCAATCCCTTGGTGGAATGCCAAGTTCTCGAATCAGATCATAATATATATCTTTTTGACGGTCATTTGACGGTCTCCAATTCACAGGTCGTTGTAGCGGTCCGGCATAAGCATGAAATCCCATATTCTCTAAGAAGTCGGGGTCCAACTGGGGAAGAGCGTATTTTCCGAGATAATACCTTGGTTTTCGTTTCTTGGATAGCATTCTCTTAATGCTTACCAGTTCATCGAACATCGAACACCAATGTTTATTATCCGTCTTGGAAATCGCTTTGGTCTTTTCTTTACTTTCCCCCTTCTTGACTTCATCAAGGGACAATTTGAGATCAGCGACATCGCGGCGCAAAAGTCGAACTTCTTCGACTAGAAGAGCAATCTGTTGAGCGACACTTTGAGCAACGGCATCGGACGAAGCGTGTCGGTCCGCATCAGCCGAAGCGCTCTGAGCAAGGTGACGATTGAATTCAGAGGAGAGCTCAGCGATAAGAGGGGACATGCTTTCCATGATAGCAATGGTGCTGGAATTTGAAGCTTTGGCAATGTCACGGCTTCGCGTATCAGACATTAAGCGAGTCTGTCTGGTAGCGGCTTCAGAAAGCTTGGAGCAGGAACCTTCGATGTGGTGAAGCGAGTTCCGTACAGCCTTTCTGAAATCTCGGGCCTCTAAGTCACTGTCGGAATCTGAATCCGAAGAAGGACGTTCTGGGGACGGGAGAAGTCCGTAAGAAATTGAAACTGCAGCCTTGCCTTTGGTTTTATCTCTAAGGAGAGGTTCTACAGGCGCTTGAGCAATTTCAGCGTGCACTTCTTCAATGGCGTGATCCAAGGTAGAATCAGCAATCGCTGGGGGCTCGACTACTGGGGCGCTAGAAGAATCTGGCAAGGAAGCCTCAGGGAGATGAGCGACTTCCGCAGTAGGAGCAGAATCTTCTTCCAGAATTTAGATTGAGGGAGGAGAAGGTTCTCGATTGCCAATAACCCAGAGGGGGCCAAGGGCTTCCATCACATGCCGGGGACTGATCAGGCTAGATTGCGGGATAAAGAATATAGCGTCTTCGCGCTCGTCAGTACTTAGTGCAAGTTGCACACCTTCTGGTAAAGCAATCCCTGAGGTATATGTGTTGAAAAAGTCCAAAATTAACGGCATGAACGCTTGAGCTGCTTCTTGGTCCACTGGCCTAATCAGCGAGATCATCTTGGCCACTTGAATATTCTGTTCACTGAAGAGCACAGGGTGGAGAGTATATCCTCGGAAATTGTTTAACCCTGAATAGTGATTGAAACTTGTATCCAATGCTTGGACATTTTCTATCACTGCTCTCATATCTCGGTGGAACTCAGCAAACTCAGCGTGTTCTGTTGAAGTGTCAACACGAATCTGACTCTGGCTTTGAAGAACTGGTTGTTTACTTGACGAAGCGTCTTCATTGAGGTCAGGGAAGATTCGTTGAACAAAGTTTGCACGAGGATGCAAAACGTAGCGTCCGCCCTGGCTGAATAAGGCGAGCTGCTGGCGAATGTAGCTTTCGATTGGCTGTCTGTATCGTGGCAAAGTGCTAACATTCCCGACAATTATCTGACGCTGTTGAAGCAAAAAGGTGGCAAATCCTCGGCGTCTATATTCTATTCCAAAATTAAACAGGAATGGATATTTGACGAGTTCATCAAGGGTGTAGAAGTGAAGAACGAACTCTTCAGCCCATTTGGCTGTATCCATCATCCATCGTTTTCCAAGATTGTTCGCTTTGTTTTGATCTTTTCTAGCGGCTAAGAATTTCTCAAAGCGTTCTGTTTCATCATCATAGTCTTCAGCCCATAATCTGGCAAGATATTCACGAGCCTCATCTTCAATCCACGAGTTGACCGGATTTGGGCGCTCCGCAACAAGCGAGCCTTTGCCTTTCCAGAGTTTGAGTGGATTTGGAGAGAGAGCGTTCTGGGGAGACTTGACAACGGAGGGGAGAGCAGAGTATCCTATCTTATTGAGATCTTCCTCATCAGGATTTTTGTTCCAATCACCCATGTGTGGGTTCTTGAAAACAATCTTGCTTTGGCGCAGAGGATAAAAAGACTCGTCCGAGCGACCTGTTAGAGTAAATCGCTGTTGATCAAAGTCAGCTCTATTGAACACTGGACGATGAATGTACTCAAGGCGAGATTGAAGTCGGTCTAAGTCATATAGTCCTAGATCTGCAATACGCTCGAAAAACTCAAATTTCTTGGTATCGGACATATCGGGCCGATGGAGAGTAGTTTGAAAGTTGATTTCCAACTCGGCAAGCATTTGAGCGTCACGTTCTCTGGCAGCATAATAAAATTCGACATCTGGATGATATCCGTGCGGGAAGAAATCAATGACACGAAGAGGAGGTCCGGTTGGCGTAGGAACAAGGGCAATAGTTTCTGTTGGAATGGGGGCCACTTCTATCGACCGCTCAGCGTTTAAAATTGCTTCACTTGCTGATGAGCTTTCATCGTTAGGAAGAACTTGGAATGCTTCTTTAGCAATATGCACGACAGTTGCCATGTCCATGTCTAGTTCAACTGGAATTTCCGAGAGAGGAGGGGCTTCAGCGATTGGTTCATCATGAATTCCGTCATGAGCTCCGTCATGATCTGAAACATGTAAGCGATTGAGAAAAGCAAGCAAAAATTCCTACTGAGTAGAAATTTACAAAGAAAATACTACATCGCTTACCCTGAGGACTATCATCGACTGTCTTAGTCGCTTGATCTGTTTCTTGGACAAGTGCCTCAGGCTCCTGAACTTCTTCGTCGGGTTCTAAATCGATAAAAGAAGTTATTGGATCAGCACGAATAGGGATATTTAGTTCTTCAAGCGTGTTGAGAACATAATGAATATCTGCTTCACTTGGCGCTGAAAGAATTTGTTTTGTTTTTATCCTAGCGTTAGAGACTTAGGAAACTAACGAGGAAAGGATAGACTAATTTGCTTAGCAAATACTTACCCTGAACATTGGGAAGCCTTTCAGATGGAGAAACGTCTTGAGGATCTGAGCTGATTTCGGGAACAGCGTCAGAGACGGAAGCACTCGCTGACTCTCTAAGCGCTGGATTTGTGGGAGCGCTAGAAGATACTGCGGGAGTGGGAGTAAGAGTACGCCTTCGTGCAAGCGGTACTTCTTCTTCCACTGCTGTCTCTTCTTCCTCAGGAACGGAAAAGAAAAACGCTGGAGGAGGAGAAGGAGACTTAGGCGAGGGAGAAGGAGAAGGGATATTTTGTTTCTTTTTGAGTGCTGGCTTCTTCTTCTTTAGTTCAGGCTTTTGCTTCTTTGCGGGCTTGGATGGCTCAGCGACTTTGAGAATGAGCTTTCTCTTAGGTCGCTTGACCACCACTTCTTCTTCTGATGATGATGATGACGAGGACGCTTGATCTTCATCATCACTGCGAACAACACGCTGATCTTTTGGAACCGCTGCTCCGCCAGGTTTTCGCGGGTTAAGAAGCTCGCTTATCATTTTCTTGCCATAAAACTTGGTCGCTGGGATCTTTTTCCCAGACACTTGCGTATATCCGCTAGAGCAGAGAATACGACTTAGCAAAATCCCGTAAGGCTTGGGATTAACGGACTTAGCCATCGCTGCTTTGAAGCGATTGAACACGTAAAGAGACCAGTTAATTTTTAACTTAGTCAGGATGGCAACCATCATCTTGTATTGAATGTTAGTTACTTTATCGAATGTCCCTTTTCTGCATTCAATAATCTTTGAACATATGTCAGCGAGGATGACATATTCGCCTTTCATATCGTTCTTCTTGAAGTTGGGCTCATAGGCGTCGTGAACATCTTCTTTCTTTATTACGTCCCATACTTTGGTAGCATCGCCGAGATTTACACTTTCTACCTCAATGCCAGTATTAGGCAGACCAAGTAATGAAGAAATCAGAGAAGGAGTGAGGATAAAGGTCTCTTTTGCAGAAGGGAAGACGCAGGATATGGAGTTTCCGTCTGCAGAAATTTGACCATTGCAGAAAAAGTGGAGAGATTCTTCTTCAAAATAGTTGAATGTAGTAGTAAGCATGTCTTTCAAACCAGATTCTTGAACAAGTGGAAGAATTGTTCGAAGAGGGAAGTTCTGGTTATCATAGAGATAGTCCCAGTTAACCAAAAATCCGGCGTTAACTGTAACTGGTTTTGTTACTTTCTTGGAAGATTTTGAAACTTTGGGTGCCATTGCTGAAAGTTGAAGCTTTTGGAGAAAATTGAGAGATTTTTGCCTTTGGAGAGAAAAAGCTTTAACAGTAGGAGAGATTGGAAGTGATAAAGGTTTTCTGTAAAAGTCTTGGGGGGTTTAAATAGAAGGTGAAAGTAACTCCTCAATTGACAGATGAATGACACGTGTTCAGAGGTTAATGACAAAAGGAATCTGAACCGTGTACATTTAAATTCGGATGTCAAAAAGTGTGGTAAAACAGGGTACTATAGCATTTTTCGGATCCGCGGTTAATTTGAAACGGTTTGAAAGAATTTGAAATTTTCAGCGTGATGTGCACGCGCCTGATAGTGTACTGACACTTACTCAGACTCATGCAATCACTGAACCGCCTCGGTTTAGATAGGAATCATAACCGTCAGTTTGATTTGATAGGCACGTGTGGGTAGTTGTCAAATCTGATCTTTTGGTCTTATCCACACGTTATTTTTAGCAATGAAAACTGTGCATGAATTTTTGAAATTGAGTTACTTAGCGTTAAAGTGGGAATCCTTTCAACGCTGAAGTCTTTTCATAAAATATTTCAATAAGTGAATCAATCGCTTGGATTTATGAAAGACAACATTATTAGAGACTGATTTTGTCATGCATAATAGATAAGAGCTAGTGATCAATGTTTTAAGATTTTGAAAGTCATTTTTGATCACAGTCGCTTGATACATTGAAGTAAGTACAATTTTAGAGTTCCCCCTAAAGTTGATGACTCATTTCAAATTTTGATAAATGCTTTAGACACAAACAAAAAGAGGATTCCCCTTAAATTATATGCCTATTAAATATGATGCTTTATGATTTAGGCGTTTAAATCGATCATACCTAATTCATTTCTCAAAGTGAGAAAGCGTTGTTCGTTGAGCGCTTTTGTGAAGATGTCTGCCAGTTGTTTGTTAGTTCCAATAAAGTGCATGGAGATATCTTTCTCTTGAACATGGTCACGCAAGAAATGGTATCTAATGTCAATGTGTTTGGTTCGAGAATGAAGAACAGGATTTTGGGTCATAGCTAAAGCACTTTGGTTATCACAATGGATTGGGGTAGGACCTAGGATTATTCCATAATCTCTAAGTTGTTGCCTCATCCAAAGGATTTGTGCACAACAGCTTCCAGCGGCTACATATTCTGCTTCAGCGGTAGAAGTCGCTATGGATTGTTGTTTCTTACTATGCCATGAAACTAGTCGATCACCTAGAAATTGACATGTACCACTAGTACTTTTTCTATCTATTTTGCATCCTGCAAAATCTGCATCTGAATAACCAATTAGTTCAAAAGAAGAATCCTGTGAATACCATAAGCCCACATTTTGTGTGCCTTTTAGGTACTTAAGGATCTTCTTGGTAGCAATTAAGTGTGATTCTTTAGGATCAGATTGAAAACGTGCACACATGCATACTGAAAACATAATATCAGGTCTACTAGCGGTAAGATAAAGAAGTGATCCAATAATACCCCTATAGTTAGTGATATCAATTTTCTTCCCACTTTCATCTTTATCTAACTTAAGCGTCTGGTTCATTGGAATTTTTGAAGATGATGCATTTTCCATACCAAATTTCTTAATCATATCTCTAGTATATTTAGCTTGGTTTATAAATATTCCATTAGGGAGTTGCTTAACTTGTAATCCTAAGAAGAAAGTTAATTCACCCATCATGCTCATTTCAAATTGATCTTGCATCATTTTCGAAAATTTCTCACACAGTCGCTTATTAGTAGAACCAAATATAATATCATCAACATAGATTTGGACTAAGAGAATATCTTTATTATGGGTAATTTTAAATAACGTTGTGTCAACGCTGCCTTTTGAAAAGCCTTTACCTATAAGGAAGATAGAGAGAGTGTCATACCATGCTCTTGGTGCTTGTTTAAGGCCATAGAGTGCCTTATCCAGCTTGTAGACCATACTTTTGCCATGGTTGTTGATGAATCCTGGTGGTTGCTCCACATAGACTTCTTCTTGGAGTTTACCATTCAAGAATGCACTTTTCACGTCCATTTGGTATACTGTGAACTTGTTGAATGCGGCAAACGCTAGGAACATCTTAATTGCTTCAAGACGGGCTACTGGGGCATACGTTTCATCAAAGTCAATACCCTCTTCTTGACAATAACCCTGAGCGACTAATCTAGCTTTGTTTCTTATAACAATGCCATCTTCATCCATTTTGTTCCTAAAAACCCATCTTGTTCCAATAATTCCTTGGTGAGTTGGTCTTGGTACTAGCGTCCAAACCTTACTTCTTTCAAATTGGTTGAGCTCTTCTTGCATTGCTTCTACCCAACTTGAATCATTAAGCGCTTCATCCACTTTCTTTGGTTCCATTTGAGATAGGAAACTTGCGAACATGGCCTCATTAAATGTAGCGGACCTAGTTCTAACAGGTGCTTCAATATCTCCAATTACTAGCTCTGGTGGATGATCTCTAAGCCATTTACGGTCTGGTTGGAAAGGGTTAAGAGACTCTTGGTTGTTAATCGCTTGATTCTCATTTGTATCTTGCGTAGACGCTGCATCATTCACAGTTCTAATCTGCTCTTGATGATCATTCTCTTCATGATCATCAGCGATTCTGACATTATCATTTTTGTTAACCTCACGAGCATCCTTAGGAGGAAGTACATGAATCCCATCATCCTCGTCATCACTATCATCCCTAAGGTTGATTTGCAATGCTTGTTGGGAGAGATCTTTAATTCCTACATCATCAGGATTAACCTTACTCGGTTCTTGGTTAGCATCATCAAACACAACATGAATGGATTCTTCAACCTTTGATTTGATCTTATTTAAGATGCGAAAACTCTTTCCATTCTTGGCATAGCCTAGAAAGATTCCCTCATCTGCTTTAGGATCAAATGTCTTTAGGCTGTGAGATCCATTATTATGAATGAAACATTTTGAACCAAATACATGAAAGTATGAAACGTTGGGCTTACGTCCCTTCCAAAACTCATATGGGGTCTTCTCATGTTGCTTGTTAATCATACACCGGTTCTGAGTGTAGCAAGCGGTGTTGATGGCTTCTGCCCAAAACCTTTGAGGCAACTTGGACTCTGCTAACATCGTCCTTGCGGCTTCTTTAAGCGTTCTGTTCCGTCGCTCAGCAACTCCATTCTGTTGAGGTGTTCTAGGAGCAGAATACTCATGAAGTATTCCTAAATCTATACAAAACTTCTCAACAACTTGGTTAGTAAATTCAGTTCCTCTATCGCTTCTAATTCTTGTCACTTTTAGATCTTTTGAATTTTGCAATTGACGAATTAGCACTGTGAGCTTGACACTGGTTTCATCTTTGGTTGCTAGAAATTCTACCCATGTATAACGAGAGAAATCATCAACTATTACTAGCGAGTACTTTTTGCCACTAACACTCATGATTTGAATAGGTCCAAACAAATCTAAATGCAATAGTTCAAGAACTCTAGAAGTAGATAGACATGGTTTCTTTTTGAAAGATGACTTAACTTGTTTACCCATTTGACATGCATCACATAAGCGATTCTTTTGAAAGGAACCGTTAGGTAATCCCTCTACAAGATTTAGCGATATTAACTGAGAGATTGCCTTGAAATTGAGGTGATTCATTTTTCTATGCCATAACCAACCTAATTCATTTTGACTTTTAGCAACAAAGCATGTGGGGTTGTTATCAACTGTAGAATCCCAATCTACTAAATACACATTGTTTGTTCTTTTTCCTCTTAATTTAGTAGACTTAGTCTTAGCGTCGTTAACATAGCAGAAGTCGCTTGAAAATTTTACTTCAAAGCCTTTATCACAAAATTGACTAATGCTTAACAGGTTATGCTTAAGACCCTCAACATAATAAACATCACTAATCATGATGTTCCCCCTATGCATGATACATATACCTTTTGTTTTACCTTTTGAGTTATCACCGAATATAACTTGAGGACCGTTGGTAGCTTGATAGTAGACTAGAACATTCTTGGAACCAGTCATGTGTCTTGACGATCCACTATCGAAGTACCAAACTGAAGTATCGGTGCTGGCTCTAGGTACCTGCATTTAAAGGACAATTCTAATTCTTCTTAGGTACCCATGTTGTTTTGGGTCCTTCAGTGTTAGTAACCTTGGTCTGAATTAGAACTTTAGGAACCCATATTTGTCTGGTCTTCATTGTAGGAATACTGGCCTTCTTGGGTTTCACATTGTGCTGTGTGTGCTTTTTGGGTGTGTAATAATATCCTCGATTATAATAATAGTCATAATCATAGTCATAGTCATAATCATCATAGTATTGATGATACGATTTTGACTGTCTTGAATATTGACGCTGGTAAGTCCTTGGCGCTAGCTTGGGTTTTACTTTTGGTGCTTGACGCTTAGCGCTTGATTCACAGTGATTAGACTTGTCCTTGACTTTTTGAGCGTTTGGATGAGTTTGTCTTTGTGAGTCATTTGCCTTAGCCTTACCCTTGCCTGAGTCAGCTTTGGCTTTCTCATTTGGCCTCATACCATCGTTGCTAGGTTCACTTAGCGTTTGACTCTGTGAACTTTTCTCAACAAAGATAACACCCTTTCCTTTGTTGTTTGCCATACCATTGGATTTATTTGGTTGTTTACCGAATTTATTGAATCCTAAACCGGACTTTTCACCAAATAATCTAGTTACCTTAGACACATTATCCAACTTTCTAGAAGCTTTTGATAATGATGAGATAAGCTGCTCTGATTTAGCAAGTTTAGCGATCAAATCAGCTTCTCTTTTGATTATTATATCAAGATTGCCTTTTAACTGAATAACTTCACTCTCAAGTGATTTGTTCTTCTCAATGCACCGTTTCTGAACTTGCAACTCGGCTTTGAGTATTACTTTATCACTTTTGAGCGACAGAATAATAGCGAGATCGTTTTGATATATTTTGGCGGCCTCTTGACAATCTTTATAATATTCTTTAACTTTGTCAAGTAATTCATCATAAGAGAGAGGATGATATAATTCATTGGTTACCTCTGGTAGCGAGTCGTCAGACGCTTCATCATCTCTTACCATGAGACAAATCAGTGCTGAGTCACTTGTAGGCTCATCATCACTACTTTCGTCTGATGATTCCAAATCCTCTTCAGGTGCGGAGAGTGGTTCAGATTCCGCTAGCAGACCTTGTTGGTGAAGGTTGCTCCTGAATTGGTTTCTATCTGCATAGTCTTGCCTTGAGGGCTTTGACACATTTGGATAAGGGCAATTTACCTGGTAGTGCCCTGGTTTCCTGCAATTATAACACAAATTAGTTTTCATCTTTTGTTCAGTAGTCAATCGCTTTGAGACTACTGGTATTGAGAGATTCTGAGTAGGGGATGGAGGCGCTTGGTATGGAACTGGCGCTACTGGTTGAGGTGTGACACGCTAAAAGCTAACGTGCTATTGTAGCAAGTGCACTAGTCGTGTGTAGTAATAAGTGTGGACGAAAAGTCCGGGTTGTCGAACCACGGAAACTTGAATTTTAGTTTATGATTAATGAAAATGAACAAAAGTAGATTGCAATAAAACGAGTAAGCAATTAACGAACCAAAAAGAAACGTACTATAGATTTAATCTCACGTATGATAAAATGACTAAGGCACATGCTACAACCGAATCTACTCGTCAATATATATGAGCTACTCTTCGAATTATTAGACTCCTATTGCTTTGGTGGAAACTCCTAAATTAACTATTACCCGATGTCTCGGCACATAATAATCCTTTGATTAATTGACGGTTCTCTAAATATGTCTATCCGAGAATCTAATCAAAAATCACGCATTAACGTTCTAGAGCTTCCCCGAACGAATCCGGCTAACAACACCCGGGAATCTTTACCTATTTCTAGGGCAATCCCTCATTTGTTTCGGATGATGTGTTAATTCTCTTGCACCCTAATCTATTTTCTCTCGAACAACTAGATTAGGCAAGATAGCAAGCATATGGTGATCAAACATATGATTGGAATAAAAGCATAGAATTAACACACAAAGCAATAGGAGAATTAATACAAAGAGCAACTTCACATATATTGATTCATAAATTTGGCCTTCACATGGCCTTAGTTCTACAATATTAGCCTCTCATCAAAGCCTTAAGAAAATCTAATACAAACATATACATACTCATGGAAATAAACATGTAAATGCAAATAATTAAAACTCCCTCAATTGATTGATGATGGATCTTTGCTCTCTTGATCTTCAATCCTTAGCTCCTCTCTCTTTGTTCCCCTCCAAAAGTGATGAAGAAATGGTGATGAGTGAAAAGTGATGGCCAAAAATGCCTCCCTCTCTCTCCTCCTCCCAGATGTGTCGGTCAATTGCTCCAAAAAATGCCTTAAGAAGACCACAACAAATCAGCTCCTAGTGTGTGCCCCCCCTAGTGTGTCCTCCACTACTCTTAAAGTGAGTAGTATAAAATTCCCTAAAGTAGATCTAATAAGAAACATACTTATGACATCCCTCTCATACATGTGATGACCTCTTGGCTTTAAATGTTCCATTCCCCCATCAAATGATGATCTTTTGGCTGAAAGGAATCAAATCTCGGATGTGGCCACGCCTAGGCGCGGGAATTATGGCGCTCGGGCGCCGTCAGCAGAATGTTGGGAGTATTTGCCTCTGTCTGGCGCAGTAATTCTATTTCCTTCATAACTCTCTCCACAAAACTCCGATTTGGATGATTCAAGTCCTCATTTGAAGCTAACACATAGTTCTACAACTTTGTAGAAGGAAACTTCATCCAATTCGGTCTCTAAACATACGGAAAAAGCGCTCGAACGTGGAAAGTGGTGTAGATACGGCGCCCGGGCGTGGGCAAGATGGCGCCTAGGCGTAGGGGTGCATAGCAATTTGGCCTAAACTTGTTTTATACGTCATTTTTCATCCCGTTCTTTGATTGTATCCATTTAAGACCTGAAATCACTTAATGCACGAATTAAACGCACATGTGGCAAGAATCAAGCGATAAATGAACCTAAGACATAAACGCAAAGGAGCTTAAAAACACGTAAAAATGCCTCTTATCAACACCCCCACACTTATCAATTGATCGTCCTCGAGCAATAAGAGTTTTAAGATAAGGAAACATCATCAATCAAAGAGAGAAACAAAAAGAAAACTACCTAACTCACTTTCGTGGAGTAAACGGTTGCATTTAGCGAATGCAACAAGCCTTTGAACCTTTTAGTTACCTCAAAGGACGAGTTATAGTCTCGTGAGGGTTTGCAGACGATATACCCACAAAATCGAAAGATTTTCAACCACGATCACTCAACGTAAATTACAATGATTAATAGCACACAATGGTATGAATTCATCTGTTTAAGCTCATATTGCAAATATATACACATCACACATTTGCTCATGTTACGCCTTAACATTGAAAAGATCATCCTAAGGGTGTAGTGTAATAAATCTCAAGTATTATAGTCAAGTGGCATTCTTACCACTTTTCAAACATTAACCCCATATTTATCAACTTTTGATTATTCACATGGTACGAGAATTGAATACAACTTCATAGCCACTTAAAAATTCATCACTTCATTCCACTTTCGGATTTATCTTATGCACTTTCAACTCGAAACATTAGAGGCTAGACCATGTGCAATGTTTGATCCTCTTAGGCTTTCTATGACACCCGTGTAACGAGTTTTAGGCCAATAACTCCTAAACCAGATGGCTTTAGGGTATCAAATGTGGAGACATTCCTAAGGGCTTAATCGCTCGAGTGTCAAAGGCCACAAAATCAAACTAGGTCCTTATTCACTTAACACTTGCATTGGCTTGAGCTTAGCTCAAATTAGAAAAATAGTACAGTATTCTAGGCATGGTGCTCTTCGCCCCCAGTATCTATTAAGCCTGACTTTTTCAGTCATACCAATGTTCAACCTCTTTTTATTATTATTAAGCACACGAAGTTAACGTTCTCAACTCATAACACATGTGAAAATTCTAAGTTGATATTTCCGGGATCAAGCCTTTAAGTGTTTCAAAATGATTGCCCACTCAACTCCTCTACCTTCGATTTAGGTGCATATGTGAATCATCTTAAGGTTAATCTAGTCTAGTTAGGATCCCATAAGCAAGGAACGATGTGTATAGCCATTAAAAACCAAATTGATAGAGAAAACATACCATGTATTCAAATTAACCATACTCAATGCCTCAAGTGAAGGGTTGAAATTCTATCCAAAAAAAAAATTAAAATTGCACACATTTCACATGTAGAGGTACAGCACCCCCCAAACTTGGACCGAAATATGTAAAACATGAATCAACATGACTATAATGGATCTAGTATACCGCCTCTCTCCCTAGTACACCCCCACACTTATCATGAACATTGTCCCCAATGTTTGAAAAAGAGAAGGGCAAAGTACACGTCACCATAGGGAAGCTGAAAAGCAAACCCGAGTCCACTTAAGGCAATCAAGTCCACGGATGGCAATCACTGTGTCGATCACTACATAGGTAAACAAATGCTAGCCATACAGAGCATCAAACATTGGATAGAATAGAATAAAACAAAACGAGACAAACAAAGATGAGAAACATGCATGGAAAGAAAACATCAAGCATCCAAACATAAAACATAAAATATCCAACATCCCAACAAAAGATATCCAAAAACGAAAAGAAACATGCATGGAAATAAAACAAGATAAGCCTAATCGGTGGTGCCAAAATGGTCAATGTAATCCTCATCCTCTCCGCCGAGATCATCCAAATCAATCAACGGGCTACCCTCATCATTATGAGCCTCATCATCACCTCCTTCAGGAACGAGAGCACCTGACTCGTGCATATCTGCGGGCTGCTGAGGCGGGGGGTGCGGGTAAGGTGGAGGAGCAGAATAATCAAACGGCCCCCAACCGACAAACGCATCATGCTCTACAAAAAGCTGACGGAAATAAGCACAAGTGTCGGACATGACCACCCTCATCTCATCTCGCAACTCATCCCTCAATTCATCCTTTAATTGTCTAATGGCGGCGGCATCCATAGGTGGAAACTGTGGGGAGCTAGTAGACCGGGATGAAGACGGGCGAGGCCTCTTGGAAGTAGCTGGTGGTGGAGGAGCCTGGGAGTCGTCATCTACCACGGTGAGATAAGAACCAGGAAGCTCAGTACGCTCCATAGGAAATGTGGGAACCTTAGCCGCCTTGCATAAAGCTGTGATCAGTGACGGGAGAATGATGGGAATCTTCCGAGTGGGACCTTCTCCCTTTTGCTTAGCCAATTCTTTGTTAATCAACGGCCCTAACTCATTCTTCAACTTCCTAAAGTGGTCCGTCAAAGACTTGTGGATTACCCGGGCAAAGTCCACAGCTTTCTTGGACATAATAGCGTAGATGAGGGTGGCCCGTTCCTTGTTTGCCTCTGATCGATTGGTACTCGGTATTAAATTGAATCGGATGAAGTCGAGCCAGAAAGCAGCCTCGGGTAATAGAGCCCTACGGGGGACATGAGCTTCTCCGGGTACCCATTCCCACCCCTCTCGGCCAATAACCTGCAAAATATCCGACAGGCTAACTCGGAGGCGCCCTGCATTGTAAAGAGTGGTGAACTCGCATGTCTGAGGGGTCGGGGTGCCTATGCTCTCCCTAATCTGTCTCAACTCATAATTGACATGTTTGCCCCGGACCAAAAGGGTAGTCCCCAGCCATCCTCGTGTCTCAATCTCATCATAAACCCCGGAGCTGAAGAATTCCAGGACCCAAGGAAGATGAATGGCCTCGGGCTTTTGACAGAAAAACTGTAAGCGATGAAACTGTATCAATTCGTGCACAGAGGGCTGTCCCCGGGTGGTTAAATAGTGCTCCTTAATAAGGGTGCGGGGGGTGCTCAAACTCTGACACATAATTTGGACTTGGGGGTTTTCAAAACGGGTATTATCGGGAGTCTCGGGCTCATTAGAGGAACCCTCACCCACTTTTTTCTTACCCTTGGACGGTCTGTTGGTAGTTCTCGTCATTTGCAACAACAATGATCAACTTCTCAACTACTCAAATCAACCCAAATGCAACCAACCAAATACAACAATCGTCAACCCCCAACAACACACCAAAATCAGAGAGCAACCCACACTCTAGCAACAATCCACAGATTTAACCGATTCCTCAATTCTTTAAGCAATAATCCACAATTTAATCAACAAAATAGCATCCAATTTCAACACAACAACCCACAAATTCAATTTCAACCCACAAATTGATAACAATAGATTATCCAATTCAACAACAACAACCCTCAATTGTTTTTTTTTTACGATCCACAAATTCAAAAGAAGTCCTAAAAAAAATTCAATCCACAATCGGACGAAGCCCCAAATAATCCTCAAAATATAATGTAAGGCACCTACTTGTCGTCTATGAATCGGAAATGGAAGAAGGGTAAAGCCAAAACTCACCTTTTTCCCCAAAATTTTCGCACCGAGTTGAATGTGAAGGAGGGGTCACTGTGCAGCGAGTGATGTTGATGGAAAGTGGCGGTGAAACACGGTGGAGATGGCCGGAAAAGGTGAGAGTGTCGCCGGAAATCGCTTGGGAGAGGAGTTGTGAAGAGTTTGTGAAGAATTTTGACCGTTTGACCCACAAATTTGTTTAATTCAGAAACGGGCGCCTAGGCGCGCGTGTTTGGGCGCCTAGGCGCGCGACACAGCGTACCTGGAATTTTTTACTTGTAATGCCCGCGCCTAGGCGGGCGTTGTTTCGGCGCTTGGGCGCCCCTTTCAGAATCGGGCGCCTAGGCGCCTGTTTTCTCGGCGCTTGGGCGCCCCGTTCAGAAAAATTTTGTAAAGAATTTCATTTCCTGTTTCAAAAGGGAAGAGACAAAACACTTAAAACACAAACTAACAAAGATGTAAGACTAGAAAATAAAGCAACAAACGGGATAATAAGGGAAAAAGAAAAGGAAACGGAAAGAAAACATGGGTTGCCTCCCAAGAAGCGCTAGTTTAGAGTCATTAGCTCGACTGAAAGCGAAGAATCACGAAGGGTCCGCGAGGATGAAGGACTCTTTGTCTCTTGGTCTGTCCATCCCTAAGTAAGGTTTTAGACGTTGAGCGTTGACCAAGAAAGTATGTCCTTTATCTGTTGTAAGCTCAACGGCGCCGGATGGATAGACCTGGGAAATCAAAAATGGGCCCGACCATCGAGATTTAAGCTTCCCGGGGAAGATTCGGAGTCGAGAGTTGTATAGCAACACCCGCTCTCCCTTGTGGAATTCCCGGGGGAGAATATGTTTGTCATGCCACATTTTGGTCCGCTCCTTATAGAGTTTTGCGTTCTCATAGGCAAGATGACGCCATTCTTCGAGCTTGTTGAGTTGTAGCAAACGTTGTGTACCTACACTTTGAGAGTCAAAATTTAAAAACTTAATGGCCCAATAAGCACGATGCTCGAGTTCAACGGGCAAGTGACATGTTTTTCCAAAAACAAGACGATACGGGGACATGCCAATTGGGGTTTTATAGGCGGTCCGATAAGCCCAAAGAGCATCATCCAATTTAAGGGACCAATCCTTTCTTGATGCGTTGACAGTTTTTTCTAAAATACGCTTAATCTCCCTATTCGAGACCTCCACTTGGCCACTAGTTTGTGGGTGGTATGGGGTCGAAATTTTATGCTTCACCCCGTACTTGGTCAATAAAAGTTCAAACTGCCTGTTGCAGAAGTGGGTGCCCCCGTCACTAATGATGGCTCGGGGAGTTCCAAATCGAGTAAAAATATGCTTCTTCAGAAAACGAGTGACAACCCGAGCATCATTAGTAGGCAAGGCCACGGCTTCCACCCATTTGGAGACATAGTCTACCGCAACAAGGATATATTTATTTGAACAAGAACTGGGGAAAGGGCCCATGAAATCCACACCCCACATCAAACAACTCACACTCTAACATGCTATTTAAGGCGTTTCATGATGTTTAGAGATGTTCCCCATTCGTTGACAGCGATCACAAGATTTGACATAATGATGTGCATCTTTAACAAGAGTAGGCCAGAAGAAACCTGATTGGAGGATCTTAGCTACCGTTTTGGAAGGCCCAAAATGGCCACCTACCGCCATATCATGACAATGAGATAGGATAGCATGCACGTCCGTTTCGGGTATGCAACGTCGAATTAAACCATCTGCACAAACTTTGAATAAAAAGGGTTCGTCCCAAAGATATTGCTTTACATCAGATAGAAATTTCTTCTTTTGATGAAAAGTGATATCCGGGGGAAGACGGCCCGTAACAATGTAATTGGCAAAGTTAGCATACCAAGGTGAAATTTTTTCAGAAATAGCAAGGAGGTGTTCATCTGGGAATTCCTCACGAATTGGTGTCTCATCTAACGGATCATTCACTAGCTCTAATCGTGAGAGGTGGTCGGCTACTACATTTTCGGTGCCTTTCTTGTCTTTTATCTCTAAATCAAATTCTTGGAGTAACAAAATCCATCTAAGAAGTCTTGGTTTAGCATCTTTCTTGGCAAGCAAATATTTTAAAGCCGAATGATCGGTGTAAACTATCACTTTGTTTAGCACGAGGTAAGAGTGGAATTTATCGAATGCAAAGACTATGGCGAGTAATTCTTTTTCCGTGGTGGCATAATTCAATTGTGCATCGTTAAGAGTTTTACTAGCATAGTAAATGGTTCGAAATACCTTTTCCTTCCTTTGGCCAAGGACCGCTCCAACCGCGGTGTCACTCGCATCACACATCAATTCGAATGGTAAGCTCCAATCGGGGGATGACATGATAGGGGCGGAAACTAAGCGTTCCTTCAAATCAAGAAAGGCCTGCATACAAGAAGAATTGAAATCAAAAGGTGCATCTTTAACAAGCAAATTAGACAACGGTTTCGCAATTTTAGAGAAATTCAAGATGAATCGCCTATAGAAACCAGCATGCCCGAGAAAACTCCTAACAGCTTTTACCGATGTGGGCGGGGGAAGTTTTTCAATGACCTCAATCTTGGCTTGGTCCACTTCGATCCCTTTTTGAGAGATCTTGTGGCCAAGCACAATCCCCTCCCGGACCATTAAATGGCATTTTTCCCAATTCAAAACAAGGTTGGTTTCTTCACAACGTTTAAGCACAACATTTAGATGAGCAAGACAAATATCAAAAGTTGTTCCGAAAACAGAAAAGTCATCCATAAAAATTTCAAGGAAATCTTCAACCATATCATGAAAAATAGCCATCATGCATCTTTGAAAAGTGGCGGGGCATTACACAAGCCAAATGGCATCCTTCTATAAGCAAATGTGCCATAAGGACAAGTGAAAGTGGTTTTCTCTTGGTCCTCAGGATCTATGGCAATTTGATTATAGCCGGAGTAACCATCTAGAAAACAATAGAAATCATGCCCGGCTAATCGTTCAAGCATTTGGTCAATAAAGGGGAGGGGGAAATGATCCTTACGTGTGGCATCATTCAACTTACGGTAATCTATACATACACGCCACCCACTAATTATACGAGTTGGGATAAGCTCATTATTCGCATTCTCAATTACCGTTATCCCCCCTTTCTTAGGCACCACTTGGGTAGGGCTCACCCACGCACTATCAGAAATAGGATAGATTATACCTGAGTCGAGCAGTTTAATCACTTCCTTCTTTACTACCTCTTGGATTTGTGGGTTTGATCTCCTTTGGGGTTGGCGTGTAGGCTTGGTGGAGTCCTCCATAAGTATTTTGTGCATACATATCGCTGGACTAATGCCTTTGATGTCCGCAAGTTTCCACCCAAAAGCCCGTTTGTGAGATCTCAACACCGTCATTAATTGCTCTTCTTGTGATCCTGAAAGAGATGAGGAAATGATCAATGGGAGTGTTTCGTCATCGTTCAAGTACACATATTTAAGGTGGGAGGGGAGGGGTTTGAGTTCGAGAGAGGGGGGTTCTTCAATAGATGGGCGAGGTGATCCTGACAATGATCTATCAACTTTGATGAATCCTCCCGAATGAGAGGAAGATTTGTACTCCAAGCTTAGAACCTTTTCCACTAGATCATCTTTCTCCGAGTCCACTTGCATGGATTTCATAAGATTCTGTTCGAGAGAATTTTCAATTGTATTGTCCTGTAAATACTCAACAATCAAATGGTCAAATGTATCAATTCGATAACACGAGTCATGATCAATAGGATGTTTAAGGACTTTGTAAACATCAAAGGTAACTTTGTCATCGCCCACATTCAAGGTAAGCTTACCATTAGCAATGTCAATTACCGCCTTACCCGTGGCTAGGAATGGTCTCCCTAGGATTAATGGTACCTCCACATCTTCTTCCATGTCGAGTACTACGAAATCAACGGGAAAATAAAACTTGTCGACTTGGACAATAACGTCTTCGATTATCCCCTTGGGCCTCTTGATCGATCGGTCGGCTAGTTGAAGGCTCATTGAGGTCGGCTTGGGATTTCCAAGGCCTAGCTTCTTAAACAGTGAGTATGGAAGAAGATTGATGCTGGCCCCCGAGTCACATAACACCTTCTTGAATGATAGGGATCCAATTGTGCATGGGATTGTGAGACTCCCGGGATCTTGGAGCTTAGTTGGCAATTTATTGAGTAATACGGCGGAGCATTCTTCCGTGAGGCACACCGTCTCATTCTCTTCCCACTTCTGCTTGTTGGAGAGTATGTCCTTGAAGAACTTCACATAATTCGGCATTTGGAGAATGGCGTCAATAAACGGAATATTAATTCTCACTTCCCGAAGGATTGCCAAAATTCGAAGAAAGCTCGGATCCATCTCCTTTTTCTTCTTTTTGTGAGCATTTGGGAAGGGGGGACGAACTTCGATAGGGGGAGAAAGCGTTGGATTAGACGGATGAAAACCCACAGAAACAGTAGGCGGCGCCTGGGCGCGTATATCGGCGCCTAGGCGCGGATCTATTGGCGCCTGGGCGTGCATTTCTGGGCGCTCGGGCGCGGGATGCAGAACATATGCATCTGGCAGGTTTGTGGGTGGCGCCTGGGCGCGTATATTGGCGCCTGGGCGTGTATATTGGCGCGTATCTGTAGGCGCCTGGGCGTGCAGGTCGGGGCGCTCGGGCGCGGGAAACAGAGAATTTTGTCCAGAACAGGTTAGATCAGGCGCCTGGGCGTGCATGTCGGGGCGCTCGGGCGCGGATGTACTGGCAGTGTCATTCTCCAATTGTTTGCCACTTCTCAAGGCTATGGCATTGCATTGGGCCTTCGGGTTCTTTTCCGTGTCGCTTGGGAGAGTCCCCGGGGCTCTACCGTTAACCGCATTAGAAAGTTGCCCTACTTGTGTTCGCAAATCCTTCATCTCCATACACATATCCTTTATCATACTCCGAAGTTCGTTGAAAGATGTATCGGACTTTTTCATGTGAGCATCCAGTTTCTCATCGATTGTGGGAGGTCGCATTTGCACTTGACCTTGACCTTGTCCATTGAAATTGCCTTGCCTCGGGGGTGGGTTATTGAAGGGTGGTCGTGGAGCTTGATAGATCCCCGGTTGATAGATCCCCGGTTGTGCGTTCTGTGCGGGGTTGGGCTTTTTTGGAAAATTCTCGGGTATATGAAAGTTCACCCGAGGTTTATTTTGATTCCCCACATAATTAACATTGCCAACCTCCGGTTCCAAGACTACTACTTCCTCAACTACTTCCTCAATACAAGCAACCTTTTTAGAGGATGAGGCCTCTTCATCGTCGGGGTAAAGCTCGTCTTCTCGGGCCAACTGTTCGACTTTGTCCCATACACTTTGACAGTCTAACCCAAGGAGATCTCCTCCCGCACCCGCGTTGAGTCTATGCCGAATACGTGACCTAACCCCATCATAGAAATGGAGTACTTGTTCATTCAACCCAAAATTATGATCGGGACATTTACGGAGCATGCCCTTATATCTAGCCCAAGCCTCGGCTAAAGATTCATTGCTCCTTTGCCTAAACCCTTTTATATTACTCCGTAGCTCATTGATTTTTGAGGGTGGAAAGAATTTATTTAAAAAGGCATCGACCAACTCACTCCATGTTGTAATAGATTGTGGAGGTAAGGATTTGTACCATGTTGTCGCCCTATCCTTCAATGAGAAATGGAAGACTCTTAGACGAATCGCATCAAGATCTCGTGGGTGATATTGAATGGTCACAAGAGCCTCATCTATGGTTTCCAAATGAGCGTGTGGTGATTCGTGCGGTTCTCCATAGAAAGG
Organism: Buddleja alternifolia; assembly: GCA_019426215.1. NCBI lineage: Eukaryota > Viridiplantae > Streptophyta > Magnoliopsida > Lamiales > Scrophulariaceae > Buddleja > Buddleja alternifolia. The sequence continues at coordinate 27,060,645 of CM033393.1, read as the reverse complement.
ATCTCCTTGCACCATATTAAAAATGTGAGCCGGAATGTGGTAGTTTGGTGTGAAGAAATTAGGCACGACTACGGGCCCCGGAATGGTATGGACCCTAGGTGGTAAGCTACCCCGAACCGACGGGAGTTGTGGAGGAGGTACCGCTTGCATGGCTTGTAGAACACCTTGTAACCACTCCCTAGTTTCCGGTGAGTTCATGTCCGGGAAATTTCCATTTGGGTTTTGGTTGAGATTATTGGCCATTTCTCTTGCTCGCCTACTAGTCCTAAGAACTCGTTCAATTTCGGGCTCCAACTCGTATAGAGGCTTGTTTGAGGAGCGGGTCATGCACCTCAAGAACCTAACAATTAAATACAAGAACAAAATTAGACTAATCACGAAAATAAAAGAAAATCAAGAAATAAACGAAAACTAAGAATTATAAAAAATGTTGGTGAAAATAAAAAAAAAACTAAAATAAACAAGTCCCCGGCAACAGCGCCAAAAACTTGACACGCTAAAAGCTAACGTGCTATTGTAGCAAGTGCACTAGTCGTGTGTAGTAATAAGTGTGGACGAAAAGTCCGGGTTGTCGAACCACGGAAACTTGAATTTTAGTTTATGATTAATGAAAATGAACAAAAGTAGATTGCAATAAAACGAGTAAGAAATTAACGAACCAAAAAGAAACGTACTATAGATTTAATCTCACGTATGATAAAATGACTAAGGCACATGCTACAACCGAATCTACTCGTCAATATATATGAGCTACTCTTCGAATTATTAGACTCCTATTGCTTTGGTGGAAACTCCTAAATTAACTATTACCCGATGTCTCGGCACATAATAATCCTATGATTAATTGACGGTTCTCTAAATATGTCTATCCGAGAATCTAATCAAAAATCACGCATTAACGTTCTAGAGCTTCCCCGAACGAATCAGGCTAACAACACCCGGGAATCTTTACCTATTTCTAGGGCAATCCCTCATTTGTTTCGGATGATGTGTTAATTCTCTTGCACCCTAATCTATTTTCTCTCGAACAACTAGATTAGGCAAGATAGCAAGCATATGGTGATCAAACATATGATTGGAATAAATGCATAGAATTAACACACAAAGCAATAGGAGAATTAATACAAAGAGCAACTTCACATATATTGATTCATAAATTTGGCCTTCACATGGCCTTAGTTCTACAATATTAGCCTCTCATCAAAGCCTTAAGAAAATCTAATACAAACATATACATACTCATGGAAATAAACATGTAAATGCAAATAATTAAAACTCCCTCAATTGATTGATGATGGATCTTTGCTCTCTTGATCTTCAATCCTTAGCTCCTCTCTCTTTGTTCCCCTCCAAAAGTGATGAAGAAATGGTGATGAGTGAAAAGTGATGGCCAAAAATGCCTCCCTCTCTCTCCTCCTCCCAGATGTGTCGGTCAATTGCTCCAAAAATGCCTTAAGAAGACCACAACAAATCAGCTCCTAGTGTGTGCCCCCCCTAGTGTGTCCTCCACTACTCTTAAAGTGAGTAGTATAAAATTCCCTAAAGTAGATCTAGTAAGAAACATACTTATGACATCCCTCTCATACATGTGATGACCTCTTGGCTTTAAATGTTCCATTCCCCCATCAAATGATGATCTTTTGGCTGAAAGGAATCAAATCTCGGATGTGGCCACGCCTAGGCGCGGGAATTATGGCGCTCGGGCGCCGTCAGCAGAATGTTGGGAGTATTTGCCTTTGTCTGGCGCAGTAATTGTATTTCCTTCATAACGCTCTCCACAAAACTCCGATTTGGATGATTCAAGTCCTCATTTGAAGATAACACATAGTTCTACAACTTTGTAGAAGGAAACTTCATCCAATTCGGTCTCTAAACATACGGAAAAAGCGCTCGAACGTGGAAAGTGGTGTAGATACGGCGCCCGGGCGTGGGCAAGATGGCGCCTAGGCGTAGGGGTGCATAGCAATTTGGCCTAAACTTGTTTTATACGTCATTTTTCATCCCGTTCTTTGATTGTATCCATTTAAGACCTGAAATCACTTAATGCACGAATTAAACGCACATGTGGCAAGAATCAAGCGATAAATGAACCTAAGACATAAACGCAAAGGGGCTTAAAAACACGTAAAAATGCCTCTTATCAAGGTGCAGAGTACACTGGCGCTTGATACTGAGGCGCTGGTGCTGGAGGGGGAGTTTGAAATGAATTCTGTCCAATAGGAGTTCTCTTCTCGTATCGTAGAAATTTCTTGAACTTCTTTACCAATAAGGCCATTTCCTTTTCTTCATTTGACTCAACCTGTTTGACCTCGATAACCGCTTTACCCTTATTTTTGGTGGTAGCGATTAAAGCTCCTGATTCAATCGCTGAAGTCGATGTGTCGCTGACTTCACCTAATTCGAACTCAAATGCCTTTAACTCTGAAAAGACATGCTCTGAGGTAAGTGTCTCCAATGTTTGTGATTCTCTCATAGCAACAGTCTTAATTAAATACTTGCTTGGAAGGCTTCTGAAAATCTTGTTGACCATTTCCTTGTTGGTCAATTCCTTGTCTAATGACGCTAACTCGGTAATGAGCAAAGTAAACCTTGCGTCTAGTTGTTCTAGCGTCTCATTGGGCTGCATTTTGAAATGCTCGAATCTTTGCATGGCTATGGAGAGCTGGTTCTCCTTCATTTGTGCTGAACCTTCACACACAATAGCCAATTTATCCCATATTTCTTTGGATGTCTTACATTGCTTTATCTTGTTGAACAACACATCGTTATCTCCTAACGCTGAGTAAAGTGCACTTCGTCCAACATTATCTAGATTAGCTCTTTTTCGATCATCTGGCGTCCAATCTAGTTTATTTTTCTCGACATATCCATCTGGAGTGGCTTCATCGGCTCCAGGTGCTCGAGTTCTTACTTGCATGATTTTGATGGGGCCATCTGTAATAACATCACACATTTCATTATCACATGAGCATAAGTATGCGAAAGCTCTAAGTTTCCACGAATCATAATTTGATTCTACCAACTTAGGCATTTTGTTAAAAGCCATAATGATATGTTTTGACAAAAAGATTTAAAGCGATTAAGTTTAGAAAGGTAGATCTAAACAAGCAGTTACGCTCGGAAACGCTTAGGTTTCTATTTTAACCGCTCTGATACCACATGGTGGTCCCAAGTGGCATACGAAAGGGTCTAGAAGGGGGGGGGGGTTGAATAGACCCTGAAGTCTTTTTTGACTTCACAAAAACTTTCGTATCACTTTAGAAATTTGAACGGTTGGAAAGACTGAGCGCTTGGGTCAGACGCTTCAGAATAGTTAACTTAGACTTAGTGATTTCAGCAGTTTACCAAAGTAGGGCAACGCTTAGATCGCTTAATCAGGGTTAGCACAGCGGAAATAATGTTTAGCGTTCTTTTGGTTAAATTAGTCGCTTTGCAATAATGTTTAGCGTTCTTTTTCAGAATAATATGAAGTGAATAAAATAAGACAATAAAATAAATGACACAATAATTTGTAAGGTTCACTGGGTGATGTAATCCCAGCTACGTCCTTCTTCTCCTTTTTCACTTGGAGGAAATTACTATGATGATTATCAAAGGATCACACAGAAACTTCTACACAATAGTAATGGATGAAAAAGATCTTGGGCTCCTTGATCACACAGACTTCAGCACCAATGAAGATCGTCTTCTTCAAGCTTCTCTCACTCAGAAATGCTGCCTGAAAGTTTTCAACAACTTTTCTCACTCAGATGAAATGTTGAGGTTTATCACTTGGGTTTTGTTTGTTTTAAAGAAGATCAAACAACTTAGAATATCTCAGTTGGAGTTTGGATTTCTTCTTTGGAAGATGTTTGAGATATTTGTGACTGTTTGAATGTAGATGGAAAGCTTGAAAAGTTTTGGCTATGAAATCTCTAAGCTTTTTCAGAAAGAATGTACGTAGGATTTTTGACAATAATTTCTCGTATATTCTTGATGTTGTTCCTTACTTTTTGATTTTCTGGAGTAAGGTATTTATAGGCAATTTCTTGGGATCTGTCCGTTGGACACATGTAGGAGCGTGCCTTTCACGTAGCGCATGTTTGTACCTAAAATCTGACATTCCTGAAAATTCGCTGGAACCGATTGGACGGGAGCAGCTAAAACTTTGAAAGTTCTGACAGTCTGGTCAAAGGGAGGCTTGTCCAAAAGTCACAGTAGCTTATCACATTTAATGCTTTTATCAGGCATTTAATGCAATTTGAATTTATTTCCCGTTGGAAATAAATGCCCGTTGAATGATTGCATTTAAGTCCTTTATGACTTGAGGATTTATTTCAGGTGAATCTTCTTTAATTCGCTCGAGTATTTGAACGCTTGATTCATGAATCCTGAACTGCGGTCTCTTAGCGTTTGACAGGCGCTAAGACGGAATCTTCATCTTCGGTTGATTTCAGACGCTGGTCTTCAACTTCTTTTCAAATAGACTCACCTAGAATTCTATTATTGATTCAGTCGCTAAGACTTAGTCTAAAATCTATGAGGATAAAAATTACAAGCCTAAACAAAATTACAAACTCTTTAAACGCTTTATACAATGATCTATGAAAGCATAAACTTACATTTTATTTGGGGTCTAACATTGAATCCTATCTTGTCATCATCAAAACATCTAACATGAAATTCCTAACAATATCTTCAAGATGTCTTCATATCCATCTTCAAATTACAGCAATACAAGGGAAAAGGAAACCTCATCCTCTCATGTACATAAAATGAAAACATAGCACGGGGGCCTCAAATTAAAACGACTAGTCTATAGCTTGACCCGGATCACCACAAAATCACATAATACATGCTCGCATCATGCTTTCATAAACATAAAATTACAATTTTTAATTAAGGATAATCTAATTAAATTAGTGGACTAGTTAATTGTTGTCTAAAAACAAATTTCAGAAAATCCCATGAAAAATCATAATTCTCCATTAATCTGAAAATTAATTCAATTTCCAAAACTTTAACATCATTCAATTCTAGGAATAATTTAATATCATATTAATCTTCCAAGAACTAAATAATAAATACACGTTTTGAAAAAACAATGAAAAAGTCCACTTTTCCATATAATCTGAAAAGGCCCAATTTCAAAAATAATTTATTTTATTCAATTTTTAAAGTCCAAAAAATACCAATTTTATCTCATACTTGGAATCCAAATGAAATTCATATTCCTTGAAACTCCATAAAGAAGCCCACTTGTTGAAAATTTATGAAATCCAAATGAAATCACACAAGGGCCTAATTTCAAAAAAATTATTTTATTTTAATTTTGAAAATCAATAAAGCATTAATTTTATTTCGTGCTTTCAAAATATAAATAAAAACCCTATTTTCAAAATTCCATGAAAAAACCCTTTTTCAAAAACTCAATTTTATTTTAATTTCAAAAGTCAATAAAATACCAATTTTATTTTGTCCTTTCAAAATATAAATAAAAGCCCATGTTTTTGAAAAGACATGAAGAAGCACATTTTCAAAAATTCAATTTTATTCTAATTTCGAAAGTCAATAAAATACCAATTTTATTTCAACCTTTCAAAATATAAATAAAAACCCATGTTTTTGAAAAGTTCATTGAAAACCCAAAATATATTTAATTGAATCTTAAACCCAAAACATAAAATTACAAAATAACCCCAAAGGGCCAAATTGCAATTTAACAAAATTTGGGTAAATCCTTGGATCCCTACCTTAGTGGGCCACCGCTGATACGGCGGCCCATTTGTTGATCACGACGGAGTAGCAACCACGCTGCCCTGGAAACTGCACCGCCGCATACGGAGAAGTTGTCAATGACAGCGCTGCCCGCGGCGGCATTGCAACAACATGGATCACTCTTCGCGCCCCCACGCGCACAGCTCCCTCGCTATCTGCACGTGGAGTCGCAATAGCAACCCGTTGTCCATCTCTGCGATTGGCGCCGTGCGCCACCATTCACTTACGACGACGGTAGTGGGTGTATCCGTGACAGCGCATGAGTGCATGAGCGGGATGAAGCCCATTTTCCGTCGCCTTCTCGTGCATGATGGTACACGAATCCCAAGTGCAATTTCTTGACATAAAAACATAGCAATCTAAGTTTTACCAAAAGCGTAATTTTCAGATTTTGAAAAATTCATTTTTTAGATAAAAATCAATTCTCAGATTTAAACAATTTTAATCTGTCCAAAAATAAAATCAGAAAATCTAATCCATTTTATATGCGATAAAATAAATTTAAAGCACATAAACATAAACACAGACAAAGAATTTGAGCCATGTAAAAACCTTGGCTCTGATACCACTGTTGGGATCGGTGTAACCCCGGGGATGTCAGTATAGTGGAAAACATGGATTTTAATAAAAATCCGACATCCCCAAATTAGGGCTATGTAGACATGGTACTATAGGATTCAAAAACTAACACACACAAGTGAGTTTTCTCATGTTTACCTCTTGAAGAACTTAATCAGCAATGTCTTTTTAAGCAACTCCCTGCTACACCTCTTCGGATGGATTTGCTCTAGCGCCCCAATTGTGATGCCTCTAAGATGTATCCACACATTAGCTCATACCCTCGATTATCTCCACCAGTGCTAGCCAAGAGAAAATCGAATTTTGGCTCGTGAGAAAAGGGGTAGGAATATTTTTGATATTCTTCGTACTCAACACATGAGTTGGAAGAAGTTCTTGTGAAAGAGGTGGAAGAGAAAAGATGGAGAGAATATAATCTCACAACTCTTAGTTATGAATTATTAATTGCTTCGCAAGACAAACTTCTGTAGAATGAATTGCATTAAAATTAAAACATCAATACACATATATATAGAGTGAGAGTCCACCATAAGTGAAACACACACATACGCACACGTCACTTACCTTACTTAAGGCGGGCATGTACATTTCTGTAATATATATATATATATATATATATATATATATTTATATATATGTGTGTGTGTGTGTGTGTGTGTATTTTGTATTTTAATTGTTAAGTTTCCTTCTTTCTTAATTCTCTTCCTTAGTTAATTAGATCCACTAATTAACCAACAAGATTTTTCCATATATTTGAGATCCTTCCCAAATATATAAGATCTATCCAAATAAGATCCTTCCATATAATTAGTCAACTATATAAGTAGATCTTACCATATCCACAATAACTATCCTAATATATTTATAAGATCTTTCCATATCAATTAGTCATCTAATTAACAAGAATAGATTCTACCAAATATATTACAAGATATACATATTATATATAAATATATATATATATATATTCATATTCCTCTTTCACATATTAATTAATTAGTCCATTAATTAATTAGTCTTTCCCAATTTAATATTCCAATATTAAATTATTAAACTATTATTAATTAAGACCATTTGATTAATTTATTCCTTTTTCCCGATTAATTAATTTCAATGAATTAATCTCTCCATTAATTCACAAAAAATTAACTATCCAATAGGTACTACACTAAGTTAGTGTGTGACCCCTCAGGCTAATTAACAAGCTAGCAATAAGTCATCTCATAAGCTAGATTAGTTATTCTAAATAATTAACTAGCCTTGGATTAACTTCACCAATTAACCCAATACACCTATCGGTCGTGGATCGATGTTTAGCAATGTCGCCATGACTTCCTAGATGTCAACGATGAAATGCAAACCTATCCAGAGTTCGATCTTCATTTGAGTAGAATCCTTCCATCTTTTTCCCCGTATGAGGCTTAAGGTTTGGCAATGGTTGAAACCCTAGTAGCCTCATAAACTATGAGTATGTTAGCTCATCTAATGATCCGGTCTTCCAAGCAGGGATCACCAATTCCTCTTATAAGACTCCACTCTGGCCAGAGACATTTATCGATCATTCAGCTTCACACAACAACATAGAAAATGCCAGGCTATAAGCCCTTGGATGGATCCCTTGACAACTACCATCTGTTTCACAGTAATATCAGACTATACCCAAAATACACGCCGTATGACTCTCCTGGAGTGCACATGCATATCAAAGCATAGTGGATAGTACTCTTTCCAATGACATCTCAAGTCTAAGGACTAATCTCATACTACGAAGCCTAAGGACTCTAAGTTCAACAGCACCAGGAAGGAATCTTTGCAGAGTCGTTGAATTCCACACTTCTCCAAAGTATGAATCTTCATATATGTATTGACTTTCTGGCCATTGACAATGGAACACGTCAACCTCTAATAAAAGTTACACACATGAACAAGTCTTGACGAGGATGGTGATATCCCACATTCACAGCTTCTATGCCTTGGAGCATGTTTTAGGACTACGGTCTTTAAGAGCGTTCCATAGGTATCCTGACCGCCCCCCTAACTAGATGTAATCCATGAGATCTTTATCTATACTAAAACAAGTAATAGATAACAAAGAAGCATTCAGAAATAGGTTTGATACTATATAAATGATAAAACTATCTAAGTGTTTGTGATTCAATGTTTATGCCAAACTATGGCTCGCCGGGCATATAACACTTTCACCACTACTATGAGTCCTTGAGCCGGTGTCACTTTCAGAGGTGTATCTCGAACTTAGTGGCGTTCACCTTGATAATTGCTTTCAGCAGGAGGCCACCTAGGTGCTTGTCTAGTGTCCTTTCCCTCCTTATTCTATGTGTTAGCTCTCTCTCTTTTCATTTTTGTTGCTTTTTCCATATTTAGGTACTTTTTCGCTCTAGCTAGTAGTTTGTCAAAGCTGGTGGCAGGCTTCTTGGCAAGGACCTAAAGAAGTCACCATTATTTAAACCTTGGGCGAACGAATTAGATAGCACATCTACATTGGCTGAGAGAACCTCGAGAGCAGCAGCGTTGAATCTTTGTATGTACCTTCGTAATGGCTCATTGGTCCCCTGATGCATGTTGAACAAGTTTGAGGACATCTTCTGGTACTTCTTACTACTTGCAAACTAGTGTAGAAACATTGAACTGAAATCTTTGAAAGAATGGATGGAGTTGGGAGCTAACTGGTTGAACCACTGTTGCGCGACTTACATTAACGTTGTTAAGAACACACGACACTTCACCCCATCAGAATACTGATGTAGCAGTGCATAATTTTCAAACTTCCACAAATGCTCTGTGGGATCTGACGAGCTATCATATTTTGATACATTTGGGGCACAGAAGTTCACAAAAGTTATTAGTTAACTCATCAGCAAGCACGCGGGGGCCAAAAGAGACTCCTCTTGGCAGGTTAGCCATGCTACCTCCGAGACGCTGCCTCATCTCTCTCATTTCCTCTCGTATGTCTTCAAATATTTCTATCAGGTTATCTTAAGGTGGCCATGCAACTCCTATTGGGTTTCTCGAAAAATAACATAAATGCAGTGGAAGGATTTCAAAAATTATTTTAAAAACCCTAACTTTTGATTTCAATGATCGCATAGTTAAATTGAACAATATATTTAACTAATAAAACTTACTCGTTAGAACGAAGTTGTTGGAGAATTTCTTCTTTCTCCAAGTAGTCGAAAATTTGAAGCTTCCAAATCTTCAATCCTTTATTTGAATCTTCAAATCTTGAATACGTCATCTCTAAATTGTCACGCACGGATCGACAAACGAAAAATTCCCACTCTAATCTCTAAGGGACAATGACTAGGCATAGAGAGGGAGGAATATTTTTCTTTTTTTCTTTCTAGGAGAGTTATGAAAGTTCTTGTTACTTGTTCAAAGTTAAAGAGTTCTTATATACCTCATGTTTTATTGAACCAGTCAAAACAAAAGAGCCCTAGTATATTGCGCATCTCATGAACGCCCAATGAGGCCAAGTAGGCGTCCAAGAAGCCCGGGATTTGTTTTGTCTAAATAATTTCTTATTCAATAAATAATTTATTATATCTGGTGGTTCCAAGTGGCATACGAAAGGGTCTAGAAGGGGGGGGGGTTGAATAGATCCTGAAGTCTTTTTCGACTTCAAAAATTTAGTATCACTTTTAAAATTAGAACGCTTAGAAAGTTGAGCGCCTGGGTCAGGAACTTTAGTAAAGATAACTTAGACTTAGTGATTTTAGCAATTTACCAAAGTAGGGTAATGCTTAGATCGCTTAATCAGGGTTAGCACAGTGGAAATGATCTTAAGGCTTTAGCGTTCGTTTTGGTTAAATAGTCGCCTAGCATATTAACTTGTCTTTTTCAGAATAAATAAGAGAATATAAAACAAGAGAATAATAAAAGTAAATAACATAAGAAATTGTAAGGTTCACTGGGTAATGTAATCTCAGCTACGTCCTTCTTCTCCTTTTTCACTTGGAGGGAATTTACTAAGTTGATTATCAAAGAATCACACAGAATCTTCTACAAGATAGTAAATAGGTGAAAGATGATCTCGGGCTCCTTGATCACACAGATTTCAGCACCAATAAAGATCTTCTTCTACAATCTTCTCTCACTCAGAAATGTTGTCTGTAAGGGGTTTCAACAACTTTCTCACTCAGATGAAAGGTTGAAAGTTTTGTCACACAGGTTTTGTTTGTTTTTGGAAAGATCAAACAACTTGGAATATGTCAGTAAGAATTTAGGTTTCTTCTTTGGAAGATGTTTGAGATATTTGTGACTGTCTGGAATGTATGTAAAAAGCTTGAAAGGTTTTGGCTATGGAGTTTCTAAGCTTTTCTTGAGAAAGATATTTCAGCAAAGTTTTTACTTTCTTGTGTATGTACTCATGTATCTCTATGTTTAGGGTTTGCTGGAATGAGGTATTTATAGGCAATTCTTGGGATCTGTCCGTTGCCTGACAATCTAGTCAAAAGCTGCCTTGTCCACAAGTCATAATAGCTTATCACATTTAATGCTCTTATCAGACATTTAATGCATTTGAATTTATTTTTTGTTGGAAATAAATGTCCCTTGAATGATTGCATTTAAGCCCTTCATGACTTGAGGATTTATTTCAGGTGAATCTGACATTGATCGATGGAGTGCTTTGAGCGCTTGATCCATAAATCCTGAAATAGTCATTTAGTGTTTGACAGATTCCAAGAACAAATCTTCATCTTCATTTGACTTCAGATGCTGATCTTTAACATCTCTAATAGACTCACCTAGAATTCTATTAGCGATTCAGTATCTAATATTTAGTCTAAAATCTACAAAGATAAAAATTACAAGCCTAATCAAACTTACGTACTTTCAAACGCTTATACAATTGATCTATGAAAACAGAAACTTACATTATATTTGGGGTCTAACATAAAATCATATCTTGTCATCATCAAAACATCTAACATGAAATTCCTAACAATTTCCCCGTTTTTGATGATGACAAGACCTTAACTCTTATAACTCTTTTATAGATTAAAAGAAAAGTTCAAAAATAATTATAAGTTCGCGTTTGGAAAGTTAGTAAAGTTAGCTAATGTTAGATTAGCCTCAACAAGATGTTTCAGCGATAAATCATTCATTCATTCATATGGAAGAATTAAAGCATTCATGATTTACAACTGAAAGAAAATACTTTAAAGCAACAAACAGAAATATATAAAATAACATAATCATTCATCTTTTCTGTCACTTCCTATTTGCTTCTTCTTCTTGATAGATTTCAGTTGCTAAATCTAGTAGAAGTCTATCAACATCTATCATAGTTGTATGCTGGACTTCATTGTAGTCATGTCTTCTGCATCTAGCGCTTTCTTCCAGCTCCAACAGTCTTTCCACCCAATCCCTTGGAGGAATTCCACGTTCTCGGATCAAGTCTTGGTAAATGTCTTGTCTTCGATCATTGGTGGATTTCTAGTTGATAGGTCTTCTAAGCGGTCCGGCATATGGGTGAAAACTCATACTCTCTAAGAACTCAACGTCCAGGTCTGGGAGTAAGTGCCTACCTTAATAATATCTAGGCTTTCTCTTCTTAGTAAGCATTTTCTTTATGCTTACTATCTCCTCGAACATAGATCGCCAGTGCTTGTTGTCTGTCTTAGAAATAGCGTTGGACTGGGACTTTTCTTTAAGATCTTCCCCTTTCTTGGAATCATCAAGGGACGTCTTTAAGTCAGCGATGTCCGGTCGGAAAAGCTTGGCTTCATCTATCAAGAGAGCAACTTGCTCAGCGATACTCTGAGAGATTAAATTGGAAGAATTGTGACGCTCAATATCGGCTGATGCATTCTGGGCAAGCGTCCTGTTGAAATCGTTTGAAAGTTCTTTAATGAGGGGAGCAATATTGTTCATCATAGTGACTGAAAGCTTGTTTGCGTGATTCATATCAACCTTAAGTGGTCTCTCTACATTATGAATCATTGCGTTGCTGCGCTCTTCCAAATGAAAACAAGAACCCATTAGATTGCTAAGGGAATTGCGAACGACTTTCTTGAAATCTCTTGCCTCTGGATCACTTTCTGAATCTGACTCCGAATCGGAGGAGGAATCCTCAGGGTCATGTGAGCTGGAAACTATAGCTTTACCTTTAGCTTTGTCTCTTACAAAATGCTCTTCAAACTCATCAAGGACTTCCTGAAATTCCTGAATCGCTTGATCCATGGATGGATCTACAGACGCTGGTGGACAAACAGGTGCTTGAGTAGAGATCTCAACTACTGGGGCGCTAGAAATATCTGGCAAAGAAGCGTCTGGAATTTGAGCGGCTTCCACAGTAGGAGTGACTTCCTCTCCTATCTCAACTATCTCCATAGGAGGAGAAGGATTCTCAACAGCAATGACCCAAAGGGGGCCAATCGCTTCCATGACGTACCTTGGACTGAGCAGGTTGGTGTACTGGATAAAGAATAAAGCGTCTTCGCGCTATTCATTGCTTAGTGCAAGTTGCACTCCTTCCGGCAGATCAACTCCTGAAATGGAAGAGTTGTAGAAGTCCAATAAATAAGGCATAAGGGCTTGAGCAGCCTCTTAGTCTACTTGCCTGATTTGTGAAATCATCTTAGCCACTTCTATGTTCTGTTCACAAACAAGGACAGGGTGAAGACTATAGCTTCAAAGTTATTCAGGCCAAAGTATTCAATGAAGGAGATGTCTAGCGATTGCGCATTCACAAAGATTGCTCTCCTGTCTTTGTAGAGTTCAACAAACTCAGCGTGATCGTTGTCAGGACTCAAGGGGATTGCACTCTGCCCTGGCAAAAGAGGTTGTTTACTAGTGAAGGCATCTTCATTCAAATCAAGAAGAAGTCGTTGTACAAAGTCTTGAGACGGATGATAAATATAACGTCCTCCCTGAGCGATTAAGCTAAGATGCTGGCGAAAATAGCGTTCTATCAATTGCCGGTAATAAGGCAAAGCGCTAATATTGCCTACTAGATTCTTACGTTGCTCGAGTAGAAACACAGCGAACCCTCTGCGCCTGTAATTTACTCCGAATTGAAACAGAAATGGATATTTCAAAAGCTCTTCTAGCGTGTAAAAATGCAACATGAACTCTTTAGGCCATCTTACAGTATCCATCATCCATCGCTTTCTAAGTTTATCAGCTTTCTTCTGTTCTTTTCTGGCTGCAAAAAACTTTTCAAAGCTTTCAAATTCTTCATCATAATCCTCAGCCCATACTCTTGCTAGATACTCGCGGGCTTCAGCCTCTATCCAAGAATTAATAGAATTGGGATGCTCAGCAACAATTGGTCCTTTTCCTTTCCATAATCTGAGAGGTTTAGGGGATTGAGCGTTTTGAGGAGAATGAACGACTTTGGGGTCAGCAGAGTACCCGATTCTGTTAAGAATTTCTTCGTCTGGATTCTTTGACCAATCACCCATATGGGGCTTCTTAATGACGATCTTATTCTGGCACAAAGGATAAAAATATTCTTTAGAATGGCTAGTAAAGTTGAAACGCTTCTCGTCAAATTCTGTCATGTTGAACGCTAGTCGCCGAATATACTCAAGGCGAGATTGAAGTCGCTCAAGAGAATAGAGGCCCAGGTCAGCAAATCGCTCAAAGAATTCAAATTTAGCAGAATTAGAGACATCAGTCCTATGGAGAATGTTTTGAAAGTTGATCTCTATATCAACTAATTGCCTGGTGGCAAAGTAGAATTCATCATTTGCATCATAGCCACGGGGAAAGAAATTTATGACACCGGGAGGAGATCCAGTTGGAGTAGGGACAAATGCAATAGACTCTGTTGGGATAAGGGCCACTTCTATCGTTCGCTCAGCATGCACAGTTGCTTCACTCACTGGAGATGTTTCAGCGTCAGGAAGGACTTGTGCTAGTTCCTTAGCGATATCCACAACTGCTGTCATGTCTATATCCACTTCAATAGGGATTTCAGAAGGTGGAGGTGCATCAGCGTTTGGTGCATTTTGAGCTGATACAGGCAAGCGTTTGAGAAAAGCAAGAAAAATTTCTACAAAGTAGAAATTACAAATAAAAGACTACAACGCTTACCCTGAAGACTATCATCGACTGAAGCAGTCGCTTGATCTGTTTTAATCTTTTGTACAGTTTCCTCAGGCTCCGGGATAACTTCTTCTGGATCTAAATCAATAAAAAAAGTAATGGGATCAGCACAAATGGGGATATGCAAGTTCTCAAGAGTGTTAAGAACAGTCTGGATATTTGCTTCACACTCGGCTGAAAAGATTTTATCATTGCATTAGAGACTTAGAAACTAACAAGGAAAGGATATAATACATTGCTTTTCACAAGTACTTACCCCGAACACGAGAAAGCCTCTTAGATTGAGTAAGGGCTTTAGGTTCTGAGCTGGTTTCAAGAACAGCGTTAGATGGAGGTGGAGGAACACTCGCTGGTTCTTTAAGCGCTGGCTCGACTGGAGCGCTTGTTGATGCAGCTGGAGTGGATAAAGGAGTACGCCTTCGGGCTAGCGGTACTTCTTCTACCTCTTCTTTCTCTTCTGCAAAGATAATGAAGACAGGAGGGGGAGAGGGAGAAGGAGAAGGAGACTTCTGTTTCTTCTTGGGCTCCGGTTTCTGCTTTTTTGCTGGATTTGATGGCTTAGCGACTTTCAAAGTGAGTTTTCTTTTAGGTTGCTTGACCACCACTACCTCTTCTGATGAAGATGAAGTCGCTTGTTCTTCATCATCGCCCTTCGTGTCATTCTTCTTGAAGTTGGGTTCATACGCAGCTTCAACATCTTCCTTCTTGATTAACGCCCAGACTTTGGTAGCATCTCTGAGAGTGACATTTTCAACTTTGCTTCCATCGTTTAGCAAAATGAGTAAAGATGAAATAAGAGAAGGAGTGAGGACGAAGGTCTCACGAGTAAAGGGAAAGACGCAGGAAATGGAGTTTCCACCGTCAGAGATTTTAGCATTCTTGAAGAAGAAAAGAGTTTCTTCCTCAAAGATATTTGTAAAGGAGGTGATCATGTCACGCAAACTAGATTCCTGGACGAGTGGAAGAATAGTCCTTAGAGGGAATTTTTGGTTATCAAAAAGGTAGTCCCAATTAATAAGAAAACCGGCGTTAATAGTTGTTGGTCCCAAGTGGTATACGAAAGGGTCTAGAAGGGGGGTTGAATAGACCCTGAAGTCTTTTTCGACTTCTAAAAACTTTCGTATTACTGTGAGGTATTTGAACGCTCGGAAAACTTTAAGCGCTGGGTGTGGCGCTTGAGGGATGATGACTTAAGCGCTAGTTTCAGGCGCTTGAGAAAAGTTAACTTAGATTCGGTGATTTCAACACTTACCAAAGTAGGGCAGAGTTTAGTCACTAAATCAGGGTTAGCACAGCGGAAATGTTTTTATAGCTTAGCGTTCGTTTTAACCAATTAGTCGCTTATTAGTTTAAATCCCTTTTCAAGATATAATATGACAGTATAATGTAAGACAACAAAACAGTAAATGACACAAGATATTTGTAAGGTTCACTGGGTGATGTAATCCCAGCTACGTCCTTCTTCTCCCTTTATCAGAGAGGTTTTTCACTATGATGATTATCGAAGAGTCACACAGAGACTTCTACAAAATAGAGAGAGGTTGGATATGATCTTGGAACTCCTTGGTCACACAGATTTCAGCTCCACTAAAGATCTTCTATCCCCTTGCTTCTTTCACCCAGAAATAATGCAAGTTACACTTGATCCCGGAACTCCTTGGTCACACAGATTTCAGCTCCAGTAGAGATTTTCTTCCAAACAAAAATGGCGCTTGTAAGTCAACACACTTTCTCACTCAGACGAAAGATGTTGAAAGGTTTTGTAATGGCTTTGTTTGGTTTTGGAAAGTTCAAACAACTTGAGGATATCTCAATAGTAATGTAGGGTCTTCAAAAAGAGGTTTGAGATATAGTTGACTGTCTCTGGAATATTTGTGAAAAGCTTATACGGATATTTGGCTATGGATTTTTGTAAGCTTTTCTTTCAACAAAGTAGGTATTCTTTTCTTGTGTCTTTTTGTATAATTTTCTGCATACAAGAGGTTCTGACTGTTATTCACACTAGGATATTCCGGTATATCTCTTGTATATGTCACGGTTTTTTTGCTCTGTGTCTTACTTATTTGTTGAAAGGGCTATTTATAAGGTATTGGTGGTTTTTGTCCGTTTGACACGGTTGGAATCTCGTTTCCCCAAACATTCCTTGAGTTCTGACAATCCTAACTTTGGGTATACTTAATTAGTTAGGCATGTTCTTGGTTTCATAACTTCTGACAGTTTTGGTCAAATGAATGGCTTACCCATACGTTATAGTGCTTATATTTTAATAGCACTTATCCGACTTTTAATGCATCTTGTTTTATTTCCGTTGGAAATAATTTGTCCGTTTGATTCATGCATTCTTTAAGTCTTTGGATAGCTTTGGGTTTGAATTCTAAGGTTACGTTCGTTGTAGGTCGTGTTGGTTTAGCCTTTTGGACGCTTGCTGAAGAGGACAGTTTTTCTCGTGCATTGGACAGACGCTTGGATTGATCCTGAGTCTCTTCTCTTTATTTCAGACGCTTACTCTTCAATCTTGTCTTTGATAAGCTCACTCAGAATTCCATCATTGACTTAGTGTTGAGTATTCGGCCTGAGTTATCCATTCGTATTTCGAGCGCTGGAGTTGTAACCTGGAATAGTCTCTAAAACGTTTGACGGACGCTTCAAGAGATCTTTATCTTCTGTAGCTTCAGACGCTTGATCTTCAACTTTATCACTTGGTAGACTTACCCAGAATTCTCCTTAGTGATTTAGTATCACATTCTTAGTCTAAAATTCTACAAAGATGAAAACTATAAGCCTAAGATAAATAAGCTTTCAGGTACTTATACACAATATTCTATGAAAGCTTTTATACTTACATTTTTCGGGGTCTAACAGGAAGTCCTATTTGTCATCATCAAAACATCTAACATGAAATTCCTAACAATTTCCCCCTTTTTGATGATGGCAATACCTATTTAGTTCAAGCGTTAGATACCTAAAGTACGAGTTAGCGTAGGTTAGTAAGTTAGTTTGAGCTTCAACGAGATGTTTCAGCTGTAAAAGGCATTTTATATATATCTTTCATAGTACAAGCATTTTACAACTGAAATGAAAGAATCATAAGTAAAAATCAAGATCGTGATTTGATCTTGTATCTCTTAGTCATTTCAGCACGGATTGCTTCAGTTATCTGATCTTCTAGCGTCATCATCGCATCATGATCTTTACTGATTATATGTTTGTTTTCTTTTACTTGTCGGGCCTTGAAAGTAATGAGTTGCTTATCCCATTCCTCTGGACTGATGCCTATGTATCGTAGGCAAATTCTGAAGGTTTGGTCAAAGTCAGACATTTTTCGCTCTAAGGCTAAGACTGCTGGATCATATGGTTCTGGAATTGACGCTCTGAGAAGAGGAATATCAAATTGTTCAAGCAGTGCTCTTGAAGGTAATGGAAGATTTGGATAGAGCACTCTTGGGGTTTCTTTTTTATTGAATGCTCCCACCGAGGTAGTTACCCAAGAAGGATAGGGATACCTTGGCTCTGTACTTAGTGTGAGGGAAGTATCAATATGTTGACGCTTGGATGGTGGAGGAGGATCTTGATCTTTAGATGTTGAAGATTTCCTCTTTTCTCCCTTCTTTTCCCCCTTATTGCCATCATCAGTCTGTATGAAATGCTGAGTAAGATGACTGACTTGAGTAGCAATCTGAGCGACAGAGGCTTCAAGAGTGGTTAGACGCTGGTCGAAGTGTTCTTTCATGACCAGTAGTTGAGCGTGATTAGCGTCTGTAAGAGAGGTCTCAAGAGTCATGAAACGGTGGTTTAGATCATTTGTTAAAGCCACATGACTGACCTGAGTAGCTGTAGGTAGTTGCTGTATTTGAGTGAGGCATTCAGTCATGGACGCTTGAGCGTTGGGAACCGCAGTGCTAACTCGAGGCTTAAAATGGGATGTGTGTTTGAGAGATTCAATAGGTACTTGATAATTAGGATTAAATACTGTTCCTCGATGCTCTGGGGCACTGTTGGACTCGGTGGATGCAGTAGAGTCGGATTCAGTTGGACTGGGGAGATTAGGCGCTTGAGGGAATTCTGGTGAGCGCTCAGGAGCAGGTAACGTTTCAGCTGGTGCTGCAATAGATGCTGACTCTATACGGCTAAAGTCCGTAAACTGAAAGTCCAAGCTGGCAAACGGCTCATCTGCATATGGATAGGTAGCAGTCTGTAGAAGTTCATTCAAATGTAGAGTGGGGAGATAAGTACCTTGAATGAACGTGCTGATAGGACTATCCATGGCCCTGATGTACATTGGCCCGAGGATATCCAGCACATGGGTGGGAAAGATTTTGGAAGGCGCTTGGCAGATGGAGAACAAGGCATCTGGGCAATAGTGTTGTGAGAAGCCAATTAGCCTATCTGTTGGGAGAGTCTTCGGTTTCCGAGAGTCGGGAACGTAGAGCCTGTAATACTCTTCCATGTATGGGTAGATGGTTGAAGCAAGCGCTTGAGTTCTTTCCAGCAGCGACAAAACAAAATTATAGTGACTTAAGACTTCTTGTCTGATAGATGGAAGAAGTGGATATCCTCTGAAAGGATTGATCCGAGAGCCATTCCACTGTCGCAGATTTTCTGTGAAAATTTTGTCGAATAGGGAGACTGGAGGCATAATTGTCATCATGAGAGAAAAGTTGTCTTCACAGTGGCGAGGGGTGAAGTTCAGACAGGACAGGGGAGAAGAACCGCTGGTGGACGCTTGATCAGCAAAGCGTAGAGAAGAATTAGCCAGTTTGTACAATGCTTGCCTTAAAAGGTGTTCAGGTTGGTGGCGGATCAGAGGCAGCTTCAGAACTGGTCCAAGTCTATGTTGGCGCTGCTTTAGCATGTATCGTGCAAATTTGCTCTTTTTATCATGAATCCCTATTCTGAACAGATGGGAAGCGCTAACCAATTCTTCAAATTTATACTTTCTTCATTATATCCTGTAGGTATGAAGGGTTCTGCGGGCGCTGGAGGGAAATAATCGACGGAGTGATCGATGGTCTTTAAGGGATCCAGTTTGAAGAAATGTCGATGAATCACAACGTCGTTAGCATCGCTCTGACCTTCTGAGCGTGCCTCTGTTGTACTTGGTAATGCAAGCAATGGTTGAACCCCTGGGATTTCAGGTTCATCAGGCTCAAGATTTGCAGAGTCGATGGCAGCTTCATGGGCGATGGCTACAATGTTGGCCATATCAACATCCAGATGGACATCAACTGGTGGTTCAAAGGATGATATCGGAATAGCAGCTATGGCTTGGTCGCTTGGTGTCGTGTGTGTAGACTTAGAAGAAATGGCAGCAGTTGGACGCTTACGTCTCTTGAAGATACGCTTCACATTTACCCCTTCGGCTGGGGACGCTTGAGTCTGTGGAACTGCTGGTTCTCCAAATTCGATATTTTTGAGGACCTTTTCCAGATCCTTCCGACTAATGAGGGGTATAGAGTCCTCGTCTTCTTCATCACTTTTGATAGGTTGAGCCTTGGGCTTTCGAGGAGCCCGTTTCTTTGTGACAGTGGGATGCTTCACATTACGTTTAGCCTTCTCCTGATCTGGGTGCTCAGCCTCCTCATTTGATGCTGCACGTACAACTTGGTGCTCAGAGAGAGGTCTAGCAGCACCTCCATCTTTGGGTGGATTGAAGAGATTGTTAATGATTCTTGGCCTATAGAACTTATGCTTGGCCACGGTGACTCCTGCTGAAGAGGTGCACTTTGCTCGGAAAATTAGATCACTTAAAACTAGGCCATAAGGTCTGTTTGAAGTGCGTAGACTGTCTCTAAATCGGCTGAATATATAGGCGCTCCAGTTGATTTTTATCTTGAGCAAGATAGCAGTCATCATCTGGAACTGGGTTGGGCTGATTTTGTCAAAGGTTCCTACTCTGCATTCAATGTTTTTACTGCAGAAATCAGCTAAGACTCGATACCTGTTCACTATATCTTTCTACTCAAAGTACGGTTTGTATGGAACACCATCGTAGGCGCTAAGCTGAGTCCAGACTTCTTGAATTTGTTCCTCAGTGATAGTGTCTAAAGTCGCTCCGTCGTTAGGTAGAGAGAAATTCTGGGCAATAGAGGCCGCAGAGAGAGTGAACGTCTTTGATTCCGTCTTGGGGGCAGGAAACAAACAGGTGATGGAAGTCTCATCGTCAGACAAACTAGCATTTCTCCAGAAAAATTCTAATTCTTCAGGAAACATGTACGAGTGTTTGGTAAGAAATTTCTGAAGCCCAGCCTCTGCTACAGAGTCCATCATTTCCGTTAAATCAATTTGGGGGTTTTCGTAGAGAAACTTCCAATCGATTATAAGGCCTTCAGTGACCTTAACAATAACGTCAGTGGTTCCAGCAGTAGCTTTCTTGGGTGCCATTAGTGAGAAGTAGACAGAGATTAAAAATGAAAATTTTGTTTTTGAGAGAGAGAGATTTTTCTTGCACGAATGAAAGAGAGTGTAAGAGAGATTATGTTCTGCAGAAGGTGTGTTTTGAAATACTACAATTTGAATGTTTTTTGTGTTTGAAGGTTGAGATGTTGACACGTGGAGGAGTATAAATCTCAGCCATTAAAATACAACTGTGGACGTGAATTTAGATTTAATAAGCACGGTTACTTTTAGTAACAACCACATATACTGTTTTGACATCCGATTAAAAGTTTGAAACAGAGACTTTTGATATACTGAAAGTGATACGTGTGCCCGTTAACAGCGGACATGTATTTTATGAAAAACCGTTCGGGAACCGAAATTTTGAACAACTATTCAAATACCCGCCAAAAGTTTGTAGGAGCGTCTGGACCTATTCAGAAGAAAATGACGCTTGAAATAATTCAGTGTGATTTTGACGCTTGAGAATCTTGAGGTTCTCTTTCAAGTAACATTTTGTGCTTTAGCGGTCATCGTAACATATAGAATTATTCTTTTCAGGGTATGTATGAGGACACAGTTTCCCAGTACTTATCATTATGTCTTGGTGGTAGTGTTTTACTTTTGGTTTAAAATATTCAGCGCTGGTTGTATTCGTCTAAGATACATGGTAATTGTATTTACGCGTGTACATGTGATGAACCATCTTTGAAAGACGTGATGAGTACCCATGGGTTTTCTTGAGCGAAAGGTGAGGAATGTCAAGTCAGCATTAATTGCATTGATTGACTAATCCACTTTCTCGTTTTAGCGTAGGGTAATGTACGCTTGCTTTTAAAGGATCTTTTTACTAAGCGCTTTAGCTGGGAATAAAGCTAAGCGTTCAATTTATTTTGAGAGGGCACAGACGCTAAAGAGAACGTTTGATAAGCGTCTGAAAGAGTTTAGCGTATAATGCTAAGTGCTTATGACAAATGTAATAATAAAACAAAAAAAACGGTTTTGGTCATTCTCACTGAAGTTCAGTTATCCCTTTTAAGGTTCCCTCTATGTAGGTTCTCCCTAATATTGATAACTTATTGAACGATTTTATGTGTAAAAAGAATTTTATTCCCCCTAAATTTATACTTAATGAAAGGATGATGTTTCAAATGATTAGGCATTTAGATCAATCATACCTAGTTCACTTCTTAAAGTGAGAAAGCGTTGTTCGTTGAGAGCTTTGGTGAAGATATCTGCCAATTGTTTTTCTGTACCAATGAATTGAATGGAGATATCCTTTTTTTGAACATGGTCACGCAGAAAATGATACCGTATGTCAATGTGTTTGGTTCTAGAGTGAAGATCTGGATTTTGTGTCATTGCCAAGGCACTTTGGTTGTCACAATGGATTGGGGTTGGACCTAAGACTACGCCATAGTCTCTAAGTTGTTGCCTCATCCAGAGAATTTGTGCACAACAGCTTCCAGCGGCTACGTACTCAGCTTCAGCAGTAGAAGTCGCAATGGATTGTTGTTTCTTACTGTGCCATGAAATTAGTCTATCACCTAGGAATTGACATGTACCACTAGTACTTTTTCTATCTATTTTGCATCCTGCAAAATTTGCATCTGAGTAACCGATTAGTTCAAAAGGAGAATCCCTGGGGTACCATAAGCCCACATGTTGTGTGCCTTTGAGGTACCTAAGGATTCTCTTGGTAGCAATTAAGTGTGATTCTTTAGGATCGGCTTGAAAGCGTGCACACATGCATACTGAGAATATAATATCAGGTTTACTAGCTGTTAGATAAAGAAGTGATCCAATGATGCCTCTATAATTTGTAGCATCGACTTTCCTTCCACTTTCATCTTTATCTAGCTTAGTCGTTTGTCTCATTGGAATTTTGGAAGATGATGCCTTTTCCATACCGAATTTCTTAATCATATCTCTAGTATATTTAGTTTGGTTTATAAATATACCATTAGGGAGTTGTTTAACTTGTAATCCTAGGAAAAAAGTTAACTCGCCCATCATGCTCATTTCAAATTGGTCTTGCATCATTTTTGAAAATTTCTCACATAAACACTTATTAGTAGATCCAAATATAATATCATCAACATAAATTTGAACTAAGAGAATATCTTCATTATGGGTAATCTTAAATAGCGTTGTATCAACGCTTCCTTTTGAAAAACCTTTACCAATAAGGAAAATAGAAAGAGTGTCATACCATGCTCTTGGTGCTTGTTTAAGGCCGTAGAGTGCCTTGTCCAATTTGTAGACCATACCTTTTCCATGGTTATTGATGAATCCTGGTGGTTGCTCCACATATACTTCTTCTTGGAGCTTACCATTCAGAAATGCACTCTTTACGTCCATTTGATATACTGTAAGCTTGTTGAATGCTGCGAATGCTAGAAACATGCGGATTGCTTCAAGACGGGCAACTGGAGCGTATGTTTCATCAAAGTCGATGCCCTCTTCTTGACAGTATCCCTGAGCTACGAGTCTGGCTTTGTTTCTAATCACAATCCCATTCTCATCCATTTTGTTTCTATAGACCCATCTAGTTCCAATGACCCCTTGGTGGGTTGGTCTTGGTACTAGCGTCCATACCTCATTTCTTTCAAATTGGTTTAGCTCTTCTTGCATGGCTTCTATCCAGCTTGGATCGCTTAGCGCTTCATCCACTTTCTTAGGTTCCATTTGAGATAGGAAGCTTGCGAACATGGCCTCGTTTATTGTAGCGGCTCTAGTCTTTACAGGTGCTCCCATATCTCCAATAATTAATTCTGGTGGATGGTCTCTGAGCCATTTTCTATCTGGTTGAGAAGGGTTTAGAGCTTGATCAGACGCTTGACTACGTTGCACAGGCGCTTGACCAGCTCTTTGCGTAGGCGCTTCAGTGTTTATAGTTCTAACTTGCTCTTGATGATCACTTTCTTCATGGTCATCAGCATTTCTTTGGTTATTGACAGCCTCGTGAGTAAGTGTAGGATTAGGCACGATAATCTCATCCTCTTCATCAAGATCGCTATCATCACATAGATTGATTTGTGATGTTTGTTGAGAGAGTTCCTCAGTTCCTACATCATCAATATTAACCTTACTCGGTTCTTGGTTAGCATCATCAAACACAACATGAATGGATTCCTCTACCTTTGATTTGATCTTATTTAGGATACGAAAGCTCTTTCCATTTTTGGCATAGCCTAGAAAGATTCCTTCATCTGCTTTAGGATCAAATGTCTTTAAGTTTTGGGATCCATTGTTATGAATGAAGCATTTTGAACCAAATACATGAAAATATGAAACATTTGGCTTACGTCCCTTCCATAGTTCATATGGAGTCTTTTCATGTTGCTTGTTGATCATACACCGATTCTGTGTGTAGCAAGCGGTATTGATAGCTTCGGCCCAAAACCTTTGAGGTAGCTTGGATTCGGCTAACATGGTACGGGCAGCTTCCTTGAGCGTTCTGTTCCGTCGCTCAGCAACTCCATTTTGTTGAGGGGTTCTAGGCGCTGAATACTCATGAAGTATCCCAAGGTCTTTGCAGTATTTCTCAACAATATGGTTAGTAAATTCAGTTCCTCTATCGCTTCTAATTCTGGTTACTTTTAGGTCTTTTGAGTTTTGTAGCTGACGAATTAGTGATGTGAGCTTAGCGCTAGTTTCATCTTTAGACGCTAAAAATTCTACCCATGTATAACGTGAGAAATCATCAACTATCACTAGTGAATACTTTTTACCGCTAATGCTCATGATTTGAATAGGACCAAATAAATCTAAGTGTAATAATTCAAGTACTCGCGATGTAGATAGATGAGATTTCTTCTTAAAGGATGATTTGACTTGCTTACCCATTTGACAAGCATCACATAAGCGATCTTTATTAAAGAAACCTTTAGGTAGTCCCTCTACGAGATTTAGAGATATTAATTGAGAGATTGCCTTGAAGTTGAGGTGATTCATTTTTCTGTGCCATAACCAACCCAATTCGTTTTGATTCTTAGCTACGAAACATGTAGGGTTGTTATCTAATGTTGAATCCCAATCTACTAAGTATACATTGTTTGTTCTTTTTCCTTTTAACTTCGTAGATCTTGTCTTAACATCTATTATTTCGCAGAAGTCACTATAGAACTTAATTTCAAAGCCTTTATCACAAAATTGACTTATGCTTAAGACCCTCAACATAATATACATCATTTATCATGATGTTCCCCCTGCGCATGATACCTATACCTTTAGTTTTACCTTTGGAATTATCACCGAATATAACTTGAGGACCATTGGTTGCACGATAGTTGATCAGTAGATCCTTTGAGCCAGTCATATGTCTTGATGACCCACTATCTATGTACCATATTGAAGTGTCGGTGTTGGCTCTAGGTACCTGCATTCAAAAGGGCAGTTCTAATTCTTTTTAGGTACCCATTTTGTTTTGGGTCCTTCTTTGTTAGTAACGTTAATTTGAATTAGATTTTTCGGAACCCATATTTGCCTTATCTTCATTATGGGAGAGAGATTGGCCTTCTTGGGTTTCGTTTTGTGTTGTGTGTGTTTTTTAGGTGTATAGAAATATCCTTGATTATAGTAATAATCATAATCGTAATCATAATTATCATAGTGTTGATAATATGAACTGGATTGTTTTGGATATAGACGTTTGATCTTGTTTGGTACTGGCTTAGGATGCACTTTTGGTGCGGGACGCTTAACGTTTGATTCACTTGTAGAAGGTATTTCCTTAGCCTTTTGAGCGTTTGGATATATTTTCTTTTGTGAGACATTCGCTTTGGTCTTTCCTTTGCCTGAGTAAGTTTTGACTTTACCATTAGCTTTTGTACCAATATCTATTGGTTCATTCAGCGTTTGTCTGATTGAACTTTCTCCAACAAAGATTACACCTTTTCCTTTGTTGATTGTTGTAACATTGGACGCTTTGGCTTTATGACTAAATTTATCACAACCTAGACCGGTCTTTTCACCAAATGCACTGGTTACTTTAGTCATATTACCTAGCGTTCTAGACGCTTTTGATAATGAAGAGATCAGCTGCTCTGATTTAGCAAGTTTAGCAACCATTTCAGCTTCTCTTTTGACTATTATATCAAAATCATTTTTTAGCTGAGTAATTTCACTCTCGAGTGATTGGTTTTTCTCAATGCACTGTTGCTGAACTTGCAACTCTGCTTTGAGCGTTACGTTATCACTTCTGAGTGCTGAAATAAAATGATAGTGATTTTGAAATAATTTGGCGGCATCTTGACAATCTGTATAATATTCCTTTACTTTGTCAAGTAATTCATCATAAGAAAGAGGATGATACAGATCAGTGGTTACCTCAGATGGTAAGTCGTTAGATGCTTCATTATCTCTTGCCATGAGACAAATGAATGCTGAATCCTTTGATGGTTCATCATCGCTGCTTTCATCTGATGATTCCAAGTCCTCTTCAGGAGTATAGAGAGGTTCTGATTCTGCTAGCAAGCCTTGTTGTCTCAGATTGCTCCTGAATTGGTTTCTATCCGTGTGATCTTGCTTTGTAGGTTTAGACACATTTGGATATGGGCAATTAACTTGGAAATGCCCTGGTCTCCTGCAGTTGTAACAGAGATTGGTCTTCATCTTTTGTTCGTTTGTTAATCTTGTGGATCGCTGGTTTAACGCTGCAGGCACTGAGAGATCTTGCTGAGAGGGAGTTTGATATTGAATTGGCGCTCGGGAGGGAGACGCAGGATAGTGAGGCGCTTGATATTGTGGTTGTATTTGGGGAGACGCTTGATATGAACTTTGTCCTGGGTGCTTAGGACTGTTTCCCTTCTTTTCATATTTCAGGAATTTCCTGAATCTATTTAGAAGCGCCAGTTCTTCTTCCTCACTTATATCCAAGTTTTTTTCTTTGATAGATTTTCCTTTGATTGATGCCATTAGCGCTCCAGATTCGATCACGGGATTACTTACTGCATCACTGGCCGAATTCAGCTCAAACTCAAATGCTTTGAGTTCTGAAAAAGCATCTTCTGGAGTTAGGCTGTCCAGATTGTTTGATTCTCTCATTGCAGTTGTTTTCATCAGGAATCTGCTTGGGAGACTTCTAAAGATTTTGACCATTGTTTCTCGATTTTGTAGCTCCATACCCAGAGATGTTAGTTCAGTGACAAGAGCTGTAAACCTCATGTCTAATTGCTCTAGCGTCTCATTAGGTAGCATCTTGAAGCTATTGAATTTTTCTTTGGCAATTGATAGTTTGTTCTCCTTGATTTGTGCTGAGCCACCACAAATGGTAGCCAACTTATCCCAAATTTCTTTAGTAGTGTTGCATGATTTGACCTTGTTGAATAAGTTGTCATTATCTCCAATGGCTGTGTATAGAGCATTTCTACCAACATTGTCTAGATTTGCTCGTCGACGCTCATCGGTAGACCATTCTTGTTTGGGCTTCTCCTCATAGCCATCGGGTGTCTCTTCTGTGGCTTCGGGCGCTCTGGTGATGATCTTGTATATTTTGATTGGCCCATCTGAAATAATATCACACATTTCATCATCACATGAGCACAAATAGGTGAACGCTTTGACCTTCCATGAATCATAGTTTGATTCGGTCAACTTAGGAACTTTGGAAAATGCCATAAAAAAAATTTAAAGCGACAAAAAATAAGGATCTGAACAAGCAGTTACGCTTGGAAACACTTAGGTTTCAACTTCAACCGCTCTGATACCACTTGTTGGTCCCAAGTGGTATACGAAAGGGTCTAGAAGGGGGGGGGTTGAATAGACCCTGAAGTCTTTTTCGACTTCTAAAAACTTTCGTATTACTGTGAGGTATTTGAACGCTCGGAAAACTTTAAGCGCTGGGTGTGGCGCTTGAGGGATGATGACTTAAGCGCTAGTTTCAGGCGCTTGAGAAAAGTTAACTTAGATTCGGTGATTTTAACACTTACCAAAGTAGGGCAGAGTTTAGTCACTAAATCAGGATTAGCACAGCGGAAATGTTTTTATAGCTTAGCGTTCGTTTTAACCAATTAGTTGCTTATTAGTTTAAATCCCTTTTCAAGATATAATATGACAGTATAATGTAAAACAACAAAACAGTAAATGACACAAGATATTTGTAAAGTTCACTGGGTGATGTAATCCAAGCTACGTCCTTCTTCTCCCTTTATCAGAGAGGTTTTCCACTATGATGATTATCGAAGAGTCACACAGAGACTTCTACAAAATAGAGAGAGGTTGGATATGATCTTGGAACTCCTTGGTCACACAGATTTCAGCTCCACTAAAGATCTTCTATCCCCTTGCTTCTTTCACCCAGAAATAATGCAAGTTACACTTGATCCCGAAACTCCTTGGTCACACAGATTTTAGCTCCAGTAGAGATCTTCTTCCACACAAAAATGGCGCTTGTAAGTCAACACACTTTCTCACTCAGACGAAAGATGTTGAAAGGTTTTGTAATGGCTTTGTTTGGTTTTGGAAAGTTCAAACAACTTGAGGATATCTCAATAATAATGTAGGGTCTTCAAAAAGAGGCTTGAGATATAGTTGACTGTCTCTGGAATATTTGTGAAAAGCTTATACGGATATTTGGCTATGGATTTTTGTAAGCTTTTCTTTCAACAAAGTAGGTATTCTTTTCTTGTGTCTTTTTGTATAACATACAAGAGGTTGTGACTGTTATTCACACTAGGATATTCTGGTATATCTCTTGTATATGTCACGGTTTTTTTGCTCTGTGTCTTACTTATTTGTTGAAAGGGCTATTTATAAGGTATTGGTGGTTTTTGTCAGTTTGACACGGTTGGAATCTCGTTTCCCCAAACATTCCTTGAGTTCTGACATTCCTAACTTTGGGTATACTTAATTAGTTAGGCATGTTCTTGGTTTCATAACTTCTGACAGTTTTGGTCAAATGAATGACTTACCCATACGTTATAGTGCTTATATTTTAATAGCACTTATCCGACTTTTAATGCATCTTGTTTTATTTCCGTTGGAAATAATTTATCCGTTTGATTCATGCATTCTTTAAGTCTTTGGATAGCTTTGGGTTTGAATTCTCAGGTTACGTTCATTGTAAGTCGTGTTGGTTTAGCCTTTTGGACGCTTGCTGAAGAGGACAGTTTTTCTCGTGCATTGGACAGACGCTTGGACTGATCCTAAGTCTCTTCTCTTTATTTCAGACGCTTACTCTTCAATCTTGTCTTTGATAGGCTTACTCAGAATTCCATCATTGACTTAGTGTTGAGTATTCGGCCTGAGTTATCCATTCGTATTTCGAGCGCTGGAGTTGTAACCTGGAATAGTCTCTAAAACGTTTGATGGACGCTTCAAGAGATCTTTATCTTCTGTAGCTTCAGACGCTTGATCTTCAACTTTATCACTTGGTAGACTTACCCAGAATTCTCCTTAGTGATTTAGTATCACATTCTTAGTCTAAAATTCTACAAAGATGAAAACTATAAGCCTAAGATAAATAAGCTTTCAGGTACTTATAGACAATATTCTATGAAAGCTTTTATACTTACATTTTTCGGGGTCTAACAGGAAGTCCTATTTGTCATCATCAAAACATCTAACATGAAATTCCTAACAATAGTGACTGGTTTCTCAGATTTGGAAGATTTTCCGGCAGCTGATTTTGAAGTTTTGGGTGCCATTGATGAACTTTTGAAGCTTTCTGAGAGAGTGAGTACGAATACTTTTTGCCTTGAGAGGGAAAGGGATTTTACAGCGGGGAGAATTTTTGGAAGTGATAAAGTTTGACTGTAACAACTTTGAGGGATTTATATAGAGTCAAAGATAACTCTTCAGTTGCTTGGATTAATGCCACGTGTTAAGTTATGAATTTTGTAAATTGAAATATTTAAATCTGAGTCGTTTACTCATAAGTACGGATGTCAAAAAGTGCGGTAAAATAGGGTAACAACTGTGAATAACAAAAGTTTGAAATCCGCAGTTGCTTTTTCAAAACGTTTGAATAATTTTGAAATTTTCAGTGTGTAGTACACGCGCCTGATAGTACACTGACACGTACTCAGATAAGTGCAGTTACTGAACCGCCTATTTTTTCGATAGGAATCATTAACCGTCAGTTTGATTTGATAAGCACGTGTGGGCAATTGTCAAATCTAATCTTTTGGACTTAGCCACACGATACCTTTTTAGGGATGAAAACTATGCATGATTTTTAGAAAAAGGTTATGATAAGAGTCATTTTTACTTGTTTTTAAGCCCATACGTTTATGTTTTAGATTCATTTATCGCTTGATTTATCCCACATATGTGTATAATCTATATGCTTATTGAGTAAAGATGGAAAATCACTGCAATCGACGTAAAGTGCACAAAAACACAGTATTTCAGTGTATTTTGAAATCGAATTTGAGGAAATTTTCTTGTAAAAGGTTTTATAACTCTGTCTTCACTTCACGTGGCAACTTGAATCATTCAAATCTGAGATTTGTGGAGAAAGTTATAAAGAAAACACGATTGTTGCGCTGAAAAATAAGAAAACGGTTAAGACTTCGCACTGTGGCGCCTAGGCGCCGGTCAACTTCTTCCCTAAGCCACTTAGGCCACCTGGACCGCGCCTAGGCACCATTTGGGTCATGCCTGGGCACCGATACAGTGGTTTTGAAGGTATAAAGGCCAAAAATGAAAGGAAAAGAGGGGGTTCGAATTCAAAAGGAATTTTGGGGATTTCTTGGGTTTGGGACCTCACTTTTCATCACTTTAGAAGACCAAAAGAGAAGGGAAAGAAGAGATTCAAGCCTCCAATTAAAGATTCGATCATCAATTCAACATAGGGAGTTTCTTAGCTTTAGATTCATCTTTGTCTATGAACATGGATCTTATGCTTAGCTTTTTCCTTATACATTTTATGAGCTAAATTTTTGAACTAGGGCCATGAGAAGGCCATGTTGTTAGTATAGTGATAATAAGATTGTTTTCCATTTCAATTCATATATTGCTATGTGTTGTGATTTTGTGGTTGAATGCCTTACATATGCTTGATCACCATGTGTTTGATATCATGCCTAGGTGAATTATTCGAGAGAAAGTTGACTTAGGGTGCAAGAATTTCACAACATCACCGACCAAATAGGAATTGCCCTGGACATAGGTAAAGATTCCCGAGTGAAGTCGTTTGATTTTAATCGAGAAAGCTCTAGCTCTTTAATGCATGCTTAGTGGTTAGATTTCAGGGTAGACATATTTAGGAAACCACCAATTAAGTATAGGAGTCTATCACGAGACATCGATTATTCTTTACCTTAGGAGCTTTCACCATAGCAATGTATGTCTAATGAATTGGTAATGATATTAGGATAGCAATACGCAACATGTGCCCGAACATGAGCCTTAGTCACCCATCCACCTTGGAAGTTTAATCCCTTTTTACTCTTGTTTTAGTTCTACTATCTTCTTGCTTAGTTAAATCTCTATTTTAATTCCTTTTCTTATTGTCAACATAAACTAAAATTCAAGTCTCTGTGGTTCGACAACCCGGACTTTTTTTTGCCCACTTTTATTACTATACACGACTAGTGCACTTGCTACCAAAGCACGTTAGCTTCTAGCGTGTCAGGTTACTTAGTGTCAAAGTGAAAATCTTTTTAACGCTTAAGTCTTTTTGATAAGGTCAATCGCTTTTGATAAGATTTTATTTTTAATTTGATTAGAGATTGATTTTGTCATTCATCGTAGATAAGCGCTAGTGATCAGTGCCTAGATTTTCAAAGTCATTTTTTATCACAGTCGCTTATGAATTGAGACAAGTACAATTTTAAGATTACCCCTAAAATTGATGAACCATTTCAATTTTGAAAAACACTTTAGACAAAAACATAAAGTGGATCCCCCCTGAATTGTATGCCTATAAAATATGATGCTTTATGATTTAAGTGTTTAAGTCGATCATATCTAATTCACTTCTCAACGTGAGAAGCATTGTTCGTTGAGCACTTTGGTGAAGATATCTGCCAATTGTTTGTCAGTTCCGATGAAGTTCATGGAGATATCTTTCTTTTGAACATTGTCACGCAAGAAATGGTAGATAGGCATGGCTTCTTCTTAAAAGATGATTTAACTTGTTTACCCATTTAACATGCATCACATAAGCGATTTTTCTGAAAGGAACCCTTAGGTAATCCCTCTACTAGATTTAGTGATATTAATTGAGAAATTGTTTTAAAGTTAAGGTG
Organism: Buddleja alternifolia; assembly: GCA_019426215.1. Lineage (NCBI taxonomy): Eukaryota > Viridiplantae > Streptophyta > Magnoliopsida > Lamiales > Scrophulariaceae > Buddleja > Buddleja alternifolia. Next base: position 27,028,669 of record CM033393.1, on the reverse strand, counting down.
ATTCATTTTTCTATGTCATAACCAACCCAATTCATTTTGACTTTTAGCAACAAAGCATGTGGGGTTGTTATCAATTGTAGAATCCCAATATACTAAATACACATTGTTTGTTCTTTTTCCTCTTAATTTAGTAGTTTTAGTCTTAGCATCGTTAACATAGCAAAAGTCACTTGAAAATTTTACTTCAAAGCCTTTATCACAAAATTGACTAATGCTTAACAAATTATACTCAAGACCCTCAACAAAATATACATCACTAATCACGATGTTCCCCCTATGCATGATACCTATACCTTTAGTTTTACCTTTGGAGTTATCACCGAATATAACTTGAGGACCGTTGGTAGCTCGATAGTTGACTAGAAGATCTTTAGAACCCGTCATGTGTCTTGACGATCCTACCAAACTGAGGTATCGGTGTTGGCTCTAAATACCTGCATTTAAAGGGCAGTTCTAATTCTTCTTAGGTACCCATGTTGTCTTGGGTCCTTCAATGTTAGTAACTTTGGTTTGAATTAAAACTTTAGGAACCCATATTTGTCTAGTCTTCATTGTAGGAATACTGGCCTTTTTGGGTTTCATATTTTGCAGTGTGTGCTTTTTAGGTGTATAATAATATCCTCGATTATAATAGTAATCATAATCATAGTCATAATCATAATCATCATAGTATCGATAATATGGTCTTGACTGCCTTGGATATTGATGCTGGTATTTCCTTGGCGCTGGCTTGGGTTGCACTTTTGGTGCTGGACGCTTAGCACTTGATTCACAGTGGTCAGGTTTCTCCTTAGCCTTTTGAGCGTTTGGACGAACCCGTCTTTGTGAATCATTTGCTTTTGCCTTACCCTTGCCTGAGTCAGCTTTGGCTTTCTCATCTGGCCTCGTTCCATTATCGCTTGGTTCATTCAGCGTTTGACTTTGTGAACCTTTCTCAACAAAGAAAACTCTATTTCCTTTATTGTTCGTCGTAACATTAGATTTATTTGGTTGTTTACCGAATTTATTGCATCCTAAATCGGTCTTTTCACCAAACATTCTTGTTACCTCAGTCACATTATCCAACTTTCTTGAAGCTTTTGATAATGATGAGACGAGTTGCTCCGATTTGGCTAGTCTAGTGATCAGATCAGCTTCTCTCTTGACCATTATATCAAGATCGTTTTTCAATTGAGTAATTTCGCTCTCAAGTGATTGCTTCTTCTCAATGCACTTTTGCTGAACTTGCAATTCTGCTTTGAGCGTTACTTTATCACTTATGAGCGATGAAATAATACCGAAGTGATTTTGAAAATCTTTATAATATTCATTGACTTTGTCAACTAATTCATCATAAGAGAGAGGATGAGATAATTCAGTGGTTACCTCCGGTAGCGAATCGTCAGAGGCTTCATCATCTCTTGCCATGAGACAAATCAATGCTGAGTCGTTTGTTAACTCATCATCACTGCTTTCATCTGATGATTCCAAATCCTCTTCAGGTGCGGAGAAGGGTTCAGATTCCGCTAGCAAACCTTATTGGCGGAGGTTGCTCCTGAATTGGTTTCTATCCTCATAGTCTTACCTTGTGAGCTTAGACACATTTAGATAAGGGTAATTTACCTGGTAGTGCCCTGGTTTCCTTCAATTATACCACAAATTAGTTTTCATTTTCTGTTTAGTGGTTAATCACTTTGAAACAGCTGGCGCTGAGAGATTCTGAGTAGGAGTTGTAGGCACTTGATAAGGAATTGGCGCTACTGGTTGAGGTGCAGAATATACTGGCTCTTGATACGTAGGCGCTGGAGCAGGGGGAGGGGTTTCAAATGAAGTTTGTCCAATAGGATTTCTCTTTTCATATCTTAGAAATTTCTTGACTAATAAAGCCATCTCTTTTTCTTCATTGGATTCTGTTGATTTCACTTCACTAATCACTTTACCTTTACTTTTGGTGGTAGCGATTAAGGCTCCTGATTCAGTCGCTGAAGTCTATGTGTTGCTGACTTCACCCAATTCAAACTCGAATGCCTTTAACTCTGAAAACACATGTTCTGGAGTAAGAGTCTCCAATGTCTGTGATGCTCTCATAGCAACAGTCTTAATCAAATACTTTCTTGGAAGACTTCTGAAAATCTTATTGACCATTTCCTTGTTGGTCAACTCCTTGTCTAATGACGCTAACTCTGTAATGAGCAAAGTAAACCTTGTGTCCAATTGTTCTAGCGTCTCATTGGGCTGCATCTTGAAATGCTCAAATCTTTGCATGGCTATGGAGAGCTTGTTCTCCTTCATTTGTGTTGATCCTTCACATACTATAGCCAACTTATCCCATATCCCTTTTACATTGTTTGATTTTGTTGAACAATGCATCATTATCTCCTAACGCTGAGTAGAGTGCACTTCGTCCAACATTATCTAGATTCGCTCTTTTTCTATCATCTGGCGTCCATTCTAACTTGGGTTTTTCAGCATAACCATTTGGAGTTGCTTCATCAGCTCCAGGCGCTCAAGTTATCACTTTCATGATCTTAATGGGGCAATCTGAAATTACATCACACATTTCATTATCGCAAGAGCATAAATACACGAATGCTCTAAGTTTCCAAGAATCATAGTTTGACTTTACCAACTTAGGCATTTTGTTAAAAGCCATAATAAGATGTTTAAAAGAAATTTTAAAGCGACTAGGTTTATAGAAAAATGGCTCTAAACAAGCAGTTACGCTCGGAAACGCTTAGGTTTCTACTTCAACCACTCTGATACCACTTGGTGGTCCCAAGTGGCATACGAAAGGGTTTAGAAGGGAGGGGGGTTGAATAGACCCTGACGCCTTTTTCGACTTCAAAAATTTTGTATCACTTTTAAAGATTAGAACGCTTAGAAAGCTGAGAGCTTGGGTCAGGCGCTTTAGTAAAGATAAGTTAGACTTAGTGATTTTAGCACTTTACCAAAGTAGGGTAACGCTTAGATCGCTTAATCAGGGTTAGCACAACGGAAATGATTATAAGGCTTTAGTGTTCGTTTTGGTTAAATAGTCGCTTAGCAGATTAACTTGTCTTTTCAGAATAAATAAGAAAATATAAAACAAGACAATAATAAAAGTAAATAACATAAGAAATTGTAAGGTTCACTGGGTGATGTAATCCCAGCTACTTCCTTCTTCTGCTTTTTCACTTGGAGGGAATTTACTAAGTTGATTATCAAAGAATCACACAGAATCTTCTACAAGATAGTAAATAGGTGAAAGATGGTCTCAGACTCCTTGATCACACAAAGTTCGGCACCAATAAAGATCTTCTTCTACAAGCTTCTCTCTCTCAGAAATGCTGTCTGTAAGGGGTTTCAACAACTTTCTCACTCAGATGAAAGGTTGAAAGTTTTGTCAAACAGGTTTTGTTTATTTTTGGAAAGATCAAAAAACTTGGAATATCTTAGTAAGAATTTAGGTTTCTTCTTTGGAAGATGTTTGAGATATTTGCGACTGTCTGGAATGTATGTAAAAAGCTTGAAAAGTTTTGGCTATGGAGTTTCTAAGCTTTTCTTGAGAAAGATATTTCAGCAAAGTTTTTACTTTCTTGTGTATGTACTTATGTATCTCTATGTTTAGGGTTTGCTGGAATGAGGTATTTATAGGCAATTCTTGGGATCTGTCCGTTGGACACATGTGAGAGCGTGTTCTTCACGCGCCGTGTGAATCAGCCTTTTCTCTGACATTCCTGAAATCCTACTGGTTCCGATTGGACGGGAGCAGACTTAAACTCTGAAATCCTGACAGTCTAGTCAAAAGGTAGCTTGTCCACAAGTTGTAATAGCTTATCACATTTAATGCTCTTCTCAGGCATTTAATGCATTTGAATTTATTTCCCGTTGGAAATAAATGTCAGTTGAATGATTGCATTTAAGTCCTTCATGACTTGAGGATTTATTTCAGGTGAATCTGATATTGATCGCTAGAGTGCTTTGAGCGCTTGATCCATAAATCCTGAAATAGTCCTTTAGCGTTTAACAGACGCTAAGAACAAATCTTCATCTTCATTTGACTTCAGACGCTGATCTTCAACTTCATCTCTAATAGACTCACCTAGAATTCTATTAGCGATTCGGTATCTAATATTTAGTCTAAAATCTACAAAGATAAAAATTACAAACCTAATCAAACTTACATACTTTCAAACGCTTATACAATTGATCTATGAAAACAGAAACTTACATTATATTTTGGGTCTAACATAAAATCCTATCTTGTCATTATCAAAACATCTAACGTGAAATTCCTAACAATATCCAATAAATAAATTAATTAATTAAATAACTAAATTAATTAGATAAATTAATTCATTATTATATTTCCCTAGGAAATTAATTAATAATTAATCTTATCCTTATAATTAATCATTTCATCTAATGAATAATTAATTATTTGATTTATCCAATAAATAAAAACTCCTAGAAGAAAAATAGAAATTCCGTTTTCATTTTTTTTATCAATCCTTTAGCACGACTCTTTAGGTTCGTTTCGTTTGGCAATGAGAGGAAACCAAAGAAAGTGGATAACACCTAGCCAGTCACGTGGCCCACTACGTAACCCAAACAAAAACGAATGATAGGATCATTCCGCAATCTTCGAATCATAAATACCGTGTAAGTATAAACCCTTTATTCGTGTACCTCAGTCAAGTGCAAATCATGGCTATGTCAAACTCACTGGACTTGACCATATGTATTAATTATATTAATACGAGATCATTGAGATCAAATTAGTGCCTAGCCCAATTGTCTCTTTGTGTTTTGGCCAAAGACTTTTATCTCTATTTATCTATAATCACATAGGTTACTTTCTCACTCACTTATGAGAGAACAAATCCAATCTAGATATCAGCTAAGATTGCCATTTGCCCATCAAGCCGCATTTCAAGGTTGACCTCACCAATGGCTGAATTGGGTCTAACTACTCTAATGAAATACTTGACATCACCAATGCATCTTCAGCGTGATGTTTCAGGTCAAAGGTTTACTTACACCTATTACGCATAATCTATTCTGTCATTGACAGTCATAGAATGAAAACTCATGTGACAGAACCAATGCGAGTCGTGTTCGAGCATATCAGTTCCATTGATGTCCCTACAATCTTAATCTCTTACCATCCCATTATACTAGACAGGCACTCCCATGTTAGAGATAAGATTGTACAAGTGTTCTTAAGTCTTCATTTGTCCACCAAAGACTTCACTTTACTTGCGAACTTATTTTTTAGTAATCAAGATCGATCTCTCTAGTGCCAATCTTTCCATCCCATAGGAAGTAGAGGGATCACACTGAAAACACGGACAAAATGTTTTACACTACTTATAGATGCAGATAAAATTTAAGTGAAAGCTAAATAATACCTTTATTAATAATATCGAAATAAGTTAATTACAAGATAAATGCCCTATCATTCTATCCTCTATGGCATCTGAGGGCATAATCCTAACAACTTCCCGATCATGGCTCCCTTGTTGTAGGGGATTAATTTCTACCTCAAAAGCATTTAGTCCTCCTATGTACTGATGGACTTCTCTCTGAGCAGCGACGGGAGGGCTGTGGTTGTTCCGGTAAGCTTGTGGAGCCATCAGCGGTGGAACAAACATAGCAGCCTACGGATGGAGAGGAACTCTCGAGATAGCTGGCGAGAAAGCTGGTGGGATTGCTGGCGTGATAGTTCCCTGTGCATACACTCTTATTTGAAGGTCATTTCCCTAGAGAGAGCTGATGTCATGGCATTTGCTAATAGATGTCCCCACTGGTTAGCTGATGGCAGAGCACTCTCACTCGGCAGCATGTGTAGAGTGTATCACCCCAAGATCTCCACTTCAAAGCTCGGTTCTCTATGTGGGATGGCTGTGAGACATGGCAAGGGTTGTACAGGCTCAAGGACTTCATGAACTAGTGGCGGTGCGGGCCCGAAGATAGTGAGACTAGACAGTCCTGCATGTGATGTGGAGCCCGAGATGGCAGGAACTCGTGTCTCTCGATGTCTCACATACATAATGGGTTGTGTTTCGGGCTGGGTTTCTCAAAAAAAGAGCGGTGGTGGTGGCACAGCGCTACGCAATCCAACGACGGCGACACCTTCGCCATAAAGTGGGACAGATGACTGCACTGAGGTCGGCGTCAAGCCCATGGTGGCTGTAGCGATAATCTCTTTAGTCGATGGCACAAGAACTTGATGATTTCCTTCGGGATTCGCCATTGCAACTCATGTCTTCAGCTCAAATTTTCCCACAGACGGCCCAAATTAATGTGATTTGATTTTTTCACCAAGGAATTGAGTAAATGAAAAGACGATTTCTTCCTTTGAATACTAAACTAGAAATATTTTTAGTTATTTTAGAGATATATGAATGTAGAGAGAAAGAACGATATAGAGTTATTGTATTGATTTTGGAGAGAAGAGTACAATATTTTTCACTATTTTTTGTAGAAGTGAATGATACAAAATAAAAAATGAAAATCCTTGATTTACTCTTGTTCTCTTGTCAGCTCCACTTTGAGGCTTCTCACTTGCTATCCTTGACCTTCCCATCTAGCATTCCCTTTAGGTAGCTCATGAGCCCACCCTCGAGTTTGATGGTTGACCTCACGTCTCGTATACATCATAAGCATTCTTGTGGACTCCTTTTTCCATCTTTCCTCATTTATTTTTATCATTAATCTTGCCCAATTTTACCATAGGTCCTCGAGGTCCAATTCTCCTTGTCCCAATTATAATTAGAAATGAGATTTATGACCATATCAGTTATTAAATTATAATATGATATCTCCAATTGCTGGTGCGAGAGAATTTAAATTGGTGTACTAGTAGTCGTTATAATACATTCTTTCGACAACTTCAGTTAACTAATTTTGCAAAATAAGGAAGTATGCGACGTAATTGCTAAATGAGCTCACCGTGACAAATTTCACTGTCTGGGCCCTAAATGTGATAACAAATAGTATCAGTTGCCAATCTGAATTTCGGGAGCTGTACATGTTACACGTGTACAAGACACCACTTCAGCCGACTAAGTGTTTTGGATGTGGGATAGTCCTCTTGAGCTCATAAAAGCCACTTCTAAATTCCTTATACTTGACGACTGATCATGGATAGCTAAAAGAAAGAACGTTAATTGTAATATCAAACTTTGAATGTAAGAAAGAATTTTAATTGATTTACAAACTCTATAATAAATTCTTTTAATAACTTGTGTTAATTATATTCATACATCGACAATGATTGCTAGTGAAGCCCATTTAAGTGCTCTTGTATCAAGCTCACGGGTCAGAGGGTTCTTCGCCGTCCTCCCTCATGATGAAAATGTTATCTCTTATCCTGTGGGCTTTGGCCCACCCCTGGGCCTGATGGAGTGGCATATATGTTGACATTAATAAAACGAATTCTTTGACATCATCGATTGAGTGTATATGTAAGATTGATACGTTCATTAATGTTGTTTATCAAGCTTCAAACAGATTTTATGAAAACGAATAGGAATTTAGAAATTATTTGACATCATCGATTGAGTGTATATATAAGATTGATACATTCATTAATGTTGTTTATCAAGCTTCAAACAAATTGTGTGAAAAAGAACAGGAATTTAGAAAATTGAGGAGAAAATAATCTCTATCCTTAATGTAAAATTACCCTGCTATTTGTGGTACAACTCGATGCCATAGTGTCCCAAGATACAACAATTTCTATTCTGAATTGGAACCATTTCAAATTTTAGAACATACCAACTTTTTACTGCTTTAGAACTCTCAAGATAGAAGAAGATGAGTTCTATGAAGTTGTTCTTTTTCTTTCAGCAGGAGAGGCCTTTATATAGGCTAAGAAATTTTGAATGTAAACAATTACACTTCAATTTTGACATTATAACATTCTGTAATAGTAGCTACTTTAATTCGTATGCAACTGTTCCAAACGTTTAAAACTGCTCTTCTAGAAAAGCTTTCTAGAAACACCAACTTTGATAGTGTAAAAACATGGCCAACGTTTTTACAGAGTGATCTTTATTCAGCATTTTCTGTTGATCAAAATGAAACTAATGGTTAAGGATTTTTTGGGAATTTAATTTACTTAAACAAATATTTTAATTAATTAAATAATAAATAAAAAATTTATCCAAAAATTAACCTTTGCCTACAAGCACTTACGTTCAAAAACTCGATGGTTCATGGGATTCTGCAATTCACACCAAGTATCGCATTTCTATACGTTTTTTATCGATGCGAGAGCCTAATCCTTTTCCCATGTTGGATAAATAAGTTTCAAACAACCAATTTTAACACATAATTTATCATTTATTTGTTATCTGATTTAAGAAATTCGAAGTGCTAGACATATCTACTCATTACCTAGATTAATATTAACTAATAATATTTTGTATCTCGAATACTTGCGTTGTTCGAATTTCATAGTCAAAAGTGGTGTTCATCACTTTTTACTACCCATTATTTCTAACAACCCCCCACACGAATGAAATTAATGCAAATGCATGATCTTGGTGTTCATTCGAAAATTTATCATATCAGAAGAGGTAGCCTTTAACTTTGAACCTTTCTTAGTGAAATATCGTTGAATTACTATGCTATCTGTTGGTCCCATGTGTGCATACGAAAGGGTCTAGAAAGGGGGGGGGGGGGTGGAATAGACCCTGAAGTTTTTTTCGACTTCAAAAAGATTCGTATTAAAATTGATTTGGACGCTTGAAAAATACTGGCGCGTGGTTAAGCGTCTACTGTAGACTGTTTAAATAGATTAACTTAGACTCAAGATTGAATACTATAACCACTCATGTTTAAGTCTTTAGTTCTTTAATCAGGGTTACCACAGCGGAATGATTTAGAGTCTTCTATTTCAAAATTTTCCTTAGTTGCTTTTGGTTTTGAAAAGTTTTGAACGCTTAGAGATCTTAGCGCTAGGTCAGACGCTTAAGAAATGACTTGAAAGCTTAGCGTTCTCTTTGACTTAAATTAGACGCTTGACTGTTTTATATGCTTGTTCAAGGTATAATGTCCAACTGTAAGTAAAGCAAATAAAACAGTAAATAACACAATAATTTGTAAGGTTCACTGGGTGGTGTAATCGCAGCTACGTCCTGCTTTTCCTCGAACACTCGGAGGCAATCCACCCAATTGATTCTCGAAGAGTCACACAGAAACTTCTACAAAATAGGGAACAAATGGATGTCAATGGCTTGAGCTCCTTGGTCAAACAGATTTCTGCTACAAGACACTTCTATCCTCGGAAGACGATTTCAAGCTCCTTGATCACATAGATTTCATCTCCAATAAAGACCTTCTTCAACAAGCTTCTTTTACACAAAAGTACTGCTTGTGGAATCAACAACTTTCTCACTCAGATGAAAGAGGTTGAGGGTTCTGTCACGGGTTTGTTTGATGTTGGGAAGTTCAAACAACTTTGGATATCTCAGTAGTAGTGTAGGGTTCTTTTATGAAGATGTTTGAGATATCGGTGACTGTCTTTGGAATGTATTTGAGAAGCTTGAAGGATTTTGTAGCTCCAATAAAGACCTTCTTAAACATCCTTCTTTTATACAAAAATACTGTTTGTTGAATCAATGAACTTTCTCGAGTTCCAATATGGCTGTGGAGTGTCTAAGCTTTTCTCTCAGATAATTTCAGCAAAGCTTGGACCTTTTCTTGTGTATATGCGCGTATAATTTTGGTCTCTTTTCCCGTACATAAAGGTTTTGCTGGAGGGCACTATTTATAGAGATTCTCGGGATTTGTCCGTTGGACACAATCAGGCGCGTGTCTCTCACGCAGTGCGTGAAATAGTCCCTTTCTGACATAATTTCTGCTAGTTCCGATTGGACATGACAGACTTAAACTCTGAAAAGCTGACAGTCTAGTTAAAAGGCGGCTTGTCCACAAGTCATACTGTCTTGTTACATTTAATGCACTTATTAAGCATTTAATGCATTTTGAATTTATTTCCCGTTGGAAATAAATGTCTGTTGGATTGCATTTCAGTCCTCCATGACTTGAGAATATATTTCAGGTCAATCCCTTCGTTGAACGCTTGATTCGAAATCCTGAAACAGTCCTTCAGTGTTTGACAGACGCTAACAACAAAAATTACAAGCCTAACAAACTAATAAACTTTCAAACGCGTATACATATATTCTTTGAAAGTACAAACTTACATTCTTTTGGGGTCTAACATAAAATCCTATCTTGTCATCATCAAAACATCTAACATGAAGTTCCTAACAATTTCCCCCTTTTTGATGATGTCAAGACCTTAACTATTATAACTCTTTTATAGATTAAGAGTTCAAAGAAAAGCCCAAAATAGCATAAGTTAGCATTTAGAAAGTTAGATAAGTTAGCTAATGTCATATTAGCTTCGACAAGATGTTTCAGCGATAAATCATTCATTCATATATATTGAATTGAAAGCGTATATGATTTATAGTGAAATGATCACTACTTGCCTTTTCTTTCTCTTCCGCCTTAAACGGCTTTTCTTACCCGTTTCCCCCTTCTTAGCATCTGGTGGTCCCAAGTGGCATACGAAAGGGTTTAGAAGGGGGGGGGGGGGTTGAATAGACCCTGAAGTCTTTTTCGACTTCAAAAATTTCGTATCACTTTTAACTATTTGAACGCTTAGAAGCTGAGCGCTTGGGTCAGACGCTTCAGTAAAGATAACTTACACTTAGTGATTTTAGCAATTTACCAAAGTAGGGTAATGCTTAAATCGCTTAATCAGGGTTAGCACAGCGGAAATGATTTTTAGCGTTCGATTGGTTAATTAATCGCTTTGCAATTAGCTTGTCTTTTTCAAAGAATATAATATAATGTAAATCAAGACAATAAATAAAGTACAGAACACAAAAAATTGTAAGGTTCACTGGGTGATGTAATCCCAGCTACATCCTTCTTCTCCTTTTTCACTTGGAGGAATTTACTAGGATGATTTTTGAAGAATCACACAAAATCTTCTACAAGATAGTAAAGGATGAAAAAGATCTCAGGCTCCTTGATCACACAGATTTCAGCACCAATGAAGATCGTCTTCTACAAGCTTCTCTCACTCAGAAATACTGCCTGTAAGGGATTTTCAACTTCTTTCTCACTCAGATGAAAGGTTGAAGGTTTGTCACAAGGATTTGTTTGTTTTCGGAAAGATCAAACAACTTGGAATATCTCAGTAGGAATTTAGGTTTCTTCTTTAGAAGAGGTTTGAGATATTTGTGACTGTCTGGAATGTAGATACAAAGCTTGAAGGATTTTTAGTTGTTAGGAATTTCATGTTAGATGTTTTGATGATGACAAATAGGACTTCCTGTTAGACCCCGAAAAATATAAGTATAAAAGCTTTCATAGAATATTGTGTATAAGTACCTGAAAGCTTATTTATCTTAGGCTTATAGTTTTCATCTTTGTAGAATCTTAGACTAAGAATGTGATACTAAATCACTAAGGAGAATTCTGGGTAAGTCTACCAATTGATAAAGTTGAAGATCAAGCGTCTGAAGCTACAAAAGATAAAGATCTCCTGAAGCGTCCGTCAAAACGTTTAGAGACTATTCCAGGTTACAACTCCAGCGCTCAAAATGCGAATGGATAACTCAGGCCGAATACTCAACACTAAGTCAAATGATGGAATTCTGAGTGAGCCTATCAAAGACAAGATTGAAGAGTAAGCGTCTGAAATAAAGAGAACAGACTCAGGATCAGTCCAAGCGTCTGTCCAATACATGAGAAAAACTGTCCTCTTCAGCAAGCATCCAAAAGGTTAAAACCAACACGACCTACAATAAACGTAATCTGAGAATTCAAACCCAAAGCTATCCAAAAACTTAAAGAACGCATGAATCAAACGGACAAATTATTTCCAACGGAAATAAAACAAGATGCATTAAAAGTCGGATAAGTGCTATTAAAATATAAGCACTATAACGTATGGGTAAGCCATTCATTTGACGAAGACTGTCAGAAGTTATGAGACCAAGAACATGCCTAACTAATTAAGTATACCCAAAGTTAGGAATGTCAGAACTCAAGGAATGTTTGGGGAAACGAGATTCCAACCGTGTCAAACGGACAAAAACCACCAATACCTTATAAATAGCCCTTTCAACAAATAAGTAATATAGAGAGCAAAAAAACCGTGACATATACAAGAGATATACCTAAATATCCTAGTGTGAATAACAGTCACAACCTCTTGTATGTTATACAAAAAGACACAAGAAAAGAATACCTACTTTGTTGAAAGAAAAGCTTACAAAAATCCATAGCCAAATATCCGTATAAGCTTTTCACAAATATTCCAGAGACAGTCAACTATATCTCAAAACCCTTTTTGAAGACCCTACATTACTATTGAGATATCCTCAAGTTGTTTGAACTTTCCAAAACCAAACAAAGCCATTACAAAACCTTTCAACATCTTTCGTCTGAGTGAGAAAGTGTGTTGACTTACAAGCACCATTTTTGTGTGGAAGAAGATCTCTACTGGAACTGAAATCTGTGTGACCAAAGAGTTCCGAGATCAAGTGCAACTTGCATTATTTCTGGGTGAAAGAAGCAAGGGGATAGAAGATCTTTAGTAGAGCTGAAATCTGTGTGACCAAGGAGTTCCAAGATCATATCCAACCTCTCTCTATTTTGTAGAAGTCTCCGTGTGACTCTTCGATAATCATCATAGTGGAAAACCTCTCTGATAAAGGGAGAAGAAGGACGTAGCTGGGATTACATCACCCAGTGAACCTTACAAATATCTTGTGTCATTTACTGTTTTGTTGTCTTACATTATACTGTCATATTATATCTTGAAAAGGGATTTAAACTAATAAGCGACTAATTGGTTAAAACGAACGCTAAGTTATAAAAACATTTCCGCTGTGCTAACCCTGATTTAGTGACTAAACTCTGCCCTACTTTGGTAAGTGTTGAAATCACCGAATCTAAGTTAACTTTTCTCAAGCGCCTGAAACTAGCGCTTAAGTCATCATCCCTCAAGCGCCACACCCAGCGCTTAAAGTTTTCCGAGCGTTCAAATACTTCACAGTAATACGAAAGTTTTTAGAAGTCAAAAAAGACTCCAGGGTCTATTCAACCCCCCTTTTCTAGACCCTTTCGTATACCACTTGGGACCAACATTAGTTATGGAGTTTCTAAGCTTTTTCTTGTGTAGGTACGTAAGTTTTTCTTGTAATATTATGTACCATTGCTTTTAGGGTTTGCTGAAGGTAAGGTACTTATAAGCAATTCTTGCGATCTGTCCGTTGGACACATGTGAGAGGGTGCCTTTTACGCAGCTCGTGATTTTACCTAAAACCTGACATTCCGAAAATATGTTGGCACCGATTGGATGGGAGCAGCTATAAACTCTGAAGTTCTAATAGTCTAGTCAAAAGGTGGCTTATCCACAAGTCACAGTGGCTTATCACATTTAATGCTCTTATCATGCATTTAATGCATTTGAATTTACTTCCCATTGGAAATAAATGTTCGTTGAATGATTGCATTTATGTCTTTCATGACTTGAGGATTTAATTCAGGTGAATCTGACATTGGATCGCTAGAGTGATTTGAGCGCTTGATTCATAAATCCTAAAATAGTTCTTTAGCATTTGACAGGCGGTAAGAACAAATCTTCATCTTCAGTTGACTTCAGACGCTGATCTTCAACTTCTTCTCTAATAGACTCACCTAGAATTCTATTAGCGATTCGGTATCTAATACTTAGTCTAAAATCTATAAAGATGAAAATTACAAGCCTAAAGAAAATTACATACTTTCAAACGCTTATACAAAGATCTATCAAAGCAGAAACTTACATTGTATTTGGGGTCTAACATAAAATCCTATCTTGTCATCATCAAAACATCTAACATGAAATTTCTTAACAATTTCCCCCTTTTTGATGATGTCAAGACTTTTAATTTTTATAACTCTTTTATAATTTTTAAGAGTTACTTAAAAGAAAAGCCCAAAATAAAGTATAAGTTAGCGTTTGAGAAGTTAGTAAAGTTAGCTAATGTTAGATTAGCCTAAACAAGTTGTTTCAGCGATAAATCATTCATATATTGAAAAAATAAGCATACATGATTTATACTGAATGTAATATAATGAAAGTGACAACAGAAATATAAACATAAAAAGAAAAATTCATTCACTTTTTCTGCCACTTTGCTCTTTCTTCGCCTTGGAGAACTTCTAGCGCTAAGTCCAACAGGAGACGATCATTGTCGTATGTTGAACTTTATCGTAATCATGCCTATGAAGTCTAGCGCTTTCATTAAGTTCTAACAACCTTTCTCTCCATTCTCTTGGCGAAATTCCAAGTTCACGAATTAAATCGTGATAGATATCTTTTCTTGGATCTTTTGATGGTTTCCAATTGATTGGTCGTCTAAGCGGACCGGCAAAAGGTTGAAATCCCATACTTTCCAAGAAATCGACGTCCAATTCTGGAAGCGGATATTTTCCTAGATAATATCTTGGCTTTCTCTTTTTAGTTAACATCTTCTTGATGCTCACTAGTTCTTCAAACATTGATCGCCAATTTTTATTATCTGTCTTTGATATCGCTTTGGATGCTTGATGCTTTTCTTTTTCCTTTTCCCCCTTCTTATTCGTCAACTAAGAGAGCGACTTGATGAGTGACGCTCTGAGTAACGACATCGGTCGAAGTATGTCTTTCAGCATCAGCCGAAGAGCTCTGAGCTAAGTGACGATTGAATTCGGATGAGAGTTCAGCGACAAGGGGTGATATGTTGTTCATGAATGTGATAGTGCTTTTATTAGAAGCGTTTTCAACATCACAACTTCGCATATCAGATATTATGCGGATTTGTCTATCAGCAACCTCAAATATCTTGGAGCAGAAACCTTCAGTGTTGGTGAGTGAGTTCCGTACTGCCTGTCTAAAATCGCTAGTGTCTGAATCCGAATCGGAAGAAGGACTCTCAGGAGTCGGAATGAGTCCGTAAGATCTAGAAATTGCAACCTTGCCTTTAGATTTATCTCTGATAAATGGGTCGTCAAGCTTTTGAGCAATCTCAGCGTGCACTTCTTCAATTGCTTGATCCATGATTGGATCTGCAATCGCTGGGGGCTCAACTACCGGGGCGCTAGAAGAATCTGGCAAAGAGGCCTCAGAAATCGAAGCGACTTCCTCAATAGGAGCACTTTCTTCTTCAATTATGTGGATTGGGGAAAAAGGATTTTCAATAGCAATGACCCAGAGTGGGCCAAGTGCTTCCATCACATGCCTTGGACTAATCAGACTTGATTTCGGAATAAAGAATATAGCGTCTTCGCGCTCTTCAGTGCTTAGAGCAAAATGCACGCCTTCCGGAAAATTAATTCTTGAAGTATATGATTGGAAAAAGTCCAAAATAAGAGGCATCAGCGCTTGAGCTGCTTCTTGGTCCACTGGCCTAATTAGTGAAATCATCTTGGCCACTTGAATGTTCAGTTGACAAAAGAGAACAGGGTGTAAATTATATCCTCTGAAATTGCTTAACCCTGAGTAATGATTAAAAGAGATGTCCAGCGCTTGAGCATTTTATATCACTGCTCTAATGTCTCTGTGGAATTCAGCAAACTCAGCGTGCTCATTTGAAACATCGACAAACATTTAACTTTGGCCGGGAATAAGCGGCTGTTTGCTGGAGGAGGCTTTTTCGTTGAGGTCCGGAAAGACTCGTTGAACAAACGCTTGACGAGGATGCAAGATGTAGCGTCCACCTTGCCTGAATAAAGCTAGTTGCTGGCGAATGTAGGTTTCTATTGGTTGCCTATAGCGTGGTAAGTAGCTGACATTGCCTGCAATGTGCTGACGCTGTTGAAGCAAAAAGGTCGCAAGTCCTCAGCGTCTGTATTCAATTCCAAATTCAAAGAGGAATGGATATCTTATGAGTTCTTCAAAAGTATAGAAATGTAGAACGAACTCTTCAGCCCATCTGGCAGTATCCATCATCCATCGCTTGCCAAGCTTTGCCGCTTTCTTTGGTTCTTTTCTAGCGGCAAGGAATTTCTCGAATCGTGAAGTTTCTTCATCGTAATCCTCAGCCCATAGTCTGGCAAGATATTCTCGGGCTTCATCTTCTATCCACGAATTAACAGGATTTGGACGCTCAGCAACTACTTGTCCTTTTCCTTTCCAAAGCTTGAGTGGACTAGGAGAGAGGGCATTTTGAGGAGAGTTGACGACTTTGGGGAGAGCCGAATATCCTATTTTGTTTAGATCTTCCTCATCAGGATTTTTGTTCCAATCGCCCATGTGGGGATTTTTGAAGACAGTCCTGCTGGCGCGAAGAGGATAGAAAGACTCATATGAGCGACCGGTGAAATTAAATTGTGCTTGGTCAAAATCTGCTCTATTAAACACTGGTCGACGAATATATTCAAAACGAGATTGGAGTCGCTCCAATCTGTAGAGTCCTAAATCAAAAAACTGCTCAAAGAATTCAAACTTTTGAGAGTTCGAAAGATCAGGCCGATGGAGAGTGTTTTGAAAAGAGATTTCGAGCTCTGCAAGTGTCTGGGTGTGCGTTCTCTAGCGGCATAATAGAATTCAATATCAGGAGTATATCCGCGAGGAAAGAAATCGATGACACGAGGAGGAGGTCCTGTTGGAGTAGGAACAAGAGCAATTGCTTCTGTTGGGATGGGGGCCACTTCTATCGACTTCTCAGGAAACTCAGTCGCTTTACTGACTTGTGAAGTTTCAGCGTCAGGAAGATCTTGAACTACTTCCTTAGCGATATCCACAACAGTTGCCATATCAACATCTACTTCAATGGGAACCTCTGAGGGTGGAGGTGCATCAGTGTCTGGTGCATCTTGAGCTGATACATATAAGCGTTTGAGAAAAGCAAGCAAAATTTCTACTAAGTAGAAATTACAAAGAAAAAACTGAAACGCTTACCCTGAGGAATATCATCGACTGACGTAGTCGCTTAATCTGTTTCTATGTTAGGGACAGGTTCCTCAGGCTCCTGGACTTCTTCTTCTGATTCTAAATCGAGAAAAGAAGTTATAGGATCAGCACGAATGGGAATACGTAATTCTTCAAGAGTGTTGAGAACATATTGAATATTTGCTTCACATTGCGCTGAAAGAGTTTTTATCCTAGCGTTAGAGACATAGAAACTAACGAGGAAAGGGTAAACTAATTTGCTTAGCAAATACTTACCCCGAACACTAGAAAACCTCTCAGATTGAGTAGCGGCTTGAGGATTTGAGCTGATTTCGGGAACAGCGTCAGAGGGAAGAACGCTCACTGACTCTCCAAGCGCTGGATTCGCTGAAACGCTTGTTGACGCGGCTGGAGTAGAGAGGGGAGTACGCCTTCAGGCAAGCGGTACTTCTTCTACTACTTCTTCCTCTTCTTTGGGAACAGAGAAGATAAACGCTGGAGGAGAAGAAGGTGATTTAGGAGAAGAAGAAGGAGAAGGAGAATTTTGTTTCTTCTTGGGCTCCAGCTTCTGCTTCTTCTTTGCGGGCTTCGGCTTTTGCTTTTTGGCTGACATGGCTGGTTCAGCGACTTTGAGAACGATTTTCCTCTTTGGTCGCTTAACCACCACTTCTTCTTCAGACAAGGACGATGATGAAGAGAAAGACGCTTGGCCTTCATCATCGCTGCGAACAACTCCTTTGTCTTGAAGTCGCTCACGCTTCTCCTTGGGAACCGCTGCACCACCATGTTTTTTTGGTTTGAGCAGCTCGCTAATTATCTTCTTTCCATAGAACTTGAGCGTTGGGATCTTCTTTCCAGTGGAATTTGTAAAACCGCAAGCGCTTAAAATTCTACTTAACACAATGATTAACTGACTTGGCCATCACTGCCTTGAAGCAATTAAAAACATTGAGAGACCAATTAATCTTTAATTTGGTCAGAATGGCCACCATCATCTTGTACTGAATATTTGTAACTTTATCGAATGTTCCTTTTCTGCATTCGATCATCTTGGCGCAAATATCCGCGGGAATGACATATTCGCCCTTTATGTCGTTCTTCTTGAAGTTTGGCTCATAAGCAGCTTCGACTTCATCTTTCTTGATCAACTCCCAAAATTTAGTCGCATCACCGAGAGTAACAAGTTCTACTTCACCACCATTATTAGGTAATTTCAACAGGGAAGAAATCAGTGAAGGAGTGAGAACAAAGGTCTCATGAGCAAAAGGGAAGACGCGGGAAATAGAGTTTCCGTCATCAGAAATTTTAGCATTGTTGAAGAAATAGAGAGATTCTTCTTCAAAGTAGTTAAAAACAGTGGTAATCAAATCTCTCAAACCAGATTCTTGAACGAGTGGAAGAACCGTTCGTAGAGGGAAGTTCTGGTTATCAAACAGGTAGTCCCAGTTAACAAGAAATCTGGCATTAACCGTGACTGGTTTTTCAGCGCGGGAAGTTTTCCCGGTAGCAGACTTGGATGATTTGGAAGATTGTGAAGCTTTGGGTGCCATTGCTGAAAGTTTGAAGCTTTTTGAAGGAATGAGAGAAGTTTTTGCCTTGAGAAAGATGAAGATTTTACAGTAGAGAGAGAGTTTGGAAGTGATAAAGTCTGACTGTAAAAGCCTTGAAGAATATATATAGAGGCAAAAATAACTCCTCAGTTGCTTAGATGACTGCCACGTGTGACATCATTGAATTTTGAAAAATTGAAAAGTGTGAATCTGAGCCGATTATGCATAAGTATGGATGTCAAAAGGTGCGGTAAAATAGGTGAACTGTTACAAAATTGAGAGTTTTTGGAATCCGCAGTTACCCATTTAATTGAAAGGCGTTTGAAAATTTTTGATATTTTTCAGCGTGAAATACACGCGCCTGATAGTACACTGACACGTACTCAGACTTATGTAGTCACTGAACCGCCTTGGTTTAGATAGGAATCATAACCGTCAGTTTGATTTGATAGGCACGTGTGGGTAGTTATCAAATCTAATCTTTTGGACTTATCCACACGTTACTTTTAGCGATGAAAACTATGCATGATTTTTAGAGAAATTTACTAAGCGTTAAAGTGGGGATCCTTTTAACGCTGAAGACTTCTTAAGAACAAAAATTTAATTTCTTCAAAGTTTGAAAATAAAACCAATCGCTTGAACTGATAAAGGACATTTTCATTGATTAGAGATTGACTTTGTCATGCAAAAAAAATAAGAAATAAGCGCTAGTGATCAATGCTTAAATTTTTAAAAAGTCATTTTTGATCAGAGTCGCTTTATGTATTGAGACAAGTACAATTTTAAAGTTCCCTCTAAAATTGATGACTTGTTTCAGATTTTTGATAAACGCTTTAGACATAAACATAAAGTAGATTCCCCCTAAATTTTATGCCTATAAAGATATGATGCTCTTATGATTTAAGCGTTTAAATCAATCATACCTAATTCACTTCTCAAAGTGAGACAGCGTTGTTCGTTGAGCGCTTTGGTGAAGATATCTGCCAATTGTTTGTCAGTTCCAATGAAGTGCATGGAGATATCTTTCTTTTGAACATGGTCACGCAAGAAATTGTATCTAATGTCCAAGTGTTTGGTTCTAGAATGAAGGACAGGATTTTGGGTCATAGCTAAAGCGCTTTGGTTATCACAATGGATTGGGGTAGGACCTAGGATTATTTCATAGTCTCTAAGTTGTTGCCTCATCCAAAGGCTTTGTGCACAACAGCTCCCAGCAGCTACATATTCTGCCTCAACAGTAGAAGTAGCTATGGATTGTTGTTTCTTACTATGCCACGAAACTAGTCTATCTCCTAGAAATTGACATGTACCACCAGTACTTTTTCTATCTATTTTGCATCCTGCAAAATCTGGGTCTGAATAACCAATTAGTTGAAAAGGAGAGTCCCTTGGACACCATAAGCCCACATTTTGTGTGCCTTTTAGGTATTTAAGAATTCTCTTGGTAGGATTTAAGTGTGATTCTCTAGGATCAGATTGAAATCGTGCACACATGCATACCGAAAACATAATATCGAGTCTACTGGCAGTAAGATAAAGAAGTGATCCAATGATACCTCTATAGTTAGTGATATCAATTTTCTTCCCACTTTCATCTTTATCTCACTTAAGTGGTTGGCTCATTGGAATTTTTGAAGATGATGCATTTTCCATACCAAATTTCTTAATCATATCTCTTGTATACTTAGCTTGGTTTATAAATATTCCATTAGGGAGTTGTTTAACTTGTAATCCTAAGAAGAAAGTTAATTCACCCATCATGCTCATTTCAAATTGATCTTGCATCATTTTCGAAAATTTCTCACATAATCGCTTATTAGTAGCACCAAATATAATGCCATCAACATAAATTTGGACTAAGAGAATATCTTCATTATGGGTAATTTTAAATAAGGTTGTGTCAACGCTGCCTTTTGAAAAGCTTTTACCTATAAGAAAGATAGAGAGAGTGTCATACCATGCTCTTGGTGCTTGTTTAAGGTCATAGAGTGCCTTATCCAATTTGTAGACCATACTTTTGCCATGGTTGTTGATGAATCCTAGAGGTTGCTCGACATAGACTTCTTCTTGGAGTTTATCATTCAAGAATGCACTCTTCACGTCCATTTGGTACACCGTGAACTTGTTAAAGGCAGAAAACGCTAGGAACATCCTAATCGCTTCAAGACGGGCTACTGGGGCATATGTCTCATCAAAATCAATACCCTCTTCTTGACAATAACCCTAAGCGACTAATCTAGCTTTGCTTCTTGTAACAATGCCATCTTCGTCCATTTTGTTCCTAAATACCTATCTACTCCCAATAACTCCTTGGTGAGTTGGTCTTGGTACTAGCGTCCAAACCTTGCTTCTCTCAAATTGGTTAAGCTCTTCTTGCATCGCTTCTACCCAACTTGAATCACTGAGCGCTTCATCCACTTTCTTTGGTTCCATTTCAGATAGAAAACTTGCGAACATGGCCTCATTAATTGTAGCTGACCTAGTTCAAACAGGTGCTTCCATATCTCTGATTACTAGCTCTGGTGGATGGTCTCTAAGCTATTTGCTGGTTAGAACGGGTTGAGAGACTCTTGGTTGTCAATCGCTTGACTCTCATTTGTCTCTTGCGCAATCGTTGTATCATTCATAGTTCCAATCTACTTTTGATGATCATTCTCTTCATGATCATCAGCGATTCTGACATTATCACCATTGTTAACCTCACGAGTATCCTTAGGAATAGGTACACGAATCTCATCATCTTCATCATCACTATCATCACCAAGATTGATTTGTGACGCTTGTTGGGTGAGATCTTCAATTCCTACATCATCAGGATTAACCTTACCCGGTTCTTGGTTAGCATCATCAAACACAACATGAATGGATTCTTCAACCTTTGATTTGATTTTATTTAGGATGCAAAAACTCTTTCCATTCTTGGCATAGCCTAGAAAGATTCCCTCATCCACTTTAGGATCAAAAGTCTTTAGGCTGTGGGATCCATTGTTATGAATAAAACATTTTGAACCAAATACATGAAAATATGAAATTTTAGGCTTACGTCCCTTCCACAACTCATATGGAGTCTTCTCATGTTGCTTGTTGATCATACACCAGTTCTGAGTGTAGCAAGCGGTATTGATGGCTTCGGCCCAAAACCTTTGAGGCAACTTGGACTCTGCTAACATCGTCCTAGCGGCTTCTTTAAGCGTTCTGTTCCGTCGCTCGGCAACTTCATTCTTTTGAGGTGTTCTAGGAGCAGAATACTCATGAAGTATTCCAAAGTCTATACAAAACTTCTCAACAAATTGGTTAGTAAATTCAGTTCCTCTGTCGCTTCTAATTCTTGTCACCTTTAAATCTTTATAAGTTTGTAATTGACGAATTAGCGATGTGAGCTTGACACTAGTTTCATCTTTGGTCGCTAGGAATTCTACCCAAGTATAGCGAGAGAAATCATCAAATATTACTAGCGAGTACTTTTTACCACTAACACTCATGATTTGAATGGGACCAAACAAATCTAGATTCAATAGTTCAAGAACTCTAGAAGTAGATAGGCATGGTTTCTTTTTAAAAGATGATTTAACATGTTTACCCATTTGACATGTATCACATAAGCGATTTTTCTGAAAGAAACCCTTAGGTAATCCCTCTACTAGATTTAGTGATATTAATTGAGAGATTGCCTTAAAATTGAGATGATTCATTTTTCTATGCCATAACCAACCCAATTCATTTTGACTTTTAGCAACAAAGTATGTGGGGTTGTTATCAATTGTAGAATCCCAATCTACTAAATATACATTGTTTGTTCTTTTACCTCTTAATTTAGTAGACTTAGTCTTAGCGTCGTTAACATAGCAGAAGTCGCTTGAAAATTTTACTCCAAAACCTTTATCACAAAATTGACTAATGCTTAACAAATTATGCTTAAGACCCTCAATATAATATACATCACTAATAATGACGTTCCCCCTATGCATGATACCTATACCTTTGGTTTTACCTTTGGAGTTATCACCGAATATAACTTGCGGACCGTTGGTAGCTTGATACTTGACTAGAAGATCTTTGGAACCCGTCATGTGTCTTGACGATCCACTATTAAAGTACTAAACTGAAGTATCGGTTTTGGCTCTAGGTACCTGCATTTAAAGGATAATTCTAATTCTTCTTAGGTACCCATGTTGCCTTGGGTCCTTCTTTGTTAGTAACTTTGGTTTGCACTAGAACTTTAGGAACCCATATTTGCCTAGTCTTCATTGTGGGAATACTAGCCTTCTTGGGTTTCACATCGTGTTGTGTGTGCTTTTTGGAGGTATAATAATATCCTCAATTATAATAGTAGTCATAATCATAGTCATAATCATAATCATCATAGTATCAATAATATGATCTTGACTGTCTTGGATATTGACGCTGGTATTTCCTTGGCGTTGGCTTGGGTTGCACTTTTGGTGCTGAACGCTTAGCGCTTGATTCACAGTGGTTAGGTTTATCCTTAGCCTTTTGAGCGTTTGGATGAAACTTTCTTTGTGAATCATTTGCTTTAGCCTTACCCTTGCCTGAGTCAGCTTTGGCTTTCTCATTTAGCCTCGTACCATTGCTGCTTGGTTCATTCAGCGTTTGACTTTGTGAACCTTTCTCAACAAAGACAACACCCTTTCCTTTGTTGTTCGCTGTAACAATAGATTTATTAGGTTGTTTACCGAATTTATTGTATCCTAAACCAGTCTTTTCACCATATAGTCTAGTTACCTCAGTCACATTATCCAACTTTTTGGAAGCTTTTGATAATGATGAGACGAGCTGCTCTGGTTTGGCAAGTCTAGCGATCAGATCAGTTTCTCTCTTGCCTATTATATCAAGATCGCTTTTTAATTGAATAATCTCACTCTCAAGTGATTGGTTCTTCTCAATGCATTGTTGTTTCAACTCTGCTTTGAGCGTTACTTTATCTCTTGTGAGTGATGAGATAATAGCTAGATCGTTTTGATATATTTTGGCGGCCTCTTGACAATCTTTATAATATTCATTAACTTTGTCAATTAATTCATCATAAGAAAGAGGATGAGTTAATTCATTGGTTACCTCTGGTAGCGATTTGTCAGACGCTTCATCTTCTCTTGCCATGAGACAGATCAACGCTGAGTCGTATGTAGGCTCATCATCACTGCTTTCATCGGATGATTCCAAATCCTCTTTAGGTGCGGGGAATGGTTCAGATTCCGCTAGCAAACCTTGTTGGCAAAGGTTGCTCCTGAATTGGTTTCTATCCGCATAGTCTTACCTTGTGGGCTTAGACACATTTGGATAAGGGCAATTTACCTGGTAGTGCCCTGGTTTCCTACAATTATAACACAAATTAGTTTTCATTTTCTATTCAGTGGATAATCTCTTTGATCTGACTGGCGCTGAGAGATTTAAAGTAGGAGTCGTAGGCGCTTGGTAAGGGACCGGCGCTACTGGTTAAGGTGCAGAGTACACTGGCGCTTGATACTGAGGCGCTGGAGCAGGGGGAGGAGTTTGAAATGAAGTTTGTCCAATAGGATTTCTCTTTTCATATCTTAGAAATTTCTTGAATTTCTTGACCAATAAGGCCATTTCCTTTTCTTCATTTGATTCCGTTGATTTCACTTCGCTGACTGCTTTACCCTTACTTTTGGTAGTAGCGATTAAAGCTCCTAATTCAGTCGCTGAAGTCGATGTGTCGCTGACTTCACCCAGTTCGAATTCAAATGCCTTTAACTCTGAAAACACATGTTCTGGAGTAAGAGTCTCCAAGGTCTGTGATTCTCTCATAGCAACAGTCTTAATCAAGTATTTACTTGGAAGACTTCTGAAAATCTTATTGACTATTTCCTTGTTGGTCAAATCCTTATCTAGTGACGCTAACTCGGTAATGAGCAAAGTAAATCTTGCGTCCAATTGTTCTAGCGTCTCATTGGGCTGCATTTTGAAATGCTCGAATCTTTGCATGGCTATGGAGAGCTTGTTCTCCTTCATTTGTGCTGAACCTTCACATACTATAGCCAACTTATCCCATATTTCTTTGGAAGTTTTACATTGCTTGATCTTGTTGAACAATGCATCATTGTCTCCTAACGCTGAGTAAAGTCCACTTCATCCAACATTATCTAGATTTGCCCTTTTTCGATCATCAGGCGTCCATTCTAACTTAGGTTTCTCGACATAACCATCTGGAGTGGCTTCATCAGCTCCGCGTGCTCGAGTTATTACTTTCATAATTTGAATGTGGCCATCTGTGATCACATCACACATTTCATTATCGCACGAACATAAATATGTGAATGCTCTAAGTTTCCGAGAATCATAGTTTGATTCTACCAACTTAGGCATTTTGTTAAAAGCCATAATGAGATGTTTTTAAAGAGAATTTTTAAAGAGATTAAGTTTCAAAATGATGGATCTGAACAAACAGTTACACTCGAAAACGCTTAGGTTTCTAATTCAACCGCTCTGATACCACTTGGTGGTCCCAAGTGGCATACGAAATGGTCTAGAAGGGGGGGCTGAAAAGACCCTGAAGTCTTTTTCGACTTGAAAAATTCAACCGCTCTGATATCACTTTGAACGATTTGAACGCTTAGAAGCTGAGCGCTTAGGTCAGACGCTTCAGTAAAAATAACTTAGACTTAGTGATTTTAGCAATTAGCGCATGATTTTACCTAAAACCTGACATTTCTGAAAATATGCTGGCACCAATTGGATGGGAGCAGCTACAAACTCTGAAGTTCTGACAGTCTAGTCAAAAAGTGGCTTGTCCACAAGTCACAGTGGCTTATCACATTTAATGTTCTTATCAGGCATTTAATGCATTTGAATTTATTTCCCGTTGGAAATAAATGTCCGTTGAATGATTGCATTTAAGTCCTTCATGACTTGAGGATTTAATTCAGGTGAATCTGACATCGGATCGCTAGAGTGATTTGAGCGCTTGATTCATAAATCCTGAAATAGTCCTTTAGCGTTTGACAGGCGCTAAGAACAAATCTTCATCTTCAGTTGACTTCAGACGCTGATCTTCAACTTCTTCTCTAATAGACTCACCTAGAATTCTATTAGCGATTCGGTATCTAATACTTAGTCTAAAATCTAACAAGCCTAAAGAAAATTACATACTTTCAAACGCTTATACAAAGATCTATCAAAGCAGAAACTTACATTGTATTTGGGGTCTAACATAAAATCCTATCTTGTCATCATCAAAACATCTAACATGAAATTTCCTAATAGCATCATCAAAGGAAGACTGCAGAATCTGCTTAAGCGTTCTGTGCTAGGAACTGCTTTTCTTACCCTTTTCCCGCTTCTTGGCATCAACAAAGTAAGACTGCAGAATCTGCTTAAGCGTTTTGTGCTAGGAAGTGATAGAGAAAATGCTTTTGGTAAGCGTCTCAAACGGATCGTCACTTGAGAATTAGAACTAGTTGGTGTAGAGATAATCTCGGCCACTTCTATCTACCGCTCAGCGTTCACATTCGCTTCCACGTCTGGAATGACAGTGTCTAAATCTATAGTGATTTCCACCACCGTTGATGATACCATTTGTTGGTAAATCAACGCCCAACTCTATGTCTCGCCTCAAGTTCTCTTTAAAAAAATTATGCATGATTTTTATAAAATTTTCTATTAAGTGTTGAGGAAATTTTCAACGCTTAACATATACCACTTGTTGTAAGATTTATGTTGACGCTTGAAATTAAATATTTTTTATGTTTGAGCGTCCAACATATCATACACAAATAACGATAAGCGTTGATGATCTATGCATATGAAAATAGGTTTTGATCATTGACGCATACACATGTGTACAAGTACAATTTTAAAGTTCCCCCTAAATTTGATAACTTGTAACACTTTTGAAAAACGCTTTTAGACAATATAATAAAGTGAATTCCCCCTACATTATATGTGTAATGAAAATATGATATATAATGATTAAGCGTTTAAATTAATCATACCTAGTTCTGGAATGAAGAAAAAGAATTTCTCTTTTCATATCTAAGAAATTTTTTGAATTTCTTGACCAATAAATCCATTTCCTTTTCCTGACTCGATTTTGTCGCTTCCATCTCACTGACTGATTTTCCCTTGATATTGGTTGTAGCGATTAATGCTCTGGAATCAGTCGCTGACTTCTC
The DNA here is from genome assembly GCA_019426215.1 of Buddleja alternifolia. Taxonomy (NCBI): domain Eukaryota; kingdom Viridiplantae; phylum Streptophyta; class Magnoliopsida; order Lamiales; family Scrophulariaceae; genus Buddleja; species Buddleja alternifolia. The sequence goes on along the minus strand of CM033393.1, from coordinate 27,002,060 downwards.
CCAATACAAACTCAAAAGCCTTTAGCTCCGAGAACACATGTTCTGGTGTAATAATGTCGAACATTTGTGATTCTCTCATTGCTACAGTCTTTATCAAATATTTTCTTGGAAGACTCCTAAAAATCTTTTTGACCATTTCCTTATTGGTCAACTCCTTATCCAAAAATGCTAACTCTGTAAAAAGTGACGTAAATCTCGCATCCAATTGATCTAGCATCTCGCTTGGCATCATATTAAAATTCTCAAATCTTTGCATGGCTATGGAGATCATGTTCTCTCTCATCTGTGCTGAACCTTCACATATTGTGGCTAACTTATCCCAAATTTCCTTAGTCGTAGAGCACGACTTGACCTTGTTGAATAAGTTATCATTGTCACCAATGGCTGTATATAAAGCGTTCCATCCAACATTATCTAGATTTGCTCTCCGACACTCATTAGCTGATCACTCATGCTTTGGCTTCTCAACATAACCATCTGGAGTCGCTTCAGTCGCGCCAGGAGCTCTAGTGATGACTTTGAATATTCGAATTAGCCCATCTGAAATGATATCACACATTTCATCATCACAAGCACAAAAATAAGCAAATGCTTTGACCTTCCATGAGTCATAATTCGACTTGGTCAACTTTGGTACTCTTAAAAATGCCATGAAAATTTTTAAAGCATCTAAATTTTTTTTAAAACTGGATCTAAACAAGCAGTTACGCTCGGAAATTTAAAAATTTCAACTTCAACCGCTCTGATACCACTTTTTAGTCCCAAGTGTGCATACGAAAGGGTCTAGAAAAAGGGGGTTGAATAGACCCTGAAGTCTTTTTCGACTTCAAAAAGATTGGTATTAAAATTGATTTGCACGCTTGAAAAATACAGGCGCTTGGTTAAGCGTCTACTAAAGACTGTTTAAAAAAAATAACTTAGACTCAAGATTTGAATACTATAACCACTCATGTTTAAGCCTTCAGTTCTTTAATCAGGATTAGCATAGCAGAATGATTTAGAGTCTTCTCTTTGAAAGCTTTTAGCATCGCAAAATTTTTCTTAGTTGCTTTTGGTTTTGAAAAGTTTTGAACGCTTAGAGATCTTAGCGCTAGGTCAGATGCTTAAGAAATGACTTGAAAACTTAGCGTTCTCTTTGACTTAAATTAGACGCTTGACTGTTTTATATGCTTTTTCAAGGTATAATGTGCAACTGTAAGTAAAGCAAACAAAACAGTAAATAACACAATAATTTGTAAGGTTCACTGGGTGGTGTAATCGCAGCTACGTCCTTCTTCTCCTCGAACACTCGGAGACAATCCACTAAATTGATTCTCGAAGAGTCACACAGAGACTTCTACAAAATAGGGAACAAATGGATGTCAATGGCTTGAGCTCCTTGGTCACACAGATTTCTGCTACAAGACACTTCTATCCTCGGAAGACGATCTCGAGCTCCTTGATCACACAGATTTCATCTCCAATAATGACCTTCTTCAACAAGCTTCTTTTATACAAAAAATACTGTTTGTGGATTCAACAACTTTCTCACTCAGATGAAAGAGGTTGAGGGTACTGTCATGGGTTTGTTTGATGTTGGGAAGTTCAAACAACTTTGGATATCTCAGTAGTAGTGTAGGGTTCTTTTATGAAGATGTTTGAGATATCGGTGACTGTCTTTGGAATGTATTTGAGAAGCTTGGAGGATTTTGGAGCTTCAATAAAGACCTTCTTTAACATCCTTCTTTTACACAAACATACTGCTTGTTGAATCAACGAACTTTCTCGAGTTCCAATATGGCTATGGAGTGTCTAAGCTTTTTTCTCAAATAATTTCAGCAAAGCTCGGACCTTTTCTTGTGTATATGCATGTATAATTTTGGTTTCTTTTCCCGTACGTAAAGGTTTTGCTGGAGGGCACTATTTATAGAGATTCTTCGGATTTATCCGTTGGACACAATCAGGCGTGTGTCTCTCACGCAGTGCCTCAAATAGTCCATTTCTGACATTCCTCAATTTTTGCTGGTTCCGATTGGACAGGAGCAGACTTGAACTCTGAAAAGCTAACAGTCTAGTCAAAAGGTGGTTTGTCCACAAGTCATACTGTCTTGTTACATTTAATGCACTTATCAAGCATTTAATGCATTTTGAATTTATTTCCCATTGGAAATAAATATCCGTTGGATTGCATTTCAGTCCTCCATGACTTGAGAATTTTTTTTAGGTCAAGCCCTTTGTTGAACGCTTAAGTGAACTTGAGCGCTTGATTCGAAATCTTGAAACAGTCCTTTAGCGTTTGACAGACACTAAGAACAAATCTTCATCTTCACTTGACTTCAGACGCTTGAATCTTCAACTTCATCTTTAATAGACTCACCCAGAATTCTATCAGTGACTCGGTATCTACTCCTAAGTCTAAAATATATAATAATAAAAATTATAAGCCTAACAAACTAATAAACTTTCAAACGCTTATACATATATTATATGAAAGTACAAACTTACATTTTTTTGGGGTCTAACATAAAATCCAATCTTGTCATCATCAAAATATCTAACATGAAATTCCTAACACTATCCAATGGAAGTGATGTTTTGGATTGGTTAGCCTTTCATGTAGAACCAGGTAATGATATTCACATGATAAATTTTCAGCATCTTTAGTTCTAATTGTTGTTTTCATTTTGGCGGTGGCACCCCTTCTTGGTGTTGGGTTGGGTAATCCCTGGGGTGGGTTAGCACAGCAGAATTTAAAATTTTATAATCCTACCCCGAAACAGGATTAATGACCTGTTTAATCAAACTAATATTAACGAGAAAAATCGAACTACGCGAAATACCTTTCGCGCTATTTCCCTCGTACAAGTTTCTGATCTTATCAAACCGAACAAAATACTCCCTTGACTCGAATCAATGAAGAAACCGTCGGTCTCCTTCAATCTCCAAGCTCCGTTTTGTTCCTTGTACCTTCAAGCGATCCAATCGTCTCGCCTCTAAGATGTATCCACACCTCCGTATTGTTCCCAATAATTTTATATATGGTGTTATATATATCGTGCTAGCCTATATAATTATTTTACATCTAATCTAGGCTTATTATAAGAAGGTTAGAATATTATGTGAAAGGTTAATCTCAACACATGATCAAAACCTTGTCTAGAAATAAATGGGTAGGGGCGAGTTTCTTGAAGAAATAGAAGATGAAAATTTCTCTCTTTTTATCTCTAGGGTGGACAAAAATTTCACTCTCAAAAGTGTGTGCGTGTGTGTGTGTTTTTCTTAACACACATATTTATAGAGAGACTCCTAGGTTTAATTCGATTCAAAGTCAAGATGAAATAATATTTCCAAGATTTGACATCTATTCCAAATCAAACTCCATTAAGGAGTTTCCTAAAAACAAGGAACTTAGCTTGCAAGCTAACTTGTTCCCTATTTTCTCTCCTAAAATATTTCCTTGATTCCAACTTGATCAAGACTTGGAGAGGAATTAAATCTTTTCCTAATTTTTGTCCATGTACATGCCATCTTCATGTCTTGGAGTCTAAAAAATTTATCCAACTTGATTTAATTTTTGACTCCTTAATTAATTAAATAGTCCAACCATTTAATTAAATGTTCCATAATAATTAAACTCCAACCTTAATTACTATTACCCAATTATTTCTTTAATTCTATTTAATGTTCGACTTCCTCTACTAATTAAATAAAACCCTTGGACTTTACTAAGTCCATTAATTAATTAATCTTCCTTGACTAATTAAATAATCCAATTAATTGATCTCCTATGAATTAATTAATATTTCCAATTAGGTAGGTATTAGACTTTCCCAATTTACCTCAACTTCCATAGTTGATTAATCATATCTTATAAGCAGGAACCATAGGAGTTAGTGTGTGACCCCTTAGGCTTGTTCATGTGCTAGTAGTAAGTACACTTTCCAAAAGTGTCAGTGTACTTTCTATATTTAGAAAGTACTAGATTAAGTCTTCCTTGATTTAATCAAACCATATATTATTCACCATAGTATCACGGTACCTACAAATCGAGGTTATTATCTAGCAACAGGCCCTGAAGACCTAGACACAAACGATATTTAAGATACATAACCTATCATAACCACGATCCTTGCATAAGTAAGATCCCTCCATCAAATTTCCCAGATTGGTGTCTCGAGTAATGGCTTAGTCGAAACTCTTATGACCCAATCATTCTGTCTCCCTCATTGCGTGATATCGATTCATGCAATCCAAATGAGAAAACACTCCGCCTCTTTAGATTGCCATACTCTGCGCAAAGATTCCTTAAATCGATTTGTTAAACAATATATAGAAAATGTCTGATTTGCTAAGTCAGTGATGGATCTCATCTTGGTCTCTCGTGTACTTCGACACATAATCATACTATACCCAAGATATCTCATATGAAGACTCGTGATGGAATAATGAGATAAGTCAAAGTATAATCGACTAGGCTCAAAGTAATAATACAACCTCAGGTCCATAAGGATTACTCGTATGCCTACGTGATTATAAGAAATTCCTTATTCGATATTCATTTTATGAATTTCTTGGTGGGGTTGTTCAGTTTACTTATTATCCAAATGAGAGCCCTTGTGTACATCTTTGCCTAGGGAACGAGGCATGTTCTCTAAGAATTATGTAGACAAGCAAGTATTTTGAGTCTTTTGTCAATATCCCTTATCTTGATAAACCCATCTTGGAGTTGGAACCTTTTAAGAATCACGACCTTAGAGACATATTCCATCATCGTCATTCCCAATGTTCGATGATGTCCCATAGTCATATGTGATTCAAGGGACATTCTAAGCATATAATAATAATTTAAGAACAAAGAATGCCATAAAGGTTTTGACTTATTATAGTAAGATTGTCATACAGAATCCCGAGAATGGCACCATGTACTCAATGCCCATTCTCCAGAGATGTCCTTCTAGTACTTTTGACTCAAGGGGTTTATGTGACTGTGGGTCTACTATATTATTCTTCAAGGGCACATGTTCCACTCGAACATTGCCTCTCCCATTGATCTTCCATATCATGGTATTGAGATATTTGCATTTGGATTTCTGTTGAGACCTAGGCTCGTTTGCTCATGCAACAGCCCCCATTGTTATCATAGCACCTAGTACTTGATCAACAATGAATAGAATTACTCCCACTCAAGGGTGTGATTCCTCATCCAAATGTCTACTTCAATGGTGAAAACGCGATAGTGGATTGCTTGGACCTTATCCAATACACAACTTCACCGTTTTAGTCTTTCGTCAATGGGGTTCGTCCATCATGGTTACATGCATGGAGTATGTACACCATTTCACGCTTTATTCCCCTTCTTCATGGCAGACTCGAGGAAGATTCCTTAGTTGAAATCTTTCAGCTCATCATATGAGGATACTTACAAAAATAAAATTTTAACCCAAGATTTTTCACAAGGGAAATCAGAGTCTTTCGACACTCTATTTCCATTCTGCATGCCATTTTCTTGTGAAGACATCCTTAGCCCTCTAAGGTACTTAAGGATAGTCTTCATTGGCAGTCCAGTGACTATTACTGATTTCAACTATTGTTGTCATACACTCCCAGTGTATCAGCAATATCGATTCATGGACATAGAATTTCATACATTCTGTCGCCTATGACTAGCACAATAAGTGTGAGACATTATTATTCTTTTCTCTAATGGCTAAGGTGACATAGACTAGGAAAGTAGAGTTTTGTCTCAATAGGCAGGAATCCTTCTTGGATTCCTCCTTACTAAATCACTTTAGTTTCTTTTCTATGTACAAGGATTAGGAGAGTCCCCACATCCCACACTAGCTTTTCTCGATCTCAAAATACCAAGTGCGTGGATGCTTCTCCCAAATCCTTTCTTGGAGAATTTTTTGCATAACCGCTTTTGTTAATTTCAACATCCCTATTTCATTTTCATTTAGTAGGACGTTTTTTGCACAAAGCACCATAACTTTACTTATACTCCAACTAGCCCTTTTGTACACATATTCTTCCAACATTTTGCATAAAACCCATAAGGTTATGGTCTCATCAAAATGTTTTGTAAGCTTTGGGATGTTTACTTGAGTTTTGTCACAAGAACTCAGAAGTTAACACACTTGTGATCACTTCCCTTGAATGTGAAACCTTTTGGCTGCTTCATAAAGATTTGTTCCTTAATCACTTTTAAGGAAATGGTTTCCACATTCAACTACCATATCAAACAGATATGTAGAATTAGCTACAAGAATTCAGATGAATTTTTGCATCCCCTATGATAAAAGAATTTCATCCTTTTTCACGTGGCATGCTTTATAGGTTGTCACCTCTCCATTTCTTCCAAACTTTCGCTGCGAGCCCCACTTGTAGCCAATCAGGTGTAACACCTATAGTGGGGCCACCAAGGTCTAACTTTGTTGGAATATATGGAGTTCATCTCGAATTTTAAGGTTTCTAGTTAATTTCTTGAATCGATGTTCAACATCGTCTCCCACTTTTGGATTTCAATCCAATGGAATTTCCTCCTCGTTGCTTTCAATCAAGAGATCAATCTCTTAGATTATCTCGAGATTCAATTAGATCTCCTTGGAGATTGTGTACTTATAGCTTTTGTTTTAGGCTGTGCTACAGTGGTATGTCATGGGTTGGTTTGTGGTTTTTGAGTTTCCTCAAGTTCTACAATCTTTGCCATTCTTATCCAATAAGATCTCCTTCTCCGAGAAGGTGGCATTCCCTCAAAACAAAACCTTGTTTCTAAAGGATTGTAGAATTGATTTCTCAACGTCATTTTGGATATCCTATAAACCTTTCAAAAGTTGGATCCTAGATCCATCTTGTCCTCCACTAACATCTTCATATCCTAAGACATTTGTACGAAGATGGTATAACCATACCTTAATGAACTTATGGTATACACTCTTACAATATCCTACTCACAGATAGGTTATTGATTCTAGGTTATAACCTCAGAATAAGGAGGGAGGTCAGTAGACTCGCTATGGACTTAAAAATATCAAATAAAATTCAGCTCCTTCGTTCAACCACACCATTCGAATGAGGCTTGTTAGTGGAGTCTTAATGTTAAAAAATCCATTCTTTCTTAGATAATCACTTGAACAAGTATTATCCTCTTGATCCAATCAAAGATTATAATACTTCGTTCATACTTCTCTACTTCATCTCTAAACACCTTCAATCGTATCAAAGGTTTTAGATGTAGTACATCTAATGTACTCCATGGAGTAAAAAGGTTTGTAGTACAACTATGTAGTGCAACATATACACGCCAATTTTCCTAGAAAACAAAGATTTAGTCATTCTTCCCTTAAGACAAGATTCATGAGTAGCTCCCTTGGCCTCTCTTGAACCTTTCTTTAGAGATATGACTTAATCATTATGTGTCATATGTTTGGGTTGATTATCTAACCTTCCTATTAAGTGTTCCTATCTAGCCATCTTTATAGCATATGATTGACTTTAACACCTGCTTCCATTTCCACCTTTGCCATTTAGCTCCTTAGTTGTTCTTCATCCATTGCATCTAATGCCTTTGTATGGATATGAACCAACTACTTAGCATTGGCGTGTCCTTCTTAATGGCGGCCTCAACATTTCAACAACTTCTTTGTTAAATGTTATAACTTAACGATGAACTAGTCATATGATTTAGAGAGTGATAAGACCATTAGGTCTATCCTTGACTCCTTTGTCAAAAGAGTTTCCAATACTCTTCTAGAGATTCTAAATCTCTATCTCTAAATCTTACACTAATTTGTTCAATTGAATGAACAAAAATACCCATGCATGATCCATGCTCTCATTTGCTTCTAAAACTTAATGAGACATCTTGCTTGGATATTATCTTGGTCCCACCTCACATAGGCAGCCCCTTCATCGTTATTTGCTCTAAGCAGATTGAGACTAGGAATTTTCTATGTGTCCAACACACATTCCTATTCTCATAAACGAGGAAAATTACTAGGTCGCGTTGTTCTAGTCGTGTTGCTTGGGATTGGTTCAGTTATGGTCAAGTTCTATTCTAGATTTGATTCAATGGTTCTGACACATATTTATCCTCGCAAGTATACTAGGTCGTGCAATGTAATAAAGTGGACTATTAGCCCGGGGTGTATCGTCTTCACAGGGACAATTGGATTCGATGCTCGTAATTGCTATATTACCTAACTCTAAGCTAAATCAAATTATAAGATGATAGATGGTTGAACTATGAAAATAATTAAAGACAACTATATGATAAACAAGGTATTATATCAAATGGAAAGAGATGATTGGGTTATGATCCTACTATGCTCTATGTTGTGCTCATAAACTCTCAATTACCCTGATTATTAAAACGTTCTTGTTATGGCGAAACCCCCTAAGGTATTCATTACTCAATCTCTTGAAATAACAAGCCTATACTAGTCAACAACTCCCTATATCTCTATAGCGAAGATTGAATTAACTAACATGCATTAAGGTTCAAAGGGATTTCTTGCTTACGAAGATCCTACATTCACTCGGGTCATCTTATCACAAAAAGCCACACAACGCAACTGATTCTATCTCTAGTCAATTGTTACGTTATGATGTTTGATTTTACGGTCTACCTTTATCTATCTCCTCTCGGTCTCAAGACAAAGCATTATATCAAACACATGGTGATCAAGCATATGCAAGCATTAAGCATAAAAATCAAATATGTAATAAGAATGTAATTAATTCGGAAACTAAGAATTTATTAAACACAAAACATCACAAAGTATAAACATAACCCAATCAAATAAGTACTTAGTTCATAATTGTAACAAAAAGAAATTCAAAATCCCTAAAAGACATAGCTAAGAACTATTCTAAAAGGGCGAATTGAAGAACTCCCTATCACAAGAAGTGAATCCAAGCTTTGATGATGATAATTGACTCTTCAAGCTTCCTTGGGACTTTAGATGTCTTCTTTGGGTCTTAGAGAGCAAGAAAAGCCCCTTTGGTAGGTGAAAAGTGTGTCAAAATCCCCCAAAAACTGACCTAAAACCCTCTTTATAAGTGGTTGTACGCGGATATAAAAATTAGGGATCGGGAAAGTTGACCGCGGTCTAATTTGGCACTGGATTTTCGGACTGCGGTCCTCGACCGCGGTCTTCTGACAAAAAATTCACAGCTTTAGTATTTTGATCATAAATATCTCCACAAATGTCCGATTGAGGTGATTCAAGTTGCTACGCAAAGCTATGACAAAGCTCTACAATATTGAAGAAGAAATCTTAGTCTGATTCGGCTTGTAAAGGGACGAAAACCTCATTTTTCTATGAGCATTGTGTAAAATATTTCGCCAGCTATCTTCTTTTTTTTCTTTCTTCAATTTCAAACTCAATTTGGATCTCTTTTCTCGTCTTTCACGCGTAAATCAACTTTTATCCTACAAAACAAAATGTATACCAATTAAAGCATTATGAGATATAAAAATTGATCAAAGTAACAATAAATTCATATTACAATGGGACATAAAATACTGTCTAACATAATAAGGCAAGACAAATAAATAAGCATTCCACTATAAAATGAAGTCCTTATACAATTTGGTCTTTAATTGTACAAATATCCCACTGTTTTCCAAACTCCACCACCCCTTGATGGAATTTGAGAAAACTTAATTTCCTTAGTGGGCTTCAGATCTAACTAAATCAATCAAATCGCCCCAATTATATGAGTATGATTGACTTATCTAGCTAGTATCCACGCTGGGCCTTCCACCTCGTAGTTCTCAAGATCGTTTTACCTCGTCTTTCACATATGGCCCAATTATATGGGTGTCCAATATGCTACCTCAATGTCAGGCCAAGCCCATCAAATATTCCATGGTCAATCTTCTCAGTTCATTGCCCCAATTATATAAGTGCAAGATGAGTGATTATATCCCACAGTGCATCTTTATGCTTAGCAACAATCACAAACTACTTTGACTATGTTAATCCCCAATTATATGAGTGACTAACCTAGCTTCAACGGCATTTCACATGTTGTCACTTATGATGGAAGGCATGGAAGAGAAATGCAATTTCAATTCCATATGGGCCTAATATTTTCTCGGGAGGGCGTTATAACATAATATATAGGTCTCATCAAATTATATTTATCTTGTTTAATTTTCTATCCTATGCATGCATTCCAAACACATCATATATATAGACAGAAAAATAAACATCCACAATGCGGTAAATAGGATGATCCACCTCGAACCCTAATCTAATCAACCCACTGAGCCAAAGTGGGCTAGACTTCTAGGAAAGTAAAAACAACGTAATCTATTACAATGGTTGGCCACTGCATACAGATCTTCAAATGGCCTTTGTCTTTTTTCTTTGTATTCAATTACATAGACTACAATCTAATTACATTCTACTAATCTAAAGACAGTAAATAAAAGTCAAACCGGCTATTTTTACAACCCATAGAAATTACATACATTGAAAACCAAAGACTAGACTAGGCTCGTGGTTCATCCATATCACATAAAACAAGCCAAGCCACATAAATGTGATATTTAAATTTACCCATCTAATGTCTAATTTAAATTGCATATATTAGGATAAATTTGGATTTTCAAATAAAATTATTTTCTAGGCTTGAAATAAATAATTTTCAAAATTATAATTTTCAACCCAAGATAATTACCAATTCCCGAAAAATCCAATTCTTTAGAAATTAAAATTTTATAGGTTCAAAAATAATATTTTTCAAAAATAAAAATTTAACCCAAAAATTAACCAATTTCTAAAAAACAATTTTAGAAATTACTATTTTCCAAAAATCCAATTTTCAGAAAATAATCAAGAAATGGAATAGTGTCGGACCACCCTAATTTCTTGGCTCGCGCCATGCGCAGTGGCGCGGTCATAACAGAGCCATGGACCGCCTAATTTCATAGTGATATTGAATTCGTAGGTTACCTCTTCTTTTAATTCACAATTCCTCAAATTTAATTAAGGCCTTATTTTTCGATCAATTTCTATAAAACAGGTTTGACCAAAAATTAATGATTCCCAACCATTGTTAAATTGTGAACTACAAGAATTATAATCCAAAGCAAATTCTTTTAAATCACCAACACACATGCATTGACCACATGTGCAGATTAACTATAATTGAAATTGTTTCGTAAAATAAAAACAAATTAGATTATGGTGGATCCGAAGGTTCGTTCCTAGCCTCTTGATAATCTATAACTTAAGATTATCTTCAACCCTCGCGCTAGATTCGCTATAGGTGGTTCAAGCCTTAAATTCAACGCTATTTATCGTCTTCGAATGAAACAATAACACAGTGAAGGAAAAATTCAAGTCAAGATAAAAATTACCTATCCGATACTTAAATCTGAATAAAAGATAAGTTTATACCTCCATGAGAATCTCTCGATCGAATGTATTATTTTACAACCCCTGCGTTCGATTCGCTAAACGGTGGTTCATGTCCTTAATTGAAGTTTTAGTTGTTCATTTCGAATATGAGAATGACGAATGAAAAACTCAAGTCAAGATACAAATTACCTATCCGATACTTAAATCTGAATAAAAGATAATTTATACCTTCATGAAAGTCTTCAATTCTAAAAAATCACAAGCAAGCGAATGCCGATACAAGCCTTGAAGGCAAATCCCATCGAGTCTAATACTAAATTACAATACAGGTACTCCTAATATACGCTATGAGCTACTCCTACATTACGCTATAAATTACTCCTAAGGTTAGGGTTAATTATAAGAGAATGAAAATGTAGAAGTTTTTTTATTCTCCCCCCCCCCCCCTTCTTTCCTTCGCTCCGCGGCTCGTATATATCTTGATCTTTGAGGAACCCACGTTCCTTTTCTTCGGGAACCGCCTTCAACTGTCTTCAACTGCTCTTTCAAATCTTTTCAAATTAGCGCGCCTTTGAGGATTATTGGCTATTTGGATTTCATTTTATTTCTTCCGATTATTGGGTTTTATTAACTCAAATTTGTTTCGAATTTCTATGGTTTGGGGTCTGTGCACCTCTATCAAAAGTTTCATCTTCACTTGCTTTTTCTTTCTCAGTGTTCAAGAAATGTTGACTTAGAATCCACAAAATTCACACATTTATCTTAGGCAACAAAAGTCCAGCAATTAGTAATTCCACCGAAAAGACGTGTTGTCTCCATGGAAAACATTAGAGCAGATGTGAATTAAATTACCTTGCTCGAGTAGAGTAATTCCTCTGAAGGAGCGCTCGAGCACTTGACTCGAGCTGCCATTTTCTGTGGACCCAATTTCCATCTTTTCGAATTTCTACAGTTTGGGCTATTTGGGCTCTGTAATTCGAAAGCCCAAATTATTTTATAGTGTAAACAAAAATTCTTAAATCTTAACTCACACTGCTGTACACGTGAATCTAATTTGGAAATCTGCAATTCCAAATTGCTTTAGATCAAATCGAAAATTCCATGCATACATCATTCATGCATACTCGTGAGTTACCATGTAATACAGAATTATAAGAATTTCATCTAGTTCTTTCCATGCACATGCATATACCATAAGTGGCTACTGCCATGTAGTTTAGTTTTGGGAAATTCTAGTCTGCTCTTAGCTCGGCCAAATCTATGTGTATTTTTTTGAAACAACTTACTAATTATATAGCAAGTGTAATACACTCTCCTTGTGAAATACACTTAAGTGCGGCCAAGCCGGGTCTGGACAAGAATTTTCCGTTTAGTTTTTTAAGATTCCAAATCTATCTCAACTTCTACTACACACACGGTTGTACACGCAGTTGCACACATGTACCGAAAATAAATTGTTTCCAAAACAAATTGCTGCGTACATGATGAAGATGAACTGTGGTTCTTAACACGCATATTTATAGAGAGACTCCTAGGTTTAATTTGATTAGAAGTCAAAATGAAATTAAATTTCCAAGATTTGACTTTCATCTATTCCTAATCAAACTCAATTAAGGAGTTTTCTAAAAACAAGGAACTTAGCTTGCAAGCTAACTTGTTCCCTATTTTCTTTCCTAAAATATTTCCTTGATTCCAACTTGATCATGACTTGGAGAGGAATTAAATCCTTTCCAGCTTTTCGCCCATGTACACGCCCTCTTCATGTCTTGGAGTCTAAAAATTTATCCAACTTGATTTAATTTTTGACTCCTTATTTAATTAAATAGTCCAACCATTTAATTAAATGTTCTATAATAATTAAAGTCCAACCTTAATTATTATTAGAGAAAATAGCAGATATCCCTCCCCCCAAACTATTAGGTGATGTGCACTTTACCCCCTAAACTATTAAAAGTTGCACTCAACACCCTAAACTATCATAAATGTGCACTTTACCCCCTCGGTCAGCTTCGGGCAACACACAGGGGGCAAAGTGATACAAACCGCATAAGTGAGGAGGCAAAGTGCACATCACCTCATAGGTAAGAGGGCAAAATGAACATCACCAGATTTTTTTATTTTTTAAAAATTTTACTAATTTTTTTATTTTTAAAATTTTTTATTTTTATATTTTTCTTTATTTTTTTTTTTTTTTGTGTTTTCGGATTTTTGAATTGTCTTTTTTGTTTTTAGAAAATTATGAATATTTGAATTTATACTTCTTTTCATTGTTTTCTTATTTATTTTCATGTTTGATTTTTATTTTTTTTATTTTCATATTTGAAAATTATTTATTTCAAACCTAGAACTAATATTTCAAGAAAAATCCAAATAAATCCCAATATGCATGATTTAAATTGAACGATGAATGGGTAAAAAATTTCCCGAAACTAACCGAGGGGGGTTAAGTTAATATTAAGAATATTTGAAATTTTTTTAAAAAAAGAGAAAATAGCAGATACCCTCTCAACCTATGAGGTGATGTGCGTTTTGCCCCCTCACCTATGCGGTTTGTAGCACTTTGCCCCCTGTGTGCTGCCCGAAGCAGACCGAGAGGGTAAAGTGCACATATATGATAGTTTAGGGTGTTGAGGGCAACTTTTAATAGTTTGGGGGGCAAAGCGCACATCATGTCATAGTTTGGGGGGTTATCTGCTATTTTCTCTTATTATTACCTAATACCTCAACTTCCATAGTTGATTAATCATATCTTATAAGAAGGAACCTTAGGATTTAGTGTGTGACCCCTTAGGCTCGTTCATGTGCTAGTAGTAAGTACACTTTCCAAAAATGCCAGTGTACTTTCTATATTTAGAAAGTACTAGATCAAATCTTCCTTGATTTAATCAGACCATATATTATTCACCATAATATCACGGTATCAACAAATCGAGGTTACTGTCTAGCAATGGGCCCTAAAGACCTAGACACGAACGATATTTAAGATACATAACCTATCATAACCATGATCCTCGCATAGGTAAGATCCCTCCATCCAATTTCCCAGATTGGTGTCTCGAGTAATGGCTTAGTCGAAAGTCTTATGACCCAATCATTGTGTCTCCTTCATTGCATGATATCGATTCATGCAATCCAAACGAGGAAACACTCCGCCTCTTTGGATTTCCATACTTTGCGGAAAGATTCCTTGAATCGATTCGTTAAGCAATACATAGGAAATGTCTGATTTGCTAAATCAGTGATGGATCACATCTTGGTCTCTCATGTACTTCGACACATAATCATACTATACCTAAGATATCCCATATGACGACTCATGATGGAATCGTGAGATAAGTCAAAGTATAATCGACTATGCTCAAAGTAATAATGGAACCTCAGGTCCGTAAGGATTACTCTTATGCCTACGTGATTATAGGAAATTCCATATTCGATAACCATTTTATGAATTTTCTGGCGGGGTTGTTCAGTTTACTCATTATCCAAATGAGAACCCTCGTGTACATCTATGCCTATGGAACGAGGCATGTTCTCTAAGAAATATGTACACAAGCAAGTCTTTTAAGTCTTTTGTCAATATCCCTTATCTTGACAAACCCATCTTGGACTTGGAACCTTTTAAGAATCACGACCTGTTGGGAAAAATTGCATAAAAACAAAAAAGGCAGCGGAAGAATTATTAGTTTAATCCCAGTGGCTCATCTCTGTTTCTCGTATTTAAATTGAGTTTTACGAAATTAATTACCGTTCTCGCATAGGTTGAAATCTGAACCAGCTATGAAATCCTTATGATGTGATATCTCCTCTCGATGTGTTTGGACTTGTTGTGAGACCTAGGTGTAAGGATCGATATTCCCCCACAAGCGATGCCGGCGCAACGGAAGAAATAAAGTATGTAAAACACATATATATCGGCATCCCAAGCTAGTAATGCACATCAAAAACTAATACGAGTAAAGGGGTTTTAAATCGATTACAAGATTTGGGGTTTTATTAAAGTGAGGGTGTAAAACCACAACACAAGGAAAACCACACCAAAAACTTTGGCTCTCATTTTCGAATCCTCACCTCAACATGGAGGGGTTCGAATCAAACCACCATAAGCTCCTAAAGAAAGAAGCCTCTACAAGGACACACCTCAAGTAAGTTCATACCTTAAGCAAAAAATTGGCTAGATATATGCTCTAAGGAAATGGAGTCTATGTAGTGAAAGGTGGAAGACAAGAAGAGTTACTAAAAGAAATATCTATGGAAGATAATCTTTTACAACTAATCTTCAAGAAGTTCTATAGAAGAAAGTCTTCAAGAATCACAAGAGAAGCTAGAAAAATCTAGAGATGAAAAACTAAGCTCTAAGCTTTTTTTTATTTTTAAGTTTTCATCAAGTTCTAAATGAGAGCAAGAACACCTCCTTTTATAGCCACCAATTTTCGGCCATATGGTGTTAGGTGGAGTAGAAGACTTGTTTTTCTTCACCTACCACCTCACTCTCACCTATCATTCCATTCTCAACTTCCACCACATGTGTAAAAGAATATTTTTCATTTTCTTCTTCATTTAAAAAACATTACAGGTCAAACTTTGACTAGCTTTGAATTTCAATCTTGTGACTTCATTTAATTAAGTCCAACTTAATTAAAATGGCTTCCAAGTCTTCCAAGACTTGTTAATTAAATAATCCTCATGATTAATTAATGGTAAAATTAGTAGCTTAAATAAATTCCCAGATAATAATAATTTCCGTTAATAATTAATCTCCAAGATTAATTAATAGAATAATTATTTTCCCAAGCCTACTAATTAAAATGTCTTCCACTTAATCAATTAATCTCATTAATCAATTTCACTTTAATCCTAAACCGGATTAATATTCACATAGCAATTGAACTTTCTTGAGTAAGTGTGTAACCCCATTGTAGGTTCGTTCATGTACTAGTAGTAGGAACACAACCCCGTTGTGCCTTTGCAATTTCATTGCTATATTTAATCACTCCAAGTATTTCAATCAGACCAAAAATTAATTACCGATTAATTCATGGTTTCTACAAATCAAGGTTAGTACTAGCCACGCGCCAAGAAGACCTAGCCATGAACGATTATTAGGTGACCTTTCCGCATTACGATTTTCGCATAAGTAAAATCCTTCCATCAAATATCCCAATCGAATCTAGGACTTGGATGTCAGTCGAAATCCCAATAACTCGATTCTATGTATATCGATCTAAGTGACATTGACCAATTTATCAATCAAGCGAGGAAACACTGCGCCTCCTTATTGATACTACTCCGGCCGGAGGTTTCCATGGTCAATACACTGTGAAGTACATAGGATATGCGCCGATGCTAATGATTAGTGACGGATTCTTTCTTGGCACTCACGCGCCTCCGTATATAACCAGACTGGACCCAATATGCCCCACTTTATGACTCACCTGGAATCGTGTGACAAATCTAAGTACAGTGGGCGATGCACGAGACGACCAATGGTGCCTTAAGTTATGAGGACCAATCTTATGCCTACGTAACCGAGGAGATTCCAAATTCGACATTGACTCCAATATGGAATCTCAGTGGGGTTGTTCAGTTTACTCGATCCCAACGATAACCCACATACATGCACTGATGTACACCGTATCAGTATCCATGGAATAGGATACACTCTCCAAGAGTGTGCATTGTACGTGCAAGTCTTTACGAGTCATTGATATCCCTATCTCAATGATTCTATGACTTGGAACATTTTTAAGACCACAACCTTAGAGACGTATTCCATGATTGGCATCCCCGATACCAAACACATCTCATAGCTTAAGAGTGATCTAGGGGACTTTATCTAATTGCATAGAATGATAAGATAAAGAAGAAAATGCCATTTATTAAATTACTTGACAAGATACAATATAAGATTGTTTAAAGAGTCGGCTACTACGGCCTACAAATGGCGCACCGGGCACCTAACTCTTTCACTAGATTCCTTTGCTTGCGCTATTGCTCCGGTGTTGTCACAATAAAGTGGCAACTAGAGCTTTATGCTAGGAACCACTTGAAATTCTTCTATGAACTTCCTTATCCAGACAGCCTCTTTAGGTGCCTTAGAGGCAGCTATGTATTCAGCCTCTGTAGTGGAGTCTGCGGTTGTGCTTTGCTTGGAACTTTTCCAAGTTACCGCCCCACCATTGAGGGTGAATACGAATCCTGAGGTGGATTTCTGGTCATCGACATCAGATTGAAAATCCGAATTAGTGTACCCGTCCACTCTTAGGCTACCACTCCCATAGATGAGAATCATATCCTTGGTTCTCTTTAGATACTTTAGGATATTCTTCACAGCTATCCAATGTTCCTTGCCTGGGTTTGCTTGAAATCGACTAACAATGCTTACCGAATAAGCAATGTCAGGTCTACTACACAACATTGCGTACATCAGGCTACCCACTGCTGATGCATAGGGTACAGTGCTCATTTCCTTTCTATCTTCCTCACTTTGAGGACACATAGTTTTTGAGAGATGTATCCCATGCCTCATTGGCAGGAACCCTTTCTTAGAATCATCCATCCTATATCTCTTTCGGACCTTTTCTAAGTAAAGGGCTTGAGAGAACCCTATCATTCTATGTGTTCGATCTCTGTAGAATCGAATCCCTAGAATATAAGTTGCCTCTCCCAAGTCTTTCATGGAGAAAGTACTCGAAAGCCACTTCTTTACAGTGGTGAGCATTCCTATATCATTCCCTATGAGTAATATGTCATCTACATATAACATAAGGAATGTTATCTTGCTCCCACTAACCTTCTTGTAAACACATGGCTCGTCTTCGTTCTTGATGAAGTCAAATCCTTCGACAGCTTCATCAAAACATAGATTCCAGCTACGGGATGCTTGCTTGAGTCCATAAATAAATCTCTCAAGCTTACACACCTTATAACTATGCTCCTCGGATACAAAACCTTTAGGCTGTTCCATATAGATATCCTCTTCTAGGAATCCATTTAGGAAAGCAATTTTGACATCCATTTGCCATGTTTCATAGTCTAGGTGTGCGGCTATTGCAAGTAGAATCCTTATTGATTTGATCATAGCCACTGGCGAAAAGGTGTTAGGAAATTTCATGTTAGATGTTTTGATGATGACAAGATAGGATTCAATGTTAGACCCCAAATAAAATGTAAGTTTATGTTTTCCATAGATCATTGTTTAAGCGTTTGAAAGTTTGTAATTTTGTTTAGGCTTGTAATTTTTATCTTTGTAAGCTTTAGACTAAGTATTAGATACTGAATCGCTAATAGAATTCTAGGTGAGTCTATTAGAGAAGAAGTTGAAGATCAGGGTTTGAAGTCAACCAGAGATGAAGATTTGTTTCTTAGCGTCCGTCAAATGCTAAAGGACCTTTTCCAGGATTTATGGATCAAGCGCTCAAAGCACTTAAGCGACCAATGACAAATTCACCTGAAATAAATCCTCAAGTCACGAAGGACTTAAATGCAATCATTCAACGGACATTTATTTCCAACGGAAAATAAATTCAAATGCATTAAATGCCTGATAAGAGCATTAAATATGATAAGCTACTGTGACCTGTGGACAAGCCACCTTTTTTACTAGACTATCAGAACTTCAGAGTTTAGAGCTGCTACCATCCAATCGGTGCCAGCAGTTTTTCAGGAATGTCAGGCTTTAGGTAGAATCACGCGCTGTGTGAAAGGCACGCTCCTACATGTGTCCAACGGACAGATCCCAAGAATTGCCTATAAATACCTTACCTTCAGCAGACCCTAAAAAGTACGGTACAAAATATTTACAAAAGAAAATTACGTACACAAGAAAAAGCTTAGAAACTTCATAGCCAAAATTCCTTCAAGCTTTTTATCTACATTCCAGACAGTCACAAATATCTCAAACATCTTCCAAAGAAGAAACCTAAATTCCCTTCGAGATATTCCAAGTTGTTTGATCTTCCCAAATACAAACAAACCCTTGTGACAAAAACCTCAACCTTTCATCTGAGCGAAAAAAGTTGTTGAAACTCATTACAGGCAGTATTTCTGAGTGAGAGATTGTAGAAGACTATCTTCATTGGTGCTGAAATCTGTGTGATCAAGGAGCCCGAGATCATTTTCATTCTTTACTATCTTGTAGAAGATTCTGTGTGATTCTTTGATAATCATCTTAGTAATTTCCTTCAAGTGAAAAAGGAGAAGAAGGACGTAGTTGGGATTACATCACCCAGTGAACCTTAAAAATTATTGTGTCATTTATATTTTACTGTCTTATCTGTCATATTACATTATTCTAAAAGACAAGTAAAATTGCAAAGCGATTAAATTATCTAAAAGAACGCTAAAAATCATTTCCGTTGTGCTAACCCTGATTAAGTGATCTAAGCGTTACCCTACTTTGGTAAATTGGTAAACTCACTAAGTCTAAGTTATCTTTACTGAAGCACCTGACCCAAGCGCTCAGCCTTCCAAGCGTTCAGATCTTTGAAAAGTAACACGAAATTTTTTAAGTCTAAAAAGACTTTAGGGTCTATTCAACCCCCCCCCCTTCTAGACCCTTTCGTATGCCACTTGGGGACCATCAAAAGGTTTCTTAGTAGTCAACTCCTTCTTTTTGACTATACATTTTCGCCACTAGCCTGGCTTTGTAGGTGTTAACCTTGCCATCAACACCAATCTTTCTCTTGTAGATCCATTTGCACCCGATCGGTTTTACCCCTTCAGGTTGGTCCACAAGTTTCCAGACTTGGTTTGCATGCATCGAATCGATTTCAGTTTGCATAGCTTCACGACATCTAGTAGCATCCACATCCACCATTGCTTAATTAAAAGTGAAGGGATCATCTCCATGATCCTCCTCTAATACAGAATGGAGATCCAGCTCCCTCCGTACTAAATATCCATACCTCTCAGATGGTTGAGGTACTCTACTTGATCTTCGTGGTTGTGGTTGTGTTACAGAAGGTTCGGTTCTCACTTCCTGTGTAGATGTATCCACTGGAGTCTCATTTTGTTCTTCTAGAACAATCCTTCTAACCGCTCCTCCTTCTTGAATGAATTCATCTTCAAGAAAGTGGGTTTGCAAAGCTACAATGATCCTTTGATCATCGTGCAGGTAAAAGAGGTATCCCATTGAATCCTCAGGATATCCAATGAAACGTCCCTTCAAGGATCTAGCCTCCAACTTGTCCACTTTGGTCTTTTTGACATAAGCCGGATATTCCCAAATCTTGATGTGATTAAGACTTAGTTTCCTATTCCTCCATATCTCATAGGGAGTCATAGGAACGGACTTGGACGGACATCTATTTAAAATGTGTACAACTGTAAGCAGCGCATGACCCCACAGTGAAATGGGTAAATCAGTGTAGCTGAGCATGGAGCGAACCATGTCCAACAAAGTTCGATTCCTACGCTCTGCTACTCCATTTAACTGTGGTGTCACTGGAGGTGTGAGCTGTAATACTATACCATTCTCTCTGAGGTATACATCAAACTCGTCACTCATATATTCTCCTCCTCGATCCGATCGAAGGGTTTTTATATGTTGACCAGTTTGATTTTCCACTAAAGCCTTGAATTCCTTGAACTTTTCAATGGATCCAGACTTGTGCCTCATCATGTACACTAGACCATATCTTAAATGGTCATCAGTGAAGGTGATGAAGTAAAGGAAACCTCCTCGTGCCATTTCTCCAAATGGACCACAAACATCAGTATGCACTAAGCCTAAGATTTGTGAGGCTCTTTCAAAAGTCCCTGTGAAGGGGGATATAGCTATCTTGCCTTTCAGACGAGATTCACAAGTAGGATAGGGATCCAATCCCAATGGGCTAATTAGTCCATCTTTCTCCATTTTGCGAATTTTATGTTCGCCGGCATGGCCTAGTCTAAGATGCCAAATCAATCTTTGGTTTATTCCAAGCCTACTACGTTTTCTTTGTATAGTATTCACAGAACACTCATTCTGGACATTAAGGTAATACAATCCATTTATTAAAGAAGCAAAGCCTACTAATTTATTACCATAATAAATGTTGCATCGTTCATTAATAAAACAGAAAGTGTAACCAAGTTTAACTAAAACGGGAATAGAAACAATGTTTTTAAGCCCATTGGGCAAAACTAAAACATTAGCCAGAAATAGTATATGTCCAGAATTAAGAAATAATGAGGCAGATCCAATTTCAGTAGCTGCGACGCTTTGCCCGCTGCCTACTCTTATCTACACCTCATTAGGGCTCAGCTTTCTTCTTCTTTCCAGATTCTGATTCACACAACATACATGAGTATTAGCTCCTTAATCAAGAATCCATGAAGAGGAAAAAATGGTAATAGAGCAAAAACATAAAGTTCTTTACCTTTTGCTCGTATGTTAGGACAGTCTCTTTTCCAGTGGCCTAACTCACCGCAGCATAAGCATCTGTCCTGATTTTTAGCCTTCTTATTTCTCCTTCGGTGTGCTTTATCGCAAGTCGTGATGGATGCCCCTTCCTCTAAATGGTCATTATTATTCCTTCTTCCATCCAACGGATTAGGAAAAGTGATTGCCATTGGGTTGTTCCATTTGTCCGCCTTTATTTGTTTCTGAGCAACTTTGACTTTTTCTAATAGCCCAGCTAAAGAACCCTCAATGTCATTCATGTCAAAGTTTATGACGAAGTAATAGAATGAATTGGGGAGTGACTGTAGGATGAGATCAACTTGGAGAAGTAGATCCATGTAGAAGTTTAAAGATTTTAGTTTTTCTATCATGGTCATCATTTTGAAAACGTGTTCTCCAACATCCTCTCCTTCAGTCATTTTAGTTCGGAAGAGATCCCTTGAAATGAAATATCTAGCGGTCCTACCGCGCTCTCCGAACAACTCATCCAGATGCAGGATAATGTCTCTTGCATTATTCATCTTATCATGGGACCTTTACAACTCTATGCACATCGAGCTTAAGATGTACACCCTTGCTCTATGGTTATCACAGCACCAATCCCAACGAGCCAGGCGAACTTCATCGCCCTCCTCTTTTCTAGGAATGGGAGGACGACCAATTTCCAGTACATAATCTATGGATTCACTGCTAAGGACCACCTCAGCTTTGTGAGCCATTCTATGTAGTTTGGACCAGTGAGAATCGTGTTTTCCATCAATTTCGACAGTGGTTTGGGAGACATAATTAAATTTGAGAGAGATAAATCAAAATAGGTGCAGAAAATGAACCAGACTTTATTAGACTTGTGTAACGAAACTAAAACCAAGTTTAAAATCAAGGACTTCGACTTATAACTTGGCTCCCGCTACATTTTTCGAGATTCACACTCCCACTATGAAAAACGAAAGTGATCGTTGCAATGTACTTCGTGGTGGGGATTGATTTCTTTAATTAATCTAATGGATGGCAACCCTTTAACGATATATGGTCCGTTATTTTAATTAAAGTGATGTCCAACATCAATCTATCCAATAGATGGTTCAATCTTCTTTTTCCCATAATCCACCAAAACTGCAACCCTTTAACGATTTATAGGCTTTGTGGATTATCTAAGTTCACTCCCACTAACTCCTCATAATCTAACATTTGAATTTCACCTTGCAACCCTTTAACGATATTTGGGGTGAAATATGTCTCGATTAAGGCATCTAATGCACTTAATAAAATTCTAGAATTAAATCTTGATATACGATCCCCACTTACTGGGAAGATGCCATATACTAGGTTTAATACTTAATTTCATTAAGTTTAGTGGAGGGAAAGGATGCCTAGCACCCCTTACTAACTTAGTATCAATTTTTGCTTGGGAGAATTCATGTTCTAAACATTTATCTAAGTCTCACTTTGCACATTACTCAATTTATATAGCGCATATTGATAACATACATACTTCATATAACTAATGAACATGCATCGAAAGCAATAAACCAACACATATGTCCATGGGTTTTATCTAGAGGGCCCAAGCCAATGGGCCATCATTAAAAAGAAAAATAAGCCTAGCTATTTTTCGTGGGCTCCAAGCTCCTCTTCTTTTAGATTGATCTCCTCTAGAAAGACCTATTCTATTTCTATCTATTACATGAGATTATTTAACAACCTATGCATAATTCTAGAAATAAAATAAACGGGCTCAATTCCGGCCCTTACAACCCATAAAAGGAAATACAATCAAAAGAAATAACCTAAGCCCATGGACAATGTCACCATCATATAATACATGCTCGCGAAAAATAAAGCAATTATGTTGGTGATTAAGTTAATGAATAATTAGTCCAACTAATAAATTCCCTCAATAAAATTCTAAATTTTATTGATAATCATGACAAGAACCATGTAGTGAGAGTCTTTAATTTAAATAAATAAGTTAATTAAAAAATTCTTCAAGAACCATTAATTAATTATTTCACTTAAATTAATAATACTCAATAAAAACAATTTGGGCTTTATTTCATAAAATATAATTACCAACCATTGGCATATTTAATTTTAATTAATTAGGCCCAAAACTAATTTATTGAAGAGTCCATATTTTTAAATAAAACAATTTGGGCTTATTTAATTAAATCCGGGTCATCATCCTTTTAACCCACCCGTATAATTAAAATAGCCCAAAACCCATTTAAATAAAAAATTGGACCCGAGGAAAATTAACCCGACCCGTTAGGACCCGGGTCATGGACCCGGGCCCACGAAATTGGGCCCACGTGGACGCGCGGCCAGGCGCCGTGCGCCCAGCACACGGCAGTGGCGGCCAGGCCCTGCGCACGACGTCGTGCGCCCAATGCACAGCGTCGTGCGCACACAGCGTGCGCACAGGTACACGCTGTATGCGCAACGTGTGGGCCGAAGGCCACCTGCTGCACGCACAGCGTGTGCTGTCTGGGCGCCTAGCGCAGACTGCGCACGTTGTTTTCAACGCGCTCGTCGCGGGGTTTTTCCTACCCGATTCTCACAAAAATTAGAGTTTTCAATTCACTAGTCATCATACTACAACATTCACTAATTAAACGCAGAAAAATCATGGATTATCATCACGAAAACATATTCAAAACATGCTTCAAAAAACGCAAAAAACACATAATCACGTAATCAATTAAATACAGAAATCAAAGATTAGCTCTGATATCACTGTTGGAAAAAATTGCATAAAAATAAAAAATGCAGTGGAAGAATTATTAGTTTAATCCTAGTGGCTCATCTCTGTTTCTCGTATTTAAATTGGGTTTTACGAAATTAATTACCGTTCTCGTGTATGTTGAAATCTGAACCAGCTATGCAATCCTTTCTTGAACAGCAAATCCGTCGCTGTCGCTAAATTGCCACGCCGGAGTCTAAAAATGAAAATCACCTTCTTCTTCACCTTGATGGACGGCTAGAGTGAGAGAGAAAGGGAGGAGAGTTTGACTTGGAAAGAAAGTTTGTGAGTTAATTCTCCTGACCTAGTTATTTTTTCACTAAGTAGTATATATATACTACAATAGAAAACAATAACCTAGGCTTCATAAGCCGCATAAAGTGGACGCCCACTTGTAGGCTTTTAAGCCTTCGGGCTTTTGTTTATTAATTAATTTAATAATTAATATTATTTATCCAATAAATAAATTAATTAACTAATCAGTTAAATTCATGTTAATATTATAATTAAATTCCCCTGAGGAATTAATTAATTCATTAACTTAATTAATTAATTAAATCATCTAATGATTAATTAATTAATCTCGATATCCAATACCAAAAATTCTCTCAAGTCTTTTCCTACAATTTTCTTTTTGCACTTCCTTTAAGCGCGACTCTTTAGGTTCGTCTCAAAAGGTAATTGGGAGGAAACCAAAAGGATGTGAGTAACACCTAGCCAGTCACGTGGCTCATATCGTATCCCAATTGAGAACGAATGAATAGGATCATTCCAAACCATATACGCTGTGAATACCGTACGTGTATAAACCTTTTATTCTTGTATCCCAGTCAAGTTAGAGTCATGATTTTTGACAAACTCACATGACTTGACCATATGCTTAGCTCATAATGAGTCGAGGTCATTTTATGCTTTGGCCAAAGACTTTTAACCTCACTCATTCATGACTGCATAGGATACTTAGCTCATTCACTTATGAGAGAATAAATCTCATTTTGCTAATCAGTTAACAATGCTACTTGCCCATCAAGTCGCACTTCGAGGTCGATCCCACCAAAGGGTGATTTGGATCTAACTACTCTAATGACAGACTTGATGTCACAAGTACATCTTCAACTCGACTCCTCAAGTCCAAGGTTCACGCGTACCTATCACAACTTATCAGTTTCATCATTGACTGTCAGTGAGTGAATACCCATGTGATGAAACTAATGCGAGCCGTGTTCGAACATATTAGTCCAACTTATATGTCCATGACATAAGTTCCCACTATCATTCCCATAGTGTTCGACTGGCACTTTCTCTGTCAAAACTTATATCATGCAAGTCCTTATTCTGTATTGATGTCCAGTCAAATACTTTCTTAGACTTGCGACCCCTATTTAGAGAATAAGGATCAAACCCTTCTAGTGCCATTATCCCTATCCCATAGGAAGTAGAAGGTTTGCATTATACTCAAGGACTTTACATTGTTTATTAACACCTTACAAACGCCTATAAGAAAACAACAAGATAATGCCTTATATTTAATAAAAGGATATTGTTTAGTTACAAGTTAATACCCTATAAATCTATCCTCTTTATGGCATTTGAGGGCATACACTCTAACACGACCTTAGAGACATATTCCATCATCGTCATTCCCGATATCCGATGTCCCATAGTCATGTGTGATTCAAGGGACTTCGTTCTAAGCATATAATGATAATTTAAGAACAAAGAATGCCATAAAGGTTTTGACTAATTATAGTAAGGTTGTCATAGAGAATCTCGAGAATGGCACCCAAAAATTGACGCGCCGGGCACTAATTCTATCACTTGGATTCATAAGCGTTTACTTAGTCTAAGGAGGCCTAAACCTCACACTTATATAGATGATCTCTTATTTTAAGAGCATCTTGCCATATTCCACTTCATTTGGCAGTATAGGAATCATTAAAAGTCCAACTTACCCTTTTGTCACAACTTGGAGGGATCGCTTCTTTATCCTAGGCAATGAGTTTGGTGTTTAGTAGACTCTTAATTGTATCATAGAATTTTCACAACTTAGTTGTTCTATTGAACCAAGATCTTGGGATCTCCATTCAACAAGGTTGGGTTACTGTTGTCTCCATTCTTGACTTGTAGCTTTTAATCCCAATCTTTTTGATAGGTAGTATATTTGATCTCTAAGACATCCTTTCACCAAAGGATCTACAATATTTTCCTTTGATTTGACATAATCATTGGAAATAATCCTATTTGAGATCAATTGTTTGATGGTATTGTGTCTATGACGGATGTGTCTAGACATACCATTGTACACACTACTTTGCGCCCTTTCGATTGCTAACTAACATTCATAGTGAATGAGGATAGGGGGCACAAGTTTTCCCCAATAGGGAATGTCTTCTAGGAATATTCGTAGCCACTCATCTTAGAAGAATCTATGAACTCTGATTCCATGGTGGATCAGGCTATGCAAGTTTCCTTAGAAGATTTTCATGACACCGCTCCTCCTCCAATGGTAAAGATATACCACTCATAGATTTGGAGTCGTTTGTGTCTAATATCCAGTTAGAATCACTGTAACCTTCTATTACAGCTGGATACCTTGAGTAGTGCAATCCAAAGTCCTTAGTACACTTCAAGTACTTAAGAACTCTAGTTAAAGCCTTCCAGTGGTCTAAACTAGGATTACTTGTAAACCTACTCAACTTGCTCATAGAGTAAGCAATGTCTGGTCGAGTGCAGTTCATAATATACATTACACTACCAATGAACCGAGCATACTCTATTTCTGATACAGATTCTCCATGATTCTTGCATAAATGGGTACACAAGTCAATTGGTGCTATAATAGGAGCGCTGTCACTAGGAAGGAACTTTTCCAGAACCGTCTCAATGTAATGAGATTGCAATAGTAACAGTCCTTCAGATGTCTTAGAGACTTTAATCCCTAATATGACATATGTCAAACCCATGTCGTTCATGTCAAAAATTTTCTTCAACATTCATTTAGTATTCATGATTATATCATGACTACTTCCCATAATTAATATATCGTCTACATATAGACATACTTTGACATATGCATTTTGTGTCTGCCTAACATAAATGCACTTGTCAGATTCGTTTATCTTGAAACCACTTGACAACATAGTGTTATCAAATTTTTCATTTCATTGCTTTGGTGCTTGCTTGATTCCGTATAGAGACTTCACAAGTTTGCACAGTTTATTCTCCTGTCCAGGAGCAACATACCCCTTGGGTCCATATAAAGTTCTTCTTCTAAATCTTCATTTAGAAAAGTCGTTGTGATGTCCATTTGTTGTATCCCAAGGTTCTGCAATGTGGAAATAGCCATGAGTAATCTCATGGAGTTTATTCTCATTACTGAAGAATAAGTATCAAAGAAATCAAGACCTTCTGTTTGTCTGTATCCTTTGACTACTAACCGGGCTTTGTACTTGTCAATAGATCCATAAGTTCTAAATTTTCTTTTCAATATCTACTTAGAACGGAAAGGTTTGCTTCCTTTGAAAGATCAACAAACTCCCAGTTAGCGTTATGCATAATTGACTGTCTTTCATTATTGATAGCCTGTTTCCAGAGTTGAGCATCTAGATTCGACAATGCTTCCTTAATCGTCCTAGGTTCACCTTCTATTGAATATGATATAAAGTCAGGAGCAAACTATTTAAGAACTTTTTTCCTCTTACTACGTCGTGGTTCTTCATCCCTGGGACTAGTACCTCTCGTAGATGCAAATATTCTTTTAAGAGGGAAAGTTTCATTTCTTTCCATGTTTGGAAAGATGTCCTCAAAAAATTAAGCAGTTCTTGATTTCAGGATAGTACCTTCATGAATATCCAGAATTTCTGACTTGTGAACCAGAAATTGATATGCGCTACTATTGAGGGTGTATCCAATGAATATGCAATCAATAGTTTTTGTCCCTATCTTCAATTGCTTAGGTTTTGGTACTTCTACCTTAGCTAAACACCCCTACACATTAAGTATTTATATGAAGGTTTGTGTCCTTTCCATAGTTCGTATGGAGTCACACTCATACTTTTGTGTGGAATCTTTTCAACGATATAATTTGCTGAAAGGATCGCCTCCCCCCCCCCCTCACAAATTCTGGGGCAATGTAGAATTAATCAACATTGCATTCATCATTTCCTTGAGAGTACGATTCTTACATTCAGCTATTCCGTTTGACTATGGTGAATATGGTGTTGTTGTTTAGTGTATAACGCCAGAATTTGTACAATGTCGGTTCAGATTGCTTTTACTCTTTTTCCAAGTTGATTTTCAACTTCAGTTTTATAATGTGTAAACTCTTCAAGGGCCCCATCTTTACTTTTTAGTAAATACATGACACGCTAAAAGCCAACGTGCTATGATAGCAAGTGCACTAGTCGTGTGTAGTAATAAGTGGACTAAAAGTCCGGATTGTCGAACCACGGAGACTTGAATTTTAGTTTATGATTTAAACGAAAAAAAGAACAAATATAATTAAAGTAAATTATAGGTAAAATGCATACAATACGAACAAGATTACACAATTGATTTTACACAAAGTATAAAGGGAGACTAAGGCACATGCTAGGTTCAAATTGATCAATTATACTTATAAAGATTCTAGTTGAAGGATTACGCTTATATTGTTATGGTGAGAACTCCGAGGGTAGAGAATAACCGATGTCTCGCGTATAAACTCCTATGCTTAGATCGTGATTTCCCAAATATTCCTATCCGAAAATCTAATCACTAAACATGCATTAACGTACTAGAGTTCACTCGATTTTAATCGAACAACTTCACCCGGGAATCTTTACCTATGTCTAAGGCAATTCCTCATTAGTTATGGGTCATTATGTGAATTTCTTGCACCCTAAGTCAATTTTCTCCCGAAATATTAACCTAGGCATAAGATTCTAACATATAGTGATCAAGTATATGCAAGATAGGCAAAAACACAAATTCACATCACATAACAATATAAGAACAACCTCAACAATCATCTATTATAAGCATATATCACAATTTGTCCTTACATGGCCCTAGTCTTATGAATTTAGTTCATAATGGATAATATGAAAAACATAAATGAATTAATACACATGTTCATAGACATAATTGAAATGAAAAGCTATAAAAACTCCCTCAAAAGTGAATAATGATGGATCTTGAAGTTGAGCCTTCAATCCCCAAGCTCTGTTCCTTCCTCTAGTTTTCCCCTCCAAGAGTGATGAAGAATGGTGATGAATGGTGGAGAAATCAGATTAGGGGCTGCCCCCCTCTCCTCTAAGAATCTGAAATTGATAGTGAATGATGAAGAGTATGGGTTCCCCCTCCTTTTATAGCCAAAATTCCACTAAAGTATGCATTAAGAATTCCCATTAAAGTTCCCCAATGAGAATTCCACCTAAGGTGATGCTTAAAGTTTGGCTTTTAAGATTCCAACCAGCTAAAAAATGCTGAACTTTCGGCCATTAAGAATTCCACCAAGCATAACCATGTGAAAACTTCAACAAAACACATGCATGCTGCCATTTTCTTGCTTTCCAGCGCAGTCTTAGTATTTTCCTCATAAACTTCTCCACAGATCTCCAAATGGGATTATTCAAGTCCCCATGTTCAGATAACACATAGATCTACAACTGTGCAGAAGGACATTTTGTCCAATTCGGTCTCTACATATACCTAAATTACATTTCAACATGGAGGTTGTTTCTGATTTGGCGCCCATAAAGTAAATCTACCAAGAAACACACTTATGACAACCCCTCAACACATGTGCTGAATTATGGCCAAAAGTGATTCTTACCCATCATATAAGACTGGAATTTAGGCTGAAAAAGGAGTAACATTCGGACTATCCATGCCTAGGCATGACTAGGAGGGCGCTGGGGCGTATCCTGGCACATGTACTTCTCTGTTCGGCGCAGCAATCGTATGTCCTTCACAATTATCTCTATAGACCTCCGATTTGGATGTTTCAAGTTCCCATTTGAAGCTAAGACATACATCTAAAACTTTGTAGAAGGAAACTTTGTCTAAGTCGGTCTCGAAATGTACGAAATTATCGCTCGAATGTGGTAGGAGATGTATAAACCGCCTCGGTGTTGAAAAACATGCTTGAACTTGTTTTGTACATCGTTTTTCTTCTCTTTTCTTCATGTATTCTCATTTATTACCTGTATTCACTTAACACACCTATTAAATGCAAATGTGACATGATTTAAGCAATAAGTGAATCCAAATCATAAGAATTACGGTCTTAAAAACACGTAAAAACACCTCTTATCAACACCCCCAAACTTATCAATTGCTCGACCTCGAGCAATAAGAGCTATAAGGCAAGACCAACATCATTCAATGGGAGAAAACAAAACAACTAACTAACTCACTTTCGTGGAGTAAACGATTGCACTTAGCGGGTGCAACAAGCCTTTAAACCTTTGAGTTACCTCAAAGGACGAGTTATAGTCTCGTGAGGGTTTGCATAAGATATACCCACAAAATCTAGCAAATTTTCAATCCCAACCGAATCAACACATCTCAATATGATCAAGAAGAATGAATGGCATAAAATCAACCTTTTAAAGTTTACAAATATATATATACATATCAACTACTTTTGCTCATGTGACACCAATACTTGAAATGACTCCCTAGGGTATAGTGAAAAATAAATCTAGGGTATTATAGTCGAGAGGCATCCTTACCAAATTTTGGACATTAATCCCATATCTATCAAATTTTGATCAAACACAAGGACAAGAATTATAGAAAATCTCATAGCCATTTAAATTTCATTGTCTCAAATATTCAACATTCAATTCATATGGAATTTCCATTAAACTTCATTAAGGCTAGATCATGTGCAATGTTTTATTCCATTAGGCTTTCTATGACACCCATGTAACAAGTTTTAGACCACTGACTCCCAAACTAGATAGTTTTAGGGAATTAAGTGTAGAGACACTCCTAAGGATTTAATCACTTGAGTATCAAAGGCCACGAAATAAAACTAGATCTTTTAAACAATTCACTTCTTTTGGCTTGAGCATAGCTCAAATTAGCATAATAGTACAGTATATAGGCATGAAACTTTTCACCTCCGGTACGTATTAGCCTGACCACTTTTGGTCATACCAAAATTCAACCTTTTCAATTCATTGTTAGCATATAAAATTACTACTCAACTTATAACCTTATGAGAAATCTAAGTTAATATTTCTGGGAATAATTCCTTAAGTGTCTCAAGATGGTTATCCTTTCAACTCCTCTACCTTCGATTTAAGTGCATTGTGAATCATCTAAAGAATCAATTCTAGTCTAAGGTCTCCACGAGCAATTTCAAAGATATATATATTCCATTAAATTCAGATTATTTCAAGAATTCATGTCATTTTTCCAAGTAAATCAATTTCAATGCATCAATTGGAAGGACTAAAAATTTTTCATGCTTGATTTTCTCAACAAAGAAGCATATAAACATGATATCAAACAAACTTTCCCCAAATTCAAGTTAAAAATTAGGATTGCATTTTCAATATTCAAAATAGATACTCTTCTACCCCCAAACTTAAATCCAACATTGTCCCCAATGTTGTTACAACATGCATACACAAAGGTAAAAGAACACTTACAACCAAGGATATTGAAGAACATCCTTAAGCTTCCAATGCATCCTTACAAAGTTTCTCCTCTTATCGAGTAAAATAAGAATCTCTAAAGGTGGGGTCCAAATGTGCATCATATCTAACACTTCAACTTTTTAAACCATCAAGCATAAGAAAAACATACATGCCCAAAGTGCATGCTTGAACACAATAAAAAGAAACAAACTAAACAAAACAAAAACGAAAGCAAAAAGAAAAGAAAACTTACAAACTTGGGTTGCCTCCCAAGAAGCGCTAGTTTAGAGTCGGTAGCTCGACTTGAGATAAAGAATCGCTAAAGATCCTGGAGGGGAATGGTCACTTTATCCCTCGACCCGTCAATCCCAATGTAATGCTTTAACCTTTGGGCGTTTGTCATGAAGGTTCGTCCATTATCCGTTATAAGTTCAATGGCACCAGAAGCATACACACGAGATACAACAAATGGTCCCGACCATTTTGACTTGAGCTTCCCGGGAAAAAGTCGAAGGCGAGAATTGTATAGTAAAACCTTGTCTCCTTCATGAAATTTTCGGGGAATAATACGCTTATCATGCCATGTTTTCGTTTGCTCCTTGTAAAGCTTGGCGTTCTCATACGCTTGATGGCGCCATTCCTCAAGTTCGTGTAATTGGAGTAATCGCTTGGTACCTACGAGTTGAGAATCAAAATTTAGAAATTTAATAGCCCAAAAAGCGCGATGTTCGAGCTCAACCGGTAAGTGACATGCTTTTCCAAAGACAAGGCGATATGGGGACATGCCAATCGGAGTTTTAAACGCGGTTCTATATGCCCACAAGGCGTCATCTAGTTTAAGGGACCAATCTTTTCTAGATGCGTTAACCGTTTTTTCAAGAATGCGTTTAATCTCCCGATTCGACACCTCCACTTGACCACTCGTTTGAGGATGATATGGGGTTGAGATTTTATGCCGTACCCCGTACTTGTTCAGTAAGTGCTCGAATTGTTTGTTACAAAAATGGGTGCCCCCGTCACTAACGATTGCTCTAGGAGTTCCAAAACGAGTGAAAATCCTTTTTTTTAAAAATCGAGTAACCACCCGAGCATCATTAGTTGGTAAAGCCTCAGCTTCGACCCATTTGGAGACATAGTCGACCGCAACAAGAATATGCTTATTGGAACAAGAACTAAGGAAGGGTCCCATAAAATCAATACCTCATACATCAAATAGTTCACATTCAAGCATGTTATTCAATGGCATTTCATGTCTTTTAGAGATGTTACCTGTTCGTTGACACCTATCACAAGATTGAACATACAAGAATGCATCTTTAGAAAGAGTAGGCCAAAAGAAACCTGATTGAAGCACTTTAGCCACTGTTTTAGAGGGTCCAAAGTGACCACCTACCAACATATCATGACAATGGGCGAGAATTGATGCTATTTCCTCCTCGGGGATACATCGTCGAATGAGGCCATCTGCACAAATCTTAAATAGATATGGTTCATCCCACAAATATCGCTTCACATCAATTAAGAATTTCTTCTTTTGATGATAAGTGATATCCGGAGGAAGAACTCCCGTGACAAGATAATTTGCATAATTGGCATACCAAGGAGCATCATTATGAAGTATAGCATACAATTGCTCATCGGGAAACTCCTGACAAATAGGTTTATCAAACACACACTCAGGGTTAGGAATCTCTATCCTAGACAAGTGGTCGGCAACAACATTTTCTACTCCTTTCTTATCCTTAATTTCTATGTCAAATTCTTGAAGAAGTAAAATCCACCTAATGAGTCTAGGTTTGGCATCCTTTTTGGCAAGCAAGTATTTTAATGCGGAGTGATCAGTGTACACAATTACTTTATTCAAAATGAGATAAGCATGGAACTTGTCAAATGCAAATACTATGGCTAGTAATTCTTTTTCCCTGGTTGCGTAATTCATTTGTGCATCATTTAAAGTCTTACTAGCATAGTAGATGGTTTGAAATACCTTATCCTTCCTTTGGCCAAGGACCGCACCCACCGCGGTGTCACTAGCATCACACATCAATTCGAAGGGCAAACTCCAATCGGGAGGTGCCATGATGGGAGCGGATATCAATAGCTCCTTAAGAGTCATGAAGGCCTGTAAACAAAGGGAATCAAAATTGAATGGTGCATCTTTGACAAGCAAGTTAGATAACGGCTTTGCAATTTTGGAAAAATTTTTGATAAATCGCCTATAGAAGCCGGCATGACCAAGAAAGCTCCTCACGGCTTTCACCGATGTAGGTGGAGGAAGCTTTTCTATTACCTCAATCTTGGCTTGGTCCACTTCAATCCCTTTTTG
This sequence comes from Buddleja alternifolia, assembly GCA_019426215.1. Lineage (NCBI taxonomy): Eukaryota > Viridiplantae > Streptophyta > Magnoliopsida > Lamiales > Scrophulariaceae > Buddleja > Buddleja alternifolia. The sequence continues at coordinate 26,967,634 of CM033393.1, read as the reverse complement.
GGAGATTTTGTGACCTAGCACAATCCCTTCCCGGACCATAAAATGACATTTTTCCCAATTCAAAACAAGATTTGTTTCCTCACATCGTTTTAGAACACGGTCCAAATGATCAAGACATGTGTTAAATGAGGTCCAAAAACAGAAGAATCATCCATAAAAATCTCAAGGAATTCTTCAACCATGTCATGAAAGATCGCCATCATACATCGTTGAAATGTGGCCGGGGCATTGCATAATCCAAACGGCATCTGCCTATAAGCAAACGTGCCATAGGGACAAGTGAAAGTTGTTTTCTCTTGGTCCTCGGGGGCTATGGCAATTTGGTTATAGCCGGAATACCCATCTAGAAAACAATAAAAATCATGTCTGGCTAACCTTTCAAGCATTTGGTCAATGAATGGGAGGGGGAAATGGTCCTTACGAGTGGCATCATTTAACTTGCGATAATCTATACACACACGCCACCCGGTAAGCATTCGAGTAGGGATTAATTCATTGTTCGCATTTTCTATCACAGTTATTCCACCCTTCTTGGGTACTACTTGAGTCAGGCTTACCCATGCACTATCAGAGATAGGATAGATTATACCTGCATCGAGTAGTTTTATAACCTCTTTCTTTACCACCTCTTGTATTTGTGGATTTGACCGTCTTTGTGGTTGGCGTGTAGGTTTTGCGGACTCCTCCATGAGTATTTTGTGCATGCACACCGCTGGACTTATGCCTTTTATATCCGCAATTTTCCACCCGAAGGCCTTTTTGTTGGCCTTCAATACTCTCATGAGTCGCTCCTCCTGTTCTCCTGTCAAAGAAGATGAGATAATTAAAGGTAGAGTCTCATTATCATTTAAAAATACATATTTCAAATGTAATGGTAATGGTTTAAGCTCAAGGATAGGGGCCTCTTCGATAGAAGGGCGAGGAGGAGCCAAGAGTGATCTTTCTAATTTTTTAGCTCCAATGACGTGGTAAAGAGGTGGCTTCTCTATGCTAAACATGGTTTCCAATTGTTCTTCACTCGCTGAATCGACATCCATAGATTTGGAAAGACATGTCTCCAATGGGTCGTCTACCATTTGTGCCTGAAAAGTCTCATCAATCAACATATCAAATACATCGATGCGTAAACATGAGTCAGGATCACATGGGTGTTTAAGCACTTTAAAAACATCAAAGGTGACCTTTTTATCACCCACATTTAAGGTTAGCTTACCATTGGCAATATCGATTACCGCCTTACCAGTGGCTAGGAATGGTCTTCCTAGGATCAGGGGTACCTCAACATCTTCCTCCATATCAAGAACCACAAAGTCAACCGGGAAGTAGAATTTGTCGACTTGAACGATTACATCTTCGATTATTCCCCGTGGTCTCTTGATTGATCTATCGGCAAGTTGGAGGCTCATTGAAGTCGGCTTTGGGTTACCAAGGCCCAACTTTTTGAAAAGAGAATACGGGAGGAGGTTGATGCTAGCTCCCGAGTCGCACAAAACTTTTTCGAAGGATAATGGCCCAATCGTGCAAGGAATAGTGAGACTCCCAGGGTCTTCAAGTTTCATTGGTAATTTATTAAGCAATACGGCGGAGTATTCCTCGGTTAGGCACACCGTTTCGTTTTCCTCCCACTTTTGTTTGTTGGATAAAATATCCTTAAAAAATTTCACGTAATTTGGCATTTGTAAAATTGCGTCTATAAAAGGAATATTAATCCTAACCTCACGAAGAATTGCTAAGATTCGAAGGAAACTTGGATCCATCTCCTTTTTTTTATTCTATGTGCATTAGGAAATGGCAGACGGACCTCGATGGGAGGATGCGTTGGAGTTGAAGAGCCCGCTGTGGAGGGTTCAGGAGGTGGCGCCTGGGCGCGACAATCGGCGCCAGGGCGCTGGGTCTCGGGCGCCTGAGCGTGGTCATCGGGACGCTCGGGCGAGCAATTGCGAAGCATTCGTTCACTGTGGGTTGATTCCGGCGCCTGGGCGTTCTCATCGGGGCGCTCGGGCGCGCAAATGCGAACAGCATCATTGACTATCTGTTTGCCACTTCTTAAGGTGATGGTGTGGCATTGCTCCTTCGGGTTTTTTTCTGTGTCACTTGGTAAAGTTCCCGGGGCTCTCTCACTGATCGCCTTTGCCATTTGACCCATTTGTGTCTTTAAATCCTTCATGTCCATCATTATATCCTTCATCATAGTACGGAGTTCGTTGATTGCTGAATCCGATTTCTTTATTTGTTCATCGAGACGCTCTTCGGTTGTAAGAGGTCTTATTTGCCTTTATATATGAGGATTACCTTGCCTTTGAGCTTGGTTATTGTTGAATGGGGGCCTTGGTGCTTGATAGACGCCGGGATGGGCATTTTGTGCCGGATTGGGCCTCCTTGGAAAATTTTCGGGCACATGGAAGTTCAATTGAGGTCGATTGGCATTTCCAACATAGTTTACATTGCCAACCATTGTTTCCAAAGCAACTTCTTCGCCCAACTCTTGAACACAAGCAATCTTTTTAGTGGGTGTGATTTCTTCATCATCGGGATAGAGTTCATCTTCCCGGGCTAATTGCTCAATCTTGTCCCACACACTTTGGCAATCGAGCCCAAGGAGATCACCACCGGCGCCGGCATTGAGCCTATTTCGGATGCGCGAACGGACTCCATCATGGAATCGTAATACTTGCTCGCTCAATCTTAGGTTGTGATCCGGACATTTTCGGAGCATGTTTTTATATCTAGCCCATGCCTCGGCTAAGGACTCATGATTCCCCTGCTTAAACTCCTTAATGTTGCTCCTTAGCTCATTGATTTTGGAGGGTGGAAAGAATTTGCTCAAAAAGGCATCGACCAATTGTCCCCATGTTGTGATGGATTGGGGTGGTAGAGATTTGTACCACATGGTCGCCCTTTCCTTTAATGAGAAGTGGAAGACTCTTAGACGAATTGCATCGAGATCCCGTGGATGAAATTGGGTAGTCATGAGAGTATCGTCTAAAGTCTCCAAATGCTCATGAGGTGATTCATGGGGCTCTCCATAGAAGGGTTCGCTTTGCACCATGCTAAAGATGTGTGACGGAATGTGATAATTTGGTGCAAAGAAATTTGGAAAGACTACGGGCCCCGGTATAGTGTGGACCCTTGGAGGTAGACTTTCTCGGACCGATGGAAGTCTTTGAGGAGGTGCCGGTTGCATAGCTTGGAATAGATTTTGCAACCATTCCCTGTTTTTCGGGAGATTTATGTCGGGAAAATTCCCATTTGGATTTAGATTGTCGGCCATTTCTCGAGCGCGTCTACTAGATCGAAGAACACGCTCTATCTCCGGCTCAAAATTGTATAGAGGCTCGTTAGAAGAGCGGGTCATGCACCACAAATTACACCTAACAATTAAACACAAAAAACAAAATTAGAATAATAAAATAAAAGAAAGGTTAGAAATAAACGAAGAACTAAGAATTAGGAAAATTTAAACGAAAAATCAAAAACTAAAATGAACAAGTCCCCGGCAACGGCGCCAAAAACTTGACACGCTAAAAGCCAACGTGCTATGATAGCAAGTGCACTAGTCGTGTGTAGTAATAAGTGGACTAAAAGTCCGGATTGTCGAACCACGGAGACTTGAATTTTAGTTTATGATTTTAACGAAAAAAAGAACAAATATAATTAAAGTAAATTATAGGTAAAATGCATACAATAAGAACAAGATTACACAATTGATTTTACACAAAGTATAAAGGGAGACTAAGGCACATGCTAGGTTCAAATTGATCAATTATACTTATAAAGATTCTAGTTGAAGGATTACGCTTATATTGTTATGGTGAGAACTCCGAGGGTAGAGAATAACCGATGTCTCGCGTATAAACTCCTATGCTTAGATCGTGATTTCCCAAATATTCCTATCCGGAAATCTAACCACTAAACATGCATTAACGTACTAGAGTTCACTCGATTTGAATCGAACAACTTCACCCGGGAATCTTTACCTATGTCTAGGGCAATTCCTCATTAGTTACGGGTCATGATGTGAATTTCTTGCACCCTAAGTCAATTTTCTCCCGAAATATTAACCTAGGCATAAGATTCTAACATATAGTGATCAAGTATATGCAAGATAGGCAAAAACACAAATTCACATCACATAACAATATAAGAACAACCTCAACAATCATCTATTATAAGCATATATCACAATTTGTCCTTACATGGCCCTAGTCTTATGAATTTAGTTCATAATGGATAATATGAAAAACATAAATGAATTAATACACATGTTCATAGACATAATTGAAATGAAAAGCTATAAAAACTCCCTCAAAAGTGAATAATGATGGATCTTGAAGTTGAGCCTTCAATCCCCAAGCTCTTTTCCTTCCTCTAGTTTTCCCCTCCAAGAGTGATGAAGAATGGTGATGAATGGTGGAGAAATCAGATTAGGAGCTGCCCCCCTCTCCTCTAAGAATCTGAAATTGATAGTGAATGATGAAGAGTATGGGTTCCCCCTCCTTTTATAGCCAAAATTCCACTAAAGTATGCATTAAGAATTCCCATTAAAGTTCCCCAATGAGAATTCCACCTAAGGTGATGCTTAAAGTTTGGCTTTTAAGATTCCAACCAGCTAAAAAATGCTGAACTTTCGGCCATTAAGAATTCCACCAAGCATAACCATGTGAAAACTTCAACAAAACACATGCATGCTGCCATTTTCTTGCTTTCCAGCGCAGTCTTAGTATTTTCCTCATAAACTTCTCCACAGATCTCCAAATGGGATTATTCAAGTCCCCATGTTCAGATAACACATAGATCTACAACTTTGCAGAAGGACATTTTGTCCAATTCGGTCTCTACGTATACCTAAATTACGTTTCAACATGGAGGTTGTTTCTGATTTGGCGCCCATAAAGTAAATCTACCAAGAAACACACTTATGACAACCCCTCAACACATGTGCTGAATTATGGCCAAAAGTGATTCTTACCCATCATATAAGGCTGGAATTTAGGCTGAAAAAGGAGTAACATTCGGACTATCCATGCCTAGGCATGACTAGGAGGGCGCTGGGGCGTATCCTGGCACATGTACTTCTCTGTTCGGCGCAGCAATCGTATTTCCTTCACAATTATCTCTATAGACCTCCGATTTGGATGTTTCAAGTTCCCATTTGAAGCTAAGACATACATCTAAAACTTTGTAGAAGGAAACTTTGTCTAAGTCGGTCTCGAAATATACGGAATTATCGCTCGAATGTGGTAGGAGATGTATAAACCGCCTCGATGTTGAAAAACATGCTTGAACTTGTTTTGTACATCGTTTTTCTTCCCTTTTCTTCATGTATTCTCATTTATTACCTGTGTTCACTTAACACACCTATTAAATGCAAATGTGACATGATTTAAGCAATAAGTGAATCCAAATCATAAGAATTACGGTCTTAAAAACACGTAAAAACACCTCTTATCAATACACATAACAATATTTTGTGCAATCATTAATGAATGTGATAAAATACTTTTTTTCACCTCTAGTTTGAACAAACTTTAATTCACATATATTACTATGAATAAGTTCTAGTGGTGCAGTGTTTCTTTCAACAGAATGAAACAGTTGTTTGACTAGTTTCGCTTCAACACATATTTTGTTGTGAATCGAACCAGTGGGTAAATTTTTTTTCTCGATTCACAAAAGCCCGAATTCAATTCATGTTTTGATAATTTTATTTACATTAAAATCGAAACATAAGAAAAATATGTAATCCAATTACCTTTTTCGATGAATTTCTAAAGACAAGCTTTTGAGAAGTAACGGATCGTTCTTTCCTCTAGATTATCACGCAAAAGATGATCTTCAATTCTTGAAGCTCAACCTCCCTACCTTAGACTGGGTTGGATGACTTATGGTTTATGTGGAGGGAGAAAGTATTTTAATGTTTCACTTCTTTTCACTCTCTAAGATGAAAATATCATATTAGTTACGTTTTTAGTTAAGCACCTACTGTTTAAATAAAAACTACTCCTTTGCTTAGGCGGGGGAGCGATTTGGCCTAAGGGTTAGGTTCACTGGGCTTTATCCAATTCCAAGCCCAGTGTTAAGTATTTAAATAATATTTCCATTCCAATCCAATTGGTAATTAATTAAATAACATGCCCTTTTTATTAATAGTACTTTATTAATTCTAAATTAATAATACTATATAATATTTGATTGAATAAAATTATTTAATTACAATAATTAATTAAATATATTAATTATAATTAATACATATCCCTTTGATAATTTCCACTCTAAATAAAATTACCAAAATGCCCTTTATAAAGTAAAACTCCTTTATTTATTATCTTTATATCGCGCGACTCTCTAAACTCGTCTTGATTGGCATTGGGAGGATTCCAAGGATATAATTATCACCTAGCCATTCCCGTGAAGCTATACCGAAACTCAATCACCTACGAGATGAATATTTCATCACGAACCTTTAAGTTATAATTGCCACATGAATATAAACTCTTGACTGACACAACCCGATCAAGTAAGAGTCATGGAATATCAACCTCATACAACTTGATACTGTACTATAGTTATACTGATGTGAAATTACCAAATTGTATTTTGTATCCAATACAGTCAGTCATAAATGCTTTGGCCAAAGACTTTAATTTCACAACACCTATGACGTACATGTCGCTTCTCCTTTACTTTCGAGACAGTAAATTCCTTATTGACAGTCCACTTCCCATTGTCAAACACATCCTTTGAATCGTACTTCGAGGTCGACCCCACCAACGGGTGATTGGACCTAACTAATCTAATAACTTATTCAATGGTACGAGCACAATGTAAAAGACTCCTTAAGTCTAAAACTCACTCATACTATCATAACCGGTAATCCTTATCATTGACTATCACAGAGTAAAAACCAATGTAATAGGATTACAACGAGTCATGTTCGAATATGTCAACTCCATTAATCATATTCATGACACCAGCTTCCACTATCCTATTAGTGTAATACTAGCACTTTCCTTGTTAAAGAAAGTGTCGTACGAGTTGCACCTAAATGACCAATTTAGATTTTTTAACTCACGAACCATGTTTATAAGATCAAACACTTAACTCTACAAGTGCTCCTACTTATCAAATAAGTATTAGTGAGTACACCTTGATCTTAAGGACCTGTTTGTTCAATACATTCAATGCCATAATTAGATTTATAAGAACAAACTCAATGTCTTTTATTAATAACTAATAATGTTCATACAATATAAATAAAATACCCTCCTACATCTAATTCCTCAATAGAATAGAGGGCATAACACCTAACAACCTCCCACTTGCACTCAATGCCAATTGCTATTGTATTTGAGTCCCATCTTCTCAAGATGTTTCTGTAGCACCGCCAATGATAGAGGTTCAGTGAGTGGGTCAGCTACGTTTTTCGCTGAGGCTACGTTCTGCGCGGCAATGTCGTCTCTTCCAAAGATTTCTCAAATTATGTGATACCGTCTCTCTATGTGTTTAGATTTATTGTGAGACCTTGGTTCTTTAGCCAGTGTTATTGCTCCATTGTTGACACACCTTAGTGGCAACGGCGTTTGCATGCTAGAAACCACTTGAAGTTCAGCCATGAACTTTCTTATCCAAACAATTTCGGTAGGTGCCTCAGAGGCAGCTATGTAATCAGCTTCACATGTGGAGTTCACAGTTGTGTTTCTCTTGGAACTTTTCCAAGACATTGCTCCACCATTCAGAGTGAATATAAACCCAGATGTAGATTTTTGATCATCAATGTCAGACTGAAAGTTTGAGTCAGAATATCAATCTACTCTCATTTCTTCATTTCCATATATGAGAAGCATATCCCTTGTTCTTCTAAGATACTTAAGGATAGTCTTCACAGCCATTCAATACTGCTTACTTCAGTTAGCTTGAAACTGATTAACTACACTCACAGTGTAGGCTATGTCAAGCCTCGTGTATAACATTGCATACATGAGACTTCCCACTAGGTTTCATAATCTAGGTTTGCTGCAATGGCGAGCAGAATTTGAATGGGCTTGATCATTGCTACGAGCAAAAAGGTTTCGTCATAGTCAATGCCCTCTTTTTTACTATAACCTTTTGCGACAAATCTGGCCTTATAGGTGTCTACCTTGCCATCCGAACCAATCTTCATCTTATAGATCCACTTGCACCCTATCAGTCGTACACCCACAGGGAGATCAGTAAGAGTCTAAACTTAGTTTGAATACATCGAATCTATCTCTGCTTTCATGGCTTCTAGCCATTTTGTAGAATCAATGTCAGCGTTGCTTGCTCATAGCTAGAGGGATCATCTCCATGGCTTCCATTTGCTATAGCAAACAAATATTGTTGTTCATGAAGGTAGCCATATCTTTCAGGTGGTTGAGATACTCTACTAGAGTGTCGCAACGATGGTTGTATCTTTTGAGTTTTAGGTTCAGTTCTTTGTACTTGAATTGGTGTCTCCGAAGGGGATTCATTTGGTTCTTCAAATAGAACGAGTTTCCTACCTGCACCTCATTCTCTAATGAACTCATCTTTGAAAAAGAATGCTTGCAAAGCCATGATTATCTGATGATTGTTTGGTAGGTAAAACAGGTATCTCATGGAGTCAGTGGAAAAACCTATGAATCGACCTTTAAGGGATCTTTCATCTAGTTTCTCTACCTTAGTCTTCTTAACATATACGGGGCAACCCCATATTCTTATGTACTTAAGATTAGGTTTCCTTCCACACCAAAACTCATATGGTTTTTCGGGAACAAATTTTGAGGGAAACTTATTCAATATATGTATTGTTGTAAGCAAAGCATGCCCCCACAATGAAATAGGTAGATCGGTATAGCTAATCATAGATCTCGTCATATCCAATAGGTACGATTTCTGCGTTCAGCTACTCCATTTAATTGTGGGGTTGCTAGAGGAGTAAGTTATAACACTATGCCTTGTTCTTTTAAGAACTCATCAAACTCAGCACTCATGTATTCACCACCATGATAAGATCGCAGTGCCTTAATACTGTGCCCGATTTGTTTTCAGTCATAGTTTTAAACTCTTTGAACCATTCAAGAGCTTTAGACTTATGTTTCATTAAATACACGAGTCCATATCTACTATGGTAGTCAATGAATGTAATGAAGTACTGAAAACCTCCGCATGCCTCATCCTTAAAGGGCTCACAAACATCTGTATGAACTAAGCCCAAAAAATCCTTAGATCTTTCAAAATGTCCGATGAAGGGTGACCTAGTCATTTTACCTTTTAGATAGAATTCACATGTTGGATGTGGATCAGATCCAAGTGGGCCGATAAGCCCTCGTTTCTCCAACTCATGAATCTTGAATTCACCGGCATGTCCAAGTCTAAGATGCCACATAAGTCTTTGGTTAGTACCATTCATACTACACTTCTTAGTCATAGTGTTAACCATGCAATGGTTTTGAACATTAATATAACACAATCCATTAACTAAAGATGCTGAGCCAAAAAATTTATTTCTAAAATAAATATCACAACTATTGTTATTAAAAGTAAACAAGTATCCTTTCTTGACCAATACAGGAATAGAAACAATGTTCTTAAGCCCATTGGGCAAAACGAGGCAAGTATCTAAAGTGATAGAATGTGCAGACATTAATGTAATAGAAGTGCTTCCAATGTGTGTAGCTGCGACATTGTGCCCGCTTCCCACATTGATCATCACTTCTCTTTCTCCCAGCTTCCTACTTGTTTCCAGATCCTGGTTCAAAGCACAGGTGTGAGCACTAGCTCCCGAATCCATGAAGTAGAGAATATAGTCATAGAACAATTAGTTTCAAAAACAAAAAGTTCTATACCTACTTTTTCAGCTTTCAGCTTAGGACAATTGCGCTTCCAGTGACCCAACTCCTTGCATAGAAGTCATATGTCACTTTTGTTCTTGGAGCCCTTGACTTTGAACTTCTAAGCCTTTGTTATCTTGGATTTTTTTATTTTTCCAGCTAATTTCGTGTTATTCGAAATAATAGGAATTTTGAATGCACCCCATTTTTCTCTTTTTCGTTGTTGTGCAATCATCAGGTTGCTCATAAGTACTGAAAGTGATCCTTCAATGTCATCCATATCGAAATTGATGACAAAATCCAAGAACGATCTAGGGATTGATTGGAGAATGAGATCCACTTGAAGGTGGATGTCCATGTAAAAATCCATAGACCTAAGTCTCTCTAACATGGAGATCATATTCAAAAATGATCCTTTACATCCTCATGCTCTTTCATCTTAGTGTTGTATAATTCTTTCGATACAAAGTATCGAATAGACTTACCCCGTTCCCCGAATAGTTCCTCCAAATGCAACATGATTGATTTAGGACTATCCATATTTTCATGTGTGCGCTGCAACTCACCGCACATGGAGCTCAACATATAATCCCTTACCTTACGAGCATCAAATACCCAATCTGAATATGCTATCTTTACTGAATCATCCTCGTCCACCCCAGGTCTCGGAGGTCGATCCAATTCCAGCATATATTCAAGATTTTCATCATTGAAGACAATCCTCAGTACTTTGTTCCATTCAAAGAAGTTTTGTCCATTCAGAATGTTCTTTTCAAGCAATACTTTGAGTGGGTTAACCATTATAGAGAGTAGTTATCAAACTGCAGAAAATACGAAGATTATTCAATTAGATGCTTTATATTGTTTAAAACAAGTAATTTTAAAGTACTTGTACAATTACTTGTCTTCCACTATTTTTCTCAATTATTGTACTCCCACTGCAATAATCGGAAACCTCGTTGGATTAGTTCCATAGTAAGTGATTGAGGTCCTCAATGTCTATATGTGTTGCAACCTTTTTCGATATATGGCTCATCTAGAAATTGAGGTGGCGCCTAGTGCCTGCTAAACCATTTAACGATTCAATCCCTTTGGCTCATGAATCACTTAACCGCAACCTTTTTCGATATATAGATGGTGATTCATCTAAGTCTATTCTCATCAACTTTTATCAGTCTAACAATTTAATCTCTCCTTGTAACCTTTTTAGATATATAGGGTGAAATTTGCTTCGACTAAAGGCATCTAATGCACTAGGGAAGATTAAGCATATTACCTTTATATTTGATCCCCTAATACCGGGACGATGCCCTATACAAGATGCAGTTATCTCGTTCTAAAGCTTGATGGAGAGCAAGGATATCAAATACCCTTTACTTACTTAGTATAATTTGATTTAGGGAGAATTAATAACTTAATAGTTATTATATTTTAGGTCTCACTTTGCACATTAATTTATTAAGCACTAGATATGGAAATGCATAAGAAAAATGCCTAGCAATTTCTAAAAACACACACACGTATGGGCTTTAATTTAGATTGTCTCGAGCCAACCAGTCAATCGGAGAGGTGTTCTAATCTATTACAAAAGAGATCCTTGACTTCGCTCCAAGCTTGCCACCATTTTCTCTCTTCATTGGACCTATCTAATATTTTTATCACAATGGTACATGCCGATACAATTGTTTTAAATAAAAATAAAGATACAAACTGGGGGGCTCAAACTCAGGCCCAATATAACCCAAATAATAAAAAGAAACCAACCCTAAGCTCATACGATGTGTCACCATCACATAATGATAAAGGGAGCACATAATCAAATTCAACATGTATGTGATTATTATTAAATCTTATTTAATATTTAATTAAATCTAATTTAATTAATTTTTAAAAAATAAATCCAATTTATTTTGAATTTTAATGTTAATGGGCCAAGCCCAAATATTTTCTTTAATCCAATTAAAGTGGACCTTATCAAATAAAGTCCAACATGGGTGAAATAATTTAAAAGCGAAATTAAACTTTAATTATATCCGATTCAAATTAATTTGTGTCAATCCAATTTAATTTAATCCATAAAATAAAGCAAGCCTAACAAGCTTTATTTAGTCACTTAAATCCAATTTAAATACCAATGATTAAATTTGATGATTAAGTGTTTAGTTAAGCACCTAGTGTTTAAATAAAAATTACTCATTTACTTAAGGAGAGGGGGGGCAGCCGATTTGGCCTTAAGGATAAGTTCACTGGGCTTTATCCAATTTCAAGACCAGTGCTAAGTATTTAAATAATATTTTCAGTCCAATCCAATTGGTAATTAATTAAATACTAGGCCCTTTTTTTATTAATATTTGATTTAATTAAATACACACACCCGTTGAATCGTACTTTGAGGTCGACCCCACCAACGGGTAATTGAGCCTAACTACTCTAATAACTTATTCAATGGTACAAGCACAATGTAAAGGACTCCTCAGGTGTAACACTCACTCATACTATCATAACCGGTAATCCTTATGATTGACTACCACCGAGTAAAAACCCATGAGATAGGATTACAACGAATCATGTTCGAATGTGTCAACTCTATTAATCATATTCATGACACCATCTTCCACTATCCAATCAGTATAAGACTATCACTTTCCTTGTCAAAGCAAGTTTCATACGAGTTGAACCTAAACTCCCAATTTAGATTCTTTAACTCGCGAATCATGTTTATAAGATCAAGCAATTAACTCCACCAGTGCTCCTACTTATCAAATAAGTAGTGATGAGTACACCTTGATCTTAAGGACCTATTTGTTCAATACATTCAATGCCACAATTAGATTTATAAGAACAAACTCAATACCTTTTATTAATGACTAATAATCTTCATACAATTAAATAAAATGTCCTCCTAAATCTAATTCCTCAATAGCATAGAGGGCATAACACCCAACATATTTCACATTTGTGTTGATTATCCATTTTAAATGTTGGTAATAAGTTTAAACTTATTAATCTTCAAATAGTATTGTAATTTACATGTCATAAATTAGAATGCTCAAGAAGATAAATAGACCTCTCAATTTTATGATCATCATTTTCAATTATAGCACGGATTACATTCATCACATTCATTATGATAGTCTCTGTTGCAGGTAATCTTTCCTACATAAATCCTGCTCTTAGTAAAAGAAAACCTATCTGCTTCAAAAACCAACTTGAAACCATTCTTGACCAAGGTAGACCTAAGACCAGATTCTTACGAATCTCTGAAACGTGTAGCGCTTCAGCCAATGTCAGCTCTTTGACTGAAGTCATCTTCAGCACCACTTTGCGAATTTCAATCATGGGAGAAGTAGCTGGATTTCCCATGAACAGCCTTCGTCCATCAGTTGGAGTGGAAGATGAGAATGCACCATTGTCTAAACAAATGTGACGGGTAGCCCTAGTGTCGATGGACCACTCTCTCAGGCTGTCCACCAGATTGATTTTAAACACGACAGCGGCAAGATCGAGATCAGATAGATCGATAAGAACTGTGTTGTCCTAGAGCTCATCTATCATCTCTTTGATTCCCTGGTGGTCATCAATAGCTAAGTTCACTTGGTTCAGAACTTAGATCGAAAAGTGGTTTTTTTCTTTATTCTGGTTTTTGACCAAAAAAATTTCCTTAGTTTCTTTTGGACTCTCTGTAGTCCCTAGCCCAGTGGTTTGGCTTTCCACAGTTAAAACACCTGTTGCCCTTGTTTGACTTCCCCTTCGCAGCCTACTTTTTCTGGGCATTACCCTCGAATCTCCCTTAAAATTTCCTTCTTCGGTTGGAACTTTCGCCACCATTCGGATTCTCAACTATGTTTGCCATCGCCTGAATAGGAGGCTTTATCGACTTCTTGTCAGAGCCACGGTTGTCTTCCTCAATTATGAGTCTGACAACCAAATCTTCAAAACTTATTCCATTAATTTTGTGTTTGAAATAGTTTTTGAAGTCCTTCCATGATAGCGGTAACTTTTCAATGATAGAAGCTACTTGAAAGGATTCACTCAGAGCCATATCCTCAGCATGAACCTCGTGTAGGATAATCTGCATATTTTAAACTTGGCTCTGTACAGACTTAGTGACCAACATTTTGAAGACTAGAAGCTTCGCGACCATGAACTTTCTCAGTCCAGGGTCCTCAATCCTATACTTCCGGTCCAACGCCTCCCAAAGGCTTTTCGCAGTTTTTACTGCTAAATAAACGTTGTAAAGCGAGTCATCTAAACCACTATGTAATTTCTGCAAAGGAAATCACAGCGACGACGACGACACCGTAGAGGGCGGCGACGGCACGGTGTTGTAGAAGGCGACTATGGCTAAACATGGCGGCTGCCCGACGTGAGGATGAGTGGTGGTGTGGGTATAATGTTGCAAGTATACATACATATATACATACATATACTTATGTGTATATATATATTATTAATATATCTTTATAAATTAAAAATTATATATTTATATATAAAATATGTTTTTAAATAAAATAAATAATTAAATATAATATGTTTAATATGGACTGTTGATATCTTTTAGATCTATGGATGTAATTAATCAAATTTAAACAATATGTTAGGAATTTCATATTAGATGTTTTGATGATGACAAATAGGACTTCCTGTTAGACCCCGAAAAGTGTAAAAGCTTTCATAGAATGTTATGTATAAGTACCTGAAAGCTTATTTATCTTAGGCTTATAGTATTTATCTTTGTAGAATTCTTTAGACTAAGTATGTGACACTAAAACACTTAGGAAAATTCTGGGTGAGTCTACCAAGTGATGAAGGTGAAGATCAAGCGTCTAAAGCTACAATGGATAAAGATATCTCGAAGCGTCCGTCAAACGCTTTAGGGATTATCCCAGTGCTCAAACTACGAATGGATAACTCAGGCCGAATACTCAACATCAAGTAAAATGACGGAATTCTCAGTGAGACCATCAAGACAAGATTGAAGAGTAAGCGTCTGAAATAAAGAAAAGAAAGTCAGGATCAGTCCAAGCGTCTGTCCAATACACGAGAATAACTATTCTCTTCAGCAAGCGTCCAAAAAGGTTAAACCAACACAACCTACAAAGAACGTAACCTGAAAAACTCAAACCCAAAACCATCCAAAGACTTAAAAATGCATGAATCAAACGGACGAATTATTTCCAACGGAAATAAGACAAGATGCATTAAAAGTCGGATAAGTGCTATTAAAATATAAGCACTATAACTTATGGGCAAGCCATATCTTTGACCTAGACTGTCAGATTTATGAAACCAAGACCATGCCTAACCAATTAAATATACCCAAAGTTAGAAATGTCTGAACTCAAGGAATGTTTGGGGAAACGAGACTCCAACCATGTCAAACGGACAAAAACCACCAATACCTTATAAATAGCTCTTTCAACAAACAAGAAAAGTGATAGACACACACAAAAATACCTACTTTGTTGAAAGAAAAGCTTACTGAAAATCATAGCCAAATATCCATATAAGCTTTTCACAAATATTCCAGACACAGTCATCCATATCTCAAATCTCTTTTTAAGAAGAACCTATACTACCATTGAGATATCCCCAAGTTGTTTGAACTTTCCAAAAACAAACAAACCCGTGACCAAAACCATCAACACCTTTCATCTGAGTGAGAAAGCTGGTTGACTTGCAAGCAATATTTTTGTGTAAAAGAAGCTTGTTGAAATTGATCTCTATTGGAGCTGAAATCTGTGTGACCAAGGAGTTCCGAGATCAAGAGTAACTTGCACCATTTCTGAGTGAAAGAAGCAAGGGGATAGAAGATCTTTAGTGGAGCTGAAATCTGTGTGACCAAGGAGTTCCAAGATCATATCCAATCTCCCTCTATCTTGTAGAAGTCTCTGTGTGACTCTTCGATAATCATCATAGTGGAAAAACCTCCCTGATAAAAGGAGAAGAAGGACGTAACTGGGATTACATCACCCAGTGAACCTTACAAATATCTTGTGTCATTTACCTCTTTAAGCATTCATTGTTTTACTGCTTTACTATTCATACTGCATACATTCTGATAAAGTCTTAAAACAACTAAGCGACTACTTTCGATTAATTAACCGAACGCTAAGCTATAAAATACTTCCGCTGTGCTAACTCTGATTTAGTGACTAAACTCTGCCCTACTTTGGTAAGCGTTGAAATCACCGAGTCTAAGTTAACGTTTCTCAAGCGCCACATCCAGCGCTTAAACTTGTCAAGCGTTCAAATACTTCAAAGTGATACGAATTTTTAAGAAGTCGAAAAAGACTTCAGGGTCTATTCAACCCCCCCCCCCTTCTAGACCCTTTCGTATACCACTTGGGACCAACAAGTGGTATCAGAGCGGTTGAAGTTGAAACCTAAGCGTTTCCAAGCGTAACTGCTTGTTCAGATCCATTTTTTTTATATAGTCGCTTTAAAATTACTTTAAATTCTTCATGGCATTCTCTAAAGTTCCCAAGTTGACCGAGTCAAATTATGACTCTTGGAAGGTCAAAGCGTTTACTTATTTGTGTTCATGTGATGATGAAATGTGTGATATCATTTCAGATGGGCCAATCAAAATATACAAAGTTATCACCAGAGCGCCCGAAGCCACAGGAGAAACACCTGATGGTTATGTGGAGAAGCCCAAACAAGAATGGTCCACCGATGAGCGTCGACGAGCCAATCTAGACAATGTCGGTCGGAATGCATTATACACAGCCATTGGTGACAATGACAACTTATTCAACAAAGTCAAATCATGCAATACAACTAAAGAAATTTGGGATAAGTTGGCTACTATTTGTGGTGGCTCAGCACAAATAAAGGAAAACAAATTATCAATTGCCAAAGAAAAATTCAACGGCTTCAAGATGCTACCTAATGAGACGCTAGAGCAATTAGACATGAGGTTTACAGCCCTTGTCACTGAACTAACATCTCTGGGTATGGAGCTACAAAATCGAGAAACAGTGGTCAAAATCTTTAGAAGTCTTCCAAGCAGATTCCTGATAAAACAACTGCAATGAGAGAATCAAACAATCTGGACAGCCTAACTCCAGAAGATGCTTTTTCAGAACTCAAAGCATTTGAGTTTGAGCTGAATTCGGCCAGTGATGCAGTAAGTAATCCAGTGATCGAATCTGGAGCGCTAATGGCATCAATCAAAGGAAAACCTATCAAAGAAAAAGGTTCGGATATAAGTGAGGAAGAAGAACTGGCGCTTCTAAATAGATTCAGGAAATTCCTGAAATATGAAAAGAAGGGAAACAGTCCTAAGCACCCAGGACAAAGTTCATATCAAGCGCTTCCTCAAATACAACCACAATATCAAGCGCCTCACTATCCTGCGTCCTCCTCCCTAGCGCCAATTCAATATCAAACTCCTTCTCAGCAAGATCTCTCAGCGCCTGCAGCGTTAAACCAACGATCCACAAGATTAACAAACGAACAAAAGATGAAGACCAATCTTTGTTACAACTGCAGGAGACCAGGGCATTTCCAAGTTAATTGCCCATATCCAAATGTGTCTAAACCTACAAAGCAAGATCACACGGATAGAAACCAATTCAGGAGCAACCTGAGACAACAAGGCTTGCTAGCAGAATCAGAACCTCTCTATACGCCTGAAGAGGACTTGGAATCATCAGATGAAAGCAGCGATGATGAACCATCAAAGGACTCAGCATTCATTTGTCTCATGGCAAGAGAAAATGAAGCATCTAACGACGTACCATCTGAGGTAACCAC
Source organism: Buddleja alternifolia (assembly GCA_019426215.1). Taxonomy (NCBI): domain Eukaryota; kingdom Viridiplantae; phylum Streptophyta; class Magnoliopsida; order Lamiales; family Scrophulariaceae; genus Buddleja; species Buddleja alternifolia. The sequence goes on along the minus strand of CM033393.1, from coordinate 26,950,043 downwards.
TGATCTGTATCATCCTCTCTCTTATGATGAATTACTTGACAAAGTAAAGGAATATTATACAGATTGTCAAGATGCCACCCAATTATTCCAAAATCACCATCATATTATTTCAGCACTCAGAAGTGATAACTTAACGCTCAAAGCAGAGTTGCAAATTCAGCAACAGTGCATTGAGAAAAACCAATCACTCGAGAGTGAAATTACTCAGCTAAAAGGTGATCTTGATATAATAGTCAAAAGAGAAGCTGAAATGGTCGCTAAACTTGCCAAATCAGAGCAGCTTATCTCTTCATTATCAAAAGCGTCTAGAACGCTAGATAATGTGACTAAAGTAACCAGGGCATTTGGTGAAAAGACCGGTCTAGGTTTTGATAAATTTAGTTATAAAGCCAAAGCGTCCAATGTTGCAACAATCAACAAAGGAAAAGGTGTAATCTTTGTTAAAGAAAGTTCGATCAGACAAACGCTGAACGAATCAACAAATACTGGTACAAAAGCTAATGATAAAGTCAACACTGACTCAGGCAAAGGAAAGACCAAAGCGAATGTCTCACAAAAGAAAATATATCCAAACGCTCAAAAAGCTAAGGAAATATTTTCTGCCAGTGAATCAAACGTTAAGCGTCCCGCACCAAAAGTGCATCCTAAGCCAGTACCAAACAGAATCAAACGTCTATATCCAAAACAATCCAGTTCATATTATCAACACTATGATAATTATGATTACGATTATGATTATTACTATAATCAAGGATATTTCTATACATCTAGAAAAAGTATGCAACTCAAAACGAAACCCAAGAAGGTCAATCTTTCTCCCATAGTGAAGACAAGGCAAATATGGGTTCCGAAAAATCTAATTCACGTCACTAACAAAGAAGGACCCAAAACAAAATGGGTACCTAAAGGAAATTAGATCTGCCCTTTTGAATGCAGGTACCTAGAGCCAACACCGACGCTTTAGTATGGTACATAGATAGTGGATCATCGAGACACATGACTGGATCAAAGGATCTCTTGATCAACTATCGTGCAACCAATGGTCCTCAAGTTATATTCGGTGATAATTCTAAAGGTAAAACTAAAGGTATAGGTATCATGCATAGGGGGAACATCATGATCAATGATGTATACTATGTTGAGGGTCTTAAACATAATCTCCTAAGCATAAGTCAATTCTGTGATAAAGGCTTTGAAATTAAATTTTCTAGTGACTTGTGCGAGATAATCGATGTTAAGACAAGATCTACTAAATTAAAAGGAAGAAGAACAAACAATGTATACTTAGTAGATTGGGATTCAACATTAGATAACAACCCTACATGTTTCGTAGCTAAGAATCAAAACGAATTAGGTTGGTTATGGCACAGAAAAATGAATCACCTCAATTTCAAAACAATCTCTCAATTAATATCTCTAAATCTCGTAGAGGGATTACCTAAAGGTTCCTTTAATAAAGATCGATTATGTGATGCCTGTCAAATGGGTAAACAAGTTAAATCATCCTTTAAGAAGAAGCTTCATCTATCGACCTCTCGAATACTTGAATTACTACATTTAGATTTGTTTGGTCCTATTCAAATCATGAGCGTTAGTGGTAAAAAGTATTCACTAGTAATAGTTGATGATTTTTCACGCTATACATGGGTAGAATTTCTAGCATCTAAAGATGAAACTAGTGCCAAGCTCACCTCTCTAATTCGTCAACTACAAAACTCAAAAGATCTAAAAGTAACAAGAATTAGAAGTGATAGAGGAACTGAATTTACTAACCATATTGTTGAGAAATTTTGTAAAGACTTTGGAATACTTCATGAGTATTCAGCACCTAGAACACCTCAACAAAATGGAGTTGCTGAACGACGGAACAGAACGCTTAAAGAAGCCGCTAGGACTATGTTAGCCGAGTCTAAGCTGCCTCAAAGGTTGTGGGCCGAAGCTATCAACACTGCTTGCTACACTCAGAACCGGTGTATGATCAACAAGCAACATGAAAAGAACTCCATATGAGTTATGGAAGGGACGTAAGCCGAATGTTTCATACTTTCATGTATTTGGTTCAAAATGTTTCATTCATAACAATGGTTCCCAAAGCCTAAAGACATTTGATCCTAAAGCAGATGAAGGAATCTTTCTAGGTTACGCCAAAAATGGAAAGAGCTTTCGCATCATAAATAAGGTCAAATCGAAGGTTGAAGAATCCATTCATGTTGTGTTTGATGATGCTAACCAAGAACCGAGTAAGGTTAATATTAATGATGCAGGAATTGAAGATTTATCTCAACAAGCGTCACAAATCAATCTGTGTGATGATAGTGATATTGATGAAGATAATGAAATCATTGTTCCTAATCCTAAGACTACTCGTAAAGACATCAACGATGACATTGCAAGAAACGCTGATGATCATGAAGGGAATGTTCATCAAGAGCAAATTCAAACTATAAACACTGAAGCGCCTACGCAAGGAATTGGTCAAGCGCCTACAAAGTTTAATCAAACGTTAGATCAATCTCTTAACTCGTTCCAACCAGACAGAAAATGGCTCAGAGACCATCCACCAGAACTAATTATTGGAGATATTGGAGCACCCGTTAGAACAAGAGCCGCTACAATAAATAAGGCCATGTTTGCAAGCTTCCTATCTCAAATGGAACCAAAGAAAGTGGATGAAGCGATTAACGATCCAAGTTGGATAGAAGCCATGCAAGAAGAGCTAAACCAATTTGAAAGAAATAAGGTATGGACGCTAGTACCAAGACCAACCCACCAAGGGGTCATTGGAACTAGATGGGTCTATAGAAACAAAATGGATGAGAATGGGATTGTGATTAGAAACAAAGCCAGACTCGTAGTTCAGGGATACTGTCAAGAAGAGGGCATCGACTTTGATGAAACATACGCTCCAGTTGCCCGTCTTGAAGCAATCCGCATGTTTCTAGCGTTTGCAGCATTTAACAAATTTACAGTGTATCAAATGGACGTAAAGAGTGCATTTCTGAATGGTAAACTCCAAGAAGAAGTATATGTGGAGCAACCACCAGGATTCATCAACAACCATGGGAAAAGCATGGTTTATAAATTGGACAAGGCACTCTATGGTCTTAAACAAGCACCACGAGCATGGTATGACACTCTTTCTATCTGCCTTATAGGTAAAGGCTTTTCAAAAGGCAGCGTTGACACAACGTTATTCAAAATTACCCATAATGGAGATATTCTCCTAGTTCAAATTTATGTTGATGATATTATATTTGGATCTACCAATAAGTGTCTATGTGAGAAATTTTCGAAGATGATGCAAGATCAATTTGAAATGAGCATGATGGGTGAATTAACTTTCTTCCTAGGATTACAAGTTAAACAACTCCCTAATGGCATATTCATAAATCAAACTAAATATACTAGAGATATGATCAAGAAATTTGGTATGAAAAATGCATCACCTTCCAAAATTCCAATGAGCCAAACGCTTAAGCTAGATAGAGATGATAATGGAAAGAAAATTGATATCACTAACTATAGAGGTATTATTGGATCACTTCCTTATCTTATAGCTAGTAGACCTGATATTATGTTCTCAGTATGCATGTGTGCACGATTTCAAGCTGATCCTAGAGAATCACACTTAATTGCTGCTAAAAGAATCCTTAAGTACCTAAAAGGCACACAAAATGTGGGCTTATGGTATCCTAGGGATTCTCCTTTTGAACTAATTGGTTATTCAGATGCAGATTTTGCAGGATGCAAAATAGATAGAAAAAGTACTAGTGGAACATGTCAATTTCTAGGTGATAGACTAATTTCATGGCATAGTAAGAAGCAACAGTCCATCGCTACTTCCACCGCTGAGGCTGAGTATGTAGCCGCTGGAAGCTGTTGTGCACAGATCCTTTGGATGAGGCAACAACTTAGAGATTATGGAATAATCCTAGATCCAACTCCTATCCATTGTGACAATCAAAGCGCCTTAGCAATGACTCAAAATCCAGTTCTTCACTCTAGAACCAAACACATTGACATTCGCTATCACTTTCTACGTGACCACGTTCAAAAGAAGGATATCTCCATGCACTTCATTGGTACAGAAAAGCAACTGGCAGATATCTTCACCAAAGCGCTTAACGAACAACGTTTTCTCACTTTAAGAAGTGAACTAGGTATGATTGATCTAAATGCTTAATCATTCAAAACATCATACTTTTGTTAGGCATGAAATTTAGGGGGAATTCACTGTATGTTATGTAATTTATGGGGAACCTACATAGAGGGAACCTTAAAAGAGCTAACTATACCTAAGTGAATATGACCAAAAATGTTTTCCCTTGCATCGGTCATACGCACTTAGCACCATACACTTAAATCCTTTTGACGCTTATTACACAAATCTGTCTTAGCGTCTGCACTTCTTTCAAAATAAACTAAACGCTTAGCTTTATTCCCGGCTAAAGCAGTTAGTAAAAAGACCCTTTAAAAGCAAGCGTACATTACCCTACGCTAAAACGAGAAAGTGGATTAGTCAATCAATGAAATTAATGCTGACTTGACATTCCTCACCTTTCGCTCAAGAAAACCCATGGGTACTCATCACGTTTTTCAAAGATGGTTCAGCACATGTACACGCGTCAGTACGACTACCATGTATCTTAGACGAATACAACCAGCGCTGAATATTTTAAACCAAAAGTAAAACACTACTACCAAGACATAATGATAAGTACTGGGAAACTGTGTCCTCATATACACCCTGAAAGGAATAATTCTATATATTACAATGACCGCTAAAGCACAAAATGTTACTTGAAAGAGATCCTCAAGATCCTCAAGCGTCCACATAACACTGAATTGTTTCAAGCGTCATTCTGAATAGGTCCGGACGCTTTAACAAATTTTTGGCGGGCATTTGAATAGTTGTTCAAAATTATGGTTCCCGAACAGTTTTCATAAAGAACGTATCCGCTTTTCATGGACACACGTATCACCCTCAGTATATCAAAAGTCTCTGTTTCAAACTTTTAATCGGACTTCAAAATAGTATATGTGGCAGTTACTAAAAGAAACCGTGCCTATTTAATCTAAATTCACGTCCACAGTTATATTTTAATGGCTGAGATTTATATTTCTCCACGTGTCAACATCTCAAACTTCAAACACACAGAACATTCAAATTGAAGTTTCTGCAGAACACAAACACTCTTATACTCTATTACATTCGTGCAAGAAAAAGTCTCTCTCTTTTTCAAAAACAAAAATTTTCATTCGTAATCTCTGTCTACTTCTCACTAATGGCACCCAAGAAAGCTACCGCTGGAACCACTGAAGTTGTTGTTAAGGTCACTGAAGGCCTTATAGTTGATTGGAAGTTTCTCTATGAAAACTCCCAAATTGATTTAACGGAAATGATGGATTCTGTAGCAGAGGCTGGGCTTCAGAAATTTCTCACGAAATACTCGTATATGTTTCCTGAAGAACTAGAATTTTTCTGGAGAAATGCTCGACTGTCTGACGATGAGACTTCCATCACTTGTTTGTTTCCTGTCTCCAAGAAGGAATCAAAGACGTTCACTCTCTCTGCGGCCTCTATTGCCCAGAATTTCTCTCTACCTAATGCTGGAGCCACTTTAGACACTATCACTGAAGAACAAATTCAAGAAGTCTGGACTCAGATTAGCGCTTACGATGATGTTCCATACAAACCGTACTTTGAGAAGAAAGATATAGTGAACAGGTATCGAGTCTTGGCTGATTTCTGCAGTAAATACATAGAATGCAGAGTGGGAACCTTCGACAAAATCAACCCAACCCAGTTCCAGATGATGACTGCCATCCTACTCAAGATAAAAATCAACTGGAGCGCCTATATATTCAGCAGGTTCAGAGACAGTCTACGCACTTCAAACAGACCTTATGGTCTAGTTTTAAGTGATCTAATTTTTCGAGCAGAGTGCACCTCTTCAGCAGGAGTCACCGTGGCCAAGCATAAGTTCTATGGGCCAAGAATCATCAATAATCTCTTCAATCCACCCAAAGTTGGAGGTGCTGCTAAGCCTCTCTCTGAGCGCCAAGTTGTCCGAGCAGCGTCAGATGAGGAGGCTGAGCGTCCAGATCAGGAGAAAGCCAAACGTAATGTGAAGCGTCCCACTGTCACAAAGAAACGGGCTCCTCGAAAGCCCAAGGCTCAACCTATCAAAAGCGATGAAGATGACGAGGATTCTATACCCCTCATTAGTCGGAAAGATCTGGAAAAGGTTCTCAAAAATATTGACTTTGAAGAACCTGCAGTTCCACATACTCAAGCGTTCCCCGCCGAAGGTATAAATGTGAAGCGTATCTTCAAGAGACGTAAGCGTCCAACTGCTGCCATTTCTTCTAAGGCTACACAAAGTGATCAAGCCATAGCTGCTGTCCCGATATCATCCTTTGAAACACCAGTTGATGTCCATCTGGATGTTGATATGGCCCAAATTGTGGCCATCGCACATGAAGCTGCCATCGAATCTACAAATCTCGAGCCTGATGAACCTGAAATCCCAAGGGCTCAACCATTGCTTGCATTACCTAGTACAACAGAGGCACGCTCAGAAGGTCAGAGCGATGCTAACGACGGTGTGATTCATCGACATTTCTTCAAGCTGGATCCCTTAAAGACTATCGATCACTCAGTCGATTATTTGCCTCCAGCGCCCGCAGAGACCTACATACCTCCAGGATACAATGAAGAAAGTCTTATCAATGCCGAAGGGTTGTACTTTTGGTGCTGGACGCTTAGCACTTGATTCACTGGTAGAAGGTTTCTCCTTAGCCTTTTGAGCGTTTGGATGAGCCTTTCTTTGTGAATCATTTTCTTTCGTCTTTCGCTTGCCTAAGTCAGCTTTGGCTTTCTCATTTGGCCTCGTACCATTGTTGCTTGGCTCAACAGGTTTGACTTTTTGAACCTTTCTCAACATAGAAAATACCCTTTCTTTTGTTGTTTGCCGTAACATTAGGTTTGTTTGGTTGTTTACCGAATTTATTACATCCTAAACCGGTCTTTTCACCAAATAACCTTGTTACCTCAGTCACATTGTCCACCTTTCTTGACGCTTTAGGCAATGATGAGACGAGCTGCTCTGATTTAGCAAGTCTAGCAATCATCTCAGCTTCTCTCTTGACTATTATATCAAGATCACTTTTCAAGTTGGTTATGTCACTCTCAAGTGATTTGTTCTTTTCAATGCATTGTTGCTGAACTTGCAACTCTGCCTTGAGCATTACATTATCACTTTTGAGTGATTAAATGATATTGAAGTGATTTTGATATAACTTGACGGCATCTTGACAATCTTTATAGTATTCATTTACTTTGTCAAGCATTTCATCATAAGTAAGAGGATGAGATAATTCAGTGTTTACCACAGGGGACGCTTCATCATCTCTGGCCATGAGACAAATAAGTGCTGAGTCATCCACTGGCTCATCATCATCATCACTACTCTCATTTGAAGACTCCAAATCTTCAGGTGCGGACGTTGGTTCTAATTCCTCTAGCAAACTTTGTTGATGAAGGTTGCTCCTGAATTGGTTTCTATCCACGTAATCCTACCTTGAGGGCTTAGATACGTTTGGATAAGGGCAATTTACCTGGTAGTGCCCTAGTTTCCTACAATTATAACAAAGATTAATTTTCATCTTTTGTTCATTTGTTAACCTTGCATTTTGTGGTTTTGAGACCACAGGCGTTGAGAGATTCTGTTGATTAGATGCTTGGTACTGAATCGGCGCTGAAAGAGAGGGTGCAGAATATTGAGGCGCTTGATACTATTGTTGTACTGAAGCAGGAGCTTGATAAGATCTCTGTCCTTGATACTTAGGACTATTTCCTTTCTTTTCTTATCTTAAGAACTTTCTGAATGTATTCAGAAGCGCTAGTTCCTCATCCTCACTGATATCTGAAACCTTTCCCTTTTTACCCGATTTACCCTTGATTTATGCTATCAACGCTCCAGACTCAATCACCAGACTGCTCACTGCATCACTAGCCGAATTCAACTCAAACTCAAATGTTTTGAGCACTGAAAGTGCGTCTTCTGGACTTAAACGATCCAAATTGCTAGATTTCCTCATTGCTGTTGTCTTCATCAAAAATCTACTAGGTGGACCTCTAAAGATTTTGACCACCATTTCCCGATTTTGTAAATCCATACCCAAAGATGTTAATTCTGTAGCAAGAGCTGTAAATCTTATGTCCAATTGCTCCAAAGCTTCACTGGGCAACATCTTAAAACTATTAAACCTTTCCTTGGCAATGGAAAGCTTGTTCTCCTTGATCTGTGCTGAACCACCACAAATAGTAGCCAACTTATCCCATATCTCCTATGTAGTTTTACAAGATTTGACCTTGTTGAATAAGTTGTCGTGATCACCAATGACAGTATATAGAGCATTACGACCAACATTGTCCAAATTTGCTCTTCGACGCTCATCTGGAGACCATTGTTGCTTTGGCTTTTCAACATAGCTGTTAGGAATTTCATATTAGATGTTTTGATGATGACAAATAGGACTTCCTGTTAGACCCCGAAAAGTGTAAAAGCTTTCATAGAATGTTATGTATAAGTACCTGAAAGCTTATTTATCTTAGGCTTATAGTATTTATCTTTGTAGAATTCTTTAGACTAAGTATGTGACACTAAAACACTTAGGAAAATTCTGGGTGAGTCTACCAAGTGATGAAGGTGAAGATCAAGCGTCTGAAGCTACAATGGATAAAGATATCTTGAAGCGTCCGTCAAACGCTTTAGGGATTATCCCAGTGCTCAAACTACGAATGGATAACTCAGGCCGAATACTCAACATCAAGTAAAATGACGGAATTCTCAGTGAGACCATCAAGACAAGATTGAAGAGTAAGCGTCTGAAATAAAGAAAAGAAAATCAGGATCAGTCCAAGCGTCTGTCCAATACACGAGAATAACTATTCTCTTCAGCAAGCGTCCAAAAAGGTTAAACCAACACAACCTACAAAGAACGTAACCTGAAAAACTCAAACCCAAAACCATCCAAAGACTTAAAAATGCATGAATCAAACGGACGAATTATTTCCAACAGAAATAAGACAAGATGCTTTAAAAGTCGGATAAGTGCTATTAAAATATAAGCACTATAACTTATGGGCAAGCCATATCTTTGACCTAGACTGTCAGATTTATGAAACCAAGACCATGCCTAACCAATTAAATATACCCAAAGTTAGAAATGTCTGAACTCAAGGAATGTTTGGGGAAACGAGACTCCAACCATGTCAAACGGACAAAAACCACCAATACCTTATAAATAGCTCTTTCAACAAACAAGAAAAGTGACAGACACACACAAAAATACCTACTTTGTTGAAAGAAAAGCTTACTGAAAATCATAGCCAAATATCCATATAAGCTTTTCACAAATATTCCAGACACAGTCACCCATATCTCAAATCTTTTTTAAGAAGAACCTATACTACCATTGAGATATCCCCAAGTTGTTTGAACTTTCCAAAAACAAACAAACCCGTGACCAAAACCATCAACACCTTTCATCTGAGTGAGAAAGCTGGTTGACTTACAAGCAATATTTTTGTGTAAAAGAAGCTTGTTGAAGTTGATCTCTATTGGAGCTGAAATCTGTGTGACCAAGGAGTTCCGAGATCAAGAGTAACTTGCACCATTTCTGAGTGAAAGAAGCAAGGGGATAGAAGATCGTTAGTGGAGCTGAAATCTGTGTGACCAAGGAGTTCCAAGATCATATCCAATCTCCCTCTATCTTGTAGAAGTCTCTGTGTGACTCTTCGATAATCATCATAGTGGAAAAACCTCCCTGATAAAAGGAGAAGAAGGACGTAGCTGGGATTACATCACCCAGTGAACCTTACAAATATCTTGTGTCATTTACCTCTTTAAGCATTCATTGTTTTACTGCTTTACTATTCATACTGCATACATTCTGATAAAGTCTTAAAACAACTAAGCGACTACTTTCGATTAATTAACCGAACGCTAAGCTATAAAATACTTCCGCTGTGCTAACTCTGATTTAGTGACTAAACTCTGCCCTACTTTGGTAAGCGTTGAAATCACCGAGTCTAAGTTAACGTTTCTCAAGCGCCACATCCAGCGCTTAAACTTGTCAAGCGTTCAAATACTTCAAAGTGATACGAATTTTTAAGAAGTCGAAAAAGACTTCAGGGTCTATTCAACCCCCCCCCCTTCTAGACCCTTTCGTATACCACTTGGGACCAACAAGTGGTATCAGAGCGGTTGAAGTTGAAACCTAAGCGTTTCCAAGCGTAACTGCTTGTTCAGATCCATTTTTTTTATATAGTCGCTTTAAAATTACTTTAAATTCTTCATGGCATTCTCTAAGGTTCCCAAGTTGACCGAGTCAAATTATGACTCTTGGAAGGTCAAAGCGTTTACTTATTTGTATTCATGTGATGATGAAATGTGTGATATCATTTCAGATGGGCCAATCAAAATATACAAAGTTATCACCAGAGCGCCCGAAGCCACTGGAGAAACACCTGACGGTTATGTGGAGAAGCCCAAACAGGAATGGTACACCGATGAGCGTCGACGAGCCAATCTAGACAATGTCGGTCGGAATGCATTATACACAGCCATTGGTGACAATGACAACTTATTCAACAAAGTCAAATCATGCAATACAACTAAAGAAATTTGGGATAAGTTGGCTACTATTTGTGGTGGCTCAGCACAAATAAAGGAAAACCAATTATCAATTGCCAAAGAAAAATTCAACGGCTTCAAGATGCTACCTAATGAGACGCTAGAGCAATTAGACATGAGGTTTACAGCCCTTGTCACTGAACTAACATCTCTGGGTATGGAGCTACAAAATCGAGAAACAGTGGTCAAAATCTTTAGAAGTCTTCCAAGCAGATTCCTGATGAAAACAACTGCAATGAGAGAATCAAACAATCTGGACAGCCTAACTCCAGAAGATGCTTTTTCAGAACTCAAAGCATTTGAGTTTGAGCTGAATTCGGCCAGTGATGCAGTAAGTAATCCAGTGATCGAATCTGGAGCGCTAATGGCATCAATCAAAGGAAAACCTATCAAAGAAAAAGGTTCGGATATAAGTGAGGAAGAAGAACTGGCGCTTCTAAATAGATTCAGGAAATTCCTGAAATATGAAAAGAAGGGAAACAGTCCTAAGCACCCAGGCCAAAGTTCATATCAAGCGCTTCCTCAAATACAACCACAATATCAAGCGCCTCACTATCCTGCGTCCTCCTCCCTAGCGCCAATTCAATATCAAACTCCTTCTCAGCAAGATCTCTCAGCGCCTGCAGCGTTAAACCAACGATCCACAAGATTAACAAACGAACAAAAGATGAAGACCAATCTTTGTTACAACTGCAGGAGACCAGGACATTTCCAAGTTAATTGCCCATATCCAAATGTGTCTAAACCTACAAAGCAAGATCACACGGATAGAAACCAATTCAGGAGCAACCTGAGACAACAAGGCTTGCTAGCAGAATCAGAACCTCTCTATACGCCTGAAGAGGACTTGGAATCATCAGATGAAAGCAGCGATGATGAACCATCAAAGGACTCAGCATTCATTTGTCTCATGGCAAGAGAAAATGAAGCATCTAACGACGTACCATCTGAGGTAACCACTGATCTGTATCATCCTCTCTCTTATGATGAATTACTTGACAAAGTAAAGGAATATTATACAGATTGTCAAGATGCCACCCAATTATTCCAAAATCACCATCGTATTATTTCAGCACTCAGAAGTGATAACTTAACGCTCAAAGCAGAGTTGCAAATTCAGCAACAGTGCATTGAGAAAAACCAATCACTCGAGAGTGAAATTACTCAGCTAAAAGGTGATCTTGATATAATAGTCAAAAGAGAAGCTGAAATGGTCGCTAAACTTGCCAAATCAGAGCAGCTTATCTCTTCATTATCAAAAGCGTCTAGAACGCTAGATAATGTGACTAAAGTAACCAGGGCATTTGGTGAAAAGACCGGTCTAGGTTTTGATAAATTTAGTTATAAAGCCAAAGCGTCCAATGTTGCAACAATCAACAAAGGAAAAGGTGTAATCTTTGTTGAAGAAAGTTCAATCAGACAAACGCTGAATGAATCAACAAATACTGGTACAAAAGCTAATGATAAAGTCAACACTGACTCAGGCAAAGGAAAGACCAAAGCGAATGTCCCACAAAAGAAAATATATCCAAACGCTCAAAAAGCTAAGGAGATATTTTCTGCCAGTGAATCAAACGTTAAGCGTCCCGCACCAAAAGTGCATCCTAAGCCAGTACCAAACAGAATCAAACGTCTATATCCAAAACAATCCAGTTCATATTATCAACACTATGATAATTGTGATTACGATTATGATTATTACTATAATCAAGGATATTTCTATACATCTAGAAAAAATATGCAACTCAAAACGAAACCCAAGAAGGCCAATCTTTCTCCCATAGTGAAGACAAGGCAAATATGGGTTCCGAAAAATCTAATTCACGTCACTAACAAAGAAGGACCCAAAACAAAATGGGTACCTAAAGGAAATTAGATCTGCCCTTTTGAATGCAGGTACCTAGAGCCAACACCGACGCTTCAGTATGGTACATAGATAGTGGATCATCGAGACACATGACTGGATCAAAGGATCTCTTGATCAACTATCGTGCAACCAATGGTCCTCAAGTTATATTCGGTGATAATTCTAAAGGTAAAACTAAAGGTATAGGTATCATGCATAGGGGGAACATCATGATCAATGATGTATACTATGTTGAGGGTCTTAAACATAATCTCCTAAGCATAAGTCAATTCTGTGATAAAGGCTTTGAAATTAAATTTTCTAGTGACTTGTGCGAGATAATCGATGTTAAGACAGGATCTACTAAATTAAAAGGAAGAAGAACAAACAATGTATACTTAGTAGATTGGGATTCAACATTAGATAACAACCCTACATGTTTCGTAGCTAAGAATCAAAACGAATTAGGTTGGTTATGGCACAGAAAAATGAATCACCTCAATTTCAAAACAATCTCTCAATTAATATCTCTAAATCTCGTAGAGGGATTACCTAAAGGTTCCTTTAATAAAGATCGCTTATGTGATGCCTGTCAAATGGGTAAACAAGTTAAATCATCCTTTAAGAAGAAGCTTCATCTATAGACCTCTCGAATACTTGAATTACTACATTTAGATTTGTTTGGTCCTATTCAAATCATGAGCGTTAGTGGTAAAAAGTATTCACTAGGAATAGTTGATGATTTTTCACGCTATACATGGGTAGAATTTCTAGCATCTAAAGATGAAACTAGTGCCAAGCTCACCTCTCTAATTCGTCAACTACAAAACTCAAAAGATCTAAAAGTAACAAGAATTAGAAGTGATAGAGGAACTGAATTTACTAACCATATTGTTGAGAAATTTTGTAAAGACTTTGGAATACTTCATGAGTATTCAGCACCTAGAACACCTCAACAAAATGGAGTTGTTGAACGACAGAACAGAACGCTTAAAGAAGCCGCTAGGACTATGTTAGCCGAGTCTAAGCTGCCTCAAAGGTTGTGGGCCGAAGCTATCAACACTGCTTGCTACACTCAGAACCGGTGTATGATCAACAAGCAACATGAAAAGACTCCATATGAGTTATGGAAGGGACGTAAGCGAATGTTTCATACTTTCATGTATTTGGTTCAAAATGTTTCATTCATAACAATGGTTCCCAAAGCCTAAAGACATTTGATCCTAAAGCAGATGAAGGAATCTTTCTAGGTTACGCCAAAAATGGAAAGAGCTTTCGCATCTTAAATAAGGTCAAATCGAAGGTTGAAGAATCCATTCATGTTGTGTTTGATGATGCTAACCAAGAACCGAGTAAGGTTAATATTAATGATGCAGGAATTGAAGATTTATCTCAACAAGCGTCACAAATCAATCTGTGTGATGATAGTGATATTGATGAAGATAATGAAATCATTGTACCTAATCCTAAGACTACTCGTAAAGACATCAACGATGACATTGCAAGAAACGCTGATGATCATGAAGGGAATGTTCATCAAGAGCAAATTCAAACTATAAACACTGAAGCGCCTACGCAAGGAATTGGTCAAGCGCCTACACAGTTTAATCAAACGTTAGATCAATCTCTTAACTCGTTCCAACCAGACAGAAAATGGCTCAGAGACCATCCACCAGAACTAATTATTGGAGATATTGGAGCACCCGTTAGAACAAGAGCCGCTACAATAAATGAGGCCATGTTTGCAAGCCTCCTATCTCAAATGGAACCAAAGAAAGTGGATGAAGCGCTTAACGATCCAAGTTGGATAGAAGCCATGCAAGAAGAGCTAAACCAATTTGAAAGAAATGAGGTATGGACGCTAGTACCAAGACCAACCCACCAAGGGGTCATTGGAACTAGATGGGTCTATAGAAACAAAATGGATGAGAATGGGATTGTGATTAGAAACAAAGCCAGACTCGTAGCTCAGGGATACTGTCAAGAAGAGGGCATCGACTTTGATGAAACATACGCTCCAGTTGCCCGTCTTGAAGCAATCCGCATGTTTCTAGCGTTTGCAGCATTTAACAAATTTACAGTGTATCAAATGGACGTAAAGAGTGCATTTCTGAATGGTAAACTCCAAGAAGAAGTATATGTGGAGCAACCACCAGGATTCATCAACAACCATGGGAAAAGCATGGTTTATAAATTGGACAAGGCACTCTATGGTCTTAAACAAGCACCACGAGCATGGTATGACACTCTTTCTATCTTCCTTATAGGTAAAGGCTTTTCAAAAGGCAGCGTTGACACAACGTTATTCAAAATTACCCATAATGGAGATATTCTCCTAGTTCAAATTTATGTTGATGATATTATATTTGGATCTACCAATAAGCGTCTATGTGAGAAATTTTCGAAGATGATGCAAGATCAATTTGAAATGAGCATGATGGGTGAATTAACTTTCTTCCTAGGATTACAAGTTAAACAACTCCCTAATGGCATATTCATAAATCAAACTAAATATACTAGAGATATGATCAAGAAATTTGGTATGGAAAATGCATCACCTTCAAAAATTCCAATGAGCCAAACGCTTAAGCTAGATAGAGATGATAATGGAAAGAAAATTGATATCACTAACTATAGAGGTATTATTGGATCACTTCCTTATCTTATAGCTAGTAGACCTGATATTATGTTCTCAGTATGCATGTGTGCACGATTTCAAGCTGATCCTAGAGAATCACACTTAATTGCTGCTAAAAGAATCCTTAAGTACCTAAAAGGCACACAAAATGTGGGCTTATGGTATCCTAGGGATTCTCCTTTTGAACTAATTGGTTATTCAGATGCAGATTTTGCAGGATGCAAAATAGATAGAAAAAGTACTAGTGGAACATGTCAATTTCTAGGTGATAGACTAATTTCATGGCATAGTAAGAAGCAACAGTCCATCGCTACTTCCACCGCTGAGGCTGAGTATGTAGCCGCTGGAAGCTGTTGTGCACAGATCCTTTGGATGAGGCAACAACTTAGAGATTATGGAATAATCCTAGATCCAACTCCTATCCATTGTGACAATCAAAGCGCCTTAGCAATGACTCAAAATCCAGTTCTTCACTCTAGAACCAAACACATTGACATTCGCTATCACTTTCTACGTGACCACGTTCAAAAGAAGGATATCTCCATGCACTTCATTGGTACAGAAAAGCAACTGGCAGATATCTTCACCAAAGCGCTTAACGAACAACGTTTTCTCACTTTAAGAAGTGAACTAGAGGCTGGGCTTCAGAAATTTCTCACGAAATACTCGTATATGTTTCCTGAAGAACTAGAATTTTTCTGGAGAAATGCTCGACTGTCTGACGAAGAGACTTCCATCACTTGTTTGTTTCCTGTCTCCAAGAAGGAATCAAAGACGTTCACTCTCTCTGCGGCCTCTATTGCCCAGAATTTCTCTCTACCTAATGCTGGAGCCACTTTAGACACTAACACTGAAGAACAAACTCAAGAAGTCTGGACTCAGATTAGCGCTTACGATGATGTCCCATACAAACCGTACTTTGAGAAGAAAGATATAGTGAACAGGTATCGAGTCTTGGCTGATTTCTGCAGTAAAAACATAGAATGCAGAGTGGGAACCTTCGACAAAATCAACCCAACCCAGTTCCAGATGATGACTGCCATCCTACTCAAGATAAAAATCAACTGGAGCGCCTATATATTCAGCAGATTCAGAGACAGTCTACGCACTTCAAACAGACCTTATGGTCTAGTTTTAAGTGATTTAATTTTTCGAGCAGAGTGCACCTCTTCAGCAGGAGTCACCGTGGCCAAGCATAAGTTCTATGGGCCAAGAATCATCAATAATCTCTTCAATCCACCCAAAGTTGGAGGTGCTGCTAAGCCTCTCTCTGAGCGCCAAGTTGTCCGAGCAGCGTCAGATGAGGAGGCTGAGCGTCCAGATCAGGAGAAAGCCAAACGTAATGTGAAGCGTCCCACTGTCACAAAGAAACGGGCTCCTCGAAAGCCCAAGGCTCAACCTATCAAAAGCGATGAAGATGACGAGGATTCTATACCCCTCATTAGTCGGAAAGATCTGGAAAAGGTTCTCAAAAATATTGACTTTGAAGAACCTGCAGTTCCACAGACTCAAGCGTTCCCCGCCGAAGGTATAAATGTGAAGCGTATCTTCAAGAGACGTAAGCGTCCAACTGCTGCCATTTCTTCTGAGGCTACACAAAGTGATCAAGCCATAGCTGCTGTCCCGATATCATCCTTTGAAACACCAGTTGATGTCCATCTGGATGTTGATATGGCCCAAATTGTGGCCATCGCACATGAAGCTGCCATCGAATCTACAAATCTCGAGCCTGATGAACCTGAAATCCCAAGGGCTCAACCATTGCTTGCATTACCTAGTACAACAGAGGCACGCTCAGAAGGTCAGAGCGATGCTAACGATGTTGTGATTCATCGACATTTCTTCAAGCTGGATCCCTTAAAGACTATCGATCACTCAGTCGATTATTTGCCTCCAGCGCCCGCAGAGACCTTCATACCTGCAGGATACAATGAAGAAAGTTTTATCAATGCCGAAAATGATATCGCCAAGCTCATAAAGTTTGATCTGGCTGTACGCAACACTCTCTTTAATACAGCCTCAACCCCAGCTGATGAAGCTTACTACACAGCTCTTGAACTCGGGAAGACTCCCAAACACATCCCGGCTTCCGTAACTCTCCAAGCACAGTGGCAAGGAGGCAAGACTCCCAGAGCTGATGTTGATTTAGCTTATTACCTGGACTGTGGGACAAGCAAACCCACTGGCTTCGCTCTCAGAGACTACAACATCAGAGTCTATGAGCGTCAAGATAAGCTTCTGAACCCAACGGAAGAGCTACTAAACAGAGAAGGTTATTCTCACTCTCTAACACTGGTCAAAAGCAAGGAAAACAAACGCTCAGCAAATCCTCTCCTCCTGTGGAAGAGTAAAGGAGTACATGTCGGTGAGCGTCCAGCTTCCCTGACCGAGATGATTCAACTTGAAACCGATGCATATTTTGACTGCGTCTGGAACGCTAACTACCAACCCGACAGGTATCGTTTTGAATCCATCTGTGATATTCATCACCAAGGGTTTCGTGCTATACTTAATGCAGGAACTGAGTATTGTATGACTGAGATAAGATGGGCTGAAGCTTACATGGGTGACACGTATAAATTTGAAGACTTGGTTAGTGCTCCCCATCTGTTCAGAATAGGGATTCATGATAAAAAGACCAAATTTGCACGCTACATGCTGACGCCGCGCCAACATAGACTTGGACCCGTTCTGAAGCTGCCTCTGATCCGCCATCAACCTGAACACCGCTTACGACAAGCGTTGCACAAACTGGCCAACTCTTCTCTACGCTTTGCTGATCAAGCGTCCACCAGCGGTTCTTCTCCCCTGTCCTGTCTGAACTGCACCCCTAGCCACTGTGAAGACAACTTTTCTCTCATGATGTCAATTATGCCTCCAGTCTCCCTATTCGACAAAATCTTCACAGAAAATCTGCGACAATGGAATGGCTCTCGGATCAATCCTTTCAGAGGATATCCACTTCTTCCGTCTATTCGACAAGAAGTCTTCAGTCACTATGATTTTGTTTTATCGCTGCTAGAAAGATCTCAAGCGCTTGCTTCAGCCATCTACCCATACTTGGAAGAGTATTACCGGCTCTGCTTTCCCGACTCTCGAAAACCGAAGACTCTCCCAACAGATCGGCTAATTGGCTTCTCACAGCACTATTGCCCAGATGCCTTATTCTCCATATGCAAAGCGCCCTCCAAAATCTTTCCCACTCATGTGTTGGATATCCTTGGGCCAATGTATATCAGGGCCCTGGATAGTCCTATCAGAACGTTCATTCAAGGTACTTATCTCCCCACTCTACATTTGAATGAACTTCTGCAGACTGCTACGTATCCATATGCAGATGAACCGTTTTCCAGCTTGGACTTTCGGTTTACGGACTTTAGCCGTATAGAATCAGAATTTACTGCAGCACCAGCTGACACGTTACCTGCTCCTGAGCGCTTATTAGAATTACCTCAAGCGCCTCATTCCCCCAGTCCAACTGAATCCGACTCTACTGCATCCACCGAGTCCAACACTGCCCCAGAGCTTCGAGGAACAGTATTTGATCCTACTAATCAAGTACCTATTGAATCTCTCAAACACACATCTCGTTTTAAGCCTCGAGTCAGCACTGCACTTCCCAACGCTCAACCATCCATGACTGAATGCCTCACTCAAATACAGCAACTATCTACAGCTACTCAGGCAAGTCATGTGGCTTTAACCAATGATCTACAAGACCGGTTCACGGCTCTAGAGACCTCTCTCACAGACGCTAATCACGCTCAACTCCTGGTCATGAAAGAACATTTCGACCAGCGTCTAACCACTCTTGAGGCCTCTGTCGCTCAGATTGCTACTCAAGTCAGTCTTCTTACTCAGCATTTCATACAGATTGATGATGGCAATAAGGGGGAAAAGAAGGGAGAGAAGAGGAAATCGTCAACATCTAAAGATCAAGTTCCTCCTCCACCATCCAAGCGTCAACATATTGATACTTCTCTCACACTGAGTACAGAACCAAGGTATCCCTATCCCTCTTGGGTAACTACATCGGTTGAAGCGTCCAATAAGAAAGAAACTCCCAGAGTGCTCTATCCAACTCTTCCATTGCCTTCAAGAGCACTGCTTGAACAGTTTGACATTCCTCTTCTCAGAGCATCAATTCCAGAACCATCTGATCCAGCAGTATTAGCCTTAGAAAGAAAAATGTCTGACTTCGACCAAACCTTCAGAATTTGCCTACGATACATAGGCATCAGTCCAGAGGAATGGGATAAACACTTCATTGCCTTTAAGGCACGACAAGTTCAAGAAAACAAGCACATAATCAGTAAAGACCATGCTGCAATGATGACATTAGAAGATCAGATAACTGAAGCAATTCGTGCTGAAATGACTAAGAGATACAAGATCAAGCCACGATCTTGATTTTTACTTGTGCCTCTCTCCTTTTAGTTGTAAAATGCCTGTACTTTGAAATATATATATATATATATATATATATAATGCATTTTACAGCTGAAACATCTCGTTAAAGCTCAAACTAACTTACTAACTTACGCTAACCTTCAGGTATCTAACGCTTGAACTAAATAAGTATTGCCATCATCAAAAAGGGGGAAATTGTTAGGAATTTCATATTAGATGTTTTGATGATGACAAATAGGACTTCCTGTTAGACCCCGAAAAGTGTAAAAGCTTTCATAGAATGTTATGTATAAGTACCTGAAAGCTTATTTATCTTAGGCTTATAGTATTTATCTTTGTAGAATTCTTTAGACTAAGTATGTGACACTAAAACACTTAGGAAAATTCTGGGTGAGTCTACCAAGTGATGAAGGTGAAGATCAAGCGTCTGAAGCTACAATGGATAAAGATATCTTGAAGCGTCCGTTAAACGCTTTAGGGATTATCCCAGTGCTCAAACTACGAATGGATAACTCAGGCCGAATACTCAACATCAAGTAAAATGACGGAATTCTCAGTGAGACCATCAAGACAAGATTGAAGAGTAAGCGTCTGAAATAAAGAAAAGAAAGTCAGGATCAGTCCAAGCGTCTGTCCAATACACGAGAATAACTATTCTCTTCAACAAGCGTCCAAAATGGTTAAACCAACACAACCTACAAAGAACGTAACCTGAAAAACTCAAACCCAAAACCATCCAAAGACTTAAAAATGCATGAATCAAACGGACGAATTATTTCCAACAGAAATAAGACAAGATGCATTAAAAGTCGGATAAGTGCTATTAAAATATAAGCACTATAACTTATGGGCAAGCCATATCTTTGACCTAGACTGTCAGATTTATGAAACCAAGACCATGCCTAACCAATTAAATATACCCAAAGTTAGAAATGTCTGAACTCAAGGAATGTTTGGGGAAACGAGACTCCAACCATGTCAAACGGACAAAAACCACCAATACCTTATAAATAGCTCTTTCAACAAACAAGAAAAGTGATAGACACACACAAAAATACCTACTTTGTTGAAAGAAAAGCTTACTGAAAATCATAGCCAAATATCCATATAAGCTTTTCACAAATATTCCAGACACAGTCATCCATATCTCAAATCTCTTTTTAAGAAGAACCTATACTACCATTGAGATATCCCCAAGTTGTTTGAACTTTCCAAAAACAAACAAACCCGTGACCAAAACCATCAACACCTTTCATCTGAGTGAGAAAGCTGGTTGACTTGCAAGCAATATTTTTGTGTAAAAGAAGCTTGTTGAAATTGATCTCTATTGGAGCTGAAATCTGTGTGACCAAGGAGTTCCGAGATCAAGAGTAACTTGCACCATTTCTGAGTGAAAGAAGCAAGGGGATAGAAGATCTTTAGTGGAGCTGAAATCTGTGTGACCAAGGAGTTCCAAGATCATATCCAATCTCCCTCTATCTTGTAGAAGTCTCTGTGTGACTCTTCGATAATCATCATAGTGGAAAAACCTCCCTGATAAAAGGAGAAAAAGGACGTAACTGGGATTACATCACCCAGTGAACCTTACAAATATCTTGTGTCATTTACCTCTTTAAGCATTCATTGTTTTACTGCTTTACTATTCATACTGCATACATTCTGATAAAGTCTTAAAACAACTAAGCGACTACTTTCGATTAATTAACCGAACGCTAAGCTATAAAATACTTCCGCTGTGCTAACTCTGATTTAGTGACTAAACTCTGCCCTACTTTGGTAAGCGTTGAAATCACCGAGTCTAAGTTAACGTTTCTCAAGCGCCACATCCAGCGCTTAAACTTGTCAAGCGTTCAAATACTTCAAAGTGATACGAATTTTTAAGAAGTCAAAAAAGACTTCAGGGTCTATTCAACCCCCCCCCCCCTTCTAGACCCTTTCGTATACCACTTGGGACCAACACAATATATAGTTATTAATCTGAACCGTCGATATTATCCTATTTGATCCAATGGCTGTTAATTGGGGGCAAAATTGTCGAAAAAGGTCAAAAAAATTATACAGTCGCACTACGCGCGAGTGAGGCGCGTAAGGTGTTAAATTGTACCTTTATTTTTTTTCATAGGGTGGTGTTCTTTGAATTTTTGTATCACAGAGAGCTTTTGAATAATTAGAGCTATCACAGGGGGTACATGAGATTTTTCTCCTCAAAGGGACAACCCCTAAGTTCCCAAATTTGGTATATAAACCATCACTCATTTTGATCCTTTTCCCATATGGGATAAACAAATTTCAAACAACCAAATTTAACACATATTTTCTCATTCGTTTGATATCCAATTTGAGAAGTTCAAAGTGCTGAACATATACTCGTTACATAAATTAATATTAACTAATAATATTTTATATCTCAGATACTTACATTGTTCGAATTTCATAGTCAAAAGTGGTGTTTATCACTTTTTACTACCCATTATTTCTAACAATGAATTCAGTATCAAAACTCATAATCTATATTTGTTAAATCAAATATAATACTATTTCTTAAGATTAGTATTGATAGAAGGAGAAAGAAAATATATGTTTTTATTATGTTTAGCTAAAATGTCAAAAAAGTATTTACAATTACAAGTTATATCTCTATATATATATAATATAAAGTACATTAATCAGGGCTCGAGACTATACCAAATGGGCCATACATAACAAGACATCAACAACACCCACCCACCCCACCCCACCCCCACCTCCAATTTGTGTGGTAGACCAAAGCGAAGATTGATTCGTAATTGTTAAAAGTTTGCAAAAGATAAAGCCTTTGGTGAAAATATCTGCAATTTGCTCAATAGTAGGAACATACTCCACTAAAAACCAACTGCAAATTTGTAACAGCCCGATTCTTTTAAAATACTTCCACCAATTTGGGATTCTAAAAGAAATATTATTTGGGATGAGGGACCTTTTTATAAATACTAGTGTAAGGAAGATTATGATATTTCTAATTAAAAACCCTAGGGTATAAGGAAACGTGAATCGACAAAAGAGAAGGCACTACTCAAGACGGGTCTTTTAGCTAGAGTTTGATGTGTCGACTGGATGGCAATTTCAATTAGTTTCGTGGTAAGTCCTTGATATAATTTCGTTGATTTTGGTTCCTTCGTGAAAACATCCACATATAAAATTTATATAGTCATTTAAGAACTCATCTCATGGATGATTTGCCGTTTTCACTAACCCTCGATTGTTATTAGACGGGTTCGAATAAATTATATGTCTGTAATATATATATATATACACACACCCACATGAAAACGTGAATTGATGGAATTCTTGTGGTCAGATCATCATCGTATTTGGTTGATTGAAAAAAAAATGGTTTGATGACAGATCGAAATGGTGGATCATGATAGGGAGGGGTAATTCAGATTTTGGTTTTGGTATTGCAAAGGACTTTTATCGTAGAGTAATTAAATACTCTAAATTTATCTACTCTAAACGTAGATTAATTTAATCCAAAAGACATTCCACTTTCAACAAGCGGAATTCACTTAAATCATGCTAAAGCACAATTTACTCAATCAAGATTTCCAACAGTAACCTCATGCGTTAAAAACTTGTTAATCACAATCAAACAAAATCAATAGTCATTCTCCTCATCAATCATCATGAGCTCCATTGAAGATCTGATTCCCATGCAACTCAGAGTTCCTCTCTATAAGTCGTATTTCCTATTCTAATATGGAGAATTATTAAGAAATGTAAAAATGGATAAATAATCCAAAATAAACTTGATAAATTGAGTAACAAGATATTTTAATGAATGTACGGATACAATTTCATAGGTTGGTGTATCAAAAAAAGTGGATGTGTTGATGGACCAAAATTGGCACGAAAAGCTGAAGAGAAAATCCTGCATTCCCTGAATTATGATTACAAACCTAACTTTGGTTAGGTATCATATTTTATATATTTTTATTATGTTTTACCTCACATTTATCTTTATTTTATGCCTTGTAGTTAGTCTTTTCCGTTATTTTTAGCCTAATTTATGTATTTCTATTTTTAAGTCGTTTCAATGCTTTTGTAGGCATAAAAGCGATTATTTTGATGAGTTGGAGTGTTTCTTACGAAAATAATGAAGGATAAACAAGAGGACTTGAAGAAATGCAATAGAGAGGCCACACGAGAAAGTTTCATTGAAAGAAAATGAAGAGAAAAAATTCTACACAGCCAGACTACACAGTTGTGCAGCTACGGATTTTCATAATTTTCATAGGCCGATTTTATGACTTGGATGGGCCTATTTTATGTATCTAAGACTCCTTTTAAGTTGAGGAAAGAGAAAAAAAAAACGTTTTTAGGCTAGAGTAGAGGTTAGAGAGTCATACGATTGAGTTAGAAGACTTGGAGAGAAAGAAAAGAAGACTTGAAAAAGATTTCTTGAAATTGGAAGCTTTCATCTTCTCAAGTTGGATTTATCTATTCCTCCACTGTTGACATGAGTATTTTTATGTTTATGCAATTTATTTCTTGTTTTTCTCTAATTATGGATAGCTAAATTATTTTTTAGGGTTTAAGATGTAGTCTTGTGTATTAATTTGGATTATTGATGATTTATGGAATTGATTCTTGTTTTGTTAATCTATTAATGAGTGTTTACTGCATGTAATTGTCTGATCACCAATTGCATGATTTAAGGAAACTGGGTCTTTAATCTAAGCAAGAATGATAATCCATTGAAAGTTAATAATTCATAGAAATACCTTGATGAAATCTTAATCCCTAGGCTTTTCGTTAATTGATTATTCGTGTTAATTATTTCTGTTTTAATTAATTTAATTAATTTTGCTTTTATTAATTTCTGCTTTTAATTAGTCTAAAAATCACATCTTTATAATCGATAGTCTAAATAATAGCATAAACTTCATTTGGTACTTGATAATCTTCCCTGTGGAGACAATCTTACTTTCACTATATTATTTGTTCGATTCCGTGTTGTTACGGACAGTTAACAAATTGGCGCTGTTGTCGGGGAAGGCAACAAATAGTCAATATCAATAACAAGTTGATTCTTATTAGTTTAGATATTTTTATTTATTTTTTTATTAATATTTTGGATTTTTATTTGTTTGAACTTTGATACTTGAGATTATTGTTTCAGAATGGCTGAGGGGCAGAGAACTCTTAGGGATTATGCTACACCAACATATCAGAATTTAACCTCCAGCATAGCGGTACCATATGTTCAGGCCAATACCTTTCAATTGAAATCGGCTATCATTCAGATGCTACAACACTCTACCTTTGAGGGAGATATTGAGAGGAAGGATCCTCATACCCATCTAGGGAATTTTCTAGAAATCTACAGTACTTTGAAGATGAATGGCGTTACTGAGGATGCAAAAAGACTGCGACTCTTCCCCTTCTCCCTGTCTAAAGGAGCTAAGGAGTGGCTGAAAAATCAGCCAGCAAATAAGTTCACCACTTGGGCTGATTTGTCGACTGCGTTTCTCACCAAGTATTTTCTTCCAGCTAAGACTGCTCAGTTAAGGAATGCAATCACAGGATTCATGCAAACTGATAGTGAAACCCTCTATCAAGCATGGGAGAGCTATAAAGAACTACTCAGAAAGTGCCCACATCACGGTATTCCTAGTTGGATGCTTGTGCAGACTTTCTACAATGGTCTGTCACATAGTATTTAAATGAATATCGATGCAGCTATAGGAGGGAGCTTTATAGCTAAGAATCCGGATGATGCATTAGCTCTTATGGACGAGATGGCCTCCAACACTTATCAGTGGGCGAGTGATAGTCAGGCGGTAAAGAAAACACCGGGCATGCACAATGTAGATGACACTACATTGTTCAACGTTAACATTGAAGCACTTGTCAAGCACATCGAGGGACTCAAGGGAAATGTTAGTGCAGTATCTCAACCTATTTTAGCTTGTGATATTTGTGGGGCACCTCATATGGCTACTGATTGCCCACTCATCGAGCAAGCTAATTATTTATCCAATCAGAATAAGCAGCAAGGAAATCCATTTTCGAACACCTATAATTTAGGTTAGCGAAATCACCCTAACTTTTCTTGGGGAGGTCAAGGGAACCAAGGAGCTCAAGCAAATCCTCCTAGACAGCAGTTTTCTCCAGGTTACCAACAGCAAGGACCACCACCTCAAGAACCACAAGCTTGGGAATTAGCCATTGAGAAGCTCGCTAATGGAACAACAAAACGGTTCAAGAATATTGAAGAAAAAATTGATATAGTAGTGGAAGCAACAAAGAATCTGAAATTACAAATTGGATAATTGGCAAGTTCTATAAATTTGAGGTCAAAGGGTACACTGCCTAGCCAAACAGAGGAGAATCCAAGAGGACAGTGTAATGCAGTGACTCTGATAACTGAAAATACATTTGAATAATTTGAACCACATGTTGTACACATAGATGAACTTGTGACAAAAGATAATTCATTCTTTGAACCTTCAGACAAGGTTGAACCGGAAAAGGTTATCCTGAAGCCATATGTGAAGCCGTATATTCCTCCAATTCCATTTCCCCAAAGGTTGCAACACAAGAGGTTGGACAAGCAGCAAGAGAAATTTCTTCAAGCACTTAGACTGTTGCACATCAACATTCCCATACACGGATGCTCGGGCTCAGATGTCTGTCTGTGTGAAGTTTCTCAAGGAGCTATTGAGCAACAGAAAGAAATTAGAAGACGTGGAAAAAATCTCCTTGAATGAAGAATGCAGTGCCATAATCCAATAAAAGATTCCTCTGAAGTTAAAGGATCCAGGGAGTTTTTCACTTCCATGCACTATTGGAAAATTTCACTTTGATAAAGCACTTTGTGATTCAGGAGATAGCGTTAGTCTAATGCCTTATTCAATTTGCAGGAAATTGGGCTTTCAAAAGCTTAAAAACACAAAGATGTTGCTTCAATTGGCGGATAGGAGCATAAAGCACCCTATGGGAATATTAGAAGACGTGTTTGTGAAAGTGAACAAGTTCTACATCCCATGTGACTTCATGGTACTTGAGATGGATGAAGATTCGAAAACACCAATCATCCTTGGAAGACCATTTCTCGCAACTGCGGGAACCATCATCGACGTGGTGCTGGCAAGCTAGCGTTGAACATTGGAGATGAAAAGGTGGAGTTCGACTTAAATAAGGTAATGCAATCTCCAACGTTGTTTCCACCGCCTCGTCGCTGCACAGCGCCACCTTTACCACGCAGCCGCCGCCCCATCGCAGCCTCTAGCCCAGACACACGCGACCGAGAGCGACTCACAACCACTTCGCCGCCGTAATCCTCAACCATCAGCTGCGACATCGACGACTCAAAAGCGCCACCGTCGTTGTTCTTCTCACACCACGACGCCGCCGCAGTCATCTCAAATCCAAAGATCCACTTTGCCACAACCAGCGCGACCTCGCCCGCTTCTGTCTTTACCACACCGCCGTTCGACTGCCGTCGCGGATTCTCAGATAACATGACGCCTCCGTCGTCTTCTACCATCATCGACGTCACATCATCCCTCCACATCGCAGTTACTTCCGCCGTTGCGACCCTGCTGCTGCCGCCGTCTATTTAGGCGAAAGTTTTACTGTGCCTAGTATAATTTCGAGGACAAGCCAATTTAAGCAACTCTTTCCAGCAGCTCGTTGTTTGGATTTTTCTCACTATGTCGAAGCATGCCGCCCCAGTGAGCTTCTCCCTATCGACATCCATAGGGGAGTATTTCTTTCACTGATATTTTAATTACATTTTGTTTTTGTTCTTGCACATCAGTTTCATTTAAGTACATTAAGGACAATGTGTTATTTTAAAGTGTGGGGTGGTTGCTTCCATGCTGTGATTGAGTATATTGAATTGCTTAAGTGTGGTGTAACGTGGTTAATTGGTGAAGGATTGGGCATACGTCAATTTTTTGTTGAGTTGTCGCTGAAATTTGGTTAACTTGTTCACAATATTTGTGTTCCCATATTTGAACTCTTGACTATATAAACATGTGAATCTAATTTCTGTACATTGATATTCTTTTTATTTAGTTTGATCAACGAGCCTGAAATTTGTGATATTTATATGCATCTTTACACACTACACACGAGTTCTAGTAAAGGGGATTGGTCGGGGAGATAAAAGCAATTACATATTTTTGGATACATGGTGATGTTTTGAGGAAAGTTGAAGAACCAAAAGGAAAAAAAAGGAAAAAAGAAAAGAAAAAAAAGAGAAAAAAAAATCGAGAAAAAAAAAAGGTTGATTAAGTGGCCGTTGAATGCTAAAATCACCCAGTTTCGTTTTTAGCCTTTGTCACTCGAGTGATTAAGTCCGTTGGGGTGTCTTGACACCTAGTGCCTTAAAACCGACTGGTTTGAGAGTCATTGGCCCAAAACTCGTTACAAAGGTGACATAGAAAGCTTGACTACGAGACATTGCACGGGTTGATAAATTTTGAATAAAGGAAAGCAAATGAAGATGAAATATGATAGATGTTTGTGTTTTTGCTTGAAATAACTGAAATGTTCCCTTGCTAGAACTCATATATCATGCACGAATGGATGCATATTAAATCGAACTTGTTTGGGATTAGTGTGAAGACTTGAGAGTAAAGATGTTCATGTGGTGGAAAAATATTAATTCTATGTGTTTATTATTAGTTTATGTGTGATGATTGTGGGGACGGATAAATGTTGTGACTAGTTGCTGATTTGATGGACAATGAGACAGATAGACAAATGTCATGAATTTTGTGGGTATATTCTCTGCAAACCCTCACGAGACAAAACTCGTCCACTAGGGGTAACCTAAGGGTTTAACGGCTTGTTGCACGTGCTAAGTGCAATCGTGTTCCCCACGAAAGTGGTGTTATCTTTAGTTTTGTTTTTGTTTTTTGTTTTGTTTAGATTTACTTGAGGACAAGTAAAGGTTAAGTGTGGGGTGTTTGTTAGGTTTCATATTTTACATATTTTTATCATGTTTTACCTCATATTTATCTTTATTTTATGCCTTGTAGTTAGTCTTTTTCATTATTTTTAGCCTAATTTATGTCTTTTGATTTCTAAGTCGTTTCAATGTTTTTGTAGGCATAAAAGCGATTATTTTGATGAGTTGAAGGAGTCTTTCTTACGAAAATAATGAAAGCTAAACAAGAGGACGTGAAGAAATGCAATAGAGAGGCCACACGAGAAAGTTTCGTTGAAGGAAAATGAAGAGAAAAAATTATGCACAGCTAGACTGCACAGTTGTGCAGCTACGGATTTTCATAATTTTCATGGGCCGTTTTATGACTTGGATGGGCCTATTTTATGTATCTAAAACTCCTTTTAAGTTAAGGAAAGAGGAAAAAAAAACATTTTTAGGCTAGAGTAGAGGTTAGAGAGTCATATGATTAAGTTAGAAGACTTGGAGAGAAAGAAAAGAAGACTTGAAAAAGATTTCTTAGAATTGGAAGCTTTCATCTTCTCAAGTTGGATTTATCTAGTCCTCCATTGTTGAAAATGAGTATTTTTATGTTTAGGCAATTTATTTCTTGTTTTTCTCTAATTATGCATAGCTAAATTATTTTCTAAAATTTAAGATGTAATCTTGCGTATTAATTTGGATTATTGATGATTTATGGAATTGATTCTTGTTTTGTTAATCTATTAATGAGTGTTTACTGCTTGTAATTGCTTGATCACCAATTGCATGATTTAAGATGAATTAAGAAGTACCGGGAGGTGAATTAGTTTATCGGTTCAGATTTAATAGACATGTGTAAATTGCTTAATAGGGATATTGATAATTTTGCATGAGGCTAGTTAAACAATATTCATAGAACTTAGTGGATTCATCTAATTTAGTTATTGATCATGGGAGTGACCGTAATTAATTTAGTTGGGTACTCATGAAGATCTCGGGAGAGTATTCATGTATTGAAGGAAATTGAGTATTTAATCTAAGCAAGAATGATAATCCATTGAAAGTCAATAATCCGTAAAAATACCTTGATGAAATCTTAATACATAGGCTTTTCGTTAATTGATTATTCGTGTTAATTATTTTTGTTTTAATTAATTTAATTAATTATGCTTTTATTAATTTCTGCTTTTAATTAGTCTAAAAATCACATCTTTATAATCGATAGTCTAAATAAAAGGATAAACTTTGTTTGGTACTTGATAACATTCCCTGTGTAGACGATCTTAATTTCACTATATTATTTGTTCGATTTCGTGTTGTTACTGACGGTTAACAAACCCAAATTATCAGCTAAAATTTGCTCTCTCTCTCTCTCTCTCTCTCTCTCTCTCTCTCTCTCTCTCTCTCTCTCTCTCTCTCTCTCTCTCTCTCTCTCTCTCTCTCTCTCTCTCTCTCGTTTTATCTCACAGAAGACCCACCTGCAACCGGAGCCACGTCGCCACCACACAGCCACTGCTACGACACCTCCCGTCAAGTTCCGCCGTCATCACCTCCAAGAACCAGAGCCGGCGTCACTTCTACCATCACCGTCGCCGCCCCTCGTCAACACCTGCGCGACTGAACCAGATGCCACCTCATCATTTCACAGCGTCGTCTCGGATCCACAACTCAACTCCACCTCTCTCGCTTTACTCCTGCCTCCTTCGATTAGAGTCGCGCTGCCGCCGTCTGCTCACACGTCTCTAGTCCAATCACGAGTGACCGAGCTCGACTCACACATCCCCCGCCGCCTCTCGTCCAAACCCGCGCGGTCGCTACCCACTCAGATCCGCCTCTCTCTCGATCTGTTTCCTATACCACCGTAATCTCAGTTTCACAGATCCACTCCGCCCTCGCCGACGCGTTTCTCCGGCGTCTTCATCTCCGAGCAACACCACATTACCAGCTCCGCTTCTCTTTCGCTCAGATTCGCCGCCGCCGTCTTTCTGCTACGACCAGGACATGGCGGCTGCTTTGGGTGGAAAATTTGGACTGTACAAAGTTAATTCCGTCTAGCAGCTCATCGTTTGGATTTTTCTCACTATGTTGAAGCCTGCCGCACCAGTGAGCTTCACCCTACATACTTTCGGGCCATCATGCACATCAAGAGGGGAGTATTTCTTTCACTGTTATGTTAATTACATTTTGTTTTCGTTCTTGCATCTCGGTTTCACTTAAGTACATTGCGGACAATGTGTTGTTTTAAGTGTGGGGTGGTTGCTTGTATGCTATGATTAGATTACATTGAATTGCTTAAGTGTGGGGTAATGTGGTAAATTGGTGAAAGGATTGGGCATACGTCATTTTCTGTTAAGTTGTTGCAGAAAATTGGTTAACTTGTTCACAATATTGTGTTCCCATATTTGAGCTCTTGACTATATAAACATGTGAATCTGATTTCTGTACATGGATACTCTTTTTATTGAGTTTGATCACTGAGCCTAAAATTTGTGAAATGTTTATGCATCTTTACACACTACACACGAGTTCTAGTAAAGAGAATTGATCGGGGAGATAAAACCAATTACATAGTTTTGGATACATGGTGATATTTTGAGGAAAGTTGAGGAAGCAAAGAAAAGAAAAAATAAAAGAAAAGAAAATGGTTGATTCAGTAGTCAATGAATGCTAAAATCACCCAATTTCGTTTCTAGCCTTCGTCGCTCGAGTGATTAAGTCCGTTGTGGTGTCTTGCCACCTAGTGCCTTAAAATCGACTGGTTTGAGAATCATTGACCCAAAACTCGTTACAAGGGTGACATAAAAAGCTTGACTAGTGAGTGATTGCACGGGTTGATAGAGTTTGAATGAAGAAAATTAGGTCTTTAATCTAAACAAGAATGATAATCCATTGAAAGTCAATATTCATAGAAATACCTTGATGAAATCGCTTTTCGTTAATTGATTATTCGTTTTAATTATCTCTGTTTCAATTAATTTAATTAATTTTTTTTATTAATTTTTGCTTTTAATTAGTTAAAATCTCAAATCTTGATAATTGACAGTTTAAATAATAGGATAAACTTCGTTTGGTACTTGATAACCTTTCCTGTGGAGATGATCTTACTTTCACTATATTATTTGTTCGATTCCGTGTTGTTACGGACGGCTAACAACTTTCATGAAGATAAAGTTAATATTTGTCCTTCTGCCTTCACAAATTAATCAAATTCTGAGAGCATTTCATTTACATGAACTTAAACAGTAAAATTCAGGTCTCAAGAATTGAACACTTGTCTGCTCAAAAATTGTATATGGAAAAATAATGCAGATTCGATGAGATGAAAAAAATTCAAGTTACCTCTACAATACGGCGATCTCAAAGATACTTGAAAATAAAGTAAATCCGCACAATCAGTTTGTAGTACAAAAACTAGTTACCAAGTGGTAATAAGACATCGTCGTGCAGGGAATTGATCTTGCTTCATTTTGTTACATTTACTCTTCCTTTGCCATTAATGAGCTGGAGAACCTGATCCATATTTTGGGTCCATTTTTATCCCTATATAGAATAATGAGACAGGCAAAGTTTCAGTGGGATAGCTGTGGGATCAGGCTCAACAGAATGAAGTCAATACACATATTAGGAAGAATCACAACTTGCTCTTCAGCAAGGCAAAGTGAATCTATTACGAAAAGAGGGTTAAATATTATTTAACAGGAGTAAAATGTAAAGTAAACATAATTGTGGATGCTGGGAAAGCTAGGAACTTAATACCTTGTATAATTGCTCATGGTTTAGCACAATCCTCCGAGTTATTCTTTTGGCTACACATGCTTTAACTATGAAAGTCTAAACCATCAACAATGCACAAGTAATGATTGAAACCAATTAGATGACATGCTTAGAATGAAAATAATATATCAACAATCTGTTACCACTACTTCCTGTTGCAATCCATCCATTCACCTGGTAAACTTTTTGCTCATTCCTCAATGCTCCGACTCACTGATAAATTGTCTGTCTTTAAGGGATGGAGAGCTCAACTTTGCAGATGACAATCTCATAAAGTGGGACCACCTAGATGGATAAGCAGCCATTCTCCAGAAGCTATAGTAACAACGAATTATGTGAATACATTCTTCAAGTAATAAAGTAACTACCGGATAATGATAGGTCATCTGTGATCTGTGAGAGTGCAACAATAGAAAAGTTTCAAGATCATATGATAGTTTTAAAATTTATTTTTAATCTAATGTTTTCCTTTATCAAACCGTCCTTAACTGTGTGAACTTCCAACTCAACTCGAAAGGAAGAGATGACACCATAAAGAAACACGTTTTATCTTGAATTCATGTTTTTCAATCTAACATTTAATTTACCACATCAGAAACTTTCAAGCAAATGGGAAGGCGACCTACATAGGGAACCCCTGTAAATATGGATACAACTGGTTGAGTCGACTTGTTAACTTAAATTAGAACTAATCAAACAGCACTAACAGACATAATTACACACAAAATTGAAGAAATTAGAAAGGACTTTCCAACAAAAATTTCTCCTTCATTTTCCTAGTGAACCTGTCAGCTTCCATTAATAACTGATAACATTGCTATAAAACCTCGTATTCCTACTTTATGTATGCATCTGTTTGATTAATGTCATTGTATTAAATTATATTGTGTTAGCTTATTGCAATAGGGATCGTATAACAGAATAATTTTGAAAATTGCTACAACAATACTCGAAAAGTAAATAACATGGCTGGCTAAAAATATCCAAAGTTATGACAGGTTCCCCGTCCCCCTCTTTTTCATCAATTTTCTAATTTTTCAATGCTTTTACTGTTTCTAATGGTGCTTAGGCAATGTTCCCAATATTTAATGGATAGAAATAGAACCTACAAAGGGAACTTAAATCTTCAACAAAAATAATCTGTTAAACCAAAAGGAATACTGAGTAATATAGGACTCACCTGCAGCAGACTATCTAAGCTGCAATAGGAAACAAGAACTACTAAAAATTTTGAAAATATAAAACTTGAAAAACTAACTTGGCCAAACTCATGCTTATAAATGAAAACATTAAAGTAATCAATGATTGTAACAATTATGACAGCTTCACAAGAAAAGGCTAATATCATATTGTATATAGACACATTTATTAAAGAGGTTTTTTAAAATGCTAGCCCTTCCGGATTTCTCCACATAGGCCTGCAAGAAGAGTAATACGAGCATAAGTTTACTTACTAGTGAATTATACAATGAAATAACTCCATAAATATTAGATTGGGTTTCATGAATTCATAATATATGTATAATTTTGCATTTTTAGGATACCGCTTAGATTAGCTTTGGGGAAGTAGAAATCATGTCATGCACAAATGTTGTGCATAGTCGTATTACCTAACTTAGGAACTAATATATATTGTTGAGAACATTTATAATCGAGTATAGTATTCATCAATTAATTGGAAGCTTTTGCCCGAATTAATAACGATGACCATAAAATATTTTTGAAAATATCGAAATGGGAGTTTCTTTAGAGCTTTGGAGCATTTGGATTTCCTCAATCAAATGGAAAGATTTACAAGTACTTCCACTTTCTCAAATAAAGATTTTTAAACTCGTGCAAATTTGTCTTGAGTTTCTTTTCATGCTGGAAAGATAGCAAATCAAGACGAACTTGTAAGAGTTTAGAGAGCTTCGACTGTGCAAAGTGCAAGTACTCGTCAATCTTTCTAGCCAACTACGGAATTCCAAATTCTCCAAAGCTCTAAAGAAACGCAGTTTCCGATTTATCAATATTATTTTATGAGCATCTTTATTAATCTTTTCTTCCTTCCAACAAGGTTTTATAAGACATTTCATGTATTCAACGAGTTTGAATTTGAAAGTTCTAATGGTCATCACACGATCCCTCTCATTATTTTTACATACCTTTTTAGAAGTAACCTGGCCTTAGACATTCGTCCACTCATTCGTCAATCATTCCCTTAGTTCACTTGGATGGTGTAGTTCGTTGCTTTTACTCATATATATATATATAAATAAATATATATATGTATATACGTATATATATACTTCTTATAAGAGTACGAATAACTTTGATGTTTTTTAATTTTTTTATTTTTACGATTACAATAATGACCCTCTATGAATTCTACAATTACTAATTAACAAAGTTCTTTTAGAAACTAATGTAAAGTGTTAATTAATACTTTAGTGTAGAAGTTCAGTTGACATTGAATATTCAAAACTCATATGATAAGCATTGATGTCAATTCCAACCTCGCACCAACTCTTTTATAATAAGTATGTATATTTGTAGATATAAATGACAAACTTGTTGCACTTAAACATTAGAACGGAAAGAAGTTCAAAGAACGTCATAACATTCACTAATATTTCCATTTGTGGATTAAGCTTTTTAATCTTTGTGTATATAAAGAAGGATTAGAAGTCACAGTACACATCGTGTTAGTCAACTCAGGAAAAAAGTGGCACAGGAGAGGGTCCAAGGCCGTACATCTACAAAAATAGATAAATTGATGCAGAGATGATGTAAAAGCCATTAAGACTTTCAAATTCAAACTCGTCGAATATTTAAAAGATCTTATCAAGCCTTACTGGAAGGTAGGAAAAATAAATAAAAATGCCCATAAAATAATATTGAAAATATCGGAACGGGAGTTAGTTAAACATTTGTAGCATTTGGAATTCCTCGGTCAGATGGAAAGATTTAGAAGTCAGAGTCCACATCGTGTTAGCGAACCCAGGAAAAAGTGGCAGAGGAGAGGACGAGCGCCAAAGGCTATGGTACATCTGCAAAGGTAGATAAAATTGATGTAAAGCTGATGTAAAAGCCATTAGTACTTTAAAATTCAAACTCGTCGAATATTTGAAAGATCTTATCAAGCCTTATTAGAAGGTAGGAAAAAATTAATAAAGATGCCCATAATATAATATTGAAAATGTCGGTACGGGAGAGTTCCTCAGTCAAATGGAAAGATTTACAAGTACTTCCACTTTTCTCAATTAAAGATTTCTAAACTCATACAAATTTGTCTTGAGTTTCTCTCCATGTTGGAAAGATAGCAAATCAAGACAAACTTGTACGAGTTAGAGAGCTTCGACTGTGAAAAGAGCAAGTACTCGTCAATCTTTCTATCAAACTAAGAAATTCCAAATGCTCCAAAGTCCTAAAGAAACTCAATTTCCGATTTTTCAATATTATTTTATGAGCATCTTTATTAATCTTTTCTTCCTTCTTATAAGCCTTGATAAGAACTCTCATACATTCAACGAGTTTGAATTTAAAAGTTTTAATGATCATCACACGATCTCCCTCATCAATTTTATGTACCTTTTTAGAAGTATCTTGGCCTTACACATTCATCCACTCATTCGTCAATCATTCCCTTAGTTCACTTCGATGGTGTAGTTCGTTGCTTTTGCTCATACATATATGTGTGTGTGTGTATATATATATACTTCTTATAAGGGTACGAATAGCTTTGATGTTTTTTTTATTTTTTATGATTACATTAACGATCAATGAATTCTGGAATAACTAATTTACAAAGTTCTTTTAGAAACTAATGTAATGCGTTAATTAATACTTTAGTGAAGAAGTTCTGTTGACATTGAATATTCAAAACTCATATGATGCATTGATGTTAATTCCAACCTTGCACCAACTCTTTTATAATAAGTATGTATTTTTGTAGATATAAATGACAAACTTGTTGCACTTAAATGTTAGAAAAGAAAGAAGTTCAAAGAACGTCATAACATTCACTAACATTTCCATTTGTGGATTAAGCTTTTTAATTTTTGTGTATATAAAGGAGTAGAAATCACAGTCCACATCGTGTTAGTGAACTCAGGAAAACAGCGGCATAGGAGAGGACAAGTGCCAAAGAAGGATTAGAAATCACAGTACACATCGTGTTAGTGAACTCAGGAAAACAGCGGCACAGGAGAGGACGAGTGCCAAAGCCATGGTACATCAGCAAAGGTAGATGA
This sequence comes from Buddleja alternifolia, assembly GCA_019426215.1. Taxonomy (NCBI): domain Eukaryota; kingdom Viridiplantae; phylum Streptophyta; class Magnoliopsida; order Lamiales; family Scrophulariaceae; genus Buddleja; species Buddleja alternifolia. The sequence goes on along the minus strand of CM033393.1, from coordinate 26,913,523 downwards.
AATTGATGTAGAGATGATGTAAAAGCCATTAGGACTTTCAAATTCAAACTCGTCGAATATTTGAAAGATCTTATCATTGGAAGGTAGGAAAGATTAATAAAGATGCCCATAAAATAATATTGAAAATATCGGAACGGGAGTTATTTAAACCTTTGGAGCACTTGGAATTCCTCAGTCGGAAAGATTTAGAAGTCAGTCCACATCGTGTTAGTGAACTCAGGAAAAGAGTGGCAGAGGAGAGGATGAGTGCCCAAGGCCATGGTACATCTGCAAAGGAAGATAAAATTGATGCAGAGATGATGTAAAAGCCATTAGGACTTTCAAATTCAAACTTGTCAAATATTTAAAAGATCTTATCAAGCCTTATTGGAAGGTAGGAAAGATTAATAAAGATGCCCATAAAATAATATTGAAAATATTGGAACGGGAGAATTCCTCAGTTAGATGGAAAGATTTACAATTACTTCCACTTTTCTCAATTAAAGATTTTTAAACTCGTACAAATTTGTCTTGAGTTTCTCTCCATGTTGGAAGATAGCAAATCTAGACGAACTTGTACGAGTCTAGAGAGCTTCGACTGTGAAAAGTGCATGTACTCGTCAATCTTTCTATCCAACTAAGGAACTCCAAATGCTCCAAAGCCCTAAAGAAACTCAGTTTCCAATTACAATATTATTTTATGAGCATCTTTATTAATCTTTTCTTCCTTCTTATAAGGTTTGATAACACCTTTCATGTATTCAACGAGTTTGAATTTGAAAGTTCTAATGGTCATCACACGATCTCTCTCATCAATTTTATGTACCTTTTTAGAAGTACCTTGGCCTTAGACATTCATCCACACATTCGTCAATCATTCCCCCAGTTCACTTAGATGGTGTAGTTCGTTGCATTTACTCACACACACACACACACACACACACACACATATATATATATATACTTCTTATAAGAGTACAAATAACCTTGATGTTTTTTTATTTTTTATGATTACATTAATGACCCTGTATGAATTCTACAATAACTAATTAACAAAATTCTTTTAGAAACTAATGTAATTAATACTTTAGTGTAGAAGTTCTGTTGACATTGAATATTCAAATCTCATATGATGCATTGATGTCAATTACAACCTTGCACCAACTCTTTTATAATAAGTATGTATATTTGTAGATATAAGTCACAAACTTGTTGCACTTAAACATTAGAGCGGAAAGAAGTTCAAAGAACGTCACAACATTCACTAACATTACCATTTGTGGATTAAGCTTTTTAATTTTGTGTATATAAAGGACTAGAAGTCACAGTCCACATCCACATCTTGTTAGTGAACTCAAGAAAAGAGGGGCAGAGGAGAGGACGAGTGCCCAAGGCCATGGTACATCTGTAAAGGTAGATACAATTGATGCAGAGATGATGTAAAAGCAATTAGGACTTTCAAATTCAAACTCGTCGAATATTTGAAAGATCTTATCAAGCCTTATTAGAAGGTAGGAAAGATTTACAAAGATGCCCATAAAATAATATAGAAAATATTGGAACGGAAGTTATTTAAAGTTTTGGAGCATTTGGAATTCGTCAGTCAGATGGAAAGATTTACAAGTACTTTTCTCAATAAAGATTTCTAAACTCATACAAGTTTGTCTTGAGTTTCTCTCCATGTTGGAAATATAGCAAATCAAGACGAGCTTGTACGAGTTTATAGAGCTTCCACTGTAAAAAGTGCAAGTACTCGTCAATCTTTCTATCCAACTAAGGAATTCCAAATGCTCTAAAGCTCTAAAGAAACTCAGTTTCCGATTTTTCAATATTATTTTACAAGCATCTTTATTAAACTTTTCTTTGTTCTAATAAGGTTCGATAAGACCTTTCATGTATTCAACGAGTTTGAATTTAAAAGTTTTAATGGTCATCACATGATCTCTCTCATAAATTTTATGTACATTTTTAGAAATACCTTGGCCTTAGACATTCATCCACACATTCGTCAATCATTCCCTTAGTTCACATGGATGGTGTAGTTCGTTGATTTTACTCATACATATACATATATATATATATATATATATATAAACTTCTTATAAGAGTACGAATAAATTTGATGTTTTTTATTTTTTATGATTACATTAATGACCCTCTATGAATTTTACAATAACTAATTAACAGAGTTCAAAGAACGTCATAACATTCACTAACATTTCAATTTGTGGATTAAGCTTTTTAATTTTTGTGTATATAAAGAAGGAGTAGAAGTCAAAGTCCACATCGTGTTAGTCAACTCAGGAAAAGAGTGGCAGAGGAGAGCACGAGTGCCCAAGGCCATTGTACATCTGCAAAGGTAGATAAAATTGATGCAGAGATGATGTAAAAGCCTTTAGGACTTTCAAATTCAAACTCGTCGAATATTTGAAAGATTTTATCACGCCTTATTGGAAGGTAGGAAAGATTAATAAAGATGCCCATAAAATAATATTGAAAATATCGGAACGGGAGTTATTTAATCCTTAGGAGCATTTGGAATTCCTCAGATGGAAAAACTGCGTGAAGAAATTCAATCGAAGTATGCTGAGAACTCAGGAAAAGTGTGGGAGAGGGGAGGACGAGTGCCCAAGGCCATGGTAAATCTGCAAAGGTAGATAAAATTAATGCAGAGCTGATGTAAAAGCCATTAAGACTTTCAAATTCAAACTCGTCGAATAATTGAAAGATCTTAGCAAGCCTTATTGGAAGGTAGGAAAGATTAATAAAGATGCCCATAAAATAATATTGAAAATATCGGAACGGGAGAATTCCTCAATCAATGGAAAGATTTACTAGTTCCATTTTTCCCAATTAAAGATTTCTAAATCATACAAGTTTGTCTTGAGTTTCTCTCCATGTTGGAAAGATAGCAAATCTAGACGAACTTGTACGAGTCTAGAGAGCTTCGACTGTGAAAAGCCCTCCAACTAACGAATTCCAAATGCTCCAACTAATAAAAATCCAAAGCAGGCAAACGGGATTCGATTTATTGGGCTGGTTAAATTTGGGCTTAGTGAACAAATTCATGGTTTGGCCCCCCTCACTCTTTCTAAACCCGAAACCCCTTCTTGTTTTTTGAACGCTTATCCTAAATTTCAACCTTGGCTTGGCACCTTCTCACTATTTTTAAACCTTAAGTCCTTTCTATTTTTTGAACAGTTAAATCTAAACCCTTACTAGACGCTGGTATGCTCTAAACCACCAAACTTCAAATCCTAAACCTACCTCTCTTTCTCCTCAATGGCCAAAGCACTCCATCTACTCACTACAATGCCATTTCGAAGAATAAAATACCACACTATCTTTAGCGGCCACACCGCTCTTGATTCGGTACCAACGCAAGCTCAATCGCCAATCACCAACACTTTTGTTGCTGGAAAGCAGAGTTTCGAAGAATTTGAAGTCGGTTTCCGAAGAGTAACCCTAGAAATTGGGGAAGTTTCGCGTTCCATGGCTAACGGCGCTGTCGTTTTGGCCATGGAAGAGACAAAAGTTTTATCGACGGTCTCCTAGCTGACACTCGGGATTTCAACCTCACTATAAGTGATTTTCTTATAATATTCGTATCCTTTTTTTATCTGCGTTATTTGCTCATGGAAAACCAAGTCGTGAAAATGGAGTGCAAAATTCTTTGTTATCTGTTGTAGTTGTGTTATCTACTTATGGGAAAACAAATTCATGAAAATGGAGTACAGAATTCTGTGTTATCTGTTTTAGCCCTAGCTCAGTAGCTCTGCATGTATATGGCTGGGGTTCTGTTTGATCTTATTGAGCGATAATCCAAAGCTCTTGGTTGTTGAGCGTAACAATGAACAATGCTCTGGACAACACTCACGTTAAACTCTTAGCTTTTGATTTCCTAGCTCTTCACCCAACCCAACAGACCATCCATCGTCTTTCTCTCGTAAGGGTCGTATAGATCTTTCACCAATTATCCTTTTGAAGACAACTTCAAATGATTGTAACTTATAAAGTCACAAACTCAACAACATGTCTAAACCAAAACAGAGAGAACAAATCAAGGTAAATTATAAAGACATACAACTCAAACAGTATTGTTTTTTCATATATATAATGTCAGTTTCTTCTTTTCAAAAAGCCTCGACCGAAAATTGGAAATACTCCGGATAATTTGTATTCCTTTTGTTTACCAGCTTTTCATTGGTTTCCTCAGATAGCATGGACAATTTGTATTCCTTTTGTTTACCAACTTTATCAGATGGCCTCCTCTGAGGCTCAAGGTATTTCACCGCCTGAACAATCAAAGATAAGCATTGTCATATAAGTGCTCAAATAATTAAAACAACCAGCAATGACTCACTTCTAGATGGGCCAGCCTCAGAGCATCTTCTAAGTCTTTTTCTGATATTTCGCGGGCTTGAACAGCAATCATCAAAGTTCTGTCCCCTGTACATGCATACACCAAGTTAAGATCGCTGATAGTAAGCTGCAAAAAATCCATTGAAAATGAAAACAAGTCAGATCAATAGCAAATGCAATATCAGTCATAAGTTTTAATAACATTTTTTAGCTTTGATGATGTATACACAAACAAGCAAAGAGAACCCACACTGCTTTGTGTATAAATCATACAAATAGACATCCAGAAATACCAGTTGAAGGTATACCTCATCAATGCTCGGATTGACGACGCATTGACCATAAATCCGCCCTACACATATTACTCCAATAGGGCCACCCCAACCGACATCTGATAACATAAGGGCAGCCGATGAAGCATTGGCTGCCGCCGATGAAGCATTGGCTGCCATTAGTCTGGTTCTTGTTTGCCATCCGATGACAGCACACTCATCACCCTTATGTTATCAGATGTCGGTTGGGGTGGCCCTATTGGAGTAATATGTGTAGGGCGGATTTATGGTCAATTCGTCGTCAATCCGAGCATTGATGAGGTATACCTTCAACTGGTATTTCTGGATGTCTATTTGTATGATTTATACACAGAGCAGTGTGGGTTCTCTTTGCTTGTTTGTGTATACATCATCAAAGCTAAAAAATGTTCTTAAAACTTATGGCTGATATTGCATTTGCTATTGATCTGACTTGTTTTCATTTTCAATGGATTTTTTGCAGCTTACTATCAGCGATCTTAACTTGGTGTATGCATGTACAAGGGACAGAACTTTGATGACTGCTGTTCAAGCCCGCGAAATATCAGAAAAAGACTTAGAAGATGCTCTGAGGCTGGCCCATCTAGAAGTGAGTCATTGCTGGTTGTTTTAATTATTTGAGCACTTATATGACAATGCTTATCTTTGATTGTTCAGGCGGTGAAATACCTTGAGCCTCAGAGGAGGCCATCTGATAAAGTTGGTAAACAAAAGGAATACAAATTGTCCATGCTGTCTGAGGAAACCAATGAAAAGCTGGTAAACAAAAGGAATACAAATTATCTGGAGTATTTCCAATTTTCGGTTGAGGCTTTTTGAAAAGAAGAAACTGACATTATATATATGAAAAAACAATACTGTTTGAGTTGTATGTCTTTATAATTTACCTTGATTTGTTCTCTCCGTTTTGGTTTAGACATGATGTTGAATTTGTGACTTTATAAGTTACAATCATTTCAGGTTGTCTTCAAAAGGATAATTGGTGAAAGATCTATACGACCCTTACGAGAGAAGGACGATGGGTGGTTTGTTGGGTTGGGTGAAAGAGATAGGAAATCAAAGGCTAAGAGTTTAACGTGAGTGTTGTCCAGAGCATTGTTCATTGTTACGCTCAACAACCAAGAGCTTTGGATTATCGGTCAATAAGATCAAACAGAACCCCAGCCATATACATGCAGAGCTACTGAGCTAGGGCTAAAACAGATAACACAGAATTCTGTACTACATTTTCACGAATTTGTTTTCCCATGAGCAAATAACACAGATAAAACAGATAAAGAATTTTGCACTCCATTTTCACGACTTGGTTTCCCACGAGCAAATAACGCAGATAAAAAAAAGGATACGAATATTATATGAAAATCACTTACAGTGCGGTTGAATCACGAGTGTCAGCTGAGGAGACCGTCGATAAAACTTTTGTCTCTTCCATGGCCAAAACGACAGCACCGTTGGCCATGGAACGCGAAAGTTCCCCAGTTTCTAGGGTTACTCTTCGGGAACCGACTTCAAATTCTTCGAAACTCTTCTTTTCAACAACAGAAGTGTTGGTGATCGGCGATTGAGCCTACGTTGGTGTCGTGCGGCCGCTAAAGATAGTGCGGTATTTTATTCTTCGAAATGGCATTGTAGTGAGTAGATGGAGTGCTTTGGCCATTGAGGAGAAAGAGAGGTAGGTTTGGGATTTGAGGTTTGGTGGTTTAGAGCATACCAGCGTCTAGTAAGGGTTTAGATTTAACTGTTCAAAACATAAAAAGGACTTAGGGTTTAGAAATAGTGAGAAGGCGCCAAGCCAAGGTTGGAATTTAGGGTAAGCGTTCAAAACACAAGAAGGGGTTTCGGGTTTAGAAAGAATGAGGTGACGGTGTGTGTTTTCAATGTGACAGGTGAGATTTCTGAGTCCTTTTCTACACTCTTAGTCAGCGTCTTCTCAATTGCCAAAGCCTCCAATTTTTTATCTATATATAATAAAATACGACCTTTGAGGCCATCTAAGTAAATGCACATGTGGATGGCCTAATTGAGCTCAATTTTGACACAGAAGCAAAATTAAATAAATTTACATACATATTAAATTTAAATAAATAAAATCATCAATCTTAACAACTTCATATCTTTTTGGATAAAGTTAATAACTAATAGATTTATTCTTTGACTCAAATTCTAATTATTCTAGAATTTTAAGTTTTTTAATTATAAAGAAAAAATTCTATTGGTCTACACTTCATGGTAATTTAAAATTGAAATATGTTAGTTCTAAATTCAAAACATTTTCACGTTTGAAAATTATTGCATCAACTCCTCAAATTATGTCATAATATTAGTAGTAAGTTAGATTAAAAAAGTATAAATAGGAAGTGAGAACAAATGCATGATGCTAAACCGCATAGTACCTGGCCCTTCAAGTTTTTAGCAACCAATCTTAGAATCTCTCCCTTTCGACTTCAGCTTCTTCAATATGTGAGCTACTAAATCAAAGGTAAAATTGTTTTGAGCTGCAAAAAGAGAGTTATGTTTGCCACCAATGTCAACTTTTTGTGGATTTAGAGGAATAGGAAATTGTTTTATTTTGATAGATGCAATGTTGATAGTCTTGTTGAGAAAATCTAGTATAGTCTGAAATGTAAATTTGACATAAGATAGACCAGGGTTTGCCCAGTGGATTTGTATAGTTGTTTGGAAGTTTAATGATATGCTTACCTTTTCCAAAAAAAAATTACTGAGGGATTTGGAGCATCCAAAATTTCAGTCGCATCAATCTATCTACCTTTTTTCCAAAATACCCTGGACTTTACACGATCAATCTATCTACCTTTTCGTAAATTTCAAATGGCCTTTACACGATCAATCGCATCAATCTATCTACCTTTTTTCTAAAATACCCTGGACTTAGACACTAATCCTCTCATCTGTTAATCATTCTCTTAGTTCATTTGCACGGTGTAGTATGTTCTACTTCACATATTCAATTTAGAATTATCATAAAATGAGAATGAAAAGAAACTTAAGCAGAAAAGGAAATGTACCTGTACCAAGTGACAAATGCAAGAAGATAATCTGCTTGATAGCTAATTAGCACGTGTAGGCTCGAGTTTCATAACCAGGGACATTCTTTCATTGGTAACTTTAAGAGTCCTATCAAAGTGTGTCAATTAACACTACAAAACAGAAGACTATGAGATACGTATCTAGCATGCTGTATGGTTGATATTATTTCCCAAGAGTAAAAATATGAAGACAGAATTAAACATGCGAGACTTAATACCTTGCACATATGACATATCTCATAATGAGCGTATAGGACAATCTTCCAAGCTTTAGTTGCTGCAATTTCTTTCACATGAAGCACACATAAAGAAAAACAGCAACTAAGTGAGATCAGTTCCTTGAGAACAGTGAATGAATATGAATAAATTCCAAACATGCTATGCTGTATAACTTCAATTTACGTGCCTTGATTATGCAACATTGTTTTCCTTCCAGGCACAATTACCTTTAAATATATACAGCATACATTGTGGGATGCACACTAACAACATAAATTGGAGGGCATGGCTTTCCATATTGCAACTTCTTCTCGGTCACATGAACTTGAAGAGAATGCTCTCCACCAATGAAGTATAAGGACAAAAGTTGTTCCAATTTTCCTGCATGTTAACACCATTAGTGAAGGATATGTTTAGAAAGTGTAGCAGGGCTAAACAAAAGGTTTAATGAGCAAATGAAAACTTCAATCAGATAGCAGTTCTGTATATTTACATAAGCAACAATGTAAATACTAGGACATCATGCATAGGACGCTTTATGTGTAAAGGAGAGAGAGACTATCTGTCCATTTTGGATATTTCGAATGCAAAGACCAATTCCAATTTTAACACGTCACTTATAGGGGTTTTCTTTAATGAGTTTCTTCAAAGAAACTTCAAGAGCATATGTTAGCAGTTAACTATTTTAAAAAAACAGGAACAAATTCTTGAAACTGTTCGTGCTTGGGCATGATTGCAAGTGTGTTTTGTGTGGGGATGGAATGGAATCAATCGGTCACCTATTTTTTGAATGTGACTGGTCACAGCAGCTTGTAGTGAGAATTATGCAGTGGTTAAAAGTTCAACAATGGCCAAGGCAGTTTGGAAGATGGAGGAATTGGTCGAGTTTTGCCTTTAAAAACTGGAAATGCAGACAGGAAGTGGTGATTGCAGGGATTGCGAGTTTAGTATATAAAATATGGGAGCGTAACAAACAATTTTTTGCCCAAACTGAAAGGGAATGTGAATTTTTGTTTGCCTAGCTGAAGACTGGACTGAAGATGAGGATTGCAGTGCAGGTAGTAAAAAAAGGAAGTTGACTGCAAAAGATCAGGACTATTTAGATGATTTGCGGAGATAGTTGAGATTAGTTATTTCTTTGAGTTGAAGCAGCAAATCTGGGTGCTATGCCTTTGTAATGTGTAAAACTTTGTTTGTTCGTTATAAAGTTTTTTTTTTTTTTAACTTTCACCCAAAAGATAACTACGTAACCGCAAAAAATATATTTCAATCCCATTGTGTGTTTACGTGAACCAAACAACGAAATGGAAAATTGTTCCAATTTGGTTTCAGTTCATGTCTGGCTTCAAATATCCAAACAATGGAAAGGTAAGCCTATTCCAGGTGAAATCCGTTTCTACCTTGGCTTTCTGGAATAATTAATCCGTGCACCAAAAGAATTCAAAAATACTTGAGATTAAGGTAAGTCCAAGCAATCAAAAATGTTCATAACCCTAATTTTTGAACCAATATTTTGTGTTAGTCTACCTAGGTCACATAATTCGCCGGAAACCACCGGCGCTCGAGTGGCGCTCCGGCGACTTCGGGGCGGGGTCGCCGCCTTAAGGCGACTTACAATTTCTTAATCCGCGCTTTAAATTTCCTTAAGTCGCGACTCCATTTTTACATGTTCCGAATCGTGGGCAACAGCAACGAGTCGGCGTAGATTGCCGGCGAAACGACGGAGACGTCCATTGGAGAGTTAACAACCCTCGATTCTCAAATAAGGAGAGGACTCTTTCATAGAGATGAGTAAAAACTAAAATAGAAAAAAGAAACATGAAAAATGAAGAAAATAATAGGAAGAAAAAGTAAAGAAAGAGAAAGCAAATGACAGCGGCGGATGAGCAGTGCGATTCACTGGTAATTGGAACGGAGTAGGTTTTATAGTGGGGGTGGGCTTATTTATTTAGCAAAACAGAAAGAGTCTATGGTGGTGGGCCTTTTCTCCATTTCTTTCTTTATTGGGCCTTTTCCTCAATTACTTTACTAGTACTTTCAATTACTAAAAGGAATAGATATTGGAATGGGCTGGGTTATTATAAAGAATGGATAGTGGGTTGGGTCGTTTCTTTAATTTGATTAACGGTTTGGCCATTTTTATTGTGTCGAAGTGGGTTATTATGAGTAAAAGTAAGAAAATTGAATTAACGATACCAGAAAGCGTGGAATTAGTACCTTCTATTTTGGACAATTTTCCAAGCCATTCTTCGCTCCATTTTCTTTCACATGAAGCACACCTGTAAAAAATAGCAAGTGAAAACAAAAATGACAACAGTGGCTGAATTCCCAACCATGCTGCTGTGTGACTTCAAATTATGTTACGAGCACGAGCACAATTACCTTCAAACATATATATAACATAGGTGGGGTAATGGAACAGAAATTGGGTTTCAAGGTGTTCCAGTGAAATATACGGATCCAGTTTGCCATATGAAGATAAGAATGTGTGTGAACTCTCATTAATAGTTAATTCTTTTAAAGATGAGACACTATCACAAAGCTGAATAGCATGGACTGCTGGCATGACAATAGATGAGTGTCAACAACCACATTCTCCTTTTCCAGGTATTACTTTTGCCTGCAAAGATAGAAATCTAAAAGCATTTCAGTCTGTGTGCAAAAAACTCAACACGCTTTGGACAATACGCAATTCATGGAGAGACATAAATCTGAAACAATCGTTGCATTAAATGGTCTACTAGTACTTGAAAAAATAAAAGAATCAGTTTTAAGGAAAAACTCTTGGTGACAGATTCTATCTGAAGTTTCACCTGCATTTGAAAAAAAACAATTAGGCCCAAAATGCACAATTATTATCATTCCTCAGACAACATGCTGCCTACTATTGTAGCGGCGAGAATTTCGATTTCCAAGAAATAAGATATAAGAAACAATTATTATTTCAGAAAATGAAACTTAGGAAAGTGCCTTCCCCGTAAATGTTTTCAGTAGAGCATTATTAATCATTACATATAAATTGGGATATGACAAGGAATAAAGACCGGTTCTTTTCCTAAGAAAAGTAGATAACAAGTTCGGCAGATCTTAAAAAGATTTACCCCCAAGCTTTGTTCAACTGTGGAAGGATCCTTTATCATTCTGGAAGGACAACCTAAAAAAATAATAGGTCATATAACAGTGATATTTTTACAGGAAAGTTTAGCAAAAACCTGTAAAAAGAAGCATAATATCAATATTGCAACACATAAGTTACTGATACAGTACATGCTTTGATTTTCCACAAGTCAACACTACTAGCAAGAAGAGAGTAGCCAAAACTGTTATTCAGGAAAAATGCACCAACAGATGACTCAAAAAGAAAGTCCTGCAGAGCCACCCATATCCAATGACAAAAAGTTGCTTTCCAACCCCCAAATAAAGGTTATCTTGGCTCTATTAACAGCTCCGGCTGAAAATGCTACGTTTAGTTTTGTTCATTTTCTTTTTTATTTTTTAGTCTTTTTACAGTAATGACTGCATCCCCAAGGACCAACCATATGTCATTTTTCTCCTTTAGAAAGTTTCAATGCAAAAATGAAAACTTCAAGGAATAACTGTTCATTTTACATCTAGCAACGCAAACATTTAGGAATAAGGATAAATCATGCATCGAAAGAAGCCTATTGTACAATTTACAATAAACACAAAAGAGTTCGAGTGAGTTAGAGGGAGAGAGATTACAGTGTTGATGTGACGCCATTCCCATTTAGAACAAGTCAAATGCAAAAGACCATTTAGGAAACTAGAACACTACTTGTACTTATTAATTTCTTTTATGACAGTAAAATTTGAATTCTCTGAACATAATAGCACGAACTAGTAAGTTTCTATGTGGAAGAACATCTTAGTAGTTAGCATTACAGATACACAAAGCAATTCAACTGTTTAAAACAGAAAGAAGCACATTCTTGAAACTGATAATGAACTATGACGTTATCATACATCTCCAACAGAAACTAACGACAAATGTCCTAACAAAGTCCAACTATAGGGTAAAAGTTGTTTATGGGAAGATGGTAGTGATAACTGCATATAATTATTTAACCATGGTGTTAGCCTCATATTGTGAGAATCATGTTATGTGGGCATTATTTATAAAGTTACTGAGACGCATTAAGATTATGTAGAGAGACATTTAAATGTTCAAGTAATGCATCACTCATTTCTGCCTTGAAAAGATTTATACCTTTTCGGTCTGTCATGCTAACAACAGCCCAAGACAGCTACTAAGAAGTTATAGATTTGGGCCACATAGTTACTAGTTATTAAGTGCAGTTGTGAATGCATAGGACTTCACTGATTCTTGTCCACAAAATCTAATGGAACGGAAAGTGCAGAAAAAATCTTCCTCCAATCAAACAACTAGCACGCGTTACCGTCATTCTCAATCTAGTATTCATTGTGCTTCATATTTTCTTAATCACCTCCAAAAATTCCGTAGTAACTCTATAAACACAGCTTTTAATTGGTATCCCAAATTGAAAAATCTTTCAAAAATAAAGATTCCACTCACTACCTCTAGAAGTTCCATCTGTAGGGTCAGGAAACTATCAAACCACATGCTTACAAGGAAAATTATATATCTGTCGTCTGTTTCCTCTACTTTCCATTTCAATCCATCCACTCACTTGTAATTCGCTTTCTAGATGTGCGGCCTGTATAACTAGGAATACAACTTTGTTGATAAGTTTTTAACTTAAATTATCTAAACAAATAGAACTAGAAGAAATACTCACACATAAAAGTGAACAGAGTTGGGAGTGAATGCTTCCCCAATGCATAGAGATATAGATATTAAATGAAAGGATCTTATAAAACCTTAGTTATTCTATTTCTGATACGAGGAGTGGGAAGATTAATCCAATCACAATGAAAGCGTACAATAACTTGAAGGATCTGAAACACTATGATTGAGCTGACAAGGGCAATCATAACACATATAAGGAGGCGGAGAAAAAGGATAAGTTTAGGCCACCAATTGTCATCAAATAGTCTGACAGAAAAGTTAATGTGCACGTACGGAGTGACAAATGTAACAAGATAATCTGCTTGAGAGGCTTGAGTTTCCGTAACCAGGGACATTCTTACGTTTGTAACTTTAAGAGTCCTATCAAAATGTATCAATCAACATTACACAATAGGACACCACAAGATATGTATCTAGCATGGCAGAGGGTTAATATTATTTCCCAGTAGTAAAATGTAAGAAGACAGAATTAAGCATGTGATGTGAGAATTAATACCTTGCACATAACTCTTAATAAGATGAGACAATCTTCCAAGCTTTTGGCGCTCCACTTTCTTATAGATGAAGCACGCATAAACAAAAACAGCAACTAAGTGAGATCTGTTCCATGAGAATGGTGAATGAATATGAACAAATTCACAGACATGGTATGCTATATAACTTCAATTTGTATGCTTTGAATATGCAACATTGTTTTAATTCCAGGCACAAATACCTTCAAACATATACATCATAAATGGGGAGCAAGGTTTTCCAGATCGAAACTTCTTCCCCGTCAAATGCACTCGAAGACAATGCTCTCCACCAGTGAAATTTACAGAAAATAGTTGTTCCAATTTTCCTGCATTTGAACACCATTAGTTAAGGACATGTTTAGAAAGTGTAGGAGGGTAAACAAAAGGTTTAATGCGCAAATGAAAACTTCAATCAGATAGCAGTTTTGTATATTTACGTAACAACAATGTAAATGCTAGGGACGTCATGTAATAGACACTTTTTCTGTAGGACCTTGAATAAGAGAGAGAGAGAGAGAGACTTGGTTTGACGCTCTGTCCATTTTAGATATTCCAAATGCAAAAGACCAATTAAAAATTTAACAAGTTACTATGGTTTTTCTAATGACTGTAAAATTTGAATTCTCCATATGTAATAACACCACCTAATGAGTTTCGTCACCGAAGAACATCTTAGAGATCGGCAACTTCAAGAACATATACCAGCAGTTAATTGTTTTAAACAAAAGGGAACAAATTCTTAAAACTGATCATAAACTATGACGTGATCGTATGTCAGCGACACAAACTACCGACAAATATGCTAACAACTTCCAAATACAACGTAAACTTAGTTTACAGAAAATAATGATTCCAAGGGTGTATTTAATTATTTAATCATGGGTTAGCATCAATTCGGTTGTAAACAGGTCACGTGGGCATTATTCATAAAGCTATTGAGATGCATTAAGATTATGTAGAGGAACTGAAATGTCAAAGTATTTCTTGCCTTTTTAGAAAGGATTTATACTTTTTGGGCAGCCATGTTAGCATTTGGGTCGCATAGTTACTAGTTATTAGATAGTGGTTACTAATGCATAAGGATTCAATATACGAAGGACTTGCTGATTCTTGTCCAGAAAATCTAATGTGGTGAGTGAAAAAAGGACTCAGGGAAACGGAAAGTGAAAAAAAAAAAGTGTATGCAAAATATAATAACTAGCATGATCGCACTCTGTCTTCTCAATCTGTAGTTCCTCACTCTTCATATTTTCTTAACTTCCTCCAAATATTCCATACTACCATCAATAAATTGAATCTTGTGTTGATCTCACTAGTTAGTTGCAATAGGTTCACATTCTAGAACATGTGTTACTTCTATAACATAAACTAAAAGAGAGACCAAGTGAAATGCATTATATGAGAATAGTTATTAGTATGTAAAATCTCGTATCCATGTTGTACTGTATACTTTAAATTTTGTCCTTTAAACAATTTTATTTTCATTCAAGCACAATCAAATTCAAACATATATGAATTATGCCGTGGTACAATAGAAATCAGGCAGCAAGGTTTTATAGATCACATCGTTTTTTCTAGTTACATAAACGTGAAGATAATTCTCACCACCAATGACATATATGGACAAGAGTTGTTCCAAGTTTCCTGCATGTGAGCACCATTAGCTAATATATCTTCAGAAAGTGCGAGATGCTTAAATAGAAGGTTTTTGCGTAAATGAGAACTTCAACGAATAGAAGGTTCGAGATAAATATAAGCAACAATGTACATATAGGAACAGTGGTAAATCATGCAATGCATGCTTTCTACATAATGTATCTAATCCAGACGAGCTAGTAACATCACAATCTGGATTTGACGCTTTTTGCATTTTAAATGCATCAAATTCAAAATACCAATTAAAAATTTGTTTTATAACTCATTTTTCGCAAACTTATTTCTCCTATTTCCTCTTTGTGACATCAAAATTTGTTTTATTACTCATTTTCTACAATTAAATTGAAATGATGTTGACAACATCATATCTTAGCTGGAAAAAGTGTAAAAATACGCAAAACATTCACTTCTTCAACTCGCATCTAAAACTCCATACAAAGTCAAACTAGGACAAAAATTTTGGGACGGGGGAGTATTTTAATTTTTCTGTCAGTAAAATTTGAATCCTCTTAACATTGTGATACCACAGATAATGCTCTGACCCACAGATAAGTTGTTTCGATATCAACTTTGATGTAAAACTTATTAGGTGACACCACCTGAATGGATAAGCCTCAAGTTTCGAAAAGCAATAGTAACAAAGAAGATTTTGATCTTTCAAGTATACATTTGATGGTTCTTGTAATATGAATGTAAATATCAGCAAATGATACACAGTAGGAAAGTTTCAGGATCGCTATAGTAATAATTTCTTTGCAATCCTGTTTTTTCTTCTTCTTAATAATCCTTAACTGCAATACATACCGTAAACTTCCAACTTGACTAAAAAGGAGAAAGAAACTACACCCATAAGCATAATTCTCTTGAATTCACTTTCTTAAAACAGCATTTACGAAAGTTACCAAATTGAAGAACTCAAATGCTGGGTTCTAAAACTTCACTAGCACAGGAAGAAATTGTTAGGAAGATCTACATATCCAACTGTATGGCTAGCGATAAGATTTTGTTGACTGAGTGGAAACACAAATTATCACATAATGAAAAAGAATTACCTACCAGTCAATGATACTAACATACACACGTCAATGCATTTGGTAGAAAAGGGTATCCATAATGCCTGTTTAGATATTTACTGAAAGGATCCTAGGGAACTATAGTTGACCCTATTTCTAATACGCTTGGACAATGGAATCTGATCACAAGCAAAACACAATTGGATGGAAGGAAGGAACTTAAACAAATATGAGTGACCTCCAGAAGAGAATTACTACAAGAAACAATGAGGCAGAGCAACAGAATCATTGGAGGCACCAATATTGGCACAAATTATGCGTAACCAAAACTAAGCTTGGGACACCAAAAGGAACACAAAGAAATCTTTGACTCACACGGAAGACTAGCTAAGCTTCAGTTAGTAACAAGAACTACTAAAATGAAAACACTTACAGAAACTCACCAGTTGGGTGCTGTCTTAACTAATCATGATTTAAGAATACTTTAAAGTAATCTATGGTTCACAAACATTATAGAGAAGCAAGAAAGAGTAAAGGAATAGGTCTTTTAACTGCTAGCCTTCTGATATTTCTTCACATAGGCCTGCAAAGAGAGCAAAAAGAGAAATACTAGATTAAGTTTAGTTAATATTAAAGTTCTTATATCATAAGTTAATTCCTTAATGCATTGTATGAAACTTAGATATACGGGAAAGTTTTGAGCTATAGCCTTAGCGATAATGTTGCATGTGGCTTTGGGAAAGTAGAATTGATGCCATGCACAGATATAGTCCCCTGATTGTATTATCTCTTTCACTGAGCACATTTATACTCTAACAAACTATTCTCAATGAATTTTGAAGCTTTTGCCCACATAAAATAAAAGAAAAATTATCATTTGGTTCACAATAAACATAAAAATCTTCATCAAGAGTTTTCTTGCCCCTCAGACAGGAAATGTATATTCAATCACCTTATAAGTACTGAATCGCAAAGGTTGGAATCCAGATTCAAGATTCATCCTCTTTGAAAGCCAAATTTAGGAGGCACAAAAGAAGACAAAGAACAATATTCCTCGGCACTACAGATACAAAAGAGGGGACACCAAGCATAACTAGATGTACTTCATATGACATGCAACTGTAAACGTATGAGTGATACCTATACAAACAATGAATTGGGAAGAGACAAAATCTAGACAAACCTGTACGAGTTTCGAGAGCTTTGATTTTGAAAGTCCCAAGTATTCGTCAATCTTTTCTTCCGAATGGGGAATTCCAGATGATCCAAAGCTTTCAATAACTTTAGTGACTGATCTCTTTATTATCATCTTATGGTCATTTTTGCTGATCTTCCTTTCTTTCCAGTGAGGCTTGATAAGATCTTTCAAATATTCAATGAGTCTGAATTTGAAATTCCTGACGGCCTTTACACTATCTCTCGTATCAATTTTATCTGCCTTAGCAGATGTACCATCGCCTTGGGCACTCGCCCTCTCCTTTGTCACTCCTTTCCTGAGTCCACTTACACAGGGTGGACTGCGGCTTCTACTCCTTCACATATAAAATTTTTAATCATCAGAAAACCCCAAATGAAAGAAACTTAGCCAGCAGCAATGTTGGTGAATACTTTATCATTCCTCAAACATTTCTTTCCAAAATAAAGCTAAAGTACTGCAAATTCGTCATTTATATTTATCGATATACTTCTTATTAAAGTACGAATAACATTGGATGTTTTATGTTTTTAATTTCATTATGATGACTTAAATGACACTCTATGTATACTACAATACTAGTCAGCCACATTTTATTAGTAAATGAATTAATGCCATTACTTAATACTTGATAGTAGAAGTTTAGTTGACATTGCACATACATAGCTCATATGATGTTTTGATGTCAATTTACACTTCGCAGAAAACTCTCAACTACCAACTTTATTGGTCTAGATTGGAATCCCAAGGGATGATGACGACGACAACAACAACAATAATCATAATAACAATAATAAAGAATTCACGCAACAATATTTGTATTTCAAGCCCGATATCAGAACCAAAATCACCATTTGAATTATTACTTCTTGTCATGCTATTGGAAGAGCCTTTGTGTGGATTCTAATAGAAAATTTTGAATTTTACATTATTTATTCCAACCATAACATACAAAATATTATCATTTATAAAACTTTATGCATAGTAACTAATAACATTATATTTTTTTAAGTATAATACAAACACACAACCATACTTGTTTATACGCTATTATGTGTACTAACTATAAAGATTAAAAAAAAAGATCAATATACACATATATGCTTTATAAAGATTGTTATACTAAATTTAATGCAGAAATATATTTACAATACTTATACACATACATTGCATATACTTATCTGCCACATAGTACATGCATAAAAACTATACATTATACACACACACACACATATATATATATTGTAAATCATGTATACAATTATAAATGTAAGTACATATATACATGTCATGATATATACTCGTATATATTTAAATAAAGTTAAATACATACATGTGTGTGTGTGTGTGTAAATAAAACATAGTGTTCTAGATACTTCCATAAACTTATATATGTGTGTATAGTTATATATATATAGATATATAAAAAAATATGTACACAAACCATAATACATACATGTGTAATATGCATCTATATATATATGTATATAAAGATCACTACAAATATATTTGTGTAATATATGTTATACCTATATACACATATGCACAACAAAAATATCATCCTTTAATATATAAGTAAATGTACATAAATTTAATTATACATAATATAACATCTACAATATATACTAAATAGATACATTATATGTAGTATAGGTGCATACATGAATAAGTTATATATTTATATAGATAGATAGCTGTAAGAACTATTGCTTTTTCTATATATAACATACATATACATTTGACCACGATATATACAAATATAGATATATGGGTGTATTTATGTTTATAGGTACATCTATTATGTATAATTGGATATACTTAATAATATATAAAAAGTAAAACATTTATCATAGACATATTATAGATATAATATATGTTATACAGTACATATAAATATAATATGTATTATATGCTGCAAAATGGATATATACTATATCCATTTTAGTTGAAAAAGATCATAATTCATGATTGTCCAGGTAAGGAGGGAATTTCTTTCTTAGTTGCAATTTTCAATTAATTCCACTTAAGGGAGGATAGTCTTCCCTCATGGTTGAATACGAAATGAGTTTTCCAGCTTTTAGTGGAAATAAGCTATCCCTGGACTCTTCAATCCAACTTGTCTAATTCATACCAAACAAGAAGTGAGATTAAAAAGGTTTTTTAGAATACCTCATTCCCTTGTAAATGTGATGTTTTCGCTTTTTGGAGAACATCATGTCTTGGATTTCTATTAGCAGTTTAAACAAATATTTCATTCGTGTCTCTCTTTAGGAAAAAAATAGAATTTAATATTTTTAATATTTTATTAACTAAAAACTTAAGATCCGAAAGCACAACTAGTAAGACATAGTGCTTGGAACTGAAGCACAACTAGTAAGACAGTGTTTTGAATCATCATTCTTTTTGACAAAGAAGACAAGAAATAAATGACTCGTTAAGTTCATTTGAATAACTATCCTATACTTCAAGTGAGGGTTGAATAATAGGTTGTGAATTTTTACAGTACCACTTATACTATAGTTAAAGGACCCATTTAACAGCCCAATGATAAAGAAAACAACTATACTCCTATTTAAAATGCCATGGTGAAAAAAGTGGAAAGAATTAAAAATTATCATATACACTTGGTGCTCTTCATAAATTCCTTGCACTAAAATTTTATTTAGACTGGTGTGAGATATATTAGTATAGTTCAATAGTTAAAAGCACTGCCTTCCCAAATTATGGTATCTCGATTGGTTAAATTCTTATCGGCAGAGATTGGAGATTGAATGTTTGGTAGGAGAAGTGTGGTCGGGAAAACGGTAAAAATATTACATTTAATTAGACTTGTATTACATCATCAACACGTGTATAGCGTGACAAGAACAACAAATTTAGTTGTCTATAAAGGTTGAATGAATTTGTTAAGTTATGCATGTATAAAAAGTATGCAAGCTTATTTCTTCATATCGATGTACCTAACTTTCTGAAAACTATGAAGTTTGATGAATTTTCATTTTAATTAGTATACTTTGACACCACCAATTAGGTGAAATAAATTCTCATATAGTTTCAATTTAATCAAATCTTACTGAAATCTTTACTATAACAAAGATCTATGACCCATGATCTTTTCTTGTTTTCTTTTATGCGATAGAGAAAAAGAATACTTCGAATACTGATATAAAAGCATAAGGAAAGAAAAGTTTAATAAGAGTTATAAATGATATTTAGCGGACAAGAATTTATATTTATATGATATCGTTCGAAAAAATGATACTTTCTGAAAAATTTAATAACTGTCTTCAGTTTTTATAATTTCTAAGTTCTACCACTCAGCACACAAATTTAACTTTAGATTAAGTGTCAGCAGAACTTATTATTAACATAAAAAATTTATTATCTTTACAATTATCAAAATTCATAATATAATAGCGAACAAGAAAGAAAAAAGAATCAGAATTGACATCTAAATTAATTAGGGTCAGTTTTTTCAATTAAGCAACATTTACTGTTTCAGTAAGTAATTATGCACAAATATGTTTGTTTTCCTTCATATTTGAATATGTTTCCTAGTGCAATATAATTTTTCAAAATTACAGTCTGTTGTCAAAAATCTATAAAAAACACTCTGTAACCAATTTCAAAATGAACCGCAATTGTTTTTTAATCTTCACATATCAATAAACATGTTAAGTCAAATCAAACTCTACAACTATCAAAGAAGTACAATTTTCATTACATAAAAAATCAAGTGAACTAAAAAGGGCAGATGAAAGGAAATCATATTTCCACCTATCCCAAAAAAAAAATTCTCAATCAATTTCTAAAACGAATACAAACAAAGCCTTAGTAATGCGTTAAGTAAATGCATGAAACAGTGATTCCACATAGTTTGACGGTTAAGATCAGACCAAATAGAACTAAAAATATATTGATTTGAGTTAATAAACTGATAAACTCAGTTGAGTCATTAGATCGTAAAGGCAGGACAAGAATGTAAAGGTGAACTCAAGGAGTCCATAATTAGCACTCAAGAGCTTAACTATAAGGTAGAGAAAATTAATAATTGATATTCATCTGAATATAAGAAAACTAAGTATGTCAAATTTGTTAATTTTGTGAAAAAAGACTAAAATATCCTCTAGACATTCACTACGGCCACATTGCATGTGACATAATCAAGCTGGTCGTGCAGTATGCATCTAATTAAGCTGATCAAGTGTATGGCCATGTCAAAATTCTCTAAAATGAAATTCCTTATATTGTAATATTTTTGGAGGTAGATTTTAGTGGACTGATACCAACTATTATAATTGACATTTTTCACCTAAAAGGGGGAGTTTAAAATTCAGATATTTGGATTTCCGCAAAACCATTAGGACAATTAAATGATTTACATAATTCACCTTTTCAAGTGTAAAATTTATGGAGCATCACAAGTTTTTTGAAAAAAATATCATTGTTAATGCCCATTCAAGTGCATCAAAATTGATGAATAATTATCATTGAACTATATAAAATTTCAAATATAAGTCACGAATGAGCAAGGATGTATAGTATCACCCTTTTTCTACAAGTACAGGGTTCCTCTTTGTTTTGTAGAAGCAGCCAAATGCTAGCAAAAGTATTTCAAATACCCAATTGCTTAGCGTCATAAACAACGTCAATAAAAATTTATTTCATCCACACATTATTCATAGAATCATCACAGGAGAACCAAAGCATCATGACTTGATATCTTAGCAGACACATCACATCACTTTTGCACATGTTCTTACCAGGAAAGAAAAGCCATGTACACTTGCACAAACACATCATCCATGATTCATTAAGTGAGTTACTCACAGTTTAGGCATCTAAAGTGAGGAAACAAACCTGTATGGCTGCATCAAACCTCTATTGGAAGAGCTACAACATTCTTGCCTCCATCCATCTAGGCCTGGAGACATTTCCGTGCAGCCAAATAGATGGGAGCCAGTAATGTCCATTTTCCACCAAATGTAGAGGGTACCAATCTGCCAAGGAAGAAAAAGAGAACATAAGCGCAAGTTTAATTCAATCCTTTTACATTTTGTCTCTATTTCTAGTTCCATTAATGACAAGAACATTTAGAAAGTTTCTATGAAATAGCCATACATTCATATCCTTTGAAACATTGAAAGAACTTAAACCAATCAAAGAGATAAAATATATGTTGAAAAACAACTCTGACCAAAATGAAGTTGTCCTCCGGATTAAAGAAAACATGCTAAAAGCAGCTAACTTTACATCAAAAGTTTGAGAGGAGCCAATTTGTTGATGATAACATCCTAACTCACCCATTATTCATAATTAGTTCCTTCTAAGATTAGTCACAGGGACTAGTTTGAAATTAATTTTGATCTCAGGTTTGTCTCAAGAAGATCAATAGTTTGAGTTTCTGATCAGTAGAGCTGAAGTCTATCAGAATTGTTATTTATTTTAATGTCACTGTTGCTATATTCATGTATAAAAGCCATAGGGTTATGTAATACTACAGGTTATTGCTCTCAACCAAAAGTTGAACCAGACTACAAAAAAACTATTACACATTTGAAGTATCCCTCATACGTTTCTTATGAGTATGAGACGTGTTTTGATGTGTCAAAGGTCAGTCGCTTCATGGACCGAGTGAGTGTGTATAAAAGAAGTATACCTCTATTGAGATAAAAATGTTTGCTTCATTCGAAAAAGGAAAATCAGAACTCAATATATACAAGCTTGGACTCTCCAAAAATGGGAGAATTTTTTAAAACTTTAGAACAAATCAAGATCTACAGAAGTAAATAATATTCCAAGAAAAAAAGGTGGTCTTGGCTTACTAATTTCGTTTGATAACTTCCTTAAATATTTTTCTCACTTTCATTTGGCCGTATAAGATGCTTAACACTTACTTCAGATATAGGCTACCTCAGCAACAGAGAATAGGTATATCTAAGAACCAATACAAATGTGTGTCATTGCTCAGCAAACACAGGTAAGAATATCATAGAACAATCTGATGTGGAGCGAACCAACCAAGAAGAGGAAGAAACGATGGGTGAGGGGCGGGGTTCAGCTCCGCTGCGCGTTTACGTGCGTCGCACAAAAGGGGGTGAACCAGCGGGTGATCGAGTTTAATTAGTTATTTAATTATTATGGTTATTATGGTTATTGCTTTTAATTCAGTTGTTTAATTTGAGTAGGAATCTTATTTTGGTAAGTTGTTTTGGGGAAGAAGTATAAATACTGTAACTAGGGTTTTGGATATTTCATCGAATATTATTATTTGAATTGGAGCTGAGGCTTTTGGGCAAGAGCGTGTAGTTCTTGTTGGTTACGTTATGGTAGCAATGGAGGATCTGCCCTGCAATGGTTTCGTTGGTTGAAATGTCGCAAACCACAATTTTCATGACAAGAACTCTCACACGCTTTGATTACCCGTTTTGATGAGCGTTGTGATGGCAACCCGTACGAACGATTGGCCGCGGTTCGTCAGACAGAGAATGTGGCTTTCTATATCAATCAATTCACGCAACTCGTGAACCAAATTCTGGGGTTGTCCGATGAGCATTATTTAGGGTACTTCATGAACGGGTTGCAAGAAAATATTTGTTGCCAAGTTCGGGTACTGGACCCGGGAGGGTTGGACTCAGCCATGAAGATGCCCCGTAATATTGAAACTGCGCCTAAGGGTACAACACGGGGGTACGGGGTATTTCCGTTCGGGCTCGCAGCCATATCGCAACTCGTCGTTGGGAAACCGCGTCACCGGTCCTCCGAGCGATTGACGCTGCCGGCTCCGCCTCTAGGAGCAAGTCCGCAACCGCCGACTAGCGCACGATCGGAAGCAGTAGGCAGGCTCCGGTTAGGGCTCAGTTTCGTCGACTGCCGGACTCGGAGCTAGAAGAATTGCGCTATAAGGGCTTGTGTTTCAGGTGCAAAGCGCCTTATCATCCGATGCAAGACTGTCCCATGAAATACTTATGGGTATTATTGGTTAAGGATGACGAAGCACCATTGTTGGAATTGGAGAAAATTGAAATCACACAGGGAATCGAGGAGCCACCAGACGTGGGAATTGACGATCAATTTGAGGAGACAGCCTTGTCTATGTGCTCAGCGGTGGGTTTTTCGGGTCCACGCACGATGAGGCTTCGAGGTCGACTGGGTGATCGAGACATTACGATGTTGGTGGATAGTGGAGCGAGCCGCAATTTCGTATCATCTAAGTTGGTAGCTCAATTAGAGCTACAAGTCCAGACCACGGGCTATTTCGGGGTGCAGTTAGGTGACGGCAGGAGCGCTGAGTCGACAGGGGTTTGTCATAATTTGGTCATCCAGCTCGACTCCACTTCGGTTTGTATGGACTATTGTGTTTTTCCATTAGGCGGGGTGGATATGATCTTCGGAATCGCTTGGCTGGCAACGCTGGGGATATTAAGCTAAACTAGAAAAAAAATGACTATGATATTCGAGTCCATAGGAAAGCCGATTCATCTCACAGGTTATGGTTCGTCATGTCAATCCGAGGTTACAATAAAAACCTTGTTGCACACACAAGAGGTCGAGTTGTTTGTTGTCTAAGTGGAGTCACGTTGCTGTTGGACGGTTACGGTGGAGCACATGATTGGCAGTCCAGAAAACGAGATGGTGTGGCGATGTTAGACCGGTTCTCAGACATATTAGGGGAGCCCGAGGGGTTACCGCTGAATAGACCCACGGACCACCGAAATGAGTTGACGGATGGGGCGGGCCTGGTGTCCGTTCGGCCCTATTAATATAGGCACTTGCAGAAGGATGAGATAAAATGTTTAGTGGAGGACATGGTCAGTGCCGGTATTATACAACCAAGCTAGAGCCCATTTTCGAGTCCGATGCTATTAGTGAAGAAAAAAGATAGGAGTTGGCGATTTTACGTGGACAACCGAGAATTAAATAAAGTGACGGTACCCGACAAATATCCTATTCCAGTTATACAGGAGATGTTACTTGAGTTGTCAAGGGCGACGGTATTTTCAAAGATTGATTTACGGTCATGGTATCATCAGATTCGAGTTAGCATGGTAGATATTCCTAAAGACGGCTTTTTGCACACACAGTGGTCATTATGAGTTCCTCGTCATGCCGTTTGGACTGTCCAATGCCCCGGCAACATTTTAGTCCACCATGAATGATCTTTTCCGGCCTCTAATACGTAAGTTCGTGCTCGGTTTTTTTTTTTACGATATTTTAATCTACAGTCATTCAAGTTCGGAGCATTTGGAGCACCTATCGCATGTGTTAGAGATTTTAAGAAGCAATAATTTTAAGGCAAATAAAAGAAGTGTGCGTTCGGTTGTGCACAGGTAGAGTTCCTAGGTCATATTATTTCAGCCTCAGGTGTGCCAATGGATCCAACGAAGGTGACAGTGGTAGTGGATTGGCCCACACCAAAGTTAGTGAAGGCAGTACGGGGGTTTTTGGGTTTGATAGAATATTACCACCGGTTTGTTCAAGACTATGGTCTACTCGCACGACCTTTGACTTAGTTGCTGAAAAGACTGCCCCTTCACGTTTTGAGTGGACGACAACGGTGGACGCCGCGTTCCGCTCGCTCAAACGCGCTTTAACGTTGGCGCCGGTTTTGTCGATGCCGAATCTCACTAAGCCTTTCGTCATTGAAAGTGATGCTTTGGGAACAGGGATTGGGGCAATCTTGATGCAAGAAAGGAGACCAATTGCGTATTTCAGTAAGGCTTTAGTGGAGAGTTCCCTATTGAAATCGGCGTATGAACGGGAGTTAATGGGATTGGTGCTTTCAGTTCAACATTGGCGGCCTTATTTAATTGGTCGCCGCTTTGTGGTTAAAATGGATTACCATAGCCTTAAACATCTACTTGATTAGCGGATTGTCACACCTTCACAGCAAAATTGGGTGGCCAAGTTGCTTGGATATGAATTTGAAATTGTGTATAAAACTGGAGCTTGAAATAAGGCAGCCGACTCATTGTCTCGCCGGGTCAAAAGCGACGGGGTATGCATGATGGTGAATGGCCCGATTTGGACCACCATGGCCGAAGTATTGGAGGAGCAACATCACGATGTGTATGTCAAGGGGATCATCGAGGCTGTGCAGCAGGGGAGTGCGAGCAAGTCCGGTTTCTCAATGGTGGAGGGGCGGCTGTTTTACAAGGGACGTCTCGTGTTGCCCAACACTTCACTTTGGATCCCTCGGTTGTTACACGAATTTCATGACACGCCGGCAGGAGGGCATGCGGGGGTCTTACATACATATCGTCGTTTGGCGGCGAGCATGTATTGGAAAGCGATGTTTCGAAGGGTCAAGGATTATGTGGCTAACTGTCTTGTATGTCAAAAGTTGAAATACAACGCGCAATCGCCGGCGTGTCTTCTTCAACCATTACAAATCCCGGAAATGGTTTGGGAAGATATATCAATGGATTTCATCACGGGGCTTCCTAAGTCACTTGGATTTTCGTGTATTTTTGTGGTAGTCGATAGGCTCTCGAAATATGGGAATTTTGTCCCTTTGAAAGCGCCCATCACAGCTGGGTCCGTTGCAGAGAGTTTCCTTAAGGAGATAGTGCGGTTACATGGGGTCCCTCGTTCCATTGTGAGTGATCGAGACCCTTTTTTCATGAGATCATTTTGGCGCGAGTTGTTTCGCATGCAAGGAACGAAGTTGAAATATAGCACGGCTTATCACCCCGAGACCGATGGGCAAACTATGGTTTTTAATCGAGTACTCAAGACTTATTTGAGGTGTTTCTCTTCTGAGCAGCAGCGTAAATGAGTCGGGTGGTTATCCTGGGCAGAATATTGGTATAATACTTACCTTTCAAACTGTGGCTTAGATATCCCCATTCGAAGTTGTTTATGGCCGACCACCGTTGTCTCTTCGGCGTTACTTACCTAACGAGTGTCGGGTGAAATCGGTGGCGGAAGTATTGAAGGACCATGATGTTATTTTACAGCAACTTACGGGCCCGAGAACGAATGGTGATGTATGCTAATAAGCACCGTCAGGAGGTTAATTTCAAAGTGGGAGAGGTCGGATTTCTTAAAGTTCGACCTTATCGGCAGATGTCTATGGTGACCCGGGGCTACTCTAAACTAGCGGCTAAGTATTATGGTCCATTTGATATAATTTGGTGGATAGGATCGGTTGCTTATGAGCTGCGTTTTTCGAATACGACTCGCATTCATCCGGTATTCCATGTGTCCCAGCTGAAAAGAGTTCGAGGGGAGCACCCTGTGGAAACCGAATTACCGACGAATTTGGAGGTGAGTGATACCATTTTGTTTGAGCCCGAAGAGGTGCTACAGTCTCGCATCCGCCAGATTGGAGAGACAAAAGTTTGAGAGGTTTTGGTCGCTTGGTAGGGAAAATCGAAGGATGAGGCAACTTGGGTTGATGTGGAGGATTTATGAGACCAACTTCTTATCTTTAACCTTGAGGACAAGGCTGATTTCGAGGGGGAGGGAGTTCATGTGGAGCGAACCAACCAAGAAGAGGAAGAAACGATGGCTGAGGCGCGGGGTTCAGTTCCGCTACGCGTTTACGTGCGTCGCACGAAAGGGGGTGCACCAGCAGGTGATTGAATTTAATTACTTATTTAATTATTAATATTATTATGGTTATTGCTTTTAATTTAATTGTTTAATTTGAGTAGGAGTCTTATTTTGGTAAGTTGTTTTAAGGAAGAAGTATAAATACTGTTATTAGGGTTTTGGATACTTCATCGAATATTATTATTTGAATTGGAGCTGAGGCTTTTGGGCAAAGGCGCGTAGTTCTTGTTGGTTTCGTTATTGTTCTTATGTGTTGAGTTCTTGGAAATCGTCACCCATCACAATCGCTTATGAGGTCAGTAGAAATAGTTCTTAGTGCTAATCCTATCAACAAAGAAATACTACAAGAAACTTTTAGCTTATAAGGACCCGTGGTAATCTGTAAGAATTCAATGTCAGTAGATGGTTTTGAGAAGTCTATGTCCTACCCCTCACTTCACTATTATATAGATAGTGGCAAACAACTTTCATAAGCTAATGTTCCATATATGCGAAACCTCGATTGTGGCATTATGCATATTACAAAGACAAAAATGAACCCCCCTCCACGAATTTCCTGAAAGAAATGATAGAACTACTGCATACATTAAGGAATAAAAATGGCAGATAAAAATGGCATATATACAATTATCATCTTTATTAAAACAAAGTCACAGAACAAAAAGATATGTCGTTTGTACAATTTTGAAGGTCTTGCAACAATAGAGTTATGTACATGATATGCCATGTCCAAAGACGAAGTTGAAACCTCAAGAGCAACAATTTGTAGCTAGATTACCTGATAATGAACCAAGGAGTAAACTCTGATATCAGCCTCTTTAGCTTATCCAACGGGACTCAGAGCAATGAGCAATAAAACTTAGCATATGTGATATAACACAGGCTGAGAAAGTTAATAATGAACAGTTAGGACAAATTATGTTTACAAATACTGAAGTAAATACAGCACATGTTAAAAAGTAACTTTATCATCAATATTTGCTTTATAAGTAACAACCACATCTGCATGCAAATTCCTCATAGAAACATGTTGCATATTTCTCCTTTATTTCCCAAAACGGTCCCCAAGTTGACATGCCCGAGGAAGTTTAAAGTCCAAAACAAGGGCAATTTGTAACATGTTTGAAGATAATAGGTTAGAAATACATATTCCCATACATATGGATATAACATGTAAATATATGCATATATTGTATGTACAGAGATATCAAGAATGGAACTCGCAGAAACCAAAGAGGTCAGAACAAAGTTTCAACACGCAGATGATCATAATTGAACTTCCATTGTAGTACATAAGTGCTTGCTAATAATTTAACTTTTCTGTTGTTTTTCCTCTCTCCTTTTCCTGTCTTTTTATTTCTATTAATGTTAGAGGAAGATTATGTTGCTCTTCCCTTTTTTTTTTCGATTTTCATTTTCTTCCTCATCTTAGCCTACTATATTTACATGAACAGGTCCATTCATCATCTAGAACCACTAAGAATAGCCACTAGGACATTGAATACGCCTTCGATCATGACTACATTATGTGTCTGCATCATCGACAAACAGTAGATAGTGCCTCATGCAAGTTATCTAACCCCAAAATTGACAATCACGAATGTGGTCATATCAAGATTGATAAGAAAGTTTCACTCTTTACCTTTTGTTAGTTCCACTCTATAATCAAGTGCAAGGTTTGACAATGAAGCATCGACAAACTTTTCTAAACCATCGCAATTATATCTCTTTATATTCAGCTCTCTTCTTGTTGAGACTGTCCGCAGTCATGCAAAGTTTTCAATATTGTTACCGAGAAATCCACCCCCACCCCCACCCCCCAACTAATCTAGCTAGTTAATTTAAATGGGAATTCCATCTTGATTGACCGGATTACATATATCATATTATCACATCTTGGAAAGGGTATTACCACTATCCCAAAGGGTAGTACCACTATCTCGAAAGGGATTACGATGATTAAAGGAAAGTTCATAAATTACATTAGCCAAAAAATCGTCTTTATCTGTCTCTAATGTTATTACATGTATTTAAGAAATTACGCTCAAGTGGAAATGCTATGCACTTTCAATTAATTTGAGGCACTAGAAAAATTAAAGTCTTCCCCATTCCACCAAGAATGTCATTTTATTTTTACAATATTCAGAACATGCATAGTCTGCAATGAGTTAGGTTTTCCATTTTGTAAGAGGACATATAATTTACTACAAATAATCATACAGGAAGGCATATAAAAATTAACAAAAAATTTATATTAAATTCTCTAAAAAAACATTTAACTGAGCTTTTAATGATAAGACCCGAAATTACAAATTAAATGTATCAAACATCTCCACTTTATTCTTGGGCCTATAGAAGACAGTAAATCATTTTAAGTCATTTAAAAATTGAATTCTGATGAATCAGCAGCAGCATTTGTCCAATATCTGACAATTAAGCAATGCACATAGCAAAACAAATAAAGCATAAAAAACAATGAATAAGGAAAGAAATTTCAAGAGCATCACGAAAGAATTATTAGTACACCAATTCGCATCAAAATTGAAAAATGAAAACTAAAAACCCGAACAAGACCGAACCCAAAAAAAAAAGAATCAAAGAGAAGCAACATCATAACGAGAAAAGATGGAAACTTTAAAGAAGCGAAAAAAAATACTAGGAAGAAGCCATCATGCAGAGTGAAATAAGACTCCAACTTAGCTTCTGTGTGTATACGAATGTGCTTTTTGAGTGTGAGAGTGTTTTGGGGGGGGGGGGGGGGGGGTTTTAATGTGAGAGGTGAGATTTCTGTGTCCTTTTCTACACTCTTAGTCAGCGTCTTCTCAATTGCCAAAGCCTCCAATTTTTTAATAACTTCAAAATACATTATAAACAACTTATTATTTTCCACTTTTTATGGACTTTTTTTATCTTCAAATTAAGCTGCATTCGTTTAAATTTTAAAAATAGACTACGAGTTTGTCAATAAGCACAAGTTCCAACGGTTATTTGCATTCACCTCACTTGAGGTATTTTGCTTTGACAAGAGCCTCCCCTCATATATTAAATTTTGTCATTTATCATCTTTATGTATAAACAATTATATGTAGTACCCTTTTTACCTTAGTTTTTCTTTTTCTCTATTTTCTATTTTCCTTTCCTTGCTTTCTTTTTTATTAAACAGAAAAAAGGATAAATAGAAACACTCTTGAAAGTTTTGTAACGATTGGTTATTTTTATTTAAAAATAGGTATAACAAATGATATATTAAAGAACAAATTATACATTTCTCCCCCCACCCCTCCTTTCGGCCCAAAAAAATAATTAATAAACTCTTATATTTGAAAAACTCATAATAGTTTTATTTTCCTATCTCAAATACCCATTTTACAATCTTTTCATTAGAAAACACAAAATTTAATATTAACAACTTTTTTGTTTAATTCAAGAGGGAGGAGGATACCCTATATATCTAGCCCGACAAACCCGAGTTGATAGTTATAATCTTGAACCATAAAGATTCTATCTAGCTCCATAAAGAAGGGAAGAACCACAACTTGTGGCAGCCTGAATTCGAACCCAGGACCTCTCTCATAAAGTGGGAGGTGGATGCCCAAACGAACCAAATAGACCCATGTTCAAGCTTGGGCTCGAAAATTCAGGTTGTGTTCAGGCTCGGCTCAGATATAAACCAACCAAACCACTTTTTGTTTGAATTCGGCTCGATTACTGTTCACGAGCTACTCAGCTCGGCTCGAAATCCGGCTGTAGCTCATATTTTGAAGCAAAAGTGGGTGGAACTACTTTTCAGCAAAGAATCTGGAGCAAAAGTTGCCACTTTCCATTTTTGTGAAAATATCAAATTGCAAGTTGCAGAGACAAAATACATATACATTTCATATATATCTCTCTCTCCTTCTTCATTTCTTTATCTCCTTCTTCATAATCTATCAGACATAATTAAAAATAAAGTTCAAATTACCTCTTCAATTCTTGATGGCTAATCGAAACTCAGAAATCCATATAAAGAAAAGGCAAGAGCTTAATTATTAAACCTTACCTTATTACACTGGCGTTCGCGAGCCCGGCGAATCGAGCAAGGTGATGATCGGACTCGGCTCAAAGTGGGAGACGATAACAATTCCATGTTCAGGCTCGGATCGCCGGAAAATCTGAACGAGCTCAAACGAGCCTGTGGCGAGCCGATCTCGAGCGAGCATTGAGTTGCTCGATTCGATCTGCACCCCTAGGTGGATACCACTAAACCAATAGGTTTTGGGTATATTAACAACTTTTTGGATTACATATTATCATGGATTTTCTTAATATAAAAGTTTATTTTAATGAGTTGTTAGTAATTTTCTGCATATATTAAACTTTTTTTAAACAAACTTAGATATTTGATGTCTCAATTTCCTCGTGGTTCTTGAATTATATTTTTCAATGTTTTAAGGAAGTTTTTAATACATTAGTAGTGCTTTATTTAAAAACTGAAAGAGTAATTTCGTTTAATCACTTTGGTTTAAGGCTCATAAATTACTTTGAAGTAGAAACTGAAGAGGCCCTACATATATATCATTTGATAATCTAGGAATCTCATTGTTCATTTTTACTATCATATGAGATACTTCAAATCATAAAAAAAAATTCCCTAGTGAAAATCTAACTTTTTTATATTTATTCGATTTCTTATTTATTTTTTTTCTACTTAGAACAAAAAAGAACAATATAAAAGATAAGAACTCGAGAAAACAGAATGGGGGTTTGAAATTAAAAGGAAATTATTCTATCAATTTTCAGATTTTTATTTATTACAATAAGTAATAATGTAAATTTATAATGACATAAACTTTTTGTTGTTTATAAAAAAAAATTAAAGAACTACTAATTTATAAAAACCTTGAGGCATAAAATATAATTTGAGAATCACACAAAGAAAATTGAAAAAATACATACTTAAGTTTATTCAAATTAAGTTTAATATATTATATATTGTACCTATCTTAAAATAATAGTATTGTTCGTTAGAATTGCTTTTAATGAAAAACTTTCATGATATTAATTTTTATTTATGTATTTTTTATTTAATAAGAAAAAGAAAGGAAGAAAAGGGAAGTAAAAATGGAGAAAAATATAAAATAAGGGTAAAAACAGTAATGCATATAATTTTTAGATATAGGGTGATGGATTCCAAAATTTAATACATGAGGGGAGGTCCTTGTCGAAACACAATACCTCATGGAAGTTGATGCAAATAACCCCAAGTTAGAAGTTTAGAACTGAGAAAATAAATTTTTTATTTTTTATTTTTCTCCAAAGCAACTTACATCTTGATTTTGTGTTGTAGTAATCTTATTATATTAAATATTAAAAGTTTACCATAACAACTAATATATTAAACCTCATAGGAGAATTTGGAATATCAATGTACAAACGGAAAGTAGATTAGTTTTTATAAAACGATGGATTCAGCAATTAACAAATTTCATGTCACCTAAGGTAGGATTTTAAACTTTTATACCTTATTTTGCTCATTGTAATCTGGGATGCAGTTTTTCTAATATTGACCTGATTTATTATTCGTGTACAAAGGATGAATGTCGATAATAGTTATAAGAAATAAATATTTTTCTATGAATTGACTATTAAATCATCCAATTCCACATGTAGATTTGTAAATTTATGATATAAGGTATACACCATTTATAGTAGTCAGACTTTATATTACCCCATATTTGTGATAATTTCAACTTCTTGTAAAAAAATTCTATGTATTCACATTTTAGACAAGGTAATATGTTTGGTGACTTTAGTCAGTATAATGAACATTTCAATATTACTATATCTAAAAATCTAAATAAAGGGAAAAATAAATACTCTGTCCAATATTCCACAGTAGGATTGAAGAAGAGTACGAAGCTTATAGAAAAAATTACTAAGAAATAATTAAAAGAATTTTGTATATCCAAATAGTCCATTAAATTATTTTTCAAATTCAAATTTCCCAAAAAGTCCATTCACTTTAATTCAGAAAGTTCAATAATTAAAGATTAATGATATTTTGAAATAAATTATCCTTATTTTTGTTAATTAAGTATTAATGAATTGATTTACTATCAAATTATTCTTATTTCAATTTTGATGTGTAAATTGTTAATTTTACTTCTCGATTTTATATTAAAATATTTGATATCTTTTTTTAAGTTTCTCATCTTAATGAAATTATAAATAATTCTTTTGATTTCTTGAGAAGCTACCAAACAACTGAAAAATAAAAGTTAAATTGTAAATATAATTTTATCAATCTTAAAATCCAAAATAAGAGATCTCTAAAAAGGG
Organism: Buddleja alternifolia; assembly: GCA_019426215.1. NCBI lineage: Eukaryota > Viridiplantae > Streptophyta > Magnoliopsida > Lamiales > Scrophulariaceae > Buddleja > Buddleja alternifolia. The sequence continues at coordinate 26,879,562 of CM033393.1, read as the reverse complement.
TTAATGCATAATTAAAAGGTTAAGGGTGACTAAGTATAAAAATTATAATTCCTTAATTTTTGAGTTTTCTTGAATAAATAATTAGTGAAAAGGGATTTTATGTTGAAAATATTATCATGAAATTTTGAATTATAAAAAATTATTATATGGGTTTTAGTAATTTTTCCAGGATTTTATACTCAAGAAACGAGTCATAATAGAAGGTTTTAAGCACCCCATTTGTGTCACCTTGCCCACCATTCCATACATACATTCATCTTATCAAAGAACTCTATAGTATTGATAAGAACTCTATAGTATATATGTGTGTTTGTGTTTGAGAGAAAGAGGAAAAGTTCTGTCATGTACTCATGCATGTAGATATCATCGTATCAAAATAACAAATGTTCACTATAATTTATCATCAAAGCACATAAAATGTTTCATGTAGAAATCCCCTCCTTAACACATAACCAACAATCAATGCTACTCCAATACTAAAGAGGAGACACCCATCCGTACACATTCATAATCAATTGTGGAAAGATATTGATAGAATGAAACAATAATACTTACAATTTAGTGAGAATCGAAAGAAATTTTTTCTCCAAAATGTATGGTTTACTCCAAGTTTTCTTCTCCAAGGTCTCTTCAAAAATTCCTAATTGTGTTTGAATTCTTAAATTTGTATACATGAAACTGTATAAAAGAGTATGTCTTTTGTAACGAGAAATGTGTGTTATAATGTATGAAAAAAAGAGAAATATTGTAGTTGTTGAGGTGTGTTTACTGCTTTTTGAATGATGTTAGGTGTGTATGAGGTGTAAAGCAAACCAAATTTTGGATTCTGACAATAATGGTACATTAATACAAGACAGAATTGGCAAAACTTAGGGAAAGGGGGAAGACAAAGAAAATAAGGGTTGAGTGACCTTGTAGGAAAGCAACGGAGGGTCGATGATTCCTTCCATGATCGACAAGCCTTACCTAGGATTTTTGCTCGTGAGCTTTCATATAAAATAAAGAGTTGATTATCCTTTTAACAAATTCGTATGACTCTTTTAAGAAGGTAATCAGACTTCCTTATAAAAGTTTAAGGTTGACCAATTATCATGTTAATCTATCTTTCCTCTTATTTTATTCGATTGTGAAAATTTTATTTTGTGGAAGTGACAATAAGATGTGTTTGCACAAATTTCTAATGATTTTATTTACACCAAGATTAAATATATTGATTAGTCAGGACTGTAAGTTTGTGCTTATGATATCACTAATTCAACATTTAACAAAAGTTCAGTATTGTTAGAGAAATATTTGGTTTATGCTCTTGGCTTGAGTTTGTGCGATATCAATTGTGAGTTGTTCAAATTATTTACATTTTACTTTCTTTTAACTCTTTTACAAAATAATGCGTATATTCATATTCAAATAGGGAGTTATTAAAGGCACTCCAACTTTTGTTATTGACACTCCAACTTCCATTTTATTCTACCAAAAAGACAAAAAAACCCTTCATTGTGTAAAAGAAAGTTCTTGAAGATATTTTTTTTATTCTTGTTAAATATGTTTAGTGCGAACATGTTAAAATCAATTCACAATACAACATCTAGAAACACGATTAGAGATAATGCGAAGAATGTTATTGACATTTATATTGTGGCCTCACAATTAAAAAATAATTTCATCCTACATATTCATATAAATTGATTGAAATAAAATAAAAATCTATTTTTCAAATTTGCTTTATTACCTAACAAATCTGAAATGATTTTATTCATTTTCATCCATTTTAATTGAATACTTTACAAATCACGTATTAACATGATTAAAACATAAATTTGAGAAACAGAAGAGGAAAAGAAAACTTTCGGACGACTCACTTTTTTGGACCGGCCAGTTCTGCACACCCGTGTATGGGTCGCTCGGGTTGATGGTTTAACCAGTGGGTTATATGATTTTTACAAAATAAGCCGGTTTTGAGTTTCAGGTTCTATGTTTATGACTAGACTACTTTAAGGACTGGTCAACGGTCCAACTAGTCTAGATTGATTTTTAAAACATTGCCGAAGACCTCACTTCTGAATGCATCAAAACTATTAATGTATACTAGATACACTAACTCGTGGCTATAATAGGATTTTTCGAGTTAATTTTATGAATTATTTATTTTTGATAGTAGTCCAATAAGTAATTCAATTGGCCCAGTTTAATGTTTCGATTTAATTGATTTACAACTGATAGAGTAGAAGCCCGTTGGGCGCCATCATTGTAATAATTAGACTCTATGTACAGTCTTTTTCTTATAAATATAGTCAATTTTTTATGGTATTCTTTATTCTTATATTTGTGTAATTAGACATGTTAGAATAAAGTCCATTAGGATCATACATAGTTATGGGACGTCATCGTGCATGGAGTATGGCGATGATGGAATATGTCTCCAAGGCTATGATCCTTAAATATATTTTAAGTCATGAAAGGGTTCATCAAGATGAGGGATATTGATGAACTCAAAAGACTTGCTTATACGACACATACTCTAGGAGAGTGTACCTCGTTCCATAGGCACTGGCACGATGAAATCCGGTGTGTGTATGAGGGTTCCTATTTGGGAAATAGGTAAACTAAACCACCCCAGGGAAGTTCTTTAGAAGGAATCCCAGTTGAATCTAGAACTTTCTATAACCACGTAGTATAAGAGTAATCCTCATGGTCCTGAGGTTCCATAGGTTATCTTGTATGTGATCCATCACACTTTGATTTACTTCATAATCACATAGCGGATAGACATATGGGGTATTTTGGGTGTGATCTGATCATGTATGGAGATATATGAGAATCAAGATGGGGTCCATCTCTGACTTATATAGTCAGTTCATCTCCTATGTTTACATAATAAGTTAACTTAAGGAATCTTCGGCCGAAGTAAGATATCTAAAAAGACATAGGGTTTCCTCGTTTAGCTGATCAAAGTCAACTCTACTATAAATGGGAAACATAGATATTGAGTTATTAGGGTCTCGACTTAACCTATATCCGGGATTGGTACAAACCCCAGGGACACCGGCGCAGCGAAAAACATATAATTTAAAAATGAAAACGGCATCCCTGAAATTAGGTCTAGGTCGACATGGTTCCATCGGATTCAAAACTATCCTAGGAGAAAGTTTACTCGTGTTTACCTCTTGTAGACCTTAAAGCAGCAACGTCTTTTTAAGCTAATTCCTGCTACAATCTTCGAATTTGGATTTGCCCTAGCGCCCAAGCGTTGCCTCTGAGATGTATCCACACCCTAGCTCGTACCCTCAATTATCTCCACCAGTGCTAGCAAGGAGAATATCGAATCTTGACTTTTTGAGGAAAAAGGGTTTGGAATTATTTTAGTGTTCTTCGCACTTAACACATGAGTTTGAAGAAATAATGTGAAAGAAAAAATTGGGAGAGAATAAGAGAAAAAGGACTTGTATTATTTTTATCAAAATCCTTTATTCATCATTTTTAAGAGAGGTGGAACACATATATATAGAGTCCACCTAGGGTAAAACCCTACACACATACACGCCTCTCTCCCCTAAAAAATAGGGAGAGGCATGTATTATGATTTATGTATATATATATTGTATTTTTTTTTATCCTCTCTCCTTAAATAGTTGGACTCTTTCCAACTAACTAGATATTACTATATCTCTTAATATCCTAACATACATCAAATAGGATCCTTCCTTGTTAATTAGTTACGTTAACCAATTAAAGATCCTACTAAATATATTTATAGGATATTAATATATATATATATATATATATATTTACAAACTTGGTAAGCAAGATAAATCTTTCCACCAAATCTACACGTACACATATACACGCCACACGTGCACATATGTGTGTGTGTGTGTGTATATATATATATATATTGTTTCTCTTTGTTAATTAATTAGTCCTTCCCAATTTAATATTTTACTATTAAATTATAGGATCATTAATTAATCCCATTAAATTATTCCTTTTCCTTGATTAATTAAATCTAATTAATTAATCCCTCCATTAATTAACAATGAATTAACTAGCCAGTAGGTACTACACTAAGTTATGTGTGTGACCCCTCAAGCTCGTTGACAAGCCAGCAATAAGTCCCCTCAGGCTAGATTAATTATTCTAAATAATTAACTTGACATTGAATTAATTTCACCAAATTAATCCAAGACACCTATTGGTCGTGGTTCGATGTCTAGCAATGTCGCCACGACTTCCTAGATGTTGACGATGAAAAGCAAACCTATCCGAGTTACGATCGTTGTGTGAGTAGAATCCCTTCATCAGTATCCCGTCTATGGTCTCGGGTATGACGACGGTCGAACCCTAATAACCTTAGAAACTATGACTGTGGTGTAACATCTAATGATCCAGTCTTCTAATCCAGGACCACCAATCCCTCTCAGAAGACAATCGCTTTGATCAAAGGCTTTTAACGATCATTTAGATTCTCGCAACAGCATAGGAAATACCGGGTACTCGTGACCCTAGATGAATCCCTTTGTTCCGCCGCACTATCAGACTATACCCAACATACATGTCGTATGACTCTCCTGGAGTGCACGTGCATATCAAAGCATAGTGGATAGTACCCTTTCCAAATGACATCTTAGGTCTAAGGATTAATCTCACACTATGAAACCCAAGGACTCCATGTTCGACAGCACCAAATAGGAGTCCTTCAGCGGGGGCGTTCAATTACATAATCAAAGTATGAATCTTCATACATGTATTGCCATACAAGCAATCGACAATGGAACGCGTCGACCTCTTGGGAGAGTTACATGCATGAACAAGTCTTGATGAGGCCAGTGATATCCCACATCTCACAGCCTCTATGACTTGGAACAACAATTAGGATTACGGTCTTTGAGAGCATTCCATATGTATCCCGACCGCTCCCCTAACCATATGTAATCTATGGGATCTTTATCTATACTAACACTAATTATAACAATAAAGAAGCATACCATAAAGAAATATTCAATACATTTAAAATAAGACTGTCATAGAGTTTTACATTCAAGATGGCAGAGCCCAAAACAAATGGCTATCCGGGCACCTAACACTATCAATACAATTAAGTGAAAATTTGGCAGACTTATTTACTAAAGCTTTACCTACATCAACATTCAAAAATATCATACATGACATCGGTATGCGTGTCACAATGACCTCATATGAGATTATCTGCTTTTAAGGGGGAGATATAGTTGTACTCTTTTTCCTTCGCATAGGTTTTTTTCCCACCGGGTTTTTCCTTTGCAAGGTTTTAACAAGGCAATCTGATATTATTTGAATCCTGAAGTATCAAATGTGGATCCAGAAGTATCCTTATGAAACCTTTTAAGAATCCTGAAGTATTCTAAGAAGTGATATACTCTTTTTCCTTAGTCAAGATTGTTTTTGCCACTGGGTTTTCTCTTGACAAGGATTTAACGAGGCACGTTCCTAACAAATGACCATTCAAGGGAGAGTGTTATAAAACATTTAAGATGGTGAATGGCCATCAATATAACAAAGGTGTTACATGACTTAATTACTTCATTAAGTGAAAACTATTAATGAAGTTATTTATGAAGATGATCTATTGTACTACATAAATAGTAGACGTATGATGTAGAAAAATAGAGCAATATGCAAGAAGAAAAAATATTATTATTCCTATACTACCATTCATTTTCTTTCTTTATATTGATTATTTATAGCACACATCATATATTTATATGTAATGTACATATACTATTTCATCAGGTTAACTATTTATTGTGCATTAAATGAACCAAATAAAGAAATGAGAAAAATCTAGCGCAATATAGTATCAATCCGTCTACGGTCAAATAATTAAATGGATTCAAAGATACCATTATAGATGGAACCGTTTTCTTTAGACTCAATACAATATTTCCGCAATGAACAGTCTATCAAATGTATGTACTCCAATCCCATTTCCGAATTTCCATATCAATTAATTTCCTCTTCATTCGCCTCTTTGAAATAATTAGCCTTTGCCCTTCCCCTTTGGCAAAATCTTCACTGCATCACTATATATTATCAATATCAAGAAGAGATTACCAATGGATTATTACAAGTTTTACTAGCGCTAATTATTTTCTTACCATAAATTGCCGAATTTGTTACGTAATATTATGGACATCTGTATTTATAGACAAAGAAGTAAATAATTAAGAGAGTGTTTGACTAAGCTTATAAGCTCATAAAAACATCTTATAAGATGTTTTAGAGCTTATATACTCTTCTAAAGTGTTTGGTAATTTTTTTGACAAAAGAGCTTATAAGCTCTAAAAATAAGATGTTTAGAGCTTATAAGCTCCAAAAAAAAAGTAAGGTCCCTCCTACTTTTTTTCCTGACATCTTATAAGTTGTTTCATTCTATAACTGAAAAGGTCAAAAATATCCTTAATCATGTTTTATTATTCATTTTTTGCCCTCTCATATGTTGATCAGTTGGATTAAAGAAAGAAAAGATAAAACCCTACAAAATTCATGTCTTTCATCAATGTGAGTCTGCTCCAAGTCTTCTTCACTTGTGTTCTCTCTTCCGGACTCCTAGTTGATGACGTCTTTGAGATTATTCTTCTCGGTAAGTTCTGGTTCTGTTTGATTTTTGAAGTGTGTATAAAACCTCTGACAGTAGTGAGTATTGGTGATCATGTTTACATAATATTCACAGATGAATACTAATATACATCTAAAAGTAATCTGCAAGAATTGATATATCAATTCTGATATGTCGTATTAAAGTCTTGCAGAGTTTACATGTTTCATATTTGAGTTCTGTGCCAATTAAAACAAGCACTTTGATAAATTCTTGAGAGGAACATCAGCCTGATACAAGTTTTACAAAAACACCAAGCAAATTGAGAAGTATAAGAGGAACTCTTAAGTATTGAGTTGCTGGTTGCATATAAACTCCTTCCCTGAGATGCATATAAGAGGAACTTTTGATATTGTCTATTGTTTTAGAAAGTTTCACATAATTTATCGTAGTTGGTGTTTACTTTGGTGACTTGAAGCTACATGAAATTGAGTAATTAAATATCAACATTGTAGATACTGGACAGTTTTACCTATTACCTATGTGAGTCGACAAACCCATTCCCTGAGAATTAATTATTAGAAGAAGAAGATGAATAAACTTGAGGGTTCTGCATTGGTAGTATGATCCTGTCCTCAAAATAGTTACATAGATATGTGTGTTCATAAGGTGAAAAGTTTAAAAGTGTTGTGTTTAATTGAATTATGCACCATTGTTTTCTCCTTTCATCTAGATCCCTTTCCCCTAAATCCTAAAGCTATAGTCATAGATGTCTTAGTTTCTACTATGTGCGTGTGTAATCATAAAAAGTTACTTGAAAGGATGAAACATGTTATTTACTGCTAATAAAAAGTTTATTTCATGTATTCCTACATGTAAAGTAATAATTGAAAAAGAAACATAAAAGTAGGCTGAAATTGATGTTAGAACTTGGTAGAGAAGTTTAATCATATAGATAAACGAAAAAAATGATACATTCTTTGTTCCAAAAAAGAAAAAAATGATACATTTTAATTGTATCTTCTTTTCCTTTGTTTGAGTTACAAGTTTTTCTTTTATGAATTTAATAAATTATTTCAATACTTGTGATGCTAGTAGATATTTGAGATGGACAATCAACAGAAAATGGAAATGGGAAATATGAATATATTATCAGACAATGGAAATGGGAAAAAGGTACAAACAAAGGTACAGGTAAGATGAGTCAAGGGACTCAAGGGCGATCATCTGCAAGGTGGGACTCATTTGCAAATATCAAATTTATTGAATTATGTGAAGAGGAGATTGGTAAAGGTAACAGGTCAAATAGTCATTTCAATAGAAATGGTTGGAATAATTTGCTCAAGAGGTTCAATGAGATGACTGGCAGAAACTATGCTTACAAGCAATTTAGGAATCATTGGGATAGTATGAAGAAAGATTGGATACTTTTTAAGAAACTGATGCACCAGGAGTCAGGCATAGGCAGGGATCCAATCAACAATACAATTGATGCTTGTGACGAGTGGTGGGATAGGAAACTTAAAGTAATTTTTTCAACTCAAGTTTCTATATTAATTTATTCTGTATTATTTAAATTAGAATTGATGATACAATAACAAATAATTGCAGGAAAATGGTGATTATAGCAAATTTAAGAATAAATACTTGTCTCTAATTTGGTTTCGATATGATAGATGTTGCTGCAACGGGAGAAAGGGCACGGGCACCCAGTCAAAGGTCTGCCAATGAATTAGATAGTGGTGAAGAAATGTTCGAACAAAATTTTGAATCCACAGAAGATCAAAGGGAACATGTTGAAATAGGTGATAGTGATGACATGGAGGATATAGGATCACCTAATCAGAACATTGCTTCTGGAAGTAGGCAAGCACATTATACTAGTGAGATGTTTCCACCCTCAACAACAATCAAAAGAAAAAGCAGTGATGAAAATAGTAAAATGAAGAAGAAAATGTTTGGAGCAGCCTCATTAAGGGAGGATATCCATTCTCTTTTACAATTTTTAGCCACCAAGAGCTCTTCTACATCTACATCCTCTGTAGAGATGACTATTAACGCTGCAATTGAAATGTTAAGTAGTATTCCTGGCAGAACACCCAGAAGTGAACTGTGGAACTATGCTTGTAACCGTTTGAGCAAAAAAGCCATGGGAGAAGTATTCGCTAGTCAACCTTGTCATTAGTCTCGTCTGTGTTGGCTGGAGTTCAATTATGACCATTTTAAGAAAAATAGTTTATCCCATAGTGGTTGATAATGCACAATTATAATTTTTACTGTTAGACTTCTTGATTCATTTCTTTGTAAGGATTATTTGTTAATGATGATAACTTCTGTTTCAATGGGAATGAAATATTATCATTTGCTGCTTCTACGATTTTGACTCTTAAAGCGTGATTGGTAATTTGTTACTATTATTATTTTTGCAATGATACTTTATTACCTTTTTTTTTCTTTGCTGAATCAATGATACTTTATTACTTGTTATGCCTATTGTTTATAAAAGTTGTTTTTTTTTTGGTACTTTTTATTTCTCTTTAAAAGTTCAATGGAGCCTTGGGAAGTTAGAGATTATGCTTCAACTGAGTCTTGGAATATTACAGATTGTGCTCTAGTCCAACAAAATATTTCTAACGATGAGGAAGACAAATACCAAATTGAAGAGAACATGGAGTGGTTGATCTTATGACAAGTAACAGCTACTAATATTTTGACATATTATGAGAATTATATTCATAAAGTTCCATGCCGAACATCAATACGAACAGTTCATAAATTTATTGATGAGATATTAAATGGGCATGGAATGCGTTGTTATCAAGATTTTCGTCTTACAAAGTCGATATTTTTGGATATGTGTCATGAACTGACCTACAAGTATGGTCTTCAATCTACGAGGGGAATGTCCATCTATGAGGAAGTCGGCATTTTTTTGATGACTTGTGCTCATGGTGTGGATAATAGGTTGATTCAGGTGAAACCATCTCAAGACATTTCCACAGAGTTTTGAAGGCAATTGGTAAGCTAGCTGGTGATGTAATCAAACCTCATCCAAAATATAATGACGGAGAAGGTAACCACAAGCCTCAACATTATCGGTTCAAGCCTTATTTTGATGTAAGTTTTTTTCTAACGTGGTAGGCAAGAAACTAACTTAAGACTCAAGTGGCATCTTAGACTAGGCCATGCCGGAGAGCACAAGATCCACAAAATGGAAAAAAATGGGCTTTTAAGCTCACTAGGGTCGGACCCTATTCCTACATGTGAATCATGTCTCTTAGGCAAGATGGCTAGATCCCCCTTCACAAGGACTTTTGAAAGGGCTACGCAAGTCTTAGGATTAGTGCATACCGACGGCTGCGGACCATTTGGAGAAACGGTTCGTGGAGGTTTCTACTACTTCATCACTTTCACTGACAACCATTCAAGATTTGGTCTAGTGTATTTGATGAAGCAAAAATCTGAATCCTTTGAAAGATTCAAAGAGTTCAAGGCCTTAGTAGAAAATCAAACTTGGCAAAATATAAAAACTCTACGATCGGATCGTGGAGGAGAATATATGAGTGCCAAGGTTGATGAATTCCTAAGACAACAAGGAATAGTATTACAACTAATACCACCAGCAACTCCTCAACTGAATGGAGTAGCCGAGCGAAGGAATCGAACACTGTTGGACATGGTTCGTTCCATGCTTAGTTACACTGATTTACCAATTTTGTTGTGGGGATACGCGCTCCTTACCGCTGCTCATGTTTTGAACAAATGTTCCTCCAAATCCGTTCCTAAAACTCCGCATAAGATGTGGAATAATAGGAAATCGAGTCTTAATCATATTAAGATTTGGGAAGACTAAAGTGGAGAAATTGGAGGCAAAATCCCTAATGGGACGTTTCATTGGTTATCCTGAAGATTCCATGAGATTCTTCTTTTACCTGCATGATGATCAAAGAATCATCGTGGCCCTACAAGCTCACTTCCTTGAGGATGAGTTCATCTTGGAAGGGGGCAAAGGTAGGAAAATTATTCTAGAAGAACAAAATGAAACTCCCTCAAATACATCTGTTCAAGAACCGAGGCCTGAACCTATAGTAGCATAACCACCACATAGATCTGGTAGAATACCGCATGAACCTGAGAGGTATGGGTATCTACTGCAGGGGGAGCGAGAGCTTCACACTGTAGTATAAGAAGGTCATGAAGATGATCCTTGTACCTATGATCAAGCGATGGTGGATGTCGACGCTTCAAGATGGCGAGAAGCCATGGAAACAGAAATGGACTCTGTGCAATCGAACCATGTCTGGGCTTTGGTAGATCGTCCTGAAGGTATAAACCCTATAGGATGTAAGTGGATCTACAAAAGAAAGACAGGTAGCGATGGTAAGGTTGACACCTTTAAAGCCAGGCTCGTAGCGAAAGGGTATAGTCAAAGAGAAGGAATTGACTATCAAGAAACCTTTTCGCCCGTGGCGATGATAAAGTCCATACGAATTCTGTTATCCATAGCTGCATACTTAGTTTATGAGATATGGCAAATGGATGTCAAACGGCCTTTCTAAATGGATTCCTCGAGGAGGATATCTATATGGAACAGCGAAAGGGTTTTGTGTCCGAGTCCGATATCCATAAAGTATGTAAACTTGAGAGGTCCATTTAAGGTCTCAAGCAAGCATCTAGAAGCTGGAATCTCCATTTTGATGAAGAAGTTAAGGGATATGGCTTCATCAAGAACGAAGATGAACCATGTGTTTACAAGAAGACTAGTGGGAGCAAACTCTCATTCTTAGTACTATCAGTGGATGACATTATACTTATAGGAAATGACGTAGGAATGCTCACCACTGTCAAGAAATGGCTTTCAAGTACGTTTTCCATGAAAGACTTGGGAGAAGCCACATACATTTTAGGAATTTGTATCTACAGGGATAGAACGAATAGAATGATAGGCCTCTCTCAAGCCCTTTACTTAGAAAATGTCCTAAAGAGGTTTAAGATGGACAACTCTAAGAAAGAGTTTCCTCCCATGAGGCATAAAGTACACTTATCCAAGTCTATGTGTCCTCAAAGTGAGGAAGATAGACAAGAGATGAGTAATGTACCCTATGCTTCTGCAGTTGGTAGCCTGATGTATGCAATGCTATGTACTAGACCGGACATTGCCTATGCTGTGAGCGTGGTGAGTCGATTTCAGGCAAACCCGGGAAAGGAACATTGGATAGCTGTGAAGAATATCCTAAAGAATCTAAAAAGAACTAAGGATATGATTCTCATCTATGGAGGTGGAGACCTGAAGATGGAAGGTTATTCTGATTCAGACTTTCAGTCTGATGTTGATGATCGAAAATCCACTTCAGGGTTTGTTTTTACTCTCAATGGTGGAGCGGTGTCTTGGAAGAGCTCCAAGCAAAGCACAACCGCTGATTCCACCACTAAAGCAGAGTATGTAGCAGCCTCAGAGGCAGCGAAAGAATCTTTTTGGATGAGGAAGTTTCTTGAAGAACTTGGAACGGTCCCTAGTGCTCAGCTCCCGTTGCCACTTTATTGTGATAACAATGGAGCGATAGCGTAAGCCAAGGAATCGAGGTCTCATAACAAGTCCAAACATATTGAGAGAAGATTTTACATCATCAAGGAGATCGTTGGCAGAGGAGAGATAGCAGTGCAGAAAATAGCCTCAGCTGACAATATAGCTGACCCGTTCACCAAACCACTACCTCAGGCTATTTTGGACCGACACTTGGAAAGGATGGGTATTAGATACCGCAATGAGTGGCATTGAGTGCAAGTGGGAAATTGTTAGGATTATGCCCTCAGATGCCATAGAGGATAGAATGTATAGGGCATATATCTTGTATTGAACTTAAACTCTTTTTAAATAAAAGGCATTATTGAGTTTTCACTTAATTTTTATCTGCATCTATAAGTTGTGTAAAACGTTTTGTCCATGTTTTCAGTGTGATCCCTCTACTTCCTATGGGATAGGAAGATTAGCACTAGAGAGATCGATCTTGATTACTAAAAATAGTTCGCAAGTAATATGAAGTCTTTAATGGACAAATGAAGACTTCGAATACTTGTACAATCTTAGCTCCGACATGGGAGTGCCTATCTGGTATCATGGGATGATAGGAGATTAAGATTGGAGACACATCAGTGGAACTGATATGTTCAAACACAACTCGCATCGGTTCTGTCACATGGGTTTTCACTCTGTGACTGTCAATGACGGAACTGATTATGCGTAATAGGTATATGTGAACCTTTGACCTGAAGTATCAGGCTGAAGATGCATTTGTGACGTCAAGTCTTTCACTAGAGCAGTTAGACCCAATTCACCATTTGGTGGGGTCAACCTCGAAATGCGGACTTGATGGGCAAGTGGTAATCTTAGCAGATATCTAATATGGGATTTGTTCTCTCATAAGTGAATGAGTATGTACCCTATGTAAATATAGATAAATAGAGATCAAAGTCTTTGGCCAAAGAAAACGAGACGATTGTGCGTGGCACTAAATCGATCTCAATGATATCGTATTTATTATGATTTATACATATGGTTAAGTCCAGTGAGTTTGACATAACCATGACTCTCACTTGACCGGGGAACGTGAACAAAGGGTTTATACATATACGGTATTTACGATTGGAAGGTTTCAGAATGATCCTATCATTCGTTTTCGTTTGGGTTACGAAGTGGGTCACGTGACTGGCTAGGTGTTACCCACTTCCTTTGGTTTCCTCTCGTTGCCAAACGAAATGAACCTAAAGAGTCGCGCTAAAGGATTGACAAAGATAAATGAAGAAAAAGGAATTTCTATTATTCCTTCTGGGAGTTTTAATTTATTGGATAAATTAAATAATTAATTATTCATTAGATGAAATAATTAATTATAATGATAAGATTAATTATTAATTAATTTCCTTGTGAAATATATCAATGAATTAATTTATCTAATTAATTTGGTTATTTAAGTAATTAATTTATTTATTGGATATAATAAATTATTAATTGAAATAAGAAATTAATTAAACAAAACAAATCTCAAGGCTAAATAAGGAGTCCAATTGGACGCCTACTAGGCCTCAATGTGGCGTCTTTGAGAGACCACATATTAGGGCTATTTTGTTTTGACTTGTTCAATAAGTCATGAGGTATATAATGATTTTTTGACTTAGAACAAGTAAGAAGAGAATAGACAACTTTCACAACTCTCAAAAGAAAGAAAAATATTCCTCCCCTCCTCTATACCTAGCCGTCGACCATAGAGAAAGAAGAAAGGGGATTTTTCGTTTGTTGATTTGTGCGTGACGATTTAGAGACGACGTATTTTTGTTGTTTGGATCAAGTTCAAGTTTGAAGAATCAAACCAAAGGATTGAAGATTTGGAAGCTTAATATTTCGAGTTTGGAGAAGAAGAATTTTTTCTCCATCATCATATTCATATTAACGGGTATGTTTTATTCGTTATACGCTTTTAGATTCAATTATGCAAATTAGAGTACCAATTGGATTTTTATTTTAATTTTTGAAATCTCTTCCACTGTGTTTATGCTTTTTCGAACGAAACCCAACAGAATAAATAAGTCAATTGGAATAAGTGAATATAATTAAATGGGTTTTAATTATATGGTAATATTTAATTGATGGGTTTGGCCCAAAATTAAATATGGAGTCATGAATTAATTCTTGGACTCCAATTAAGGGTGATGGCCTATTTTTAGGGCCTTGGCAGCTAGGATTTCGAAACCTAGGTGAAGAAGGAAAGGGTTTTCTTCTTCTCCAAGTCTTGCAGTTGAATAAGGACTCTAGGGTTCCTATTCTATATATATGTGAGTGCAAGACTAAAACCCTAAGCTTCCAAGGAGTGCAAAATTCAAACCTCAGCTGAAAGAAAGTGAGAATTTTCTTTGTCATCCTTAAGCCAAAAATCGCCCCTTCCCTTGTTCCAACAAGACATCGTTTTGTTCATGTGTTGAACTTAACGATTCACATATTCCATTCCTTCACATAATCAAGCCTAGGTTTTAGACTTAGATCTATTTCGTTGGCTAGCACCAATAACGAAGTAGGTGGTGACTTGAACGAGGTGTGGATACATCTTAGAGGTGCGACGTTTGGAGCACTAAAATCGGAGATACAATTGACGGGCGATTTCCTCCAAGAAATCGCGTGGAATTGCACCACAGGGTTGAAAAAATCCAAGATTGTTGTTGCAAAAATTTAATCAAAGAGGTAAAAATTCTCGCAACTTTCTCTATAGCATAATCGAGCACACCATTATTCATGTTTCAGGTGGTTGTACGTTTAATTTTTAAATTCCGCTGTCACGAGCCACTCTAGAAATAGAACCCAACCCAACAATATATTGGACGCAAAGGTTTTGCTGCTCACAACATTCTCGCAGTAGTAGATTTGAATATGTGTTTTACATTTGCATGGGTCGGTTGGGAAGGAGCTGCACATGATAATAGAATATTTGGTGAAGCAATTCGCAGGCAGGATCTCAATTTCCCTTACCCAAAGGGGAAAAAAATTTATTTAGTTGATGCTGGATATTCACATAAGCTAGGATATATAGGTCCATATAAAGGTGAGAACATAAGATATCACCTTGAAGACTTTCGTCGAGCTAGGACCAATCAACTGCGCGCACCGAGGAGTATCAAAGAGAAGTTCAATTACTTACACTCTTCATGTAGAAACATTGTTGAATGAACGTTTGGAGTCTGGAAAACTCGATGGAATATTTTGGCTGATATGCCTTATTACCATATTGATACGCAAAGAGAAATCGTGTTGGCAACTATGGCGATTCACAACTACATACGAAAGAAAAATGTTGGAGACCATGCATTTCGAATAGCCGAGGACGAAAGTTATGAACCTGGCATTGAATGTGATACTGAAGCTTTTGCTAGAGGGGTGCATTCTGAAAGTGAGAATGATCAAAATAATACTTATTGGATGTTACTTCGAGATTCAATTGCAATTGACATATCTCAAAGGGGACGATAAATTTATTTGCAGAAAAAAAAAATTTTAAAAAATTATTGAGCTAGTTAAGACACTTAATGTTATGAATGATAGTTTTTCAATTTATTAAAGAATAATTTGTAGTAGAATATTCTCCTATTTTATTAACTTTATATCGTAGTGTCAAGTTGATTGTCTAATGTTAGATGGGTTTTATTATTCTTTAAGTTGATTGTCAAAAATTAGATGATTTTATTATTCTTTTGAAAATTATGTGCCAGAAAAGAGTTGTTCAAAAAACAAGTGTTATATGAAGAATGTTTTGATATAATATTTTGATTTTAAAACGTACGGAGTGATGATTTTAATGCATAAAATATTTGAGGTACTATTTTATTAAAATTTACATTCAAGAGTATACCAAGAAATGTTTTACTCACTAAATAGAGCTTATAAGCTTTTATTCTTACCAGACAAAATAGCAGCTTATAAGTTCTTAGAAGATCTTATAAGCTGTTAGATCTTATTTTTTTCCGAACACTTTTACATCTTATTTTAAAATAAGATCTAAGAGCTTATAAGCTCCAAAAACATCTTATAAGCTCTTTAAAATAAGCAGTGCACACAACAACTATAAATATCTCCACGCCATATTAGTATTACCCATCCCATAACCAATTGCAGACAAAAATTTTACTCAGCCCATTTCCGAATTTTTAGCAGAAACCTGGAATTGATCACGAGGAGACATATGCTCCTGCAATGGATACAATCACTTTTAGACTTATTATTAGTTTAGTGGTCAAAGAAAGATTAGAAATACGGTTAATGGACTTGGTTACCGCATATCTTTATGGATCACTAGACAAAGATATCTATATGAAAGTCTCAGAAGAACTAAAGATGTCTAAATCATATAATAATAAACCCAGAAGTGTTAATATTATTAAGTTACAAAGATCCTTATATGGACTAAAACAATTTGGTCGCATGTGGAATAATCATTTAAGTGAATACCTCTCAAAAGAGGGACATGAAAATAACGAGATATGCCCATGTATTTTTATTAAGAAAACAACAACTGGATCTGCTATAGTTGTAGTATATGTTGATGATTTAAATCTTATCGGAACTCCAGAAGAGCTCACAAAACCGCAACAAATCTCAAGGAGCAATTTGAAATGAAAGATCTTGGAAAAACCAAGTTTTGTCTTGGACTACAAATTGAACATATGTCGAAAGGAATTTTTGTTCGCCAATCTACTTATACTCAAAAGGTCCTAAAGCACTTTCATATGGATTATGCTTATCCATTAAGTACCCCCATGGTCATTAGATCACTTGATGTGAAGAAAAATCCATTTCCACCTCGTGAAGTAAGGGGAGATATTCTAGGTCCTGAAGTACCATATCTTAGTGTTATTGGAGCACGTATGTATCTTGCAAATTGTACTGGACCTGATATTTCATTTTCAGTTAACTTACTAGCAATATATAGTTCTAATCCTACTCGAAGGCATTGGAACGGGATCAAGCATATCCTCCACTACCTCCGTGGAACAATTGACGTGGGATTATTCTACCTATATGAGTCAAATTCACAATTAATTGGATATGCAGACGCAGGATATCTCTCTAATCCACATAAAGGAAGATCACAGACTGGCTATTTATTTACCCATGGGGGCACTGCGATTTCATGGAGATTAGTAAAACAAACATTGGTGGCTACATCATCAAATCACTCAGAGATAATTGCAATTTATGAAGCAAGTAGAGAGTGTATTTGGTTGAAATCAGTCATCAAACATATTAGAGAAAAATGTGGATTGATAGTTGAAGAGAGCTCAACAACAATTTATGAAGATAACGCTGCATCTATCACTCAAATCTGAGGAGGATATATTAAAGGCGATAGAGCAAAGCATATTTCACCAAAGTTCTTTTATAAATATGAGCTCCAGAAGCAAGGTGAAAATCGATGTCAAACAGATACAGTTAAGTGAAAATTTGGCAGACTTATTTACTAAAGCTTTACCTACACTACATCAATATTCAAGAAAATCATATACGACATCGGTATGCATCGTCACAAGGACCTCATATGAGATTGTCTGCTTTTGAGCGGGAGATATAGATTGTACTCTTTTTCCTTCGCATAGGTTTTTTTCCCACCGGGTTTTTCCTTTGCAAGGTTTTAACGAGGCAATCTGATATTATTTGAATCCTGAAACATCAAATGTGGATCCAGAAGTATCCTTATGGAACCCTTTAAGAATCTTGAAGTATTCTAAGAAATGATGTACTCTTTTTCCTTAGTCAAGATTGTTTTTCCCACTGGGTTTTCTCTTGAAAAGGTTTTAACGAGGCACGTTCTTAACAAATGGCCATTCAAGGGGGAGTGTTATAAAACGTTTAAGATGGTGAATGTCCATCAATATAACGGAGGTGTTACATGACTTAATTACTTCATTAAGTGAAAACTATCATTGAAGTTATTTATGAAGATGATCTATTGTACTATATAAATAGTAGACGTATGATGTAGAAAAATAGAGCAATATGCAAGAAGAAGAAATATTATTATTCCTATACTACCATTCATTTTCTTTCTTTATATTGATTATTTATAGCACACATCATATATTTATATGTAATGTACATATACTATTTCATCAGGTTAACTATTTATTGTGCGTTAAATGAACCAAATAAAGAAATGAGAAAAATCTAGTGCAATATAGTATCAATCCGTCTACAATCAAATAATTAAATGGATTCAAAGATACCATTATAGATGGAATCGTTTTCTTTAGACTCCATACAATATTTCCGCAATGAACAGTCTATCAAATGTATGTACTCCAATCCCATTTCAACCTTGACTCCAGCCCATTCCCGAATTTCCATATCAATTAATTTTCCTCTTCATTCGTCTCTTTGAAATAATTAGTCTTTGCCATGGTTCAAAGTTTCTTTTCTTTTCCACCGAAATGTCCGAAAAGTTTCCATTTTTGAACTTACGGAAAAGAAATCACCATGTAGTTTCTAAATTACATGGTTTCCTAGGAAACTCTTAGGCTATGTTTGGTTACGTTTTCAAGCCCATTTTCGTCCGTATTTTTGGCCAAGTTATATTTGGATCACACAATTTTCAGCAGGAAAGTTGTCAATTTTTGGTCCAAAAAAAATAAATAATGATTGTGTTCCCTGTTTCTCTGACACACTCTCTCACTCTCTCACGTTCTCTCTCATTCTATCTGACACACT
Organism: Buddleja alternifolia; assembly: GCA_019426215.1. NCBI lineage: Eukaryota > Viridiplantae > Streptophyta > Magnoliopsida > Lamiales > Scrophulariaceae > Buddleja > Buddleja alternifolia. The sequence continues at coordinate 26,860,747 of CM033393.1, read as the reverse complement.
CTCTCTCCTCTCTTTCTCTCACTCTCTCACATTATATATATATTTTAACATAAATAGAAGACGACACATAAAATGTCGTCTTCATTGTTTATGAATAAAACAAAAGAAAATTGAAGACGACATTGAAATGTCCTCTTCAATTTTCTTTTTTCTTTTTAATTTTTGTAAATTAAATATAATTTTATAATTAAATATAATTTTTCTATATATATATATATATATATATTTTATATATATATAATTAGAAGACGACATATAAAAGAAAATTGAAGACGACATTTGAAATGTCGTCTTCAATTTTCTTTTTCTTTTTCTATAATATTCGTAAATTAAATATAATTTTGTAATTAAATATAATTTTTTCTATATATATAATTTTATTTTTTTATATAATTAGAAGTCGTCTTCATAAATAAAAAAATAAAAAATAAATACAATTTTTTTTAAAAATTTTTGTAAATTAAATATGATTTTGTAATTAAATATAATTTTTTCTATATATATATAATTTTATTTTTTTATACAATTAGAAGATGACATATAAATAGAAAACAAAAATGAAAAAATTGAAGACGACATTTCAATTTTCTTTTTTTTTTTTTAAATTTTTGTAAATTAAAATATAATTTTTTCTATTGTTGATTATTATAACAATTGACTTTAAATTGCAAAAATAATAAATCATTCAAGTGATTTATTTAAAATAAAAATCATGATTGTCTAAAAATGTCCCCCAGTACCACAAGGACTTCGTTGCCTATTTCTACAACCTCTATTTGCCTATCTTCATGAGCACGAGAATCCTAATAGTGACGTTGCATCTCAGAAGGTTGTGTTTCTTCATCGTCACAAGTACTACTATCATTCAAATTAATCTCATGATGGTATATATCAACTACTATTACTTATATATATATACACTACTATTACTTACATATATACATATATATTTATCTCTATAATAATTATTACAATCTCAATATTATATATACTACTATTACCTACATATATACATATATATTTGTACATATATACATATATATTTATCTATATAATAATTATTACAATTTCAATATTATATTATAACTTTTAATTATTGACAGACAAAAACTTACATGATTTGACAGTTACAGTAATTTATGTTCCCTCTGAAAACAAAACCAAACACTATCTCACCAAAAAATCACTCAAAAAACAACTCCCAAAACATAACCAAACATAATCCCATTAAAATTGCACGTGTCCCCATAAATTTTTCACCAATAATTCTCACCAAAATACCATCCCAAAACATAACCAAACATAGCCTTAATGTTTCCATGGAAACCATGAAAACATTAAGAGTTTGGTAATTCCTTTTCAAAAAGATTTGCTCTATTGCAAATACAATAGAGCTCTCAAATCTCTCAATGTTAGGGAAAAAGGTAAAAAAAAAAAAAAAAGAAGAAGAATAAGATATGAAGAGTAATAAATCTAACAATCAAACAAATATTTATTTCACCGATGAGTGATTTTTTATCATGTGACTCAAGCTGAAGATTATTGTATTATCGATTAAAGTAATTTTTTTTATATAATTTGCAGATGAGTTTGAAACCATGGTATCATCCATATTAACTTTTTATTTTTTTCACTCAACACTTTAGAATTTTTTATTTCCCAATTTAATTTACTAAAATTTTATCAATTATATGCTTTGTGAATGTTAATCTTGAATCAAACTTACCACTTTTCATTTTTTTTCACGACAACACTTTTAGAATTTTTTATTTCATAATTTAAGTTACTAAAATTTTGTCGGGTTATACGTTCTGTAAATGTTAAACTTAAATCAAACGTTACCACTTTATTTATTAGTGCAATTCGATCGATTATTGATGTAGATGTATAAACATTTTACACAACTATTGTCTTTTGCTAGTGAAAAGAGGAAACAAGACTTCTTTACTTTTTTTCTCTCGGTTTCTACCTTGTATCTGACATTTTTCAAGTTTTCCATTATATTTTCAAAATGTTTCCGATACGTTTCTTATATTTAAGAACTTGAAACTTATCATCGAAATAAAATTTTAATCCTTGTTCTTTGCCCTGCCCCTTTGGCAAAATCTTCACTGTATCACTATATATTATCAATATCAAGAAGAGATTACCAATAGATTATTACAATTTTTACTAGCGCTAATTATTTTCTTACCATAAATTGCCGGATTTGATGCGTAATATTATGGACATCTGTATTTATAGAGAAAGAAGTAAATAATTAAAATTGGTCAGCAGTGCACACAACACCTATAAGTATCTCACACGCCATATTAGTATTACCCATCCCACAACGAATTGCAGACAAAAATTGTTACTCTCATTTCAATGGCTGCTGCTTCTTCTCTTTCTCTCACTATCCTCTCAGTACTACTCCTCTTCTTTTTCTTCTTATCTCTCTCCTCCGCCTCCCGCCACCACAAGCCATCTTGCCAACAACATTCCAACAACAACATTCACGAGGCCTGCAAGGCCTCACGTGACCCTCCTACATGCCAAGCCTGGTTGTCCAATTCCAGTCACGTGCCCCCCAACGCCACCGTTTTGCAGGTAATCCAATCCGTGTTAGGGTTTACCTCGCAGAACATCGGCAAGGGCCGGAGCATGGTCCAGGATATCCTGAGCTCGTCCGCAGGGAATCAAAACCGTTCCAACGCCGCCAAAAATTGTCTAAACTCGCTGCGTTACTCCGATTATCGGATTAATCTGGTGGACGAGGCTCTGCCACGTGGCGAGCTCAAGGACGCCCGTGCATGGATGAGCGCGGCATTGGCGTACCAGTACGACTGCTGGTCGGCCCTGAAGTACGTGAACGACACGTCCCTGGTTGTCAAAACGATGACGTTCTTCAACTCGACTCTGATTGGGGGCAGCAGCAATGCGCTTGGAATGATAGCGAATTACGACGTTTTTGGTGGGAAAACCGGGTCATGGGGCCCCGTTAGGACCGAGCGAGACGGGTTCTGGGAACCCGTAACCGGGCCTTCCGGGTCAATGGGTGGTGTACCGTCGGGGCTGAAGGCGGATGTGATGGTGTGTAAAAGTGGAGGCGGGTGCAATTACAAGACGGTTCAGGAGGCGGTTAATTCAGCCCCGGATAATGCCAGGCCGGGTAAGCGGTTCGTGATATGGATCAGGGCCGGGGTTTATGATGAGATGGTTCGGGTCCCTTTGGAGAAGAAGAATGTGGTGTTCATTGGGGATGGGATGGGCAAAACGGTCATTACAGGGTCAAAGAATGTGGGCCAGCCAGGGGTGTCCACCTACAACTCCGCTACTGTTGGTAAATTGACTTATTACTGAATTTCATATACTTTGCAATATCATATGCGGTCACTTGGTGATCGAGGTCGTATTTTGTTAGATCTACAACACGAACCAATCAAGTTTCGGGTAGAATCCGATTCGGAGATCAATAAATTATAGAATGACTCTAATGTAGAGCTGTGTACGTACTTATCAATAACTAATTATCAAGTCTAACGTAGTTCTAAAATGAATATCGTGATTTATAAGTGCGTCTGCTCAATATCTAAGTCGAAGCTCGTAGCTCGGAGTTACAGTGAATATTATAGAGAATTTAGTGAATAGTGATTGTATACCCCGCAATTGGTCATGCATGAGGGTATGCATAGGTGACATCGTGTACGGATGGTTTAGTGACTTGTGTGCTCGCCCAGATTGTGACATGTGGATTAATCTAAGGGCTCTCAATGGTTCGGGTCGACATCCGGGTAGTAGGCGACCCGGATATAGAACGCGGATCCTGTTCTGGTTTTGGGCCTTTGTTTCGGTCTTTGGGCCTCTATTATGCAAGTGGGCCTATTCCAAGTAATTTACTTCATATGCCCAATATTGGGCATATCACTTGGTATGCTCTCTCATAATTTGTTAATAATATTATGTGGATCTGATTTCCTTTTTCATATTCCTTTTTAGTGGGAAGGAAGTAGTAATTTTATCTTCATTTTTTATCATTTGACCATATCATATATATATATATTGGCCCAAAGTCTCCCCCAATACGTCATCGGATCATATGTAATCTCCACACATGAACTAGTCATGATTTTGTGAGGCTTACGATGTTTAGATCTTTTATATATATAAGGTATTTTCGCACTCAATAGAAATAATCACACGACGTTAATGGAATCTATATATATGATATTGACAGGATATGACATGATTTTATTGTCAAACACCCATTATGGGCTATCGAGATGTGGTTCAAAGTTTAAACTCGAGTATTACTTGTGATTGTAGGTTGTTAAAAGTAATGCAAGATATCAATTTTTTTATTACATTTCTCACATCAAAAACTTATTTGTCCTTCAAATTCTATAATTAACACCACCCAATTATTTATGTGTTGTTTCTAGCTTTATGCCCCTGTCTTTGTGTATTGGGAATGGGAAAAATACTTTTTTGAAACGTTGCATGTGTCAGCTGCCTAATTTTTCAAGACTTTCTCTAATTCAAGATCGTGCATTGTCCTAAGAATTAATTGTTCTTTCTTTCTTTTGATTTGGATCTTTCCACAACGAAAAACTTCAAGGGCTATGTTTCTGTTTTTGGAGGATATTTTTGGTGACATTATTTGGTGAAATACTTCATTGGGAGTATATTTGAGTCGTTTTTGGTTAAACATGTTTAGTTTTGTTTTCAAAGGGAACAAAAATGATTGGTCATCCTTGTCGGGAAATGTTCATGGAAAAAGGAAAGCAAGAATCATGGCCTTTATTCAGCATTCACAACATTACTTAATACGATGGACAACAATTAAAACAATATATTGGTTTCATAGGCGAACTTCATATTTCATTGCCAAATTCATGAAGTTTCAAAATATATTAATGGCCCAACTATAATCATTATTTTCAAATGTTTAACTTCTTGTTGCAGGAGTTCTTGGTGATGGATTTATGGCTAATAATCTCACTATCCAGAACACAGCAGGCCCTGATGCTCATCAAGCAGTGGCATTCGTTTCAGACAGCGACCGCTCCATCATACAAAACTGCGAATTCATTGGGAATCAAGACACTTTATACGCCCACAGCTTACGTCAGTATTACAAGTCATGTCGCATCCAAGGCAATGTAGACTTCATATTTGGAAACTCAGCTGCATTCTTCCAAGACTGCCTCATCCTTGTCGCCCCTCGTCAACTCAATCCAGAGAAAGGCGAGAAAAATGCTGTGACGGCTCATGGCAGAATAGACCCCGCCCAATCAACGGGCTTTGTATTTCAGAATAGTGTGATCAATGGGACAGAGGCGTACATGGCTTTGTATTATAGTAACCCTAAGGTGCATAAGACTTTCTTGGGTAGGCCTTGGAAGCAGTATTCGAGAACAGTTTTCATTCGTTGCACATTGGAGGCGCTTATCACAACGGATGGATGGTTGCCTTGGGATGGTGATTTTGCGTTGAACACATTGTATTACGGTGAATCTGGGAATACAGGGAAAGGAGCTAATACTTCGAATCGAGTTTCGTGGAGTAGCCAGATTCCAGTGGAGCATGTCGCGTCGTATTCTGTTCAAAATTTCATCCAAGGTGATCGGTGGATTCATGCATAATAATTCAGACTAACTATAGTGAAATTATGTGGTAGAGAAGATTCAGCTCCCTTGTAATTTTGAAAGAAAAGAAATTAATAGCTAAATTTTGATTGCAAGTTAATGGAATAAAATATTTCTTGGGATATTGGTTTTCAAAATGTTAATCGCAAGTTATCATGGTACGTCTACGAATGTACACATCTTATACTTCGTAAGAGTTTAGGGCAACTAAAACTCAATTATGATCAAACTTTATCATTCTAGGCCCAAGTTTAACCCAAGATTTTCTTTTTCAACTTTGCTGTAATCCATGCATATTATAATTTATGCGAGTGTTCTGTCGCTTGTTATCAAAATTTTTTTTTGAACAAGTATTTGAATGTCTTTATTAAATGGAATAAGCGATAGAAATAATATCAATGGTCCAATTATTCATCTTGGCCTTATGTATACATTCAATGCATATAATCGAATAAGAAAAGGATATAAGTTATACATTTCAATAGTCAAATACAATATTTTGTAACTTTAAATCTCTTTTATCTCTAACATGCACTTTTGCTCACTTTTCATCTACGAAATAAATGGAGACGAGACAAAATGTCAACCAATCACTTTGTATGTATGGAATCTCACAACTATATAGAACTTAGGAAAGATGTAGGACTTGGAGGTACTGGGATATCCACAGTTCCCTCCAGCATAAGTAAAACTTTCTTCATCGATGGACGCAGCGATGACTCGTATTGGATGCACCATATCCCGATCTTAACCATTCTCTCGAGTTTCCTTTTGTCAACCTCTTCATCACCCACAAGTTTACCAATCTCCCCTGCCTCGTAACAATTGTAAACCCATTCCTCAAGAATAGCTTCATCCTCACTAACTCTCCAATCAACGCTTCTTCGACAGCATATGATCTCTAATAGCACAATCCCAAAGCTATAAACATCTGCTTTCACTGTCACCGCCTGCTTTTGATGCCATTCTGGCGCAACGTAACCCTTTGTCCCTCTTATCCCGGTATAGGTATTGGTCTGATCTTGTTTTAAGAGCTTTGCCAAACCAAAATCTGATATCTTTGCACTCCCGTTTTCATCCATTAGTATGTTTTGAGGTTTTATATCACAATGGATAATCTGAGACTCGCACTCTTCATGCAAATAGAGTATGCCTCTCGCTATATCTTTTGCTATTTGAACTCTGTCATCCCAGTTTGGTCGCTGATCTTGAAACAGTACGTCTGCAAGCGATCCGTTGCTCATATACTCAAACACCAAAAGTCTATTAGTTCCATCGAGGCAATATCCTAATAAACGGACTAGATTACGATGATATGTCTTCCCAATAACCTTCATCTCAGTTTGGAATTCTCTTTCTCCTTCTGCAAATTCCTTTTCTAGCCTCTTCACTGCCACTACCTTTTGGCTGTTTTGTAAGATCCCTTTATAAACAGTGCCAGATGCTCCTCTACCAAGTTCCTCTTTAAAATCGTTTGTCACTTGGACAAGATCTGCATAGGTAAATGCCCGTAAAGAAACATCTTCGATCAGTTTAACTTCTCCATACTCAGAGATCCGCTTATAAGCCCCTGCACGCTTTCTATAAACAAATATCCCAAAAATTACCGAGACCAAGATAGCCAGAGCAAGTATTGAAATACTAACGATTAGAATGTCTAAACGAAGATTTTTAGTAACATTTTGTCCTGAATTACCACCAGAGCCTCCTGTTGTTCCAGGGACAGGTGTGCTCACTTTGACAAGAGCTATGTTTGAATCACTCACTAACCTTCTCCCATATTGTAAAGGAAGCCTTTGTTTTCTGCACTGCCGATCTTTAAAGAAAGCTGCATCACAATTGCAGTCATCTAAACAAGCTTGTCTGCAATCTTCTTCTGTAATTGTATCGGAAACAGCATATGAATTATCTTCCCAAACAACATTATTCATTGTTCTCATCTCATATTCGACACTTTGATTGTTGTTCCTACAACCCTCTGCAATAAAATTTCTGGCGCAGCCTGCGCTCCAATTGCCCGAGTGAACAAAATCGAATCCCGGGAGACATCTGCAATCAGCAGCTTGATCCATCTGAATACAAAAGCCATTAAGCCCACACAAACCTTTTGGGTTGCATCTGTCATCTGTGGATGACCATCTAATAGTCCAGTTTCCTTCACGATCCAAAGATCGAGAATATAATCGGAAGATACCATCTGTATCAATTCTCATGAGATATATAGTTCTTGCTATAGGATACCCTCCACTGGTTATATTCCTTATAATTGAACTCCCATTGAACAAATAGAGATAACCATCATTTTCAAGATGGAGGGAAACATTGTTACCTGATCCCATGGTGCCCGGCGAATAATAAGAATGCGGTGCTGTGTCTGGAGTATTGACAGGGTACTGCACAAGGTTGCCATCAGTTTGCATCTTGAGCCTAAATATCCCTCTGGTGAGATCAGTTTGTGAAGCACTGGAGAAAAGCTCTTGACCTGGTGAGAGACGTTGGCCGGGCAAAAGGGTGTTGGTTGGGTGATCAAAGCTCTGCCATATGATTCTTGAATCAGAATTGTAGAGAACAAAGTTGCCATTGTCGAGCATCGAACCCCATGCAATAGATTCAGAGGGATTAGCAACATATATGTCTCGGCCTTGGCCTTGGCGTTGGCGTAAAATGAGTCTTCCATCATTGGTTAGCACCAAATTAACGTCTTCAGAAACAACGGGATTGTTGTCCCTGTTGGCAATCCATGCTACTGTTCTTTCTGAGAAACCGGCGAAGAAAACGCCGACGGAATAGCCATTGATAGTATTGTTTTGTGGGAAGAATCCAAAGGCAAAAATCCTGGAAGGTGAAAACCAAGATAAGTTGGTGTTGGGTGTTAATGTTGAGCCTAAGCTTATATTTGATGATCTGATTTGTTGGCCTATTGCAGATGTACTCAACGCGCAAAGGAAGAGTAAGCTCAACAAGAAAGCACCCATTTTCTTACTCATTTACTGATACAACTAGAATATAATATATATGTATGATTAATATGAAAGATTGGAGAAAAGTGAGAAGCCTTTTCTTGACTAAGTCCACTCCTGTCTATTTCAAGTTTTTAGGAAAAATCATTAGAATTGTCAATATTTGTAATGTAAAATCCGGTTTTACCAGTCCTTTCCGTTTCAAAAGTATTAATAAGCATAAGAAATGAATTGAGAATGGAAGGCTAATGCCAATTGCGGGGACAAGTCTTTGTCGTCTAAAGCAACTTCCACAAATACGATAATTACATTAAATTTGGAGTAGGTTCTGGGAAACTTACATCTACCCCTTCCTTATTTCTGGCCCCATCATTTATTGCCATATAATAATGTGTAGTATTTTATTGTTATAGGAAAAACTACTACAAAATCCTTAAAAGTAATTTTCCTAACTAAAAAATTTATGGTAATATTTTCAACCTAAAATACCTATACCACCAAGGTTTCATTCAAAGGCACTCAAAAATCAAAAGAATTATTTTTAACTCAATTACCCTTGATCTTTGAATTATTAATTAACCATTTGCTTTATTTAATAAAGTTTCTACTTAGAACTTATAAATTGATAACTTGTACTCCATTTAATTACAATATTAATTTTAAATATTTGTAGCTTATTTATATTAGGCTTAATTAACATGTTAAAACCTTAATAAAGTACATAAATATTGTATTTCTAATCACTAAAAAAGTAACATTCTTATTACACAATTTTATCGAATTGAGAAATAAAAAAGGAAATAGTTTATATTACAAAGAACCAATTAAGTAATTATTAGCCTTAAAAACTAAAGGCAATTTGGTCAAAATTAATAATTATTCATGAATTTCTTGGGTTACTAGTTGTTCGCATGGAGTTGTACGTTGCCCAAGTAACTAGGTTAGTATATAATTAGTAATAATATTTGAAGTACATATGAAATTGAATAATAAGTAGCACTAATTAAAAATGATTGTGATTATTAGGACAAATGTCACTTATAATCCCTAAATTATTACGTTTGTCTTACTTACATTTCTAAAGTAAAAATTTGTTACGCAACTGTCCCTAAAGTAATAATTTCATCTCACTTTAGTCCTTTCCGGTGGAGATTGAATGAAATTGAGCGAGTGTACTACACACTCCGGTCAACTAAGGTTTCCCTGTTCACTTTAGTCCCTTTTCTAGAATTTCTGTCTCATTTTGGTCCCTTTTATTTTTCCACATTTTTACCTCCTAAGAAAGCTGGAACAATTTTATTTTGGCTCCCAAAAATGCTTGGAATGGCCTCATTTTTTCTTTACAAAAAACCAAAAATTAACTTGAAAAACAAAAAATCCTCACAAAAATTGTTGCAGCTACATACTATTGTGAAACCTTGGCTAATCTAAGGTGTTCATGGACCGATTTTAACCCTAGTTAGTTAAATACGGGACGAATATATTCGTCATTTATTACATATGAGTATATAATGAAATTTTCTAGAAAGTTACGGTGAAAAAATGGGCTAAAAATACGCGAATGTGAAATAAATAGATTCTTAGATGCTAATACGGATACAAATGAATTATTGGGGGGTAAAAATACGGCTTATGTTTATATGAATTTGAATTATATATTACTTGTACTTGCTTTTATTTTATAAAAATAATAGTTTATATGAGTTTCTAGTTGGCAATAATTAATATTTGGATAGATTATCCAAGTTCGTAGGTTTTTAATTGTGTAATACTCAATTTTTGGATAAATTATTATTTTAGAAAATATAAGCAAGTAAAAGCAATATATCATTCAAATTCATATACAAATAAGCCGTACTTTTACTCCCGAATGATTCATTTGTATCTGTATTATACTCATACATTTACAAATCCATTTATTTCCCATTCGCGTATTTTTCAGTTAAGGTTTTCACCGTAACTTTCAAGAAAAATTCGTGATATACTCGTACATAATGAATGACAAATTTTTCCCACCCCGTATTTAACTAAATAGGGTTGTAGTCGGTCCACGCTGGTGAGCGTCGGATTGAAGACAAATTTAAAAGGTAACTTTAGATGCAAGGTTTGGTCACTTAATCAAAGTAGGATCAAGTTCTCAGCGCTTGTATCAGGACTTGTGCAGCGGAAATATTTAGTCTTCTTCTTTAAAGGCTTTTGGAAGCGTCGAAATGGTTACTCTTAGTTTCTTAAAGTTTATGCAATGTTTTAAACTTGTATGCTTTCAATGTCAATATGAAGAATGTAAAGACTGAAAGCAATAAATAATATATAAGCGTTTGTATGGTTCGTTGGGTGATGTAATCCCAAAAACATCCTTATTTTCCTATTTCACTTGGAGGAATCCACTAAATGATCATTGAAATTTCACTGAAAACACTTCTACAAACTAGTAAATAAACATAAAGGAAGGCTTGAGTTCCTTGATCACACATATTTCTGCTCCAAGATCCATTGAAATATTTGCTTCTTTCACCCAAAAATAAGACAAATCTTCAGCTTCAGTTTCACACAGAGATCATCGCTGGATGGTTGTTTCTTCAAGGTCTGTGTTTGAATAATCAAACAAATAGACTATCTCCTTTGGCAATGAAGTTCTTCTTGTTGAAAATGTATGAGATAGGTTGACTGTCTAGAGAAAAGCTTTTAAGGATTTGAAGGTATTCTTCGAGAATTTTGGAGAGTTGTTCTAGCTTGAATGCAACATAGTTTTAGCTCTTGTTTTTCCAATGATTTTGCATGTTACCGGGAGGTCCTACTTATAGATATTTTAAGAAATATTTGTTTGACACATGTAAGGTGCGTGGACTTTACTTCAAGCGCGTGAACTACTTTCCTTATCTTTTCCCTGAAATTCTACTGCGAAAAAGGTTACGGCAGGCTAGTGATTTATGACAGTCCAATCAGAGAGATCCAATCCGTATGTCCAAAGTACTTATCACATTTAATGCTTTTATCAGCATTTAATGCATTTGCAATCTAATGTCGTTGAGTTAAATGCCCATTATTAAATATTGCATTTAACTCCTTTTGGACTTGGAAATAAATTCAGATGAAATCTTGTCCCTTGGATGCTGACTCAATGCTAGATTTTCTTTACAGGTTGAGAAGTCTTCTTCGACACTCGACGCTGCTCAGATAACTTTATTCAGATATTAAGCCTCGAGCTTCTACTCTAGCTTGATTGACTCACTCAGAATTCAATCAACACTAAGCGACTCGTCTAAGCTATAATCTAAAATAAAATCAAGGACCTATACAATTCTAATTTCAAAGCCTATACATCTTTCTATGAGAATCATACTTCATATTTTAGAGTCTAACAAAAGTCCTAATCGTCATCATGAAAACATCTAACATGAGATTTCCTAATATTATTATTTAAGAAATTTACAATTTTTCCTATCAATTTAAGAACTATATACACTCATGTTCACAAATCGAATGTGTCAAAATAATCATTGTTAACATTTACTTGGTAATGAATCTTGTTTCATTCTCTATTGAAATATTTGATATGATGATTCATCATGCGATTCAATTTAAATTCCGCGCAATTTCAAAATGGAAAAGCTATTCCTTAATGAGCAAAGTCGAATTATCCACAAGATTTTATTCAACTAGGTGATTGTATAAATTTACGGTGACAATTAGTTTTCTCATAACCATAGAGCATTTTTATGTGTACCAAATTCTCTTTGAGTTTTCCCTTAAGTGTTTCTTAAGGGAAGGGGGTTCCCATCTTTGAATCCTCTTCTCACATCTTTGACTATCTTTCTGCAACCCGCCTCCACCATCCCGCCCCTGCCACTAACGCTCTTCGCACATAGAACTTCGCCCAAACCCAACATTGCCATCACAAAATTCCACCCAAATCTCCCCAAATCCAAATTGCAACAAACGATCATGTGTCTGCCCCAAATTGAGATGACACCATCACGTATCTACCATCTAGCCACCAATTGTCTGCTTAGACTGCGTCTCCACCTAGCGTCGCCATGCTTCCACCTTTTTGATGTATTGTCGTTGATTTTTGCTAAGTTTATTCTGATGTTTTTTATTTTTCAGATTTGTTTTCTATTTTTTTCATATCCTTCTCAACTTTTCTGGTTTCTCAATCGTTTTATTCATCTGATTTATTTTATTTGTGTTTCCGATATTTTTTATTTTTCTAAATTTTAATTAAGTTGTTAAGGTTTTTTTCATTTTTCTTATTGTTCAATATATTTTCTATAAATTTCTAAATTTCTTTTGAGTTTTCTTATTTTTAAGACATTTCTAAGGAAAAATAAAAAAAGAAGAAAAAACATGGAATCTAAAAAAAATAAAAAAACTATATCAAAAATAAGAAAAGCTCACATTCTTTTTAAAAAATAATAAATAATAAACTCAGAATTTCTAAAAATAAAAAACTCAATAAAAAATAAGAACATAAGAGAACGTCAAATTTTTTTAAAAAAAACAATGAAAGAATCTTAAACAAAATAAACATACCAGAAAAAAAAAAGTAAAAAATTATTATTTTTAGAATTTTTTTTTTTAAAAAAGAAGAAGATGGAGGTGGGTTAGTGGTCTGGGCTCTGTTGAAGTCTAGAGGAAGAAGATGAAAAAGGAAAAGGAAAAAAAGAAAGAAAAAACGTATATGAAACCAAGGGGGAGGGGAGTTTGCAAGTTTTACATAATTTTGGGGGCTCATTTGCAATTTTTAGAAGTTGACAAACGGTTTTCGTCAAGTTTTTAACGGCTATGACTAAATGCGCAACAAAATTTTATCTCGTGCGACTAAATGTGCAAGTCCCGTAAAGTTTGAGACCAATAATACGCACATAGCTATTTTGTGGGACTAAAAGTGCAATTTTCCATATTATTTTGTATAACATGCCTTTATTTTATTCAATAATTAAACATATTTATGTTTTTTATTTAAATGCTACATTAAAGTTAAAAATAATGGATAGAATTAAGTTCACCAAAATAAAATATAGATATATTTACGTTAAGTAATCTCCTATATTCCACCACAAAGTCTCCTAAATACGTAAACTTTTAAAAACTTGATTATGAGAACTAAAATCTAGGTTTATTAGCCCAAAAGTGTATTTTGCGGCTCTCTCTATTGCAAAAGCCTGCATTATAACCACACATAGCACATCTTATTGTGTGAGAAAGAAAATTAATTCCGATATTGTTAAGGACATTGATAAGCATCAAGGGGTAATAAAGATACCATGCTTAAATAATTTTAAAAAAATTAAGTACTATTTTTAATTGATAATTGACAAAGGACACGCACCGAAATTATAAAAAAACTTAAGTACTATTACGACTCAGTAGTCGGAACCTCATAGTGGGCCTTGAGACTATCGAGCCCTCGGTTAATTGAAAATATTAGATTTAATTGGGTCTGGGCCTTCGGGTAATTGAATATATAAGACTTAATGATCTCCAAATGAAGAAAATGATTAGTTAATTATGTTGATGTTTATTCAACTTCAAACTAATGAAACATTTTTCCTACAAATTTTAGAAGGTTGACAACACAAAATACGTGTTTGCCCGATTATAATGTCATGCATGAACGATTAAATGTTTACACAGTAGATTAAGTTGTAGATAAAACGAGTGTTATCATTTATTTTAATTTTTTATACTAAAAGGAAAGGTAATATTGTGACTCATTTGTAATATTTACACATATGATACTTAGTAGTCTCATATTAAATTAATTAGACAACTTGATTTCTATTAATTCAACATAAATGTATCAAATATGTTAATCTTCCAAACTCAAATCAAAGTTATACTATAGAGAAGATTATTCACGATACAGAAGCACCTAATGGCTCATGTAGATATACACAATACAAGAGCAACAATCCAAAAATTCTAAATTCATGAAAACTAGGAGTGTGATAATCTAATTAATAAAACAAGACTTTAACTTTAAATTGAATTAATGAGATGATAAAAAAAAGCAACTAAAGTGGGAAAAATGAAAACTCACAAGCGGGTTCAATAATTTACTATTTAATTGCAAACTTAACAATACAATTAGGTAGAGTACCAATCAAAATGTGACAGAAGTAGGAATGCAATTAGTTGTTACAAGGACCAAAAACAAGTAAATGATAAACTAATCATTTCTGTTTTTTCCACTTGGATCTTTTTATCACATATGGTATATAATTGAGTTACAAAAGTTTTCAAGCAAAATATTATTATGCAAAAGAACATTAGAAATAAGTAATTTGACTGAATTACACAATATGAACCATATATTATTCTTTGATGAATGTTAAGTTTTATATATTTAGATTGCAAAATGATATCAAGTACTTAAATATCCTTTATTTTCTAGTAATAGAAATATAAAATAAAAGCTACGAATCTATGTTATTGAATAGACTAAAATAAAGAAAATAAAAATATAACTGACCAAACTAAATTAAGAATATATAGTAGAATAGTCCATATTTTAGTATTATATTTGGTGGTTGTTTATCATCAAGTTAAATATTTCCTTAACATAATAAAATTCGTAAAATTACAATTTTTATCTTATTGCTATCAACTGTGCTTATTTCTATATGTCTTATTTAAATAAGTCTATAATTTATTTCCATGTAAATTTAATACTAAAAACCAAACAAATATAATTGCATGTACATCTTACTATACTAAATATTTATATAAACTAGCAAAATGCACGCGCATGTTACAAGAATACACCAACTTTGTCAGTTTATAGAAGACATCACTCATCCTTCAATGTTGTTATTGATCTAGATTACTTCAATTGATGGGGTGGATGATTAAAAGATTTCGCTCTCCCATCGCACTTGAGAGAAAAACATAACTTAAATTAAGGGAAACTTAGTTCCATTACATTGTAATTGAAAGAGTACAATCAAAAATAAATGAGGAGAAATGAACAAAAGAAAAACAAGACTGGTGGGGTGAAAAATACAAGTGGACTCTCCATAAAGTTTATACACCAAAGGAAACTAAAAAATAAACACATTATAGATTCTGAAGAAGGTGAAGAAAATAAAACAAAACAAATGGTAATGGACAATAAGAAAGAGGACAACAATATAATAACATAATTTAAATTGATTATGTACAGACTTTGAGTAATTTGTATTAAAGAAATTCGTCAAGTAGAGTGAAAAGAAGGTTGGAACGTCTATCATGATCAAATAAGAGAAGGACAAATAGGACTTCCAAATAAGATTATTCCTACTTTATTTATATCTTTTGCTATTTATCATCTCAGCTTTAATAATTGTAGATCATTTTAGTTTATTTGGGTAGTAGTGTTCAAAAATTTCAATTTTATTCATTTAATATTTAGATTCTTCAATTATTTTAATAAATTCGTATAAACTACGTGCAACACATGACCTCTCCTCGACTAGTATTTATAAATGTTACACTACTGTGTACAGAATCATTGTTATTAAGAACCCGTCTGGTTACATCAATAATATATAGACCGTAAGTTTCTAGATCAATTAGAGTGAAGAATCCACCTACAAAAAATCGTCTTCAAGAAAAGAAAAGAGGCATTACATATAAGAAAATCTTAAGAATTAGGTTGCAATATTGCATGATTAGATGACAAAAATAGACGCATACAAGATAATTAGCTGGAGTTCACATTGAGAACTTAGGATGCATTTAGTATTAGCAAAACGGTAGCTAGATTATAAGTTTTTGAGAATAAACACAAAAACTCCAGCACATAACTCATCATGCATTGTGCTCTCATACTTCAACTGCGAAAAATGATGACATTCCATTCTGGCTTGGCAGTCTTGGCCACTTCAAAGACGCAGGCATCTCCTACTTTCAGCTTATTGTCCCGCACGAAATTCTTCCAACCAACAAGGATTTTTGCATTGCCAGTTCCAATATCGCATCTCACACACCATTTTTTCGCTTTTGAAACACTAAGGATCAGGCTGTTGCGTTTCTCCTTGGGCAAATTTTCTTTAGCGAAGTATAGTGGAATATTCTGAGATAAATAGAAAATATAAACGAAATCTCTGTATGGTGAAACAAATAAGGATTACAAGAAATATAACAATCAGTGAATTTATCTACCTAATGACTTACCAGATTGAAATTATGAGAAACATAAGATGGCTGCATCAGAGATATGAAGAATGGGCTTCGCGATTTCTTATAAGACATGAAAACCATGGCCATTTGGTAGGTCAAGCATGTTTTCTTATCAACACTTTTTGGTGATTCCCTTCTGCTGCATCTTTCTACATGAAAAATCATCTCATCCATCATTTAGACGAGTCGGTAGCGCACATTTGATGCGTATGCAAAAACAAAAATTTGATAAGAAGACTTTTGAGTCAAAATTTGTTGAGATCGAATAACATGCGAGAGATAAGAAAAAAATAATTAAAAAATATATATCAGAAATAAAATTTAACGAGTCTAAAAAGAACAAAGACAACATGTAGAAAAAAAACTTCCATACATCATGTCCTATTAAACCAGGTGAATGTTATTAAGTCACTTCATCAAATTATATGAGGTGTCACTATAATATTCGGTGTATATAAATCCAATTCACCTGGAAAAGATGCTAGCTTCACCAAACTGCTTTGACAGACCAAAACCGTTTCTCAAATTCCCTCTTCAATTCTTAATAGTAGAGATTATCAATGAAATGAAAATTATAGGTCAAAGAAATTTATTAAAGGGAAAAACGAAATACATAACATTATCTCACTTGATGAATGATCATCAGCTATTGTCCTCTTTCTCCTCTGTTGATGTCTTGGAGTAGGATTGTCCAAGATTTCGAGAGAAACATCGTCTTCTTCTTGATCAATCTCTTGTACATTTCTCCCTTTACCTTTGTCGTTCGTTGGCAAGTACTCGTCCAAGAAAATAACAGAATCATCATCTGATTCTGATCCAATGTTCTCTTCGGGCACTGCCCTGTTATTATTCTTCGCTCTATCAATGTTAGCATGAGATGGATATTCAATCTCCGTACCACTCATATCAAAGATGAGAACATTGAAAGAGGAATCCCCATCATATTCGAATACCAAAAAGTGTCCATAGCCTAATGAGTAGTACTCCTTGAATTCTATCCATCCTTTCTGCATCCACGTTTCGCCATTACAACGAATCAATTCAACTTTCCATACCAATCCACTTGCAACCTTGAGGAAGATGCTGTTAGCCACATTTTGTCCATATTTCTGAGTAAACCCTTTTGGGATTCTCTGCAAATTTAACCAATCACAAATTTAAAGGATTGGAAAAAGTAATGAAAACCAAACATTAAGAAAATTAATCAAAAAGGACTAAAACTCCACAACAACAATATTCAGCCAAAAGCTTGTTCCATTTTTTATATAGCCTTAACTTACCCTCTAACCCACCAGTTAAACCTCCCCAACAAACATACCCACACAAAAACTACCCGAAAGTACACAATCACAGCACAGCACACGAACTAAAAAAAGAAGTTATATGTTCCTATTTGTGCTCATTGTGGTATATGGCTTCAAAGACGTGTACTTTTGCTGAACTCAGATATGTGCATGCCAAGGAAAAAAAATGATCAGAAACATAAATCCATGTAAAAGTACAACTAGACATTCAATTTCTTGTGCAAAAAATTGCATCTATTACTAGAAATACAAATGCAATGCAAGATAGGAGAGTTACTAGTCTGTGGGCTCGATCATCAAATACAATCTTGAAAAATTTAGGTGCCTGTGACAGGGAGCTCTCTTGATCCCGCCAGGAATTGGAAGCCAGCCATTTCTGCATTTTATTATGGTGTGGTGTATAAAACTTGAAGCCGATGAATTTTAGTAGTTTTAAAAATGAGCGACGATCTATATAGTCCTGGTACTTGATTGAAATGACGTTGTTATTATGTCACAGCACAGGGCTCCAGGCAACAACTAATGATGGTGTTTCGTCTCCACCACCAAGGCTAGCATTTGGCACTAAGGGCATCTCCAATATTTCACACACAGTAATTGCACGTCAATGTACCACGTGAGATCTTTTATTGCAAAGTGGAGATTCGAATTGCCAATGTATGCACTATTTATCACACAAAAAGTATATTCCGTAAAATATTCCTTTTTACAGCTCATTTATATCATTTCTCTTATTTTACAAATGACACCCAATTTTAAATTTTTTGTTACTTATTCATCCAAATAAATAGGGATAATAGCAGACACCTCCCTCAGTTATGGGATGATGTGCACTTTGCTCCCCAACTTATTGAAATGTGTGATTTACCCCCTCACTAATAAAAAATGTGCACTTCACTCCCTCGGGTAGCTCGGGCAGATTCAGGCACTTCACTTATCATAAAAATTGGACTTTTGCCCCCTGACTTATGTGTTTTTGTAGCACTTTGCTCCCTGACTTATGTATTTTGTAGCACTTTGCCCCCTGACTTATGTGTTTTGTAGCATTTTGCCCTTGCCTGAGCTGCCCGAGGGAGTGAAGTGCACATTTTTGATAAGTGATGGGGTAAATCGCACATTTCAATAAGTTGGGGGGCAAAGTGCACATCACCCCATAACTGAGGGGGGTGTCTGCTATTATCCCAAATAAATATATTGTGTTGCTTTATGATATTACAATTTATTATATTTTCGTAATTTAACACGACAATTAGAAATTATACAAAAAATAACTCAACCACCGTCTACATCAAATGATTGTGGTCAATATTTTCCTAATTTCGGTAGAGACAGAACCGATTTACCACCATATTAAAATGTTGTTGTCTATCTAATTTAATTAGTCTTATTATGTTTAGTTACTCTTTGTTAAAATCATGTATTTTGGTATTTTGTGTAATATAATCTATGTTTTTAGCTTATATTGTATATGCATTTTGTCCTAGTTTTAATATATATCTATTATTCATAATTGAATTAAAATCATATATAATAAATTAACAAAAATTACAAACATATGACTTAATTATAACTTTTTCAAAGTTTAGGGACCTAATTATATAGGACTTAATTGTAACTCTACAAATTATAATATTAAACTGGAATAAAAAAAGTTAATAAAAAAAGAAAATTGAGGGCCCTACCCACGCCATATTCAGTGCCACGCCATATAGCGTGGCACTGTTCACCCACGCCATATTTGGCATGGGTATGGAGCGGCACAACGGACGGCAAAACAACAATTTGCCGTCCGTTGGATATGCCAAGTGTGTAGCTTTTGCACTATTTTTGTGACTGCCTTCCAATGTACTGTATTATTTTTCACACAAAAAGTATATTCCCTAAAATATTTCTTTTTACACCTCATTTATACTATTTCTCATATTTTACAAATAACACTCAACTTTAAGTTTTTTGTTACGTATTCATCCAAATAAATATATTGTGTTGTTTTATGATATTACAATTTATTATATCTTTTGCAATTTAATAATAATAAATAACTATTTAATAATAAATTATTAAAATTCAATTTAAATCTATTTTGATATTTGTAAATTAAATTAAAAATTTACACAATATACAAAGGCCGAGTTTATAATTTATATATTACATAAAACAAAATTTGATAAAGGAGATATACAAAACAAACATTATATTGATTAATTAACATTAATACAACACGATTGAAAAAGACTTGATAATATTATTCATTAATTTTGTGAATCACCATGTTGCTCCCATAAATGCTCTATTAATGCATTACAAAGTTCAATATGAGCATTTCTGTCTTTGATTTCTCTATATTGACCGAGGAATTGTTGAAATCATTGACTTTCATCCGCCGGATCAACTGTTGAAGCTAGTGCTTCTACCGCATCTGCAATTGGAGCATTGAGATCACGTTCATCCTCAATTATCATGTTGTGCATGATAATGCACGCAGTCATGATGTCATGTAGCACATTTTTTTCCAAAAATGTGTCGGTCCTACAATAATTGCAAATTTTGATTGTAGAACTCCGAATGCACACTCCAGGTCTTTCCTACATGCTTCTTGTTTCGTCGCAAAATGTTTTTTGTTTCCCGCGGGTATTGAATAGTTTGCACTAGAGTGGACCATTTTAGATATATACCATCAGCTAAATAATATCTCATATTGTATTCTTTTCCTTGAATAACATCATGTGTTGGGGGAGCAATACCTTGAGCAAGATTGGAAAACAAATGCGATGATTCTAACACATTAATATCATTAGTGGCACCTGGTATATCAAATTACGCATTGCATATCCAAAGATCATAATCAGCTACAACTTCAGGAATAATAGTTGGTGATCCACTACGTCTTGCATATTGTCCGACCTAGGCTGTGGGATAATTTTTCCACTTTCAATGCATACAATCAAAACTACCCAACATTCGTGGAAAACCACGGCTCTAGCCAATGTGAAGTAACCTTGCTATGTCGTTAGTATTAGGTGATCTAAGATATCATTCGAAGAAAATCTCAACCACAGCGCGGCAAAATCTCTTAAAGCTTTCAATTGCCGATGACTTTTCAATTTTAACATACTCGTCAGTTGCATTTGCTGCTATACCATATGCTAACATTCGGAACACGACTGTTGTTTACTATAAACTTGATAGTCCAAATTTACCAAAACCATCTCTTCGTTGTTCAAAGTATTGACCATGACTTTTGACTGCGTCAACAATACGAACGAACAGGTCTCGAGACATTCGATATCGTCGACGAAATATTTCATCATTATATCGTGGATTCGCGCTAAAGTAATCATTAAAGAGTTTAGAATTTGCTGCTTCATGATAAGCTCGTATTTTACGCCTTTTCGGGCGCCTCTTTTCTTGGATTTGGCTCGTTTTCTAGTAAATTTTATCCCACATTATACCTTGATTTGTTTTATTTATGTGTATCAGGTGTAGAGCATCATTGGATCCAAAAGATGAAGAAAAAGTCAAGAAAAAAATTGACAAACCTGTGATGCCGCAACATCACAGTGTAAAACGGCTGCGCAAGTGAAATTTTGATGCTGCAGCATTCCGACTTCGATGCCGCAGCATCCCGTCCGCGTACAGCAACCTATAAATAGTGTTTTAAGTCAGTTTTTGGAGGAGAACACACTTTTTACAACACAAGGATTGAGAGAAAAACCTAGGGAAGTAAGAGAAAAGCTTGAAGACTCCGAATTTGTATGCGAAAACGGAGAATTTAAGCAACAACGAGAAAATCAAGATTGTAATAGGGAGTTTTTCACTTTCTTTTGAGATTAGTTCATTGGGCATGTCTTTTGAAAATTGTTATTTCTCTTTCTTTTCGATCATGAACTAAATTCGTTTGACTAAGGCAGTGTGAAGGCAAACTATGAATTATCGTTTATAAATTTATGTTTTTGATTATTGCTCGGCATGCTATGTGTTCCATTTGTTGTGTTTAATGCTTATGAGTGCTTGATCACCACTTGTTTGATAAATTGCTTAGCTTAGATTCCAAG
Organism: Buddleja alternifolia; assembly: GCA_019426215.1. NCBI lineage: Eukaryota > Viridiplantae > Streptophyta > Magnoliopsida > Lamiales > Scrophulariaceae > Buddleja > Buddleja alternifolia. The sequence continues at coordinate 26,838,638 of CM033393.1, read as the reverse complement.
AGGATATAGGTTAAGGATGCTTGAGCAATTGAACATCACGTCTTAGAATTGACTAGGTATAGATTCGATTCATTCGTGTAGCCTTCCGGTAACGGGGAATCTCATAAATCTTGTTAATGCATGTTTATTAATTGAATTCTCATATAGGGATATAGGGAATCATTAATTAACATAGACGCACTATACCAAGAGATTGGGTAGTGTATAATTTTGGATTTTCCGCCATAGCATGATAAGTATTAATTGAATAACACACTTCATAATCGATAAGGAGTAGTTTGGCCGGATCACGTGTCTTAGTTATCTCTCTTCCTCTGATTTTTCAATCTCTACGTGTTTTACATAATTAATTTTCTTTAGTTTATTTAAACAATCACACCTTAAATATTTGATTTAACTTGGAATTAGGTAATACAGTAGTTTCAATACTTAAATACGTTGTCCCTTGGGTACGATAATCCGGACTTAAATATCCACTATATTACTTGCACGATCTAGTGCACTTGCTAGGTTTTTGCGTGACACTTCACTATCACGATTGATCACTCTATAACCTGGGACTGAGCCACGATGGGAAGACTGGTTGTCTTGCATATTCTGATGATTCTGCATTAGCCTATTATTCTTTTGAAGCTGTAAAGGAGTACGGCTACATCAATATGAGCTTTCAGAGCCACGAATTTGAGATTTGATGAAGCTGTAAAGGAGTACGGCTACATCAAGAATAGTTATGAACCATGTGTATACAAGAAAGTTAGTGGGAGAGCCATAAGCTTTTTGGTACTCTACGTTGATGACATTCTTCTCATTGGAAATGATGTAGGAATGTTGCAATCAACGAAGGATTAGTTGTCGACCCTGTTGGTCTCAAGTGGCATACGAAAGGGTGTAGAGGGGGGGGGGGGTTGAATAGACCCTGAAGTCTTTTTCGACTTCAAAAATTTTGTATTTAAAATATTGTGGACGCCTGAAAATGTAGGCGCTTGGTGGAACGTTTACTTGAAAACTATTTTTGATAAAGTTAACTTAGACTCAAGATTTGAATACTATAACCAAATAGGGTTAAGCGTTCAGTTCTTTAATCAGAGTTAGCACAGTGGAATAATTTTAAGTCTTCTTTTAAAAGGATTTAGTGTCACAACGTTTTTCTTAGTTGCTCTCAACTTTAAATAATTTTATCAATCTGTTTACTTAACCGATTATGCAATGATATGACAATAATGAAATCATCAGTAACATAAAGAACACAATGTTTATAAGGTTCGTTGGGTGGAGTAATTCCAACTACGTCCTTCTTCTCCTTTAAAACTCGGAGGCAATCCACTAATATGATTCTCTAAGAATCACACAGAAAATTCTACAAAATAGAGGAGAGATGGATTTGAATGGCTTGAGCTCCTTGGTCACACAAATTTCTGCTCCAAGACACTTCTATTTGTTTGCTTCTTTCACCCAGATATAATGCAAGTATCCAACTTCGACTTCACTCAGATCGCGAGGTTGGACAAGGGTTTTGTCTAACGGTTTGTTTGATTTTAGGAAGTTCAAACAACTTGGAATATCTCAATAGTAGTGTAGGGTTCTTCTGAAAAAGATGTTTGAGATATTGATTGACTATCTCAGGGATTGGACAAAAGCAGAAGGAATGTTTGATTTGAATATTTGAGCTTTTCTGAAAGTTTAAGGAATGAGACTTCAATGCAACAGAGTTTTGGCTTGTAAGCTTGTTCATGTATTTTGGCTTATTGCTGAAGTCCTATTTATAGACTTTCTCGGGTAAAGTGTCCGTTGGACACATGGTCAAGCGCGTGTCTAATTCTCTCGCTCGTGAACAATTTTTGTCCTTTTTCCTTGAAATTCTACTGCAAAAAGTTGGTGCCGCAGACTTGTAAAATTGACAGTCCAATGGGAAGGCTTCTCCATACGTCCTAGAGTGCTTATCACATTTATTGCCCTTATCAGCATTTAATGCATTTGAAATTAATGCCCGTTGGTCATTAATGCTTTGAGAATATTTGCATTTACCTCCTTCTAGACTTGAAATAAATTCAGGTGAAACCTTGTCTTGGTAGACGCTCAGTCAACACTGAATGATCCTTAGCTGAATCTTTACATCAACGCTTGAATTAGCTTGATGCTTAGACACTTGCTAGAAATCTTCATCTTTATTCAGAATTAAGACGCTTGAATCTTCAGACCTAACTACTGATAAACTCACTCAGAATAATGTCAGACGCTCAGTCTAAGAATACTTAGCCTAACAGTTTAGAATAAAAACAAATAAAGCCTTATACAAATCTAACACTCAAAGCCTATACATGATTTCTATTAAAATCAAACTTACATATTTTGGGGTCTAACATAAATCCTAATTGTCATCATCAAAACATCTAACAAGAAATTTCCTAAAAATTTCCCCTTTTCTGATGATGGCAATACTCACTCTTTTATAGTTCAAGAGTTAGACAACCAAAATACAAAGTTAGCTTTGAATAATGTTAGATAAAGTTAGTTAAGGTTAGTTAAAGCCTCAATGAGATGTTTTAGCTGGAAATGCACTTTTTATATATCAAAGAAAGTACAAGGCATTTACAACTAAAGATAAAAGATACAAAAGAGACAAGAATATAGATAAAGGAATTTTTGAATAGGTCTCTTAACACTTGCGCTTCTTTATTAAGTTGTATCTTCTGGATATTTCAGCTCTGATTGCTTCAGTAAGTTGATCATCCAGAGCAGTCATCGCCGCATGGTCTTCATTAATGATGCTCTTCTTTTCTTGTTTACTTCTTTCACTGAAAGCAATCCAATGCTTATCCCATTCTGATGGATTAATGCTAATGTGCCTTAGATAGATTCTGTATGCTTGGTTGAAATCTGGCATTTGCTTCTTCTTAGCAATTTCTTTAGGATCTGTTGGCTTTGGGAGAGGTGCTCGTTTAATTGGAATGTCGAATTGTTCTAAATACGCTTGTGAAGGCAGTGGCAGATTTGTTCTTTGCTTTATTGGAGAAAACCCAGATGTGCGACTAGGCGCTCCAACAGCAGCAACCCAAGTTGGGTAACGGGACTCAATATTGAGCGGAGGAGGAGAAGGAGGAATCTGACTTGGAATACTCTGAGTTAGCGCAGGCTGAAGTTCTTGACGCTTTGCAGCTGAACTGGTAGCTCTTGAACTTGGCGCTTTCCTCTTGTCCCCCTTATTGCCATCATCAGTATTCAGAATGTGTTCTGCTAGAATACCGACCTGATGAGCAATCTGAGAAATAGAACCTTCTAGATCATCCCAACACTTGTCGAAGTGCTCTTTCATTCAAAGTTGAGCTGCACGGTTAGCATCATCAATTTCTTGAAACGCTTTAATACTTTCAGAAATAGTAGCTTGAGCAACTCCACACATGTGGTCAATTTGGGTGTCCAAATTTTATGATTCGATCTTGGCAAGGTCTTCTTGAATCCAATGGAGAGCATCGGCGCTATTTGCAACATGATCGCGCACTTCTTCTAATGCATATCGCAGAATAAGAGTAAACTTCCACGGGCGCTGGCAGCATGTGACGATAATAATGAAATTGAAAGTTAAGTTTACCTAACGCTGTACCTATATGGAAACCTGTAGCAATGTCAAGAAGCTCATAGATGCTATTCGTTGACATGCACGTGCTAGCAATAAATCTGCGGAGGGGACTGTCCATGGCTCTAACCCACATTGGACCTAAGATGTCCAACACATGTTTTGAACCATTTATTTTTCGATCACGTCTTTATTCCTCCGGCGAGGTCAAGGCTATTTCCAAAACATGTTTTGAACCGTTTATTTTTCGATCACATCTTCAAACCCCTGAATGGATTGATGATTGAACCGTTTATTTTTTGTAGATTGGCAATGAAGATGTGATCGAAGTGCTTCACTGGAGCCATAATCTTGGTCATCTGCCGTATATTTTCATCTCTGTTGCTTGGAGTAATAGTGAGATCAGATACTGGACATGTACCACTAATCGACGTTTTTCCACAAAAGTTGAGTGGAATGTCTGCAAGCCTTTGCAATGACTTTTGCCAAAAATGTTTCAACCTGTCGTCCGACACTTGGCAATTGGTCAATTGGCCCCACTCGCTCTTGACACTTCTTAAGACGATACTTAGCAAACTGACGCTTTTTGTCATGCATGCTTATGCTGAATAGATGCGGAGCGCTAACCAACTCCTAAGAAGCTGAATAGATGCAGAGCGCTAACCAACTCCTAAAAATCTGAATAGATGCGGAGCGCTAACCAACTCCTAAAAAGCTAAATAGATGCAGAGCGCTAACCAACTCCTAAAAAGTGTATATGTTGCCTACATATGTCACATACCATCTCAATTCATTCATGCAGAATTCAGCCCCAGCGTTGTATATGGCTGTAATTCCCTCACGATGAATGTCTCTGATCGCCTCGAATCTGTATCTGTGCACATGATAGCTAGTGTTCCAGACGCTACTGAAGAAGTCGTTAGCTTCTTCTCGGACTAGATCAATTAAGGATGTTGTTCGTTCACAAACATGAACATTCCTGTTCTTCCATAAGCGTAGAGGGTGAGCTGAATTTTGATTTGCTGCGCTATGCACTACATTTGGAAGTGCGAATAACCCTCTCTGTTCAAAATTTCCTCGTTAGGGTTGAGGAACTCAACTAGTAGACGCTCATAAACTTTGATCTTGAAATTTCTGGTAGCGAAACCAGATGGCCTACTATGATTCATATCCAGGAATTTGAACACTTGAGCCTCGGGGTCTTTTGAAGATTTTCTTGACATTTACCCCTTCGATAGGCTTTGACGTTGTAGCAAGAGTGTCAGGGATAGTTGGCTCTTCTCAAAATTGATCTTTTTAATAATAGAGACCAACTTCCGCCTCTTGATTAGTGGAATTTTATCTTCCACGTGCTCATCAGTTTCCTCGTCATCATCATCCTTGGGAGGAGATGAAACTTTTGGAGCCTTGGGCTTTCTGGGAGCCCTCTTATTTTTCTCAATCGGACGCTTCATGGCTTCCTCTTCAACTGGACGCTCAGCTTCTTCATCTGACGCTTCCTGAACTACTTGGCGCTCAGATAAGGGCTTAGCTGCTCCAACAACTTTGGGAGGGTTGAGGAGATTTATCACTATCCTCTTCCTTAAAAACTTAGCCTTGGCCAGAGGTTGGCCAGCTGAATTCACGCAATCTGCTCTGAAAAGCAGATCACTCTATTGGGTTAATGTCCTCAAATGCCACTAGAGGATTAGTAAATGATAGGACATTATCAAATTGTAATTGTTCATTAAATTAATCAATAAAAGGCAGTTTAGTTGTTTACATTAATATATTGTAATCAACTATAAGTCCATGAACACAAGAGTTAACTCTCTAAGGTATTAGAGGAGTCTGATACTTGTGTATTAAAATAGTCTGCAAGTAAAGATTTTCAATTGGGCATTGCAAATCATGAAGACGTGTATGATGTGAGTTTCGACGAGAAAGGTGCTAGTCAATCACTCAAAGTAGTGAAGAACTCATATCATAGGTGCACTGATGGAGATAGTGACACTCAGACATGACTCACATCGATTCTGTCACATTGTTTTTTACTCTTTGACAGTCAATGACAGAATTGATTAAATTGTAATAGGTGTGTCTGAACTTTAGACTTGAGGAATCGAGTTGAAGATATACCTGTGACGTTAGGTTTGTCATTAGAGTAGTTAGACCCAATTCACCCGTTGGTGGGGTCAACCTCGAACAACAACCTAATGGACAAGTAGTACTCTTAACTGATATCTAAGAAAGGATTCGTTCCCTCGTAAGTGAACGAGGAATTATTCTATGCATTTATAAGTAAATTAGATCTTAAAGTCTTTGGCCAAAGCATTCAATGATTTGAGCTTATTATAAATATAGCATATCGTTAAGTTAGTGAGTTTGACCAAAACCATGACTCTCACTTAACCGGGATATGAAAACGAAGAGTTTGTATTCGCACGGTATTTACAAATGGAAAGGTATAAATGATCTAATCATTTTATCTTATTTGGGTTAAAATATGGACCACATGACTGGCTAGGTGGGTTCCATATTCAATGGAATCCTCCCATTGCCAAATATAGATGAACCTAAAGAGTCACGCTTAAAAAGGAAAAATTGATGGACTTGGTTTTAAGTCCAAGGTAATAACTTAAGTGATATAAATATCATAGTAGTTATAAGCCTAGGTCATAAGTTACATTACACTACACCACAAGAAAAAGAACTCCTCTCCCTCTCTCTCACTTGGTCGTCGGTTTTATCACCAAAGAAGGAAGAAGATTTTTCATCAAGTTTTTTCCGGCGAGACGATTTAGAGGCAGAACACTTGGACTGCTCAGATCATCATTAATTCTGCCGGAGATATTTCGTGAAGAATTGAAGAATTCAAATTTGTAGGAATAATCAACCACTTCGCTACAACGGGTAATGTGTAACTTTTCCGCTGCATTTGGTTAATTTTCCCTAGCACACTCAGTACAATACCATAAGGCTTGTTGACCATTTTTTTAGCTTAGCGCAAAGCAATGTATGTGCGGCTCAAGATGATTTACTTAAGGAATAGAAATATACAAGACTCTTTATATGATAGAAAGGAATAGGAAACAATCCCCAAATCTTCTGAAAATGTTATCACTTCAATTGACCTTGATATTCGCAAGAATAGTTGTGATCATCTGAAATTGCAATGGAGTAACCTTGTTGAATGTTTCGACTCTGCATTCAACGAACTTGCTACAGAAATCTGCCAAAAATCTGTACTTGGGCAGAATATCCTTCTTGTCGAAGTTGGGCTTATATTCCGTGACGTCATAATAACGAATCTTTGCCCAAACTTCTTCAGTCTGGCTTGCAGAGATAGATTCCAAAGCCTTACCCAGATTCGGAAATTTGAAGTTCTTGGCAATAGTCTCTGCCGATAGAATAAACGTCCGAACAAAGCTTTTCTTCGGGAAGGAGAAGGAGCAAGAGAGAGAGATCTTGTCCTCTGAAAGCTTTGTAGTTCTCCAAAACTCAGCAACTTCATCAGCAAAGTAGTAGGAATATCTGGTGAGAAAAGCCTGCAGGCCGGCTTTGGCAACAGAGTCCAGCATATCCCTCATCGGAATATCAGTCTGATCGTACAAATACTTCCTGTCCACCACTAGGCCCTCAGTGACCTTGATGGTATCTTTAGTAATGTTGACGGATTTCTTTGGTGCCATTTAAGTGGTTGAAAGAGTAGAGATCCATAGAAATTTTGCTTTGTGAGAGATAGAATTTTTGCAGAGAGTTTGTGTAAAAAGTGAATGTATTTTTTCTGCAAATTTTGTTTTAAATGAAACAATTGAAAATTGTGGTTTCTCTTATCAGTGAGATTTAGCCACGTGTAAAGTTGATGAATCTCAGCCATTTTTAAACTTTAACTGCGGATGTGAAATTCCAAAAATAAGTAAAGTTACATTTGGTAACTCCCATGTATAAAATTTTTCACGTCCAGGGTTATTTTGAAAAACATTTGGCATTTTCAGAGTGTAATGCATGTGCTCATAGTACACTGACATGTATACAAACAAGTACTGACTTTGAATCGTCATTTTGAAAAGTGATAATTACCATCCAGTGTGATGTGATTGGAGAGCGTGAATAGAAATTCAAATAAATCTTTGAGTCTATCCAACACATCACTGTAGATTTAAAACAATGCATGATTTTATAAATACCTTTACTAATTGTTGAAGGAAATTGATTCAACGCATAATAGATTTATCCGATAAACTTTATGTTGATGCTTGAGTTAAAGTCTTTTAATTTTGAGCGTCCAACTTATCATGCACAAATAGTGAGCGTTGATGATCTATGCAGATAGAAAACAGTTTTGATCATTGACGCTTACTGGGCTTGTACAAGTACAATTTTAAAGTTCCCCCTAAATTTGATAACTTGTAACAACTTTTCAAAAAAATTTAAGACATAAATAAAGTGGATTCCCCCTAAATTGTATGCCTAATAAAGTATGATGCATGATGATTAAGCATTTAAATCGATCATACCTAGTTCACTTGTTAAAGTGAGAAAGCGTTGTTCATTGAGAGCTTTGGTGAAGATATCTGCCAGTTGTTTGTCAGTTCCAATGAAATGCATGGAGGTATCTTTCTTTTGAACATGGTCACGAATAAAATGGTATCTAATGTCAATGTGTTTGGCTCTGGAATGAAGAACTGTTAGGATTATGCCCTCAGATGCCATAGAGGATAGAATGAGTAGGGCATCTATCTTGTAATTGAACTTAATTATTATTAATAAAAGACACTATTTAGTTTTTCACTTAATTCTTATCTGCATCTATAAGTTGTGTAAAACGCTTTGCCCGTGTTTTCAGTGCGATCTTTTTACTTACTATGGGATAGGAAGAATGACATTAGAAAGATCGACCTTGATTACTAAAACTAGTTCGCAAGTAATATGAAGTCTTTAATGGGCAAATAAAGACTTCGAATACTTGTACAATCTTAGCTCTGACATGGGAGTGTCAGTCGAACACAATGTGATGGTGGGAGCTTAAGACTGTAAGCACATCAGTGGAACTGATATGCTCGAACACGACTCTCATCGGTTATGTCACATAGGTTTTCACGCTGTGACTGTCAATGACAGAACTGATTATGCGTAATAGGTATATGTGAATCTTTGAACTGAAGTATTAGGCTGAAGATTCACTTGTGACGTCAAGTCTTTCACTAGAGTAGTTAGACCCAATTCACCCGTTGGTGGGGTCGACCTCGAAATGCGGACTTGATGGGTAAGTGGTAGTCTTAGCAGATATCTAATATGGGATTTGTTCTCTCATAAGTGAATGAGAATGTACCCTATGTGATTATAGATAAATAGAGACCAAAGTCTTTGGCCAAAGCAAAAGAGACGATTGTTCTAGGCACTTAATCGATCTCAATGATCTCGTATTATTATAATTTATACATATGGTCAAGTCCAGTGAGTTTGGCATAACCATGACTCTCACTTGACCGGGGAACGTGAGCAAAGGGTTTATATATATACAGTATTTACGATTGGAAGGTTATGGAATGATCCATTCATTCGTATTTCATTTGGGCTACGAAGTGGGCCACGTGACTGGCTAGGTGTTACCCACTTCCTTTGGTTTCCTCTCATTGCCAAATGAAATGAACCTAAAGAGTCGTGCTAAAGAATTGATGAAGAAAATTGAAAAGGATTTTCTATTTTATTTTTGGAGAGATTTAATTTATTGGATAAGTTAAATAATTAATTAATTACTTATTGGATAAGTTAACTAATTAAATGGATAAGATTAATTATTAATTAATTTCTTATAGAAATATATTAATGAATTAATTTATCTAAATAATTTAATAATTTAATTAATTAATTTATTTATTCGATAAATAAATTATTAATATTGGATAAAATAAATTAATAATTGAATAAAGAATTAACTAAACAAAGCAAAAGAAAAAATTCGGGCCTCATGTGGGGTGCTAGAAGGATGATCATGTTGGTCTCTTTTGTTTTGTCTTGGTCAATAAGTCATTGAGATATAAAAGGCTTCTCTTGACTTTAACCTAGACAACATTTTACAATTCATTGTAACTCTCCAAAGAAAAGAAGAAGAAAAATATCCTCCCCTTCTATACACACTAGCCGTCGTTCATAGAGAGAAGAAAAAAGAGATTTTTTCATCATCAATTCGTGCTTGATAATTGAGAGAAAACGTGCTTCGTTGTTTGGATTTATTTACAAGAAACTTCAACAAATCAGGACTTGAAGAATACGAGGATCGAAGAATTCAAGAAGTTCGTCAATTCGAAGTTTTGAAGAAGAATTGGATTCTCCTACCACCTCGCTTTAACGGGTAAGTTGAATTTATTCGTTAAAGCAATTTTAGATTCAATTATGCAATTAGAGAAACACTTTGGGTTTAATCAAATTTTTGAAATCCTTCCGCTGCGTTTATGAGTTTTTTCACGAAACTCAACAAGAACAGAGTTTTGAAGCATGGGTAGGGCGCTTTGGTTATGGCAATGAATAGGGGTTGGACCTAGGATTATACCATAATCTCTAAGTTGTTGCCTCATCTATAAAATTTGTGCACAACAACTTCCTGCATCTACATACTCGGCCTCAGCTGTAGAGGTAGCTATTGATTGTTGTATCTTACTGTGCCATGAAACTAACCTATCACGTAGAAATTGACATGTACCACTAGTACTCTTTTGATTTATTTTATATCCTGCAAAATCTGCATCTGAGTAACCAATTAGTTCAAAAGGAGAGTCCCTTGGATACCACAAGTCCACATGTTGTGTGCCTTTTATTTAAGGATTCTCTTGGCAGCAATTAAGTGTGACTCATTAGGATCAGCTTAAAAGTGTGCAGACATGCATACCGAGAACATAATATCAGGTCTATTAGTAGTAAGATAAAAAAGTGATCCAATGATACCTAGTGAGATCCACTTTCTTCCCACTTTCATCTTTATCTAACATAAGCATTTTGCTCATTGGAATTTTCGAAGATGATGCATTTTTCATACCAAATTTCTTAATCATATCTCGTGTATATTTAGCTTGGTTAATAAATATGCCATTAGGGAGTTGTTTAACTTGTAATCTTAAGAAAAAAGTTAATTCACCTATCATGCTCATTTCAAATTGTTCTTGCATCATTTTTGAAAATTTCTCACACAGACGCTTATTAGTAGATCCAAAAATAATGTCATCAACATATATTTCGGCTAAGAGAATATCTTAGTCATTGGTAATTTTAAATAACGTTGTATCAACACTATCTTTTGAAAAGTCTTTACCAATGAGGAAAATAGAAAGAGTGTCATACCATGCTCGAGGTGTTTGCTTAAGGCCATATAGCGCATTATCTAGCTTGTAGACTATACCCTTGCCATGGGTGTTGATGAATCCTGGTGGCTGCTCCACATAAATTTCTTCTTGGAGTTTACCATTTAGGAAAGCACTGTTCATGTCTATTTGATACATTGTGAACTTATTGAACACTGCATATGCTAGAAACATCCGAATTGCTTCAAGTCGGGCGTGGTAGCGTATGTCTCATCAAAATTAATACCCTCTTCTTGGCAATATCCTTGAGCGACAAGTTTAGCTTTGTTCCTTGTAACAATACCATTCTCATCCATCTTGTTTTTATAAACCCATCTAGTCCCAATAACTCCTTGGTGAGTTGGCCTTGGTACTAGCGTCCAAACCTTACTACGCTCAAACTGATTAAGCTCTTCTTGCATGACCTCAATCCAACTAGGATCACTTAGTGCTTCATCCACTTTCTTAGGTTCCATCTAAGATAGGAAGCTAGCGAACATGGCCTCATTGAATGTAGCGTCTCTATTCCTCACAGGAGCTCCAATATCTCCAATAATTTGCTCCGGTGGATGATCACGTAGCCATAGTCTATCTGGATGGAACGGGTTTAGAGGATGTTGCAGCGCTTGATCTTGCATTTCATTCCCATTAACCTCTTGCACAGGCGCTTCAAGTTCACAAGTTCTATTTTGCTCTTGATGATCACTCTCTTCATGATCATCAACAGATCTTACAATATTATCCTTAATAACCTCACGAGTAACCTTAGGAGGGGGCACCAAGATCTCATCATCGTCGTCACTTTCATCATCAATAATTAACTTTGACGCTTGATGACACAAATCTTCAACTCCAACATCATTAGCGTTAACCTTACTCGGCTCTTGGTTAGCATCATAAAAAACAACATGAATAGATTCCTCAAACCTTCGATTTGATCTTATTGAGGATGCGATTTTTTTTTCCATTTTTGGCCTAGCCTAGAAAGATTCCCTCATCCACTTTAGGATCAAATGTCTTTAAGCTTTGAGATCCATTATTATGAATAAAGCATTTTGAACTAAAGACGTGAAAGTATGAAACTTTTGGCTTACATCCCTTCCATAGTTCATATGGTGTTTTACCATGTTGTTTGTTGATCATGCAACTGTTTTGAGTATAACACGTAGTGTTGATTGCCTCGGCCCAAAACCTAGGAGCCAGCTTGAACTCAGCTAACATCGTCCTAGCGGCTTCCTTTAGCTTTTTGTTCCGATGTTCAGCAACACCATTCTATTGAGGAGTTTTAGGAGTTGAATACTCATGATGTATTCCAATTTTTGCACAAAACTTCTCAACAACCTTGTTAGTAAACTCAGTACTGTGATCACTCCTTATTCTTGCAACCTTAAGATTTTTCAAAGTTTAAAGTTGCTGAATAAGCGTTGTGAGCTTGTCACATGTTTCATCTTTGGATGAAAGTAATTCCACCTAAGTAAATTGAGAGAAATCATCTACTACCACCAAAGAATACTTTTTACCGCTCACACTGATCGTTTGAACAGGTCCAAATAGATCCATGTGAAATAGTTCAAGTATCCTAGAGGTAGATAGACAAGGCTTTCTCTTAAAAGATGATTTAACTTGTTTGTCCATTTGACAAGCGTCACAAAGGCGATCCTTATGAAAAGGTCCTTTAGATAATCCCTTTACAAGATTTAGCGTTATAAGCTGAGAGATTTTTTTAAAGTTGAGGTGATTAATTTTTCTATGCCATAACTAACCCGTTTTAGATTCATTTTTAGCCACAAAGCATGTTGGGTTGTTATCAATTGTTGAACCCCAATCTACCAAATAAATATTGTTTGTTCTTTTTTCTTTCAATTTAGTAGATCTAGTCTTAGCATCATTAATATTACAATAGTCACTTGAAATTTTTACTTCAAAACCTTTATCACAAAATTGACTTATGCTTAAAAGATTATGCTTAAGACCCTCAACATAAAATACATCACTTATCACGATGTTCCCCTATGCACAGTACCAATACCTTTGGTTTTACCTTTGGAGTTGTCACCAAATACAACCTGAGCACCATTAGTAGCTCGGTAGTTGATCAAGAGATCCTTTGAGCCTATCATGTGCTTTGACGACCTACTATCGATGTACCAAACAGATGTATCGGCTCTGGCTCTAGGTACCTGCATTCAAAGGGTGGTTCTAGTTTTTTTAGGTACCCATTGTGACTTTGGTCCTTTCACATTAGTAGCGCAAGTCTGAGTTAGAACTTTAGGAACCCATATTTTCTTAGTCTTCATTGCAGGAGGATTAACCTTTTTGGGTTTCACCTTGTGTTGTGTGTGCTTCTTGGGTGCATAATAATATCCTTGATTATAATAGTAATCATAATCATAATCTTAATCATAATCATCATAGTATTGATAATAAGACCTTGATCGTTGTGGATATTGACGTTGGTATTTTCTTGGCACTGGCTTAGGGTGCACCTTCGGCGTATGACGCTTAGCGCTAGATTCACAGTGGCAAGGTTTCTCCTTGGCCTTTTGAGTGTTTGGATAAACCCTTCTTTGTGAATCATTCACTTTGGTCTTTTCCTTGCCTGAGTCAGCTTTGGCTTTCTCATTTGGCCTCATACCATTGTGTTGGGTTGACTCATTCCCTCGGGTGGCTCGTGGCCGCGGAAATTAAAATTTTACAAAAGTAAACGTACTACCACCCGAAAACAGGAATATGGAATTAGTTTGATCGAATTTGATAAGAAGGTAAACGAAATTATACCTTTCGAAAATTTTTGTTTCACCTCGAACTTTGGATCTCAGCAACCCTGTGGTGCAAATCCACACAATTTCCCTTGGGCGAGAAATTGCCCGTCATCTTTTCGTATCTCCCGGTTTAGAGTGCTCCAAGCGTCGCACCTCTAAGATGTATCCACACCTCATTCAAGTCACCAATCGTCTTGCCTTGTGTTCTAGACAACAAAACGATTCTAAGCTTAACTTAGGCTTGATTATGTGAATGGTAGGAATATTTTCTAAGTCGTTTAATTCAGCACATGAATAGAACGACGTCTTGTTGGAAGTGGGAGAAAAGGTGGCCGATTTTTAGTAGCTAGGGAGGGGCAAATTTTTCCAGCAAAAATCATCATCCTTTTTAGTCTCCTTCTTCTCTTATTTATAGGTGAAGATTACCTAGAATCCAATTAGGAAAAGGAAACTTCCTTTCTCCTAAACTCTCTAGTAATCCTTATCCTATGAAGACTTGGAGAAGGGGAAAACTCTTTTCCTCCTCCACCACATGTAAAAAATCGCCCCCGTCCCTTATTATCATTCAAGAAATCGGTCAACACATTCAATTGGACTCTAGGGTTCAATTTTGACTTCTCAATTTAATTATAGGCACAACCCATCAATTAAATACAAGTCAAATTAAATCCAACTAATTAATTCCAACATTTATTTATTTAACTTGGGCTCCACCCAATTAAATAAAATACTTGGACTCTACTAGGTCCATTAATTTAATTAATTCTACAAGATTAATTAAAAGAGTAAAATTAATTGAATCCTTCAATTAATTTATATTCCATATTAGGAAAGTACTACATTTTCCTAATTCTCTCAATTTCCTTGAAATTGATTAATCACATCTATTCAAGCAGTGACTCTCTCGAGTTCGTGTGTGACCCCTTAGGCTCGTTTCTATCTAGTAGTAAGTACACCTTCCCACAGTGCTAGTGTACCTTCCAAAAATGGAAAGTACTAGATTAAATCAATCCTTTGATTTAATCAAGCCTCGAATTAGTCACCAAGCTAATTCTCGGCACTTACAAATCGCGGTTGCCCACCTAGCATAGGGTCCCGAAGACCTAGATAAAACGAAAGTAAAGATACGCCTTTTGCGATCTTGATCCTCGCATAAGTAAGATCCCTCTATCTAATCTCCCGATTGAATCTAGAGCAGTGGCTAAGGTCGAAGCTCTATTAATTCAATCCTAAGTTTCCCACGTCATGTGAAATCGACTTCGACTATCTAAATGAGGAAACCCTACTCCTCTTTAGATATCATACTTCGGCCGAAGATTCCTTAAGTCGTCGATTCACTATGTAACCATAGGAGATTAACCGACTGGCTAATGTCAGAGATAGATTCCTCTTGATTTTCACGTGCCTTACTACGTAAGATGTGCATGTCTGAGTTTGCCCATATTCGATCATCTAAAGTGATCATGTAACAAATCAAGAACATGCGCGGTACGCATAAGACATCTAATGGAATCTTAGGTCCATAAGGATTACTCTTATACTACAAGACCACTGGAAGTTCCACATTCGACTGGGAATCCATTTCAGGAACTTCTATGGGGTTGTTCAGTTCGCCCATTACCACAATGGAAACCCTCATATATGCATTGGCTTTCACCGTGCCAGTATCTATGGAACGAGATACACTTCTACCAGAGTATGCATCATATGAGCAAGTCTTTTGGGATGCATCGATATCCCTTTATCTCGATGAACCCTTTCACGACTTGGAACAATGTTTAAAGATCACAGCCTTCGAGACATATTCCATCATTGCCACACCCAATGTGCAATTATGTCCCATAGCTATGTGTGATCCTTCGGGACTTTATTCTAAGCCAAAGTAAAAACTAATTTAAGAATAAAGACATGCCACATATATAAAGAGATTGACTTTATTTATAAGAAAACGATTGTTCAGCTCTAGAGTTACTATTACAAAGAATGGCGCCCAATAATTGGTGCGTCGGGCACTAATTCGAACACATTGTCCTTCGGTTCAGTAGGTGTTTGACTCTTTGAACCTTTCTCAATAAAGAACACACCCTTTCCTTTGTTGTTTGCCGTAACATTTGATTTATTTGGTTATTTATCGAATTTATTGCATCCTAAACCAGTCTTTTCACCAAATAATCTTGTTACCTCAGTCACATTGTCTAACTTTCTTGACGCTTTAGAGAATGATGAGACGAGCTGCTCTGATTTAGCAAGTCTAGCAATTAGCTCAGCTTCTCTCTTGACTATCATATTAAGATCACCTTTCAACTGAGTGATTTCAGTCTCAAGTGATTGGCTCTTCTCAATGCATTGTTGCTAAACTTGCAACTCTGCCTTGAGCATGACGTTTTCACCTCTGAGCGTTGATATGTCATCAAAGTGATTTTGATATAATCTGGTAGCATCTTGACAATCTTTATATTATTCTTTTACTTTGTCAAGCAATTCTTCATAAGAGGGAGGATAAGCTAATTAAGTATTTACCTCAGATAGTGAGTCTGAAGACGCTTCATCATCTCTGGCCATGAGACAGATTAGCGCTGAATCATCCACTGGTTCATCATCGTCACTACTCTCTTCTGAAGACTCCAAATCTTCAAGTGCAGCCGCTGGTTCTGATTCCGCTAGCAAACCTTGTTCATGAAGTTAGCTCCTGAATTGGTTTCTATCAAAGTAATCCTGCCTTGTGGGCTTGGATACGTTTGGTTCAGGGCAATTTACCTGCTAGTGCCCTGGCTTCCTGCAATTATAACAAAGATTAGTTTTCATCTTTTGTTTATTTGTTAACCTTGCAATTGTGGTTTTGAGACCACTGGCGCTGAGAGATTCTATGGAGAAGTCGCTTGGTACTGAATCCGCTCTGAAGGAGAAGGGGCAGAATATTGAGGCACTTGATACTGTTGTTGAGCGAGAGGGGATGCTTGATAGGAATTCTTTCCTTAATGCTTTGGAGCTTTTCCTTTCTTCTCATATTTCAAAATTTTTTTGACTCTAATTAGCAACGCTAACTCCTCTTCCTCACTTAGATCTAACACCTTTGCCTTATTACCTGATTTACCCTTAACCGATGCTATTAGCACCCCAGATTCGATTATTGAACTAAGTGCATCAGTCACTGAATTTAACTCGAACTTAAAAGCTTTGAGTTCTGAAAAAGCATCTTCTGGATTTAGAAGATCCAACATATTTGATTCTCTTATAGCCGTCCTTTTCATCAAAAATCCACTAGGGAGACTTCTGAAAATCTTGACCACCATTTCCCGATTTCGCAAATCCATGCCTAGAGACGTCAATACCGTAACAAGATCAGTAAATCTTATATCCAACTATTCTAGCATCTCATTGGGCAATATCTTAAAACCGTTAAACCTTTCCTTGGAAATCGAAAGCTTGTTCTCTTTGATCTGAGCTGACCCACCACAGATAGTAGCTAACTTGTCCCAAATTTCCTTAGTCGTACAACACAACTTGATCTTATTGAACAAATTGTCATTATCACCATGGCTGTATATAGAGCGTTCTGACCAACATTATCCAAATTTGCTCTGCGACGCTCATCTATAGACCACTCATGCCTAGGCTTTTCAACATAACTGTCTTAGGTCTCTTCTGTGGATCCAGGCGCTCTGGTGATGACCTTCAAGATTTGAATCGGCCCATCTGAAATGATATCACACATTTCATCATCACAAGAACAAAGATAAGTGAATGCTTTGACCTTCCATGAGTCATAATTTGACTCGGTCAACTTAGGTACTTTTGCAAATGCCATGAAAGAAATTTAAAGCAACTAAATTTTAAAAGGATCTAAACAAGCAGTTATGCTTGGAATTTAAAAAAATTCAACTTCAACCGCTCTGATACCACTTGTTGGTCCCAAGTGGCATACGAAAGGGTTTAGAAGAAAGGGGGGTTGAATAGACCCTGAAGTCTTTTTCGGCTTCAAAAATTTTGTATTCAAAATATTGTGGACGCTTAAAAATGTAGGAGCTTAGCTGAGTGTTTACTTGAAGTCTATTTTTGATAAAGTTAAATTAGACTCAAGATTTCAATACTATAACCAAATAGGGTTAAACGTTCAGTTCTTTAATCTGGGTTAGCACAACGGAATAATTTTAAGTCTTCGTTTAATAGGTTAGCGTCACAACATTTTTCTTAGTTGCTTTCAACTTTAAATAATTTTATCAATGTGTTTACTTAACCGATTATGTAATGATATGACAATAATGAAATCGACAGTAAAGTAAAGAACACAATGTTTGTAAGGTTCGTTGGGTGGTGTAATACCAACTACGTCCTTCTTCTCCTTTAACACTCGGAGGCAACCCATTAAAATGATTCTCGAAAAATCACATAGAAACTTCTACAAAATAGAGGAGAGATGGATTTGAATGGCTTGAGCTCCTTGGTCACACAAATTTCTGCTCCAAGACACTTCTATCCGCGTGTTTCTTTCACCCAGAAATAATGTAAGTATCCAACTACGACGTCACTCAGATCGCGAAGCTGGACAAGGGTTTTGTCTAATGGTTTGTTTGATTTTAGGAAGTTCAAACAACTTGGAATATCTCAACAGTAGTGTAGGGTTTTCTGAAAAAGATGTTTGAGATATTGATTGACTGTCTCAGGGATTGGAGAAAAGTAGCAAGAATGTTTGACTTGAATATTTGAGCTTTTCTGAAAGTTTAAGAAATGAGACTTCAATGCAACAGAGTTTTAGCTTGTAAGCTTGTTGATGTATTTTAGCTTGTTGCTGAAGTCCTATTTATAGACTTTCTCGGGTAAAGTGTCCATTGGACACATGGTCAAGCGCGTGTCTAATACTCTCGCTCGTGAACAACTTTCGTCCTTTTTCTCCTGAAATTCTGCTGCAAAAAGTTGGTGCCGCAGACTTATAAAATTAATAGTCCAATGGGAAGGCTTGTCTGTACGTTCTGGAGTGCTTATGACATTTAATGCTCTTATTAGCATTTAATGCATTTGAAATTAATGCTCGTTGGACATTAATGCTCTGAGAATATTTGCATTTAACTCCTTCTGGACTTCGACATAAATTCAGGTGAAATCTTGTCTTCGTAGATGCTCGTTCAACACTGAATGATTCTTAGCTAAATCTTTACATCAACGCTTGACGCTTAGACACTTGTTAGAAATCTTCATCTTCATTCAGACTTCAGACGCTTGAATCTTCAGACCTAACTAATGATAAACTCACTCAGAATAGTATTAAATGCTCAGTCTAAGAATACTTAGCCTAACAGTCTAGAATAAAATCAAATAAAGCCTTATACAAATCTAACGCTCAAAGCCTATACATGATTTCTAATAAAGTCAAACTTACATATTTTGGGGTTTAACATAAATCCTTATTGTCATCATCAAAACATCTAACAAGAATTTGCTAACAATGACCCAATTTTCAATGAAAGATCTAGGAGAAGCATCCTACATTCTTGGTGTGAAGATACACTGAGAAATGGAAAGTAGGTTGCTAGGACTTTCCCAATCTAAGTACATAGAACGGATTTTAAATAAGTTCAAAATGGAAGACTCTAAGAGAGGATTTGTTCCAACAAGACATGGAATCTCTCTTTCCTAGTCTATGTCCCCAAGGACACCCAAGGAAAGAGAGAAGATGTCAATCGTTCCCTATGATTCGGCAATAGGAAGCATTATGTATGCTATGCTATGTACTAGACCGGATGTGGCTTATGCACTCAGTGTAACAAGTCAGTTTTAGTCGAATCCAGGGGAGGACCACTGGACTGCAGTGAAAGCGATCCTAAAGTACTCAAGATCTCTTTCTGGTATACAATGGAGAAAAATTGGAATTAGAGTTCTATTCAGACTCTAGTTTTCAGTCGGACGTAAACGATCTTAAATCGATATCCGAATATGTGTTTATACTCAATGGAGGAGCTGTAAGCTGGAGGAGCTCCAAGAAGGAGATGATGGCTGACTCCACCATTGAAGCTGGGTATAAAGCTGCCATTGAAGCAGCGAAGGAAGCTGTTTGGATAAGGAACTTTGTCCATGAGTTGGAGATAGTTCCATCCATTACTAATCCGATACTTCTGTACTGTGATAACAATGGAGCAATAGCTCTGTCAAAAGAACCAAGGTCTCACCAAAGATCCAAACACATCCTTAGGTGATATCATCTCATCAGGGAGATAGTGGATAGAGGAGACATTTGAGTAGAACGAGTCAACTAGGAGGAAAACGTAGCAGACCCCTTCACTTAAGTTCTGAGTCAAAGTGTATTTGAAAAACATCTGGAAATGACGGACTAAAGTACAAGGGCAATTGGCTCTAAGGCAAGTGGGAGATTGATAGTGTTAGGTGCTCGGCGAGCCATTTGTTTTGGTCTCTGCCTATTAGGTATATGCACTAAATGCCAATGAGGACAAATAGATTGTATAGGGTATCCAATTATGTTGTACGAACTTATCTTTAATAAAGACATTTATTCTTTTGTTCATATAAAAGCTTCATGACATTAATAAGTATTGAACAAGTAGTCCATGTGTATCGAGGTTGACTCTTCGCAATGGAATAAAGAAGTGTCACGGGGAGAGTCTAACACCTGATCAATTAAGAGGGTTCGCAAGTCAAGGAATCATAATTGGGCATTAAGATTCGACTTGTATGACACATGCTCTGACAAAGAGTGCGAGTCGAACACTATGGGATAGTGAGAACACGTGTCATAGATATACCAATGGAATTGGTATATTCGAACACGGCTCGCAGTAATCCGATCACATGGGTGTTTACTCTGTGACTGTTAATGATTGGATTACTGATCATAATAGTATGCGTGAGCCTTAGACTTGAGGGGTCATGATCAATGTACTTGTACTATTGGATCTGTTACTAGAGTAGTTAGGCCCAAATCACCCTTAGGTGGGGCCGACCTCGAAGTGGGTTCTCAATGAGTCAAGTAGCACTTGTGAAGTGATCGCGAAGATGGGATTCACTGTCTTGATAGTAAAGGGGAAAGTATCATGTGCGATCATAGGCAACTGAAATTATAAGTCTTTGGCCAAAGCAATGAAACTAACTCATGTAAGACATGGAGGGTAGTTTGGTAATTTCATTATGCTATGATTTAATGCACAATATCTAGGTGACACTCACATCCTCTGGTAATTCCTCCCATTACCAGATGAACCTAAAGAGTCGCGCTATAAGAAACGAACAGGATATCTTTTTGTGTTAATCTTTTAGAAAGATAAAATTAATTGGACGAATTGATTTAATGGCAAATCAATAAATTAAATATTAAATTAAATTAAATTATTTAAGTAAAGAATTAATTAAATAGAATTAGTTAATAATATATTTTTTTTGGATTTAAATTGGATTTAAATTAGATATATATTAAAAGGTGGACTAAGTTGACCAAGCCAACTAAAGCCTACCTTGACCGTCCAATAGAGCCCTAGGGGCGGCCACTAGGAGTACTAAGGAGGTCTCCTACTTGTTGCATAAGTTAAGAGAGTTATAGATATCTCTAACTGTGTAACAAGACTCCTAACCCTAATTGCATAACACAAAAAGAAGGAAACTCCTACTTTAATCTCTCTCTCTAGCCGTCCACCACCACCACAAGGAGAGAGTTTCCGGGATCTTTGGAAGGCTCGTTTGCATGAAGCTTTGGAGACAGGAATTCTGAGAGAGTTGCTGTTACGCAAATTTAAGAAAACGAAATCGATA
This sequence comes from Buddleja alternifolia, assembly GCA_019426215.1. Taxonomy (NCBI): domain Eukaryota; kingdom Viridiplantae; phylum Streptophyta; class Magnoliopsida; order Lamiales; family Scrophulariaceae; genus Buddleja; species Buddleja alternifolia. Next base: position 26,817,228 of record CM033393.1, on the reverse strand, counting down.
AGGTATTTAATTTCGTTTAATTTTGTAAAACCTTGAAAATCATCAAACCCACGTTAAAGTGATTCAACTCTAGGAATCCTCAAATCTTCCACTGCGTTTTTCGCTCATAGGATTCCGAACTGTGGTATTAGGGCCGACTTTAATGCGTTTGATGATTTTTTCGTTTGAAATTATGTTGGCTAATTTGGAATTAAAAATTTGATTTTTGCATGATTGATATTTGATATTAAAATTTGAATTTTGGAAAACTTTATCGCCTCGAAATCGTCGCCCAAAAAGCGCCGTAGCACAGCCGCAACACCGCCGGGTAAGCGGCGCCGCCGGTGACACCGGTGACACCAATAGCGGCAGCGCCGCTGTACGTTTTGAACGTGCAGTAACGCCGCTGCTATACTGGATTTGAAAAAAAAATTGGAAAAAGGGATGGCGGCACTGTTCAGCACCACTAACGCCGCTCCAGCCTAGTAACCGCACACATGGTGCTGGGCTAAGCGAACTCAAACAGCGTTGGGCTTAGCATAGCGCGTAAGTGTTTGTGTGTTCGAGAAGCTGGGCACGACCCAAGGAGCTGGCTAGCGATTAATTATATATATATATATTTATATACTTATTATATTTATATATATATATATATTAATAATTATTGAGTTTGACCCAATAGACAAATTTGACCCCGATTTGTCAATTCTCCCTTTTTCCTAATAAAATTAATTTTGTTTTTCTAAAATGAAATTAGATTTAATAAGTTAAATTGGATTTGACTTTTATAATTAAATTATATTTAATTATGTCATAAATTAATTGGAAATTAGTTTATGATACGAGACGATTAAATAAATTGGATTTATTTTGGGTTGAGTTTGGTTTTTTCAAAATAATTAAGAATAAGTTAGACTTATTTTTGAAATAATAAATTGGATTTATTCATTTTTAAATTAAAATTAAATTCATCCTTTCATTATTAAATTAGATTTAATTAATTATGAATTCTTTTTCGATTTTAAATTAATGCCAACATAATTTTAAATAGTTTATTTACATGCTTTGATGTATGTTGTGGTGGATGCATCCCATGGACTTAGGGTTTTTACCGCTTTGTATTATCTGGGTTGTAATGGGCCAGTTAGTGGCCCCCATTTTGTATTTTATTTTTGGTAGAATAATGTATAGGGTACTTCTAAAATATGTAATTAGAAGTAGGACCTTTCTAGAGCTTGGAGCCCAAAGCTTATCAAGATTAGATTTGCTATAGGCCCCTATCCCCTTGATTGGTCTATTGGCTTAGATTAATCTAGAATGTCCATAGAATGCATGATGATAGAATAACTAGGTTTTTCTATTATTGCATGGCTCAATTTGATTTATTCCACATATGTGCGTAATAAATTAATATGCAAAGTGAGGCCTTATAAAATTAACAAATTCTCCCAAATTAAAGACACTAAGTAAGAAAAGGATATTTGATATCCTGGCTCTCCATCAAACTTTGAGAGATAAAATTATGAGTTGTGTATGGTATCGTCCAGACTAATGGGGCTTATGCACTAATTCTTAATCCAAATCTCTCTAAGTGCATTTGATGCCATCGGTCCAAGAAAATCTCATCCCATACACCGTTACAGGTTGCAAGATAAGATTCAACTGTTAGATCAATAGGAGTTGATGGGAAAGTACTTAGATGGATCACCACCAATATTTCGTTACATGCTGAGGTTAAGTGATCTATGAGCCAAAAGTGAGATTGAACTAGAAGTTGGACTGATTGGCGTGGAATGCCACTTCAAAAATTCCAATGAGCCATATATCGTTACAGATTGCAACTCACTGAAAATTTTGAAGAACTCAATCACTCACTAAGAAATCTGTCCAACGAGATTTACGTTCATTGCAGTGGAAGTGCAATGGTTCAAAAAATATAATGGGAGCCAAGTCAAATTAAAGTCCTAATTTACTTAGGTACAACATAATCATCTAAAGAAATATTGGTTTATTTTCAGCAGTCATATATCTCTCTCTTAGGATTTGCTAGGAAGACACAAGTTGAGGGATAAACTTGGCTCCGAAAAAACAGGAGTTTGTTAGCCGAAAAAACCAAAAAATCGCGATAGGGTTCCAGAAACATGGCAGCACCGCCACCAGCGGATCACACCGCACTGAAAACTAACTCTGGCTCTCAAACAGCAACAAAGGTATCGTATGCAGCTACGTTAAAAGCAAATCCACGACCTACTGAACTCGCTGCTCGGGCAGCTAAAAAAGCATTCGTTCATGGCATTGACACAAACGTCATTGGTACCTCCGCAATGGTTAACGGAAGGAAAACGATCTTCCTATCGAAGGAAGAGAATGAATACATGGCTGCCCCCTTTCAATATGCATTGGTTGGGAAATTTTCCCATGGTTACCCAACAATGACAAGGCTAAGAGCAAAGTTTGCATCGCTGGACCTGAAAAATGGGTTCAAAATTGGTTTGCTCGACCATAAACATGTATGGATAAGGTTGTTTGATCCAAACGATTATGCCTGAATTTGGCTGAAGCAGACATGGTACTTCGATGGATATCCTATGAGGGTTTTGAAGTGGACATCGGATTTCAATCCATCGGAAGAATCCCCGATAATGCCGATTTGGATAAAGATTTTTGGTTTGCGACCTCACTGGTTTCATAGAGGGTTCTTGTATCACATAGCAAGTTTAATCGGCAAACCATTGAAATTGGACGAGGCTACAACCGAGATTGACAACCCAGTTGTCGCCCGTATTTGTGTTGAAGTGAACGTTCTTGAGAAATTGCAATTTGATGTACCGATACAAATCGATGACAAAACACACTATTTTAAGGTACAATATGAAGGAATCCCGGAATATTGTAGAATATGTCGGCACAGAGGACACTCGATTGCGGCATGCTTCAAAGGAAAAGAATCGAACGAGGATGATAAATTGCCTGAATCTGATACAGAGGCCACCGAAACTGAAGACTTACGAGAAAAGCTAAACAAAAAACGGGGAAAACAACCAGAAATGGATGCATCTGATGGAGCCGATAAATCTCCATCATACATCCGACTTAGAGACCATTCTGCTGGACTTGAGGGATACAAAGATGTTCAGCTCAAGGAAAAAACAAAATTTAATGATACAAAGGAAAATGAGGAAATTGGAAGTAGCTCCAATATTGGAGGAGATGGAAAACAGGTTGATGGGGAAAAAATTTATATGGTGCATGAAAACCCTACTCATGAACAAGTTGGAGAGAATAGTAACATTAACGAAGAAGGAAACTTAAGTGACATTGAGAGGCAGAAGATTGATAAATTGGCCATGGTTAACTTTGTGCCTATTCGATCCAAACTGGTAAATAAAAAATCTGGTTATACGGATGAAATGAGGCGAGCTCGTGAGGAGGTATTGGTGGCATCTCCGTCGGCAGGGGAACAAGATATGCTAGGACATGAGGTTATGGTCCTAGCATCGAATGTGAACCAAAATATATTGGAAGAGAAAAACTATGAATGGCAGGAAGTTAAATCCAATCGACATAAACGTTCTGCTTCATGTGATGAACAAAGGCCGACACTCAATGATAAAATTCGGCAACTAACGATGGAAAAGCGTGTCACAAGAAGTAAAAATGCTAATACATCCAAATCGGTTAAATGATGAAAGCGATCATATGGAATGTTAGAGGAATCAGGAACAAACAAACAGTGGCCCGTGTAAGGAGACTTTGCAGTAGGTACCATCCATCATTTCTTATTATTATTGGACCAAAAGTAGAATTAAATGAATATGAGATGAAAAATAATTTTGGTTTCTGTAACGTTATGAAAAACTGTAATAACCATATTTGGTTTTTCTATAACGATGACTATGATGTTAATTTGATTTCTAACCATGAGCAATATTTGCATGTACAAATGCGGTCACCTCTTCTTCCGCGGCCTATTTTCGGCACTTGGGTGCACGCAAAATGTACTAGGGAAGAGCGACATTGTCTATGGGATGCGCTTCGGGAAATTAACCCAGTGGGGGAACCGTGGATTCTTGGAGGCGATTTTAATATTATATTACATGGCCACGAGAAAAAAGGTGGAGCTGCTCCAAAAAGACTTTCTATGGAAGATTTTGGCAACATGACGATTGATTGTCAACTTCAAGATGCAGGCTATGACGGAAATCCATTTACATGGTACGCTAAAAGAGGGGTGTTTCAACGAATTGATCGTGTATTTTATACGAACACGTTTCTGGAATTGTTTCCCATCTTTAAAGTAAGTCACCTAGCTCGATGTAAAATCTCTGACCACAACCCGCTCCTCGTGTCCTTGGCTATGAATTCTACCTCAGTTCCCTCATCGTTCCGGTTCTTAAATGTATGGACATGCCATGAGTCATTCCGGGACATGGTGGCCCAATCTTGGGAAGCGCCTATTAACAGCCGGGGTCTTGTAAAATTCCATTGTAAGCTTATTCGTTTAAAAGCAGCTCTCAAAATGTGGAATAGAGAGGTATTTGGTAATATAATTGATGCGGTTCAGGAGGCGGAGAATGAATCCAAAAGACGAGAAAAATTATATGAGGAACATCCCACGGAGGAACATTTGATTGAAATGAACAAGGAAAGTGCGATCTTTACGCAGAAACTCTTGATAGAAGAGGAGTTTTGGAAACAAAAGGCGGTATGCAAATGGTTAAAAGAGGGGGAGCAGAATACACAATTTTCTCATGCATGGGTTCGTCGTAAACGTAGCAAGGGACGCATTCATGTAATAACAGAAGAGGGGAACGACATTACTGACCCAGAAGCAATTCATTCTTCGGGGGTAGCTTACTTTGAAAAGGTATTCTCTGGTCCAAATCAAGAGCTAGAGGAGGCGGACCTCTCCATCATTCCAAACATCCTTGTTGATTCAGACAAGATGATGTTATGTGAACCACCATCACCGGATGAAGTAAAAATAGCAGTTTGGGGTATTGATAAGAACAGTGTCGCTGGGCCAGATGGATTTTCCTCGTTGTTCTACCAACATTGTTGGGAAATCATAAAGAATGATTTAATTGAAGCAGTTTTAGATTTTTTTGCGGGTTCGAAACTGCCGAGGGGTTACACTGCGACAACTATATCCCTGATTCCCAAAAATAACTCCCCAAAAAGTTGGAAAGATTTTAGGCCAATTAGCCTATGCAACGTGAGCAACAAAATAATAACGAAGATTATGGCATCTAGGTTAGCGGGGGTGCTCGATAAGGTGATATCACCATATCAAACTGGTTTTGTAAAAGGGCGTAGCATCATCGATAATATTCTTTTGGCTCAGGAGCTTTGCCACGAGGTTGAACATAATAAAGGAGGTGCAAATATTATGATTAAGTTAGATATGGCAAAAGCATACAACCGGATACAATGGGGTTTTCTGTATAAGGTCTTGGAGAGAATGGGTTTTCCATCAGTTTGGATTAAATGGGTGAGAAATGTTATTGAGAATTGTTGGTTCTCAATTTTGATAAATGGTTCGACCTCAGGTTTCTTTAAATCCACAAGAGGTATCCGACAAGGTGACTCCTTGTCACCTTCCCTTTTCATTCTGGCGGCTGGAATTTTATCTCGAGGATTGGAACGACTTTTTTGTGATAATCCGAGCATGAAATACGAGACAGGCTGCTCGTTGGATATTTCACATTTGGCATACGCGGATGATGTGATGATTTTTTCAAAAGCTAATTCAAGGGGGCTGAAGCGATTGCTAGATTTTTTTAATATATATGAACGGGTTTCGGGTCAATCAGTAAACAAGGAAAAATCAACTTTTATCGTAGGAAAAAAGGTGTCTCGTGCAAGAATTCGAAAAATAAAGAGTCTTACAAAGTTTGACCTCGAAAATCTTCCCTTTACATATTTGGGAGCACCAATTTACAGGGGGCACAAAAGAAGCTCAGTTTTTGAAAATATTATCAGCAAGATCAATAAAAGAATAGGTGGATGGGAAAAATCGGTTTTGTCACATGGCGGAAGATTAACCTTGATAAAAACCATTCTATTTTCTATGCCATTATACATAATGCAGATTATTGAGCCTCCAAAGAATGTGATACAACTGATTGAAAGGTCTTTTAATCGATTTTTTTGGGGTTCGAAAAATAATGCGAAAAAAACCCATTGGTCGTCTTGGGATAACATTTGCTACCCATACGAGGAGGGAGGGATTGGAGTACGGAATATAAGCGAGATGATGGATGCTTTTAGCTATAAGCTTTGGTGGATTATGAGAGAGGGTCGATCGGTTTGGGCACAATTCATGAACATTAAATATTGAAACAAACATCACCCTTGTATTGCCCCGATTAAGAACTCCGCATCGATGGTTTGGAAAAGGCTCGGTCGTACTCGCGATAAAGCGGAACCATACATTGGGTGGACGATTGGGGAAGGTAATATTTCATTTTGGTTTGACAATTGGCTAGGTGAAGGATCCCTTTACCGAATTGCAGCTGATCCTTTTAACTCGTCGGAGAAAGTGTCAGATTTTTTAATGGAAGGGGACTGGAATTTACCTAAACTGAACAGAGTTCTCGCACCAGAAATGGTAAGCCGAGTCATGTCCATCCCAGTTGATTCACAATCGACCGATAATGTTGTTTGGAGCTTGTCTAATTGTGGACGGTTTACCATTAAATCAGCCTGGGAATCACTAAGGGAACAATCAGATAGTAACAATAATTTTAAAGATATTTGGAGAAAATCCGTTAGGCCATCTATGTCTCTTCTCGCTTGGCGGTTGCTTCAGCAATGGATACCAGTCGATCATATCATGCAACGGAGAGACATTAGTCTTGCCTCGAAATGTGTATGTTGTGATAAGGGTGAGAGAGAAACAATATCTCATGTCTTTTTCACAAGTATAGGAGCGAAGGAACTGGGCACTTACTTTGCAGCTTTGTGCAACTTTGAGATTCTGGAGACGGATAACATTTTTATGTGGTGGAATTCTTGGAAAATAGGAACAACCAGTGATAATGTGCGGAATATCATTCCCATTTTACTAACTTGGTTCATATGGTTAGAAAGGAACCATTCAAAACACAAACAGACCCGTTTTCAACATCTCAGGGTTAGACTTCGAATAGAACAATATTTGCGACTACTCTTCCGGCATGGGATTATTTCGGACAATGCTTTGGTTGGGAATGAACCTTTGGCAGCTCGCCTTGGAGTCAAGAGGATCAAACGGCAGGTTTTAAGGAGTGTCGGGGTCCATTGGCTACCTCCTCAGATTGGATGGATCAAAGTTAATACGGACGGGGCTTCGAGAGGAAACCCGGGAGTTGCAGGTTGTGGAGGAATTATTCGTGATAATAAGGGAAATATAATCATGGCTTTCACGGAGTTTTTAGATACTAACACGAACACATTTGCGGAGCTTGCTGGGGTATGTAAGGGTTTGGAATTGTGCTATGCGCTTGGATATGAGAAAGTTTGGCTTGAGGTAGATGCCCAAGTGATTGTTTCGTTGCTCAATAGAGAATCTCTGGGATGTTGGCATCACCAAAATTTGCTACAAAGAATTCGAATATTAAAAGCACATCTGGATGTTTTTGTGTCGCACATATATAGAGAAGGCAATGGGGTAGCAGACATGCTTGCGAACAAAACTTGTGATGATCGAAAATCTCTTGAGCTGAGTGGAACCGATATACCAAAAACAATCAGCTCAGCTTGCAAATTGGACATATATTTTCCAAACTTTCGGTTCAGATGGAGTCGAGAGGATGCTCATGCATAGATTTGATTCAAAACATGTTTGGTGAGGGATGGTAAAGATTGGTGTTAAGTTACATAACTATTGATAGTGGCAGATGCACTCATGAAAATTTTTACTAATCATTTGTTAAGGTTTTTTTTTTCTAGTGCAGGTTGTTATCAATGCTATGGATTGGAGCTCTCATTAACAAGTTTTCATGGTTATTCTATAATGTCTTTTGTGCAGGTAACAATTTGCTGATTTTGTTTGGTCCGTGAATGGTTCTAATGGACAGCAGGTTTGGCACAGTGGTGCTAGTTTTCGGCACCACTGTGCAACATGCAGATTTGTTTTTCAAAATTATGGCCTCGAATTTTAGTCCGCTAGTTGAGATTTTTGTTATTAATAACCTTAGATAAGTGTTTATCGTTCGGTCATTGTAATTTACCCGGTAATTTTATCTGTTATTGATAACCACGAGCGGAGCATAATGACCTTTGTCATTCTGAACCCTACCTCGCCCGAGTGACAGCCCAAGGGGGTGTTCGACACCTGACTCTCCAAACCAACTGGTTAGAGGGGATCGGCAAGAGCTTGCTAAATGGGTCGTGTAGTCGGTTTACTGTTGACATTGCACAGGTTATAGGGCTTAACTCGTGGGAAGAAATAACAATAATATTATTTCGGGTGGTTGTAGTTGATTTGGAAATTGTCGTATTTGTTGCTTTGATTCTCAAGATAAGGTAGTACCTTATGCTTTTTGCTTGTAAGTTTTTTTTGTTTCCAAGGTTGAATGCAAGTTTATTTCTTTTTTTTAAAAAATAAAAATATATCTCTCTTAAAATGTTTAATCCACTCAGAACAATGCTTAAGAAAAATGTCCTCACTGGACAAACTATAATGACTGGGTCAAAATACTAAGGGCTAATCTCAAGAAGAAATCGTTTGAATATATTTTGGAGCAAGATGGTCCAACTCTGCCTAGGGTTGAAGAAGGAAAGTCTATTCTGAAAGTGTACAAGAGATGGAACTCTTATGCCCAAAAGGTCACAAACTACATGTTGCAATCCATGAGCAAAGACTTAAGACACATTCATTTTGATATGGAAAGTCCCAAGTCAATTATGCTTCACTTGGAGGATATGTTCGGGGAACATGGAAAAGCAATTCGATATTACTTTTCGAAGGAACTTTTCCAAGCAAGAATGGGAGAAGATGATGAAGTAGCAACTCATGTTATGAACATGATATCCATGATAGGAAGGCTCCAAACTCTGGGAAGTTTCATGGATTTTCATCTGCAAGTGAATCTCATTCTCCAATCTCTCCCTAGATCTTTCTCTGCTTTTATCACTGACTTTGAGGTAAATGACCTGGGAGGATCTTTAATAGATCTTAAAGACAGACTTGTTCATATGCAAGCACTTTTGATAAAGGAATGGGATGATGATTTACCTCCAAATGGGCTGCTTGGTGTGAGGATTGCTTCTAATAACCATGAAAGGGGAAAGAAGCACCAAAGAGTTGCAAAAACATATATCCACTGTCAGGAAGTGGACGATTGGGAACGTGACTGTCCCAAACTGAAAGCAGACATTACTTAAGGTGTTGGTCCTAAGTGGCATACGAAAGGGTCTAGAAGGGGGGGGGGGGGGGGGGGGTTGAATAGACCCTGAAGTCTTTTTCGACTTCAAAAAGATTCGTATTAAAATTCGTTGGACGCTTGAAAAGTAGGCGCTTGACTTGAGCGTCTATTGAAGACTGTTTTTAAAAAGTTAACTTAGACTTCAAGATTTGAATACCATAACCAATTAGGTTTAAGCATTCAGTTCTTTAATCAGTGTTAGCACAGCGAAATGATTTTATGGTCTTCTCTTTTGAAAGCTTTCAGCGTCACAGAAGGTATTTTAATTGCTTAGCGTTCAATTGAGTTCTACTTATTAGATTTATGCAATAATATGACAATAAAGAAATTGACTGTAAAGTAAGAAACACAATATTTGTAAGGTTCGTTGGGTGGTGTAATCCCAACTACGTCCTTCTTCTCCTTGATCACTTGGAGATAATCCACTAAAATGATTCTCAAAGAATCACACAGAATCTTCTACAAATTAGGGAGAGATGAATGTCGATGACTTGAGCTCCTTGATCACACAGATTTCTGCTCCAAGACACTTCTATCCTCTTGCTTCTTTCACTCAGAAATAATCACTACAAGAAAACAAGGTTTCAGAGACGGAAAATCAGAGACGGACACGAATCCGTCTCAAATCAGAGACGGAATTTGAGACGAAAATGATATCCGTCTCTGATTTGAGACGGATCACCGACGGACGTAGGAAACCGTCTCAATTTCATCAATAAATTCATGAAAAATAAATTTAGGATAAAACAGAGACGGATTTAGAGACGTATATAGAGACGGATAACATTCCATCTCTGAATCCGTCTCTAAAGGAAGGCTTTAAATTACGCAAATTAGAGACGGATTTTTTTCCATCTCTAAATTTCGAACAGAGACTGATTTAGAGACGGAAAAAAAGTCTCATTTTCATCGACAATCAGAGTCGAAATTAGAGACGGATTTAAAAATAAAATCTTTATCTTTATTTTGAGACCGAATTAGAGACGGATTTTTTCCATCTCTAAATTTCGAACAGAGACGGATTTAGAGACGAAAAAAAGGTCTCATTTTCATTGGCAATCAGAGTCGGAATTAGAGACGGATTTAAAAATAAAATATTTATCTTTAGTTTGAGACCGAATTAGAGACGGATTTTTTCCATCTCTAAATTTCGAACAGAGACGGATTTAGAGACCGAAAAAAAGTCTCATTTTCATCGGCAATCAGAGTCGGAATTAGAGACGGATTTTGAAATTTCATATCCTCGATAAAGGTTAATTAAAGTTGTCAATTGGGTCCATCGTTTCATTGCATTATTTTTCTCTTTTATCACTATTTTTTTACCTAATAAGTTAAGGTTAATTAAAGTTAAAGGTAAAGATGAGGGGATATATTCTAAATATTTAAATCATTAGGACTAAAAATGTCAATTGGGCTAGGGCTAATTCGGACATGGGGGGGGCTAAAGTTAAAGGTAATTGGGCTAAAGTTAAAGTTAATTAAAGTTAAAGTTAAAGTTAATTAAAGTTAAAGTTAAAGGCAAATCCTCCCTTTCACTACCAACGACTCATGTGGTAAAATATTATTTTGTTAAGGTAAAGATTAATCAAGCAAATTAAAGTCAATCAATTTCATTTATTGCATTTTTTTTTCCTTAACAAAACTAAAGAAACGGTAGAACAGTGACTAATCAGAGATGACATAAAACATTACTTCTTCTTCTTCTTCTTATTATTATTATTATTATAAAAAGAATCTTTACAATAGTTGAAAGACTAAATATTCGCTTAAATAGAATTTTCCAGTGAAATGATTGTAAAATTTGGACAATAAAGTTAGTGAGGATCAAAAGACATGTGACTGTGCTCGCTTTAATGTGCTTATATTTAATAATAATTCTTTGTACCCTAAAGTTATTTTCTTATCTCGATGAAAGATCTTGGGCAAATATTGAAATTCCATATCCTCGATAAAGGTTAATTAAAGTTGTCAATTAGGTCCATCGTTTCATTGCATTGTTTTTCTCTTTTATCACTATTTTTTTACCTAATAAATTAAGGTTAATTAAAGTTAAAGGTAAAGGTTAACTACCTTTAACTACAAATGCTCAAAATATATTTATATCTTTTATCAAAGAGTCAAGATAAAAGAGGGATATATTATTTGGGACTTAGCAAATTTCACAAAAAATCTACAAACCAACTCTGCCAAGCTCATACCAGATCCGCCTCTGCTGCTCAAGCTCCGCCCAAATCAGCCATACTCCATCACCTCCGCCCAGCCGCACGTCGTCATCAACCTCTAGCTCCTGTCGTATGCTTAAGGTACAAACAGAGTATAAACAGAGGATAGTTCATATAAACAATCATGGAACGAGGTACAATTTCTAATAATGGACTTAGTTTCCTTTGTGAGGATATAATTTTTCATGTTATGGGAAGGTTATCAAGGGATGCATGCATTGTGGAGGCAGCCCGATTGGGTCTTTTATCAAAATATTTTCAACATTGTTGGTATTCCATCCCTACTCTTTTATTCGATATTAACCGTTTCGAACAAAGGGGTTATCATGGTTTAGATTTTATTAATTTTGTTAATCGCACTATACTTGAACATAATGAAAGTGTGGTTGAAACCTTGAGCTTTGAGTTACCAATGGGGGCCGAGGCATTGCATTGGATAAGGCAAGAGTGGGTGGCGTTTGGAATAGATCATTATGTGCGTATACTGAAATTAGTCGGCCGGTTGTCCACTTCACTCCCTAACGGCCTGTTTTTGTCACACACTCTTGTTCAGTTAAAATTATACCTACCGAACTACATTGTTAGGTGGGAAGATAGATATAATTTACGAAATTTAAAAAGACTCATATTGAAGCACATCGTGCTATATGATAACACATTTTTTTCCCGCCTTGGAAAATGGTGTCCCGAGTTGAATGATTTGCAATTATTGAACTGTGATTTTAGAGGACTAACAGAATTTGAGGCATATTTGCCTTCTGTAAAAATATTCAAGATGGCATTCAATCGGGCCCAAGGAAATGTGAATATAAAAGTACACTTCCCCAATGTAGATGTCCTTGTTATTTTATTGAAACAAGACGAACAGGGTCCGGGTCATTTACAAGTATTGGGGCCGTTAGCTCGTTCTTTACAGTGGATAGTACATCATCATCGACACTACATGTCATCAACTTGCTCGACATACCGACTACTTCGAGAGGTTGTAAAAATGACGAAAGAATTGTTGTCCAGCGAACGAGCATGTGTCCCGGTTGATTTTGTTAGGGTATATCTATCTATCATTGTTTGAATAAGTACAAATGCTTTTAAGAAGTTGTTTTGATTTATTTATTTTTGAATTGTTTGTTTAGAGGTTGGCGCATGCGGAGTCTCTACATCGCATTATGGCGAAGTACTTTTTTGTTAATATGCACAGCCTAGAGATCAGGTGTTCAAAGCTGCTTGACAATCTTGCTGTCACATTGGTGCTCATCAGTAGATGTACAGGCTTGAATGAGCTTAAAGTCAATTTGGTGGTAATATTTTAAGTTTTATGGTTTGTCAAGAGATTAGTTATTACATGGTTTATTAAACACGTTCTTTGTTTGGGTTTCTAAAATAAAATTGTATTTGACTTAACATGTGTGGGGTGCACCATGGAAAAACGCGGGCAATAGTGTATCCAACTACGTAAAGGACTGGAAGTTGCAAGCAATGGGATTGGAGGCATTGAATGAGGTCACGATCTTCAACTTCTCGGGTTCTGATTGCGAGCTAAGCTACATTCTGTACCTGTTGTCGCAAGCAACTAAGTTGGATACACTAAATATCTACTGTGTTAATCAATTTTTTGATGATCCAATTGGTGTGTATAAGAGAGCATCAATTAGAGTGTATGAAGCTACCGCGTCATCTACTGTGCAAATTCGTTTCATAAAAGGGGCTTACCCTAGAATAAGAGGAGAATGAAAATTGCACCGAGTCAACTTTGATGTCAAATGTGTTGAAATATTATTTATACTATATATATTCGTTTGTATTTTTCATGTATGTTTGAAATAAAAATAAATATTAAATTAAAAATATTTGAAGACTAGAAGTAATTCAAGTTAAAAAATATAATTCATATTTATTTTAATTAGATTGAATTAACAATGACTAATATTTAAAAATAAAATAAAATGCTACTTCAAAGAATCGAACCAAAGACCACCCACTTAAACTCTAAGCTCTTTACCACCACACTAAGGCACCTGTTGTTACTTACAAAAGCCCAAAATACTTTTATATCTTTTATCCAAGAGTTAAGACAAAATAGGGATATATTATTTGGGACTTAACAAATTTCACAAACACATTTGCAACCAACCTGCTGCTCACCAAATCCGCCGCCTCTGCTGCTCAAAGCTCACCAGATCCGCCTCTGCTGCTCAAGCTCCATCCAACCGTACGTCGTCAGTTCATCATCATCATCTCATCATCCACCCAACAGAGGCCAACCATTCTCTTCTCAATCATCAGTTCATCATAATCATCTCATTCAAGCAGAAAAAGAGAACAGATTTGCAAACCCCATTTTCACTCTTTGACAGGTATTTATAAAACTTCAAAAACCTGATTTTTCGTTCAGAAAGTGTGTTACTGTTGTTACTCAATTTACGCCTTGTATATTACGTCTTTTGCTCCAGATCTCAACATAAGAATTGTAGCCCTTTCTGTTAGCTTTAAGTTTCCTAAAGAATCAACTCAATCCGATTTATAATTAAGCAGTTATGCTCAAAATACTGGAGGCTGGACGGTCAAGTACGAATTTGAATTGGCAGCTTAATGGATAATCTGTGTGTTTGTGTTGTTTGTATGCTAGTGTTTTTATTTTTAGATTTCTTATTATTGAAGTCTTAATATGTGTGTTTGATGTACTTACCTTGAATTGTCTTATATTTCAATCACTTCATGTAAACTTTTCTTTCTTAAATTTTGTTTACATGAGAAGGTGTAAGATTTATTGATTCTAGAAATCAGGTGAACACTGAAATAGTTAGTGGCTTTAGTGAAGTGTAGATTACGTCTTTTGCTCCAGATCTCAACATAAGAATTGTAGCCCTTTCTGTTAGATTTAATTTTCCTAAAGAATCAACTCAATCCGATTTCTAATGAAGCAGTTATGCCCAAAATACCGGAGGCTGGACGGTCAAGTACGAATTTGAATTGGCAGCTTAATGGATAATCTGTGTGTTTGTGTTGTTTGTATGCTAGTGTTTTTATTTTTAGATTTCTTATTATTGAAGTCTTAATATGTGTGTTTGATGTACTTACCTTGAATTGTCTTATATTTCAATCACTTCATGTAAACTTTTCTTTCTTAAATTTTGTTTACATGAGAAGGTGCAAGATTTATTGATTCTGGAAATCAGGTGAACACTGAAATAGTTAGTGGCTTTAGTGAAGTGTAGATTACGTCTTTTGCTCCAGATCTCAACATAAGAATTGTAGCCCTTTCTGTTAGCTTTAATTTTCCTAAAGAATCAACTCAATCCGATTTCTAATGAAACAGTTATGCCCAAAATACTGGAGGCTGGACGGTCAAGTACGAATTTGAATTGGCAGCTTAATGGATAATCTGTGTGTTTGTGTTGTTTGTATGCTAGTGTTATTATTTTTAGATTTCTTATTATTGAAGTCTTAATATGTGTGTTTGATGTACTTACCTTGAATTATCTTATATTTCAATCACTTCATGTAAACTTTTCTTTCTTAAATTTTGTTTACATGAGAAGGTGCAAGATTTATTGATTCTGAAAATCAGGTGAACACTGAAATAGTTAGTGGCTTTAGTGAAGTGTAGATTACGTCTTTTGCTCCAGATCTCAACATAAGAATTGTAGCCCTTTCTGTTAGCTTTAATTTTCCTAAAGAATCAACTCAATCCGATTTCTAATGAAGCAGTTATGCCCAAAATACTGGAGGCTGGACGGTCAAGTACGAATTTGAATTGGCAGCTTAATGGATAATCTGTGTGTTTGTGTTGTTTGTATGCTAGTGTTTTTATTTTTAGATTTCTTATTATTGAAGTCTTAATATGTGTGTTTGATGTACTTACCTTGAATTGTCTTATATTTCAATCACTTCATGTAAACTTTTCTTTCTTAAATTTTGTTTACATGAGAAGGTGCAAGATTTATTGATTCTGGAAATCAGGTGAACACTGAAATAGTTAGTGGCTTTAGTGAAGTGTAGATTACGTCGTTTGCTCTAGATCTCAACATAAGAATTGTAGCCCTTTCTGTTAGCTTTAATTTTCCTAAAGAATCAACTCAATCCGATTTCTAATGAAGCAGTTATGCCCAAAATACTGGAGGCTGGACGGTCAAGTACGAATTTGAATTGGCAGCTTAATGGATAATCTGTGTGTTTGTGTTGTTTGTATGCTAGTGTTTTTATTTTTAGATTTCTTATTATTGAAGTCTTAATATGTGTGTTTGATGTACTTACCTTGAATTGTCTTATATTTCAATCACTTCATGTAAACTTTTCTTTCTTAAATTTTGTTTACATGAGAAGGTGCAAGATTTATTGATTCTGGAAATCAGGTGAACACTGAAATAGTTAGTGGCTTTAGTGAAGTGTAGATTACGTCTTTTGCTCCAGATCTCAACATAAGAATTGTAGCCCTTTCTGTTAGCTTTAATTTTCCTAAAGAATCAACTCAATCCGATTTCTAATGAAGCAGTTATGCCCAAAATACTGGAGGCTGGACGGTCAAGTACGAATTTGAATTGGCAGCTTAATGGATAATCTGTGTGTTTGTGTTGTTTGTATGCTAGTGTTTTTATTTTTAGATTTCTTATTATTGAAGTCTTAATATGTGTGTTTGATGTACTTACCTTGAATTGTCTTATATTTCAATCACTTCATGTAAACTTTTCTTTCTTAAATTTTGTTTACATGAGAAGGTGCAAGATTTATTGATTCTGGAAATCAGGTGAACACTGAAATAGTTAGTGGCTTTAGTGAAGTGTAGATTACGTCGTTTGCTCTAGATCTCAACATAAGAATTGTAGCCCTTTCTGTTAGCTTTAATTTTCCTAAAGAATCAACTCAATCCGATTTCTAATGAAGCAGTTATGCCCAAAATACTGGAGGCTGGACGGTCAAGTACGAATTTGAATTGGCAGCTTAATGGATAATCTGTGTGTTTGTGTTGTTTGTATGCTAGTGTTTTTATTTTTAGATTTCTTATTATTGAAGTCTTAATATGTGTGTTTGATGTACTTACCTTGAATTGTCTTATATTTCAATCACTTCATGTAAACTTTTCTTTCTTAAATTTTGTTTACATGAGAAGGTGCAAGATTTATTGATTCTGGAAATCAGGTGAACACTGAAATAGTTAGTGGCTTTAGTGAAGTGTAGATTACGTGTTTTGCTCCAAATCTCAACATAAGAATTGTAGCCCTTTCTGTTAGCTTTAATTTTCCTAAAGAATCAACTCAATCCGATTTCCAATGAAGCAGTTATGCCCAAAATACTGGAGGCTGGACGGTCAAGTACGAATTTTTCATTATTTGATTGCATTTTAGTGTGTATTTATTTGAATAATCTTCTTTCATGTTGTGTATTTAATTTGATTTATATTTATTTATGACAGGATGACGACTAGAGGGCGAGCTACGCACCGCGGACGAGGTCCAGCACGCGGACGAGGCCCTCGTGGACGAGCACACCTTCGGGATGAAGAGACAGAGGTAGATGAGACTTTGGGTTTGGAGTCTAATTTTGTTGATGGAGTGCATCATGACGATATACAGGTATAACTTTATTTAACTTTTATGTGCTTAAATCTAAAAATAATATTTACATTACTGTTATATCTTACATTATAATTTAATTTTTATGTAGGTTGAGGAGACACCGATGGGGGAAAATTATGATTCTATAGATACAGCTGAAGAAGGTACTTCTTCACATGCTCGGAGAAGGGGACCTAATCACGTGACACAAGTGCCAGCAAGTGCTGACAATCGGATTACGATAACTATTATTGATTCTAGGTACTTCTTGATCCTTTGTTTGCATTATATATACATATATATATATATATATGTATATTTGTTTATTTGTAAAAATAAATATTAAATTTTTTCTCTGTTATTGTTATTTACTTTGTCAACTAGATTTATTGAAGCAGATGTTACTCGGAATATGACGAATGATATAAAGGGAATTTTCACAGAAGTATATCCAAGATGGCTGAAAGTTCCAGAGGCGACCAAAAATTTATTATGGGAGAATTTTAAGGTACTTTATTTAAGTTTGATTTTTATATTAAGTTATTTGAAGTTTGATTCTTAAGTAGTTTTTTTTTAAATATCCATATTTCAGTTGAGATATAGGTGGGATAACCTAATAGATGCAAGTGTACGAAAAATTTGGAACGAAAATGCTGGTGCCCGACTGAGGGAATTGCTCTACAAATCCAAGAAAAAAGCTTTAAACAATGCTAAGGAGCAATTAGGCAGAAAACCAAGTAATTTGGACATGCTTGGTAGAGCTCCAACTTGGATAGGCACTCATATATGGGATGAATTGGTGCAAAAGTACTGGGCTACAGAGGAGTATGCTAAAAAATGTGAGAAAGCTAAGCAAAATCGTATGACTGAGAAGGAAGGATGTGTCACGAAGCATACTTGTGGTTCCATCCCTAAAGAAGCACATCGACTAAAAATGGTATGTTTAGTTTCCAAATTTTCATCTCTTTTTCTGCTATTTAGTAAGAACATTGATTAGTATAATCATTATTGTAGGAAAAAACACTTAAGCGCAGTGTTGATGATTTTGAGCTATTTGAGCGATGCCACATAAGTCAAGGCACTGGGGAGTTTGTGGATAAAAAATCAAAAAAAGTTAGTGTACGTATCTTTTAATTAAGTTTCTCCTTATTAACTTTTGCTCTGAATTTACTTTTTCTTTAATTTTTATAGGGGATGTTTTGTTTCATTTACTTGTTAATATATTATTAAAAATTAACAATTTTTGTCATATATTTGCACAGGAAGAATACAGGGCAAAGCAGGGTCCCATTGATTCCTCCTCGTTACCGTCATTTGATTTTTCATCATGGTGCGAAGTGACTGGAGGCCCATCAAAGGGCCGTTTGTACGGAGTTGGGCAATGCAAAACTTCTGGGAGTTATAGTGTGAGCTCCAGCTCATCAGTTGCTGGTCGGGGAGAGTCTCGTGAGGTAATTGTGGGATTAACACAAGAGATAGAAGATGTGCGAGAAAACCAAAGAAAAAACAATGAAGAGAACAAGAAATTGATAGAAAACGTGTTTGAGGAAGTGAGAAAAAGAGATGCAATTATTGAAATGAAGAATGACGAGATTAAACGAATGAAAGAGGAGATGAAAGTGAGCATGGAGGAGATGCTGCGAAATATCCAAACCACAAATTCCCCCGTGGATCTGGAAATTGTAATGACCAAAGAGGTTCAGATGGAGGTAGTTAATTGGTGTTTTTTGGTTATATACTTTTGATGATTAATAGTAACTCGTGTTAATTGTCTGTCAGTTTGATACTTTTGTGTAGATGTCGGGACTAATTGATTGGACAAGGTTGTCTGTTAGAATGATATATTGTTAGAATGATGTGGTGTTGAAATGATTGTGTTAGATACTTCGATTGTGATGTTAATTAGTTGTTTGCATTTTGTTGATAGGTGCGATATTGTTTAGTTAATGTTTGTTGATTTCATTGAATTATTCGTTATTTACCAGGTTTGATATTATATGAATTTAGCAAATAAAACGCTATATTCATAAATTTTTTAGCTTCATTTAGAGACGGATTTAGAGACAATTTTAGAAAAGAGCAAAGACAGATTAGAGGCGGAATTAGAGACCTATATTGAAACGCGATCAGAGACGGAATCAGAGACGGATTTGGAATTGGAATCATAGACGGATTCGGAGTTGGAATCAGAGACGAAAATCAGAGACGAATACGGAGTTGGAATCAGAGATGGATTTAGAGACAGATACTAAATTGGAATCAGAGACGGATTTAGAGACAGTTACTGAGTTGGAATCAGAGACGGATTTAGAGACAGTTACTGAGTTGGACTCAGAGATGGATTTAGAGACGGATATATCGTTGGAATCAGCGACGGATTTAGAGACGAATTTTGAGTTTGGATTAGAGACGAATTCCACGAAATTTTGAGACGGATTAGTTACCGAATCTGAATATAATTAGAGACGAATTTAAAGACGGATTAGAGACAAAATATAGAGACGGATTATTTGTAAAAGAGTCATGAAAAAAGCGACGGAATTAGAGACGGAACAATTTTCCGTCTCTGAAATTAGAGACGGAAAAATTCCATCTCAATCAGCGTCGAGCTGTTTATAGACGGGTGTCAGAGACGGAAAAATTCTGTCTCTGATTATTTTCAGAGATGAAAAATTGGGTTTCAGAGATGGATTTTTCCATCTCTGAAGCTCTGTTTTCTTGTAGTGAATGTAAGTATCCAACTTCGACTTCACACAGATTGCGAGACTTGGATGAGGTTTTTCTAAATGGTTTGTTTGATTTTGATAAAGTTCAAACAATTGGGAATATCTCAATAGTAATGTAGGTTTCTCCGAAAAAAAAATTTGAGATATTGGTTGACTATCTCAGGAATTTAAGAAAAGAAAAGAGAATGTATGCTTGAATATTCTGGCTTTTCTGAGAGTTTAAGGAATGAGACCTCAATGCAACAACAATTTGGTTTGGAATCAATCGTTGTTTTGTCTTGTTGTTGAAGTCCTATTTATAGGCATTCTTGGAAAAAGTGTCCGTTTGACACATGCACAGGCGCGTGTCTCTCACTTCCGCGAGTGAACAACTTTTGTCCTTTTTCCTAAAAATCTACTGCACAAAAGTTGGTGCTGCAGTCTGTGAATAGTTGACAGTCCAATTGGCTGGCTTCTCCGTACGTCCGAAAGAGCTTATCACATTTAATACTCTTATTAGCATTTAATGCATTTGAATTAAATGCCCGTTGGCACTTAATGCACTGAGAATATTTGCATTAAACTCCTTCTGGACTTAGAAATAAATTCAGGTCAAATCAGTCATTGATGGACACTCATTCATCCTTGAATAACTTCTGTCCTAAAAGTAACGCTCGATATAGCTGGTCGTTTGGACGCTTGGAATCTTATCTTCATTCAAACTTTAGGCGCTTGAGTCTTCAAACTTAGCTACTGATAAACTCACTCAGAAATTATCAGACGCTCAGTCTAAGAATGGTTAGCCTAACACTCTAAAATAAAATAAAGCTAAGCCTATAAAGTCTATTACAATTCTAACGCTCAAAGCTTATACATGATTTCTACTAAAATCAAACTTATATATTTTGGGATCTAACAAGTAATCCTCATTGTCATCATCAAAACATCTAACATGAAATCCTAACAATTTTCCCCTTTTTGATGGTGGCAATACTTACTCTTTTATAGTTCAAGAGTTAGACAGCCAAAATAAAAGTTAGCTTTGGTTAGTAAAAGTTAGTTGAAGTCAGTTAAGCTTCAACGAGGTGTTTCAGCTGAAAAATGCATTTTTATATATATAAATGATTACAAGCATTTTTACAACTAAACAAAGGTACATAAGAGACAAGAAGATAGATAATGCAAAATCAAAAAGCTCTAATGACTTGGTCTAACTAAGTATCGCTTGGACATTTCAGCTCGGATAGCTTCAGTTATGTTATCTTCTAAAGTCATCATCGCTTCATGATCTTTGTCAATTACGAGCTTATTTTCTTCCTTTTGTCTCTTCTTGAAAGAAGTAAAGTGTTTGTCCCATTCAGTCAGATCAATACCAATATACCTTAGGCAAATTCTGAAGGTTCGGCTGAAGTCAGTCATCTGCCTCTCTTCAGCTAAAATTCTTGGATCGATAGGTTCTGGAATAGATGCTCCTTGAAGAGGGATGTCAAACTGTTCAAGCCTTGGTCGAGAAGGTATTGGTAGATTTGGATACAGTGCTATTGGAGGTTCTCTTAGTGTTCTACTAGGCGCTTCTGCAGAATCACTTACCCCATAAGCAGTTATCCAAGATGGGAGATAATATCTTTGAGCAGAAGGAGGAGATAATATCTTTGAGCAGAAGGAGGAGATATTAGCTGACGCTTCGGCGGCGACGGAGGATCTTGAGCTCTTGAACTGGATGTTCTCCTGTTCTCCCCTTTTCTTTTCTCTTCCCCTTATTTCCATCATTAGCCTTTGAGAAATGTTCTGTGAGTAGGCTGACCTGATTAGCAATCTAAGACATGGAATGTGTAAGATCATCCAGACGCTTGTCGAAATGTTCCTGCATTGCGAGTAGCTTGGCGCTGGTAGCATCATTCAGTGTAGTCTCTAAGTTTTCTAGGCACTTGTCAAAGTGTTCTTTCATGGCTAGTTGGTTGGCTTGAGTAGCATCATTCATTTCTTGAAATTCTTTGCGACACTCACCAACAGTCGCTTGAGCTGCGCATATGAGCAATTTGGGCTCTCATAGTGTGAGATTTAATTTTTGCCAAATCGGTTTTAATCCAGTGGAGGGCTTCTTCATTTTGAGTAGCATGATTGCTTACTTCCTCCAAAATGGATTTTAGCAAAGGTCCAAACGCTTGACTCACATCTGATGGAACCGCTTGAGTAGCCGGTCGCTTGAATTTAGATGTATGCTTGAGTGAGTCAATGGGAGCTTGATATGTAGGATCAAAAATTGTACCATGTATATTGAGTTGAAGATCCTTAGCCATATCAGAAACAACTTGTTTAGAAGCGTCAGGATTATCCTCTGGTTGAGACGCTTGAACATGTTCTTCAGCAGACGCTGGAAAACTTGCAACTTTTGCTGGTGCAGACTCTTCAACCAACTTAGCAGGCGCTTCCTCAAGCGCAGACTCCGCTTGGCTAAAGTTATTTGTTGGTCCCAAGTGGCATACGAAAGGGTCTAGAAGGGGGGGGGGGGGTTGAATAGACCCTGAAGTCTTTTTCGACTTCAAAAAGATTTCATATTAAAGGTTTTTGGACGCTTGAAAAAGATGGACGCTTGAAGTGTGTAACGCTTGACTTTAGCGTTCACTTAAAAAATTGGTGTTTTGGTGAAGCGTCTGATGAAGACTATTTTATAAAGTTAACTTAGACTTCAGGAATTGAATACTTTGACCAAGTAGGTGGTTAAGCTTTCAGTTCTTTTAATCAGTGTTAGCACAGCGGAATGATTTTGGAGTCTTCTCTTTGAAAGTTTTAGCGTCACAAGATGTTTCTTAGTTGCTTAGCTTTTGATTGTGTTTTACTTATGCAATGATATGATAGATGAATGAATTGACTGAAAAGTAAATAACACAATGTTTGTAAGGTTCGTTGGGTGGTGTAATCCCAACTACGTCCTTCTTCTCCTTTGCACTCGGAGGCAATCCACTAAAATAATTCTCAAAGAATCACACAGAATCTTCTACAAATTAGGGAGAGATGGATGTCGATGACTTGAGCTCCTTGATCACACAGATTTCTGCTCCAAATCACTTCAATCCCCTTGCTTCTTTCACCCAGAAATAATGCAAGTATCCAACTTCGACTTCACACAGATCGCGAGGCTTGGATGGGATTTTCTAAAATGGTTTGTTTGATTTTGATGAAGTTCAAACAACTTGGGAATATCTCAGTAGCAAAGTGGTTTCTTCGAAAAGAATGTTTGAGATATTTGTTGACTGTCTCAGGATTTGAAGAAAAGCAAGTAGAATGTTTTCTTGAATATTCTGGCTTTTCTGAGAGTTTAAGGAATGAGACTTCAATGCAACAGCAATTTGGCTTGATATAATTGTTCTCTGTGTAGTTGGCTTGTTGTTGAAGTCCTATTTATAGGCATTCTTGGAGAAAGTGTCCGTTTGACACATGCACTGGCGCGTGTCTCTCACTTTCGCAAGTGAACAACTTTTGTCCTTTTTTCCTGAAAATCTGTTGCACAAAAGTTGGTGCTGCAGTCTGAGATAGTTGACAGTCCAATAGGGTGGCTTCTCTGTACGTCTGAAAGTGCTTATCACATTTAATGCTCTTATCAGCATTTAATGCATTTGAATTAAATACCCGTTGGTACTTAATGCTTTGAGAATATTTTCATTAAACTCCTTCTGGACTTAGAAATAAATTCAGGTGAAATCACTTCTGTCTCATAAGGTAACGCTTGATATAGCTGGTCAATTGAACGCTTGGAGACTGTATCTTCCTTCAGACATCAGGCGCTTGAGTCTTCGAACTTTACCACTGATAAACTCACTCAGAAATCATCAGACGCTCAGCCTAAGACTAATTTGCCTAACAATCTAAAAATAAGATAACAAAGCCTAATAAGCCTATTACAAATCTAACGCTTCAAAGCTTATACAAATTTTCTACCAAAATGAAACTTACATATTTTTGGGGTCTAACAAAAATCCTAATTGTCATCATCAAAACTTCTAACATGAAATTCCTAACAATTTCCCCCTTTTTGATGATGGCAATACTTACTCTTTTATAGTTCAAGAGTTAGACAGCCAAAAGTAAAAGTTAGCTTTGATTAGATAACGTTAGTTAAATTTAGTTACGCTTCAACGAGATGTTTTAGCAAGAAAAAAAATGCATTTTATATATATCGAGAATTACAAGCATTTTTACAACTGAACAAGTAAAGATATAAGAGACAAGAATATAGATAATGTAAAATCAGAAAGTTTTAACGTCTTGGTCTGACTTTGTATCGCTTGGGTATTTCAGCTCGGATAGCTTCAGTCAGATTGTCTTCCAAGATCATCATTGCTTCATGATCTTTGTTGATTATGAGCTTATTTTCTTCTTGTTGTCTCTTCTTGAAGGTAGAAACATGATTGTCCCATTCAGTTGGGTCGATACCAATATACCTTAGGCAGATTCGAAAAGCTTGGTTAAAGTCAGTCATCTTCCTTTCTTCAGCTAAGATTTGTGGATCTGTAGGTTCTGGAATGGACGTTCTTTGAAGAGGAATGTCAAACTGTTCAAGCAGTGCCTTTGTAGGTATTGGTAGATTTGGATATAACGCTCTTGGAGGTTCCCTTAGTGTACTACTAGGCGCTCCAGATGTACTTTGTTTCAGAGCATTTATCCAATACGGAAGACTAAGCGTAGAATGAGAAGGAAGCACTTAACGCTTAGGAGACGGAGGCTCTTCAGCTCTTGAACTAGACGCTTTCCTCTTTTCTCCTTTCTTCTTCTCTTCCCCCTTATTGCCATCATCAGATTTTAAGAAATGGTTTGTGAGTACACTGACCTGATGAGCAATCTGAGACATAGAAGCTGTGATGTCATCCAGACGCTTGTCGAAGCGTTCCTGCAGAGCGAGAAGCTTGGCGCTGGTAGCATCATTCACAGAGGTCTCAAGGGTTTCAAGGCGCTTTTCAAGCTCTTCTTTCATGGCAAGTTGGGTTGCGTGAGTGGCATCATGCATTTCTTAAAAATCTTGTTTGCACTCACCAACAGCTGCTTGAGCTGAACTACGCATATGAGCAATTTGAGCGCTCATTACGTGAGTTTCAATCTTTACCAGATCGTCTTTAATCCAATGGAGAGATTCTTCATTTTGAGTAGCATGGGCGCTAATAGTCTCCAAGACGGATTTGAGCAAAGGACCGAAGGTTTGACTCTCATCTGATTGAACCGCTTGAGGAGCCGGTCGCTTGAACCTTGATGAGTGTTTGAGAGAGTCAAAGGAAATTTGATAGGCTGGATCAAAAAATAGTACCTCGAATGTCAAGAGAAAGATCCTCAGCACTATCATCAGTAACATGTTCAGGAGCGTCAGGAATATCCTCTGGTGGAGACGCTTGAACGGGTTCTTCAGTAGGGGCTGGACTATTTGTAACTGCAGGCGTGAACGCTTCAGCTGGCTTAGTAGGCGCTTCCTCAAGTGTTAACTCAGGTTGACGAAAGTCATCAAATTGGAAGTTCCAGCTTGCTAATTCGGCATAAGAGGTGGATGCAGAATCCAAGAGTTCAGTGAGTCTGGTTCGGGAAATACAAGTACCGGAGATGAATGTGCGAAGAGGACTATCAATGGCCCTGATGTGCATTGGACCAATGATATCGAGCACATGATTTGGGAAGACTTTGGACGACGCTTGAGCAATTGAAAAGAGTGAATCCAATCAAGCAGTCTGAGGGAAGAGACGTAGGACGCCGATGTGCAGGTACACAGTCAGCATAGTACTCTTCAAGATATGGATAAATAGCTTGAGCTAGCTCTTGATTCCTTTCAAGCAGGGAGAGGACAAACTCATAGTGATCGAGTACCTCACTGCGAATTGAAGGGAGCAGAGGATATCCTTTGAATGGACTGATTACTGAGTCGTTCCAAGGTCTGAGATTGGCAGTGAAGATCTTATCGAAAAGAGATACAGGAGTTAAAATCTTCACCATCAGATTAAAATTTTCTTCACAGTGGCTTGGAGCAAAATTCAAGCACAGTACACCAGGTGTACCACTGGAAGAGGCTTGAGCGTTGAACAGAAGAGGAGTAGAGGATAATCTGTGAAGCTCTTGACGCAGACACTGTTCAATTTGATGTCTAGCAATTGGGAGCTTGGGAACAGGTTCGACTCTCTGTTGACGCTGTTTGAGGCAATACTTGGCGAACTGACGCTTCTTGTCATGCATGCCTATGCCAAAAAGATGGGGAGCTTGGACTAACTCTGAGAAAGTATATTTATGTCCCATATACGTTTCAACCCAGTTGACTTCATTTATACAGTAATCTGTGCCAGCAATCACCATAGCACGAATGCCTTCAAGATGAATGTCTCTGATAGCTTCAAAACGGTGTTTATCAGGTTGATAGTTGGCATTCCAGACGCTGTGAAAATATGCATCAGCTTCAGTCTGAAGCAAATCTGTCAACGATTCAAGACGCTCACCGGCATGAGCCGCTTTATTCTTCCATAAACGAAGTGGACGGACCGATGCAAGATTTTCAGGGCTATGAGCAGTCTGAGGGAAATGTGTGTAACCTTGTCTGTTCAAGACTGACTCTGAAGGATTGAGAAAGCTAGGACGTAGAGGCTCATACACACGAATGCTATAATCCCTTAGAGCGAACCCGGTTGGCTTGCTGTGCCCATAATCCAGATAGTATGCCAAGTCCACGGCACATCTAGGAGGTCTGCCTCCTTGTCTGTCTTGTATGATGGCTTTAATTTGACTGTCAAAATCATTCAGTCGAGCAATGTCAGTCTCTGCAACAATATATCTCTCTTCATTGTATCCTGTAGGAATGAAATCTTCTTCGAGCGCTGGGGGCATGAAGTTAATTGAATGATCAATTGTCTTCAGCGGATCGAGTTGGAAGAAGTGACGAGGAGCTGGAACGTTTTCAGCATCGCTCTGACCTTCTGAGCGTGCCTCTGTTATAGCAGCAGGTTCCTCAGCTTCAATTGCAGCTACTTCGGCGGCAACATCTTTACCGATAGCAACGACTTCGATCAAATCAACATCCAAGAGGATATCTGTGGACGCTTCAGCAGCAGCTGGAACTATAGCTGAAATACAAGAGCTATCCTCTATAAGAGCAGGATCTTCTACAGATGTAGGAATAGAAATGCTGTGGGAAGAAATAAACTTACCCTGAGAGCTAATCTCAACAGCAATTCCTTGAGCGCTTGGCTCAACAGCGACTTGAGCGCTTGGCTCAACAGTCTCAGGCTCTTCAGGAGCAACTCGACGCTTGCTAGTCCTGGAACACTTGAAGATTTTCTTTATGTTTACTCTTTCAACGAGTTTAGTCGGTGGAGCGGGAGGATCAGCAGCTGGTTCTTCAAAGTCTATTTGTTTAATGATCCCTTCCAGCTTCCGTCTTTTGAGAGGTAGCTTGTCCTCTGCATCCTCATCGGTTTCCTCAACAACCTTTTGAGAGGAGGCGGCAAATTTAACTTTGTGCTTTCTGGGAGCCCTCTTCTTTGTTGCAGCTGGACGCTTCACAACTTCCTATGGCACTGGTCGCTCTGCCTTTTTATCGAACACTTGGCGTACTTCCAGACGCTCAGATAGTGGTTTAGCCGCACCACCAATTTTTGGAGGATTGAACAGATTGTTCAGAATCCTTTTTCCCAACAACTTGGACTTATTCAACGGAAGTCCAGACGAGTACACACAATTTGATTTATACAATAGGTCGCTTAGAACGAGTCCATAAGGCTTATTCGAAGTGCTTAGACTATCCCGAAACCTTCCAAAGATGTACTCACTCCAGTTGATTTTGATGTTGAGGAGTATAGCAGTCATCATCTGAAATTGTACAGGGTTCACCTTATCAAAGGTTCCCACTCGGCATTCTATGATCTTGCTGCAGAAATCAGCCAATAGCCGGTATTTGGACACCAGGTCTTTCTTCTCGAAGTATTGAGTGTAGGGCACATCGTCGTACGCACTCATGGTTGTCCATGCTTCCTTGATCTGTTTCAATGTAACGCAATCCAATGCCTCACCCTCATTTGGAAGATTGAAGTTCTTGGCATTGGTGGACGCAGATAAGATAAATTCCTTTGGAGACTCCTTCTTGGATAAAGAAATTTGACAAGAAATGGACTTCTTTTCCTCTGAAAGTGTAGCAGTCTTCCAAAAGGTATCAATTTCAGTTGGAAACATATAGGAGTATTGGGTCAAGAATGGTTTGAGCCCAGTTTTGACGACCATGTCCATCATGTCCGTCAGGTTGATCTGAGTTTGTTCATAGAGAAATTTCCAGTCGACAACAAGGCCTTCAGTTACCTTGATGGTAATTTCAGCAGAAGTAGACGAAGACTTCTTTGGTGCCATTTTTAATGAAAAAGGTAGACTGAGAAAATTTTGCTTTGGGAGAGAGAGAATAAGTTTTGAAGATATGTTTGAGTAAAAGTGAATTATTTTTCTGCAGAATTTGTGTTTTAAATGACACAGTAAAGAATTTTGAAACTTGTGTTCTCTAGTCTCTGTAGGATTTAGACACGTGTATCAATTGTTGAATCTCAGCTATAAATTTATTAATTGCGGATGCGAGTTTTGTGTAATAGAGAGAAGTTACATTTGGTATTTCTCATATAAAGATTTGACATCCGAGTTAAAATTTAAAAACGTTTGGCATTTTCAGAGTGTAACGCACGCGCTCGTTTGTACACTGACACGTACACAAACACGTGCTATCTCTGAACCGTCATTTTGAAAAAGAAACTTTTGATTACCCGCCAGTTTGATGTGATAGAAACGTGCGAGTAGAGTACAAAATAGACTTTTGAGTCTACCCATCACTTCAAAATGATTTTGGAAACTTTATGCATGGCTTGTAAAGAAAATAATTTTTATAATTGTTAGGAATTTATGTATTTATTTCAACGGTTGTAATATAGACGCTTAGCGTTCAATATTTTATAAAAAAAATACTGAGCGTTGATGATCATGCATCTGAAAATTTTGATCATTGACGCTTACAATTTTGGTCAAGTACATTTTTAAGGTTCCCCCCAAATTTGATAATTTGTACCAATTTTTTTTTTGTTTTTCAAAGAAGGTTGTTAGACATAAATCAAGTGGATTCCCCCTAAATTATATGTCTAATAAAGTTTGATGCTTGATGATTAAGCATTTAAATCAATCATACCTAGTTCATTTCTCAAAGTGAGAAAACGTTGTTCATTGAGTGCTTTGGTGAAGATATCTGCCAATTGTTTGTCAGTTCCAATGAAGTGCATGGAGATATCTTTCTTTTGAACGTGGTCACAAAGAAAATGGTATCTAATATCAATGTGTTTGGTTTTGGAATGAAGAACAGGGTTTTGAGTCATGGCTAGAGCGCTTTGGTTATCACAATGAATGGGGGTTGGACCTAGGATTATTCCATAGTCTCTAAGTTGTTGCCTCATCCATAATACTTGTGCACAACAACTTCCTGCGGCTACATACTCAGCTTCGGCTGTGGAGGTAGCTATGGATTATTGTTTCTTGCTATGCCATGAAACTAACCTATCACCTAGAAATTGACAAGTACCACTAGTGCTTTTACGATCTATTTTGCAACCTGCAAAATCTGCATCTGAGTAACCGATTAGTTCAAAAGGAGAATCCCTAGGATACCATAAGCCCACATTTTGTGTGCCTTTTAGGTACTTAAGGATCTTCTTGGCAGCAATTAAGTGTGACTCTTTTGGATCAGATTGAAATCGTGCACACATGCATACCGAAAACATAATATCAGGTCTACTGGAAGTGAGATAAAGAAGTGATCCAATGATACCTCTATAATTAGTGATATCAACTTTATTTCCACTTTCATCTTTATCTAACTTAAGCGTTTGGCTCATTGGAATTTTTGAATATGATGCATTTTCCATACCAAATTTCTTAATCATATCTCGTGTGTATTTAGCTTGGTTAATAAATATGCCATTAGGGAGTTGTTTAACTTGTAGTCCTAAGAAGAAGGTTAACTCACCCATCATGCTCATTTCAAATTGTTCTTGCATCATTTTCGAAAATTTCTCACACAGACGCTTGTTAGTAGAACCAAATATAATATCATCAACGTAAATTTGAACTAAGAGAATATCTTCGTTATTGGTAATTTTAAATAACGTTGTGTCAACGCTGCCTTTTGAAAAGCCTTTGCCAATAAGAAAGATAGAGAGAGTGTCATACCATGCTCGGGGTGCTTGCTTAAGCCCGTAAAGTGCTTTTTCTAGCTTGTAAACCATACCCTTACCATGATTGTTGATGAATCCTGGTGGTTGCTCCACATATACTTCTTCTTGGAGTTTACCATTCAGGAAGACACTCTTTACGTCCATTTGATATATTGTAAACTTGTTAAACGCTGCGTACGCTAGAAACATGCGGATTGCTTCAAGACGAGCGACAGGAGCGTATGTCTCATCAAAGTCAATGCCATCCTCTTGGCAGTATCCTTGAGCTACGAGTCTGGCCTTATTTCTTACAATAATGCCGTTCTCATCCATCTTGTTTCTATATACCCATCTAGTTCCAATAACTCCTTGGTGAGTTGGTCTTGGTACTAGCATCCAAACCTTATTTCGCTCAAACTGATTGAGCTCTTCTTGCATAGCTTCAATCCAACTTGGATCACTTAATGCTTCATCCACTTTCTTAGGTTCCATTTGAGATAGAAAGCTTGCGAACATAGCCTCATTGAATGTAGCGGCTCTAGTTCTAACTGGTGCTCCAATATCTCCAATAATTTGCTCAGGTGGATGGTCACGCAGCCACAGTCTATCTGGTTGGAAGGGATTTTGAGGTTGAACAGGCGCTTGAGAATCATACGCTTGACCACCCTCCTGCGTAGGCGCTTCAAGTTCACAATTCCTTGTTTGCTCTTGATGATCATTCTCTTCATGATCATCAACACTTCTTACATGATAATTTAGAGTAATCTCACGAGTATTCTTAGGAGGTGGCACTGAGATCTCATCATCATCGTCAGTATCTTCATCAATAGTAATCTTAGACGCTTGATGACATAGATCTTCAACTCCTACATCATTTAAATTCACCTTACTCGGCTCTTGGTTAGCATCATCAAAAACAACATGAATAGATTCCTCAACCTTCGATTTGATCTTATTGAGAATGCGAAAATTCTTTCCATTTTTGGCGTAGCCTAGAAAGATTCCCTCATCCGCTTTAGGATCAAAAGTCTTTAGGCTTTGGGATCCATTATTATGGATAAAACATTTAGAACCAAAGACGTGAAAGTATGAAGCATTTGGCTTACGTCCCTTCCACAGTTCATATGGAGTTTTTCCATGCTGTTTGTTGATCATGCAGCGATTTTGAGTGTAACAGGCAGTGTTGATCGCTTCGGCCCAAAATCTAGGAGCAAGCTTGGATTCTGCTAACATAGTCCTAGCGGCTTCCTTAAGCGTTCGGTTCCGGCGCTCAGCAACACCATTTTGTTGGGGAGTTCTGGGAGCTGAATACTCATGGTGTATTCCATTTTCTGCACAAAACTTCTCAACAACCTTGTTAGTAAACTCAGTACCGTGATCGCTTCTTATTCTTGCAACCTTAAGATTTTTCAATGTTTGAAGTTGCCGAATAAGCGTTGTTAACTTGTCACATGTTTCATCTTTGGATGAAAGAAATTCCACCCAAGTAAATCTATAGAAATCGTCTACTATCACTAAAGTATACTTTTTACCGCTTACACTGATCGTTTGAACAGGTCCAAACAAATCCATGTGAAGTGTCACAAGCGTCACAAAGGCGATCCTTGTGAAATGGTCCATTTGGTAATCCCTCTACAAGATTTTGACTTATAAGCTGAGAGATTATCTTAAAGTTGAGGTGATTCATTTTTCTATGCCATAACCAACCCATTTTAGATTCATTTTTAGCAACAAAACATGTTGGGTTGTTATCAAGTGTTGAACCCCAATCTACCAAATATACGTTGTTAGTTCTTTTTCCTTTCAATTTAGTAGACTTAGTCTTAGCGTCGTTTATATAGCAGCAGTCACTTGAGAATATGACTTCAAAGCCTTTATCACAGAATTAACTTATGCTTAATAAATTGTGCTTCAGACGCTTAACAAAATAAACATCACTTATCATGATGTTCCCCCTATGCACAGTACCTATACCTTTGGTTTTACCTTTGGAGTTGTCACCAAATACAACCTGAGGACCATTGGCAGCTTGATAGTTGATCAGAAGATCTTTGGAACCAGTCATGTGCCTTGACGATCCCCTATCAAAGTACCATACAGATGTATCGGCTTTATCTCTAGGTACCTGCAATCAAAAAGGAAAGTTCTATTTATGTTTAGGTACCCATTGTTGCTTGGGTCCTTCAACATTAGTATCCTTGTTAGTTTGAATTAGAACTTTAGGAACCCATATTTGCCTCGTCTTCATTGTAGGAATACTGGCCTTTTTGGGTTTCATATTGTGCTGTTTGTGCTTTTTGGATGTATAATAATATCTACGATTATAATAATAGTCATAATCATAATCATCATAGTATCAAGAATATGATCTTGACCGTCTTGGATATTGACGCTGGTATTTCCTTGGCACTGGCTTGGGTTGCACTTTTGGTGCTGGACGCTTAGCGCTTGATTCACAATTGCCAGTCTTATCTTTAGCCTTTTGAGCGTTTGGATAAACCCGTCTTTGTGAATCATTTGCCTTAGCTTTACCCTTGCCTGAGTTAGTTTTGACTTTCTCATTTGGCCTCTTACCATTGTCACTTGGTTCATTTTGAGTTTGACCTTGTGAACCTTTTTCAACAAAGATAACACCCTTTCCTTTGTTGTTTGTCGTAACATTAGATTGATTGGATTGTTTACCGAGTTTATCGCATCCTAAACCGGTCTTCTCACCAAATGATCTGGTTACTTCAGTCACATTATCCAGCTGTCTAGAAGCTTTTGATAATGATGAGATGAGCTGCTCTGATTTGGCAAGTCTAGCGATCAAATCAGCTTCTCTCTTGACTATTATATCAAGATCACCTTTCAATTGAATAACTTCACTCTCAAGCGATTGGTTTTTCTCAATGCACTGTTGCTGAATTCGCAACTCTGCTCTGAGCGTTACTTTATCTTTTGTGAGTGATGAAATGATAGCGAGATCATTTTGATATATTTTGGCAGCTTTTTGACATTCATTGTAGTATTATTTGACTTTGTCAAGTAATTCATCATAAGAAAGAGGAATTGATAATTCATTGATTACCTCAGGAGACGCTTCATCATCTCTGGCCATGAGACATATGAGCGCTGAGTCATCTAATGGCTCATCATCATCACTACTTTCGTCTGATGATTCTAAATCTTCAGGTGCGGATGCTGGTTCTGATTCCGCTAGCAAACCTTGTTGACGAAGGTTGCTCCTGAATTGGTTTCTATCCAAGTAATCCTGCCTTGAGGGCTTGGATACGTTTGGATAAGGTCAATTTACCTGGTAGTGCCCCGGTTTTCTGCAATTATAACAAAGATTAGTTTTCATCTTTTGTTCATTTGTTAACCTTGCAATGTGTGGTTTTGAGACCACTGGAGCTGGGAGACTTTGAGTAGATGCTTGGTATTGAGCAGGCGCTTGGGGTAAAGGAACAGAATACTGAGGCGCTTGAAACTGTTGTTGCACGGGAGAAGGCGCTTGATATGAACTTTGTCCTTGATTATTAGGACCTTTTCCTTTCTTTTCATATCTCAAGAACTTCCTGAATCTATTCAGCAAAGCCAACTCTTCTTCCTCATTGATATCTGAATTCTTTCCTTTATTACCCGATTTACCTTTGATTGATGTAATGAGCGCTCCATATTCAATCACTGGATTACTCACAATGTCACTAGCAGAGTTCAACTCGAACTCAAATGCTTTTAGCTCTGAAAAGGCGTTTTCTGGAGTTAGGAGATCCGGCATGTTTGATTCTCTCATAGCTGTTGTCTTCATCAAGAATTTACTTGGTAAGCTTCTAAAGATCTTAACCACCATTTCTCGGTTCTGTAAGTCCATTCCCAACGATGTAAGTTCTGTAACAAGAGCTGTAAATCTTATATCCAATTGCTCTAACGTTTCATTGGGTAGCATCTTAAATCCGTTAAACTTTTCCTTGGCAATGGAAAGTTTGTTTTCTTTGATTTGGGCTGAACCACCACAGATCGTAGCCAACTTATCCCATATTTCTTTAGTAGTTTTGCAAGATTTGATCTTGTTAAATAAGTTGTCATTATCACCAATAGCCGTATATAGAGCGTTACGACCAACATTGTCCAAATTAGTTCTTCGACGCTCATCTGGAGTCCATTCTTGTTTTGGTTTTTCAACGTAACCATCGCGAGTTTCTTCCGTGGCTCCAGGCGCTCTTGTGATAACTTTGTATATTTTGATTGGCCCATCTGAAATAATATCACACATGTCATCATCACATGAACATAGATACGTAAATGCTTTGACTTTCCATGTGTCAAAATTTGATTCAGTCAGTTTGGGGACTTTAGCAAATGCCATATCTAAAATTTAAAACGCAACTAGATTTTTGAAAGAAAAGGATCTAAACAAGCAGTTATGCTTGGAAATTTTAAAATTTCAATTTTAACCGCTCTGATACCACTTGTTGGTCCCAAGTGGCATACGAAAGGGTCTAGAAGGGGGGGGGGGGGTTGAATAGACCCTGAAGTCTTTTGCAACTTCAAAAAGATTTCATATTAAAGGTTTTTGGACGCTTGAAAAAGATGGACGCTTGAAGTGTCTAACGCTTGACTTTAGCGTTCACTTAAAAAATTGGTGTTTTGGTGAAGCGTCTGATGAAGACTATTTTATAAAGTTAACTCAGACTTCAGGAATTGAATACTTTGACCAAGTAGGTGGTTAAGCTTTCAGTTCTTTTAATCAGTGTTAGCACAGCGGAATGATTTTGGAGTCTTCTCTTTGAAAGTTTTAGCGTCACAAGATGTTTCTTAGTTGCTTAGCTTTTGATTGTGTTTTACTTATGCAATGATATGATAGATGAATGAATTGACTGAAAAGTAAATAACACAATGTTTGTAAGGTTCGTTGGGTGGTGTAATCCCAACTACGTCCTTCTTCTCCTTTGCACTCGGAGGCAATCCACTAAAATGATTCTCAAAGAATCACACAGAATCTTCTACAAATTAGGGAGAGATGGATGTCGATGACTTGAGCTCCTTGATCACACAGATTTCTGCTCCAAATCACTTCAATCCCCTTGCTTCTTTCACCCAGAAATAATGCAAGTATCCAACTTCGACTTCACACAGATCGCGAGGTTTGGATGGGATTTTCTAAAACGGTTTGTTTGATTTTGATGAAGTTCAAACAACTTGGGAATATCTCAGTAGGAAAGTGGTTTCTTCGAAAAGAATGTTTGAGATATTTTTTGACTGTCTCAGGATTTGAAGAAAAGCAAGTAGAATGTTTTCTTGAATATTCTGGCTTTTCTGAGAGTTTAAGGAATGAGACTTCAATGCAACATCAATTTGGCTTGATAGAATTGTTCTCTGTGTAGTTGGCTTGTTGTTGAAGTCCTATTTATAGGCATTTCTCTCACTTTCGCGAGTGAACAACTTTTGTCCTTTTTTCCTGAAAATCTGCTGCACAAAAGTTGGTGCTGCAGTCAGAGATAGTTGACAGTCCAATAGGGTGGCTTCTCCGTACGTCTGAAAGTGCTTATCAAATTTAATGCTCTTATCAGCATTTAATGCATTTGAATTAAATATCCGTTGGTACTTAATGCTTTGAGAATATTTGCATTAAACTCCTTCTGGACTTAGAAATAAATTCAGGTGAAATCACTTCTGTCTCATAAGGTAACGCTTGATATAGCTGGTCAATTGAACGCTTGGAGACTGTATCTTCCTTCAGACATCAGGCGCTTGAGTCTTCAAACTTTACCACTGATAAACTCACTCAGAAATCATCAGACGCTCAGCCTAAGACTACTTTGCCTAACAATCTAAAAATAAGATAACAAAGCCTAATAAGCCTATTACAAATCTAACGCTTCAAAGCTTATACAAATTTTCTACCAAAATGAAACTTACATATTTTTGGGGTCTAACAAAAATCCTAATTGTCATCATCAAAACTTCTAACATGAAATTCCTAACATTATTGAATTGGAAGTTCCAATTGGCTATATCTGCAAAGGAATATGAAGCAGCTTCCAGAAGTTCAGTCAAATGCTGAATGGGAAGGCAAGTACCTTGGATAAATGTGCGAATTGGACTATCTATGGCCCTGATGTACATGGGACCAATGACATCCAACGCATGATTAGGAAAGACTCTGGACGGCGCTCGGCAAATGGAAAAAATTGCATCAGAGCAGTAATTCCTAGAGAATCCAATCAGCCTATCGGTTGGAAAAGATTTGAGTCGTTAAGATTCTGGTACATAAGCAGCGTAATACTCTTCTAGGGAGGGATAGATAGCTTGAGCGAGTCCCTGATTCCTTTCCAGCAATGAGAGGACAAACTCATAGTAATTGAGTGCCTTTTTGCGGATAGAAGGGAGCAATGGATATCCTCAAAAGGGATTAGTTACTGAGCTGTTCCATAGTCTAAGATTAGCACTGAAGATTATGTCGAAATGAGAGAGAGGGGTCATAATCTTCACCATCATATTAAAATTATCTTCACAGTGGCTTGGAAAGGAATTCAAGCTAGATTCTGAAACACTGCCACTGGTTGATGTTTGAGCGTTGAAGCGAAGAGGAGTTGTGGATAGTTTGTGAAGCTCTTGACGCAAACACTGCTCAATCTGATGACAAATTATTGTGAGCTTGAGAACAGGCCCAACTCTCTGTTGACGCTTCTTAAGGCAATATTTGGCTAATTGACGCTTCTTGTCATGCATGCCTATGCCAAAAAG
Organism: Buddleja alternifolia; assembly: GCA_019426215.1. Lineage (NCBI taxonomy): Eukaryota > Viridiplantae > Streptophyta > Magnoliopsida > Lamiales > Scrophulariaceae > Buddleja > Buddleja alternifolia. Next base: position 26,780,432 of record CM033393.1, on the reverse strand, counting down.
GTGGGGAGCTTCAACCAACTCTGGGAAAGTGTATTTATGGCCCACATACACTTCAACCCAATTTACCTCATTCATACAGTAGTCTGTTCCAGCATTGACCATAGCTCGAATCCCTTTATGGTGGATATCTCTGATGGATTCAAAGCGATATCTATCAGTCTGATAGCTAGCATTCCAGACGCTGTCAAAGTATGCATCAGCTTCTGATTGAATCACATCCGTTAGAGATGCTAGACGCTTACCGGCATGAATTCCTTTATTCTTCCACAGTCGAAGTGGATTGACAGAATTCCTGTTCTCAATACTGTTTGCAATGTGAGGAAAATGTGTATAACCTTCTCTGTTTAAGACTGCCTCTGAAGGATTGAGAAAAGTAGGGCGTAGAGGATCATAAATTTTGACGTTGTAGTCTCTTAGAGCGAAACCGGTTAACTTTCTATGCCCATAGTCTAGGTAGTAAGCCAGATCCGCATCACATTTAGGAGTTCTACCACCTTGTCTGTCTTGTTGAAGGATAAGAGAAGAAGGCCCTAATTGGTTGGCATGCTCTTCTCCCAAAAATCAATTTTCCCAGTAAAAATCTACAAAACATGCGGTTGGTTGGCACACTAACAAAATTTCTTTTAAAAAAAAAAATCTCACCCTCTCTCTTAAGTGCCTCTCACCTACCCTTTCTCTTTCCTCATTTTCTTTTTTAAAAATCTCTCTCTCTCTCTTAATACCTCTCACCACCCGAGCCCACCTTCTTTATTCTCATTTTTAAAATTTTTTCTTTTCTCTTTCTCTCTTAATACCCCCACCCACCCGGCCCCATCTCTCTCCTCATTTTCTTCTAAAATAAATCTCTCTCTTAATACCTACCTACCCAGCTACCCATTTTCTCTTCTCACCATATTTATATCTGAAAAGTGTGATATTTTCTCCAAAAAAATGGATGATGTTATTAATGTGGATGAATTTTATTTTATATTAGATGGTATGTAACTAATGAATGATGGATGATGTTTCTTTATCAAGGACATAAATTTATTATTAGTATTATTAGTAAGATTATCACTTTTATTATTTTGAGAAATCCATTCTAGTACACGGAAGATTTGAAAGAAATTTTGTGTAGGGCATGAAAGACAGAAACATGAGTGATAAGAGTCATTTTTACGTGTTTTTAAGCCTGTTGTGTTTATGTTTTAGGTTCATTTATCACTAGATTCTTGCCACATTTGCGTTTAATCCGTGTGTGAAGTGATTTCAGGTTGTAAATGGATGCAAACGAAGAAAGGGCGGAAAAACGACGTATAAAACAAGTTCCTGCCAAGATGCTTCGCACCTCCACGCCCAAGCGCAGCCACAATCACGCCTGGGCTCCCGAACAAGCAAGAAATGAGCTCAAGTTACGCATAATCGCGCCTAGGCGCTATTTTACCACGCCTGGGCGCCACATCTGCCACGTTTGAGCGCCATTTATTTATGTTTCAAGACTGAATTTGAGAACATTTCCTTCTACAAAGTTGTATATCTATGTGTTTTCTTTACGGGACAACTTGAATCACTCAAATCGGAGGTCCGTGGAGAACGTTATGAGGAAAACACGATTGCTGCGCTGAAAAGCAAGAAAACGGTTCAGTGTTCGCACTGTGGCGCCCAGGCGCCACCACCACCACGCCTAGGCGCCATTATGTGCGCCTGGGCACCCCGCAACTTATTCCCCAAGTCATTTGTGCCATGTAGGCCGCGCCTAGGCGCCGATTTGGCTGCGCTTGGGCGCCGATGTAACCGAATTTCAGTTCTATAAAGCAAAATTTTCAGCACATTAAAAGGGTTCGAATTTTGGGAGTTTGGGACCATTTTCTGAGATTGGAGCCATCTTTTCATCATTCTAAAAAGGGGGAGAAGGGGGATTGAGCTAGAGATTGCAGCTTCAAGCAAGGATCATCATCAAGCAATTGAGGGAGTTTTAATTTCTTGCATTTACATGTCTATTTACATAAATATGTATACGTTTGTATTAGATGTTCTTCAAACCTTGATGAGAGGCTAAATTGTAGCACTAAGGCCATGTGAAGGCCTAATTTACAATCAATATATGTGAAGCTAATTTTCGTATTAATTCTCCTATTGCTTTGTGTGTTGATTTTGTGCTTTTATCACAATCATGTGCCTGATCACCATATGCTTGCTATCTTGCCTAATCTAGTCATTCGAGAGAAGATAGATTGGGGTTCAAGGGAATCAACACATCATCCGAAACAAATGTGGAATTGCCCCTAGAAATAGGTAGAGATTTCCGGGTTTATCCGGGTTTATCCGGGGAAACTCTAGAACGTTAATGCGTGGTTATTGATTAGATTCTCGGATAGACATATTTAGAGAACCGTCAATTAATCATAAGATTATTATGAGCCGAGACATCGGGTAATAGTTAATTAAGGATTTTCCACCGAAGCAATAGGAGTCTAATAATTCGAGGAGTAACCCATATATATTGACGAGTAGATTTGGTTGTAGCATGTGCCTTAGTCATTTTATCATACGTGAGTTTTAATCTATAGCTCGTTCCTCTTTCATCCTTCTTTTATCCTTCTTGCAATTTACTTTATTTGTCTTTTCTTTTATTGAAAATCTAAAGCTAAAATCCAAGTCTCCGTGGTTTGACAACCCGGACTTATTGTCCATTTCTATTACTACACACGACTAGTGCACTTGCTACCAAAGCACGTTAGCTTCTAGCGTGTCAATGAGATGAAAAATGATTTTATTTTGCTCATTTGTTAGAACAGATAATGATGTATATTTCTTTTAATGCAGGTTAAAAATGGGAAAAGAAAATTTCGGCCTCGATTTAATTGAACGCAATTATTTATACAATAACACGGTGTATTTCTTTTATCATCATAGAATAACATGGTAGGCTTGTCACGGGTTGGATAAGTCCTAATGAAATGGGAATGATAAGACTTAAAATTGGACAATTTATGAAGTCTGATTAATTTACATATTTACTAAAGATGGTATTCCTTTATGAGATTAATAATTCTAACGCATATAATTATATTTACTATGTGAGAGGTGTTTGGTTCGAATCGAAACTGTCATAAATTGTGGCTCTTCCCTGCTTTTTGGAGCTAAATAGAGTCTTTATTGATCAAGATTATAACTATCAACCTGGATTTGTCGGGGTAAATATGTAGGGTATCCCCCTTCCTCTTGAATTAAAAAAAGAAAAAGAAAAATAGAGTTAATCACACAATAAATATAATTCGCTCGACTTTTTAATAATTTGGGTGTAATCAAACACAACTCAAATTCAAAACTTCCGTTATAAGGACTCTTTTAATTTAGTTACATAACAAATATAATATCGAAGGTCGTACAATTTGAAAGAGAGGCGTGACACGACAATATTTTCCATACTTCACATAATACTATTTTCAAAGTCTTCATTTTCTTTCCCTTTTGTATATGCTATTTTATTCAATATTTTACATATAAGTTATTATTTTCTTTACCAATTTAATTAAGAAAATAAAAATTGATTTTGGGCATCACTCGTTACTACTCCTAAAATACCCTGAAAACAGATGGAATTAAGGCATCTCTAATTCCATATTGATTGGTTAAGAATGTTGAAGACTTGAAGCTTTATACATCACACATGCATTTAAGCTCTAACCAAAAGTTGCTTTAATTTCTTACTATATCAACATACAAAACATATATGTATGCATGGAGCATTTTTATTTTTATTTTTTAATAATTATAGTAGCAATTACTATATAAATTAATTTTACAATAGTGTTGTGCAAGGTTGACCAATTTTTGTTGTACTGTAAACGAGGATATTTTAGCCATCTCATTTAATTAAATCTTGGATATTATTATAAGGTTTTCTACTAAAATGAAATTCAATATTCGATTGATTTACTAAAAAAAAAAGTTTATTAAAATAACATGTGTTTTACGAAAATTCACATAGAAAATAATAAATTATTATAGTTTATTAATTCAATATATTTTAAAAATAGTTATAGAAGTATGAGATACACCATCCAAACCATTTTCATCAAAATTATCTATAAATACAACTAACTTATCTCTAAAAATATTTTTTCTTACTTTTATCATGATTTTTTTTTCTCCGAGACAGATATGCCAACCAATTAGGCCCGAAGGTATCTGACCAGGAGTTTTATCAAGTTGAACAACCAAATAGTATTTCCTCGCTATTTCTGTTAACTCAGTGTTGAACACTATATCCCTGATATTACTGTCAATGTCAATCAGCAGGGCAATTTCATTCTCCGCAATGATGTATCTTTCTTCATTGTAGCCTGTGGGGATGAAATCTTCTTCAAGTGCTGGAGGCATATAATTGATTGAATGATCAATCGTTTTCAGTGGGTCCAGCTTGAAGTGTCGGGGTATAGTAACGTCTTTAGCAACGCTCAGACCTTCTGAGCGTGCCTCTGTTATAACCGGGATAAGAGTTGATGTTTGAACCTCTTTGGGAGTAGGTTCCTCGACTTCAATTGCAGCAACTTTGGCGGCAACATCTTTGGGAATAGCCACAACATCCGTCATCTCAACATCCAGATGGACGTCTATAGATGCTTCAGCAGCAGCTGGAACTAAAACCTGAGAGCTTTGGTGAAGATATCTACCAATTGTTTGTCAGTTCCAATAAAGTGAATAGAGATATCTTTCTTTTGAACATGGTCACGAAGAAAATGGAAAGAATAGGGTTCTAAGTCATGGCTAGAGCGCTTTGGTTATCACAATGAATGGGGGTTGGACCTAGGATTATACCATAATCTCTAAGTTGTTGCCTCATCCATAACACTTGTGCACAACAACTTCCTACAGCAACATACTCAACTTTAGCTGTAAAGGTAGCTATCGATTGCTGTTTCTTACTATGCCATGAAAGTAACCTGTCACATAGAAATTCACATGTACCACTAGTACTCTTACGATCTATTTTCCAACTTGCAAAGTCTGCATCTGAGTAACCAATTGGTTCAAAAGGAGAGTCTCTTGGATACCATAAGCCCACATTTTGTGTGCCTTTTAGGTACTTAAGGACCTTCTTGGCAGCAACAAGGTATGACTCTTTAGGATCAGCTTGAAAATGTGCACACATGCATACCGAAAACATAATATCAGGTCGACTAGCAGTAAGATAAAAATGTGATCCAATGATACCTCTATAATTAGTGATATCAACCTTCTTCCCACTTTCATCTTTATCTAACTTAAGCGTTTGGCTCATTGGAATTTTTGAAGATGATGCATTTTTCATACCAAATTTCTTAATCATATCACGTGTATATTTAGTTTGGTTAATAAAAATGCCATTAGGGAGTTGGTTAACTTGTAATCCTAAGAAGAAAGTTAATTCACCCATCATGCTCATTTCAAATTATTCTTGCATCATTTTTGAAAATTTCTCACACAGATGCTTGTTAGTAGAACCAAATATAATATCAACAACATAAATTTGGACTAAGAGAATATCTTCGTCATTGGTAATTTTAAATAACGTTGTATCAACACTGCCTTTTGAAAAGCCTTTACCAATAAGAAAAATAGAGAGAGTGTCATACCATGCTCGAGGTGCTTGCTTAAGCCCATAAAGTGCTTTGTGTAGCTTGTAAACCTTACCCTTACCATGGTTGTTGATGAATCCTGGTGGTTGCTCCACATATACCTCTTCTTGAAGTTTGCCATTCAGGAAGGCACTCTTCACGTCCATCTGATACACTATAAACTTGTTGAACGCTGCATATGCTAGAAACATGCGGATTGCTTCAAGACGGGCGACAGGAGCCTATGTTTCATCAAAATCAATACCCTCTTCTTGGCAATATCCTTGAGCTACGAGTCTGACCTTATTCCTTATCACAATGCCATTCTCAACCATTTTGTTTCTATAAACCCATTTAGTTCCAATAACGCCTTGGTGAGTTGGTCTTGGTACTAGCGTCTAGACTGTACAATGCTCAAACTGATTAAGCTCTTCTTGCATGGCTTCAATCCAACTTGGATCGCTTAGTGCTTCATCCGCTTTCTTAGGCTCCATGTTAGGAATTTCATGTTAGATGTTTTGATGATGACAATTTGGACTTGTTGTTAGACCCCAAAATATGTAAGTTTGTTTTCAGCTTTGAAGCGTTAGATTTGTAATAGGCTTTGTTTTACTTTTATTCTAGATCGTTAGGTTAAGTTGTCTTAGACTGAGCGTCTGATATGTTCTGAGTGAGTTTATCAGAAGTAAAGTTTGAAGACTCAAGCGCCTGAAGTCTGAATAAAGATGAAGATTCCAAGCGTCTAGAATGACCAGCTACACCAAGCGTCACCTTATAGGATAGAAGTGATTCAAGGTTGAATAAGCGTCTATCAATGATTGATTTCACCTGAATTTATTTCTAGGTCCAGAAGGAGTTTAATGCAAATATTCTCAATGCATTAAATGCTGATAAGAGCATTAAATGTGATAAGCACTTTCAGACGTACGGAGAAGCCACCCTATTAGACTGTCAACTTTTCAAAGATTGCAGCACCAACTTTTGTGCAGCAGATTTTCAGGAAAAAGGACAAAAGTTGTTCACTCGCGGAAGTGAGAGACACGCGCTTGTGCATGTGTCAAACGAACACTTTTTCCAAGAATGCCTATAAATAGGACTTCAACAACAAGCCAAATACACAGAGAACAATTATCAAGTCAAATTGCTGTTGCATTGAAGTCTCGTTCCTTACAATCTCAGAAAAACCAAAGTTTCAAGAAATATTCTCTTTGCTTTTCTTCAAATCCTGAGACAGTCAATCAATATCTCAAACATTCTTTTCGGAGAAACCCACATTACTACTGAGATATTCCTAGTTGTTTGAACTTTATCAAAATCAAACAAACCTTTTAGAAAAACCCCTATCCAAGCCTCGCGATCTGTGTGAAGTCGAATTTGGATACTTGTCATATTTCTGGGTGAAAGAAGCAACGGGATTGAAGTGATTTGGAGCAGAAATCTGTGTGATCAAGGAGCTCAAGTCATCGACATCCATCTCTCCCTAATTTGTAGAAGATTTTGTGTGATTCTTTGAGAATCATTTTAGTGGATTGCCTCCAAGTGTTCAAGGAGAAGAATGACGTAGTTGGGATTACACCACCCAACGAACCTTACAAATATTGTTCTTTACTTTACTTTCAGCATTCATATTGTCATATCATAAACTGATAAAGTAAAACTTAATCAAACGCTAAGCAACTAAATATACTTTCTGTGACGTTAAAGCTTTCAAAGAGAAGACTCCAAAAATTATTCCGCTGTGCTAACACTGATTAAAGAACTGAACGCTTAAACCTACTTGGTTAAAGTATTCAAATCTTGAAGTCTAAGTTAACTTTCTAAAAACAGTCTTCGTTAGGCGCTTCACCAAAGCGCCTAGATTTTTAAGTGAACGCTTAAGTCAAGCGTTAGACACTTCAAGCGTCCAAAACCATAATTTTAATACGAATATTTTTGAAGTTGGAAAAGACTTCAGGGTCTATTCAACCCCCCCTTCTAGACCCTTTCGTATGCCACATGGGACCAACAAGTGGTATCAGAGCGGTTAAAGTTGAAATTTTAAAATTTCCAAGCATAACTTCTTGTTTAGATCCTTTTTCAAATTTAGTTGCTTTAGATTTTAAACATGGCATTTGCTAAAGCTCCCAAACTGACTGAGTCAAATTTTGACACATGGAAAGTCAAAGCATTTACATATCTTTATTCATGTGATGATGACATGTGTGATATTATTTCAGATGGGCCAATCAAAATATATAAAGTTATCACAAGAGCGCCTGGATCCACGGAAGACACTCCAGATGGTTATGTTGAAAAACCGAAACAACAATGGCCTCCAGATGAGCGTCGAAGAGCTAATTTGGATAATGTTGGTCGTAACGCTCTATATACGGCTATTGGTGATAATGACAACCTATTTAACAAGATCAAGTCGTGCAAAATCACTAAAGAAATATGGGATAAGTTGGCTACAATTTGTGGTGGTTCATCTCAGATTAAAGAAAACAAACTTTCCATTGCCAAGGAAAAGTTTAACGGATTTAAGATGCTACCCAATGAAACTTTAGAGCAATTAGATATAAGATTTACAGCTCTAGTTACAGAACTTACATCGTTGGGAATGGATTTGCAAAATCGAGAAATGGTAGTTAAGATCTTTAGAAGTTTACCAAGTAAATTCTTGATGAAGACAACTGCTATGAGAGAATAAAATATGTTGGATCTCCTAACTCCAGAAGACGCCTTTTCAGAGCTCAAAGCATTTGAGTTCGAGTTGAATTCTGCCAGTGATGTTGTGAGTAGTCCAGTAATTGAATCTGGAGCGCTTATAGCGTCAATCAAAGGCAAATCGGGCAATAAAGGAAAGAATTTAGATATTAATGAAGAAGAGGAGTTGGCTTTGCTGAATAGATTCAGGAAGTTCTTGAGATATGAAAAGAAAGGAAAAAGTTTCAATAATTAAGGACAAAGTTCATATCAAGCGCCTTCTCCGATGCAACAACAGTTTCAAGTGCCTCAGTATTATGTTCCTTCACCCCAAGCGCCTGTTTAGTACCAAGCGTCTACTCAAAATCTCTCAGCTCCAGTGGTCTCAAAACCACACATTGCAAGGTTAACAAATGAACAAAAGATGAAAACTAATCTTTGTTATAATTGCAGGAAACCAGGGCACTACCAGGTAAATTGCCCTTATCCAAACGTATCCAAGCCCTCAAGGCAGGATTACTTGGATAGAAATCAATTCAGGAACAACCTTCGTCAACAAGGTTTGCTAGCGGAATCAGAACCAGCATCCGCACCTGAAGATTTAGAATCATCAGAGGAGAGTAGTGACGATGATGAGCTATTAAATGACTCAGCGCTCATATGTCTCATGGCCAGAGATGATGAAGCGTCTCCTGAGGTAATTAATGAATTATCTATTCCTCTCTCTTATGATGAATTACTTGACAAAGTCAAAGAATACTACAATGAATGTCAAGAAGCTGCCAAAATATATCAAAACGATCTCGCTATTATCTCATCACTCACAAGAGATAAAGTAACGCTCAAAGCAGAGTTGCAAATTCAGCAACAGTGCATTGAGAAGAACCAATCGCTTGAGAGTGAAATTATTCAATTAAAAAGCGATCTTGATATAATAGTCAAGGGAGAAGCTGATTTGATCGCTAGACTTTCTAAATCAGAGCAGCTCATCTCATCATTATCAAAAGCTTCTAGAAAGTTGGATAATTTGACTGAAGTAACTAGATTATTTGGTGAAAAGACCGGTTTAAGATGTGATAAACTCGGTAAACAACCTAATAAATCTAACGTTACGGCGAACAACAAAGGAAAGGGTGTTATCTTTGTTGAGAAAGGTTCACAAGGTCAAACACAAAATGAACCCAGCGACAATGGTAAGAGGCCAAATGAGAAAGTCAAAGCTAACTCAGGCAAGGGTAAGGCTAAGGCAAATGATTCACAAAGACGGGTCTATCCAAACACTCAAAAGGCTAAAGATAAGTCTGATCACTGTGAATCAAGCGCTAAGCGTCCAGCATCAAAGTACAACCCAAGTCAGCGCCAAGGAAATACCAGCATCAATATCCAAGACAGTCAAGATCATATTATTGATACTATGATGATTATGATTATGACTATCATTATAATTGAGGATATTATTATACACCCAAAAAGCACACACAACACGTGGTGAAACCCAAAAAGGCCAGTATTCCTACAATGAAGACTAGGCAAATATGGGTTCCTAAAGTTCTAATTCAAACTAACAATGATACTAATGTTAAAGGACCCAAGCAACAATGGGTACCTAAACAGAAATAGAACTTCCCTTTTGATTGCAGGTACCTAGAGCTAAAGCCGATACATCTGTTTGGTACTTCGATAGTGGATCGTCAAGGCACATGACTGGTTCCAAAGATCTTCTGATCAACTATCGAGCTACCAATGGTCCTCAGGTTGTATTTGGTGACAACTCCAAAGGTAAAACCAAAGGTATAGGTACTCTGCATAGGGGGAACATCATGATAAGTGATGTTTATTTTGTTGAGGGTCTGAAGCACAATTTATTAAGCATAAGTCAATTTTGTGATAAAGGCTTTGAAGTCATATTCTCAAGTGACTGTTGCTATATAAATGACGCTAAGACTAAGTCTACTAAATTGAAGGGTAAAAGAACTAACAACGTATATTTGGTAGATTGGGATTCAACAGATGATAACAACCCAACATGTTTTATTGCTAAAAATGAATATAAAATGGGTTGGTTATGGCATAGAAAAATGAATCACCTCAACTTCAAAACAATCTCTCAGCTTATAAGTCAAAATCTTGTAGAGGGATTACCAAATGGACCATTTCACAAGGATCGCCTTTGTGACGCTTGTCAAATGGGTAAACAAGTTAAGTCATCATTCAAGAGAAAACCTCATCTATCTACCTCTAGAATACTTGAACTACTTCACATGGATTTGTTTGGACCTGTTCAAACGATCAGCGTAAGCGGTAAAAAGTATACTTTGGTGATAGTAGATGATTTCTCTCGATTTACTTGGGTGGAATTTCTTTCATCCAAAGATGAGACATGTGACAAGTTAACAATGCTTATTCGACAACTTCAAATATTGAAAAATCTTAAGGTTGCAAGAATAAGAAGCAATCACGGTACTGAGTTTACTAACAAGATTGTTGAGAAGTTCTGTGCAGAAAATGGAATACATCATGAGTATTCTGCTCCCAGAACTCCCTAACAAAATGGTGTTGCTTAGCGCCAGAACCGAACGCTCAAGGAAGCCGCTAGGACAATGTTAGCAGAATCCAAGCTTGCTCCTAGGTTTTGGGCCGAAGCGATCAACACTGCCTGTTACACTCAAAACTGTTGCATGATCAACAAATAGCATGGGAAAACTCCATATGAACTATGGAAGGGACGTAAGCCAAATGTTTCATATTTTCACGTCTTTGGTTCAAAATGTTTTATCCATAATAATGGATCCCAAAGTCTAAAGACATTTGATCCTAAAGCGGATGAGGGAATCTTTCTAGGCTATGCCAAGAATGGAAAGAATTTTCGCATCCTAAATAAGATCAAATCGAAGGTTGAGGAATCTATTCATGTTATTTTTTATGATGCTAACCAAGAACCGAGTAAGGTTAATGTGAATGATGTAGGAGTTGAAGATCTATGTCATCAAGCGTCTAAGATCACCATTAACGATGACAGTGACGACGATGATGGGATCTCAGTGCCACCTCCTAAGATTACTCATGAGGTTAACATGGACAATATTGTAAGAAATGCTGATGATCATGAAGAGAGTGATCATCAAGAGCAAACAAGGATCTGTGAACTTGAAGCGCCTACGCAAGAGAATAGTCAAGCGTCTGCTCAACCTCCTAACCCTTTCCAACCAGATAGACTATGGCTGCGTGATCATCCACCTGAGCAAATTATTGGAGATATTGAAGCGTCTGTTAGGACTAGAGCCGCTACGTTTAATGAGGCTATGTTCGCAAGCTTTTTATCTCAAATGGAACCTAAGAAAGTGGATGAAGCGATAAGTGATCCAAGTTGGATTGAAGCCATGCAAGAAGAGCTTAATCAGTTTGAACAAAATAAGGTTTGGTCACTAGTGCTAAGACTAACTCACCAAGGAGTTATTGGAACTAGATGGGTTTATAGAAACAAGTTGGATGAGAATGGCATTGTGATAAGGAAAAAGGCCAGACTCATAGTTCAAGGATATTGTTAACAGAAGGGTATTGATTTTGATGAGACATACGCTCCTGTCGCTCGTCTTGAAGCAATACGCATGTTTCTAGCGTATGCGGTGTTCAACAAGTTCATGGTGTATCAGATGGACGTGAAGAGTGCCTTCTTGAATGGTAAACTCCAAGAAGAGGTATATGTGGAGCAACCACCAGGATTCATCAACAATCATGGTAAGGGTATGGTCTACAAGCTAGACAAAGCACTTTATGGGCTTAAGCAAGCACTCCGAGCATGGTATGACACTCTCTCTATCTTCCTCATTGGTAAAGGATTTTCAAAAGGCAGCGTTGATACAACGTTATTTAAAATCACTAGTGACGAAGATACTCTCTTAGTCCAAATTTATGTTGGTGATATTATATTTGGTTCTACTAACAAGCGTCTGTGTGAGAAATTTTCAAAAATGATGCAAGAAAAATTTAAAATGAGCATGATGGGTGAATTAACTTTCTTCTTAGGATTACAAGTTAAAAAACTCCGTAATGGCATATTTATAAACCAAGCTAAATACACAAGAGATATGATTAAGAAATTTGGTATGGAAAATGCATCATATTCAAAAATTCCAATGAGTCAAACGCTTAAGTTAGATAAAGATGAAAGTGGAAAGAAAGTTGATATCACTAACTATAGAGGTATCATTGGATCACTTCTTTATCTTACTGCCAGTAGACTTGATATTATGTTCCCGGTATGCATGTGTGCACGATTTCAAGCTGATCCTAAAGAGTCACACTTAAGTGCTGCCAAGAAGATCCTTAAATACCTAAAAGGCACACAAAATGTGGGCTTATGGTATCCAAGGGACTCTCCTTTTGAACTAATTGATTACTCAGATGCATATTTTGCAGGTTGCAAAATAGATCGTAAGAGTACTAGTGGTACATGTCAATTTCTAGGTGATAGGTTAGTTTCATGGCATAGTAAGAAACAACAATCCATAGCTACCTCCACAACCGAAGCTGAGTATGTAGCTGCAGGAAGTTGTTGTGCACAAGTGTTATGGATGAGGCAACAACTTAGAGATTATGGAATAATCCTAGGTCCAACCCCCATTCATTGTGACAACCAAAGCGCTCTAGCCATGACTCAAAACCCTGTTCTTCATTCCAGAACCAAACACATTGACATTAGATACCATTTTCTTCGTGACCACGTTCAAAAGAAAGATATCACCATGCACTTCATTGGAACTGACAAATAATTGGTTGATATCTTCACCAAAGCACTCAACGAACAACGTTTTCTCACTTTGAGAAGTGAATTAGGTATGATTAATTTAAACGCCTAATCATTTTGCATCATATTTTATTAGACATATAATTTAGGGGGAATCCACTTGATTTATGTTTAAAAGATTTTTTTTAATTGGTACTAGTTATCAAATTTAGGGGGAACCTTAAAGTTGTACTTGACCATAACTGCAAGCGTCAATGATCAACATTTTCAGATGCATGATCATCAACGCTCAGTATTACGTATGCATAAAATATTGGACGCTCAAACATAAAAAGTCTTTTCAATCCTAAGCGTCTAATTTTCCAATGATATGTCAACCAGTGGTATCAGTTAAGCGTTGAACCAATATAAAAATGTTTTTAACAGTCATGCATAAATTTTACAAGCTTTTTGAAGTAGTGGGTAGACTCAAAAGTCTATTTTGTACTCTACTCGCACGCTTATATCACATCAAACTGACGGGTAATCAAAAATTTTAAAATGACGGTTCAGAGATAGCACGTGTTTATGTACGTGTCAGTGTACCATCAGGCGCGTGTGCTACACTGTGAAAATACCAAACGTTTTCTTTTCATTTTTTTTAACTCGGATGTCAAATATTATATATGAGAATTACCAAATGTAACTTCTCTCTCTTACACAAAACTCGCGTCCGCAGTTAATGAATCTATGGCTGAGATTAAAAAGTCCTTACACGTGTCTAAATCCTATAGAGACTAGAGAACACAAGTTTCAAAACTCTTTACTGTGTCATTTAAAACACAATTTCTGCAGAAAAATCATTCACTTTTACTCAAAGATTTCTGCAAATTTCTCTCTCTCTCTCAAAGCAAAAGATAATCTCAGTTCACTCTACTTTCAAAAATGGCACCAATGAAAGCTTCATCTACTTCTGCCGAGTCTATCATCAAGGTTACTGAAGGCCTTGTTGTTGATTGGAAATTCTTGTATGATCAACCCCAGATCAACCTGCATGATATGATGGATATTGTTACAAAGGCTGGACTCAAGAATTTCTTAACACAGTACTCATACTTATTTCCGACGGAAGTTGATACATTCTGGAGGACTGCAAAACTCTCAGAGGACAAGAAGTCTATCTCTTGCCTCCTCTCTATGTCCAAGAAAGAGCCAGCAAAAGAATTTGTGTTGACTGCTGACTCCATTGCAAAGAACTTTAATCTTCCTAATGAAGGTGATGCACTGGATAGTGTCACTCTGGCACAAATCAAGGAAGCATGGACAGTTATGAGGGCGTACGATGGTGTACCCTACACCCAACATTTTGAAAAGAAAGACCTGGTATCTCAATACAGACTGTTGGCTGATTTCTGCAGTAAGATTATTGAATGCAGAGTGGGCATGTTTGATAAGGTCAACTCCTCTCCATCAAAATCAACTGGAGTGAGTACATCTTTGGAAGGTTTAGGGACTGTCTGAACACCCCAAATAAACCGTATGGACTTATTTTGAGTGACCTTCTGTACAGATCAGACTGTGTTTACTCATCTGGTCTCCCGCTGAATAAGACCAAGTTTTTGGGAAGAAGGATTCTGACCAATCTATTCAATCCTCCCAAAGTTGGTGGTGCTGCTAAACCACTTTTTGAGCGTCAGACTGTACGTGAAGCGTCTGATGAAGAGGCTGAGCGTCCTGCTCAAGAGGAAGCTGTGAAGCGTCCGACTGCTACTAAGAAGAGGGCGCCTAGAAAGCCCAAGGCACAAGCTGTTCCTGCTCCTCAGAAGCATGATGAGGAAACTGATGAAGATGCACAGGACAAGTTACCTCTCAAGCGGAGGAAGCTGGAAGGAATCATCAAACAAATTGAATTCGATGAACCAGCTGTTGCTCCTCCTACTCAAGCGCTCAAACTCGTTGAAGGAGTCAATGTCAGGAAAATCTTCAAGTGTTCCAGGACAAGCAAGTGTCAAGCTGCTCCTGTTCCTGAAGAGCTTGAGACTATTGAGCCAAGCGCTCAAGTTGTTGTTGAGCCAAGCGCTCAAAGTGTTGCTGTTGAGACAAGCTCTCAGGCTTTAGTTACAACTGCTGCTGAAGCGTCAACAGATGTCAATCTAGATGTTGAGTTGACAGAAGTTGTGGCGATTGCCAAAGACGCTGCCGCAGAAGCTGCTGCAATTGAAACTGAGGAACCTACTCTCAAAGAGGTTCAGTCATCAATCCCTGTTCTAGCTATAATACAGGCACGCTCAGAAGGTCAGAGCGTTGTTGAAGACGTTACAAAACCAAGGCACTTCTTCCAACTGGACACGCTGAAGACGATTGATCATTCAATCAACTACATGCCCCCAGCACTCGAAGAATATTTCATTCCTGCCGGATATAATGAAGACAGATATATTGCTGCTGAGAATGAGATTGCCCTGCTGATTGATATCGACAATAAAATTAAGGATATAGTGTTTAACACTGAGATGACAGAAATTGAGAGAAAATATTATAGGGCCATTGAACTACAAAAAACTCTTGGTCAAATACCATCCTCTCTCATTCTTCAACAAGACAGAAAAGGAGGAATAACTCCTAGATGTGACGTGGATCTGGCGTATTACCTCGACTATGGCCACACCAAGCCTACAGGTTTTGCTCTCAGAGACTACAATATTCATGTGTATGAGCCACTTCACCCTAGCTTTCTCAATCCATCAGAGGCAGTCTTGAACCGAGAAGGCTACACACACTTTCCTTATATTGCGAATAGTCCTGAAAAAATAAAGTAGTTCATGCTGGTGAGCGTCTCGAATTTCTCACAGAACTGATCCAGACTGAAGCTGATGCATATTTTGATAACGTCTGTAATGCTAACTATCAGACCAATAGATATCGATTTGAATCTATCAGAGATATTCACCATGAAGGCATTAGAGCTATTGTCAACGCTGGCACAGACTACTGCATGAACGAAGTCAATTGGGTTGAAGCGTACGTGGGAAACAAGTACACTTTCTCAGAATTAGTTCAAGCTCCCCATTTGTTCGGCATAGGCATGCATGACAAGAGGCGTCATTTCGCCAAGTATTGCCTAAAGAAGCGTCAACAGAGAGTTGGACCTGTTCTCAAGCTCCCACTAATTAGACATCAAATTGAACAATGTCTACATCAAGAGCTTCACAGACTGTCCATTACTCCTCTACATTTCAACGCTCAAGCGTCTACCAGCGGCAGTACTCAAATTACTAGTCTGAATTTCGCTCCCAGCCACTGTGAAGATAATTTTAACTTGATGGTGAAGATTATGACTCCATTATCTCATTTCGACAAAATCTTCACTGCCAATCTCAGACAATGGAACGGCTCCGTCATCAATGCATTTCGAGGATATCCACTGCTCCCTTCTATCCGCAAAGAGGTACTCAATCATTATGAGTTTGTCCTCTCACTGCTAGAAAGAAATCAGGGACTAGCTCAAGCAATCTATCCATATTTAGAAGAGTACTATGCTGCTTACGTGCCTGACGATCAGCGTCTTAAATCTCTTCCCTCTGACTGCTTGATTGGATTTTCTAAAAATTACTCTCCAGATTCTATTTTCTCTATCTGTCAAGCGCCGTCCAAAGTCTTTCCGCATCATTTGCTTGATATCATTGGTCCCATGTACATCAGGGCCATTGATAGTCCTCTTCGCACATTTATTTCTGGTTTTTGCTGTTCTAGATCCAGACTCACTGAACTTTTAGAAGCTTCATCCACTTCTCTTGCCGAATTAGAAAATTGGAACTTCCAATTCGATGACTTTTGCTAAACAGAGTCAGCGCTAGAGGAAGCCCCTGCTAAGGCAATTGAAGCGTCCACTTCTGAAGTTGCCAATTTTCCAGTGTCTGCTGACGAACCTGTTCAAGCGTCTCAACCAGAGGATATTCCTGACGCTCCTGAACCTATTGCTGCTGATATTTCTGAGGATCTCTCTCTTGACGAACGAGGTACTGTCTTTGATCCAGCATATCGAGCTCCCCTTGACTCTCTGAAACACTCATCCATATTCAAGCGACCGACTCCTCAAGCGGTTCAATCAGATGAGAGTCAATCTTTTGGTCCTTTGCTTAAATCCGTTCTGGAGGATATCAGTGCTCATGCTACTCAGAATGAAGAATCCCTTCACTGGATTAAAGAAGATTTGGCCAAGATTGAGTCTCACGTTATGAGCGCTCAGATTGCTCATATGCGTAGCTCAGCTCAAGCGGCTGTTGGTGAGTGCAGACAAGTTTTTCAAAACATGCATGATGCTAATCACGCCAACCAACTTGCCATGAAAGAAGCATTTGAAAAGCGCCTTGACACCCTAGAGACATCTCTGAATGATGCTACCAGCGCCAAGCTCCTCGCACTGCAGGAACGCTTCGACAAGCGCTTGGACGATTTACAGACTCTATGTCTCAGATTGCTCATCAGGTCAATTTATTTACGGAACATTTTCTTAAATCTGATGATGGCAATAAGGTGGAAGAGAAGAAGAAAGGAGAAAATAGGAAAGCGTTTAGTTCAAGAGCTCAAGAGCCTCCGCCTCTTAAGCGTCAAGTCTTAACCTTTCCTTCTACGCTAAGTCTCCCATCTTGGATAAATGTTTTTAAAGTAAGTGACTCTGCTGGAGCGCCTAGTAGAACACTAAGGGAACCTCTAAGAGCACTATATCCAAATCTACCAATACCTACAAGAGCAATGTTAGAACAGTTTGACATCCCTCTTCAAAGAGCATCCATTCCAGAACCTTCAGATCCAAGAATTTTAGCTGAAGAGAGGCAGATGTCTGACTTTATCCGAACTTTCAGAATTTGTCTAAGGTATATTGGTATTGATCCAACTGATTGGGATAAACACTTTACTGCTTTCAAGAAGAGACAACAAGAAGAAAATAAGCAAATAATCAACAAAGATCATGAAGCAATGATGACCTTGGAAGATAATCTGACTGAAGCTATCCGAGCTGAAATGTCCAAGCGATACAAAGTTAGATCAAGTCATTAAAGCTTTTTGATTTGCATTATCTATATTCTTGTCTCTTATATTCTGTTTGTTTAGTTGTAAAAATGCTTGTAATCTTTAATATATATAAAATGCATTTTTTGGCTGAAACATCTCGTTGAAGCGTAACTAACTTTAACTAACCGTATCTAATCAAAGCTAACTTTTATTGTGGCTGTCTAACTCTTGAACTATAAAAGAGTAGGTATTGTCATCATCAAAAAGGGGGAAATTGTTAGGAATTTCATGTTAGATGTTTTGATGATGACAATTAGGACCTGTTGTTAGACCCCAAAATATGTAAGTTTGTTTTCAGCTTTGAAGCGTTAGATTTGTAATAGACTTTGTTTTATTTTTATTCTAGATTGTTAGGTTAAGTTATCTTAGACTGAGCGTCTGATATGTTCTGAGTGAGTTTATCAAAAGTAAAGTTTGAAGGCTCAAGCGCCCGAAGTCTGAATAAAGATGAAGATTCCAAGCGTCTAGAATGAGCAGCTACACCAAGTGTCACCTTATAGGATAGAAGTGATTCAAGGTTGAATAAACGTCTATCAATGACTGATTTCGCCTGAATTTATTTCTAAGTACAGAAGGAGTTTAATGCAAATATTCTTAATGCATTAAGTGCCAACGGGCATTTAATTCAAATGCATTAAATGCTGATAAGAGCATTAAATGTGATAAGCACTTTCAGACGTACGGAGAAGCCACCCTATTGGATTGTCAACTTTTCAAAGACTGCAGCACCAACTTTTGTGCAGCAGATTTTCAGGAAAAAAGACAAAAGTTGTTCACTCGCGGAAGTGAGAGACACGCGCTCGTGCATGTGTCAAACGGACACTTTTTCCAAGAATGTCTATAAATAGGACTTCAACAACAAGCCAAATATATAGAGAACAATTATCAAGTCGAATTGTTGTTGCATTGAAGTCTCGTTCCTTACAATCTCAGAAAAGCCAGAATTTTCAAGAAATATTCTCTTTGCTTTTCTTCAAATCCTGAGACAGTCAATCAATATCTCAAACATTCTTTTCGGAGAAACCCACATTACTACTGAGATATTCCTAGTTGTTTGAACTTTATCAAAATCAAACAAACCTTTTAGAAAAACCCCTATCCAAGCCTCGCGATCTGTGTGAAGTCGAATTTGGATACTTGTCATATTTCTGGGTCAAAGAAGCAAGGGGATTGAAGTGATTTGGAGCAGAAATCTGTGTGATCAAGGAGCTCAAGTCATCGACACCCATCTCTCACTAATTTGTAGAAGATTTTGTGTGATTCTTTGAGAATCATTTTAATGGATTGCCTCCAAGTGTTCAAGGAGAAGAAGGACGTAGTTGGGATTACACCACCCAACGAACCTTACAAATATTGTTCTCTTTACTTTCAGCATTCATATTGTCATATCATAAACTGATAAAGTAAAACTTAATCAAACGCTAAGCAACTAAATACACTTTCTGTGACGCTAAAGCTTTCAAAGAGAAGACTCCAAAAATTATTCCGCTGTGCTAACACTGATTAAAGAACTAAACGCTTAAACCTACTTGGTTAAAGTATTCAAATCTTGAATTCTAAGTTAACTTTCTAAAAACAATCTTCGTTAGACGCTTCACCAAAGCGCCTAGATTTTTAAGTGAACGCTTAAGTCAAGCGTTAGACACTTCAAGCGGCCTAAACCATAATTTTAATACGAATCTTTTTGAACTCGGAAAAGACTTCAGGGTCTATTCAACCCCCCCTCCCCTCTAGACCCTTTCGTATGCCACTTGGGACCAACACTCCATTTGAGATAGAAAGCTTGCGAACATAGCCTCATTAAATGTAGCGGCTCTAGTCCTAGCAGGAGCTTCAATATCTCCAATAATCTGCTCAGGTGGATGATCATGTAGCCATAGTCTATCTGGTTGGAAAGGATTGAGGGGTTTAACAGGAGCTTGATGATCAGACGCTTGACTACCCTCTTGCGTAGGCACGTCAAGTTCACCGATCCTTGTTTGCTCTTGAGGATCACTCTCTTCATGATCATCCGAAGATCTTGCATTGTTATCCAAAATAACCTCACGAGTAATCTTAGGAGGTGGCTCTGAGTTCTCATCATCGTCGTCACTATCATCATCAATGGTAATCTTAGACGCTTGATGACATAGATCTTCAACTCCTACATCATTCACATTAGCCTTACTCGGTTCTTGGTTAGCAACATAAAAAACAACATGAATAGATTCCTCAACCTTCGATTTGATCTTGTTTAGGATGCAAAAATTCTTTCCATTTTTGGCGTAGCCTAGAAAGATTCCCTCATCCGCTTTAGGATCAAATGTCTTTAGGCTTTGGGATCCATTATTATGAATAAAACATTTAGAACCAAAGACGTGAAAGTAAGAAACATTTGGCTTACGTCCGTTCCACAGTTTATATGAAGTTTTCCCATGCTGTTTGTTGATAGTTTTGAGTATAACAAGCAGTGTTGATCGCTTCGGCCCAAAACCTAGGAGCAAGCTTGGACTCTGTTAACATCGTCCTGGCAGTTTCATTGAGCGTTCTGTTCTGACGCTCAGCAACACCATTCTGTTGGGGAGTTCTGGGAGCTGAATTCTCATGATGTATTCCATTCTCTGCACAAAACTTCTCAACAACCTTGTTAGTAGACTCAGTACCATGATCACTTCTTAGTCTTGCAACTTTAAGATTTTTCAATGTTTGAAGTTGCCGAATAAGCGTTGTTAACTTGTCACATGTCTCATCTTTGGATGAAAAAAATTCCACCCAAGTAAATCGAGAGAAATCATCTACTATCACCAAAGTATACTTTTTACCGCTCACACTGATCGTTTGAGCAGGTCCAAAAAGATCCATGTGAAGTAGTTCAAGTATTCTAGAGGTAGATAGATGGGGTTTTCTCTTGAAAGATGATTTAACTTGTTTTCCCATTTGACAAGCGTCACAAAGGCGATCCTGGTGAAATGATCCTTTTGGTAATCCCTTTACAAGATTTAGATTTACAAGCTGAGAGATTGTCTTAAAGTTAAGGTGATTCCTTTTTCTATGTCATAACTAACCCGTTTTAGATTCATTTTTAGCAACAAAGCATGTTGGGTTGTTATCAAGTGTTGAACCCCAATCTACCAAATATACGTTGTTTGTTCTTTTACCTTTCAATTTAGTAGACTTAGTCTTAGCGTCATTTATATAGCAACAGTCGCTTGAGAATATGACTTCAAAGCCTTTATCACAAATTTGACTTATGCTTAATAAATTGCGCTTTAGACCCTCAACATAATAAACATCACTTATCATGATGTTCCCCCTATGCACAGTACATCTACCTTCGGAGTTGTCGCTAAATATAACCTGAGGACCATTGGCAGCTTGATAGTTGATAAGAAGATCCTTGGAATCAGTCATGTGCTTGGACGATCCACTATCGAAGTACCAAACCGATGTATCGGCTCTAGCTCTAAGTCTGTTTAGGTACCCATTGTTGCTTGGATCCTTCACCATTAGTAGCATTGTTAGTTTGAATTAGAACTTTAGGAACCCATATTTGCCTAGTCTTCATTGTAGGAATACTGGCCTTCTTGGGTTTCACATTGTGTTGTGTGTGCTTTTTGTTCACCTTGTGCTGTGTGTGTTGTTTGGGTGTATAATAATATCCTCTATTATAATAGTAATCATAATCATAGTCATAATCATAATCATCATAGTATCGATAATATGATCTTGACTTCCTTGGATATTGACTCTGGTATTTCCTTGGCACCGGCTTGGGTAGCACTTTTGGTGCTGGACGCTTAGCGCTTGATTCACATTGGTTAGGTTTATCCTTAGCCTTTTGAGCGTTAGGATGAACCCGTCTCTGTGAATCATTTGCCTTTGCCTTACCCTTGCCTGAGTCAGCTTTGGCTTTCTCATTTGGCCTCGTACCATTGTCGCTCGGTTCATTTTGTGTTTGGCCTTGTGAACCTTTCTCAACAACGAAAACAACCTTTCCTTTGTTGTTTGCTGTAACATTAGATTTATTTGATTGTTTATCGAATTTATTGCATCCTAAACCGGTCTTTTCACCAAATATTCTCGTTACCTCAGTCACATTGACTAGCTTTCTTGACGCTTTAGACAATGATGAGATGAGATGTTCTGATTTAGCAGGTCTAGCAATCAGCTCAGCTTCTCTCTTGACTATTATATCAAGATCACTTTTCAACTGGATTATTTCACTCTCATGCGATTGGTTTTTCTCAATGCATTGTTGCTGAACTTGCAACTCTGCTTTGAGCGTTACTTTATCACTTGTGAGCAATGAAATGATATCAAAGTGATTTTGATATAATTTGGCGGCATCTTGACAATCATTATAATATTCTTTGACTTTGTCAAGTAATTCATCATATGAGAGAGGAAGAGATAATTTAGTGTTTACCTCAAGAGACGCTTCATCATCTCTAGCCATGAGACAGATAAGCGCTGAGTCATCCACTGGATCATCATCATCACTACTCTCCTCTGATGATTCCAAATCTTCAGGTGTGGATGCTGGTTCTGATTCCGCTAGCAAACCTTGTTAACGAAGGTTGCTCCTGAATTGGTTTCTATCCAAGTAATCCTACCTTGAGGGCTTAGATACGTTAGGATAAGGGCAATTTACCTGGTAGTGCCCTGGTTTCCTGCAATTATAACAAAGATTAGTTTTCATCTTTTGTTCATTTGTTAACCTTGCATTGTGTGGTTTTGAGACCACTGGAGATGAAGGATTCTGCTGATTAGACGCTTGGTATTGAATAGGCGCTTCGGGTGTAGGAACAGAATACTGAGGTACTTGAAACTGTTGTTGTACTGGAGTAGGCGCTTGATATGAATTTTGTCCTTGATTGCTGGAACCTCTTCTTTTCTTTTCATATCTCAAGGACTTCCTGAATCTGTTTAGTAAAGCCAACTCCTCTTCCTCGCTAATACCTGGAACCTTTCCCTTGTTACCTGATTTACCCTTGATTGATGCTATAAGCGCTCCAGATTCAATCACTGGACTGCTCACCGCATCACTAGTCGAATTCAACTCAAATTCAAATGCTTTGAGCTCTGAAAAGGCGTCTTCTGGAGTTAAACTATCCAAATTGTTCAATTCTCTCATAGCTGTTGTTTTCATCAAAACTCTATTAGGTAGACTTCTAAAGATTTTGACCACCATTTCTAGATTCTGTAGATCCATACCCAAAGATGTTAATTCTATAGTAAGAGTTGTGAATCTTATATCCAATTGTTCTAAAGTCTCATTGGGGAACATCTTGAAACTGTTAAACCTTTCCTTGGCAATGGAAAACTTGTTCTCTTTAATCTGAGTTGAACTACCACAAATTATGGCTAACTTATCCCAAATTTCCTTAGTAGTGTTGCATGACTTAATCTTGTTGAATAAGTTGTCATTATCACCGATAGCTGTATATAGAGCATTACGACAAACGTTGTCCAAATTTGCTCTTGACGCTCATTTGGAGACCATTCTTGTTTTGGATTTTCCACGTAACCATCCAGAGTGTCTTCCGTGGCTCCAGGCTCTCTAGTGATAATCTTATATATTTTGATTGGCCCATCTAAAACAATATTGCACATGTCATCATCACATGAACAGAGATACGTAAATGCTTTGACTTTCCATATGTCATAGTTTGACTCAGTGAGTTTGGGAACTTTAGCAAATGCCATAAAGAAAATTTAAAGCAACTAAATTTGAAAAGGATCTAAACAAGTTGTTATGCTTGGAAATTTTAAAATTTCAACTTTAACCGCTCTGATACCACTTGTTGGTCCCAAGTGGCATACGAAAGGGTCTAGAAGGGGGGGGGTTGAATAGACCCTGAAGTCTTTTTCGACTTCAAAAAGATTCGTATTAAAATTTGTTGGACGCTTGAAAAGTAGGCGCTTGACTTGAGCGTCTACTGAAGACTGTTTTTAGAAAGTTAACTTAGACTTCAATATTTGAATACTATAACCAGATAGGTTTAAGCGTCCAGTTCTTTAATCAGTGTTAGCACAGGGGAATGATTTTATGGTTTTCTCTTTTGAAAGCTTTCAGCGTCACAGAAGGTATTTTAATTGCTTAGCGTTCAATTGAGTTCTACTTATCAGATTTATGCAATAATATAACAATAAAGAAATTGACTGTAAAGTAAGGAACACAATATTTGTAAGGTTCGTTGGTTGGTGTAATCCCAACTACGTCCTTCTTCTCCTTGATCACTTGGAGGTAATCCACTAAAATGATTCTCAAAGAATCACACAGAATCTTCTACAAATTAGGGAGAGATGGATGTTGATGACTTGAGCTCCTTGATCACACAGATTTCTGCTCCAAGACACTTCTATCCTCTTGCTTCTTTCACTCAGAAATAGTGCAAGTATCCAACTTCGACTTCACACAGATTGCGACGTTTGGATGAGGTTTTTCTAAACGGTTTGTTTGATTTTGATAAAGTTCAAACAACTGAGAATATCTTAATAGTAATGTAGGTTTCTCCGAAAAGAAAGTTTGAGACATTGGTTGACTGTCTCAGGAATTTAAGAAAAGCAAAGAGAATGTTTGCTTAAATATTCTGGCTTTTCTGAGAGTTTAAGGAATGAGACTTCAATGCAACAGCAATTTCGCTTGGAATCAATCGTTGTTTTGGCTTGTTGTTGAAGTCCTATTTATAGGCATTTTTGGAAAAAGTGTTCGTTTGACACATGCATAGGTGCGTGTCTCTGACTTCTGCGACAACCTTTGTCCTTTTTCCTGAAAATCTGCTGCACAAAGGTTGGTGCTGCAGTCTGTAAATAGTTGACAGTCTAATAGGGTGGCTTCTCCGTTTGTCTAAAAGAGCTTATCACATTTAATGCTCTTATCAGCATTTAAGCATTTGAATTAAATGCCCGTTGGCACTTAATGCACTGAGAATATTTGCATTAAACTCTTTCTGGACTTAGAAATAAATTCGGTGAATCCAGTCATTGATGGACACTCATTCATCCCTGAATAACTTCTGTCCTAAAAGTAACGCTTGATATAGCTGGTCGTTTGGACGCTTGGAATCTTTATCTTCATTCAGACTTCAGGCGCTTGAGTCTTCAAACTTAACTACTGATAAACTCACTCAGAAATTATCAGACGCTCAGTCTAAGAATACTTAGCCTAACACTCTAAAACAAAATAAAGCTAAGCCTATAAAGCTTATTACAATTCTAATGCTCAAAGCTTATACATGATTTCTGCTAAAATCAAACTTACATATTTTGGGGTCTAACAAGTAATCCTCATTGTCATCATCAAAACATCTAACATAAAATTCCTAACATCAAGTATAGAACTTAATGTTTTGGAAACAAATTGTTCTGTTACTATTTTTTCTACTTCCTGGATTCTAGACTTTGGGGCTAGTGCTCACATATGTGTTTGAATCAGGAGCTGGAAATAAGTAAGAAACTGGAGCATGGAGAACTGATGATCAATGTTGGCAGCGGTCATAGTGTAGCAGCCACACATATTAGAACCACTTCTGTTAGATTATTATCTGGACATTTATTATTGTTAGACGGTTGCCTTGTTTTGCCCAATGGGCTAAAGAATATTGTTTCTATTCCTGTTTTAGTCAAGAAAGGTTATTTATTTTCCTTTGCAAACAATTCTTGTGACATTTATTTTAGAAATGAATGCATTGGCAGTGTGTCTTTGATAAATGGTTTATTCTATATTAATGTCCAAAATAATTGCAATGTTAATACGGTAACAAGAAAGCGTAATTTGCATGATACAAACTTAAGTGCACTTAAGATTAGGTCATGTCGGGGAACATAGACTACATGAGTTAGAAAAGGATGGAGTCATAGACTCATTGGGATCGGATCACTATCCCACTTGTGAGTCTTGTCAAGGCAAGATGACCAAATCCCCCTTCATAGGGAATTTTGAAAGAGCCTCTGAAGTCTTAGGATTGATTCATACTGATGTATGTAGTCCTTTTGGAAATGTGGCCCGCGGTGGTTTTCAGTACTTCATAACATTTACCGATGACCATTCTAGGTATGGCTAAGTGTATTTGATGAAGTACAAGTCTAAATCATTTGAGAAATTCATTGAATTAAAGACTTTAGTCGAAAACAAAATCGGGCATCATATCAAGGCACTTTGTTCTGACCGCGGTGGCGAATATTTGAGTGCTGAATTTGACCAGTTTTTACGAGAACATGGCATATTGTTACAGCTTACTCCTCCAGCCACTCCACAATTAAATGGCATAGCAGAATGAAGAAACTGAACATTGTTGGACATGGTTCGATTCATGCTCAGCTACATGGATTTTTCCATTTCGTTGTGGGGGCATGCGCTGCTCACAGCTGCTCACATACTGAACAGATGTCCCTCCAAATTAGTTTCTAAAACACCGTATCAGATATGGTGTGGAAGGAAGTTTAATCTAAAACACATAAAGATATGGGGTTGCCCAGCTTATGTGAAAAAGACCAAGGCAGAGAAATTGGAGACTAGGTCCTTGAAAGGACGATTTGTTGGTTATCCCGAGGATTCCATGGGATACCTATTCTACCTTCATGATGATCAAAGGATCATTGTAGCCTTACAGGCAATCTTTCTCGAAGAAGAATTTGTTCGAGAAGGTGGAGCTGGTAGGAGATTTGTTCTAGAAGAACAAAAAGAATCTCCTTTGGAAGACATTGTTCAAGAGACCCAACCCGAATTGGAAACGACACAACCATCAACGTGGAGGTCTGCTAGAGTATCTCAACCGCCTTAGAGATATGGTTATCTGCTACAAGGAGAGCATAATTTGTATGTAGTAGCGAAAGGAAACCATGGAGACGATCCCTCTAGCTATGACCAAGCAATGATGGACATGGATTCTGTAAAATGGCATGAAGCTATGAAAGTAGAAATGGATTCGAACCAAGTCTGGACTCTGAAAGATCGACCCAAAGGTATTGTACCCATTGGATGTAAATGGATCTATAAGAGAAAGATAGGTCCGGATGGCAAGGTAGACACCTATAAGGTTAGGCTAGTAGCGAAAGGATATAGTCAAAAAGAGGGCATTGACTATGAAGAAACCTTTTTGCCTGTAGCTATGATCAAATCCATTAGAATTCTAACTGCCATAGCTGCATACCTGGATTATGAGATCTGGCAAATGGATGTGAAGACCGCATTCTTAAATGGATTCCTCGAGGAGGAAATCTACATGGAACAGCCCAAGGGTTTCATATCGGATGCAGATTCTCATAAGGTCTGCAAATTGAATAGGTCCATTTATGGACTCAAGCAGGCCTCTCGCAGTCAGAACCTTCGTTTTGATGAAGAAGTACGAAGCTATGATTTTATCAAAAACGAGGATGAACTATGTGTTTACAAAAAGGTCGGTGGGAGCAAAATCTCATTCCTGGTGCTATATGTAGATGGTATTCTACTTATAGGGAATGATGTAGGTCTGCTAACTTCGATTAAGACATGGCTTTCAAGCACATTCTCTATGAAAGACTTGGGAGAAGCCACTTATATCTTAGGAATTCGCATCTACAGGGATAGATTGAATAAGATGATAGGACTCTCCCAAGCCCTCTACTTAGAGAAGGTCTTAAAGCGATTTGGGATGGAGAACTCTAAAAGAGGTCTTTTGCCCATGAGACATGGAATTCATCTCTCTAAAAGATGAGTCCTCAAAGTGAGGATGATTGAAAAGAGATGAGTACAACTCCCTATGCCTCAGCAGTGGGAAGTCTCATGTAATCAATGTTATGCACGAGACCAGATCTTGCCTATGCTGTGAGTAGGTTTCAAGCTAACCTGGGCAAAGAACATTGGATTGCTGTGAAATCTATCTTGAAGTACTTGAGAAGAACCAAAGATATGATTCTCGTATATGGCAGTGGAGAAATGAAAGTGGACGGTTATACCGATTCTTATTTTCATCTGACATCGATGAACGAAAGTCCACTTCTGGGTTTATATTCACTCTGAACGGTGGAGCAGTGTCTTGGAAAAGTTCAAAACAAAGCATAACTGCTGATTCCACTACTGAAGCTAAATATGTGGCAGCCTCAGAGGTAGCGAAAGAAGCTGTTCGGATTAAGAAGTTCATGACAGAACTTCAAGTTGTTCCTAGTGTGGAGCTACCGTTGCCACTTTGGTGTGACAGCAATGAAGCTATCGCGCAAGCTAGGGAACCAAGGTCTCACAACAAAGCCAAATACATAGAGAGGAGATATCACATAATTCGAAAAATCATTGGAAGAGGCGACATTGTCATGCAGAAAATAGCCTCAGCGGACAACGTGGCTGACCCACTCACTAAGCTATTGGCACAGGCAGTGCTAGAGCGACATCTTGAGAAGATGGGTATACGATACCATGGTAATTAGCATTAAGTGGAAGTGGGAGATTGTTAGATATATGCCCTAAATGCCAATGAGGATAAATAGATTATATAGGGTATCCAATTATGTTGTACTAACTTATCTTTAATAAAGTCATTTATTATTTTGTTCATATAAAAGCTTCGTAACATTAATAAATATTGAACAAGTAGTCCATGTGTATCGAGGTTGACTCTTCGCCCTTTATGGAATAAAGAAGTGGCACGGGGAGAGTCTGACACTTGATCACTTAAGAGGGTTCACAAGTCAAGGAATCTTAATTTGGCATTAAGATTCAACTTGTATGACACATGCTCTGACAAAGAGTGTCAGTCGAACACTATGGGATAGTGAGAACACGTGTCATAGATACACCAATGGAATTGATATATTCGAACACGGCTCGCATTATTTCGATCACGTGGGTGTTTACTTGTGACTGTCAATGATTGGATTACTTATTGACTGGATTACTAATCATAATAGCATGCGTGAGCCTTAGACCTGAGGGGTCATGATCAATGTACTTGTACTGTTGGATCTGTTACTAGAGTAGTTAGGCCCAAATCACCCTTAGGTGGGGCCAACCTCAAAGTGCGATCTCAATGAGTCAAGTAGCACTTGCGAAGTGATCGCTAAGATGGGATTCACTGTCTCGATAGTAAACGAGAAAGTATCCTGTGCGATCATAGGCAAATGGAATTATAAGTCTTTGGCCAAAGCAATGAAACTAACTCATGTAAGACATGGAGGGTAGTTTGGTAATTTCATTATGCTATGATTTAATGCACAGTATCAAGTTTAGTGAGTTTGACATATACCATGACTCTCACTTGATCGGGATACATCAATGAAGGGCTTATACACATACGGTATTTATGGTTTAGAGGTTCGTAAATGATTCATTCATTTCGTACTCAATTGGGTTACGATGTGAGTCCACGGGACTGGCTAGGTGACACTCACATCCTCTGGTAATTCCTCCCATTTTCAATTAGATTAAATTAAATTATTTAAGTAAAGAATTAATTAAATAGAATTAGTTAATAATATATATTTTGGATTTAAATAGGATTTAAATTAAATATATATTAAAAGGTAGACTAAGCTGACCGGGCCAACTAAAGCCCACCTTGACTGTCCAATAGAGCCCTAGGGGCGGCCACTAGGAGTACCAAGGAGGTCTCCTACTTGTTGCATAAGTTAAGAGAGTCATAGATATCTCTAACTCTGTAACAAGACTCCTAACCCTAATTGCATAACACAAAAAAAAGGAAACTCCTACCCTAATCTCTCTCTCTAGCCGTCCACCACCACAAGGAAAGACTTTTTGGGATCTTTGGAAGGCTCATTTCGCATGAAGCTTTGGAGACAGGAATTCTGAGAGAGTTGCTGTTACTCGAATTCAAGAAAATGAAATCGATAAGATATTTAATTTCGTTTAATTTTGTAAAACCTTGAAAATCTTGAAACCAACGTTAAAGTGATTCGACTCTAGGAATTCTCAATTCTTCCGCTGTGTTTTTCGCTCATAGGATTCCTAACACTGCCATCTTAAATGTAAAACACTATAACAATCTTGTTTTAGAAATATTGAATCTTTCTTTATGGTATGCTTCTTTATTATTATTATTACTTGTGTTAATATAGATAAAGATCCCATGGATTATATATGGTTAGGGAAGCGATTGGGATACCTATGGAATGCTCAAAGACCATAATCCTAAATAGTGTTCCAAGCCATAGAGGCTGAGAGATATGGGATATCACTGGCCTCGCCAAGACTTGTTCATACATGTAACTCTTCCAAGGGGTTGACGTGTTCCATTGTCAATGGCTAGTATGGCCAGTACATGTATGAAGATTCATACTTTGGGCGAGTAAGGAATTGAACAGCCCCGCTAAGGATTCCTAGTTGGTGCTATCGAGTATGGAGTCCTTGGTTTTTGTAGATTGAGACCACTGTACTTTGATATGCATGCGCACTCCAGGAGAATCATACGGCGTGTATATTCTGTATAGTATGGTAATACAGCGGAACAAGTGGCAGCCGTCAAGGGATTCATCCAGGGTCATGAGTACTCGGTATTTTCTATGCTGTTGCGAGAATCTAAATGATCGATGAAAGGCTTTGATCAAAGCATTTGTCTTCTAAGAGGGGTTGGTGGTCCCAACTTATAAGACTGGATCATTAGATGTCACAACACAGTCATAGTTTCTAAGGTTATTATGGATTGACCATCTCCAAACTCCAGACCATGGATGGGAAACTGATGAAGGGATTCTACTCACATGACGATCGTAACTCGGATAGGTTTTCTTTTCATCGTTAACATCTAGGATGTAGTGGAGACGTTGCTAGACATCTATCCACTACCAATAGGTGTCTTAGGTTAGTTTGATGAAATTAAGGTCTAGTTAATTATTGAGAATAATTGATCTAGCCTATGGGAGGACATATTGTTGGGTTTCGCAAAAAATCGAATTAAACGCAGCGGAAGGATTTTAAATTTAATTTAAAAACCCAAAGTATAAATTCTTTGATCGCTTATTCAAATCTACTATTTCGCGTAACGAATAACTACTTACCCGTTGAAGCGAGGTGGTTGGAGAATCCGATTCCTCCTCTGAATCTCGAATTGATGAAGTCTCGATTTCTTCAATCCGCGTGTAATCTTTAATTCTTGAATTCGTTGACTTTCTTGAATTTGATCCAAACAATGAAATTATGTTGTCTCTAAATTATCACGCACTGATTGATTGACGAAAAATTCCCACTAATTTTCTCTAAGGGGCGACGGCTAGTATAGAGAGAGGGAGGAGGATTTCTTCTTTTCTTTCTAGGAGAGTTACGAAAGTCTATGTTTTGTTTTAGGTCAAAGACTCCTTTTATATCTCATGACTTATTGACCAAGACAAACAAAAGATACCATGTATGTTGGGCATCCTTATGGACGCCCAACTTGACCTAATAGGTGTTCTCATGGATGCCCAATACTAAGCTCGGAGCTTCTTTTGTGTTAGTTAATTATCTATTTAATTAATAATTTATTATATCTAATAAATTAATTAATTAATTAAATAACCAAATTAATTAGATAAATTAATTCATTAATTTATTTCCAAAGGAAATTAATTAATAATTAATCTTATCCTTATAATTAATTATTTAATCTAATGAATAATAAATTTGGTTAATTAATTAATTATTTATCCAATAAATTAAAACTTCTAGAAGAAAAATAGAAACTCCTTTATTCATTTTTCTTTATCAATCCTCAGCCAACTCTGTAGGTTCGTTTTGTTTGGCAATGAGAGAAAACCAAAAGAAGTGGGTAACACCTAGCCAGTCACGTGGCCCACTTTGTAGCCCAAACGAAATCGAATGATTGGATCATTCCACACCTTCCAATCATAAATACCATATAAGTATAAACCCTTTGTTCACGTACCCTAGTCAAGTGAGATTCATGGTTATGTCAAACTCACAGGACTTGACCATATGTATTAATTATAATAATTCGAGATCATTGAGATCGATTTAGTGTCTCGCACAATCGTCTCTTTTTGCTTTGGACAAAGACTTTGATCTCTATTTATCTATAACCACATAGAGTACTTTCTCACTCACTTATGAGAGAACAAATCCATATTAGATATCAGCTAAGACTACCACTTGCCTATCAAGCCGCATTTCGAGGTCGACCCCACCAATGGGTGAATTGGGTCTAACTACTCTAGTGAAATACTTGACGTCACAAGTGCATCTCCAGCCTGATACTTCACGTCAAAGGTTCACTTATACCTATTATGCATAATCAGCTCTGTCATTGACAGTTACAGAGTGAAAACCCATGTGACAGAACCGATGCGAGTCGTGTTCGAGCATAACAGTTCCACTGATGTGCCTACAATCTTAAGCTTCTACCATCCCATGGTACTCGACTGACACTCCCGTTTCAAAGTTAAGATTGTACAAGTGTTCTAAGTCTTTATTTGTCCATTAAAGACTTCATTTTACCCACGGACTAGTTTTTAGTAATCAAGATCGATCTCTCTAGTACGAATCTTTCTAGCCCATAGGAAGCAGAGGGATTGCACTAAAAACATGGACCAAACATTTTACACAACTTATAGATGCAGACAAGATTTAAGTGAAAACTAAATAATGCCTTTATTATTAATATCAAAATAAGTTCATTACAAGAAAGATGCTCTATCATTCTATCATCTATGGCATCTAAGGGCATAATCCTAACACTTATTGCTAGCTTGTCAATGAGTCTGAGGGGTCACACACATCACTTAGTGTAGTTCCTATTGGCTAGTTAATTCTTTGTGAATTAATGCAGGGATTAATTAAATGGATTTAATTAATCAAGAAAAGAAATTTAATATTTGGTATCAATTAATGGTCCTATAATTTAAATATTAAATTGCGAAAGACTAATTAATTAATAAAAGAAAGAGAAATAATATATATATGCGCGTGTGCGTGTATATATATGTGTGTGATATATTGGTGGAAAGATTTATTTTGTTCACCAAGTTTATATATATATATATATATATATATATATATATATTAATATCTTTAATATATTTGGTAAGATCTTTTAGTTGGTAAGATAACTAATTAAAAGGAAAGATCTTATAAGATATATATAAGGATATAGGATAGATATGGGGATATCTAATTTGGAAAGGAGTCCAACTAATTGAGAAAAGAGAATAAAAGAAAGGAAAAATAGGATATATATATATACACACACACACGCACACCCCTCTATTTTTTAGGGAAGTGGCGTGTGTGTATGCGTGTGTTTCCACTTATGTGGAGTCTATATATATATATATATATATATATATATATATATATCTATATTCCAACCTTTCTTAAATAATGAATGATTAATTGAAAAATCACACAAGTCTTTCTCTTTTATTCTCTCCTCTTTTTCTTTCACAAGAATTCTTTCAACTCATGTGTTGAGTACGAAGAACACTAAATAAATTCCTAACCCTTTTTCCTCAAAAACCCCCAAACTTATCAATTGCTCGACCTCGAGCAATAAGAGCTATAGGATATGGAAAAAGAAACTACCTAACTCACTTTCGTGGAGTGAACGGTTGCACTTAGCTGGTGCAACAAGCCTTTGAACTCTTGAGTTACCTCAAAGGACGAGTTATAGTCTCGTGAGGGTTTGCATGATATATACCGACCAAATCGAAGGATGTTTAGCTCAAACCAACAGATACAATCTTGAAATAAGAACTATGATGCAATGGCACAAATCAACTGATAATAAAGCTCAATAACATATACACAAATGAAGACAATGCTCATTCCACACCTAGAATCGAACCAATTTCCAAAGGGTCCAGTGGGATAATAAAGGCATCCTTACCATGCTCGGAAACATTCCCCATATCTACCAACTTTCGATAGATCATAAAGCTTATTGAATCATAGGCAACTTTAAGGTTAAATTGTGCTCATTTCCATTCACGTTACATTGACATTTCACGCTTTGAAACAATTTAAGCTTATAACAACATAAGGCCTCGTGCGATGTTCTACCCCTTTAGATCTTCTTTGCCACCTATGTAACAGGCTTTGGGTCAACAACTCCTAAACCAGAGGGTTTTAGGGTGCTAAGTGTTAAGACACTCCTACGAACTTAATCACCTGAGTGGCAAAGGCCACGAAATAGAACGAAGTCTTTTATTCAACTCATTTCCGATTGGCTTGAGCAAAGCTCAAATTAGCTCAACGATTATAGTATATAGGCAATGGTGCTTTGGTGACCTCCAATACTCGTTGGCCTGACCGAATTTTCGAGGTCATACCAATCTCATCTCAATCATTCATTCATTTAACACAATTATGAACCCATAAGCAACTAATCTTCTCAAAACAACATGAAAAATCTAGGTTAATATATCCGAGGATGCTCCTCACATGTCTCGGGATGGGGAACCCTTTTCAATCCCTATACCTTCGACTTATGTGTAATGTGTATCATCTAAGGAAGATTGACTCTCAACTAAGGTTGAAATGAGCTTAATCAAGATGTGTAATGTTGCATTTTAGATCATTAATAGAAACATACGAGATATCATGCCATTGTCTCGAGTTCTCAAGTCTAATTGCACCAATTGGCAAGCTAACATCCTAGAACAAAAATTTGTTATGCTTGATTTTTCTCAAAAAATTAGCACGAAACACATGCAATAGTAATGATTCCCCCCACACTTGAGCTAAAAACAAGATCACATGACACATAAAATCAATAAGCACTACTCATAACTCCCCCCCCCCCTCCCCACAAACTTAAACTCAACATTGCCCTCAATGTTGACTCAACCATAAGCACTCAAAAAGGGTAAACGATAGTACTTACACCAAGAATGCTGAAAAGCAAACCTTATTCACATGAAATCCATTCCAAGCTCAAATCTGCAACGAAAGATTTTTCAAGTCAAAAATCGGCTACTACATGTCATGTACTCACAATACAAAACCATCAAGACTCAAAGAGAAGCATGCTAAAAGTGCACGCTTGAACATAAGATAAAGAAACAAAACTAAACATGACAAAAACAAAAGCAAAAAGAAAAAAAAACGTACAAACTGGGGTTGCCTCCCAAGAAGCGCTTGTTTATAGTCATTAGCTTGACTTTCTGCTCTTTGGGGTTCAAATAGGCGGCCCATTTAGCACGACAATATCCGTTTCATGTTGTCCATTATCCTCATGCTCCACTCGCCTCCACTCATATTGCAGTGTTTTGAGATTAGTCCTTCCTGCCGGATTTGTCTTGTCGATCTCACGAACATGTCGATATGGTGGAATGTACTTCATGCATAAATCCACTTTTCTGACCTTGTCTTGTTTCTCATTGGGGGCCTCGTCCTCCAACTCGAGAGTTCCCTTAGTCTTGCCACTTGCACATTTCTCATCAAGCAAAGGGTTAATAGCATCGATATTTAAACAAGTAAGATTATCCATGGATGGTTTCATGTCATTATAAACATCGAATATTACCTTTTCATCTCCTACCTTCAATGTCAACTTACCCTTTCCCATGTTGATCTTGGCATTGCTAGTGGCTGGGAAAGGTCTTCCTATGATCAAAGGAACATCAATGTCTCTATCCATCTCGAGAACCACAAAGTCAGCCAGATAAAAAAATTTGTCGACTTGTACAATGACATCCTCGATAATGCCCTTTGGGTGCTTGATTGAGCGATCCACCAATTGCAAAGACATAGATGTTGGCTTAGGGTCTTTAAGGCCGAGCTTCTTAAAAATACAATAAGGGAGGAGGTTGATGCTGGCTCCCGAGTCACAAATGACTCTCTCAAATGTGAGGTGCCCAATAGTTCAAGGAATTGTAAGGCGGCCCGGATCCTTGAGCTTGCGAGGCAACTTGTTGAGCACAATGGATGAGCACTCCTAAGTTAGACATACCGTCTCGTTCACTTCCCATTTCTTCTTGTTGGTAAAGATGTCTTTGAGGAACTTAATGCAAATGGGCATTTGCAAAATGGCATCAATGAAGGGGATGTTGATTCGAACTCCACAAAGAATAGCTAGGATTCTAAAGAAGCTTGGATCCATCTCCTTTCTATGCTTTGAGCTAATGAGAATGGTAAACGGATCGCAATGGGTGGAGCGGGAGTCGGAGATAATGAACTAGAGGTAGAAGAAGCAGGAGACGGTGTCTGGGCGCCATCTAAGTCACGCTTGAGCGCCGCAATGCAAAGTACATTTTCCTGGGGGCCGTGATTGACGCCTAGGAGCCTTCTTGTTGGCGCCAAGGAGTGGCAGTGCAAACCTCAACATCTGGACAGGATGTACCCGATTGGCATTTCCAAAATAGTTCGCATTGCTAACCATTGGTTCCAAAGCTACCTCTTCTTCTAACTGTTGAACGCAAGCGACTTTTTGGTAGATACCTCTTAAGCATCGGGATAGAGCTCATCTTCTCAGGCTAATTGTTCAATCTTGTCCCACACACTTTGGAAATCTAAACCGAGGAGATCACCGCCCGCACCCGCATTGAGCCTATTTCTAGTGCGTGATCGAACTCCATCGTAGAAGTGTAACACTTGCTCATTCAATCCAAAGTTGTGATCCGAGCATTTCCTAAGCATGCCTTTATACCGAGCCCATGCCTCAAAATCAAATAGAAGTTTGTTGGAGGAGCGGGTCATGCACCAAGAACAAACCTATCAAATAAACCCAAGAAACGAAATTAGACTAACAAGAAAAATGAAAGAAAAGCAAGAAATAAACGAAAAATTAAGAATTATGAAAGCGTAGAAGGAAATCAAAACTAAAATAAACAAGTCCCCGGCAACGACGCCAAAAACTTGACATGCTAGAACCTAACGCGCTTTAATAGCTAGTATACTAGTCTTGATAGTAATAAATGGACAAAAAGTCCGAGTTGTCGAACCTCAGAGACTTGAATTCTAGTTTAAGAATTGCAATAAAGAAATAGACAATTAAAGGAAAAGTAAGTTCAATTAAGAGTGCGAAGAACAAGATTGAGGACAAGGAAAAGATTGAAACTTAAATATGAAAAGCGACTAAGGCACATGAAAGAGTCGATTTGATCCATATTCGTACAAAGACTCTTATTGAATTATTAGACCTAGTTGCTATGGTGGAAGGTCTTATAATAATAGCTACCTGATGTCTCTTGATAGATATCCTATACTTAAATGATGGTTTCTTAAGTATGTCTACCCAAAAATCTAACCACTAAGCATGCATTGACGGACTAGAGCTTCCTCGACATAAATCAAACGACTACACCCGGGAATCTCTACCTCTTTCTAGGGGCAGTTCCTATTTGGTTGGTGATGTTATGAATCGCTTGCACCCTAGTTTAAGTTTTTCTGAAAACACTAAACTAGGCATACATATGGTGATCAATCACATGTAAGAAACATAAACACAAATTCATAACACATAGCAACATAGGAATTAATTCAATGATTATAAATTATACGAATAAATCACAAATTGATCCTTACAAGGCCCTAGTCATACAAAATTAGCCCATAATTGATGATATAAGAGAATCAAACGTATTCATGTCCATAATCATGGACACAAAGTGTAATGAAAAATGATTAAACTCCCTAAACGGTTGATTGATGGATCCTCGATTTAAAGCTTCAATCCTTAGCTATTCTCCTTATCTTGCCCTTCAAAGTTGGTGAAAAGTTAGTCCAAATCCAAGCAATTACCCAGCAATTCACACCCTCTCATTGTGCTGAATTTTGGGTTTTATAGTTTAGAAAAATGGTTACAGTGGCGCCCAGGCGTGGGTGGATCAGCGCCTAGGCACCGCCTATGTGGTAGACATATCTTGGGGAGAAAGTTCACTGGCGCTCAGGCGTGGTCATGTTGGTGCAGGGGCACGGTGGACACGGGGCCTAAGCGCGAATAAGGTGGTGCCCTGAACTTCATGCAGATTCTGCTTTTCCTCTTCATCTGGTGCCTAGGCGTGGCTGAAATGGCTCCTGAGCGTCGGAGTGCGAAGCATCCTATCTTGAGTTCATTTGGTATGTCGTCTCTTGCCCTTTTCTTCATGCACCTTCGTTTAATGCCTAAAATCACTCAACGCACAAATTAAACACACAACCGACATGAATCAAGCTATAAACAAACCTAAATTGTTAACAAAATGGGCCCATAGCATATGTAAAAATGACTCCTATCAAAGCCAAAATTCGATCTTCTCTTAGCTAGCACTAGTGGAGATAATC
This sequence comes from Buddleja alternifolia, assembly GCA_019426215.1. Lineage (NCBI taxonomy): Eukaryota > Viridiplantae > Streptophyta > Magnoliopsida > Lamiales > Scrophulariaceae > Buddleja > Buddleja alternifolia. Next base: position 26,742,202 of record CM033393.1, on the reverse strand, counting down.
GAGGGTATGAACTAGGGTGTGGATAAACTTAGAGGCGGAACACTTGGGGTGCTAGGGCAAATCAAATTCGGAGAGGTATAGCAAGGAGTAGCTTAAAAAGACATTGTTGCATTAAGTTCTTCGAGAGGTAAACACGAGAAAACTTTCTTTTAGGATAGTTTTAAATCCGATGATACCATGTCTGCGTAGCCCTAATTTGGGGATGTCACTTTTATTTTTGAAATCTGTCTTTTTCGCTGAGCCGGCATCCCGGGGTTGTACCGATCCCAACACCCTGGGGGCGTAGGCTACTCGACTTTTCCTAACATAAACCTTATGAGAATTGGCCTCAGATGTGAAACCCTTGGGTTGTTCCATATAGATGTCCTCCTAGAGGAATCCATTTAAGAACGAGTCTTCACATCCAAATGCTAGATTTTCATAATCTTCGTGTGTTTCTATAGAAAGAAAGATTCTGATGGATTTGATAATTGTTGTGGCAAAAGGGCTTCCTCATAGTCAATGCCCTTCTTTTGATTACACCCTTTTGCCATCAACTTGGCCTTGCCTGAATCAATCCTTAACTTGTAGATGTATTCGCCTCCGATGGGTACAATACTCTCGGGGTGATCTACTGGAGTCTAGGTTTGATTCATATCTAATCCTTTTTCACTTCCATAGCCTTTACACCATCTCGCAGAGTCCATTTCCACCATTGATCTGTCATGCGTAGAGGGATTATATCCTTAGTCTCTTCTGCTACAGCATACAACTTTTGCTTTCCTTGTAACAGATAACCTATCTCTCAGACAGCTAAGATACTCTACCAGACGGACTTGTTGGTGGTTGTGTCATTATAGGCTTAGTTTGGTTTCTTCAATAGTGGTCTCATAAGGTGTTTTGTTTTATTCTTTCAGAATAATCTTTCTACCTTCTCCAGTTTCTCGAACGATCTTATCTTTAAGAAAGCAGGCTTCTAAGGCCACAATGATAATCTGATCATAAGGTAGGTAAAAAGAGGTCTCCCACTGAATCTTGGGATAAGCAACAAAACGTCCTTTTTGAGGATCTAGCCTCCATATTCTGTACCTTTGTCTTTTCTACATAGGTTGGGTATCCCCATACCCGCACGTGTTAAAGACTAGGCATCCTATTGCGCCACATCTAATATAGTGTCTTAGGAATGAAATTGGAGGAACATCTATTTAAGATGAACCTATGAGTAGTGCATGACTCGCTTTGAATTGGGCAATTCTATGTAGCTTAGCATGGAACGAGTCATGTCCAACAATGTCTCGTTCTTGCATACTACTACCCTATTCAATTGTTGAGTCGCTGGAAGTGTCAACTGTGAAACTATGCTACATTCTTTTAAGAACGGATCGAATTAGGGAAACATATACTTGTCATTACGATGCAATCATAGTGTCCTTATATGATACCATATTTTCCACCACAGACATAAGTACGAATCCAAACTTTAGAACTTTAGTGGCCCTTTAATATTTTCCCCGATGAAGGTGAAAGTGTTATATGCCCAGCGAGCCATCTGTTGTCTTGAATATTAACACTATGTCAATCTTATCATTTAGATTATATCAAACCTATTATGGAATGCTTCTTTATTGTCGACTACTCGAGGAGTATAGATAAAGATCCCATGGATTACATATGGTTAGGGGAGCAGTCGGGATACCTATGGAATGCTCTCAAAGACCGTAATCTTAAAACACATTCCAAGTCATAGAGGTTGTGAGATATGGGATATCACTGGCCTCGCCAAGACTTGTTCATGCACGTAACTCTCCTAAGAGGTCGACGTGTTCCATTGTCGATGGCTTTTATGGCAATACATGTATAAAGATTCATACTTTGATTATGTAATTGAACGGCCCCACAAGGATTCCTCATTGGTGCTGTCGAACTTGGAGTCCTTCAGTTTTGTAGTGTGAGATAATCCTTAGACCTGAGATGTCATTGAAAAGGGTACTACCCATTCTGCTTTGATATGCACATTCACTCCAGGAGAGTCATACGGCGTGTATATTGGGTAGAGTCTGGTAGTACAGCGGCACAAGTGACAGTTGGAAGGGATTCATCCAAGGTCATAAGTACCTGGTATTTCCTACGCTGTTGAGTGAAGCTGAATGATCGAGAAGTCTCTGGCCAGAGCATTGTCTTATAAGAGGGATTGGTGATCCCTGCTTAGAAGACCGGATCATTAGTCTAACCAACATAGTCATAGTTTTCGAGGCTATTAGGGTTTCGACCGTCGCCAAGCCCTAGGTCTTAGAGGGGAAAAAGATAGAGGGATTCGACTCACACAAAGATCAAAATCTGGATAGGTTTGCATTTTCATCGTTAACATCTAGGAAGTCGTGGAGACGTTGCTAGACATCGAACCGCGACCAATAGGTGCATTGGGTTAATTTCTGAAATTAATCCAAGGCCTAGTTAATTATTATGAATAATTAATCTAGCCTATGGAAGGACTTATTGCTAGTTTGTTAATGAGCCTAAGGGGTCACACACAATACTTAGTGTAGTACCTATTGGCTAGTTAATTCTTTGAGAATTAATGGAGAGATTAATTAATTAGAATTAATTAATTGGGTAAAAGGAATAAATTAATTAAGTCATCTTAATTAATAAAAGTCTTATAATTTAATATTGGAATATTAAATTGGGAAAGACTAGTTAATTAATTAGTGGTCTAATTAATTAATATGTGAAAGAAGAAAAAATAAATATAAGCGTGTGTATGTGTGTATAGATTTGGTGGAGGATTTTATCTTGTTCACTAAGTCTATATATATATATATATTTAATATATTTATCCTATAATATATTTGGTAGGATCTATTCTAATTAATTAGGTAACTAATTGATATGGAAAGATCTTATAAATATATATTTGGGTAAATATTGTAAAATCTTATTTGATAAGATATGGTATATTTGATATGTATCAAATATATGGAAATATCTATTTAGTTGGAAAGATATCTAATTAATTAAGGAAGAGAGTTTGAGAAAGAACGGAAACTAAATAAAATAACATACATACATATATCACATGTGTGAACACACACAGTAAAGCGTGTGTGTGTATGGCGTGTATGCCCTATATATATGTGTGCGTGTTGTTTTAATCATTCAATTAAGTTTCTCTCAAGATTTTTTCATAAGATAAAAACAAAGGTTTTAAGTTTCAATTGTTTCTCTCCATCTCTTCCACCTCTTTCACAAATATTCTTTCAACTCATGTGTTGAGTACGAAGAACACCAAAATATATTCCTACCCATTTCTCATAAGCCAAGATTCGATATTCTTCTTGCTAGCACTGGTGGAGATAATCGAGGGTACGAGCAAAGGTGTGGATAAACTTAGAGGCGCAACACTTGGAGCGCTAGGGTAAATTTATCCGGAGAGGTGTAGCAGGGAGTTGCTTAAAAAGATGTTGCTGCTTTAAGGTCTTCAAGAGGTAAACATGAGTAAACTTATCTCTTGGATAGTTTTGAATCCGATGGTACCATGTTAACCTAGCCCTAATTTTGGGGATGCCGCTTTATTCTTAAAATTTATACCTTCCACTGCGCCGGCGACCTCGGGGGTTTGTACCGAGATCCCAACAGAAGGGAGATTCAGTCATCCTTCCTATGAGATAAGATTCTTAAGTTTGGATAGGGATCCATGACATGCTAAAAGCTAACGTGCTTGGTAGCAAGTATACTAGTCATGTAGTAATAAAAATGGACAAAATAAGTCCGGGTTGTCCAACCACAGAGACTTGGATTTTTAGCTTATGATTTTCGAATAAACGTAAAGACAAATTAACGGAAATTAAGAGTAAAACAAGTAAGCAAACAAAGAACAAAAGAAATAAGAACAAGCAACGGATTGAAACTCAAGTGTGAGAAATAGGCTAAGGCACATGCAAGACTTGATTTGATCCTTATTCGCTCAAAGACTCTTGTTGAATTATTAGGCCTAGTTGCTATGGTGAAAACTCCTAAGGTAAAGAATACCCGATGTCTCGCAATATACTCCTACACTTAAGCGGTGGTTTCCTAAGTATGTCTACCCGGAAATCTAACCTCTAAGCATGCATTAAAGAACTAGAGTTTACTCGATTAGAATCGAACGACTTCACCCGGGAGTCTTTACCTATGTCTAGGGCAACTCCTATTTGATCGGTGATGCTATGAATTTCTTGCACCCTAACTTAACTCTTTCTCAAGATACTAAGCTAGGCAATTGATAAAACATATGGTGATCAATCACATGTAAGGAGTATAAGCACAAATTCATAACACATAGCAACAAAGGAATTAATTCAACAATTATCAATAATTCGAATAAATCACAAATCAATTCTTACAAGGCCCTAGCCATATGAATTTAGCCCATAACTATCAACATAGAAGAATTCAACATGTTCTTATACATAAATGTAAACATCAAATGCAATGAACAATGAAAGAAACTCCCTATAAGGTTGAATGGCAATAGATCTTTTTTGGTAGCTTCAATCCTTGGCTCTTATCCTCTTCTTGCTCTTCAGGATCAGTGATAATGGCCCAAAACCCCAGAAAATGCTCCCAATTCCCAAGATTCTGAACCCACAAAATGAATTGAAAAATCCTATTTATAGTTCCAAAATTCTGTTATCGCGGCCCCTGGGCGCGTGGTGATCGGCGCCTAGGCGCCGCCTATGTGGCGTGTCTTTCTTGGGGCAAAAGTTCTGGGGCGCCCAGGCGCGGAAAATGGGGCGCCTAGGCATGGCGGTTCAGGCGCCTAGGCGCGGAAGTGCGAAGCTTTGATTGTTGTTTTCTGGGTCGCGCCTGGGCGCGAGAAAAATGGAGCCTAGGCGCCTCAGTGCGAAGCCTTGAGCAGCGTTGGGTAAATGAGTCGTCTTTTTGCCCTTTTCTTCGTCCATCGTCGCTTACTACCTGAAAGCACTTTACACACATATTAAACGCACAAGTGGCACGAAATAAACGATATATGGGCCTGAATAGTCATTAAAAGGACCTAAAAACTTATGTAAAAACGACTCCTATCAATCCAATCCCAATGGGCTTGTACCCCCATGTGTCTTCTACCTCATGAATGTTATGCTACTAAGGCATAACCTAATCTTAGGTGCCAAACAATTCTTCGAGTTTGTCTCTAGCATAATATGCTCTCTAGTCATTGTGTTCACATTACACTAATTTTGAACTTTCAAATCGTGTTAACAATTTTTGTAAGGATGCATTGTTCCCACTTTTATTTCCAAAATAATTGCCATGTAAGTTATTACCAAACTTAAAGAATTATCATTTCTTGACCAAGTTAGAAAAGGATAACGTTCTTAGTACCATTTGGTAAAACTAATTAATCATCCAAAATTAATGTGTCCAGAATTTTAAAAGAACAGAGGTGGATCTCATGTGGAGATACCATGTCTGGTTCCAATATTAATCACCTCTTGTTCTCCCAGCATTGTACTTCTTTCTAATTCTTCAATCATGAACGCTAGCTCTGGAATGCAGAATACAAGAAGTTGAGAAAACCTGTCATAGAACACTAGTTTCTAAAACACATAGTTCTATACCCAGTGCGCCTCATATAAGAGCCCTACTCATTACACCTTCCTTAGCATATGAGTAATGCTTGCTTCAAGCATACAAATCAATAAGTCTGAACTGAGGACCATCCTTAAGTGTCTAAGTCAGTTGATAAAGTGTGGCTAGTATGGACAAAATTCTTAACTATAATAAACTAAACTTGTTATATGACTAAGAGAGATATAAACTAAAGCAAAAAATAAACCAAGGTTCTATTAGATGTTTATATTGTACCCAAGTAAAATTTTAGGACTTTAATTTTACTTGGCTCCCACTATATTTTTGGAAACATTGTACTCCCTCTGCAATTTTTGGAAATCTCATTGGATAGATTTCGTAGTGGTGATTGAATTCTTTATCAAGTTCATCGGGTTGCAACCTTTTAACGGTAATATGGCCCAATAACCTTTGAAAGTGGTGTTTAACACCAACCCATCTAATGGATGTCTCAATCCCTTTACCTATAATTCATCAAACCTCAACCTTTTAACGATAATATTGGTTTATGAATTACCTAAGCTTAACCCACTAACTTCCTATTGATCTAACAATTGAATTTCACCTTCCAACCTTTTAACGGTATATGAGGTGAAATTTGCTTCGACCAACGACATCCAATGCACTTAGAAGAATTTAAAATTACATCTTAATATAGAACCCCCATTACATAGGGACGATGCCATGTACCAGACATAACTTCAACACTTCTACGTTTAGTGGAGGGAGGGACACCAAGTGCCCCTGTCACGCCCCAATTTTACCACTGAAAAGGGTTCAAACTCGAGGCATAATTCTATTAAAATAGTAGGTCCAAAATAAAACTATGACAAATATCCTTGAATCAGGTACTCTTGTTAAACATAACATCATCAACTTAATACGAGATATCCTAAAGAAGTCTCAAGTCTTCAAAAATCAAATGACTCAACACCGAACTATTACAAAAGTAAAGAGCTCTGGAAATCACTCGTCCCCTAATGAGTCTCCGTAGCCTCGCCTAAGTGGTCATCTATTGCTGGAAGGAAGAAAGTAAAAACATAGAGAGTACATGAGTAAAGGACTCAGTGAATGTCCGATGTGTGTGATGTGTTTAACAAATACATATAATTTTCGGAATGCGTGAACATAATCAAGAATAATTTTTCCAAGAAAGAATCTGTGGAAGGCTTCAAACTTAAAGTAACCGATTTAAGACATTCATAGTATCAATCCGAAACAGAAATATATTTTTGTTCAAATAACGTTCAAAAAAATTGTTAAGCAGTAAAAGAATTTAAAACGATTATGATTATGATGATCAAATAACCAAATTGTTGATGCCAGAAAACCTTATGACTCCCAACCGATAGTGACAGACCACCTTATCACTCCGGGTAAGGAGCGACCTTACCAAAACAAAAACACATGCTCGAGTACATGTGGAACAGATAATACCCAACACAACCACAAACGGCTTCTGTTGTGCGTTGTGAGGGGGCCTGGGGACTCGGGGTCCAGCCGAAAAGTCCACTACTGCCCGGCGGTACCCTTTGTCAACCGAAGCCAAGTTGGATCCAACTAACAGAAACAGATCAGAACAGAACCATGCTATTCATTGATCATCATAAACAAAAGAGATTCAAAATTGTGGAAAAACAGATGAGTAATCTTCAAGATATGAGTTCAGAATAGAAACATGATTCCACAATTTTTCAAAACCATAAACTTTTTCCTTTATATGATATATATATATATAGCAATTGAAATTTACATACATATATTCCTTCCAATTTTTAAAAGATACTATTATAGAGTTTAGGGGCACTCACAGAGTATGATAACCTCAAACTGGTTCGGATGTCGGAAAGTTGGTTATGCTACCTGTGGCGGTTAAAGGAATAACGTATTCAGGCTTAACCTTATGAATACCTAAAAAAATTATACCCATGATAAGTACTCTTCCTAACCAAACTTATCCTACTAAATAAGGCAAGATGCACAACAGAAAAAATAAAATAATCTAGACATATAGGCAAATTAGTTGAAAGAAGACTCAAGTAAACTACAAATTTGCGCAGTTTTACTATAGCATTTTGTATAAATTCTCAAGATAAGAATTTTCTCACAAACTTTGGAGAAACACAAAAAGTACATTTTGGAACATTCCACAAAAATTTCAACTTTAGTTGAAATCATTGAATTAGTGATTCAATTTCCAAAACATAGTTGCCCCGATAGATTTGTCAAAACAGTCAGTCTATCTTCAAAATATTGTATAAAATTTCCTATTTCTTGAAAACTTCCCAAAGTTTTATGAAAGCTTCCTAACACATGTATATAGATACAGTAAAATTTTTAGAGAAAACAAAAATTTTTAAATTCACCAAATAAGCCCAAAACCGTAGAAATTTTAAATCCCGCCAACAGACTGGCAGTTTTATTCAACGAATTTTAGAAAACTCCAAAAAACTCCGATCTTCACAAACGTTTACAGAGAGGATCACAACACATACATATTACTTTATAAAATTTTACATAGTCAAATTCACACTTTGATCCACTTAATTACAGCCTTGAATATCACTTGCAGAAACAGAAATTTCCATTCATCTTACTTTCATTTCAAAACAAACATGCATGACCTAGATGCTCTTTGAAAACCCATTAAATTTGACATGCAATCACATAACTAAGCTTACAATACACTTACATTCATGGGTCTACAACGATTTACTCAGATCCTACCCTCAATCACACATGCAACCAAAGATTCACCCCAACATTCAAAATAACCTCATGCATGAACATGGTTCGCCGGAACGCCGCGAAAGCGGCCGGAACGGCCCCCGGCGTTCCAAAGTTCCATGCTATTTCGTTTTTGTACTTGGAACGAGGTGGAACGGCCAAAAAACGGCGAGACAGGCGCGATAAGGTTGTGACGCGGCCGTTCTGGCGATTTCACGGCAACGGAACGGCCGAAACGGAAGAAGAAGGGTTTCAGCCATGATAAATGATAACCCTTCGATGGTTGATCAGAATAGTGAGAGTTGATCCGAGTAGTTTTGATGAGAATGATCTGAGTAGTTTTGATCAGATGATGATGGCTTCAATGGGCTGTTCATCTTTTTATCCTTTGTTTTGGGGATGCAGTAGTTGACTTGGGCAGGAAAGAGACGAAGAAAGAGAGAGAGAATGACAAAAAAAGTAAGGATGGAATTCTGAGTAATAAAGTAAGGGAAAGAAAAGTATCTATTTTAGTTTTTTTAAACTTTATGATATGAATAAACAAAATATATGTATTAATTACCTAAAGAAATGTAAAATATCTATATTGGCAAGAAAAATTGCTTAAAGGACTTGGACAACAAAAAAAAGGACTTGGACAAGAGAAATTAGATTTTAATTGATTGATAGTTTTTATGAAATTCAATTTAGACGTAGTATCTATTAAATTTAAAAGCTGATATAATTTAATTTAAATAAAATAACCATTGATTTTTTGAAGTGTTATTTTCTAACTGCAACTATACGTAAATAGTAGATATTTAGTTAAAAAAAATGTATGCCAATTAATTTGAATACACAATCACAAATATTATACATATTTTACATTTCAAGTAATATAAAGTATTTTAAAAATTTTATTGACAAAAATTCTGAAACGGTCCGCGACCGTTCCGCGATATTGCAATAGAACTGGAACGGTAGTCTCCGCGACGGTGGCCGCGACCGTTCCTGCGAACCATGTGCATGAACCCATTGTAACCCCCAATTGAACAAATCAAGGTATATTCTATAATAACTTTCATTAACTCAAATAAAAACACATACTAACAGAGATCAAGGTGATTTACCTACTCCAATTGAAGAAATTACAACAAATTATAGATTAAACTTCCACACAAGCAAGTATAAGTGCTCTCTGCAGCAGCTTCTGGTTTGGGGCTGTTTTTGGAATTTTAGGTATGTTCTATGTGTAGTTGGATTCCTTATTATTGTAGCTTATCCTCTTAGGAAGAATTTGAGCTAAAGAACACTCAATTTGGAGCTCGTTTGCTATTTCAAATCTTGAAGAAACTAAAACTGCCAGGGCTGGATTCTCTTACGGGAATGGCAGATTTTTTTTTCACTTTTGGTGTCTCTTGCTGGTGGAAAAAGAAGGAAAATGAAAGGTATATGGGTATATATAGAGTATGAAGGAGGGTTTGAGTGAAATTTCCTATTCATCCTTTTATTTGCCCATTTCTCCCCCTTTTTATTTTCTTTGCAAGATGCACCATAACATAAATTTTTTTCTACACATAGGATGCATGCTTTAAGTCCTACAACACACTATATTTTATAGTAAAAGTCTAATTACAAATTTTTGGAGCAACAATTAGCTATGCAAGCAAGTAACAAATATTCATATAGTCAAGTATCGATTTCTAGAATAGAATGACCTACGAAAATCAAGTATTTCCAAAACGTAAATTAGCAAGAAAATATAGCTCTTACTCTTCCTTTTATTTACTCTATTTTTTACTTTTCATTCTTATTTAAATTGAGCACAGATATACAGATATATAAATATATATATATATCTATACACATAAAATGTATACTTTCAAAAATCTTAGGCATCACACTCCACCCCCCTTAAAAGAATTTGGTCCCCAAATTCTAACCTGGGTTATTAAGGAGTTCTAGATAACGTTTTCTCATTCTTTCCTCTCGCTCCCAAGTTGCTTCTTCCACCTTTTGATTCCTCCACAAGACCTTCACCAATGGACTCCTTTTCTTATGGAGCTCTTGTATCCTTTGGTCTAGGATTTGGATGGGTTGTTCTTCAAATGATAGGTCTTACTCAAGGGGCAGGGTTTCATGTTCTATGATGTACGAAGGGTAGGGGTGGTATTCCTTCCATTGCCAGATGCGTAAACATTATATATTCCGATTAAGGTGGATGGTAAAGCGAGACAATACGCCATCGGCCTACTCTTTCTATGATTTCAAAAGGTCCGACATATCGTGGACTCAATTTGCCTACTTTCCCAATACTCCTAAATCCTTTCATTGGTCTCACCTTTAAAAATACAAAGTCTCCAGCATCAAACTCTAAATTACTTTTCCTATTACCCAAATATCTCATGTCACAACTTTGAGAGGCCTTTGTACTCTGTTTGATCAACTAAACCTTATGAATGGCCTATTGTATGAATTCGGGTTTTATTGCCCTTCTATATCCTGATGATGCATGTGTTTGGCGTTTGTTCGAAGCCCAATGCAATAGTGATTGATATTTTCTCCTGTAAAGCGCTAAAGGAGGTGCCATTTGAATAGTCGATTGGCAGATGTTGTATGCAAACTTGATTGATGGGAGATGATCTGCCAACTTCTTCCATAATCTAAAATACAAGTTCTAAGCATATCCTCTAAGAATTGTATGGTTCGCTCTGATTGACCATCAGTTTGCGAGTGTGCAGCAATGCTGAAGTTCAATTTCGATCCTAAATTATCGTGTACTAACTTCCACAATCGAGATGTAAACTTTGGGTCTCGATCGGATACGATGCTGAGAAGTATCCCGTGCAGTCTCACAACATTATCTCTATAAACTTCAGCTAGTTTCTCCGTTGTGTAGGATGACTTAACATGTAGGATCTGTGATGACTTAGTCAAACGATCAAAAATTACCCATATACTATATAAACTCTAGCCACTGGTAATCCTATTATGAAATCCATCATTATCATTTCCCACTTCCATTTTGGTACTTCAAACGGCCGAAGCAACCCAGCGGGTCGTTGATGTTTACTCGTTGGCACGTAAGGCATCTTTGAACATAGTCAGCAACTTCTCTTTTCATGTTGACCCACCAATAGAGCTTCTCTAAGTCTTGATACATCTTGTTACCCCCAGGATGAACTGTGTACTTAGATTTATGAGCTTCATCTAAGATGGTTCGCCTTAATTCTTCGTCCTATGGAATATAAACTCTATTTTTGTATTTAAACCCCATCACTATCTATCATAAAATTTGTCCTAGTAGAACCCATCACATTCGACTAAATCTTTTGAAATATCTCATCGTTTCCTTGCGCCTCTCTGATCCTTTGGAAACGCGTTGGTCTCATTGAGATGTTGACGAACATTACTCTAGAAGTCACTCGCACCATATCTTTTGGAGGGTATCGCTTATTTTCTTTGACTCCAATGTAACCACTTGCAAGAACTAGGGCCACTTGTACTTTACAACTTAGGGCATCTGCTACCACATTAGCCTTGCGTGGATGGTACTGAATCAAGCAGTCATAATCTTTAAGTAATTCCATCCATCGTCGTTGTCTCATGTTTAAGTCCTTTTGAGAGAAGAGATACTTTAGACTTTTGTGGTCAGTGAATATCACAAATGTGGCCCCGTAGAGATAGTTCTCTATTTTCCCAAAGCAAATATAATTGCTACTAGCTCCAGATCATGTGTGGGGTAGTTTTGCTCATACGGCTTCAACTTCCTCGAAGCATAGGCTATTACCCGATCTTTTTGCATCAAAACACATCCTAGACCTTCCTTCGAGGCATCTGTATACACGATGAAGTTTTCAGAGCCATTTGGCAGTGCCAAAACAGGTTCCGTTGTCAATCATTTCTTGAGCTCTTGAAAGCTATTATCACACTTTTCAGTCCATTCGAAGGGTTTCTTCTTTTGAGTTAACCCAGACAACAGAGCCGCTATTTTAGAAAAAATCTGGGACAAATTTCTGTAGTACCCAGCTAAACCCAAGAAACTCCTAACTTCAGTTACTGTTTCTGGTCTCTTCCAGTCTAGCACTGTCTCTACTTTAGAAGGATCAACCAAAATCCATTCACCGGATATGATATGACCCAAGAAGGCTACTTTACTTAGCCAAAACTCACACTTACTGAATTTTGCATAAAGCTTATGTTCACGAAGTGTCTGTAACACTGCGTTCAAATGTTGTCTGTGTTCCTCTTCAGACTTCAAGTAACTAAGATGTCATCAATGAAGACAACCACAAATTGATCCAGATATGGTTGAAATACTTAATGCATCAAATCCATAAACGTAGCCGGAGCATTAATTAACCCGAAAGGCATCACTACAAGCTCGTAGTGCCCATATCAAGAATTGAATGCCGTCTTAGGAATGTCCTCCTCTCTTATCTTCAATTAGTAATATCCTAGTCTAAGGTCCAACTTTGAATACACTCAGGAACCTTGTAGTTGATCGAACAACTCTTCTATCCGAGGTAAAGGGTATTTGTTCTTAATAGTTACACCATTCAATCCTCGATAATCTATGCACATTCTTAATGTCCCATCCTTCTTTTTCACAAACAGTACTGGAGCTCCCCAAGAGGAAGAACTCAGTTGAATGAACCCACAATCAAGTAGTTCTTGTAGCAGGGTCTTAAGTTCCTTTAGTTCTGCTGGTGTGATGTGATAGGGAGCTTTAGACATGGGAGTTGGGCCTGGGATGAGTTCGATAGTGAACTCCACTTCGCGGTCCATGGGCAGCGAATTTAACTCATTAGGAAATGCGTGTACAAAATTTGATATGATAAGGACATCCTCAATTTTTTTTTCCACATACTAGGTTTTTTTTTTATCACATGTTCTAAACTTCCCAACTCTCCTTTCCACGATGTCCTTCTCGCCTGGTTAGTGGAAATCAACTTAATTCCAGTTGGCTTATGATACCTAACAATTCAATAGATGACTTCCCTGGTTCAAAAAATCTAATGACCTAAGAATGGCAATCCTGTCGGATACGGTGTTCGAAAAGCCAGTCCAATCGCAAAAATATGTCATAACCCTCTATTGATAATAAAATTAGGTCAGCCGAAAAAATTCTATCTCGGACCTCGTCTTGATGTCATTCTTAGAATGAAAAGCGTTGGATTAGTCTTCTAATTAGTTGAAATGAACTTGTCATATTATGCGGATCTCAGTTTCTAAAATTAGACCCGTAAAATCTAAACTTGTGACTATATGTATATACACACATATATAAACCTATATTAATCCAACGCTAACTACATTAACCATAGTATGGTAATAAAATAGCACATGGTCGAATATCTAGGTCATCTATATCATTAAGCTTTGGTTCATATAAAGATCTCTATCATTTTCATAGGGTTCCATATTGTAATTGTGCATCAATCAAAAGGAGGAAACAAAAAATCAATCAATACCTAATCAAGAAACAAAAGGAAATAAGTAAATAAACAATCATAAAGCAGCGGAATTCTAGATAATTTATAATTTAAAGATCTCCTGTAAAGAATTCTATGGGTAACTCATAAACTAATGTTCCTATATCCTTAAATATACTGAAATCTAAACTAGATCACTTGCGTAACCACGTCCTATCCATTATTTACAATCCAAGGAACCCATCCTAACTCAGTGCTACAATTGTAATAAATCATCGTTTGGTCGGCCGCCCAAATAATGGTCTACCACAATTTAAGCACTAAAAATGCCATATCTCCGACCAAATTACAATCTCTAACTCTCAGTCCATACCTAAAACCACAGTCCGAGGAACCTATCCCAGTATAGCTCAGGCACTAGCCTAAGCTCTAATACCACTCTGTCACGCCCCAATTTTACCACTGAAAAGGGTTCAAACTCGAGGCATAGTTCTATTAAAATAGTAGGTCCAAAATAAAACTACGACAAATATCCTTGAATCAGGTACTCTTGTTAAACATAACATCATCAACTTAATACGAGATATCCTAAATAAGTCTCAAGTCTTCAAAAATCAAATGACTCAACACCGAACTATTACAAAGGTAAAGAGCTCTGGAAATCACTCGTCCCCTAATGAGTCTCCGTAGCCTCGCCTAAGTGGTCATCTATTGCTGGAAGGAAGAAAGTAAAAACATAGAGAGTACGTGAGTAAAGGACTCAGTGAATGCCCGATGTGTTTAACAAATACATATAATTTTCGGAATGCGTGAACATAATCAAGAATAATTTTTCCAAGAAAGAATCTGTGGAAGGCTTCAAACTTAAAGTAACCGATTTAAGACATTCATAGTATCAATCCGAGACAGAAATATATTTTTGTTCAAATAACGTTCAAAAAAATTGTTAAGCAGTAAAAGAATTTAAAACGATTATGATTATGATGATCAAAGAACCAAATTGTTGATGCCAGACAACCTTATGACTCCCAATCGATAGTGACAAACCACCTTATCACTCCAGGTAAGGAGCGACCTTACCAAAACAAAAACACATGCTCGAGTACATGTGGAACAGATAATACCCAACACAACCACAAACGGCTTCTGTTGTGCGTTGTGAGGGGGCCTGGGGACTCGGGGTCCAGCCGGCAAGTCCACTAATGCCCGGCGGTATACTTTGTCAACCGAAGCCAAGTTGGATACAACTAACAGAAACAGATCAGAACAGAACCATACTAGTCATTGATCATCATAAACAAAAGAGATTCAAAATTGTGGAAAAACAGATGAGTAATCTTCAAGATATGAGTTCAGAATAGAAACGTGATTCCACAATTTTTCAAAACTATAAACTTTTTCCTTTATACGATATATATTTAGCAATTGAAATTTACATACATATAATTCTTCCAGTTTTCAAAAGATACTATTATATTTCAGAGAAAACAAAAAATTTTAAATTCACCAAATAAGCCCAAAACCGTAGAAATTTTAAATCCCGCCAACAGACTGGCAGTTTTAATTTTAAAAAACTCCAAAAAACTCCGATCTTTACAAAGGTTTACAGAGAGACTCACAACACATACATATTACTTTATAAAATTTTACATAGTCAAATTCACACTTTGATCCACTTAATTACAGCCTTGAATATCACTTGTAGAAACAGAAATTTCCATTCATCTTACTTTCATTTCAAAACAAACATGCATGACCTAGATGCTCTATGAAAACCCATTAAATTTGACATGCAATCACATAACTAAGCTTACAATACACTTACATTCATGGGTCTACAACGATTTACTCAGATCCTACCCTCAATCACACATGCAACCAAAGATTCACCCCAACATTCAAAATAACCTCATGCATGAACCCATTGTAACCCCCAATTGAACAAATCAAGGTATATTCTATAATAACTTTCATTAACTCAAATAAAAACACATACTAACAGAGATCAAGGTGATTTACCTACTCCAATTGAAGAAATTACAACAAATTATAGATTAAACTTCCACACAAGCAAGTATAATTGCTCTCTGCAGCAGCTCCTGGTTTGGGGCTGTTTTTGGAATTTTAGGTATGTGCTATGTGTAGTTGGATTCCATATTATTGTAGCTTATCCTCTTAAGAAGAATTTGAACTAAAGAACACTCAATTTGGAGATCGTTTGCTATTTCAAATCTTGAAGAAACTAAAACTGCCAGGGCTGGATTCTCTTACGGGAATGGCAGATTTTTTTTTTCACTTTTGGTGTCTCTTGCTGGTGGAAAAAGAAGGAAAATGAAAGGTATATGGGTATATATAGAGTATGAAGGAGGGTTTGAGTGAAATTTCCTATTCATCCTTTTATTTGCCCATTTCTCCCCCTTTTTATTTTCTTTGCAAGATGCACCATAACATAAATTTTTTTCTACACATAGGATTCATGCTTTAAGTCCTACAACACACTATATTTTATTGTAAAAGTCTAATTATAAATTTTTGGAGCAACAATTAGCTATGCAAGCAAGTAACAAATATTCATATAGTCAAGTATCGATTTCTAGAATAGAATGACCTACGAAAATCAAGTATTTCCAAAACGTAAATTAGCAAGAAAATATAGCTCTTACTCTTCCTTTTATTTACTCTATTTTTTACTTTTCATTCTTATTTAAATTGAGCACAGATATACAGATATATATATATATATATATATATATCTATACACATAAAATGTATACTTTAAAAAATCTTAGGCATCACAGCCCCTATCCAACTTAGTATTTTAATGTGGGAGACTTTAAATATTTTAATTATGTATATTTATTTATAATGCGTAGACATTCATATAAAGTGTAGAAAAACCTAGTAATTCTACCAACACACACACTTCCATGAACTTTCTAGACCGGCCCAAGTCAATGGGCTAATTAACATAATATTAGCATGCTAACACATAAATATAAAACCTAAGTTCATGGGAGGTGTCTCTATCACATAAAACGAGCATATAACATACACAAACATATATGTGAAGATGATAATAAAATAAATCTAATTTATTTAATAATCAAATCCAATTTGACTATGACAAAATTAAATCCAATTTAATTTTAATCCACTCGAAAAAAAATCTAACTTTGAAATATGTGTGGAACTTGTGTGTAATTTGTGTGTAATTTTAAATATGTTCAGAAATGGTTGAGGTCTTGAAACTTTGAAGTTTGATTCTTGTGCCGTATTGACAGAAAAATGGATTACATTAACTTCCTGGGATTGAATATGCAAGAATACAACAACACTGTTACCTCAATGTCCCAAAACAACATAATATGTGACAATTATCCTTTCTATTCAATAAAATGGGTGTAGAAATTTTTCAGGTGTTGAAAATTTAAAGTTTGGGTATATTGGAGAATAATAGTTTAAAGTAAAAGTTTATTGAAGGATAAAAACTAATTGTGTTCAATTGAATATGAATTGTGATTTTTCTGTCTCCATGCTCTATATAAAGATGCGACGGAATCGTTCTAAGCGGAATTCGTCCACTCGCCCTGCTCCGAATCCCAATCCCAATCCCAATCCTGATCCAAATCCACGATTACCGGGTCGTCGAATAGAATTTTCATCTCCATCTGTAACCCAATCACCCACTCCCACTCTCAATGGTAAGTAAAATGTAATGATTTCTACTTTACTCTTAATATTATATTAAACTTGTCTTAGTTTTTTGAATTAAATTGTATAACTTATTCTTAGGTTAATGGCGTAAATGTCATCCCTCGACCCAATCTTATATTGACTCCCAATGAATTTAATTTCAAGTGTAAATTCGCAACTCATTGTAAATTGGATGCAGCTGTTTTGCACCCGGTAGTTGGAGATGATGATGATTTTCTTGGTGTGCAGAATGAGGTTGTACAGGAACGGGTCGATGATGATGTTGCGGTTGGCGATAAGGGTGATAAAAATGGTATATCAAGCACTGTACCTGATGAAAACAAAGAAAAGAGGGTTAAGAGGAAATCCAAATATACGCAGACCCCATTCACGAGTCCCGCTTATTTGACTAGGGGACGGAGGGTTTTGAGTAAAAGGAAATAGTCTCTGTCCCATGTAACTTACTATTTTGACTTGTATTTTACCTTTTTGTGGAATGATTATGTAGACTTTAATTTTCTGTATTTTCTGATACATTTAAGTTTATGGTTTGCTGTTTTATTTGTCTATTAGTTTTATTTGTCTGAGGGTTATATTGTGTTTAGTTTTTGCATAACTTAGGCTACATATTTGGAACTTAGAATGTATTCCTCTTTAAATTAGTCACATAAACTTCTATCACATATACTTTATAAGGGGACATATATAAGTTGATAGCTAAGTGGATAGTGGGAAAAAATTTGGGAGTCAACTCAAAATTTAGTGGGAGGATGGAAGCAGGTTCTTTGCTAAATTAAGTGTAATTCATGCATATGTAATACAAATTGATAACTTTTATGATTTTTAATTTTACTTCATTGATTAATATATTATACATGGATAAATATATGTTTATTCATGTGAAAATGGTGAGCTAAATAATTGAAGTTTCTAAATTTAATTTACTTCGTTAATTAAGTGTAATTCATATATGTTATACAAGTTGATATATCAACATTGATTTTTTTAATTTTTGGTAATTCATGAATATACCAGATAGTTTGGGTGTCCAATTCGGTACCTATCTAACCGGTATAGATATATACCGGATGGATTGGGGTACCAATCTAACCGTTATATATGTATACCGTATGGATAGGGGTACCAATCTAACCGGTATAGATATATACCGGATGGATCGGGGTACCAATCTAACCGTTATATATGTATACCGTATGGATCGGGGTACCAATCTAACCGGTATAGATGTATACCGTATGGATCAGGATACCAATCTAACCGGTATAGATATATACTGGGTGGATCGGGGTACCAATCTAACCGGTATATAGATATATACCGGATGGATCGGGGTACCAATCTAACCGTTATATATGTATACCATATGGATCGGGGTACCAATCTAACCTGTATAGATGTATACCGTATGGATCAGGATACCAATCTAACCGGTATAGATATATACTGGGTGGATCGGGGTACCAATCTAACCGGTATATATTATATATTTTTTTCTTATATATGTTTTTTAGTTTATTACATTTATAGTTCTTTTCTATATTAAATTAGGATTTTTTTCGTGTGAGAATGGTTGGTCAAACAATTTTATTTTATAAATTCTATTTGATATATTTTTGGAATTATTTTTTAGTTAATTTCATTTTATTGAGGAATATATTATCGACAAATAAATATATGTTTATCATGTGAAAATGGTGAGCTAAATTAATATATTATAGATGTATACTGGATGGATCAGGGTACCAATCTAACCAGTATAGATGTATACTGGATGAATCGGGGTACCAATCTAACCGGTATATATTATATTTTTTTCTTAATTAATATATTATAGATGATTAATTTCAGTTTATTAATTAATATATCATAGATGGATAAATTGTGATAACCATAATCCGAAAAATATTAATTAAAAACATTAAACCAAGCAAATTTTTTAACATAGTTGTCATAAAAAAGTGAAACCAATGCTTCACTCTAATCCGGATCAAGAGGATTACACAGCATACAAATTACTCATCTAGTATAGACTACTTAAACATTACAACAATGACCAAAACACAAACAGCAACCATCAATAATTTGAGAAATTTTTGTTGTCTTTCAAATTGCTTCATCTTTGATGTCATTTCTTGGCATATGAACAACAACTCTGCATAACTATCTTCCATTCCATATCTTTTGGATTGTACCTCTTCTTCTTCAATTTCAGATCTTGACATTGAGGTTTTCACAGTAACACTAACCGGGTTTAGCCAATTAAAATTAGCCCAAAAATACTGCATGCACATGAGTTATACTCAATGAAAAATCCACATGAGTTATACTGCAAGCACATGAGTTATGCTAATTAGCCCAAACAAACCCAAACATACTGCAAGCAAAACAATGAAAAATCAAAAAAATAAATAACAAATTAAACAAGCCCTCTTTATTATAGCCAGCTCCAATGCCCAAAACATACTCTCCAAATGATAAAACATATGAGTTATCTTAAACATCAACATGAACAAGGCTATTTTTGCAGATTCATGTGAACATCAACAAGGTTTTCTGAGATTTTGACAGCAGCCCATCTCATAAAAATTCAGTCTTTGAAGTTAACAAATTTCACTAAATAATAGCTCAAACAACCAAAACCTAACTAATAATCGGCAAAATTAAAATCCAACAGAACAAACCGAAGCGGAAAAATTAAAAATTGAGCAAAATAATAAAAAATCGAATTGAACAAAAAATTACATGTAAAGATGAAAATCAACATAAATTAAAAGAAACATAAATTTTTACAGGGGGACAGATGTGTATCATATCATTTTTCAGTAAACCCTAATTTTTAAAAGAGGAAAAATTGAAATTCATGTATGAAATTACTCATAACTTACCGGGAGAAAGCAATCGAGAGTTTGAGAGATTGAGAGGGGAAATGACGAGAGTTTGAGAAAAAGAGAGAGGTGAAATCGAAAGAGGGATTTGAGGGGGGAATTCGAAGGAAGAGGGGAAGTCCAATAGTGTAAAATAAGGGATTTGAGGGGGGGAAAGTGTGAAATGTTGAAGGGAGGGGGAAATGAAATGAAATAAATTGAGCGGGAAATTTGAAATGAATTGCGGGGGAAAGTGTGAAATGAATTGAAGTTGTAAATTTAGGGTTTAGAGTTTAGGGTTTTTTAGGTTATTAACATATGAACTTAATTGAGCTAAATTATAATAATTATATAAACTCAATATGGACAATGAAATTTAGTGAAAACTAATTTAATCTCGACAATATTGGAATTGTGTTTAAATGAATTGCACAAAGTATCACATTTTGATATTGTATATATGAGGTTTTAGGTTATTAACATATGAACTTAATTGAGCTAAACTATAATAATTATATAAATTCAATATAGACAATGAAATGTTGTGAAAACTAATTTAATCTTGATAATATTGGAATTGTGTTTAAATGGAATACATGAATATTATAAACTGTTGATCATAATATCAGGAGGTGATACTATACTATAGAGGTATAATGTATATTAAATTGTATAATATTATAAATTATTGATCATAATATTAGGAGGTGATATAGTGGTATAGTGTATTATATTTACCAATTAAAAATCACAAAAGTTGATCATTTTTGTATAGTGTTATACAATTTATTATTAATTAATGACTCATATATCATATCATATCATTAATTTATACTATTTGGGCCTAACTTCTATGTAGTACTTTATGGTTAGTTTGGGCCTACCTTCTTTGTGGTAATTAATTGTTTGTATTGGGTATGTTTGGGCCTAGTTTATATGGACAATGAAATTAATTGAATAATGTAGGTTACACTATAATTAATTTTTATAGAGTATTATATTTACCAATTAAAAATCACAAAAGTAGATAATTTTTGTATAGTGTTATAAAATTTAGTATTAATCAATGGCTCATATCATATCATATCATTAATTTATACTATTTGGGCCTAACTTCTACGTAGTACTTTTTGGTTAGCTTGGACATACCTTCTTTGTGGAAATTAATTGTTAGTATTAAGTTTGCCCTTTATGGAAATTAATTGTTTGTATTGGGTTTGTTTGGGCCTAGTTTCTATGTATAGACAATGAAATTAATTGAATAATGTAGGTTACACTATAATTAATTTTTATAAAGTATTATATTTACCAATTAAAAATCACAAAAGTTGTTTGGGTTTGTTTGGGCCTAGTGTGTTCGGGTGTAATCAATATACTTAACAAATAAAGCAGATTGCAAGCATTGCAATCTGCATAATCTGCAATCTGATTTATAAGCAGATTGCAAGCATTGCAATATCTGATTTATAAGCAGATTGCAAGCATTGCAATCTGCTGTGCAGAGTGCAATCTGCACATGTAAAGCAGATTGGAAGCATTGCAATCTGCACAAACTGCACAATCTGCAATCTGCTGCAAATAAGCAACTTCCAACCAAATGCAATCTGAACCTCAATACGCAGCATCCAAACAAACTCAAATAAGAAGTGAACAAGATAATGAAATTCAAAAATGAACCAGATCTAACAATTAAGTCATTTACAAATTAAAGACTAAAATAAGAAGTGAAGGGTAAATTACAACTTCTCAATAATATGTTGCCATTTCAACCTCAATTCCATCGTTCCAAACTAAAATGGTTGGGTTTAGAATTTGGTTGGGTCTTTCTTCGATTTCTTGCGTTTTTGTTTTTTGGATATTTTCTTGGGAGGAGGTCGCGCCTCTCCAACGGAAGCCTTTCTTTTCACCACGGGTCTTCCGGCCTTCACAAAATTAGGAGGAGGTTTCAACTCCTCAGCCTTTATTTCATCGGGGACAACCCACTTTGATTGATTTGGAATTGGATAAATGGACCGTACACAAAAATCACATTGTCAACTTCATCGTTTCTCATTAGCTCAACATATAGAGTGCTTCTATTCTTCGATACATTACAACGGTCCTTAAGATAACACTTTGCATCAAAATCATTCTCGATATATACGTGACCCGAATCGTTATATGACGATGGAATATAACTCAACCTAATATCTGTACTCATTCGATCAAAAGGAGCCCTTTCAAATATCCGGTCATCTAAATGGGCAAGGGTTATCGTGTCCGGATCATCTACTATTAACGCATTCTTCATTTGATTACCATTCCTTGAAACCCATCCATATGATCCATTCTGTCCCTCTTTTTCCTTCCACTCACCATCATATCGATAATATAATGGAATCTCAGACATTTAACTGAAAAAAGTAAAAGAAATTAATATATTGAATATCAAAAACAAAATGGATCCAACTTATAAAGCAGATTGCAATCTGCTGTAAGCAATCTGCTTTATTATCAGCAGATTGCAATCTGCTGTAATTGCAGATTGCAATCTGCCTTAGTAACAGCAGATTACAATCTGTTGTTAATAAAGCAGATTGCAATCTGCAATTACAGCAGATATGTAGTTTGTGTGAGATGAACGTTATGATCCAACTTATATTAAAACTCAAAAAAAGAAATAATAGATTCAAAACATGAAAATTGAAATTCATCATAACATGAAACTACCATAACAAGCTCCAAATTGATCAATACAAACACAATTCATTTGAATAAAATTCTCAGTTCGATACTGGTGCAATTGTACATTTAACATCCTAACTTCATTTGAATAAAATATATCAATACAAACACAACCATGGTTCGGCGGAACGCCGCTTTCACGGCCGGAACGGCCGTTTCGGAACGGGAACGGCTCCCGGCGTTCCAAAATTCTCGGTCATCTCGTTTTTGTATATGGAACGGGCCGGAACGGCCAAAAAACGGCGATACGGCCGAGATGCGGTTTTTGTAGCGGCCGTTCCGGCGTTTTCTCGGCTATGGAACGGTGGATATGCCGGTGACAGAAAACTAAGCATGTCAGGATTTAACCTTCTAGGTCTCAGACTGGATGGGGAAGTAAGTGAAAAGATGAAGAAGACAGCCATGGATGGGGAAGTAGGTGAAAACAGGAAGAAGACGTCTGGGAAAGAGAAAGAAGAAAAAGGGCAAAAAAAAAAAAGGAAAAGAAAAAGGGGGGAAATGAAGAAAAGGGAAATAGAGAGATTTTTTATTTTTTCCTTTTTAAATACATTTATAATATTTTAAATTGCTAGTGATTTCTTTTAAATGATATTTAGTATGTTAATTTGCTAAAATTTTGGATCGAGATCGTAAAAAATGAGTTGGGAGTCAACTAATTGATAGAAATTTAAATGTAATGTTTTAATTTTATATCAAATTCGGGTTAACATGAATTAATTTGATAAAATAGTTGTAATTTTTGAAACATAATTTTTAGAATTGTACTTAGTAATTAAATTTTATAGCTTAAAATTGTGTAATTAGACAAATAATAATCATAAATGTTTTAATTATTGAAAATAAATAAATTTTTAAAGCAATTTGATGGGAAACGTGGAACGTCCGCGACCGTTCCGCGACATTGCCATGAAACTGGAACGGTGGTGTCCGCGACGATTGCCGCGACCGTTACGGCGAACCATGAACACAACTTAACTTCATTTGAATAAAATTCTCAGTTCTCAGTTATCATAAAACAGATTTACAAAGCAATTGCACATTTAACATCCTCTTTAACAAATGAGTTGTAACTAACATCGATCAACACCACTTGCTAACAGAACTATTTATACTGGTGCAAAAATGTTACATTATTTCGTACTTTTTAGATGCAGATTTCATATCTCTAATGTCTAAATAGCACATTCGCCCATCCTGCACATAATTCGACAATGGCTTTCCCTATATAATTAGGCACAATCAAATTCTCAAGAACCCTAATAAAATTGAAGAAACTACATAATTGTTAAAACAACTAATTAAATAATAAATTATCATATTTTAACAACAACCCATTTAAGAAGCTTTTCAATGTCAATTTTTCCTCTTCCCGACGGCTGGCGTGGTTGAACTCCCAACGGGTGTTTGCTTAATTTTCCGACAGAGAAGCGATCGAGAGAGGGAACTGTTTGATTAATTTTCCCGGGAGAAGTAGCAATTGACAGAGAGGAAGAGAGGGACCGACGAGAATGAATGAAATGAGAAGAATGAATTCATTTTGTTTAATATTGTTTAATAGGGCATTTTGGTAATTAATAATTATTGATTTTTCTATTTTCTAATTTGGAAGTCCTTTTACTTAATGGGTATTTTCTTTATCTTAATGGGTATTTTCTTTATCTTTTTTTTCTTTCAAATGAGTTGGGAGTGGACCCCAATTGTCCCTATGCTATACACTTAAAGCTTTCCAATTTGGTTGCTATACCCTTAATATCCTATGCAAAATGTTGCTATTTGGCTAAATTTCCCAACAACAACATCCATCTTCAACCTTGCGCCGTCAAGGTCGTCGGTGCCACAGGCTGTGCCGCGCCGGTGAAGCTGCGGAACCAATCGCCGCCGCCTTCAACTGATGCTTCTCCATCAACGTTGCTCCCGGGCTGCAAAAAAGGAACAGTCTCGCGGCCAATAAACGATCACCGCAAGCAATAGATTTCCATGGCTGTTTCCGACGAGCTCGAGCAGTGATTCTCAGATCGGCGCACGACAAAGCTACGAATGACGATCTTTGCGGCTTCTAATGCTGCCTTCTTTGATGTGTAGCATCGCTTCGAGCGCCACCATCACTTTCACTGCCCAGATTTGTTCTTTTCAAAATTGGACATGAAGATTCCAATTTTCCGGAAAACCAACAGTGGTGTCCATCGCGAGTCTTCCGGTGATGACTTACTGCGGCAGCAAGCGCCTTCATCGCTGACGAACAACACCTCTGCGTTCAACAACCGGATAATTAACCCGATGGTTAACTTCCCTTATCACATTTTTCAGCCCAAAATCAAAACTTTATTCAAAATTTCAATTTTCAGATTTAATAATTTTTAGAATTTGGATCCGATCAGAAATTCCAAAACAATTACAGCAGATTTTTCGATCCATTGGAGTTGATTCAAAATCAACAAATTACGCATTTAACACAATATCAAATAAACATGAAGAATGCGAAAATATAATCAACGAAGCGATCAAATTTGGCTTTGATGCCACTATTGGGAATCCTGGTATCATGCACAGCAAAAATTAAATATATCCGAATTTTCAAAACCAAGATCAATTTGTGACTTTTCGTTGATTTAACATAAAAGATGAATACGATAAAACCTACCTCTTGTAGCGTATTCAAATAATCCTCACACTTCACGAATGGTCCAAGTGTCCGTCTCTAGATCGTCACGCCAGGAATTGACACCAGAAATCTTCTTCTCCATCTCCCGTAGGCGGCTAGGTAGAGATGAGAGGAACTATTTTCTCTGACTAGTATTTTTGGTGGAGGAATTATTTTCATGTGTTGTTACCTGTATTACTCTAGAACTTGTGTTGAAGGATTAAATATGTTAACCTTATTGGTTTGACTTTCCTTGATTTTGATGATGACAAGGCTCCTTTCCTTTTATCTAATTCGCTCTTCCTTTATCTTGTAGATTCAGACGAGATCACCTCCTTCATTATCGGATTCTTATAAAGGGAAGATTTCATCCTTGTCTTCTTTCCTTTTTTACCCTTTAATCTTGTGGATAAACCATTTGGTTCCATAATCTTTTCTCTAGGGTTATAGTGTAGCAGTGCTTGTCTCTCTTCTTATCGAGTTGTTATTTCGTTGTCTCTCTGTTTCTATTACTACGATCATTCTGTTATTTCATATCTTGGGAATCGACTTTGAAAGTGACGGTTGATATAGATGTAACAAAGCCTCTCAAACGGTTTCTCCAACTTAACTTAGCGCTTGGTGAATCACATATTAATACATTCCAATAAGAACGGCTTCCGAATTTCTGCTATCTGTGCGGTAAGATTGTGAACTTTGCAAGGGGATGTTTGGTAAGATATTCTAAGGATTTCAAGGATCCCGGTGATCATACCCCATTCGGTGCATGGCTTAGAGACCCCTTATTAAATTATGGAGGACAATCCTGTAACTCGAACAACTTTTTGTTTAGTGAATGTTGATAAGTGCAATATTTATATATTTTATTACCTCTATCTTTAGCATTTTATTGTGATAATATAGCCATTGGAACTGATTTTATCTCATTTTGTGATTTGGGCAAGATTTGAAGTGCAAAATATCATTTTCAATCAAAATGACAGATTTGGCGATGTTTCGGAAATACTGATATGTCTGGAGATGCAGACATTAGTTTCTATTGAATTTTATCTAGTTGGAAAGCTAAGACAAAGGCCTGTATTTCTTATGAAGAAGTCCAGACCCAGTTCGGAAGTTAAAGGGCTCGAAAGTGTTGAAGAATTTAATGAAGATTTCTGTTCTGCATTGGACTGGAATGCACAGATTTGGTGAAAAATTCATAACTAGAGTTATGTGTCTTGGATTCAGTCAAGGCCAGTTGGAAATGAAAGCTAACACATAAAGCTACAAATTTCTACAAGGCGTCAAAGTCAGATTTGATGAATTAGAGGCGACAAATCAGAGTGTAAAGGGAAGAATATATTCTCCATGCTTTGATGTTAAAGAGAAGAATATATTCTCCATGCTTTGATGTTAAAGGGAAGAATATATTCTCCATGTCTTGATAAAGGAAGAGAGAATATATTCTCTCTATGATTATGTCATCTTTTCATTGCCTATACATATGTCTTGCAAGAGTTGAAGTAGAATAACAAAAACAAGAAGAAAACAAAGAGAAGAGAGTTAGAAAAATAGTATTTTTAAGCTTTATGCTTACAATTATGAGTAGCTAAGTTTTTATTTCGATTCAAGAGAATTCCAATTAATTCATACATTGTGAGACACGAAGCTTTTATTTTAATCTATTCACGGTTTGATTATCTTTTGTTTCTTGATTTCAATTCTTACAATTGTGTATATGATTATCTAAGATGCATATTAGTTGATTATATATGTCAATTGTTTGCTAACAAATCTTCATAATCCGTAATTGTTATGTTTGATTTGTGCATGTAGCAATTAGGTTTTCATGATTAGGATCCCAATTTTCGTTGATAACCTAAGGGAAACATTAGAGTAAATTAAATAGTTGGCGCTTGCTTAAACTATTGTTTATCCTTAGTCGCTTCTAATTCGTTATGCTATTATTAACATGATTAGGATTGCTTAATACCGAGTCAGTTGATAATAAGAATTTAATCGGGTGCTGGGCTTTGATTAATGATATAAGGAAGATTATAGGCATCTAGATAGCTGGTTATTTAAATTTTTGGCTAAGTAATCAATGAGTGGATAGAAATTTTGGTGTCTATGATCAATGTGTGAATTAAGGGTTGAATTTCTCTTGAATCGTATTTTCCATTAATTGAATTTTCAAGCATTTATTTTCTACAATTTTAGTTAATTAAATCTTCAAAACCCCCTTTGTGATTTGATCAATCAGTCTCTAGGGTTCGACCTGGACTTACGAGTACTACAGATTCTTGTGAGAACAGTAATTATATTTTGGTGCATTCGACACGTACCAAATTTTGGCGCCGTTGCCGGGGACTGATTTTCGATTATGAAGGGAGGTTTTCAAGAGCATACAATAGAGGAAGTTTCATTGATCAATCCAACTTACTTGGATTAAAAGGCTGCAAAGTTGAGCCAACGACTTTAAAAAAAGGCGCTGCTTGGGAGGCAACCCAAGAGTGGCTGAACGACCACCATCAGATTTGCTTTCTTTTTCCCTATCTCTTTTAATTTCGTTTGTTCATTTTTTTTATTTATTTTTATTTATTTTCATTCTGTGTTGCATTGAGGACAATGCAGATTTTAAGTGTGAGGGAAATGGTTAGTTATTTGTTTTATGAGTTAAAAAAAAAACAAAAACAAAATTTCTTTATTGTGCAGCCAAGTAAGGTAGTGAAAAATTATTTTCCTTCATCAGTGGTTGATTGAAAAATAAACTAGATTCAATAAAAAAGTAAGTAGTGTTTAAATTGTTATGATTGTTGAAGTACATACTTTTAGAGAAATTCGTGTGAATTCGTAATTTAGCATAACTATGTATGTGACTTTTGACTTGCTGAAATCCCTCCACATTCCTCAAGGTTAATCTGGTTGAAAGTGATTTAAAGTAATAATGGATGAAATTCCTCGGTGTAAAGCTTAAGGCATAAATTGTTTAATGTTGAAGATTTAATATAGCGCCTGGGGTTATCTACACTGAAGGGAATAAGCCCGAGAAAGTTTTCAAGCTTGGTAACCTAAGACTATCTAGTCTGGGATCTATCGGCCCAAACCTGCTACTGTGTTGGAAATCTAATAGGGCTATTCAAAATATGTCGAGAATGAAATGATCCGCCTGTTGAGTAACCGGGTGCATTCATGAGTAATGTTTGTATTCGCGTCAAAAGACAAGTGTGTGCTTAATAATAATATGTTGCTCGTTTTAATTTATTATTTATGATAGAGGAAATATAAAGGGATGATGTTAAGTTAGATGTTGCATTAATAGTATAGCGGTTACGAAATTAAGTGAATTCTTGAGAAGTTTGTGTGAATGCAAGAGTAATGGTGGAGACATGATAGACCTTTCTATCGAATTTTGTTACGAATTGATGTTTGGAAAGAAAATTTCATGAACTTGCTTGTTTGTACATTGAGAGATTGATTTTGTGGGTATATCTTCTGCAAACCCTCACGAGACTAAACTCGTTCACTAGGGGTAACCTAGGGGTTTAAAGGTTTGTTGCATATGCTAAATGCAACCGTGTTACCTACGAAAGTGGTTGGCTTTAGTTTTAGTTGTTTTTTTCTAGTTTCTCTTTATCTTTGCCCGAGGACGTGCAAAAGCTAAGTGTGGGGGAATTTGATAAGTGCAATATTTATATATTTTATTACCTCTATCTTTAGCATTTTATTGTGATTATATGGCCATTGGAACTGATTTTATCTGATTTTGTGATTTGGGCAAGATTTGAAGTGCAAAATATCAATTTCAATCAAAATGACAGATTTGGCGATGTTTCGGAAATACTGATATATCTGGAGATGCAGACATTAGTTTCTATTGACTTTTATCTAGTTGGAAAGCTAAGACAAAGGCCTATATTTCTTATGAAGAAGTCCAGACCCAGTTCGGAAGTTAAAGGGCTCGAAAGTGTTGAAGCATTTAATGAAGATTTCTGTTCTGGACTGGACTGGAATGCGCAGATTTGGTGAAAATTTCATAACTAGAGTTATGTGTCTTGGATTCAGTCAAGGCCAGTTGGAAATGAAAGCTAACACATAAAGCTACAAATTTCTAGAAGGAGTCAAAGTCAGATTTGATGAAGTAGAGGCGACAAATCAGAGTGTAAAGGGAAGAATATATTCTCCATGTTTTGATGTTAAAGAGAATAATATATTCTCCATGCTTTGATGTTAAAGAGAAGAATATATTCTCCATGTCTTGATAAAGGAAGAGAGAATATATTCTCTCTATGATTATGTCATCTTTTCATTGCCTATATATATGTCTTGCAAGAGTTGAAGTAGAATAACAAAAACAAGAAGAAAACAAAGAGAAGAGAGTTAGAAAAATAGTATTTTCAAGTTTTATGCTTACAATTATGAGTAGCTAAGTTTTTATTTCGATTCAAGAGAATTCCAATTAATTCATACATTGTGAGACACGAAGCTTTTATTTTAATCTATTCACGGTTTGATTATCTTTTGTTTCTTGATTTCAATTCTTACAATTGTGTATATGATTATCTAAGATGCATATTAGTTGATTATATATGTCAATTGTTTGCTAACAAATCTTCATAATCCGTAATTGTTATATTTGATTTGTGCATGTAGCAATTAGGTTTTCTTGATTAGGATTCCAATTTTCGTTGATAACCTAAGGGAAACATTGGAGTAAATTAAATAGTTGGCGCTTGCTTAAACTATTGTTTATCCTTAGTCGCTTCTAATTCGTTATGCTATTATTAACATGATTAGGATTGCTTAATACCAAGTCAGTTGATAATAAGAATTTAATCGGGTGCTGGGCTTTGATTAATGATATAAGGAAGATTATAGGCATTTAGATAGCTGGTTATTTAGATTCTTGGCTAAGTAATCAATGAGTGGATAGAAATTTTGGTGTCTATGATCAATGTGTGAATTAAGGGTTGAATTTCTCTTGAATCGTATTTTCCATTAATTGAATTTTCAAGCATTTATTTTCTACAATTTTAGTTAATTAAATCTTCAAAACCCCCTTTGTTATTTGATCAATCAGTCTCTAGGGTTCGACCTGGACTTACGAGTACTACAGATTCTTGTGAGAACAGTAATTATATTTTGGTGCATTCGACACGTACCAAATGTCCTCATTATGCTACTCCCACCGAATCACAGTCAAAAAATTATCCTTTCCATGCTCAGCGACGTAGGGGTTGTGGATATGCATATGGGACAGTCTTCACCTCATGAGAAAATTGCAACCCATTCTCGTTCACCATATCATTTTTCTAATAACTATGATCTGGTACCTTCTGCCTCCTTAAACCCCCTTGGTGATAATGCAGTCATGACCTATTTCCTAATCATGAAGATCTTGGAGATGATATGGTAGTTGTCTAACCAACTATTCAGTCATCTCAAAATCTAAATGATGCGGGGCAAGTATCGGCACTCTCGCCGAGAGAGTTCTCTAGACAGGTAGAAGATACAACTGACCGTGTTATTAGTTTGATGTGCGTGAATTTGTTGGGCATGCCTCTTCAAGCTTCCCCTATGAGCCTTGCAAACGTGGACGTGGACACCCGACAAAGTCGAACAAGAATATGGTCAGTACGGGAGATAAAACGGGGTCATTAATTATTGGACTAGGACCGTCAATTGAGTTGGGCCTGCTCGAAGTCTGATGGTTTGGCCCTCTTATATATGAGCCGAACTTAATTAAATGTGAGTCGAATTGATCTTGAACCTTTAGAATTCACCTAATAAGTTTGTGAGCCGAGCCTGAGGTTAACATGGCTCCATCCGAAATAAGCCCGAATCGATTAAAAATGCTAAATTTATATTAGACATTATTAGTATACTTATGTTTTTTGTGAACCGAGCACTGTTGCTTATGTTGTTTTTTTCTTTCTTTTAAATCTTATGTTTTTGTTTTTCTTAGTTGGAGGGAGTATTTTCCAACTTCTAATTGCCTTATGAGTCGTCACTACATTCTCTCTCTCTCTACACTCAATATCTATTTTTCTTCTAAAAAATATGTCCCCAATTCATTTTCTTACTATCAATTTGTCTATTATGGTTGCTCCAGTCACTGGTGCTCGGATCTCAAAGTAAATGCACGACTTGTTTTTTGATCCAGTCATGGAGTTGTCCCTTCATACCCTAACCAGTTTCCCAGGAATATGGTATCACCATATTGTACCGACACACCCGATGCATGTGCTTAATTCTTTATAATCTATAACTTAGAATAATTTATTTATTTATCATTTTGTAATATGAGAATTTCTCAATACTATGTGTTGTTTGAAATTATGCAAACAAGAATTTTACATACGATTTAATGTTAATTATTATAAGTAGTTAGAAGTTAGTGCAATAGAAAAAGGGGGGAAAAAGATAGTAAGTTTTTTTTTTTTTTTGGAGAGAGATAAGGATAAAAAATGGCAAGGGATATTCTATAACTAGAAAATTCATGTGGGTCATTAAAGTAGGGGGAAAATAAAAATTTCCAACAAAATAAGTTTTTGTAATCCACAACCAAGCATAATACTAAAATGCGAACTATTTTAATCTATATTTTTAATTTAATTTGATCAATTGATAATTTTTAGTTTAGTCTATTCAATAATATAGATATTTAGCTTTTATTTTATGTTTTTACACATTATCAAACAATAAAGAACATTTAACATGACAACAATTTGTAATCAACACGAATCAAACGTAATATTGGAAAAAGATTAAAATATGGTTCATATCTAATATTTATTAGAAAATTGCATAATTCAATCAAAACTGCTTATACTTAATGTTATTTTGCATAATAATATTTCTTGAGTTTGTAACTCCATTATCTATTATATGTGATAAAAAAATCCAAGCGAGAAAAAAATAAGAAATAATTTGTTTTACCAGTAATTTTTTTCTTAATAATTGAAACAACTATTTGCATTTCAATTTTTGTCACGTTTTAATGGATTTTCTTCCTAACTATTCATTGTCGTTAATTTTACAGTTTAAATAGTAAACTTTAGTCCCACTTGTAAGTTTTCGTTGTTCTGTTCCTAACTTCTATTATAATCTCAAGAATTATTTCTTGTAATTAAGTAAATATGAAATTACTAAATATCATATATTTGAATACTAAAAATGAGTTAATTTAACTTTTCCTTTATTATCAAATGTTAAAATAAATGATAATGTACACATCAATTACCAATTAATTTCACTATGTAAACATTTAATAGTTCGTATTCATTCACATGAAAAAATAACTGAACATAAACATGTTTTTGAATTGTCATCCTCCTACAACTTTGTAGGGAAGGCATTTTGTGAAGTTCAATTTCTCAGTTATTAAGTGATTATTTTCTTCATTTGAAGCTTGATTAAGAATTTAGTCCTCATAATATATTTAAGCCAAGTGGAATATAGAGAAAATTTGGTAATTGATGCTATCCCTGAGAATAGTGCCCTTAAGGGTAGCAGCCATTGGCAGACACGTGTTAGCCTACCAGTTTTTTTTTTCTTTTTTTTGTAGAATCAAAAATTTCAAATTCAAAATTTCCAACATTACTCCAAAAATGTAGAACGAAAAAAAATGTCTCCTCCTGCCGGTCATCGCCACCACCCTGCTCCAACAAAATACAAAGTCTATTCTTATTTAAAATTTAGAAGTCAATGAATCAAAAATAAAAAAAAAATTAAAAAAAGAAAAGCAAAGTAAATTGTTTTTCCAAAAAGAATATTTGTCCTTAATAGCCAGGTCAATAACAATCATGTCTTTTATTCTTCTAATTTGATTTTTTCTTTTTTGGTTGTATCAAACTCACGTGGAATACACCTCGGCATTTATGACATACAATTTATATTATTTAAACTCTATTCAAAATTTATGTGGCTCATTAGACAACAAATAATTATTTATTCTAAAAAAATGTGTTGTGAAAGACATAAATTTACTTACTACTACGTGAATTTATATATATCAATCATTTTCACAAAAGTTTAAACTATTACCGAACTAAGAAAGTAGATACCAAATTACCTAAGATATACAATGAACTTGGTAACTTATTTATTGTAGTGTTTACAATTAACACATGAGCAATTCATTTTAGGAGGATGGATTACATTAATTTTTTAATATAATCAATTAACCTCCCTATCATAAAATCATTAGTCAATGAACTTAAAATAATTATAAAAAAGGGTAAATGTCATTAATAGTCACTGAAGTTTTACATTTGTATCATTTTAGTCCTTAACGTACCAAATGTTACGCTATCGTTTCTAAGGTTTACTTTTTGTTTGATTGTCATCCTTTTGGCCATCTTCCAATGGATTTAAGAAAAAATGTGAGGTGCATATATTATTGTTATTACACCTCAAGTTCCCCTCTTAAGGGCATGTGAGGTGCATATATTATTGTTGTTACACATGTGAGCTACATATTTTGTCGATCCGTTCAAAATCCAGGAAATTGGACAAAAGGACAAAATGAAACAAAAATTAAATTTTAGATAATGTATTAATATTTGATACTTTATGAATCAAAATGATATAAATGTGAAACTTCATGTACTAATAGTAACATTTACCCTTAAAAAAATATATTTTTAAAAGTAATAATATATACATAATGAGATAGGACACCAACAATCACGTCTTTCTTTCTTACAAATTTGTTTTGTCAAATTTTCTTAATATGCTCATGTGTATGCATTGGAATTTGTGATTGGAATGCTTATTTTGCTCATTAGACAATAAGGAATTATTTACTCTCAAAAAAAGTGTGATGAAATATAGAGATATCCTTACTACCATGTGAACATATATATATATATATATATATATATATATAAAAACAATAGCCAATAAATATATAAACACTATCCAATTTGAAAAAGTAGATAAAAAATTACTTACACGTACAATGAACCAATAACTCATTTATTATAGCAGTATGTACAATGAACAAAAGATTAATATTTTTAAGATGCTAGATTAAACTAATTGTTAATATAATCAATTCATTTACATTATTAACTTTACTTTTTCCCAAGCATAATATTCATAGTCATTGAACTAAAAATAAATTATTAGTTTTTAAATGTAATCTATGCATAATGGTAGAGGTCACCATTATCACCAAAAAAAAAAAAACAGGTAGAGGTCACCAACAATCACATCTTTTTTTCTCTCAAATTTGATTTTTCAATTTTTTTTATTTATGGAGTTCACGTGGCATATGCATCAGAATTTTTGATGAGCTATAATTTATTAGCGTCCATTCAAAATCATATTTTGCTCATTTGACAACAAAGGATGACTTATTCAAAAAATGTGGTGGAATACATAGTTTACTTACTACTATGCGAACCTTATATATATCATCATTTTCAAAATAAAAAAAAATATTCAATTAAAAGAAGTAGATATAAAATTACCTACAAGTATACAATGAGCATAATAACTAATTTGTTATAGTAGTGTTAGGAATTTTATGTTAGATGTTTTGATGATGACAATTATGACTTTGTGTTAGACCCCAAAATATGTAAGTTTGATTTTAGTAGAAAATTTGTATAAGCCTTGAAGTGTTAGTTTTGTAATAGGCTTATTAGGCTTTGTTTTATTTTGCTTTAGATTGTTAGGCTAAGTAGTCTTAGGCTGAGCGTCTGATAATTTCTGAGTGAGTTTATCAGTGGTAAAGTTCGAAGACTCAAGCGTCTGATTTCTGAAAGAAGATAAAAGTCTCCAAGCGTCCAATTGACCAGCTACATCAAGCGTTTCCTTATGGGACAGAAGTAATGTCACCTGAATTTATTTCTAAGTCCAAAAGGAGTTTAATGCAAATATTCCCGAAGCATTAAATACCAACGGATATTTAATTCAAATGCATTAAATGCTGATAAGAGCATTAAATGTGATAAGCACTTTCAGACGTACGGAGAAGCCACCCTATTGGACTGTCAACTATCTCAGACTGCAGCACCAACTTTTGTGCAGCAGATTTTCAGGAAAAAAGACAAAAGTTGTTCACTCGCGGAAGTGAGAGACACGCGCCTGTGCATGTGTCAAACGGACACTTTCTCCAAGAATACCTATAAATAGGACTTCAACAACAAGCCAAAGAGAGAACAATAAATCTTCAAGTCGAATTGCTGTTGCATTGAAGTCTCATTCCTTAAACTCTCAGAAAAGCCAGAATATTCAAGAAAACATTCCCTTTGCTTTTCTTCAATCCTGAGACAGTCAACAAATATCTCAA
Organism: Buddleja alternifolia; assembly: GCA_019426215.1. Classification (NCBI taxonomy): domain Eukaryota; kingdom Viridiplantae; phylum Streptophyta; class Magnoliopsida; order Lamiales; family Scrophulariaceae; genus Buddleja; species Buddleja alternifolia. The sequence continues at coordinate 26,706,250 of CM033393.1, read as the reverse complement.
ACATTCTTTTTGAAGAAACCACTTTCCTACTGAGATATCTCCAAGTTGTTTGAACTTCATCAAAATCAAACAAACCGCTTTAGAAAAAAAAATAAAACATCCAAGCCTCGCGATCTGTGTGAAGTCGAAGTTGGATACTTGCATCATTTCTGGGTGAAAGAAGCAAGGAGATTGAAGTGATTTGGAGCAGAAATCTGTGTGATCAAGGAGTTCAAGTCATCGACATCTATCTCTCCCTATTGTGTAGAAGATTCTGTGTGATTCTTTGAGAAGCACTTTAGTGGATTGCCTCCAAGTGTTCAAGGAGAAGAAGGACGTAGTTGGGATTACATCACCCAACGAACCTTACAAATAGTGTGCTATTTACTTTTCAGTCAATCATATCATATCATATCATTGCATAAATTGACTAAGTAAAATACAATCAAACGCTAAGCAACTAAGAAACCTCTGGTGACGCTAAAGCTTTCAAAGGAAGATTAGAAAAATCATTCCGCTGTGCTAACACTGATTAAAGAACTGAACGCTTAAACCCACTCGGTTAAAGTATTTAAATCTTAAAGTCTAAGTTAACTCTCTAAAAACAGTCTTCATCAGACGCTTAACCTAAGCGTCTATATTTCTAAGAAAACGCACAGTCAAGCGTTCCCTTTTTAAGCGTCCAAAACCAGTTTAATACGAAATCGTTTTGAAGTCGAAAAAGACTTCAGGGTCTATTCAACCCCCCCCCCTTCTAGACCCTTTCGTATGCCACTTGGGACCAACAAGTGGTATCAGAGCGGTTAAAATTGAAATTTCAAAATTTCAGAGCATAACTGCTTGTTTAGATCCTTTCTTTCAAAAATCTAGTTGTCTTTTAAAATTTAGATATGGCATTTGCTAAAGTTCCCAAGCTGACTGAATCAAATTATGACACATGGAAAGTCAAAGCATTTACATATCTCTGTTCATGTGATGATGACATGTGCGATATCATTTCAGATGGGCCAATCAAAATATATAAAGTTATCACAAGAGCGCCTGGAGCCACAGAAGAAACTCCCGATGGTTACGTTGAAAAACCAAAACAAGAATGGACTCCAGATGAGCGTCGAAGAGCTAACTTGGACAATGTTGGACGTAACGCTCTATATACGGCTATTGGTGATAATGACAACTTATTTAACAAAATCAAATCTTGCAAAACTACTAAAGAAATATGGGATAAGTTGGCTACGATTTGTGGTGGCTCAGCCCAAATCAAAGAAAACAAACTTTCCATTGCCAAGGAAAAGTTTAATGGATTTAAGATGCTACCCAATGAAACGTTAGAGCAATTGGATATAAGATTTACAACTCTAGTTACAGAACTTACATCGTTGGGAATGGATTTACAGAACCGAGAAATGGTGGTCAAAATCTTTAGAAGCTTACCAAGTAAATTCTTGATGAAGACAACCGCTATGAGAGAATCAAATATGCTGGATCTTCTAACTCCAGAAGACGCCTTTTAAGAACTAAAAGCATTTGAGTTCGAGTTGAATTCTGCCAGTGATATTGTGAGTAGTCCAGTGATTGAATCTGGAGCGCTTATTGCATCAATCAAGGGCAAATCGGGTAATAAAGGAAAGAATTCAGATATCAATGAGGAAGAAGAGTTGGCTTTGCTGAATAGATTCAGGAAGTTTTTGAGATATGAAAAGAAGGGAAAAGGTTTCAATAATCAAGGACAAAGTTCATATCAAGCGCCCACTCCAGTACAACAACAGTACCAAGCGCCTCAGTATTCTGCTCCGTCACCCCAAGCGCCTGCTCAATATCAAGCGTCTACTCAAAATATCTCAGCACCCGTGATCTCAAAACCACACACTGCAAGGTTATCAAATGAACAAAAGATAAAAACTAATCTTTGTTATAATTGCAGGAAACCAGGGCACTACCAGGTAAATTGCCCTTATCCAAACGTATCCAAGCCCTCAAGGCAGGATTACTTGGATAGAAACCAATTCAGGAGTAACCTTCGGCAACAAGGTTTGTTAGCGGAATCAGAACCAGCATCCGCACCTGAAGATTTAGAATCATCAGACGAAAGTAGTGATGATGATGAGCCATTAGATGACTCAGCGCTCATATGTCTCATGGCCAGAGATGATGAAGCGTCTCCTGAGGTAATCAATGAATTATCAATTCCTCTTTCTTATGATGAATTACTTGACAAAGTCAGAGAATATTACAATGAATGTCAAGAAGCTGCCAAAATATATCAAAATGATCTCGTAATTATTTCATCACTCACTAAAGATAAAGTAACGCTCAGAGCAGAGTTGCGAATTCAGCAACAGTGCATTGAGAAAAACCAATCGCTTGAGAGTGAAGTTATTCAATTAAAAGGTGATCTTGATATAATAGTTAAGAGATAAGCTGATTTGATGGCTAGACTTGCCAAGTCAGAACAACTCATCTCATCGTTGTCCAAAGCATCCAGAAAGCTCGACAATGTGACTGAAGTAACAAGGTTATTTGGAGAAAAGACCGGTTTAGGATGCAATAAATTCGGTAAACAACCAAACAAACCTAATGTTATGGCAAACAACAAAGGAAAGGGTGTTTTCTTTGTTGAGAAAGGTTCACAAGGTCAAAATCAAAATGAACCAAGTGACAATGGTAAGAGGCCAAATGAGAAAGTCAAAACTGACTCAGGCAAGGGTAAAACTAAGGCAAATGATTCACAAAGACGGGTTAATCCAAACGCTCAAAAAGCTAAAGATAAGACTGACAACTGTGAATCAAGCGCTAAGCGTCCAACACCAAAAGTGCAACCCAAGCCAGTGCCAAGGAAATACCATCGTCAATATCCAAGACAGTCAAGATTATATTATCGATACTATGATGATTATGATTATGACTATGATTATGATTATCATTATAATCAAGGATATTATTATACACCCAAAAAGCACACACAACACAATATGAAACCCAAAAAGGCAAATATTCCTACAATGAAGACTAGGCAAATATGGGTTCCTAAAGTTCTAATTCAAACTAACAATGTTACTAATGTTAAAGGACCCAAGCAACAATGGGTACCTAAACAGAAATAGAACTTCCTTCTTGAGTGCAGGTACCTAGAGCTAGAGTCGATACATCTGTTTGGTACTTCGATAGTGGATCGTCAAGGCACATGACTGGTTCTAAGGATCTTCTGATGAACTATCGAGCTGCCAATGGTCCTCAGGTTGTATTTGGTGACAACTCCAAAGGTAAAACCAAAGGTATAGGTACTGTGCATAGGGGGAACATCATGATAAGTGATGTTTATTTTGTTGAGGGTCTGAAGCATAATTTATTAAGCATAAGTCAATTTTGTGATAAAGGCTTTGAAGTCATATTCTCAAGTGACTGTTGCTATATAAATGACGCTAAGACTGAGTCTACTAAATTGAAAGGAAAAAGAACTAACAACGTATATTTGGTAGATTGGGGTTCAACACTTGATAACAACCCAACATGCTTTGTTGCTAAAAATGAATCTAAAAAGGGTTGGTTATGGCATAGAAAAATGAACTACCTTAACTTTAAAACAATCTCTCAGCTTATAAGTCAAAATCTTGTAGAGGGATTACCAAATGGACCATTTCACAAGGATCGCCTTTGTGACGCTTGTCAAATGGGTAAACAAGTTAAGTCATCGTTCAAGAGAAAACCTCATCTTTCTACCTCTAGAATACTTGAACTACTTCACATGGATCTGTTTGGACCTGTTCAAACAATCAGTGTAAGCGGTAAAAAGTATACTTTGGTGATAGTAGATGATTTCTCTCGATTTACTTGGGTGGAATTTCTGTCATCCAAAGATGAAACATGTGACAAGTTAACAACGCTTATTCGACAACTTCAAACATTGAAAGATCTTAAAGTTGCGAGAATAAGAAGTGATCACGGTACCGAGTTTACTAACAAGGTTGTTGAGAAGTTTTGTGCAGAAAATGGAATACACCATGAGTATTCAGCTCCCAGAACTCCCCAACAAAATGGTGTTGCTGAGCGCCGAAACCGAACGCTTAAGGAAGCCGCTAGGACAATGTTAGCAGAATCCAAGCTTGCTCCTAGGTTTTGGGCCGAAGCGATCAACACTGCGTGTTACACTCAAAACCGTTGCATGATCAACAAACAGCATGGAAAAGCTCCATATGAATTGTGGAAGGGACGTAAGCCAAATGTTTCATACTTTCACGTCTTTGGTTCTAAGTGCTTTATTCATAGTAATGGATCCCAAAGCCTAAAGACTTTTGATCCTAAAGCGGATGAGGGAATCTTTCTAGGCTACGCCAAGAATGGGAAGAATTTTCGCATCCTAAACAAGGGCAAATCGAAGGTTGAGGAATCTATTCATGTTGTTTTTGATGATGCTAACCAAGAACCGAGTAAGGTTCATATAAATGATGTAGGAGTTGAAGATCTTTGTCATCAAGCGTCTAAGATCACTATTGATGAAGATACTGACGACGATGATGAGATCTCAGTGCCACCTCCTAAGATTACTCATGAGATTACTCTGGACAATTTTATAAGAAATGCTGATGATCATGAAGAGAGTGATCATCAAGAGCAAACAAGGAATTGTGAATTTGAAGCGCCTACGCAAGAAGGTAGTCAAGCGTCTGATCCCCAAGCGCCTGTTCAATCTCTTAACCCCTTCCAACCAGACAGACTATGGCTGCGAGATCATCCACCAGAGCAAATTATTGGAGTTATTGGAGCGCCTGTTAGAACTAGAGCAGCTACAATCAATGAGGCTATGTTCGCAAGCTTTCTATCTCAGATGGAACCTAAGAAAGTGGATGAAGCGCTAAGTGATCCAAGTTGGATTGAAGCCATGCAAGAAGAACTTAATCAATTTGAGCGTAGTAAGGTTTGGACACTAGTACCAAGACCAACTCACCAAGGAGTCATTGGAACTAGATGGGTTTATAGAAACAAGATGGATGAGAATGGCATTGTAATAAGAAACAAGGCCAGACTCGTAGCTCAAGGTTATTGCCAAGAAGAGGGCATTGACTTTGATGAGACATACGCTCCTGTCGCCCGTCTTGAAGCAATCCGCATGTTTCTAGCGTATGCAGCGTTTAACAAATTTACAGTGTATCAAATGGACGTGAAGAGTGCCTTCCTGAATGGTAAACTCCAAGAAGAAGTATATGTGGAGCAACCACCGGGATTCTTCAACTACCATGGTAAGAGTATGGTGTACAAGCTAGACAAAGCACTTTATGGGCTTAAGCAAGCACCCCGAGCATGGTATGACACTCTCTCTATCTTTCTTATTGGTAAAGGCTTTTCAAAAGGCAGCGTTGATACAACGTTATTTAAAATTACTAATAACGAAGATATTCTCTTAGTCCAAATTTATGTCGATGATATCATTTTTGGCTCTACTAACAAGCGTCTGTGTGAGAAATTTTCGAAAATGATGCAAGAACAATTTGAAATGAGCATGATGGGTGAATTAACTTTCTTCTTAGGATTACAAGTTAAACAACTCCCTAATGGAATATTTATTAACCAAGCTAAATATACGAGAGACATGATTAAGAAATTTGGTATGGAAAATACATCATATTCAAAAATTCCAATGAGCCAAACGCTTAAGTTAGATAAAGATGAAAGTGGAAAGAAAGTTGATATCACTAATTATAGAGGTATCATTGGATCACTTCTTTATCTTACTGCTAGTAGACCTGATATCATGTTTTCGGTATGCATGTGTGCACGATTTCAAGCTGATCCTAAAGAGTCACACTTAATTGCTGCCAAGAAAATCCTTAAATACCTAAAAGGCACACAAAATGTGGGCTTATGGTATCCTAGGGATTCTCCTTTTGAACTAATCGGTTACTCAGATGCAGATTTTGCAGGTTGCAAAATAGATCGTAAAAGTACTAGTGGTACTTGTCAATTTCTAGGTGATAGGTTAGTTTCATGGCATAGCAAGAAACAACAATCCATAGCTACCTCCACAGCCGAAGCTGAGTATGTAGCTGCAGGAAGTTGTTGTGCACAAGTTTTATGGATGAGGCAACAACTTAGAGATTATGGAACAATCCTAGGTCCAACCCCCATTCTTTGTGATAACCAAAGCGCTCTAGCCATGACTCAAAACCCTGTTCTTCATTCCAGAACCAAACATATTGACATTAGATACCATTTCCTTCGTGACCATGTTCAAAAGAAAGATATCTCCATGCATTTTATTGGAACTGACAAACAATTGGCAGATATCTTCACCAAAGCACTCAACGAGCAACGCTTTCTCACTTTGAGAAGTGAACTAGGTATGATTGATTTAAACGCCTAATCATCAAGCATCATACTTTATTAGACATACAATTTAGGGGGAATCCACTTCGCTTATATCTAAAAGTTTTCTTTACAAAACAAATGGTACAAGTTATCAAATTTAGGGGGAACCTTAAAATTATACTTGAACCTAACTAAGCGTCAATGATCAAAAACTTTCAGATGCATGATCATCAACGCTCAGTATTCTTTTGTGACATATGTTGGACGCTAAACCATAAAAGGAATTTAGCTTTAAGCGTCCATATTGTCCCCAATAAGTGGCATTAAGCGTTGAAACTATTCCATTCAACACTTAATATAAAAATGATTTTAAAAAAAATTCATGCATAAAACCTTTTTTACACGCTTTTTGAAGTAGTGGATAGACTCAACAGTCTATTGTGTACTCTATCCACACACTTCTATCACATCAAACTGGCGGGTAATCAAAAACTTTTTCAAAATGACGGTTCAGAGATAGCACGTGTTTGTGTACGTGTCAGTGTACAAACGGGCGCGTGCGTTACACTCTGAAAATGCCAAACGTTTCTAAAACTTTAACTCGGATGTCAAATATTTATTTGAGAATTACCAAGTGTAACTTCTCTCTATTACGCAAAACTCGCGTCCGCGGTTAATGAATTCATGGCTGAGATTAAAACTCTTTACACGTGTGTTAATCCTACAGAGATAAGAGAACACAAGTTTCAAAAATTAACCTCTGTCTTTTAAAAACACAATTTGCAGAAACTTCATTTACTCATACTCAAACATCTTTGCAAATTTATTTTCTCTCTCTCTTAAAAGCAAAAGCAAATCTCAGTTCATCTCTTTCACTAAAAAAATGGCACCAAAGAAATCCTCGTCTACTTCTGCCGAAGCTACCATCAAGGTTACTGAAGGCCTTGTCGTCGACTGGAAATTTTTGTATGAGCAACCTCAGATCAATCTAACAGATATGATGGATATGGTCGTCAAAGCTGGGCTCAGGTCATTCTTGACTCAATACTCGTATCTGTTTCCAACTGAAGTGGATATCTTCTGGAGGACTGCCAAACTCTCAGAGGACAAGAAGTCTATCTCTTGTCTAATTCTTCTATCCTCAAAGGAGCCTCCCAAGGAATTCACTCTGACTGCTGCCTCCATTGCCGAGAACTTTAAACTCCCAAATGAGGGTGAGGCACTGGATTCTATTACTTTAAAACAGAACAAGGAACCATGGACTACAATGAGTGCGTACGACGATGTACCCTACACTCAATATTTCGAAAAGAAAGACCTAGTGTCCAAATACCGGCTATTGGCTGATTTCTGCAGCAAGATCATAGAATGCCGAGTGGGAACCTTTGATAAGGTGAACCCAGTACAATTCCAGATGATGACTGCCATACTCTTGAACATCAAAATTAACTGGAGTGAGTACGTTTTTGGAAGATTTCGGGACTGTTTAAGCGGAGCAAATAAACCATATGGGCTTGTCCTGAGTGACCTCTTATACAAATCACAGTGTGTATATTCTTCTGGTCTTCCGTTGAATAAGACCAAGTTGCTGGGAAAAAGGATTTTGAACAATCTCTTCAATCCTCCCAAAATTGGTGGTGCTGCCAAACCACTATCTGAGCGTCTGGAAGTACGTCAAGCATCCGATAAAGAAGCGAAGCGTCCAGTGCCAGAAGAAGCTGTGAAGCGTCCGGCTGAAATCAAGAAAAGGGCTCCCAGAAAGCCCAAAGTTCAATTTGTCGCCTCCACTCAAAAGGATGATGAGGAAACTGATGAGGATGTAGAGGACAAGTTACATCTCAAAAGAAGGAAGCTGGAAGGGATCATTAAACAAATAGACTTTGAAGAACCAGCTGTTGATCCTCTCGCTCCTCCGCCTAAACTCGTTGAAGGAGTCAACGTGAAGAAAATCTTCAAGCGTTCCAGGACTAGCAAGCGTCGAGCTGCTCCCGTTCCTAAAGAGCCTGTTACTGTTGAGCCAAGCGCTCAAAGTATTGCTGTTGAGACTAGTTCTCAGGCTATAATTCCAGCTGCTGCTGAAGCGTCAACTGATATCATCCTGGATGTTGACTTGACCGAAGTCGTTACTATCGCTAAAGATGTTGCCGCAGAAGTTGCTGCAATTGAAGCTGAGGAACCTGCTACTACAGAGGTTCAGACTTCATCTCCTGTTCAGGCTATAACAGAGGCACGCTCAGAAGGTCAGAGCGATGCTGAAGACGTTCCAGCGCCTAGACACTTCTTCCAACTCGACCCGCTGACGACGATTGATCATTCAATCAATTATATGCCCCCAGCGCTCGAAGAAGATTTCATTCCTGCAGGCTACAACGAAGAGAGATATATTGCTGCAGAGAATGATGTTGCTCGATTGATTGATTTTGACAGTCAAATCAAAGCCATCATACAAGACAGACAAGGAGATCGAACTCCTAGATGTGCCATGGACATAGCATACTATCTGGATTATGGGCACAGCAAGCCAACCAGGTTCGCCCTAAGGGATTATAGCATTCGTATGTATGAGCCTCTGCGTCCTAACTTTCTCAATCCTTCAGAGTCAGTCTTGAACAGAGAAGGCTACACACACTTCCCTCAGACTGCTCATAGCCCTGAAAATATTGCATTAGTCCATCCACTTCGTCTGTGGAAGAATAAGGCTGCTCATGGCGGTGAGCGTCTCGAATCATTGACAGACTTGCTTCAGACTGAAGCTGATGCCTATTTTGACCGCGTCTTGAATGCTAACTATCAGCCTGATAGATATCGATTTGAAGCTATCAGAGATATTCATCTTGAAGGCATTCGCGCTATGGTGACTACTGGCACAGACTTCTGCATAAATGAAGTTAACTGGGTTGAAGCGTATGTGGGACACAAGTATACCTTCTCAGAACTAGTTCAAGCTCCCCATCTTTTCGGCATAGGCATGCATGACAAGAAGCGTCAGTTCGCCAAGTATTGCCTCAAGCAGCGTCAACAGAGAGTCGGACCTGTTCTCAAGCTCCCAATTGTTAGACATCAAATCGAACAGTGTCTGCGTCAAGAGCTTCACAGATTTTCCACTACTCCTCTTCTGTTCAACGCTCAAGCTTCTTCCAGTGGTACATCTGGCGTATTGTGCTTAAATTTTGCCCCAAGCCACTGTGAGGAAAACTTCAATCTGATGGTGAAGATTTTGACTCCTGTCTCCCTATTCGATAAGATCTTCACTGTCAATCTTAGATCTTGGAACGGCTCAGTAATCAGTCCATTCAAAGGATATCCACTGCTCCCTTTAATCCGCAGCGAGGTACTTGATCACTATGAGTTTGTCCTTTCCCTGCTTGAAAGGAATCAAGAGCTGGCTCAAGCACTTTATCCGTATCTTGAAGAGTACTATGCTGATTGTGTACCTGCACATCGGCGTCCTACGTCTCTTCCTTCTGACTGCTTGATTGGATTTTCCAGACAATACTGTCTAGATTCATTCTTCTCCATCGCTCAAGCACCGTCCAAAGTTTCCCCCAATCATGTGCTTGATATCATTGGTCCAATGCACATCAGGGCCATTGATAGTCCTCTTCGCACATTCATCTCCGGTACTTGTATTTCCAGAACCAGACTCACTGAACTCTTGGATTCTCCATCCACTTCATATGCCGACTTAGCAAACTGGAACTTCCAATTCGATGACTTTCGTCAACCAGAGTCAACGCTTGAGGAAGCGCCTGATACATCAGCTGAAGCGTTCAAGTCTGCAGTTACAAGTATTCCAGCGTCTGCTGAAGAACTCGTTCAAGCGTCTCCACCCGAGGATATTCCTGACGCTTCTGAACCTGTTACTGCTGATAGTGCTGAGGATCTGTCTCTTGCCATTCGAGGTACTGTTTTTGATCCAGCCTATCAAGTTTCGTTTGACTCTCTCAAACACTCATCAAGGTTCAAGCGACCGGCTCCTCAAGCGGTTCCTTCCGATGAGAGTCAATCTTTTGGTCCTTTGCTCAAATCCGTCTTGGAGAATATTAGGCCCACGCCACTCAGAACGAAGAATCTCTCCATTGGATTAAAGACGATCTGGCAAAGATTGAAACTCACGTCATGAGCGCCCAAATTGCTCATATGCGTGGTTCAGCTCAAGCGGCTGTTGGTGAGTGCAAGCAAGATTTTCAAGAAATGCATGATGCCACTCAAGCAACCCAACTTGCCATGAAAGAAGAGCTTGAGAAGCGCCTTGAAACCCTTGAGACCTCTATAAATGATGCTACCAGCGCCAAGCTTCTCGTTCTTCAGGAACACTTCGACAAGCGTCTGGATGACATCACAGATTCTATGTCTCAAATTGCTCATCAGGTCAGTTTACTCACAGATCATTTCTTAAAGTCTGATGATGGCAATAAGGGGGAAAAGAAGAAGAAAGGAGAAAAGAGGAAAGCGTCTAGTGCAAAAGCTGAAGAGCCTCCATCTCCTAAGCGTCAAGTGCTTACTTCTACTTCTGCGTTTCGTCTTCCGACTTGGATAACTGCTCAAAGTACATCTGGAGCGCCCAGTAGTACGCTAAGGGATCCTCCTAGAGCGTTATATCCAAATCTACCAATACCTACAAGAGCACTGCTTGAACAGTTTGACATCCCTCTTCAAAGAACGTCCATTCCAGAGCCTACAGATCCAAGAATCTTAGATGAAGAGAGAAAGATGACTGACTTTATCCAAACTTTTCGAATCTTCCTAAGGTATATTGGTATTGACCCAACTGACTGGGACAATCATTTTACTGTCTTTAAGAAGAGACAACAAGAAGAAAACAAGCTTATAATCAACAAAGATCATGAAGCAATGATGATCTTGGAAGACAATCTGACTGAAGCTATCCGAGCTGAAATGACCAAGCGATACAGAGTCAGACCAAGACATTAAAAGCTTTCTGATCTTACCTTATCTATATTCTTGTCTCTTATATCTTCACTTGTTCAGTTGTAAAAATGCCTGTAATTCTCGATATATATAAAATGCATTTTTCAGCTGAAACATCTCGCTGAAGCGTAACTAACTTTAACTAACGTTATCTAATCAAGCTAACTTTTACTTTTGGCTGTCTAACTCTTGAACTATAAAAGAGTAAGTATTGCCATCATCAAAAAGGGGGAAATTGTTAGGAATTTCATGTTAGATGTTTTGATGATGACAATTAGGACTTTGTGTTAGACCCCAAAATATGTAAGTTTGATTTTAGTAGAAAATTTGTATAAGCCTTGAAGTGTTAGTTTTGTAATAGGCTTATTAGGCTTTGTTTTATTTTGCTTTAGATTGTTAGGCTAAGTAGTTTTAGGCTGAGCGTCTGATAATTTCTAAGTGAGTTTATCAGTGGTAAAGTTCGAAGACTCAAGCGTCTGATTTCTGAAAGAAGATAAAAGTCTCCAAGCGTCCAATTGACCAGCTACATCAAGCGTTTCCTTATGGGATAGAAGTAATGTCACCTGAATTTATTTCTAAGTCCAAAAGGAGTTTAATGCAAATATTCCCGAAGCATTAAATACCAACGGATATTTAATTCAAATGCATTAAATGCTGATAAGAGCATTAAATGTGATAAGCACTTTCAGACGTACGGAGAAGCCACCCTATTGGACTGTCAACTATCTCAGACTGCAGCACCAACTTTTGTGCAGCAGATTTTCAGGAAAAAGGACAAAAGTTGTTCACTCGCGGAAGTGAGAGACACGCGCCTGTGCATGTGTCAAACGGACACTTTCTCCAAGAATACCTATCAATAGGACTTCAACAACAAGCCAAAGAGAGAACAATAAATCTTCAAGTCGAATTGCTGTTGCATTGAAGTCTCATTCCTTAAACTCTCAGAAAAGCCAGAATATTCAAGAAAACATTCCCTTTGCTTTTCTTCAATCCTGAGACAGTCAACAAATATCTCAAACATTCTTTTCGAAGAAACCACTTTCCTACTGAGATATCTCCAAGTTGTTTGAACTTCATCAAAATCAAACAAACTGCTTTAGAAAAAAAAAAAAAAAACATCCAAGTCTCACGATCTGTGTGAAGTCGAAGTTGGATACTTGCATCATTTCTGGGTGAAAGAAGCAAGGAGATTGAAGTGATTTGGAGCAGAAATCTGTGTGATCAAGGAGCTCAAGTCATCGACATCTATCTCTCCCTATTGTGTAGAAGATTCTGTGTGATTCTTTGAGAATCACTTTAGTGGATTGCCTCCAAGTGTTCAAGGAGAAGAAGGACGTAGTTGGGATTACATCACCCAACGAACCTTACAAATATTGTGTTATTTACTTTTTAGTCAATCATATCATATCATATCATTGCATAAATTGACTAAGTAAAATACAATCAAACGCTAAGCAACTAAGAAACCTCTGGTGACGCTAAAGCTTTCAAAGGAAGACTAGAAAAATCATTCCGCTGTGCTAACACTGATTAAAGAACTGAACGCTTAAACCCACTCGGTTAAAGTATTCAAATCTTGAAGTCTAAGTTAACTCTCTAAAAACAGTCTTCATCAGACGCTTAACCTAAGCGTCTATATTTCTAAGAAAACGCGCAGTCAAGCGTTCTCTTTTTAAGCGTCCAAAACCAGTTTAATACGAAATCGTTTTGAAGTCGAAAAAGACTTCAGGGTCTATAAGTGGTATCAGAGCAGTTAAAATTGAATAATAAGTAGTGTGTACAATGAAAAAAGAATAATTTTTTTAGGAGGCTAGATTAAAACAATCAGGGAAAATTACTTAAACACACTTTAAAAAAATTTCATATCCAGAAAACCCATGAAAATATTCCTCAATCTCCAAAACTCATTCTACAAACTTTTCATTCAAAAAAATCCAAAAGTTAAGATTAACAACTTTTTGAACTAAATTACCTTTCAATTCTTAAGTCAATAAAAGATTAACTAATTTTAAAATTAATCTCTTTGTTTTATATATTAAATTGATATTATATAATATAAGTTTTATTTTTTGATATAAAATATTTTAAATGTTTTTATGTAATTTATTTTTGACTTTAACATGGTCATATCTAAATACATACCATTTTTTAAAATTTTAAAAAAGGTTACAAATCTAAAAAGTTAAAATTAAAACCATAATTAAATTACATTATCAATATAAAAGTTCTGTATAAATAAATTTCTATATAAAAGTACAATTGATTAATTTTTAAATTAGAAGGTTAAAGGAATTATGTCCATAATTTTTTTAACACTAAATGTTGAGTTTTTTTGAATGAAAAGTATATGGAATGGGTTTTTTGGATTGAAAAATATTTTCATGGATTTTTTTAGATGTAAAAATTAAATTTTGAGGAGTTTTTAGTAATTTTCCCAATTCATTATTAATGCAATTATTTTATTTACAAAATTAACCCATAGTTTTTTTTTGTAGATATCATAGGGATATTTTAGTTTTCAAAAAAAGTTTAAAAATATAAATCATTGCCTATCATTCATACATTTATAATAGAATATATATAGATATAGATTTATCTTATTTTTATTTCCATCCATATTCCTTTAATTCTAATCTTTTATCTAAGCATCTTGATGTCTTTAATTTAGACTGCATGCGTGTATGTATCATCTACACTTATATATTTATGAAAAATATGCTTAGTCTATACTATTTATACTATTATAGAAGCAACAGGATCTTAGAGAAACTACCTTTGGACTATTGAGTTTTGGGGTAAGCTAATTTTTTTTTTAAAGACTAAAATGAAAAGGAGAGAACCGAACGTCTAACGTTCCATCCAACACCCACATTCTTAACTAATACAAATGACGTTAACATTAGGGTCAAACGTGAGAATATCATAAACTGTAGTCGGTTTCCATGGCCTTTCTGTCATACTTTAGCAAATCATGCAAAATGCTCATGTTCCTCTCTATATGTTCTTTATTATATTTATGTTAATTTAATAAGTGGCCGGTGATGGGTTAAGTCACAAGGTAGGCAATTTATATTTCACTTGAAGACAATTTAATTTTATTTTCACTTAGGTAATAATTTCACCCTTTTTCCCCCCTATATATTGTCCTATGGAACCATGTTGTTCCATTCCTGCTTGCTTGATTATTGATGGAGTTGTGAATTTATCATTACTTTTCTGTCATTTTTTGAAAGAGCAATGACAGTTTTTGGTATATTCACTTATTTCACTACTTTTTATTATTCAACAAAGTTTCTTCATTTGTAAACATTCAATTAAAATGTTAATTAATTAAATTTTACAACTGATCAAAATGGGTCATCCTTATCTACTCCCTTTTCTTCAATATAACATAATAAGTTTTTAATTGATATAATTAATATTTAACCTTTTTTACACTGCACACGCATCATCTAACGGGAATGAGCAATGACGAAATGAGAAGATGAGGTGGCCCGGGCACCCCCATTTAGAAAGAAGGGTCGAAGCTTTTTGGCCTGTAGCTTTCCCCGTCCCCCCTTCGTCGAGCATTAGTTTTAATATAGTTCATATGTGTGTGTGTGTATGTGTATATATACCCATATCATATGATCTATATGTATATATATATGTATATATATATTTTAGTTTATTCAATTACTATTCATTGCATTAAAAAAGAATATGTACATGAATTGTAATAAGAAAGCATATAGCCATGAATACCAAGAGTCTAAGTGAAAAGAAAGAGAAGCAGCCTAATGAATTTTCATCTTTCTTTGATTTATTGTATTCCGTTATTTAAATTTATAGAAATTCACTTAGGAAAGAAAAAGAAATAAAAAAAGGGAGGAGAAGCAAAGTAACTATTAGGTGTATACCCTCAATGCCTATGAGGACTTAGATTGAGTAGGGCTTAGATAAGTTATTTGTTCAAAACGTTTGATGTTTCTATCTATAGAATAAAGGTTTTGATTTTGTTCATATAAATCTAATGGCATTTAACTGAATTGAACAAATTAGTCCAAGAGATTTCAAGATAGACTTTTCACCTCTTATGGACAAGAGGAGGCACTGGAACAGTCCAGTACTTAATCTCTGAAACTGGGAGTTCGTGAATTAACGAATATTGATTGGGCATTAATATTCAACTCATATGACACCTTCTTTGACAAGGAAGTGTCAGTCGTACACTGATTAGGTAGTGGGAGCTGGCGTCATGAATATGATTAATGGAATTAACATATTTGAACTCGACTCGCATTAATCCGATCATATGGGTATTTACTCTTTGACAGTCAATGATTGGGATTAAGATTGCAATAGTATGTGTGAACTTTAGACCTGAGGAGTCATTTATAACATGCTTGTAGTATTGAATATGTTATCAGAGTAGTTAGACCCGTATCACCTGATTGGTGGGGTCGACCTCGAAGTACAATCCAATAGTGCATTCGATGTTATAAGATAACTTGCCAAAACGGGATTCACCGTCTCGACAGTAAATGAGTATGTGACCTATACGATCGTAAGTAATTGAAATTATAAGTCTTTGGCCAAAGCATATAAACTATCCCGTGATTGTCACTGAGGGGAGTTTGGTAATTTCACATTATTATGATTCTAAGTACAGTATCAAGTTCTATGAGTTTGACTAAACCACAACTCTTACTTGATTGGGTCATATCGGTGAAGAGTTTATACACATATGGTATTTGTAATCAAGGATCGTGATGACATGATCATCTCGTTTTCAATTGGGTTACGATTTGGTTCCACGGTGTTGGCTAGGTGACAGCCTTATCCTTTGGAATCCTCCCATTGCCAATTGAATCGAGCCTAGAGTCGCGCTATGTGAAGAAAAGGAATATTTCCTTAAGCTAAGGTATTTTGGTAAAATCACATTTGATGTGAATTAACTGACAAAATAGATAGTATGATTTAATTAAAGATATTTAATTGGATTAAGTAAATTAATTAAATCATATTAATTCATAAGTTAAAGTAACTAGAAATTAATTTATAAGTTGAATTATATTAATTGGATTAACATTAATTGGATTAATGTAATTAATTAATTACCAATTTGATTGGACTTGCATTTAATTAATTACACATGGGCTAAGTCAAAACAAAGCCCGAAGCCCATCTACAAAGGCCATTTCGGCCGCCCCCTCTTATGTGTAACCTAGGGGTGTTTTTTACTTGGTATAAGTAATCAGTTAGTGTCAGAACTCCACACAAGAACACAAGTCCTTGTTTTAAAATCTGACTCTGAGCCAAAATAAACCTAGAACATTAGGAAAGAAAAATCTCTCCCTCTCCATTCGACTAGCCGCCTGCAATTGTTGCGGAAGAGGAGATCGAGCTTTTCTCAGAGAATTTTTCTTCCGCGTGATTATCTAGAGGCAGGAATCTGGGGTTGCAGCTGATAATTCGAGATTCAATAGACGAAAAGGTAATTTGATTACTTTTGTCAATTCTCGTCAATTGATCTATATGCTTAATATCATGAATATCCCTGGATTGGATTCTCGGGTGTGATTCGGATTAAAATTTTTATCCGCTAGGCCGAATCACAACAGTAACTTCATCAAAGTTAATTAGAAAAAATAGGTGACCATTCTTCCTTTTTTATGCTTTTTTCCTTGTTTATGTAAATTTTTCCAAATTTCCAAAAGCAGCTTGCCCAGGAGAATTTCATAGTAGTAACTATCTTTTGTTTATTCGACTAACAAATATGAAAACAGTATGAATCGATAACAAAAAACTAGAAAAAATAGATTGATCAAGTAGTTATAAATTCAAAGCTAATATTGCAGAGAGTCAATGAGAAAATAAGAGAAGGATTACTATTTAGGGTAAACAAAAAGGTAAGAATTATATATATGAATAACATAAATTTTTCTATATCATATTTCTAGTCTACACAAAATGGTTGGAAAAGATGTATGTGATCTTGATGTCTGTAGAAGACATTCCAACTAATTTTTTACGCAAACTGGTCGTTAGTGGAAAAAAAGACTAAATGGTGGTCCCAAGTGGCATACGAAAGGGTCTAGAAGGGGAGGGGGGGTTGAATAGACCCTGAAGTCTTTTTCGACTTCCCAAAGTTTCGTACTAAAATAGTTTGGACGCTTGAAAATGTAAACGCTTGGTTAAGCGTTTACTAGAAGACTCTTTTGATAAAGTTAACTTAGGCTCAAGATTTGAATACTATAACCACTCAGGTTTAAGCGTTCAGTCCTTTGATCAGGGTTAGCACAACGGAATGATTTTACAAGTCTTCTCTTTGAAAGGTTTTAGCGTCACAAAGTTTTCCTTAGTTGCTTTTCTTTAAAGCGTTTTGAACGCTTAGAGTACTTAGCGCTTAGTCAAGCGCTTAAGACTGATTTGTAAGCTTAGCGTTCTCTTTTGGAAACAGTCGCTTAATTGTTTTAATGCCTTTTTAAAGATATGATATGCAAATATAAAGTAAAGCAATAAAGCAGTAAGTGACACAAAATATTGTAAGGTTCACTGGGTGGTGTAATCCCAGCTACGTCCTTCTTCTCCTTTGCACTCGGAGGCAATCCACTAGATTGATTCTTGAAGAGTCACACAGAGACTTCTACAAAATAGGGAATAGTGGAAGAAATGGATGTGGATGACTTGAGCTCCTTGGTCACACAGATTTCTGCTACAAGCCACTTCAATCCTCTGCTTCTGGAAAGACGATCTCGAGCTCCTTGATCACACAGATTTCAGCTCCAAATAAAGATCTTCTCCAAGATGGCCTTGAGCTCCTTGATCACACAGACTTCAGCTCCAATAAAGACCTTTCTTCAACAAGCTTCTCTTACTCAAAAATACTGCTTGTGGAAGTCAACAATCTTTCTCACTCAGATGAAAGGTGTTGAGGGTTTATTGTAACAGGTTTGTTTGATGTTGGGAAGTTCAAACAACTTGGGGTATCTCAGTAAGAATTTAGATTTCTTCTTTGGAAGAGGTTTGAGATATCTGGTGACTGTCTGGAATGTATTTGAGAAGCTTGAAGGATTTTGGCTATGAGGTTTGCAAGCTTTTCTCTCAAATTATTTCTCAGCTCTCTTTCACATTTTCGTCTTTCACATGTGCACACACAGAGATAGCTGAAGGGTACTATTTATAGAAAATCTCGGGAATTTTCCGTTGGACACAAGTCAGGCGCGTGCACCTCACGCGGAGCTTCAAATAGTCCCTTTTCTGACATTCCTTAATTTCTGCTGATTCCGATTGGACAGGAGCAGGTATGAACTCTGAAAAGCTGACAGTCCAGTCAAAAGGTGGCTTGTCCACAAGTCATAAAGTCTTGTCACATTTAATGCACTTTGAATTTATTTCCGTTGGAAATAAATGACCGTTGATGATTGGATGACTTGAGGATGTATTCCAGGTGAATCGCTTGAGTATTCTTTGAGCGCTTGATTCATAACTCCTGAAATAGACTCTTTAGCGTTTGACGGACGCTTAAGACAAATCTTCATCTTCACTTGACTTCAGATGCTGATCTTCAACTTCATCTATAATAGACTCACTTAGAATTCTATTAGCGACTCGGTATCTAATACCTAGTCTAAAATCTTCAAAGATAATAATTACAAGCCTAACAAACTAATAAACTTTCAAACACTTGTACATATATTCTATGAAAGTATAAACTTACATTCTTTTGGGGTGTAACATAAAGTCCTATCTTGTCATCATCAAAACATCTAACATGAAATTCCTAACAATTTCCCCCTTTTTGATGATGTCAAGACCTTAACTCTTATAACTCTTTTATAGATGAATAGTTCAAAAAAAAGCCCAAAATAATATAAGTTAGCGTTTAGAAAGTTAAATCAGTTAGCTAAATTTAGATTAGCTTCAACAAGGTGTTTCAGCGATAAATCATTCATTCATATATATGGAATTGAAAGCGTAATGATTTATACTGAAAACTCATACCTTGTCTTCTTTCTCTTCCCCCTTAAACTGCTTTTCTTATCTTTTCTCCCTTCTTGGCATCATCAAGGGAAGGCTGCAGAATCTGCTTTAAGCGTTTGGTTATAGGGAAAGTACTGTTGGCAAGCGACTCAAGGAGATTGTCTTTTGAGCGCTTCGGGAGGAGGACAAGTTTGTGTGGGGATAATCTTTTGGCCACTTCTATCGACCGCTCAGCGTCCACAGTCTCATCCAGGTCTGGACAGTCAGTGAGAAAAAGAAATCTTTCCTAGCGATTTTCACAGTCGCTTCCACGTCTGGAAGGACAGTGAAAAATCTCTAGCGATTTCCACCACGGTTGATACCACTAGTAGATATCATTTGTTGATATCACTCGTTGATAAATCAACATCCCAACTAAGTCTGCCTCTAGTTTTCTTTTTTTTAAAATTTATGCATGATTTTTATAAAAGTTTCTATTAAGTGTTGAAGGAAATGTGTTCAACGCTTAATACCACTTGTTGAATTTATCTGATACCACTTGTTGGAAGATTTATGTTGACGCTTGAAATTAAAACCTTTTTATATTTTAGCGTTCAACATATCATGCACAAATAACAATAAGCGTTGATGATCTATGCATATGAAAATTGTTTTTGATCATTGACGCTTACACATGTGTACAAGTACAATTTTAAAGTTCCCCCTAAATTTGATAACTTGTAACACTTTTGAAAAACGCTTTTAGACAATATAATAAAGTGAATTCCCCCTACATTATATGTCTAATGAGAATATGATGCATAATGATTAAGCATTTAAATTAATCATACCTTCAGGAATGAGGAGCAGGATTTCTCTTTTCATATCTAAGAAATTTCTTGAATTTCTTGACCAATAAATCCATTTCCTTTTCCTCACTTGATTCTGTCGCTTCCACCTCACTGACTGATTTTCCTTTGATATTAGTTGTAGCGATTAATGCTCCGGAATCAGTCGCTGACTTCTCCCAATTCAAATTCAAAAGCCCTTAGCTCCGAGAACACATATTCTGGATTAATAAAGTCCAACATTTGTGATTCTCTCATTGCTACAGTCTTTATCAAATATTTGCTTGGAAGACTCCTAAAAATCTTTTTGAACATTTCTTTGTTGGTCAACTTCTTATGCAAAGACGCCAACTCTGTAATAAGTGACGTAAATCTCGCATCCAATTGATCTAGCGTCTCGCTTGGCATCATCTTAAACTGCTCAAATCTTTGCATGGCTATGGAGAGCTTGTTCTCTCTCATCTGTGCTGAACCTTCACATATTGTGGCTAACTTATCCCAAATTTCCTTAGTCGTAGAGCACGACTTGACCTTATTGAATAAGTTATCATTGTCACTAATGGCTATATAGAGAGCGTTCCATCCAACATTATCTAAATTTGATCTTCGACGCTCATCAGCTGACAACTCATGCTTTGACTTCTCAACATAACCATCTGGAGTCGCTTCAGTCGCTCCAGGCGCTCTAGTGATGACTTTGAATATTCGAATCGGTCCATCTGAAATGATATCACACATTTCATCATTACAAGCACAAAGATAAGCAAATGCTTTGACCTTCCATGAGTCATAGTTTGATTCGATCAACATTGGAATTCTTGAAAAAGCCATTTTTAAAGAAAATTTAAAAGCAACTAAATTTTAAAAGGGATCTGAACAAGCAGTTACGCTCGGAAATTTGAAAATTTCACTTTCAACCGCTCTGATACCAATTGGTGGTCCCAAATGGCATACGAAAGGGTCTAGAAGGGGGGGGGGTTGAATAGACCCTGAAGTCTTTTTCGACTTCCCAAAGTTTCGTACTAAAATAGTTTGGACGCTTGAAAATGTAAACGCTTGGTTAAGCATTTACTAGAAGACTCTTTTGATAAAGTTAACTTAGGCTCAAGATTTGAATACTATAACCACTCA
Organism: Buddleja alternifolia; assembly: GCA_019426215.1. Taxonomy (NCBI): domain Eukaryota; kingdom Viridiplantae; phylum Streptophyta; class Magnoliopsida; order Lamiales; family Scrophulariaceae; genus Buddleja; species Buddleja alternifolia. The sequence continues at coordinate 26,685,113 of CM033393.1, read as the reverse complement.
GGTTTAAGCGTTCAGTCCTTTGATCAGGGTTAGCACAGCGGAATGATTTTACAAGTCTTCTCTTTGAAAGGTTTTAGCATGACAAAGTTTTCCTTAGTTGCTTTTCTTTAAAACGTTTTGAACGCTTAGAGTACTTAGCGCTTAGTCAAGCGCTTAAGACTGATTTGAAAGCTTAGCGTTCTCTTTTGGAAAGAGTCGCTTAATTGTTTTAATGCCTTTTTAAAGATATGATATGCAAATATAAAGTAAAGCAATAAAGCAGTAAGTGACACAAAATATTGTAAGGTTCACTGGGTGGTGTAATCCCAACTACGTCCTTCTTCTCCTTTGCACTCGGAGGCAATCCACTAGATTGATTCTTGAAGAGTCACACAGAGACTTCTACAAAATAGGGAACAGTGGAAGAGATGGATGTGGATAACTTGAGCTCCTTGGTCACACAGATTTTTGCTACAATCCACTTCAATCCTCTGCTTCTGGAAAGACGATCTCGAGCTCCTTGATCACACAGATTTCAGCTCCAAATAAAGATCTTCTCCAAGATGGCCTTGAGCTCCTTGATCACACAGACTTCAGCTCCAATAAAGACCTTTCTTCAACAAGCTTCTCTTACTCAAAAATACTGCTTGTGGAAGTCAACAATCTTTCTCACTCAGATGAAAGGTGTTGAGGGTTTATTGTAACATGTTTGTTTGATGTTGGGAAGTTCAAACAACTTGGGATATCTCAGTAAGAATTTAGGTTTCTTCTTTGGAAGAGGTTTGAGATATCTGGTGACTGTCTGGAATGTATTTGAGAAGCTTGAAGGATTTTGGCTATGAGGTTTGCAAGCTTTTCTCTCAAATTATTTCTCAGCTCTCTTTCACATTTTCGTCTTTCACATGTGCACACACAGAGATAGCTGAAGGGTACTATTTATAGAAAATCTCGGGATTTGTCCGTTGGACACAAGTCAGGCGCGTGCACCTCACGCGGAGCTTCAAATAGTCCCTTTTCTGACATTCCTTAATTTCTGCTGATTCTGATTGGACAGGAGCAGGTATGAACTCTGAAAAGCTGACAGTCCAGTCAAAAGGTGGCTTGTCCACAAGTCATAAAGTCTTGTCACATTTAATGCACTTTGAATTTATTTTCGTTGGAAATAAATGACCGTTGATGATTGGATGACTTGAGGATGTATTCCAGGTGAATCGCTTGAGTATTCTTTGAGCGCTTGATTCATAACTCCTGAAATAGACTCTTTAGCGTTTGACGGACGCTTAAGACAAATCTTCATCTTTACTTGACTTCAGACGCTGATCTTCAACTTCATCTCTAATAGACTCACCTAGAATTCTATTAGCGACTCGGTATCTAATACCTAGTCTAAAATCTACAAAGATAATAATTACAAGCCTAACAAACTAATAAACTTTCAAACACTTGTACATATATTCTATGAAAGTATAAACTTACATTCTTTTGGGGTCTAACATAAACTCCTATCTTGTCATCATCAAAACATCTAACATGAAATTCCTAACGCTAAACATATTTAACAAAGAATCATAAGAGAAAATCGTAATATTCATTAAAAAATAGGTTTCTTTATCTATATACCCATCAGTAGAATTTTTCTCCCAATATGATCATGAAGAAAAACTAAAAATGAAATGCCATTGAGAAGCATAATCCGAAGGTCCTTATACAGAACTTGATATATACTCGCAAATTACATGTGAATCGCAATAGAAGGCGTGATCGAACTATAAAATATCGATTATTAAAGTCAAATACCTAATTAAGTCAAATCAAAGCGTAATAATCATTTTTTGTCATTTCAATATATATATATATATATAAGTAGAATTACCCATTAAATTTCTCCATATGGCAGTCCGAAGCCTTGATCGAAATATAAAATATAGATTATTGAGATCAAATATCTAAGTCGAATAAAAGTGTAAGGATCCCTTTTTATCATGTCACTATAAATATATATATATATATATATATGTCTATATATATGAGTACCTAATATTTCTTGATACTGCAGAATGTAAAATTAATAAAATGAAATAATTAAGAGGAACTTTCAAGATTTAGGAACATACTAACTACTGCAGAATGTAAAATTAATAAAATGAAATAATTAAGAGGAACTTTCAAGATTTAGGAACATACTAACTAACAAAGATGATGTTCAAAATAAAAAACAAAGAGAAAGCCCGAAAAATGAAAAATATTAGTGAAATAAACTACATAAATAGAGAAAGTACGGGAAACATTGGAAATTATTATAAAAATAACTTTGAAGTGTCACAAAAATATGAACATGAAAATGATAATAAAAACAAATGCACAGATGCTTAAATATTAAAATTAGAAATCAATAGACGAACCTTGCATAAGAAATGAACAACATTGGTGTTACAATAAATAAAATTCAGTGACTATCTCTACTCAATAGTCTTGCTTTTATAATGAACGAATAGTGATTGAAAATTTAGAAGAGTAAATGGTACACATTCTTTTCCACATGCACAATTATAAGAATTCTGGTATGGTAAAAATTGCAAGGTGTAATCTCACCGGCTTATTTGTATGGCCTACATGCTTTTCAATTTGAGATTTTAGAGATTTCTTACTAACTTATATATACCAATTATTTTTAAAAAATATATAAAATAATATCTAATTAAAAAAGTAGATTACTAAGAGTATACAATGAACATAGTAACTCATTTATTATAATAGTATGTACAATGAACAAGATTAAATTTTTTGAGGAGGCTATATTAAATTAATTATTAATACAATCAATTTATTTACATAATCAACCTTACTTTCTTCCTAGCACAATATTCATGTAGGGATGTTTTGGTCTTCACAAAAAAGTTAAGAATTGTAAATCATTCCTTAACATTCATACTTTTATAGTAGTTATAGATAAGAAAAAATTATAACTGGATTTTACCAGTTGATGGTCCCAAGTGGCATACGAAAGGGTCTAGAAGGGGGGGGGGGGGGTTGAATAGACTTTGAAGTCTTTTTCGACTTCAAAAATTTCGTATTACTTTTTAAAGATTTGAACACTTAGAGAGTTGAGCGCTAGGTCAGCCGCTACAAAAGATAACTTAGATTTAGTGATTTTAGCAATTTACCAAAGTAGGTTAAAGCTTGGATCGCTTAATCGGGGTTAGCACAACGAAAATGATTTTAAAGCTTTAGCGTTCGTTTTGGTCAAATAGTCGCTTAACCGTTTTACTTGTCTTTTTCGGAATAAATGATAGAATATAAAGTAAGACAATAAAACAGTAAATAACACAAGATATTGTAAGGTTCACTGGGTGATGTAATCCCAGCTACGTCCTTATTCTCCTATGCATTTGGAGGAATTCACTAGATTGATTATCGAAGAGTCACACAGAGACTTCTACAAAATAGATGAAAGGGAAGATGATCTTGAGGTCCTTGATCACACAAACTTCAGCTCCAATGAAGATCTTCTTCAACAAGCTTCTCTCACACAGAAATGCTGCTTGAAGAATCAACAAACTTTCTCACTCAGATAAAAGATGTTGAGGGTTTTGTCACGGGTTTGTTTGATATTGAAAAGTTCAAACAACTTGGGATATCTCAATAGAAATTTAGAGTTCTTCTCTGAAGAGGTTTGAGATATCTATGACTATCTTTGGAATGTATTATGAAAAGCTTGAAGGATTTTAGCCATGGAGTTTCTAAGATTTTCTTTCAAGTAATTTCAGCAAAATTTTGACCTTTTTCTTGTGTATGTACGTGTGTGTTTAGGGTTTTCTGAAAAGTACTATTTATAGGGTTTCTTGGGATTTGTCCGTTGGACACATGTGAGCGCGTGTACCTCACGCAGCGCGTTAAACAGTCCCCATCTGACATTCCTGAAATTCTGCTGGTTCCGATTGGACAGGAGCAGGTTTTGATCTCTGAAATCTGACAGTCTAGTCAAAAGGTGGCTTGTCCACAAGTCATAATAGCTTATCACATTTAATGCACTTATCAGACATTTAATGCGTTTGAATTTATTTCCTGTTGGAAATAAATGTTTGTTGATGATTGCATTTAAGTCCTTCATGACTTGAGAATTTATTTCAGGTGAATCTGATCCTTGATCGCTTGATTCAACAATCCTGAAACAGTCCTTTAGCGTATGACAGACGCTAAGAACAAATCTTCATCTTCACTTGACTTCAGATGCTGATCTTCAACTTCATCTCTAATAGACTCACCTAGAATTCTATTAGCAACTCGGTATCTAATACTTAGTCTAAAATCTACAAAGATAAAAATTACAAGCCTAACAATATTACAAGCTTTCAAACGGTTATACAATTGTTCAATGAAAACATAAACTTACATTGTATTTTGGGGTCTAACATAAAATCCTATCTTGTCATCATCAAAACATCTAACATGAAATTTTCTAATAATTTCCCCCTTTTTGATGCTGTCAAGACCTTAACTTTTATAACTCTTTTATAGATTAAGAGTTCTAAGAAAAGCCCAAAATAAATAAAAGTTAACGTTTAGAAAGTTAGTTAAGTTAGCTAATGTTAGATTAGCCTCAACAAGTTGTTTCAGCGATAAATCATTCATTCATTTATATGATAAGTAAGCGTACATGATTTATACTGAAAGAAAATAATTTAAAGCAACAATAGAAACATACAAAAAAAAATATAAGCAATCATCTTTTCTGTCACTTTGCATTTGCCTCTTCAGCTAGAATTTCACTCGCTAAGTCCAGAAGATGTCTATCAATGTCTATCATTGTGGTATGATAGACTTCATTATAGTCATGCCTTCTCTGTTTAGCGCTTAAATTCAGTTCTAATACTCTTTCCACCCAATTCCTTGGAGGGATTCCAAGTTCTCGAATCAAGTCATGATAACTGCCTTGTCTTCGATCATCGGTAGGTTTCCAATTGAGAGGTCTTCTAAGAGGTCCTGCATATGGATGAAAACCCATACCTTTTAAGAATTCAACATCGATGTCCGGAAGCTTGTGTCTGCCTTGGTAGTATCTTGGCTTTCGCTTCTTAGTGAGCATCTTCTTTATGCTTACTATCTCTTCAAACATGGAGCGCCAATGTTTGTTGTCAGTTTTAGAAATTGGCTCCGTCAAGACTTTTCCTTTGGCTTTGGACAAAAGATGCTTTTCTTTCTCATCTTCTCCCTTCTTGGCATCATCAAGGGAGGTCTTGATATCAGCGATATCTTTGCACAATAGCCTAACTTCTTCAACAAGTAAAGCGACTTGTTGAGCGATACTCTGGGCAACAGAATTGGAAGAGTTGTGCCGTTTAGTATCTGCTGAAGCGTTTTGGGCTAGGTGGCGATTGAAATCCTTGGAGAGACCGGTGATCAGCGGTGATATGATGTTCATTATGGCGATGGTGCTCTTGGTAGCAGCGTTTGCAATATCATGGTTTTGAGTGTCAGACGGGATCCTGAAATTTCTATCAACCCTGCCAAGCACTTTTTAGCAGGAACCCTCAATTGTGGTGATCGAGTTCCGTACCGCTTGTCTAAAGTCTCGTGCCTCTTGATCACTTTCCGAGTAAGAGTCCGAAGAAGGAGAACGCTCAGGAGACTGAATGAGTCCGTATGAGCTAGAAACTGCAACCTTTCCTTTGGATTTATCTCTGATAAACAGCTCTTCAGCAATTTTTGTATGAACTTCTTCTATTGCTTGCGCCAAAGATTCAGTTGCAGCATCAATCTCTACAACTTGAGCAAAAATTGGAACCTCAACTGCTGGAGAGCTAGGAGCAACATCTTGCATATCAGCATTTGTGGTTTGAGCGACTTCCACAGCAGTAGCTTGTTCCACTTTCATCACATGCCTTGGACTTAGGATGTTGGTCTGCGGAATGTAGAATATAGTGTCTTCGCGCTCTTTAGTGCTAAGTGCAAATTTCACATCTTCTGGCAGATCAACTCTTCAAATATAAGAATTGTAGAAGTCCAATATAAATGGCATCAGCGCTTGGGCAACGTCTTAGTCTATTGGCCTGATTAGCGAAATCATCTTGGCCACTTGAATGTTCTGCTCACACATTAAGACATGGTGCAGATTATAGCCTCTAAAGTTATTTAGGCTAAAATATTCACTGAAGGTAATGTCCAGCGATTGTGCATTTTCTACAATCGCTCTCCTGTCTCTGTAAAATTCTGCAAACTCAGCATGATCATTGTCCAGTCTCATGTGAGCTTCACTTTGCCCTGGCGGACTTGATCGCTTACTGCTGGAGGCATCTTCATTTAGATCGGGAAAGATACGTTGTACAAAATCTTGAGTCGGATGATAAACATAGCGTCCTCCCTGAGCGACTAAGGCTAGATGCTGGCGAATATAGCGTTCTATAGACTGTCTGTAATAGGGCAAATCGCTGATATTCCCCACCAGATTTTTGCGCTGCTCGAGTAGAAACACAGGCAAAACCTCTGCATCTGTATTCTACTCCAAATGCCAAAAGGAATGGATATCTCACAAGCTCTTCTAGCGTGTAGAAATGTAACACAAATTCTTCAGCCCATCTTTCAGTATCCATCATCCACCGCCTGCCAAGCTTTACAGCCTTTTTCTTATCTGATCTAGCGGCAAGATACTTCTCAAATCGTTCCACTTCTTCATCATAGTCGTCTACCCATAATCTAGCCAGATACTTGTGGGCTTCGTCTTCTATCCAAGAATTGATAGGATTAGGACGCTCAGCGAAGACTGGTCCTTTTTCTTTCCACAAGTTAAGAGGCTTTGGGGACAGAGCGTTCTGAGGAGAATGAACAACCTTAGGCAGAGCAGAGTATCCAATTCTATTCAGAATTTCTTCATCTGGATTCTTCAGCCAATCAACCATGTGGGGATTTTTGATGACAATTTTATTCTGGCGCAAAGGATAAAAAGATTCTTCAGAATGACCAATAAAATTGAAATGCTTTTCGTCAAATTCTGTCATGTTGATCGCTGGTCATCGTATGTATTCTAGTCATGATTGAAGATGCTCAAGCGAGTGAAGACCGAGATCAGCGAATCTCTCGAAGAAACCAAACTTGTCAGTGTTAGAGATAGCAGGGTTGTGGAGAGTATCCTGGAAACCAATCTCCATTTTAACCAATAGTAAATTAAATTAATTCTTAAGTAGAATTAATAAAGAGAGATTAATTAATTATTTTTATTAATAAAATAAAAATAATAAAGTTGTTAATTACTTATCCTATGTGGATTAATTAATTAAAGGCAAATATTTAATTACTATATATAGGTGAATAATTATAGTATCCAAATATTTACTTGGTGGAGTAATTAAATAAATAAGGAAGTAAAATCAAATAGATATTTCTTATGTTGAAAGATATTTGATTTAAACTTGATTTGAATACACGTGGAAGGAGTCCTAGAAAGGAATCCCCATGAGAGAAGGAGAGAGAGAGAGGTGGCCAAGAGGCTATAAGTAAGCCTCAAATAGGAAGGAGTGTTGTCCATGCATATTTGCAAGAATACAAAATCAACAATAATGAACAAAGAACCAAATGACATTAAGCAAGAACCAAAAAAACACAATGTCCCAACAGTCAGAGGAAACAATGACCAGATCGAAGTTATGATCCGCAGCTTCAATATAACCTACACTCCTTATAGATCAATGATTATGCTATCTTGAATTGGTTGGTAAACGATAATACTATGTATATTTTAAAGAGTTCAAGGGGCCAAGGTCAGGGACGGATTTAGGGGGGGCAGGGGCGTTATCGGGTATATATGTTTTTATCATTTGGCCCCCCCAACATTATAGGTTTAAGCTGTTAAATTATACCGGTTATTAGGCTCAGCCGAGTTGGTAAGCATCTTCACCGCTAAACTCCCTGGTTCTGTGATCGATTCTTGAAAACCTCAACCATAACACATTTTTTTTCTCTTTTTTAGATTATTCTTGATTTAGAAAAAGTCATTATCAAGAGGGAAAATAAGGAAAGGAAGAATCAATTACCAAAGAAAAAGATAACAAAGTTAATTGTGAACAACTCTAACTTCTTTTTTAACAATTAATAAGAATTTTTCCTAAAATCAATAAAAAACATTATTGAGAAGAAAATATTTTGTAAAATTAATAATTATTTTTCTTGAAACCTATAAAAAAAATTGTTGATGAGGAAAAAATACAAAAAATCGACAATTTTAAAGACATAAATTACTTGGAGTTTGTCACCAACAAATAGACATAACATGATGTCCTTAGCCAAAAAAAAAAAGACATAACATATGATAATAGTGCTAATAGTTGTTAATTTATAGTTTTTCAAAAAATTATTATTATTATATGATAGAAAATTATCTTTTGTTGTTCATTTGATGTAATTTTTTGATTCCACTTAATTGTACATCATGAACAAAGCATTATTACTATTATTTTTAACTAATGTCTTGCATCTAATAATTAAATAGACAAAATTACTAACTCCAAATAAAATGAGACAAAAAATCAAGTAGGATGAAAAAAATTGAACAAAAATTTAATTACTAATAAATTAAATATTATTCAGTCATGATAGCTATTGATTATACTATTATACAATAAATATTCATATGAGCAATAAAGTTCAAAATTAGAACTTAATATGCATTTTTATGTGTAGTCTCAAAGAACATCAAGTGCAAATTCAAATATTTCTAAAAATTTGTTTATATATTTCGAAAACTACTATAGTTTTTATTAAATGCCAATTTTTCTTTTACACGTGATAATTATCATTTTACTTATATGTTGAAAACAAAAATTATATATACAAATATTATCAAAAAAATTACTTTAACGGTTCGTAACTCGGCCCGCCCAACAAGTAATTCCTGGATCCGTCCATGGCCAAGGCGATAAAGCGCGGTCATTAATTATTGGACTAGGACCATCAATTGAGTTGGGCCTGCTCGAAGTCTGATGGTTTGTCCAGCTTATATATGAGCCGAGCTTAATTAAAAGTGAGTCAGATTAATCTTGAGCCTTTAGAATTCACCCAATAAATTTGTGAGCCGAGCCTGAGGTTAACATGGCTCAACCCGAAATAAGTCCGACTCGATTAAAAATGCTAAATTTATATTAGACATTATTAGTATACTTATGTTTTTTGTGAACCGAGCACTGTTGCTTATGTTGTTTTGTTTTTTCTTTTAAATCTTATGTTTTTGTTTTTCTTAGTTTGAATAAAATCAGAGTTGGAGGGAGTATTTTTCAACTTCTAATTGCCTTATGAGTCATCACTACATTCTCTCTCTCTCTCTCTCTCTCTCTCTCTCTCTCTCTCTCTCTCTCTCTCTCTCTCTCTCTCTCTCTCTCTCTCTCTCTCTCTCTCTCTCTCCACTCAATATCGATTTTTCGTCTAAAAAATAGGTCCCCAATTCATTTTCTTGCTATCAATTTGTCTATTATGGTTGCTCCAGTCACTGGTGCTCGCAATTTCACTCTCGAATTAAATGCACCACCTATTTTTTGATCCAGTCATGGAGTTGTCCCTGCATACCCTAACCAGTTTCCCAGGAATATGGTATCACCATATTGTACCGACACACCCAATGCATGTGCTTAATTCTTTATAATCTGTAAATTAGAATAATTTATTCATTTATTATTTTGTAATATGATAATTTCTCAATACTATGTGTTGTTTGAAATTAGGCAAACATGAATTTTACATACGATTTAATGTTAATTATTATGAGTAGTTAGAAGTTAGTGCAATAGAAAAAAGGGGGGGAAAAGATAATATATATATATATATATTTTTTTGGATAGAGATAAGGATAAAAAATGGTGAGGGATATTCTATAACTAGTAAATCCATGTGGGTCATAGGCGGGAAAATAAAAATTTCCAACAAAATAAGTTTTTGTACACATGGCAATATATGTAGCACTAAGAGTAATAGTTTGAGAAATATTTTTCAAATAGTACTAGTTTGGGAATTATTTTTCCTAAGAGTAATATTTTGAAAACAAACTCCATTATCGAGCATTTTTATATTTTTTTACTTTTATACAAATATGAGATTTTCTTTTGGGTGCAAATGTCTTAAGTAAATGTTCCAAAAACTATCAGTAAATGTATCATTGGTTAAATTTCTTAAGTAAGTGTTCCAAGATAAACTATCATTAAATTTAGTACTATAAGAAAAATATTATAACTGGATTTTACCAGTCCTTTGGGTAAAAAAAGTCAATTTTTAATCTCTATTTTAGTGGTGCTTTTCAACTTTTAGTGCAAGTTTATAGGAAACAAATTAAATTGCATACTCACAGTTTCAAAACATTCTTAGCATTTACTTGTGGAGGTAATTATTTTACTATTATGTTTAAATGTATTCATATTGTTCTTAAGAACTACTTTCTATATTTTATAAGCAAGTTATAGTTCATTGGTGTAACTTTTTATCTCATTAATAATGCAAAATTAGTACTCTATTTGCATTTCATTGAAGTAAATAAAATTTGCTAAATTGAGCTGGCCCGATATAAGCCCGAAGCTCCTAAAAATAGGCCAGCCAAGTTTGGGCCGAGACAAAAAGAAATAAGGGATGAGTTTGACCCAATGCTTAACAACCCCGATGCTATTTAAGTTTGAGCGAGTTGAAGTTCGACTCATAAAGCCCGTTTGACAGGCCTATATTGGAATTAAAAAAGCTCCTCCAGATTTGTGTTTTGATCAGGGTGATATTTTAGGTCGCAATCAGAAACGACAAACTAATCAATTAGTTCTGTGTGATGAGGATGATATTCTATCGGCGGAGGCTGCGGAGCAGCTCCGCCGGTCATCACAAATCCTTTAATTTGGAACGACCAGGGTTTAGGGGGATTCTAGAAGTTCCATCATCTCGGAGACATTATCCAAGAGCATAGCCCCTCCTAGGTTTTCCTTTATGAAACCAAGTGTACTGGTTCGAAAATTGATGCTTTGAACGCCGTTTGCACTTTAATGGTGTTTTTGTTCCGTGTAATGAGCTTTGTTGAGGATTAGCTTTATTATGGTCGAAATCTATAAACATTCTTCTCATGAGCTATTCTAGTAACCATGTTGATGTCTTGGTGGACCCTTCTAATTTCGAGTATTCAAGGAGATTTACCAGTTTCTATGGGGAGCCCGATATTGCCCGACGAAAAAACACATGGGATTTATTATTTCTTCTTAGTAAAAAATCAAATAAGTCGTGGTTGGTGGCTAGTGATTTTAATGAAGTCCTTTCTTGTCACGAGCATCTGAGTGAACGTTTTAGACCTCATTGGTAGATTATGGATTTTCGCCAAGCTTTAGATGAATCGGGTTCAACGGATATTGACTTTTAGGGCAATAAATTCACATGGTGCAATGGTCGGGATTCGCCCCAGAAGGTAAGATGTCGTCTTGATCGAGCTTATGCTTCTTCAAGTTGGACTCGCCATTTTCCCTTTCATCATGCGGTTCATCTGCTTCTTACATGTTCGGATCACTATCCCGTTTTAATCAAAGATGTTTTGCCTTTACCGCTAAAACTGTGATACCCGAGTTTTTTTTTTGTCGACTAATTACTATCTAAAGCATTAGGACATGACCTAGGATTTTAAACTTATGTTCAAGAGGGATATTATATTATACATCTTATGTAGACTAAAGGAATAGAACCAAAATTTAACTAGACACTAGGAGAGAAGTTGAATTAGTAAATTGCCCAAATACACCAATAATTAGTAAATTCCACTTTCATTTCACATTAAATAATAAAATAAAATAAAAAAAAAAAGAAAAAAGAGAAGAAAAGTGGAGCACTACACGGTCACACACACCTATATATATAACATACCACCTTCAACCTTCATCATGTTTCTTTATACAAAGCAAAAGGGTCTCTTCAACCATTCTTCATCTCTTCATTTCAAGATAGATATATATATATATATAAATAAGTATATAGACTTCAACCTTCAACCCATCTTCACACTTGTTGGTAGCAATTAAAGGTAACTCTTAATCCTTTAGAACTTAGAACTTATATATTAGTAGGTAATGGTAAAGGCTAAGTTTATTTTGAAAATGTTATTGCATGTGTCTTGGATGAGTAGATCTATGAGTTTTAAGCTTAAATTTACAATTTTTGTTAGCCAATCTAAAGGCTTAAATGAAGAAATCACACATGCATGATAATTTTAAGTTGGGTCTATAAATCTGCAACTAATTTTGAAGAATTGTTTTCGAGACAAGGAAACTTTATTTGAGTTCAAACATTTTACTGTGTATGTTACTGCATGTCTGAAATAGCTCTGGAATTGTCTGAGATTTTTGGAGTTTTAATGTGAATTGTGGAAATTGTTAAGTATAGGCTGCCAGAAGCCTCACGGGATTTCGAAAATGTTTGTTTGAGACATCATTTGGGGCTTTTACCAACTTCATTTTGGTTTCAAAATTTTACAGGGGATAACCATATGTATTGGGGTTATTGTGTATGCAATTGGGGCTTATTTGAGTAAATTATGATTTTATATGAATTTTTAAAGTGGTATTGCCCAGTAAAAATTGAACCCAATTTTACTTCGGTTTTGAGTAAAATAGCCACATTTCAAGTGACCATTTACCTTTGAAAAATTTATCTAAGGTCTTTTAACAAATTTAGAACATTTATGGAAATCGTTTTACCCACAATTATTGAGTTTATGATTTTTAACAATTCATACACTAAAACTGCACAAATCTGTTTTTATGCCTCTTATCGACCTTTTGGGGAAGATTGAAATTAAGCCTAGTTTTCATTAAGGTAACTTGTTGTGCATGTTGGTATAGTTATTAGGACCTCATAGACTACCCTGGGTAGACTTTAGACGAGTTAGAAAATGAGCTTATGATATAATTTCGCTTAGCAGGTGTTGTCGGTGAGACGAACGAGGACAACGCCGTATAAACTTGGACGTAGAGTGAGTGCCTCTCAAAATTATAGTTATATGTCTTTCAAAACTGGAAGGAGCACGTCGTATATATATCTATATACTTTCATCATGCTTTCAATACTTCACATGAAAATGAATTTCAACACTTTCAAGTCAAATCATGGACTCAATTTGCATTAACCATTTCTTGGCACGTTTCAAAGACATATCTTGCGAGAATAATTTTCCAGGCAGGTTTTGTGAAAATGATTTCAAGAAAACATTCTTTTAATGAAATTCTGGAAAAAAAAAAATATTCGCTCAATTCAATATTCCTTCGTGAGCCAAAACGCTTCATTTAATCATTCGTGACATACATGATTGCATACTGGTTTCAAATGCATATTTTGCAAGCATGATTTCAAAATAAACACCGGTTTTTATGGATTCGTGGAAGTACTCCATCATTTGGTTCTTGTATCATGATCATTTGTCGTGATGGTGTTCTTGTGACATGTTTCATCTTGCGTGGTTGTGTTGGGCCCAAGGTCGGGCGATGGATAGGGCAGGGTTCGGCCGGTCAAGCATGGGCTTGCGGTCTTAAACAGTTCCCATTATCCACGTCCAGATCCATGCATCTAGGACGGAGTGCTCTGAGGGTGCATGGGTCATTTATCGTGTGGCATATTCCGGATATGACCAAATCGGGCATCGCGAGCCTGCGTGGGGAGGTATAAGGTGATGGCTTTTAAGCCGCATGTTCAGGGGTGATAAGGAAGAAGCAGAGGGACCCAAAGTGCTATGGGTAAATCATCGGACGCGATAGTATTGCTAACATGGCCCCCTACTGCTTAAGCGTGACGTGTACGTGTTACTTAAACATGTCTTGTACATGATACTTGCATTGAGTCTGGTACATGATACTTGCATTGAGTCTTGTACATGATACTTGCATTGAGTCTTGTACGTGGTACTTACATTGACTGCACACTTTTAAAAATGCATGTTTTAAAACTTTATCGTATGTATACTAAGATCCTGGTGTCATACCAGCTACTACTTGAACGCAAATGTCATTCTTACTCGCCTTTTTAATGAGCGTTTGAAAAATAGAAACTATTATTGTTTTCACCTTATTAATTTATCACTTTGGGGTCTAAAAACTATTTTAAGCACCTTTCACACGTACACTGGCGCTCACTAAGCCTTTGCTTATGTACTTCACTTCTTCCTTCCAGTTATAGGCAAGTCGAGAAGTGAAACTAGCTTGAAGGATCGGAGTATAAACTCGGACTATCCTAGAGGTGAATGATGTAGATTGACTCATGTATATTAAGTTCGCATAGCTATTTAGTTGATGTATTGGGGTTGTGACCCGATAAGATGAATTGTTTAATTGTGTCCAGAATTTGGTTTGTACTTCTGTAAGGATAGGATAACGCTTTCGTGTTGGATTCTTTAGGATTAAATTTGAGGGCGTTACAAAAACCACATTTTAATCAACACGAGGTCAAACCATTTAGGTTCGCGGTGTGGTGGGTCCACTCTGATGAATGTGAAAAGGTGATTAGCTAGGCTTGGGCAAGTGCAACCTTGAATGAGTCACAACATTATTGTTGGTAGAATCTGGATGGTTATCTGGTTGGTCTATTGAATTCGAGCCTATGGAAATTTGGAGATGTCCTAAAATGTATCAAACAGTTGGAGACACTCTGAACTAGAGGAATTACTTGCCCTTAAAGAAATAAAGTAGAAGCAGAGATACAAGTCCGACTAGTTAGCTCATGGTGATAAGAAATCATCGTACTTTCATTTACGAGTTTTGATCCCCCATAAGAAGACATTTATTGGAAAGTTACAAGCTGAAGATGGTAATTGGAAATCATCTAAGGTGAATATTCAGGGCATCATTGATCATTATTTTCTCATATTGTTTTTGTCCGAGCATCCACTTGATAGTGCAATTGATTCAGTTTTAGAGGTGGTGGAACTAAGAGTAACAACTGAAATGAATGTGGAATTGGAGTGGGAGTTTACGTTAGACGAGGTAACCAAATCTCTTACCTTTGTGTCTTCCTTAACTTTGTCGGGACCTTATGGTATGTATCCAATTTTTTCCCAAAAATTCTGGCATATTATGGTCCCCCATATTGTTCGTGTTGTTCTTGCCCTTTTAAGCAATCATACCTTCTTTTCGGATTTCAACTTTACACACACATTGTTCTTATCCTGAAATGTGATTCTCTGAAAACTATTACTCAATTTAGGCTTATTTCGTGCAATATTTTATATAAGTTGGCCTCTAAGACTATAGGAAACCATATTAAGCCTTTATTCCATACTCTTATATCTCCTTGTTACTGTAAGGTGCTCGGCTAGTCATTTAGTGGAACTGCCATACCTGTAAAACACTTGAGTACAATCTTATTTATATATCAAACATTTTATCTATATATGACATTTGTCTTTATCTATAAATCTACGACGTAGTTGATAGAGTCCCGAGGATCATTGCATGGCTACAAGAGCGATCGTGCACGAGTAGGTGGCGACTGTGGAACGTTTTCTAGGGCCGTGATCCTAAACTTGTTCCAAGCCATAGAGATATGAGAAAAAGGAAAATCATAGTCTCGAGAAGGCTTGTTCGTACTACATCCCATAATGGGTGTGCCTTGTTCTATGGGCATGGATCGAGGATCAGTGTATGTGCAGAGAGTCTACACTTGTGAAGTATGAAGAATGAATAACCCCGCATGATTCCATGTTGGTTCCATGTCGAACTTGGAATCCTAAGGGTTACGTAGGTGAGATAATCCTTATGACCTAAGATGTTATGGTTGCGATGGGTGCGGTCCACTGCACTTCGATTTTATTCCCAATTCCAGGAGAATCACGAGAATGAATAAGATTGGGTGTAGTCCGCCATACAGTAAAACAAATGACATCAAAAGGGATCCATCCACTGTACAGATGACGGGAGATTTACTCTGCTGTTGTATGACATAGATGAGTATCGAAGTTATTAAGAAGAAGTGGTGATTCTTCTTAGATGACGAAGGTTACTGTGATCACAACACAGACATAGAGTGAATAAGATTGGGTGTAGTCCGCCACACAGTAAAACAAATGACATCAAAAGGGATCCATCCACTGTACAGATGACGAGAGATTTACTCTGCTGTTGTATGACATAGATGAGTATCGAAGTTATTAAGAAGAAGTGGTGATTCTTCTTAGATGACGAAGGTTACTATGATCACAACACAGACATAGTTATCTTAGTTACTTGAGTTTCGACTGAACCCAAACTCTAAACTCAAATCGAAAAATGTTGGGAAATGTGTGTATAGCCCGACTAAGCACAACGGAAATTCAAATTTTAGTTTCTAGGACTTTAATACAATCCTATTTCAGGATGACATGTTTTAAATATTTTTAATTTTTGATGTGCTTTGCCATCCCGGGGATTAGTCAACCCTATACTTCCTTATGGAAAATGTTAGTTCTTATGTAGAATTAACTGTGTGAAATCAACCCTTGTTGGATTAGATTAATTCTTAAGAAAAAAAAATTAAATAGAAATTAATTCTAAGTGAGTTAAATTAATTCTTCAGTAGAATTAATAAAGAAAGATAAATTAATTAGTTTTATTACTAAAATAAGAATAATAAAGGTGTTAATTAATTATCCTATGTGGATTAATTAATTAAAGGCAAATATTTAATTACTATGTATAGGTGAATAATTATAGCATGCAAATATTTACTTGGTGGAGTAATTAAATAAATGAGGAAGTAAAATCAAATAGATATTTCTTATGTTGCAAGATATTTGATTTAAACTTGATTTGGATACACGTGGAAGGAGTCCTAGAAAGGAATCCCCATGAGAGAAGGAGAGAGAGAGAGGTGGCCAAGAGGCTATAAGTAAGTCTCAAACAGGCAGAGAAGATCCTCTATTGTTAAATAGTATTGTTCATGCATATTTGCAAGAATATAAAATCAACAATAATGAACAAAGAACCAAATGACATTAAGCAAGAACCCAAAAAAAAGAAAAAAAAAAAAAAAGACCCAACAGTGTGAGGAAGCAATGACCAGATCGAAGTTATGATCCGCAGCATCAATATAACCTACACTCCTTATAGATCAATGATTATGCTATCTTGAATTGGTTGGTAAACGATAATACTATGTATATTTTAAAGAGTTCAAGGGGCCAAGGTGATGATGTAATTCATGAGAATTTAGGGGAGCATGATTAGCGGCAGCTAAAAGTTCAAAGGGTAAAGTGAAACCAATTCCAAATTTTGCTATTGGGAACTATTACCAGAAATACAAAACTAAAGTTTTATCCAAGAACTCTACAATCACCGGGGGCCTGATAGAAGTGAAGGAGGTAGTAGAGTTACATCTTGAGAAATTTTGGTAATTAGAGTACGTGGATTCAACAAGTTGAAATCAATATCTGTCTGCACATCTTTACCACCCTCCAAGACTTTGGTCACCATGGACATAGAAGGCCTGTTAGCATAATCACTTTGCAAACACCAAGCTGCAATTTTCATCATTTCCACCACTTCTGCTCCATTTGACTGCATATCCTCACAACATTTGTCAATAAGATCTAGCCACTGTCCTTCCTCAGCTTTTTTCTTGAAAAGACTTAGTAAGTACCTCTCATCTTCAGGCTTAGATGGCTCAAAATTCTTCCTCCCACACACAATCTCCAAAACCACAATTCCAAAACTATAGACATCGACTTTTTCTGTAATAATTGCATTGAGCCATTCGGGTGCCAGATAACCAGGAGTGCCTCTCATGGTGGTTACAACTTGACTTTGGTTCCTATCAATAAGCTTGGAAAGACCGAAATCAGCAATTTTGGCATTGTAATTCTCATCCAAAAGTATGTTTTGAGGCTTAATGTCTAAGTGAATAATTTTTTGCCTGCAATCTTCATGGAGATAGGCTAATCCTTTAGCTATCTCAAGAACTATCTTTCTCCTAGATCTCCAATTAAGGGACATCTCTTGGCTTCTAGAATAGATCCATCTATCTAAAGATCCATTGCACATGTACTCATAAACTAGAAGCCTATGGGAATTTTCTGCACAAAACCCAATAAGTCTTACTAAGTTGACATGGTGAATCCTGCCAATGCTTTCAACTTCTGCTAGGAATGACTTCTTAATTTGGCCTATTCCATCAAGACATTTCACTGCTATTCTAGTGCCATCGTTTAGGAGCCCTTCGAAGACAGAGCCAAATCCTCCTTCACCAAGTTTCTTGTCGAAGTTATTTGTTGCAATTACCAACTCTTCATAGAAATATCTCATGGGCATCCCTGGTACATGATCTAAATAATCCTCCTCAATTTTTTTAGACTTTTTTTTCCTCCAGTATACAAAAGCTATCATTCCAATGACAAGAGCTGCACAAATAATACCAGCAGTTGATCC
Organism: Buddleja alternifolia; assembly: GCA_019426215.1. NCBI lineage: Eukaryota > Viridiplantae > Streptophyta > Magnoliopsida > Lamiales > Scrophulariaceae > Buddleja > Buddleja alternifolia. The sequence continues at coordinate 26,666,754 of CM033393.1, read as the reverse complement.
TAATATAGGCCCTAAAAGGCTATTCTTTCCAGTGACAAGAGCTGCAAATTTTGTAGGAAAAACGTTATATGAAATTCAGGTTAAATAAACATTGAAGTTATTAACGGCTCGTTTTCTTTATTCAGAGCTCGATTAAGATTTTAACCCTTGTAATTAAGCATTGAAGAAGAAACCTTGTGGTAAAATATAGTAAATTGCTTATTGTAGCGTAAAACTGTATCGTTCATATATTTTGAATGAGATTATTTTAATTTTGAAAAAATTGAGAAATGCACAATAATTAAACTATTAATAATGACAATAGATAGTATTGTTGGTGTTATGCCCTCAAATGCCATAGAGGATATAGAATGTATAAGGCATTTTCATTGTAATTAAACACTACTTATATGTATAAGGCATTTTCATTGTATATGTATAAGGCATTTGCGTTGTTTTCTTATTGGCATTTGTAAGATAAATAAACAACTCTAAGTCCATGACATTAAGACGGACCTTCTACTCCCTATGGGTTAGGGAGATGGGCACTAGAAGAGTTCGGTACTTATTGTCTAAACTAGTTCGCAAGTCAAAGAAAGTTCTGACCGGACATCAGGACTAGATAAGACTTGTATGACATAAGCTTTGACATGGAAGTGCCAGTCGAACACTATGTGATAGTGGGAGCTTGTATCATAGACACATCAGTGAGACTGATGAGTTCGAACATGACTCGCATCGGTTCTGTCACATTGGTTTCACTCAATGACAGAACTGATTAGTTATGATAGGTACGCGTGAACCTTAGACCTGAGAAATCACGTTAAAGATGTATTGTGATATCAAGTTCATCATTAAAGAAGTTAGACTCAATTCACCTGTCGGTGGGGTCGACCTCGAAGTGCAACTTGATAGACAAGTAGCAATCTTAACTAATTTGCAAGATTGGAATTTATTCTCTCATAAGTGAATTGCTAAATATCATATGCCATCATGAATGAGTGAGATCAAAAGTTTTTGGCCAAAGCAATTGAGTTAACTCGTATTAGTCACAAGAGTAATCTTATTGACCTCGACTCATTATGTATTTCAGTATATAGTCAAGTACTGTGAGTTTGACTGCACCTTGACTCTCACTTGACTAGGATATTAGAATAATAGGTTTATACTCATATAGTATTCATAATAGGAAAGGTTTGAAATGATCCTGATCCTTCGTTCTCAATTGGATTACGATGTAAGCCACGTAACTGACTAGATATTACTCAAATCCTTTTGGTTTCCTCCCAAGTGTCTTTCGAGACGAACCTAAAGACTCACGCTTAAAGAAATTGCAAAGGAAAAATGGTTTTAAACTTAAAGAGTTTTTTCGGTATTTGATATTGTTCAATATTAAATAATTAACTTGTCATTTGGTGATTTAATTAATTAATTAATAATAATGAGTTAATTAATTTCTTGGAGGAATTAATTATAGAATTAATTTGTTCATTTATTTAATTAATTATTTATTGGATAAATATACATATTAAATAAATTGAACTAAATTAAAAACGGAACCAAGTGGGTGCACTAGCCCAATGGCTAGGGCACGGATGCCCCATGACTTGGTCTTCCAAGAGTTTTTTATTCTTGAGTAGTGCATATATTACTTGAAGAGAAAGAAAAACCCTAGCCGCTTTTTTACAGCAAAAGAAAAAGAAACTCTGTCAAAAACTCTCCCACCTCTCTCTCTAGAGCCGTCGTCTGTAAAGGGGAAAATGAAAAGGTTTTCAGCTTTGGATTCCGGCGTGGTGCTTTAAAGACAGCAACGTATTGGCTGCTCGGATCAGAATTTTGAACAGACGCATAATCAGAAGAAACCGTAAGTTTTCTTTCTTTAGTTTGAATAAGGAATTTCAAAGATGACCACTTTTTAGGATTTTACTTTTCCGCTGTGTTTTTCTGATGTTTCCTAACAAGTATCACAGTGTTTAGAGTTTCTTTAGGCTCCCCCTTTTCCTCTGTGTGTATACATATATATATGTAAGGGAGATCATATTCTCGCAAAGGCTTACTCGTACTGCATACTGTAGGTGTGCCTTGTTCCAGGAGATCATATTCTCGCAAAGGCTTACTCGTACTGCATACTGTAATAGGTGTGCCTTGTTCCATGGGCATTGATCAAGGATCAGTGTAAGTACAGATGGTCTACACTTGTGTAGTGCTGAGACTGAACAACCACGTAGGATTCCATATTGGTTATGTGCCGAACTTGGAATCCTGAGGGTTACATAGTTGAGATAATCCTTTAGACCTGAGACGTCATGGCTACGATGGGTTCGGGCCACTACACTTTGATCTTATTCCGGAATCTAGGAGAATCACGAAGGACGATAAGGTTGAGTGTAGTATGGCCAAATGATGGAATAGATAACATTGAAAATGGGATCTATCCACAGTACAGATACTTGGAGATTTTCTATGTTGTTGCTTGACATAGATGACTAGTGAAAAATCTCTGGTCAGAGTATCAAAGTCATTAAGAAGAAGTGGTGATTCTTCTTAGATGACGAAGGTCACTATGGTCACAACACATACATAGCTATCTGAGTTACTGAAGTTTCGACTATACCCAAGCTCTAGACTCAGATCGAAAAAATGATGAAAGGAGTGGCTCATACGAAGATGGTAACCTGGAGAGGTTCATCATGATAATCATTTATATGTAGGTCTTCATGATGATGTTGCTAGACATCAAATTATGATCAGTGGGAGCCTCGAGTCAAGTTCAGTGATAAGACTCGAGACCTTAATTAATTGTCTGTGTGACAATTATTTAAGCCTAAGAGAAAGGTCTCATTGCTAGCATGTAAATGAACCTAAGGGGTCATACACTTAATTCAAGTATGAAACTCCTTATGTAAAATGTTAGTTCTTGTGTGGAATGAACTGTGAGGATTTAATCTTATGTGGATTAGATTAATTCCTATGTGGAATTAATTAAATGAGAAATTAATCCTATATGGATTAGATTAATTTTTTAGTAGAATTAATTAAGTAGAGATTAATTAATTAGTTTCATTAATATTAAGTGCAAATTAATTATCCTATGTGGAGTAATTAATTAGAGGCTAGTATTTAATTACCTTTGTAGGTGGATTAAATAAATGTATCCAAGTAATATTTATTCCTTAGTGGAATAAATTAATTATATAATATATTTATGTGTTTTTCTCATGTAGAAAAATATAGGAAATATATATATTATATAAAAATATGTATATGGAATCATATATATATATATATATATGTATCTTTCCTATGTGGAAAAATATGGAGAATATAATATAATATAATATATATATATATAGAGAAAGAGAGAGAAAGAGAGAGAGAGAGAGAGAGCAATATATCTTTCTTGTGTAGAAAATATACCAGAAAGAAGGATACATGGAAAGAAATTGAACAAGGAAAGGAGTTTGACAAAAGTCAAACTCCTATGAGAGAGAGGAGAGGAGCGGCCAAGTAGGCTATAAATAAGCCATATAGCCGCCGCCCCTCATACATACATGCAAGCTTGGAATTTTTTCTTGGGTAGAAAAATTATCTCCTCTCATCTTCTCTCTCAAAAGCCTATACACTTATTTCTACCTAATTCTCCATAAGCCAAATTGATATAGTTTTAGCAACACTAAAATATATTAAGAGATTAAAGAAATACTTGGGGTGTTAAACTTAGAGGCACGACAATTGGAGCGCTTGAAGGATTTATTCGGATAGATGAGGAAAAACTTGAAGGTGAAGAAAATACAAAGAGCTGTGGAACTTATACGAGTTAGTTAACAACACGACTCGAAAAAGGTATAATAGCTATACAACCCACTTTGTATACGATTATTTGTAAATCGTTTTTGATATGTAAAACAACCCGTTGTGTGCGTTGATATAAAAATTTACGTAATTTGCTTCCACTGCACGAGCATGAAAAAAGGTGCTAGACCGCTGGGTTAGTTCAATAGTGGTATCAGAGCCAAGGGTTTTTACATGGCTCGAATTACAACATATGTGTTTATATGCGTTTAATTCATTTATTCGGCATGTTTTTAATTAATTTCTGTCGGATTGATTTTGTCGAAATATGAAATTGTTGGTGATTTCTGAAAAATCAATTTAAGCCTGAGATCACCTGTGTAAGACTGTGTTTTGATTTTCTGATGAATCTGTGGTAATTGAAGTGTGAGAAATAACAGGGGAGTTATCCGCGTTAAATTGTACCGAAATAATCACCGAAAAATCAAGGCAGAAGCGCCGAAGAGGAGTTGCTGTCGGATGCAGTCGAACAATGTAGCGCGTACGAGGCGCGTTGTCGGCGTGTGTAACGCACATGTTGTGCGCGCGTGTGTTGCACGCTATTTGCGCTTGTTCCTGACGCGCTGAAGGCCCATGTTGTGGACGTGCTGGAAGCATGTCAGACTGCTATTCGTCAACGGCCCGTGGATATTTGAGGGGTTAATTGCAAACCCTAATTTTTAGGGGCTTATTTATATTTTTTAGAGACTGTGAATTTATGTAATTTTAAAAAAAAATTGGAAAAATATGCAACTAAAGAATAAATTTGAAAAGTAAGCATTTTCAATAAAATTTTAGATTCATTAATTTTTTTATTTTAATTATTTTCTAAAATTAAGTATTTTGGAAATTAAATTGATTTGTTGAATTTAATTAAATAGATTACATTAATTAAAGACGAAAAATTTATTACGTGGCTTTAGATTTTATAGCATGATCTATATGATGTGAGTTGCGCGCAAGAGCATATTTTAAATTTTGTCTGAGCATGCTATGTTTATGTTATCTTGGAAATTTTTGTGTCTTCGTGTTCTATTGCATGATAACATTAAATCAAAGATAACTTAAATTGATGAGACCTTGCATGTGAATCAACCCCTCTTTGAAATAATATTAAATCCATTAACGAAATAATTAATTTGCTTAATTAATCCGGGCCTCCATTATTAGCAATATAATGAAGCTTGAAGACGTTCGGTATATGGTTAGCGAGTCATGGAATATATCGAATGGCTAATAGAGGCGATTATATTGACTAGACATTCTACTCTGACTTGTAATTGGTCAATTAGAAGAGCACACAAATCACGCGGTTTAAATACTATCCATGAGTCATGGGGTATTTGGATTGGACAGTTAGCCGTAAATTAAATGTGATGGATTTAACACTTATTAGTGTATGGATCATGTTCTTGGGGCCATACATGAAAGGTGAGGCAAACCATCTTGGGTCCCAAAGAAGGCCGTCGAGCTTGTCAAGTTATCAAGTCATATGGGCTCATGTTCTTGGGGCTTATGATGAGATTACTTGGAGCCCAAGCCCGCTTATAAAGGGTGGTCCCTCTTGCGTTTTCTATCAGGAGGGTGATAGAGCTCGATAAAGGTAGTGAGAAACACGTGTAATTAAAGATCAAATTATATATGGATATATGAAAATTGAATGCCAATTAATTCGCATCGCATGTCATTTTTGTAGATAAGTAAAATGGCTAAAACTCCATTCTCGACTATCCTTGAAACTAATAAGCTCACTAGACCAAACTTTCCTGATTGGATCCGCAATCTTAAGATCGCTCTGCAGGCTGAAGGGCTCGACTAATAATTGACTCAGCCCATCGAGCCTGCGCCTGAGGCAGCAACTATTAGAGCTATTCGAGATGCTCATGAGAAGTGGGGTAAGGATAACATTTGCGTGTGATGCATCATACTTACTTCTATGACTAGAGGAGTTGCAAAAGCAATATGATCACGTTGATAATGCAATTGAAATCCTTGCATAACTGGAGGAGTTGTACTGCATTAAGACACATCCTGAGATATTTGTCATCTCTCAAGAGCTATCCAAAGCTCACATGACTAAAGGAACTTCTGTCACCGATCAAGTATTGATGATGATCACTCTTGTGAACAAACTCAAAGAGATGGATGTGACAATCGAAGTCGAGTTAGCTCTCGACTTGGTACTTCAATCACTTTTTCCATCCTACGATGAGTTCGTAGTGAACTTCAGCATGAACCAACTTTAGGCTACGTTGCCTGAGTTGCTTGATATGCTCATGACTGTTGAGGCAATGAACGAGTGAAAAGACCGGAAAAAAAATGAAAAAGTACAACATTTAGTGGTTTTGGAAAATAGGACTGCGGTCTAGACCGAGGTTCAAAATTTCAGAAATGACTTTGGCAAAAATTGTACCGCGGCCCACTTTTTCAGATCCTAACTTTTATAACCGCCAAATTTGGACTTGGAGACATACTTTTCACCTACCAAAAGGATCTTTCTTGCTCTCCAAGACCCAGGGAAGACACCCAAAGTCTCAAGGAAGCTTGAAGAGTCAAAAATTATCATCAAAGCTTGGATTCACCCCTTGTGATAGGGAGTTCTTCAATTCCCCCTTTTAGAATAGTTTTTAGCTATGTCTTTCATGGATTTTTGAATTTCTCTTTATCACAATTATGAACTAAGCCCGTTTCGATTGGGTCATGTGAATACTTTGTGTTTATTGATTATTAGCTTACTGTATAATAATGTTCTTTGTTACATATTTGATTTTGTGCTTTAATGCTTGCATATTCTTGATCACCATATGTTTGATATAATGCTTTGTCTTCAGATCGAGAGGAGATGGATGAAGGTAGATCGTAAAATCAAATATCATAACGTAAAAATTGACTAGAGATAGATTCAATTTTGTTGTGTGGCTTTTTGTGATAAGAAGACCGGGTTGAATTTAGGATCTTCGTAAGCAAGGAATTCCTTAGACCTTGAATGCATATTAGTTAATTTAATCTTCTCTATAGAGATATAGGATGTTTATAGGCTCAATATTTCAAGAGATTGAGTAATGGATATCTTCAGGGATTCCGCCATAACAAGAACGTTCCAATAATCCGGGTAACTTAGAGTTAATAAACACAAGATAGAACATAGTTGGATCGTAGCCTAATCATCACTTCCATTTGATATGTTATCGCTTTTATTGCTTTATAACTCCTTATGGAAAATATTAGTTCTTATGAGGAATTAACTGTGAGGAATTAATCCTATGTGGATTAGATTAATTCCTAAGTGGAATTAATTAAATGGGAAATTAATCCTATGTGGATTGAATTAATTATTTAGTAGAATTAATTAAGTAGAGATTAATTAATTAGTTTAATAAATAATAAGTGTAAATTAATTATCCTATGTGGAGTAATTAAGTAGAGTCTAGTATTTAATTACCTTATGTAGGTGGATTAAATAAATGTATCCAAGTAATATTTATTCCTTAGTGGAATAAATTAATTATATAATGTATATTTTTTTTTATGTAGAAATATATAGGAAATCTATATATTATATAAATATATGTATATTGAATTTTATATATATGTGTCTTTCCTATGTGGAAAGATATGGTGAATATATATATATATATATATATATATATATCTTTCTTGTGTAGAAAGATATCCTAGTTAAACTAGGAAGAAGGATACATGAAATTTTTTCTTGTGTAGAAAAATCATCTCCTCTCTCTCAAAAGCCTATACTTATTTTTTCCTAATTCTACATAAGCCAAATTAATATAGTTTTAGCTAGCACTAAAATATATTAAGATATTCAAAAAATACTTGGGGTGTGGATAAACTTAGAGGCACTAGTATTGGAATGCTTGAAGGATTTATCCGGAGAGACGAAGAAAAGTTTGAAGGTGAAGAAAATACAAAGGGTTGTGGAACTTATACAAGTTCGTTAACGAAACAACTCGGAAAAGGTATAATGACTATACAACCCTCTTTGTATGTGATTACTTGTAATTCGATCTTGGTATATAAAATAATCCGTTGTGGGCATTAATATAAAAAATATGTAATTTGCTTCCGCTGCGCGAGCATGAAAGTGGGTATTAGACCGCTAGGTTAGTCCAACATTTATATGGTAATAAATTCAAACCATGGTTGAATCAGCCTCAGTTGATGAACGGGAACAGATGGTGGATTTCAGCAACGAGCAATCCTCGCCCTTTTCTCTCGTTTTTCTCCGGATTGATCACAGTGCTCCAAGTGTAGCACCTCTAAGCGTAGTATCCACACCTTCAATACTTTGATCCTCTTACTATAATTTTAGTGCTAGCTTTAATCACAATAATTATTTGGCTTATTGAGATAAGTGTAGGAGAAAAGTATTTAGGCTCTAATGCAGAGATAGAGAAGATAAAAAAATGAAGAGAAAATAGCAGATACCCCGCAAACTATGAGGTGATGTGCGCTTTGCCCCCCCAAACTATTAAAAGTTGCACTCAACACCCTAAACTATCATGTATGTGCACTTTGCCCCCACGGTCAGCTTCGGGCAGCACACAAAGGGCAAAGTGCTACAAACCGCATAGGTGAGGGGGCAAAGCCCACGTCACCTCATAGGTTGGGGGGGTATCTGCTATTTTCTTTTTTTTTCTTTTAAATTCAAATATTCTTAATATTAACTTAACCCCCCTTGGTCAGTTTCGAAAATTTTTGTACCCATTCATCGTTCAATTTAAATCATGCATATTGGGATTTATTTGAATTTTTCTTGAAATATTATTTCTAGGTTTGAAATGGATAATTTTCAAATATGAAAATAAGAAAAATAAAAATAAAACATGAAAATAAATAATAAAACAATGAAAAGAAGTATAAATTCAAATATTCATAATTTTCTAAGAACAAAAAAAACAATTCAAAAATCCGGAAACATGAAAATAAAAAAAAATGAAAAAAAGTATAAAAATAAAAAAATTAGTAAAAATTTTAAAAAATAAAAAAGTCTGGTGATGTGCGCTTTGCCTCCTCACCTATAGGGTGGTGTGCGCTTTGCCCCTTCACCTATGCGGTTTGTAGCACTTTGCCCCCTATGTGCTGCCTGAAGCTGACCGAGGGGGCAAAGTGCACATATATGATAGTTTAGGGTGTTGACTGCAACTTTTAATAATTTTTGGGGGACAAAGGGCACATCACCTAATAGTTTTTTTGTGGGGGGGGGGGGGGGGTATCTGCTATTTTCTCAAAAATGAAAAACAAAGTCAAAACTTGAATTGCATATTAGATGTGGAAGTCCGCCCATTATACTGATAGAGGAGGTGCACGCCTCCTAATTTTTCTGCTAGGGTTTGGATTACCCAGTCCAATCATTTTCTTCTTCTATCTTCTTTTCTAATCTAAATCAAGTTAATGTCTACACATGTAGCTAATTAATTTGAACTTCCTTATTATTTAATTATTCCACAAGGTTTAATTAAATAATTATGATTCAGCTAATTAATAATATTTTATCTACCTAAGATAATTAATTTATTTAGTCTTTATCTAATTAATTAATTCTACATAGGATTTTTAATTAATTAGAACCATCCTAACATTTTTCTCTATAAGATGAATTAAATAAATTGATTAATTCCGTTTTGATTAATTATACTAAAGAATTAATTTAATCCACCTAGGATTGATTACCACAAGTGAGAATCATACTCAAGTATTGTGTGTGACCCCTTAAGTTCACTAGTAAGCTAGCAGCAATACGCTTCCCTAAGGCTTAATTAATTATTACTGAAATAATTAATCAAGGTCCTGCATTTCTCACCAAGGTCAATTCAAGACTCTCATTGATTGTGATTCGATGTCTAGCAACATATCGCGTGAGCCAACTCCTTCCATTATTTTCCTGATCCAAGTCTAGAGTTTGGGTTCCGTCGAAACTCTATTAACTTAGATAACTATGACCGCGTTGTGACTATAGTGACCTTCATCATCTAAGCTAGGATCACCAATCTTCTTAATTACTCCGATACTCTGGCCAGAGATTCTCCACTTATCATCTATGTCTAACAACATCATAGAAAATATCTTAGTATCCCACCGTGAATCGAACCCCTAATGTCATCTACTTCATCATATAGCCAGACTATACCAAACATTATTTCATGACACATTGAATCCATGACATTTGAGGTCATGAGGATTATCTCACACTACGTAACCTTCAAAATTCCAAGTTTGACATAAAACCAACATGGAATCTTGTGGGATGTTCAATCGTTTACCTCCAAGTACAGACCCTCTATGCATACATTGATCGCCGATCAAAGCCCATGGAATAAGGCACTCTCTTTATGAGAATATATGCATGATCAAGCCTTGACGAGTCTACGATTTCCCTTTTTAGCATATCTCTATGAATTGGAACTAATTGAGGATCAAGACCTTGGAGAATGTTCCATAATCTTCACCAAGTGTGCACAATCGTTCCCATAGACATGCAATGATCCCCGAGACTTATCAACTATAGCATAGAATTATAGATAAAGATAAATACCAATATGTAAATGATATAGAAAATAAGCTTGTTCAAATAGTGTTTACAGGTTTAGCAGCACCGCTAAATGGTTGGCTCGACACTTAACACTAACAATCTCCCACTTTTTCTAAATCCATTTTTCCATATATCCAATTCCCATCCTATCTAGATTTACTTCAAACATCTTCTGGCTCAAGGGTTTGGTGATGGGTCTGCTACGTTTTTCACTGAGTTGACTCGTTCTATTCAAATGTCGCCTTTATCAATAATCTCTCTAATTAGGTGATATGCCTCATAATATGTTTGGACTGATGGTGAGACCTTGGCTCCTTAGCTTGCGCTATGTCTCCATTGTTATCACCATACATACATACTAGATTCGCAATGGAGGGAACTACGCCCAAATCATGGACGAAGTTCTTCATCCATCTAGCTTGTTTCATAGCTTTAGCAACTTCAATGTACTCAGACTCTATGGTGGACTCAAATGTCGTCTACTTCTAGAAGATCTTCTAAGTTAATGCTCATTCTTTGAGTACAAATACGTATCCCAAAATTGACTGATAGTCATCTGCATCCGACTGAAAACTCGACTCGGAATAACACTTTAATTCCAATTCTTCTCCACTGAACATCAAGAAGAAATCTTGAGTACGCCTCAGGTACTTCAAGATTACCTTCACGATTGTCCAGTGTTTCTCGCCTGGATTGGTTTGATATCTTCTTGTCACACTCAGTGGGTAAGCAACATCAAGCCGTGTACATAGCATAACATGTATAATGATTCTGATCCCAAAAGCATAGGGTACACTTGACATCTTGTCTCTTTCCTCAGGTGTCTTAGGGGACATAGCCTTAGAAAGGCAGACACTATGTCTGAAAGGCACAAATCTTCTCTTGAATTCCTCCATATTGAACCTCTTCAACACCCTGTCTATGTGCAAGGATTGAGAGAGTCCCAACAGCTTAATACATTTGTCTCGGTATATCTTGATACCAAGAATATAGGATGCTTCTCCCATATCCTTCATAGAGAATTGGGTAAACAACCATGTTTTCGTTGCTTGTAACATTCCTTTACCATTCCCAATGAGTAGGATGTCATCGACGTACAACAGTAGAAATGTCAGTGCGCTCGCACTAACCTTTTTATACACACAAGTCTCAAATATTTTTTTGACATAACCATAACCCTCTATGGCTCCGTCTAAATGTAAGTTCCAGCTTCGGGAAGTTTGTTTAAGTCCATAGATGGATCTCTGGAGTTCACACACCAAGTTTTCGCTCCCACTGGATGTAAAATCCTCTGGCTAATCCATATAGATATCTTCCACAATGTTTCCATTAAGGAAGACGGTCTTTACATCCATTTGCCATATTTTGTATTTGTAAGGCAGATATAACAAGAAGAATCCTAACGGATTTCAGTATCGCCACACATAAAAAGGTTTTCTCATAGTCAATTCCTTGTCTCAGAGTATAACATTTCGCCACAAGGTGAGACTTATGACAAGGCACATATCCATCAGCTCCAAAATTTCACTTATAGACCCACTTGCATCCACTAAGTCTTAGGTCCACACCTTTTTGGAGTACATGAAATCATTTTAGACTTCATAGCTTCTAGCCACCTTCCAAAATCATTTCGTTAAAGGATTTAATTATTTTATCAAATTCAGGGAAATTCACATGCAAGATCTTACCATGTTAGTTATCTTATTTTAATGATCTTGCACAATGTATAAATAAATAAAAAACAGATAATTATTCTAGCATGCTTAGACAATAAAAAGGTGTGGTCTTGTTGTAAGCTTTCTAAAAAGAAAACGGTCACCGAACCATTGGATGACAATATTAAACATACACTAGGACCCGGACCCTACATTAAGGTCTTCAGTCTCCATCTTGAACGCGTCCTCATCTTCTTCATGGTCTCCAAGGATTACATTATAAAATAATAATAAAACTTAATAATCTAGTCTAGAACAACCCTTAGCTCACAACTCAACCACCACATAAGGTACTTAAGATTATGCTATATCTCAAAGCCACATAATAAGTTTATCATCTTTATTAATACATTCTATTTACTTAATAATCCTAGGATCAATTTAATTTCCAGAAACATATTTTAGAAAATACTCAAAATGCTACATTTTCGAAAATCCCAAAATTTAAAGAAAATACTTAATTTTTTATTTTCCCAAAAAGTACAAAAAAAATATATTTTTCATATTTGCATAATTTTCCCAAACCTTTTAGAAATTACAAAAATTACCTAAAGTTTCCAAAAATTGCAAAATTGCCCCAAAGTTAAAATTATGGACTTATCACCCAATGGGCCCCAGCCATGTAGGCTCGACCCTTTAAAATTTTTGCCCGTGTTGTTCAGTTTGCGAATTGTACAGCGATCGACGGCAAACAAGTTTTCAATTATTGTCTTGATAGTCTCAATAACTGGATTAGTACTGCCTAGTTTTCTGCACAGTGCAGTATAACGATGTATGAAACAGCGTTGTTTCTGCAACAACTCTGTCGTGTCCGTGATGCCTCCACGATGTCGTTGTCGTGATAGTTTTTCGACTAATCGACAGCGACGATGCGGCGAATAGCTCCCCTGCTGTTTTTCGCTGCGTCATCATCACAAATCGATCATAAAAATCACAAAATGACCTATGGCAAAAATTCCAGGCTTATAGTTAATTTTCAATAAAAAAAACACCAAAATTAAGAATTTAACAAAAAATTGATCTGAAGAGAATTATTCAAACTAATGCAATTTCAATTTACATGCTCCTAAAACGAAATTAAAAACACATAAACACATAGAATAATTCGAGCCATGTAAAACCATTGCTCTGATACCACTGAAAGACTACAGGTATCTCGCTCATTGTAGTCGGCGTAGCGAAAGCAAACAATTGAAATTTATAAACACGTAGTGAGATGAGCCGACTGCATGGTACCATCAAATTATAAAAAGTAATTCCACAGGGGGTTTTCAAACCATTATACCTCGGTGAATTAATATCGTAATAAATTTAAAACTTGATCCAATCAGGCTTAGCTGATGAACGAGAACGGGTGGTGGGATTTCAGGTACGAGCAATCCTTATCATCTTCCACAAAAAATCGTCGCCACCTCTGCTCTTGTTTTTGTTCGGATTGATCACATTGCTCCAAGTGTAACTCCTCTAAGCATAGTATCCACTCCTTGAATACTTTGATCCTCTTACTATGATTTTAGTGCTAGCTTTAATCACAGTAATTATTTGGGTTATGGGGAAAAGGGAAGGAGAAAAATGTTTAGTCTCTAATGCAGAGAGAGAGAGAAGAGAGAAGAAAGAAAAACAAAGTCAAAACTTGTCTTGCATTTCAGATAGGGGTCCTCCCATTTTACAAATCGAGGAGGTGCATGTCTTCTTGTTTTTCTGCTAGGGTTGGACTCCTCAATCGGATCCTTTCCTTCTTCCATCCTCATTCCTATTTCAAATACAATTAATTCCTACACAAGTAATTAATAAATTTGGACTTTTTTATTATTTAATTATTCCACCAAGTTTAAATTAAATAATTAAGACTTAACTAATAAATATTTTATCTATCTAAGATAATCAATTTATTACTCTTTATCTAATTACTTAATTCCACATAGGATATTTAATTAATTAGAACCATCCTAATATTTTTCTCCTTGATATTAATTTAATTAATTAATTAATTGTACTAAAGAATTAAGTTAATCCACTTAGGATTAATTTCCACAAGTAAGGTAATAACGAGACCCTTTTTCTAAGGCTTAATAATAATTACTTAAATATTAATCAAGATCTTGAATTTATCACCAATGTCAATTCAAGACTCTCATTGATTGTGATTCGATGTCTAGCAACTTCGTCATGAAAACCTAGAAGCTAGTGATTGTGTGATGGACCTATTCAGATTATGATCTTTGCTTGATCCAACTCCCTCCATCATTTTCCCAATCCAAGTCTAGAGTTTGGGTTCAGTAGAAAGTTTTTTAACCTAGATAAGTATGACTACGTTGTGACTATAGTGGCCTTCGTTGTTTAGGAAAGGATCACCAATCCTTCTTAATAATTTCAATATTCTTGCCAGAGATTTTTCACTGGCCATGTATGTTTGTTTAACAGCAGTATAGGAAATATTTATTGTATCCTACTGTGGATGGATTCTCTGTTGATTTCACCTGCTTCGTCATATAGCCAGACTATACCGTATATTATTCTGTATCATAATTCTACTGGGATCTAGAGCAAGTCAAAGTACATGGGTTGCACACGTTGCAGCCATGACATTTTAAATCGTGAGGATTATCTCACACTACGTAACCCTTAGGATTTCAAGTTCGACATGAAACCAACATGAAATCTTGCGGGATGTTCAGTCGTGTACCTGCAAGTACAAACCCTCTATGCATACACTTATCCCCGAACAATGACTATGGAATAGGGCACTCTCTCTCTCTCTACAAGAATGTATGTATTAGCAAGATTTGACAAGACTTATGATTTTCCTTTTTCTTATGTCTCTATGGATTGGAACTAATTTAGGATCACGGCCTTGGAGAACGCTCCATAATCGCCACCTAGTGTGCACGATCGTTCCCATAGCCATGCAATGATCCTTGGGACTCTATCACCTACAACGTAGAATTATAGATAAAGATAAATGCCAAGATGTAAATTATATATTAAACAAGACTATTCAAATAGTGTTTACTGGATTGGCAGTGTCACTAAATGGCTAGTTTGGCACCTAACGCTAACAATATATATCATATATATATGAACCATGGTATTGGGTGGTTTTAATTTGATAAAGAAATCAATACACACTACAAAAAAATAAGACATTGGTGACAAAATGTCAAGTGACAATATCAAAGTTGTCACTAATTATCAATTTTTAGTGACAAAAACTTTTGTCTTGTCACTAAAATATGTTCTACATGTTTAATAGTGACAACATTTGTATAAAAATTATCACTCTTGATAACTAATTACAAGAAAATTAGTGTCACTATTGACAATTAGTGACACACCTTTTATGACAACTTTGTGACAACAATTATAGTTGTCACTTTATTTGTGTTGTCACTATACATGTGTTAATAATTGTTAATAGTGACAATATTATAGAAACTTTTGTTACTAAAAATTCTTATTGTGACAAAACAAAAATTGTTGTCACTTGTTATAAACATCTAGTTACAATTTTAATGTTGTCACTTCAAATTTGTCACAAATGTTATTTTTTGTTGTAGTGACATATGTTCATGAATTCGAAAATAGTTAATGTGAATTAAACTGTTTGATAGCTTTAGTAAACATAAAATTACTAAGATCTATATGACTATTAATGTTACTATATATGACAAATGTCGATGTGACTTCTGTAATTGTGGAAAAAAGTTGAGAATGCAATAATAAGTAGACATTTATGGTTTCGCCTCATTGTGTGAACTTCTAAAGATCATATAGACTAATATAAGAAAAGATAATATCGTACACTAACTCAAATTTATTTAAAGTCAAACCCTATGTATTTATTGAAATATTGTTTCATTTGTTTGTCAATTAACTTATTCTTATTAAAATGTAGGCTAAAGAAAAGATAAATTTATAAAAATTGAAAATAAGAAAAAATATTGAGCAAGTAGTGAAATGAAATGCTAATGATTAAGATGTCTAAACTAAGATCTTTAGTGTGATTTTTTTTATTTTTTGATGTACCGGGTATTGAACACCAAGTCATGTGCTGATGTGGCACATTATACAACACTTGCTACACCCTGTGCACCAAAGAATTTTCGTGTTATTAGCAATTTAGATCTCCTATTACAAAGCGTGTTTCAATTTTCTATTGCACTTCATATATGAATAACATGTATATAAAATATTTTCATAAATATAAATTTAATATAGATTATGTACACTTGTTATGTGTAGATATGAAGTGCAATACTAGATGCAACATTATTTTACAATAGAAGATCCAATGTGTTATTAGTGACTCCTTCGCCTGAATTACCTGAGCGTCCAGGGACAGGTGTCCTCACCTTGACAAGAGCTATGTATGAATTAGACGGCAACCTTCTCCCATACCTTAAAGGAAGCCTTTGCTTGCTGCACTGTCGGTCTTCAAAAAAGGCTGCTTCACAGTTACAGTCGTCGAGACAGGCTTGTCTGCAATCTTCTTCAGTGGTTGTATCGACGGTATCATAGGAATTATCTTCCCATACTGTGTTCTCCACTCCTGTGATCACATATTCCCCACTTGAATCCTTTTCCCCACAACCTCCTGCTGTAAAATTCCTTGAGCAGCCAGCAATCCAATTGCCAGAGTGAACAAAATCAAATCCCGAGAGACATCTACAATCAGCAGCTTGATCCATCTGAATACAAAATCCATTAAGCCCACACAAACCTTTCGGGGCACATCTGTCATCTGTGGATGACCATCTAACGGTCCAGTTTCCTCCACGATCCAAAGATCGAGAATATAGTCGGAAGATACCATCCACATCAATTCTCAAGAGATATATAGTTCTTGCTATAGGATACCCTCCACTGGTTATATTCCTTATAATTGAAGTCCAATTGAACAAATAGAGATAACCATCATTTTCAAGATGGAGGGAAACATTGTTACTTGATCCATAGGTGCCCGTTGCATAGTAAGCATGTGTAAATGTGTCTGGGGTATTGACAGGGTACTGCACAAGGTTGCCATCATCTTGCATCTTGAGCCTGAAAATCCCTTTGGCAGGATTAGTTGGTGAAGCACTGGAGACAAGCTCTTGACCTGGTGAGAGGTGTTGGCCAGGCAAAAGGGTATCGGTCGGGTTATCAAAGCTCTGCCATGTAACTCTTGAATTAGAATCGTAGAGCACAAAGTTGCCATTGTCGAGCATCGAGGCTGATGCAATGAGTTGTGAAGGATTAGCAACATCAATGTCTTGGCCTCCATTCTGCCGTAAAATGAGCCTTCCACCAGGAGTCAACTGCAAAATGACGTTATTGGGAAAAGTTGGGTTGTTCCTGTTGGCTATCCACACTGGAGTCTTTTCCGAGATTCCAGTAAGAAAGACGCCAAGAGCGTAGCCATGATTGTTTAGTGGGAAGAATCCAAAGGCGTATAGGCTGGAAGGAGACAACCATGATGAGGTGGTAGTGGGTGTTAGAGAAGAGCCCAGGCTTATATTTGAGTGTCTAATAGTTTGTTGAGCTGTTACTACTGCAGGAATAATAAGGAGGAAAAAGAGCAGAATGGGAGCCATGGAATACATTCTTTTACAGGTATTATTTTCTTAGGATGTGGATATATAGTATATAATATATATACCAGTTACCACTGAGCTTGAGCAATTATTATAGTAAGATGTTTGAGTTGATCCATATATTGATATGGTGTTCCTCACCTTGACTCCAGAGTCAATGTGCGCTGAGGGCCCTTTTGTTGAAACAGACTCCAGAGTGAGAGTCAATGTCAAGTCTTCTTTCTAGAGGAGACTTCCAAATGCGTACTGCTTTTACATTTTCCACAGTTGAACGGGACCCTAAAATTTACACAATACAAGTATGTCGGACTAATAAGACTTGCACCTATCTTCATGGTTAACAATAACATATCACATTTCCCGAATTACACGGCCCCTCCTTGGCTATTTTTCGTTTTTGTAGAGATATATTTATATCAAAATGTATTTGTTTGACATTTTTTAAAAATATCCCAAAAAAAATATACATTCAATATTCCCCACAAAAACCTCAAATTTCCCTGGTAACGAGTTTGATTTGCATTAGAAAAATCAGATTGTTTTACCATTCATGAATTATGATTAGATAATCCGTCCAACAACTAAAATACTTTTATTTGTCAACATCTTAACATAAGCATCAAAATAATCACATATTTTGATTTGAAATGATCTAATATGCGAATTAAGATCCACTTTATATATTTTTTAATTCCTAACCAATAAATTTAACTTAGATAAGTTTAGAATTTTCATGAAATAAAAATTTATGCATAGCAATTTCCACAAATTAACAATTGTTCTTACGAAAATGGCAAGAGCTTGAATTTCGTGCACTTTAGGTAGTAAAAGTGTGTATCCTGTGAACTTTAAGTGCAAAAATTCTATAGAAAAGTGTGAAAATATGCATGGTCTGATGAATTAATGATTTTACTCCTTTTATTTATCCGCATAGTTTCTAAGTTATAACACACATATAATTAAGTTTTCTATTTTTATTATGTTATATTATTTATGTCTTATTAGATTTCAACCTTGAAGCAAGAAATATGTTCCATAATCATTTTTCTTTGTACCATATTATAAAGTATTTGCATTGTCAAAATGGATTTACTGAAGAAATTTCCTAAGTAATTTATCTAGTGAAATAACTGGACTGAAAAATAAGGAGATTGATTCTACACATTCTTGCTTATTATTTAAATATCCATAAAATTCCTAGCAAGTTATATTATATTTTATAACACACATTCTCGAATCTTATAATGTTAAAAATCAAGTTCCGAATTAAATTTACAATATTAATCTTTTCTTAATTAGGACTACAGGATGAAGTGTGAGCTTTTTCCCAAAATATTACTCCTAAAAAAAATAATTCCCAAAATATTACTATTTGAAAAATATTTTCTAAACTATTACTTTTACTTTCACATGTATTGACATGTGTACATAACTTTATTTAGTTGGGATTCTTTTATTTCTTTTCCCCCATTTTAATGGCCAACATGGATTTACTCATTGTAATTTTCTACTTTATTTCCTACTATGTATTCCATATAAAATTGAAAACTCACGTCTTCCAACTTCCACACCAAAAAATTGTGCTGATATCTTTAATTTCTTGGACTAACTTTCTCCTTTCCACCATTAATCTCCCAAAACATATAAAACAATTTTTCTTTTACACCAATTCTATCACATACTGGCGGTGGCAGGCAAGGTTTAGTGCTTTTTTCAATTTTTTTTCTACAATATTTGGGTTGCTTGAACATTAAAAACCAAAAAACAAAAATGGTGTACCCTTTTTGTGTTTAGAAAACAAGGAACTTCTTTGTGAAATGGTCAAATTGACATATTAGAAAGATAAGTAGAAAGTCCACAATGGTGTAGCGTATGCTAACTTTGTAAATGGGTCAACAATAAGAGTACACATGAACCTTGTCGAGCCGAGCCAAGCTTGACCAAAATTTTGGGCTCAAGCTCAAGCGTGATCTTGAATTGGATCAAGCGGAATCGACAAATTGGAAATAAATAAATAAATAAAATATTATTACTTTTGTGTATTAATATGTACTATTAATTTTTCATTAATATATAATGAATAAATAAATAAATATTTTTATGTCGCCTCTCGAGCCTCCCAACATGTATTTTTCAACTCGAGCTCGATACTCAAACCTAGGGAAAACTCATAATTGGAAAAACCCTATTCTTCTATTCCTCAAATAGTTGTAACCCATTTTCTAACTTTATTATATAATATCACTGAATTATTAAAAATAAATATTAAAAAACAAAAGAAGAAGAAGAAGGAGAAGGCCGTGTACAAGCCCTACAAAGCTGGAATTTTTTTTTCATGAAAATTGCCTATGAAATAGGAAATGAAAATAAAACTTCAACAAGTTTTTTGGTGCAGAAGTTGGAACTTGGAATTTGAAAGACATGGAAATTAGGTATATAGTAGGAAATAAAGTAGGAAACTACATCTACTAAATCCATGTAGGCCATCAAAATTGGGGAAAAGAAAAATAAAAAACTTCCAATTAAATAAATTTGTATACATATGGCAATATATGTGGCACTAAGAATAATAGTATAGGAAATATTTTTTAAATAGTAATAGTTTGGGAATGATTGTTTTTTAAAATGTTGATGTGAGCTGAGGGCCTATTGTTGGAACAGACCCCAAAATGTTGATGTTTTATAGTACTTTATTGTTTTTGGAAAGGTGTATTGGTCTTTAGGTTTGTAGTTTGTACTAAGAGTCGAATCCAAGTACGGGGATGTGAGCGTAATCCCCCCCCCAACAGAGATATATACACACATATATGTTCTTATCAAAAAAAAATACACCCATATATGTATTAACAATTTTTTGGACTAAACTACCCCTTCATTTATTAAGTTAACAATTGATCAATTTTTTTTTCTTAATGTATCATTTTGTTTTGATTTTTCAAATTGACGAATCATAAAATACCGATTTTCTTTTGTGATATTAATTTTTTAAAATATTTGTATATAATTTATTTTTGATATTAATATGGTAATTATCTATAAATATATGTTTTAAATTTTTTAAAAAGATTAAAAAATCTGAAAATTTAAAATTAAAATCATAATTAATATCAATTATCAATACAAAATTTTTAAATAAATAAATCTTATTGGATAACAACAATAGATTAATTTTTAATCTAGAAGGCTAAGGGCAATTAAGTCCATAAATTTGTTAACCCTAAATATTGGGTTTTTTGGAATGAAAAGTTGATGGAATGGGTTTTTTGGATTGACAAATATTATCATGGATTTTTTGGATATAAAATTTTATTTTAGGGGTTTTTTAGTAATTTTCCCTAAAAAAAACTCTAATCCTAGTGAACTCAAGATATATATAATTATATACATGTAATCTAATTTGTCTATCTATCTATCTAATCTATCTATCTAATCTAATCTAATTCTTATATAAATGTGTGAATAACTCATATGTTTGTTATACTAATAAACAACACGTGCGTGACATGTGAATCATATAATCTCGTTAAAGCAATTCATATACGTAGATATTGTTCAACTTAACTAATGACAACAAAATAAATTATAATTATTTACAAAATTAAATATTAATTGATATGGAAAATAGAATGAGTATTTGAAGAAATTAAGTTAATTGAAAATGAAGACTTATATAACAATATCACTAAGTAAATATTAATAATTCTTTTATACATTATCTTGTTTAATTTTAATGGATCGAGCGCTTCATTTCTCCGTTCCTCTCATTGAATCCTGTGTACTTATAATAATCTCTTCGTTATGACTCAAAATCTGAATACCTGTGTAGTATCTTTATATTTTTTTTGTTTCTTCATTTGTTATAGCAATAAGATTATAGTTAATGCAATGCCAAAATGAGTAGATTGAATGGATAAAATAAAATCAACCCTTCACAAATAAGGTTAGTCAAGTTCTTGAGTGTAAAACAAAGGGGGTTAAATAAAAATGAAGTGCTGTGCAAGTCATCACTAAATGAAATAACAAATATTGAATTATAATAGCAGATATCAATATATCTCCCAAGACCATGAGGTTACAATGATTTACTATTTTTCTTTTTGTATTATTATAATTAATTAATTTCAGTAATGAAATAAGATAAAAAAAAATGGCGCTTGACTGCAAAGCTTTCCCAATCCCCTCTTGCTAAGTTATTTTTTGTATGCCTTTTGTGATGATTTTTAATTTTCTCGATTACGTAATATTCATATAATTAATTAAAAATCAAAATATAATCAACGATGTGAATAATTTATATTTAATTGTATTATAAATTTTTTAATATAAATAATTTATATTTAATTTAAATTAATATAATCAACGAAGAGATAGGAGCCTCTCTCGTTTCAGTGTACATAAAGTAAGTTTTTTAATTATTTTATTGCAACTGAACTATGATTATTTTCGTTACTCGAAATTAATTTTTTATGCTCAATTTAGATTTTTGTGGGTTAGTTCCGTGGTCCCCGAAGGAAAAGAAGTTCTTTTCGGGTTCCTTAGCCCACATTCCATATCTGCGGGATCAGGTACGCAGACTGAACAAGTGCAGTACATAGCAGATGCTATGGTACGGAGTGCACAAATGAATAAGTTATTTCTTGCACCTTACAACACCGGGTGAGCTACTAAAGACTAAATTTTAATTTGTAAAACTTGTTACGCAAAACAAATTTTGAACTTATCTTTTGAATGCTTTTTAGGTGACATTGGTTGTTGCTTGTGATCGATCCATTTCAAGAGGTCGTTTACTATCTGGATTCTTTGCATGGTGAGTCGGATTACCGATATGACATGATAGAAAAAATCACTCAGTAAGTTTTTCATTCAATCAATGTATCCATTATATTTAATATTTTTTTAAAGTGTATATATCTTCCTATATTTCACATTGCTTGTTTTTGACATATTTCCTTGTTTTTTGTATTTTTTTATAGGCCTGTGCTCATATTTCGTGCAAATCGCAACGACCATTTCAAGAAATCCAAAAACAAGGCCTGTAATTGGATTAAAATAAAGGTTAGCGTTTTCTAGTTTCAAGAGATTATTCGTATAGAAGTTAGTGTTCTAATACAACTTTGATTATTTTTGTAGTGCCCCCGGCAGACAAACGAAGTGAATTGTGGCTACTTCGTTATGAGATTCATGAAGGAGGTTATTAGCCACGGACAATCTATAATACCAAAAACGGTATGCATAATCCTAATACTCAATTTATTTCCCTTTTGAAGTTATTAAACCTTTGGTAGGTAACTGAAACGTCATTTGGGTTTGTAATCTATATATATATATATATATATACATATATCTTACAGTACTTTCATGATTCTCAATCCTTCTATACTCAAGAGCAAATTGATGAAGTACGCTGCGAAGTGGCATAGTACATTATTATGGAATGCGTTTAGAAATTAGGCAATATATTTTTTGTACATTGTGACTTGTTGTAAACATTGTGATTTGATTTGTTATATTTAAATTGTGAGTAATTTAATTAGTTGATTATAAATTAACATGTGATCATTTGTTGGAGATTATAAAATTTTGTTTGTGGAGGAAAGAATTGGTTATATTGAAATTTTGGGTTTTTGTTATTTATGTTGAATTTGTTTTACTGTGTAGCTGTTTTGCATTTATTGGTTTATTGAATATGTTGTACAGGAAGGTTGCAAAATAGTAGGGGGGGGATGGCAAAAAAAAAAAAAAAACAAAAAACTATTGCAGCGGTTCAAGTTGAACCGCTGTAATAGGAATTAAAAAAAAATCGGAATCCTATTACAGCGGTTCTATAGTGAACCGCTGTAATATGATCCCCCTATTACAGTTGTTCTTACGTGAACCGCTGTAATAGGGGACCTATTACAGCGGTTTTTAATCGCTGTAATAGGTGGAAAAAAACCATTGTAATAGGTCTTTTTTGTAGTAGTGTATGGAGCCCAAGAGCAGTGAACTTAGCACGTAAATGGGCCATGGTGAGATGTCCATGAGAAAACTTCCCTACCAAAGAGCTGTATTGATATGAAGCAGCCATAAAATCATCTTTTTCCTTCGAAGTGAATATGGTTTGTAGCCCGTTGAACATAGCAGTTGAGCCAATGACGTTCAACTCCACTCCTTGAAGGAATGCTTTCTTGGTCGAGCGTGCAACGACTTCTGCGGGAGACCATAACTTTTCAGTTCTTTAGCATTATGTGGCGGTCGACGTGGTGGTGGCCGAACCAGGAGGGTCCAGCGTCATTGAATCCATGGTGGCGATCAACTAGGTGGCGTAGGGTTTTAAGAGTCTTGGGAGAGTTTTTAATATCAACTTGTTTACTTCGGCATGATTCAACTTTAGACTCTCTGTGTTGTGGTATGTTGAACAGGAACTTAAAAAGGAATTCTTCTGTTCTTTTGGGAGGTTTCAACACAAAAATATACTTATTCCGTTCAGTTAATTCTCCTCCCCCTTCCCCTCAAAGCCTAAACTTCATTGGATCTTCCTCCAAAAATTTGGCACTTCTACCACTCCACCACATTACAGAATTGTCAACTTATTAGCTAATAAACTTGTTTGAGAATTTTGATTAAAGATGTTTATTGCATATCTCTTTGAAAAGAATTGTTCTCTGAAACTTTATTGATATCACATGTATAGTATTATACTTCTTTGAAACTATGCTTAATTCGGTAGACAATGTCATGACTAATATTTTTCAGAATAGTAACTTTCTTGGAGATTTTAAGCTAGTGGTGTGTTCAAGGGTACAAGTGGAGTTAATTGTCTTAAGATCTAGTCTTATGTTTCTTAATTTGAACTAGTTAGATACATAAGAAATTGTGACTTAGTATGGTAATCGGGGTTTTTTAAGGGAGTTGATATTGGCACTCCAGAAATTACTACTGGAGCTCCACTTTTCAGTATTTTTAGAAAGAAATTTGTATTGAATAGTGGAGTGCCAATAACACTTTTGGAGTGCTAATATCATTTACCGTTTTTTAATGCTCTATACCTCATAATCAAAGCACTCATTAGGATATTGTACGCTTTTGTGAATGTTTTGAAGAATTATACATATTGGTTAAATTTTTTTAGGGCATCGTGTCGTCGCAAAATGCTGCCATGGCGTGGCCATGTCACGTTGGAAATAGGGGTGTGAGAGTTAAAGGATTCATAGATTGATGACCATATGAATGAATGATATGCTAGAAAATAATACTATTTTTTCTGGCAAAAGAAATCAAGATTTAAACAAATAAAACAAAATGATATCAGTGTTAGAAATGTGCCCTAAAATCCAATTAATTAAGTATTTATTATGAATAAATAAATTATATATATTATAAGTTATGAGCATTTATAAAATGTCTTATGAGGTAGACATAGTCCATAATTACATATGAGAATCCAAATGGAAGTGATGTTCCATGAAAGACTTGGATTACGTATATCATGTGTTATTATAAATGGGTTGTAGTCGGTGATAAGAATGAGCGTCTTATCTGCTAAAGACTATAATATGCTATATTCGATGATTTGTCTTAATCATGGGAATAGGAATTCCATAAATAGTATATTCGTGTAAATCAATGAGATTGAAACACTGAACCAGACCAATCAAATTATTTATTTTGACTACTATCGAAAATAAATAATTTTGAACAATAACTCTTAATCCTATGATTCTCGTGCACTAATGCATCTAGTGCACATTGCTTTGATGTATTTAGAAGTGAGGTCTTCGGTGGTCAATATACTTTATACATTGGGTAATGACATAAAAATGTGATTGGAAAGGACATTCATATGAAATCTATAATCTCCATGAGAGATACGATTTATCCCCTATAATGGATTTGCAATGTTCAATTTTTCTAAAACTTTGGCCAAAGTGTTTCAAGTGAAGTGTCACTGAAATTATATGAAAAATAGTTTTTCATTTGGAAAGTTGATAAGAAGCAAACAGAGCATTATAGGATAAGATGTGAGAAATAAAATAATAGTAGTCTTAATTTTATTTCTCCGCGGATATTTAATAGAGGAGTTAATCAAATATTTCTTTACGAAAGAATGGGAACTCAAGAATAAATTGAAATTAATTTTAGAGTGCAATAATATTTATTTAGTGGAATTAAATATTATTAAGTAGTATTAAATATTATCATGTGATGATAATTTGATTTAATCTACTTGGAGCTAAAATTAATTTTCCCTAAGGTCCCTTCGCAAACCTCAAATTGAAACTCTATGAAAAGAATCCATTAGATGGATAAGTTTGAACTTAGATGAAAAAATTAATGTGGGAAATATGTTTGGAGAAATATATTTAATTAAAAGGAAAAAGAAATTTAAAAAAAAAAAAAAAAATTTGACGCGTGAACAGTTTCAACACGTACTGTTCACGCGCCACAGCTAAATCTGGTGCCAGACGGCTGGCACCAACTTCAATGATTGGGTTTCTCTTTTCAACCCCACTTGATTTTTTAAAAATCTGATTTCATCTTTTTTCATCCTATATAAAGGGGTGCCATTTACAAGTTCAAACACACCACACAAAAACGAAAGCAAGTAGTTCTTGTATATTTTTACGAGAGCAAGCTAGCTTTTAAGAAAATAAAATTTCTCTTACGGAGTTTTATTTTAGTAGTATTTTTGGAGCTCACACTCCCGAGTTTGTTGAGGCATTGCGAAGAAGGCTTTGCGGTGAACGGGTTTTTCTTCTACCGGCAAGTTCCAATCTTCGGTGTAAGGTTTGTTTTCTTCATTTTCAATTATTATTGTTTTATAGTTATTCAATTATTGATTTTAATTAAAGTGTTTAATTATGTAGTCTTTTAATTGTTAACTATAGATAGGCAATAATAATTATTAATTAAAGTGTTTAATTATGTAGTCTTTTAATTGTTAGCTGTAGATAGACAATAATAATTATTAATTAAAGTGTTTAATTAATTGCTTTAAGTCATAGTATGCATGCTTTATTTTTTGATGTCATGCATGTACGCATAAGAGCTAGGTCTCTATTTTAATTCCGCTGCGTACCAATTTGGGTTCGATTTTGAATCGATTTCCCAACAATCAGAATGTAACAAAAAATAATCAATCATTCTCTTAAATAACTATGGATAAACTAACCGTTAGATTTATTTGTCGCGGGTAAAGTAAATAATTTACAAAGACTTCTCACATTCGCATACATCACCATAATTAGTTTCATAATTTTTCACTTCATTTAATTAGTTCTTCATTAGAAACCCCGTGCTACACATGTAAATTTTTCTAGTTTTAATTAAATATTCATATATGAAAAAAATAAGCTAAATTTCATTATGGTGGTGAAATTACATAGATACACAAAATAAAAGGTCATCTTATATAGATACGCAATTTGTCGTCCACGCATATTTGTTAGAAACAACAATTCAAGAAAAATGACATTAAGCAAGAACCAAAACAATGACCCAACAGTCAGAGGGAACAAATCTCATTCTATTGAAAAATTAAGCACTACATCCCTCATCCCAGATCGCACCGAAGTTGTGATCATCTGCAATTCCATATAACATACACTCTTACCTATCAACAGATGGATCAATGATTATGCTATCTTGAATTTGTGGGAAAACGATAACATTATGTACAAATAAATCGTTTAAGGGAGCATGATTAGCAGCTAAGAGTTCAAAGGGTAAAGTGGAAATATTTCCAGAAATAGTGGCAACTATTTCCAGAAAACAAACCAAAAGTTTTGATCGAAGAACTCTACAATCACCGGGGACCTGATAGAACTGAATGAAGTAATGGAGTTACATCTTGAGAACCAACTTGAGGAATTTTGGCGATTAGAGACCGGAAATTCATCATGTTATAATCAATATCTATCTGTGCGTCTTTGACACCCCCCAAGACCTTGATCACCATGAACATAGAAGGCCTGTTAGCATAATCATTTTGCAAACACCAAGCTGCAATTTTCATCATTTCCATTACTTCTGTTGCATTTGACTGCATATCCTCACAACATTTGTCAATGAGATCTAGACACTGTCCTTCTACAGATTTTTCTTTGAAAAGACTCAATAAGTGCCTCTCATCTTCAGGCTTAGATTGGTCAAAATTCTTTCTTCCGCACACAATCTCCAAAACCACAATTCCAAAGCTATAGACATCGACTTTCTCTGTAATAACTGCACTGAGCCATTCGGGAGCTAGATAACCAGGAGTGCCTTTCATGGTGGTTACAACTTGACTTTGGTTCCTATCAATAAGCTTGGAAAGACCAAAATCAGCAATTTTAGCATTGTAATTTTCATCCAAAAGTATGTTTTGAGGCTTAATGTCTAAGTGAATAATTTTTTGCCTGCAATCTTCATGGAGATAAGCTAATCCTCTGGCTATATCAAGAACTATCTTTCTCCTAGATCTCCAATTAAGGGACATCTCTTGGCTTCTAGAATAGATCCATTTGTCTAAAGATCCATTAGGCATGTACTCATAAACTAGAAGCCTATGAGATTTCTCTGCACAGAACCCAATAAGTCTTACTAAGTTGACATGGTGAATGCTGCCAGTGCTTTCAACTTCTGCTAGAAATGACTTCTTAATATGGCCTATTCCATCAAGACATTTCACTGCTATTTTAGTGCCGTCTTTCGCGTGCCCTTCAAAGACAGAGCCAAATCCTCCTTCACCAAGTTTCTTATCAAAGTTATTTGTTGCAATTACCAACTCTTCATAGGAAAATCTCGTAGGCATCCCTGGTACATGATCCAAATAATCCTCCTCAATTTCTTCAGATCTTTTCTTCCTCCAGTGTACAAAGGCTATAATTCCAAAGACAAGAGCTGTACAAAAGATACTAGCAGTTGATCCCAGTATAGGCCCTAAATGGCCATTGTTCCCAATGACAGGATCTGCACAAAAAAGCTAAATTTTTTAGGAAAAGCATTTTATGAAATTCAAGTTAAATAAAAATTAAAGTTATTAACTGATCATTTTCTTCATTTAGAGCTCGATTAAGATTTTATCGATCGTAATTAGGCATTTAAGAATTATTTATTTAGGAAACCTTGTGGTGAAATATAAGAAATTGCTTACGATTGTGTATAATTGTATCTCTCATATATTTTGCATAAGATTGATTTGGTTTAAAGTAAAAAAAATGAAAAATGCAAAATAAATAAAATATTGATATTATATCTGCTATTTAGGCTTTTTTGGCTCTCCCTTTTTCTCTCTCTCTCTCTCTCTTTTTATATATATATATATATATATATTTATTTATTTATGAACTGTGGCATTGGGTGGTTCTAGATAAAAAAACTAATATATATTGGTTTATGAATTTGAAAATAGTTCATACGAATTAAATTGTTTGATACCTTAAGTTGAGAATGTAATATAATCCAATCTAATGATGTGGTGACATTATGTGTTCTTAGGATGATGTAAACTAATATAAGAGAAGGTAATATTGAACACTAAATCAAATTCATTTAAAGTTAAACCCTATGTACTTGTATAGATTTTTTGAAAATTTATTTAAATTTACTTGTCAATTAGAGGGTAAAGAAAAGACAACATTATATATATATATATATATATATATATATAAAGCAAAAATATTGAGCAAGTAGTGAATGAAATGGTAATGAGTAAGATTTCTAATTAAACGAAGCTCTATAGTGACTCCTTAGCCTGAATTACCTGAGCGTCCTGCTGTTACTGGGACAGGTGTGCTCACTTTGACAAGAGCTATGTTTGAATCACTCACTAACCTTCTCCCATACCTTAAAGGAAGCCTTTGCTTGCTGCATTGGCGGTCTTTAAAAAAGGCTGCATCACAATTGCAGTCATCTAAACAGGCTTGTCTGCACTTTTCTACTGTGACTGTATCGAACATAGCAAATGAATTGTCTTCCCATACAACATTGTCCACTCTCTTCATCTCATAATCAACACTTAAATCCTTTTCCCCACAACCTTCAACAGTAAAATTTCTGGAACAGCCTGCTCTCCAATTGCCCGAGTGAACAAAATCAAATCCCGGGAGACATTTACAATCAGCAGTTTGATCCATCTGAATACAAAATCCATTAATCCCACACAAACCTTTCGGGGTACATCCGTCATCTGTGGATGACCATCTTGTGGTCCAGTGTCCATCACGATCCAAAGATCGAGAATATAGTCGAAAGATACCGTCCACATCGAGTCTCATGAGATATATAGTTCTTGCTACAGGGTACCCTCCACTGGTTATATTCCTCAAAACAGAACTCCCGTTGTACAAAAAAAGATAACCATCATTTTCAAGATTCAGTGAAACATTGTTGCCTGTACTATAGGTAGCTGATGAGTAATAAGCGTATGGAATTGTGTCTGGAGTATTCACAGGGTATTGGACAAGGTTGCCATCAGTTTGCATCTTCAGCCTAAATATCCCTCTGCTGCGATCAGTTTTTGAAGCACTGGAGAAAAGCTCTTGGCCTGGTGAGAGGCGTTGGCCGGGCAAAAGAGTGTTAGTGGGGTGATCAAAGCTCTGCCATATGATTCTTGAATCAGAATTGTAGAGAACAAAGTTGCCATTGTCGAGCATGGAACCCCATGCAATAGGTTCAGAAGGATTAGCAACATATATGTCTCGATTTTGGCCTTGGCCATGGCGTAAAATGAGCCTTCCATCATTTGTTAGTACCAAATTAACGTCTTCCGAAACAACGGGATTGTTGTCCCTGTTGGCAGTCCATGCTACTGTTCTTAATGAGAAGCTGGCGCAGAAAACTCCGACGCAATAGCCATTATTGTTTTGTGGGAAGAATCCAAAGGCAAAAATCCTGGAAGGTGAAAACCAAGATAAGTTGGTGTTGGGTGTTAATGTTGAGCCTAAGCTTATATTTGATGATCTGACTTGTTGGCCTATTGCAGATGTACTCAACGCGCAAAGGAAGAGTAAGCTCAACAAGAAAGCACCCATTTTCTTACTCATTTACTGATACAACTAGAATATAATATATATGTATGATTAATATGAAAGATTGGAGAAAAGTGAGAAGCCTTTTCTTGACTAAGTCCACTCCTGTCTATATTTGTCAAATTTTGCAATGAAATTACTGAGAAAGAAAGGCTAATAATGTCAAATTGCGGAGACAACTCTTTATCGTCTAAACCAACTTACACAAACACACCCATGGAACGCGTAAATCAGATTAAATCCTCTTGAACGCGTAACACACTATAACACGCATAAATGCGTGACAAGTGTATACACGAGTAGTTAGAGTGTGGAGAGAAAATTCTCAAATTTTTTTGTACAACACAAGTTTTTCGCTTTATGTATCTTAACTGCCCGTGTATATACTTGTCACGCACTTATGCGTATTACAAATTTTTTTACACGAGAGTATTACAGAGGATCTGATCTGCACATAAATCGAGCTTTAATAAGAATTCCATATTTTTATCAACGCGACATTACTTTAATTTTGGAGTCGGTCAGGAGACTTACATTGTAATGGAATGTCAATGCTCTCATTACCCTTGTTTCAGGCCCCATTATCTATTCCTATAATGTATAGTATTTGATAGGAAAAATCTATGTCCGGCCGAGTCTAATGGTCTTAGTATCTATATTCATCACACAATAAAGTGTATTATGTGCGATCCCCACACATACTTGTGTGAGAGAGATAGAGACGGAACTCACACTCGGACCATTAAACTCGATCTGACATAGAATTACACGTACTTGATACTAATTGTTGGGAAAATTACTACAAAATCCTTGAAATTAAATTTGCTATCCAAACAACTCATAGTTATATTTTCCAATTTTAAATACCTAGCCACCTTTTTTTCATTCAAAGACACCCAAAAAGTAAAAGGTTAATAATTTTTACTCAATTACCCTTTATTTTTTAATTAAGAATTAACCAATTGCTTTATTATATAATAAAGTTTCTATTAAAAACTTTAAAATTGAGCTTTATTATATAATAAAGTTTCTATTAAAAAATTTAAAATTGATAAGTTGCACTCCAATTAATTACAATATTAATTTTAAATGTTTATAGTTTATTTATATTTTAAAAAATAATGAATATATTTTTGGGTGGATTAACATATATTGTCTCACAGAGATGGATTTTGACACAAAACTGCATTCGGCTCTGACTGGAGATGGATTATCCACGGATATACGAATCCGTCTCGAGTTCATAAATCAAAACCCAACCGATAAAATCACGTCAAAAGAGAGATGGATTCAGAGACAGACAATAATCCGTCTCTGATTCCGTCGCTAAATTGATGCATTCATTGGAAATGTTAGAGACGGAAATATTCCCGTCTCAATTTTCGGAATCTGAGACGGATTTAGAGATGAAAATTGAAATTCTTATTTTATCTCAATTTAGAGATTGGATCAGAGGTGAATATGAAATTAAATTTTTTTCTTAATTCTAAGACGAAATTAGAGACAGAATTTAAGCTAAATTTTCGTCTTAAGTATTAGATGGAAAATTCTGTCTGAAATTCGAGATGGATTTAGAGACGGAAATGCAAATTTAATATTCTATCTACATTCAGAAATGGAATCAAAGACGAATATGGACTCGAATAGTTCTTTAATTCTGAGATAGAATTAGAGATGGAAATCTAGTTAAAGTTTAGAGCCGACAATTCACATTAAAATTATTAATATCTAAAACAAAACAATAATGGAAATGAGGCTGCCTAGGATAGAACTCATGTCCCTCTATTTAAAAGTGTGAGTTGGATGTCATTATGACAAAAAGGTTTTTTTTTTTTTTTTTGATAGAATGACTAAAAGGAGTTTGGTAACTACAACTTGCTCATAATTTTTTGGGAAAATTGGAAATAAATCCCCAATCCCGTTTCAAACTTTAGGTTCAGTCCTTAGGTATAATTTTAAGCTGCACTCCCTAGTTCATGTTTCAAATTGTGATTCACTCACTACCCATCTAAAAAGACGAAAATGCCCCTACTATATTAATTTTTTAACTACCTTCCTCACATCTCTCTTCTCTTTTTTTCTCTTCTCTTTCACCACAAATCCGATTACATAGGCTTTTCCAGCGATCGAATACGTTCAAAGGTGACACCGTCTTATTCTCCACGATGAAAGGAACAAATCGAGATCCATATTGCCTATATTTCGAGTAATATATATATATATATATATATATATTCGAATTTCATATGTACAGCGATTACAGTATCAATAAGGCATGTGTGAAATATTTTCAAATGATAAGTTAACATATTTGTGCGACTTCATGAAAACTTCCATAACGGACTATAGGATGCTCGGAATCATAAACTTTTTTCTTATTTTGAAAATAGACACATAGGGCTTTCGAGAACTGTATGACACATTCTCAATAAAAGTCTAGTATGAAAGACTTTTGTCTTCTAACGTAAGCCAAAATTTACAGACAGTTCTACGCGACTTCACAAGAAAGTCCATAACTCACTGCACAATGGTCGGAATCATACACAATTTTTTTTTTAAAGTAAACATATAGAGCTTTCCGAAAATGTATGATACATTTTCAAGAAATTTCTAGTATGAAACAGTTTTTCCTTCAAACATAAGCTAAAATTTGTTGATAGTTTTGCGCGACTTCACGAGAAACTTCATAACGCACTATACGATGCTCAGAATAATTAACAGCTTTTTAACTTTCAAAGTAGACATATAGGAATTTCTGAAAATGTATGAAATATTATCAAGAAATGTCTAGTATGAAACCGTTTTTCCTTCAAATGTAAACAAAAATTTGTCGATCTTTTTGCGCGACTTCATGAGAAAGTACATAACGCATTGTATAATGCTCGAAATCATAAACCGTTTATATTTTCTTTCAAAGTAGACACATAGGGATTTCTAAAAATGTATGACACATTATGAAGAAACATCTAGTATGAAACAATTTTTGCTTCAAATGTAAGTTAAAATTTATAGATGGTTTTGCGTGACTTCACGAGAATGTACATAACGCACCGTACGTTGCTCAAAATCATAAACTATTTTTTTTCCTTCAAATTAGACACATAGGGATTTCCAAAAATCTAGAACACATTATCAAGAAACGTCTAGCATGAAACAGTTTTTTCTTCTTACGTAAGCTAAAAAAATTTGACAGTTTTGCGCGACTTCAAAAGAATATCCAAATATGTCAATTTGTAGTTAATAATGCCTCACTTGATATGAAATAGTACGTCACTTTGTATGAAATAATAAATCCATTTTATATAATAATACGTGATGTGCACCAGAATTTGTAGGGGCACAATTGTAATTAACTTACCTGTGATTTGGCCAGATTATCTCCCCCGGATGAAATCCGCTATAGCTGGTTCAATTAATGTGGTTGAGCCCACCTGGCTAAAGGCCTATTATGAAATGAGTGCATGATGGCAGATGGGCTACAACAATAATTGGACTAATAAATATGAAATACATATTAATTAGTTTATTTTAGAATCCAATGGGTTGATAGCAAGGTATTGGCCCATAGCCCACATCTAGCTCTATAATTACCCCATGTGGGTAACAAAAAATCATTATCTGCTCTTCCCACAAAAGATAGATAGTGAGAAAAGAGCTGGCAACTTTAGAGATCTACCCTACTATAGAACTACGAAAAGACTTGATCCCATCAAAGTGGGTACGTAGGCAGCTTCTTTTGAGCGTGTCCAGTCCAAATACAATTCAACCTAGTATTTAGTCTGTCGTGTGTTGGGTCGGATTCCCTCCCCACGTGGCCATCACGTGACACACAACTTTGTTCCCGCATTATTTTGGCACCGTCCATGGGAACAATGGTCTAACCTCTGAGTATGCAGACTAGGTCTTAAGCATGTACCAACGGCGATAAGATGACTAACTGTAACATGCCAGCAGTGGGTGGTGAGGTCCCTAACCCCACACCCCTGCCAGGTGGCATGCTAAATGCTAACGTGCGTAGTATCAAGTGCAGTAGTCGTGATAGTAATAAAAGTGGACGAAAAGTCCGGCTTGTCGAACCACGGAGACTTGAATTCTAGTTTATGATTTTATAACAAAAAAGAACAACTAAAATAAAGGTAATTTGAAGGTAAAATGCGCAAAATAAGAACGCGGACACACGAAGGATCTAAAACCAAATATAAAGGAAGACTAAGGCACATGCTAGGTCCAAATTGCTCAATTATACTTATAAAGGCTCTCGTTGAAGGATTACGATTATGTCGCAATGGTGAAAGCTCCTAGGGTAGACAATAACCGATGTCTCGCACTAAACTCCTATGCTTGAATGACGGTTTCCTAAGTATATCTACCAGGAAATCTAACCACTAAACATGCATTAACGCACTAGAGCTCACTCGATTTGGATTGAACGACTTATGTTTAGGGATATTCCTCATTGGTTGCGGGTTATGGTGTGAATTTCGTCTACCCTAAGTCAATTTTCTCTCGAAATATTCACCTAGGCATAAGATTCTAACATATGGTGATCAAGCATATGCAAGACAAGCAAAAACACAAATTCACACCACATAACAACATAAGAATAACTTCAACAATCCTCTATTATAAGCATAAATCACAATTTGGCCTTACATGGCCCTAGTCTTACAAGTTTAGCTCAAAATTGATAGCATAAAAGACATAAATGGATTCATATACATATTCATGGACATAAATGAAATGAAAAGCAATTAAAAACTCCCTAAATGGTGAATGATGATGGATCTTCAAGTTCAATCTTCAATCCCCAAGCTAATCTTCCTTCTTGATCTCCTAAAGTTGATGAAATTGTGGCTCAATTCCAAGGAAATGCTCCAGAATCCCCCAAAAATCGAACCCTTCAAATTAACTGAATTTTGGGTTTTATAGATTTGAAAAATGGTTACAGCGGCGCCTAGGCGCCGCATACATGGCAGAGATTTCTTAGGGTAGAAGTCGAGTGGTGCCCAGACGCGGAAAAATTGGCGCTTGGGCGCGGTAAATGTGGCTCCTAGGCGCGGGCATTCGAACGAGTTTTCTTTTTTTCAGCTTCACGGAGCCTGGGCATGGGTTAAGGGGCGTCTGCGCGAGGGAGTGCATGCAAGGCTGCTTCTCTTCATCCTCTAGCGCCTGGGCGTGAGTAATGTGGTGCTTAGGCGCCAGGGTGCGAACATTCCTTCTTGAGTTCATTCGACACGCCGTCTTTTGCCCTTTTCTTCGTGCATCGTCGCTTAATACCTGAATTCACTTAACACACATATTAAATGTACGAGTGGCACAAATCAAGCTATAAATGGACCTAAATCGTCAATAAAAGGGTCTAAAAACACGTGCAAAAATGACTCCTATCAACCCCCCCCCCCCAAAAAAAAAACTTATCTATTGCTCGTCCTCGAGCAATAAGCTATAGGATCCAAAAACAACTCAAACAAGGAAGAACAAAAAGAAAACTATCTAACTCACTTTCGTGGAGTACACAGTTGCATTTAGCGGATGCAACAAGCCTTTGAACCCTTGAGTTACCTCAAAGGATGAGTTATAGTCTCGTGATTGTTTGCATATGATATACCTACAAAATCGAAGGATTTTCAACCCCAATCAATCAACGCAAATTAATATGATTAATAATAAAGCAATGGCATGAATTCATCTGTTTAAGCTCAAAATTACATATATATACACGTCACATACTTGCTCATGTTACGCCTAAACCTCGAAAATACCATCCTAAGGGTGTAGTGTAATAAATTTAAGGTATTAGAATCGAGTGATATTCTTACTACTTTTCAAGCATTAATCCCATAGCTATCAACTTTTGATTAGCCACACGGCACGAGAATTGAAGAAAACTTCATAGCCACTTAAAATTCATCACTTTATCCACTTTAGGCTTTAACTATGCAACTTTCAACTCAAAACATTAGAGGCTAGACCATGCACAATGTTCGATTCTCTTAGGCTTTCTAGGACACCATTGTAATGAGCTTTATTCCAATAACTCCCAAACTGGACGGCTTTAGGGTATTTAGTGTAGAGACACTCCTAAGGGCTTAATTGCTCGAGTGTCAAAGGCCACAAAACAAAACTAGGTCCTTATTCCCTTTATACTTGCATTGGCTTGAGCTTAGCTTAAATTAGCATAATAGTACAGTATTCTAGGCATGGTGCTCTTCGCCCCCAGTATCTATTAAGCCTGACTTTTGCAGTTATACCAATGTTCAACCTCTTTTATTATTGTTAAGCATACAAAGTTAACATTCTCAACTCATAACACATGAGAAAATTCTAAGTTAATATTTTCGGGATCAAGCCTTTAATTGTTTCAAAATGGTTGTCCACTCAACTCCTCTACCCTCGACTTATGTACATATGTGAATCATCTTAAGGACAATCTAGTCTCATTCAGGGTCCCACAAATAAGGAAACGATGTGCATAGTCATAACAATTCAAATTGATAGAGAAAACATGCCATTGATTCAAATTAACCATTCTCAATGCATCAAGTGAAAGGTTGAAATACTATCCAATTTTTTTTTTATTGCTTAAAAAAATGTCACACTTTTCACATAAATATATAGAACATGAATAAACATGACAATAATGGATCAAGTATACCCCCCCCCCCCAAAAAACTTAGAACGATCATTGTCCCCAATGTTCGAAAAAGAGAAGGGAAAAGTACACATCACCATAAGGGGTGCTGAAAAGCAAACCCGAGTCCTCCGATGATATTCTGTCCCAAGTTTGGCAATGACTAATCGGGCAAAAGAGAGCCCCACAAGTGGGTTATCCACTACAAAATGAAGATGTGCTAGCCATACGAAACCAGTAAGCATAGCATATATTCTATAAACGCAACATGCAACACAATATACGTCAACAATAAACCGAGCATGCATCGAATATATAAAAGACTAAACATTTAAAACAACATCCAAAAATAACAACCCTAAAACAAACTTCTAACAACAAAAATAGGAAATGGAAACAAAACAAGTCTAATCATCATTGACAAAACGGTCAACATAATCATCATCTCCCGCATCATGGACAACCTCATCCTCATCTCCACCCATAGTATCATCCATATCCAACATATCATCCGTGCCCCCGTCGGGCTTAGCAGAAGCACCCCCAACAACTAAAGCACCTGCACCGATTATATCATCCTCATGAATACATCCTGCTCGCTGATAAGCTGAAGAAAGTAAGCGCAGCTGTCACTCATCATCATCTGCATCTCAACCCTCAACTGACTGACATCAGCCCTAAGAGCCTCCACATCAGATGGTGCGGTGTGGCTGGATCCGGTGCCACGAGCGGGCGTCGGACGAGCTCTCTGGGAAATAGGCGGAGGGGCTGAAATGGGGGCATCAGAGAAGGAAATAAGGGTGCCGGCAGGGTCTGTAGTCTTGCTCTGAAATGCCCGAACCGGCCGTCAAGCACAATGCCGAAATGAGAGATGGAAAGATAAACGCGTTATTTTTTGGATTGGATGGCTCCCCTCGTTTCCTCTTAGCCTGTGTTGGGTCAACCACTGAAGTGAACTCGATGCCCATCCTCTTGATATGCCCTAATAAAGACCGGTGGATCAACCCCACGAAGTTAACCCGTCGTTGTGTCATGATGGAGAATATAAGGAAAGACCGGTCCTTGTTCACCTCAGATCTGTTGGAGCTCGGGATGAGGTTAATGCCGATGAAGTCGAGCCAAAATACAGCCTCGGGGAGCAAGATACGACGGGGTAAGTGAGACTCCCCGTCGGGCCAAGTCGTACCCGCGATAGCAATGACCCCAAGGATCTCGTTGAGCGAAATAGTGTACGTCCCATCTGGCCTGTAGAGAGCCTGATACCGGCAAATTTGGGGGATCGCCATCCCGAGGCACTCGCTAAGAGTAGTAGAATCAAAATTTACCCTTCTGTCCCGAACCTCAATCGTATGGCACTACTAGCAAAATTTACGCCAACCGGTGGAACTCAATGTGGGCTTTCACTGAGGTCTTGGCACTACTAGCAAAAGGCTTTTCTTTGATAATCGTTCGACCGTATAGACCATGAAAAATAAGTTCCGCTTTCGGGTGTAATGAACGGGGAAGTGTAGTCGGTGCGATTGGGTCATGTGGAGGCT
This sequence comes from Buddleja alternifolia, assembly GCA_019426215.1. Classification (NCBI taxonomy): domain Eukaryota; kingdom Viridiplantae; phylum Streptophyta; class Magnoliopsida; order Lamiales; family Scrophulariaceae; genus Buddleja; species Buddleja alternifolia. Next base: position 26,627,948 of record CM033393.1, on the reverse strand, counting down.
CGGGGTCGGTGGATGAGCCTTCCCCAACCTTTTTTTAACCCTTGGATACGGATACGGTCGACGCTCTCTTAGGCATGTTAAGCAAAATTTTGACGGCATAACGACGTAGATGTAGATACCGAGTTCTCGACCAAACTTCAACAATACCGCAACAACCCAACCAAAAATCCACTCACTCAATACCAACCAACACTTTTCACATAAAATTGGATAACAAATTCGTACAAAACCACTCCTTAGCCGAAATCACACAGTTGGAGACCAAATATGCAAAGAAACCCAAAAAAAAAAAACTCACTGTATACCCCAACAAACAGCAAATCGAAACCCCAAAGCAACCAATCGATAATTCATCAACAAATCTAGCATATGTTAGTAATCCCGTATAGTAAAAATAGAGAATTGCAGTAGAAGATTCGAGGATTCCTACCGGTAAATCACAAAAATAGATCTGATGATTTTTCATGGGTTTCGCAAAAAATTAGAACTAATAAAATTACCTTTTGATTCGTTAACTGATTCTGCAGAACAACAATCCTCCAAGGGCTCTTGTCTCTAAAGCTTCACGCGAAACGAACCTTCCAAAGATCCCGAAACTTCTCCTTTTCTTGCTAGAGTGGACGACTAGAGAGGAGAGAGGGGAGAGAGTTCTTTTCTTTGTGTTGTGTAATTAGCTTGTTACTTCTCTCTTAGGGTTTGTTCCATGTAGGAGTCTATTTAAACTCAACTAGCTTGTGGAACAAGTTGGAGGCTACTCCAAACCCTAGAGTGGCCGCCCCCTTTAGGACTTCCATGGACTGGGTAGGCTTTTAATTGGCTTGTCTAATTTCTAGCCCACCTGTATATATTTAATTTAAATCTAATTTAGATATAATATATACTATTAATTAATTCCAATTAATTAATATACTATTTAAATAATTTAATTTAATCTAATTAAAATAACTATTTAATTAATTGATTTAATCTAATTAAATCAATCAGTCCATTTAATTCTTTCGAAAAGATTTACACAAAAGATACATCCCGTTCGTTTCTTATAGCGCGATTCTTTAGGTTCATCTCAATTGGCAAAGGGAGGAATTACCTAAGGATGTGAGTGTCACCTAGCCAGACCCGTGGACTCACATCGTAACCTAATTGAGTACGAAATGAATGAATCATTTTACGAACCTCTTGATCATAAATGCCGTATGAGTATAAGCCCTTCACTGACATATTCCGATCAAGTGAGAGTCATGGAAAATGTCAAACTCACTAAACTTGATACTGTGCATTAGATTATAGCATAATGAAATTACTAAACTACCCTCAATGTCCCACACGAGTTAGTTGTTTATGCTTTGTCCAAAGACTTATAATTTCATTAGCCTATAATCGCACAGAATACTTTCTCTTTTACTATCGAGATAGTGAATCTCATCTTGGCAATCACTGATCAACTGCTACTTGTCATATTGATATCGCACTTCGAGGTTGACCCCACCGACGGGTGATATGGGCCTAACTACTCTGGTAACAGATCCAATAATACAAGCACATTGATCATGAACCCTCAAGTCTAAGGCTCACGCATACTATTATGATCAGCAATCCAATCATTGACAATCACTGAGTAAATACCCATGTGATCGGATTACTACGAGCCGTGTTCGAATATGTCAATTCCATTGACATATCTATGATACTTGCTCCCACTATCCCTATAGTGTTCGACTGGCACTCATCGATAGAGCATGTGTCATACAAGTCGAATCTTAATGCCCAATTAAGATTCTTTGACTTGCGAACCCTTTTAAGTGATAAGGTGTAAGACTCTTCCCATGCCACGTCTTTATTCCATAAAGCGCAAAGAGTCAAACCTTTATTCACATGGACTATATGTTCAATACTTATTTAGATGCCGTAAAGATTTATATGAACAAAATATAAATGCCTTTATTAATTTCTTCTCAATAGTTTGTACAACATAATAAGATACCCTAATCTAGCTATTTGTCCTCAATGGCATCTAGGGCATATACCTAACAATCTCCCACTTGCACTTAATGCCAATCGCTTTGGTATCTTATACCCATCTTCTCAAGATGTGGCTCTAGCACCGCCTGCGCTAATGGCTTAGTGAGTGGGTCAGCTACGTTATCAGCTGAGGCTATTTTCTGCACGACGATGTCGCCTCTTTCAACGATTTCTCGAATTATGTGATATCTCCTCTCTATGTGTTTGGATTTGTTGTGAGACCTTGGTTCGTTTGCTTGCGCGATGGCTCCGTTGTTGTAACACCATAGTGGCAATGGAAGCTCCATGCTAGGAACAACTTGAAGTTTAGTAATGAACTTTTTTATTCAAACAACCTCCTTGGCTGCTTCCGAGGCTGCCACATATTCAGCTTCGGTGGTCGAATCGGCAGTTGTGCTTTGCTTGGAACTTTTCCAAGACACTGCTCCACCGTTTAAAGTGAATATGAACCCAGAAGTGGATTTTCGGTCATAGATGTAAGATTTGAAATTTGAATCAGTATAACCATCCACTTTCATTTCTCCATTGCCATATGTGAGGATCATATCTTTAGTTCTTATCAAGTACTTTAAGATTGATTTCACGGCCATCCAATGTTCTTTGCCTGGGTTAGCTTGAAACCTACTTACCTCGCTCACAGCGTATGCAAGATCTGGTCTCGTGCATAACATCGCGTACATAAGACTTCCCACTGCCGATGCATAGGGGATGGTACTCATTTCTCTTTGATCTTCCTCACTTTGAGGACTCATCTTTTTGGAGAGATGAATTCCATGTCTCATGGGCAAAAGACCTCTTTTAGAATTTTCCATCCCAAATCGCTTTAGGACCTTTTCTAAGTAGAGGGCTTGGGAGAGACCTATTGTCTTATTTGATCTATCCCTATAGATTCGAATTCCTAGGACATAGATGGCTTCTCCTAAGTCTTTCATGGAGAATGTGCTTGAAAGCCATGTCTTAACCCAAGTTAGCAAACCTATATCATTCCCTATAAGTAGAATGTCGTCCACGTGTAGTACCAGGAATGATATCTTGCTCCCACTGACCTTTTTATAGACACATGGTTCATCCTTGTTTTTGATAAAGCCGTTATTTCATACTTCTTCATCAAAACTAAGGTTCCAACTGCGAGAGGCCTGCTTCAGTCCATAAATGGACCTATTTAACTTGCAGACCTTATGAGAATCGGTATTGGATATGAAACCTTTGGGCTGCTCCATATAGATATCCTCCTCGAGGAATCCATTTAGGAAGGCGGTTTTCACATCCATCTGCCATATTTCATAATCCAGGTATGCAGCTATTGAAAGTAGAATTCTAATGAATTTGATCATATCTACTGGTGAAAAGGTTTCCTCATAGTCAATGCCCTCCTTCTGACTATACCCTTTCGCCACTAGTCTGGCCTTATAGGTATCCACCTTGCCATCCGGACCTATCTTTCTCTTATAGATCCATTTACATCTAATAGGTACAATACCTTTCGGAGGATCTACTAGATTCCAGACTTGGTTCGAATACATCGAATCCATTTCCACTTTCATAGCTTCATGCCATTTCGTAGAATCCATATCCATCATTGTCTGGTCATAACTAGAGTAATCGTCTCCATGGTTTCCTTCTGCTACTACATGCAAATTATGCTCTCCTCGTAGCAGAGAACCATATCTCGCAGGCGGTTGAGATACTCTAGTAGACCCGCGCACTGATGGTTGTGTCGTTTCTGGGTCGGGTTGGGTCTCTTGAACAGTGTCTTCCACAGGGGATTCATTTTGTTCTTGTAGAACAATACTTCTACCTGCTCCTTCTTCTTGAATGAATTTTTCTTCGAGAAAGATTGTCTGTAAGGCAACAATGATACTTTGATCACCGTGAAGGTAGAAAAGGTATCCTATCCAACGAATCGTCCTTTCATAGACCTAGCCTCCAATTTCTCTGCCTTGGTCTTTTTCACGTAAGCTGGGCAACCCCATATTCGTATTTGTTTCAGATTAGGCTTCCTTCCACACCATATCTGATATGGTGTTCCAGGAACAGATTTGGAGGGACATCTATTCAAAATATGAGTAGCTGTAAGCAGCGCGTGTCCCCATAGTGAAATGGGCAAATTTGTGTAGCTGAGCATGGATCGAACTATGTCCAACAGTGTTCGATTACTTCGTTCTGCTACGCCATTCAATTGTGGAGTTACTGGAGGAGTAAGCTGTAACAGTATGCCATATTCTCGAAGGAACTGGTCAAACTCTGCACTCATATATTCGCCACCGCGGTCAGACCGAAGTGTCTTTATATGATGCCCGGTTTGGTTTTTGACTAAAGTCTTGAATTCAATGAATTTCTCCATTGATTCAGACTTGTACTTCATTAAATACACGTAGCCATACCTAGAATGGTCATCGGTAAATGTAATGAAGTACTGAAAACCACCACGGGCCATATTTCCAAATGGTCCGCACACATCAGTATGAACTAGACCTAAGACTTCTGTGGCTCTTTCAAAATTCCATGTGAAGGGGGACTTGGTCATTTTTCCTTGGATACAAGACTCACAAGTGGGATAGGGATCTGATCCCAATGAGTCTATGACTCTATCCTTTTCTAACTCGTGTAGTCTTTGGTCCCCGACATAACCTAGTCTTAAGTGCCACAGCTGTCTCAAGTTTGTGCCATACATTCTGCGTTTTCTTGTTACAGCATTAACATCACAATCCTTTTGGACATTAATATAATATAAACCATTTATTAAAGACGCATTGCCAACACATTCATTTCTAAAATAAATGTCACAAGAATTGTTCATAAAGGAAAATAAATAACCTTTCCTGACTAAAACAGGAATTGAAACAATATTCTTAAGCCCATTGGGCAAAACAAGGCAATTGTCTAAATATAATAAATGTCCAGATGATAAACTAAGGAAAGTGGTGCCAATGTGTGAGGCTGCTACACTATGACCGCTGCCAACATTGATCATCACTTCACCATGCTCCAGCTTTTTACTTCTTTCCAGCTCCTGGTTCATAACACATATGTGAGCACTAGCCCCAGAGTCTAGAATCCAGGAAGTTGAAAATATGGTAAAAGAACAATTTGTTTCTAAAACATTAAGTTCTATACCTGAAGTAATCTTTGCCTTCAGCTTAGGGCAGTCATTTTTGCAGTTGTCCACCTCTTGGCAGTGAATACATGTTGTTGCAATCCTTAGGTGCTTCTTTCCCCTTCTATGGTTATCAGAAGTAATGTCGTGCAGTCCACTTAGAGGTAAATCATCTTCCAATTCCCTTCTCTTGAGAGCTTGCATGTAAACAAGTCTGTCTTTAAGATCCATTAAGGAACCTCCCAGGTCATCAACTTCAAAGTCAGTGACAAAAGCAGAAAAGGACTTAGGAAGAGATTGAAGAATAAGGTTTACTTGTGGATGAAAATCCATGAAACTTCCCAGAGTTTGGAGTCTTCCAATCATGGATATCATGTTCACAACATGACTTGCTACTTCATCATTTTCTCCCATTCTTGCTTGGAAAAGTTCCTTCGATAAATAATATCGAATTGATATTCCATGTTCCCCGAACATTTCCTCTAAATGAAGAATGATGGATTTGGGTTTCTCCATATCCAAATGAATATATCTCAATTCCATGCTCATTGACTTCAACATGTAACTGGTGACCTTTTGAGCATCAGAATTCCATTTCTTGTTAATTTTGAGAACAGATGTTCCATTTTCAGCCCCAGGAAAAGTTGGACCATCTTGTTCTAAAATATGCTCAAGTGATTTCTTTCTGAGACCAACTCTTAGCTTCTTGACCCAGTCACTGCAGTTTGGTCCAGTGAGGACATTTTTCTCAAGCATTTTTAACAACGAGTTATTAACCATTTTGAGAGAGATAATATAACTGCAGAAAACAACCAAGATTCAATTAGATAATTATATTATACCCAAGTAAAAATTAGGACTTTAATTTTTGACTTGGCTCCCACTACATTATTCGAACCATTGCACTCCCACTGCAATGAACGAAAATCACGTTTGAAAGATTTCATAGTGAGTGATTGAGTTCTTCAAAAATTTCAATGAGTTGCAATCTGTAACGATGTATGGCACATTGGAACTTTTGAAGTGACATGCCATGTCAACCAGTCCTACTGATGATTCAATCTGCCTTTGGCTCATGGATCACACAACCTCCGCCTGTAACGAAATATTGGTGGTGATCCATCTATGTACTTTCCCATCAACTCCTATCGATCTAACAGTTGAATCTTATCTTGCAACCTGTAACGGTGATATGGGATAAGATTTGCTTTGACCGATGGCATCAAATGCACTTGAAGAGATATGGATTATGAATTAATGCATAACCCCCATTAGTCGGGATGATGCCATGCGTAACTCATAATCCCATCTTTTCCAAGTTTGATGGAGAGCCAGGATATCCAATATCCCTTACTTACTTAGTATTTAAAGTGGGAGAATTTTTGAAAAATTAAGGTCTCACTTTGCACATTAATTTATTACGCGCATATATGGATTATAATCATGCATGCATAGAAAAACCTAGTTATGCTAACAACATGCATTTCCATGGACATTCTAGATTGATCTAAGCCAATAGATCAATCAGGGGGATAGGGGTTTATTATCAATCTATTTTCTAATAGATCTTTGGGCTCCAAAATAGAAAAGGTCCTACCTCTATTTTACACAACTCAGAAAGCGCCCTATACATTATACTACCATAATTAAAAGTACAAACTGCGGGGCAATTGCCCAATAAAACCCAGATAATACCAAAGCAGTAAAACCCTAAGTCCATGGAAGCATCCACCACAACATACATCAAAGCATGTAAGTAAACTATTTAAGTTTATGTTGGTTTTAAGTTTAAAATCGAAAAGAAATTCAAAAACTGATTAAATCTAATTTAATTAGAAGAGATGAATTTTGATTTCAATTTTAAAGGGAAATAAATCCAATTTATAATTGAGGAAATAAGTCAAACCTATTCCTTATTTATTTTGGAAAAGTACAATCAACCTTAAATAAATCCTATTTATTTAGCCGTCGCAAATCATAAATAAAAATCCAATTTAATTTATGATATTATTAAATACAATTTAATATTAAAGTCAAAGCCAATTTAACTTAATTAAATCCAATTTAATTTTAAGAAAAACATTTTCGGAAATCACGGGTCGAATTTGTCTATTAGGATGCAACCCTAATATTTGTTAATTTATATATATATATATTTAAATACAAAATATATATATTAATACACTGGGCCGGGCTCAGCGCCCGTAAGTGCGCACGGCTAGGGTGGCTTATGCCGCCCTAGTTTCCATCGCCCTCCTTTTTCCCTTTTTTTTTGTTTTTCTTTGATTACACGAATGGGGTGGCGCTCGCGTGTGCTTCGAAAACACATGGTGATGCCACCCCGATTTACCGTTGCCAACGACGAAAAACATGTAATCATGCGACGATTTCAAGGCGATAACTATTTTCAAAATTTCAGATTTAATATCGAATATTAAATACATAAAATCAAATTTTATAAAAATCCAATTTTAACCAACATAATCTTAAACGCAAAAAATCATCAGATCCGTTTAAGTCGGCTCTGATACCACTGTTAGTAATCCCGTACAGTAAAAACAGAGAATTGCAACGGAAGATTCAAGGATTCCTACCGGTAGATCACAAAAATAGATCTGATGATTTTTCATGGGTTTCGTGAAAAAATAGAACGAATAAAATTACCTTTTGATTCGTTGCAGAACAGCAATCCTCCAAGGGCTCATGTGTCTAAAGCTTCACGCGAAATGAACCTTCCAAAGATCCCGAAACTCCTCCTTCTCTTGCTAGAGTGGACGGCTAGAGGAGAGAGGGGAGAGAGTTCTTTTCTTTTGTGTTGTGTAATTAGCTTGTTACTTCTCTCTTAGGGTTTGTTCCATATAGGAGTCTTTTTAAACTCATTTAGCTTGTGGAACAAGTTGGAGGCTACTCCAAACCCTAGAGTGGCCGCCCCCTTTAGGGCTTCCATGGACTGGGTGGGCTTTTAATTAGCTTGTCTAATTTCTAGCCCACCTGTATATATTTAATTTAAATCTAATTTAAATATAATATATACTATTAATTAATTCCAATTAATTAATATACTAATTAAATTAACTATTTAATTAATTGATTTAATCTAATTAAATCAATCAGTCCATTTAATTCTATCTAAAAGATTTACACAAAAGATACATCCCGTTCGTTTCTTATAGCGCGACTCTTTGGGTTCGTCTCAATTGGCAAAGGGAGGAATTACCTAAGGATGTGAGTGTCACCTAGCCAGACCGGTGGACTCACATCGTAACCCAATTGAGTACGAAATGAATGAATCATTTTACGAACCTCTTGATCATAAATGCAGTATGAGTATAAGTCCTTCACTGACATATCCCGATCAAGTGAGAGTCATGGAAAATGTCAAACTCACTAAACTTCATACTGTGCATTAGATTATAGCATATAGAAATTACTAAACTACCCTCAATGTCCCACACGAGTTAGTTGTTTACGCTTTGGCCAAAGACTTATAATTTCATTAGCTTATAATCGAACAGGATACTTTCTCGTTTACTATCGAGACAATGAATTCCATCTTGGCGATCACTGTTCAACTGCTACTTGTCTTATTGATATCGCACTTCGCGGCTGGTGGTCCCAAGTGGCATACGAAATGGTCTAGAAGGGGGGGGGGGTGGAATAGACCCTGAAGTCTTTTTTGACATCAAAAATTTCGTATCACTTTTAAAGATTGGAACGCTTTAGAAGGCTGAGCGTTTGGGTCAGGCGCTTCCGTAAAGATAACTTAGACTTAGTGATTTTTGCAATTTACCAAAGTAGGGTAATACTTAGATCGCTTAATCAGGGTTAGCACAGCGGAAATGATTTTAGCGTTCGTTTGGTTAATTTAATCGCTTTGCAATTCTACTTGTCTTGTTCCGAATGAATGATGTAATATGAAAATAAGACAATAAAATATAAATGACACAAGATATATAAGGTTCACTGGGTGATGTAATCCCAGCTACGTCTTTCTTCTCCTTTTTCACTTGGAGGAATTTTACTAGGTTGATTATCAAAGAATCACACAAAATCTTCTACAAGATAGTAAAGCGATGAAGAAGATCTCGGGCTCCTTGATCACACAGACTTCAGCACCAATGAAGATCGTCTTCTACAAGCTTCTCTCACTCAGAAATACTGCCTGTAAGTGGTTTCAACTTGTTTCTCACTCAGATGAAAGGTTGAAGGTTTATCACAAGGTTTTGTTTGTTTTTTTGGAAAGATCAAAAACTTGGAATATCTTAATAGGAGTTTTGGTTTCTTCTTTGGAAGAGGTTTGAGATATTTGTGACTGTCTGGAATGTAGATAAAAAGCTTGAAAGATTTGGCTATGGAGTTTCTAAGCTTTTTTTCAGCAAGTTTTTCTTGTGTCTGTACGTAATTTTCGCTTGCCCACAAGTCATAAACAGCTTATCACATTTAATGCTCTTATCAGGCATTTAATGCATTTTAAATTTAATTCCCGTTGGTAATAAATGCCCGTTGAATGATTGCATTTAAGTCCTTCATGACTTGAGGATTTATTTCAAGTGAATCTGACATATGTCGCTTAAGTGCTTTGAGCGCTTGATTCATACATCCTGAAATGAGGTCCTTTAGCGTTTGACGGACGCTAAGTAACAAATCTTCATCTTTGGTTGACTTCAGACGCTGATCTCCAACTGCTTCTCTAATAGACTCACCTAGAATTCTATTAGCGACTCAGTATCTAATACTTAGTCTAAAATCTACAAAGATAAAAATTACAAGCCTAAATAAAATAATATAAAAATTACAAACTTTCAAACGCTTAAACAATGATCTATGAAAACATAAACTTACATTTTATTTGGGGTCTAACATTGAATCCTATCTTGTCATCATCAAAACATCTCACATGAAATTTCCTAACAATTTCCCCTTTTTGATGATGTCAAGACTTTTAACTCTTATAACTCTTTTATAATTTAAGAGTTACTTAAAAGAAAAGCCCAAATGAATATAAGTTAGCGTTTAAAAAGTTAGTAAAGTTAGCTAAAGTTAGATTAGCTTCAACAAGATGTTTCAACGATAAATCATTCATATATTGAAAGAATAAGCATACATGATTTATACTGAAAGTAATATAATAAAAGCGAGAACAGAAATACAAAAAAAAGAATTCATTCACTTTTTCTGTCACTTTGCTCTTTCTTCGCCTTGGAGAACTTCTAGCGCTAAGTTCAATAAGAGACGATCAATGTCGATCATTGTTGTATGTTGAACTTCATCGTAATCATACCTATGAAGTCTAGCGCTTTCATTAAGCTCTAACAAACTTTCTGTCCATTCTCTTGGCGAAATTCCAAGTTCACGAATTAAATCGTGATAGATATCTTTTCTTGGATCTTTTGATGGTTTCCAATTGATAGGTCATCTTAGCGGACCGGCAAAAGGTTGAAATCCCATACTTTCCAAGAAATCGACGTCCAATTCTGGAAGCAGATATTTTCCTAGATAATACCTTGTCTTTCTCTTTTTAGTTAGCATCTTCTTGATGCTCACTAGTTCTTCAAACAATGATCGCCATTGTTTATTATCTGTCGTTGATATCGCTTTGGACGCATGATGCTTTTCTTTTTCATTTTCCCCCTTCTTGGCATCATCAAGAGAGGTTTTCAACTCAACGACTTCTTTTCGCAAAAGTCAAACTTCGTCAACTAAGAGAGTGACTTGATGAGCGACGCTCTGAGCAGCGGCATCTGTTGAGGTATGTCTTTCAGCATCAGCCGAAGCGCTCTGCGCTAAGTGACGGTTGAATTCGGATGAGAGTTCAGCGACAAGGGGTGATATGCTGTTCATGATTATGATAGTGCTGTTATTGGAAGCGTTTGCAATATCACGACTTCGCGTACCAGACATTATGCGGATTTGTCTATCAGCAGCCTCAAATATCTTGGAGCAGGAACCTTCAATGTTGGTGAGCGAATTCCGTACTGCCTGTCTGAAATCGCTAGCGTCTGAATCACTCTCTGAATCCGAATCGGAAGAAGGACACTCAGGAGAGCTAGAAATTGCAGCCTTGCCTTTGGATTGATCTCTGATAAATGGCTCATCAGGATTTTAAGCAATTTCAGCGTGCACTTCTTCAATCGCTTAATCCATTGAAGGATCTTCAATCACTGGGGGCTCAACCACTGGGGCGCTAGAAGGATCTGGCAAAGAGGCTTCTGGAATTTGAGCGCCATCCTCAGTAGGAGCACTTTGTTCTTCAATTATGTGGATTGGGGAAGAAGAGTCTTCAATAGCAATGACCCAGAGTGGGCCAAGTGCTTCCATCATATGCCTTGGACTAATCAGACTTGATTGCGGAATAAAGAATATAGTGTCTTCGCGCTCTTCTGTACAAAGTGCAATTTGCACACCTTCTGGCAATTCAATTCCTGAAGTGTAACAGTTGAAAAAATCCAAAATAAGAGGCATCAACACTTGAGCTGCTTCTTGATCCACTGGCCTGATCAGCGAAATCATCTTGGCCACTTGAATATTCTGTTCAAAGAAGAGCACAGGGTGAAGATTGTAACCTCTGAAATCGCTTAACCCTGAATAGTGATTAAAGGAGATGTCCAGCGCTTGGGCATTTTCAATCACTGCTCTCATGTCTCTGTGGAATTCAGCAAACTCAGCATGCTCACCAGAAACGTTAACAAGAATCTGACTCTGACCGGGAAGAAGTGATTGCTTGCTGGATGATGCTTCTTCATTAAGGTCAGGAAAGATTCGCTGAACAAACGCTTGTCGAGAATGATATAAGTAGCGTCCGCCTTGGCTGTAAAAGGCTAGCTGCTGGCGAATGTAGCTTTCTATAAGTTGCCTATAGCTTGGTAAAGCGCTTACATTGCCTGCAATAATCTGATGTTGTTGAAGCAAAAAGGTTGCGTGTCCTCGGCGTCTGTACTCAATCCCAAATTCAAAGAGAAATGGATATCTCACAAGTTCTTCAAGAGTATAGAAATGTAGAACGAACTCTTCAGCCCATCTGGCTGTATCCATCATCCTTCGCTTTCCAAGCTTTTCAGCTTTCTTTGGTTCTTTTCTAGCGGTAAGGCATTTCTCGAAGCGGGTAGTTTCTTCATTGTAATCCTCAACCCATAGTCTAGCAAGATATTCTCGGGCTTCATCTTCTATCCACGAATTAACAGGATTTGGACGCTCAGCAACTACTGGTCATTTTCCATTCCAAAGTTTGAGTGGATTAGGAGAGAGGGCATTCTGAGGAGAGTTGACGGCTTTGGGGAGAGCTGAATATCCTATTTTGTTTAAATCTTCCTCATCAGGATTTTTGTTCCAATCGCCCATGTGAGGATGTTTGAAGACAATCTTGTTGGCGCAGAGAGGGTAGAAGGATTCATCAGAGTGACCGGTGAAATTGAATCTTGCTTGGTCAAACTCGGCTCTGTTGAACGCTGGTCGACGAATATATTCAAAATGAGATTGGAGGCACTCCAAGTTGTAGAGCCCTAAGTCGGCAAGCTGTTCAAAGAAATCAAACTTCTAAGAATCGGAGAGATCAGGGCGATGGAGCGTTGTTTGAAAAGTGATCTCTGATTTTACAAGCGATTGAGTGTCTCGTTCTCTAGCGGCATAATAGAATTCAACATCAGGAGAATAACCGCGTGGAAAGAAATCGATGACACGAGGATGAGATCCTGTAGGTGTGGGAACAAGTGCAATTGCTTCAGTTGGGATAGGGGCCACTTCTATCGACCGCTCAGCGTGTAAAGCCTCTTCACTCGCTGAAGATGATTCAGCGTCTGGAAGGACTTGAGTCGCTTCTTGTGCTATGTCCACAACTGTTGCCATTTTCACATCTACATCCACTGGAATCTCGGAGAGTGGAGGGGCAGCAACAATTGGTGCATCTTGAGGTGCATCTTGAGCTGATACATGTAAGCGCTTTGAGAAAAGCAAGCAAAATTTCTACTAAGTAGAAATTACAAAGAAAAGACTAAAACGCTTACCCTGAGGAATATCATCGACTGACTTAGTCGCTTGATCTGTTTCTATATTAGGGACAGGTTCCTCAGGCTCCGGGACTTCTTCTTCTGGTTCTAGATCGAGAAAAAAAGTTATTGGATCAGCACGAATGGGAATATGTAATTCTTCAAGAGTGTTGAGAACATATTCATATTGCGCTGAAAGAGATTTTATCCTAGCGTTAGAGACTTAGAAACTAACGAGGAAAGGATAGACTAATTTGCTTAGCAAATTCTTACCTTGAGCACTAGAAAGCCTCTCAGATTAAGTAGCGGCGTGAGGATCTGAGCTGATTTCGGGAACAGCGTCAAAGGGAGGAACACTCACTGACTCTCCAAGCGCTGGATTTGTTGAAACGCTTGTAGACGCAGCTAGAGTAGAGAGAGGAGTACGCCTTCGAGCAAGCAGTACTTCTTCTTCTACTTCTTCCTCTTCTTCAGGAACAGAGAAGATAAACGCTGGAGGAGAAGAAGGTGATTTTGGAGAAGGAGAAGGAGAAGGAGATTTTTGTTTCTTCTTGGGCTCAGGCTTCTTCTTCTTGGAGGTCTCCGGTTTCTGCTTCTTGGTGGGTTTAGCGACTTTAAGAGCGATTTTTCTTTTTGGCCGCTTAACCACTATTTCTTCTTTAGAGGACGACGATGATGATGAAGAGGAAGGCGCTTGTTCTTCATCATCGCTGCGAACAACTCCTTCGGCTTGAAGTCGCTCACGCTTTCCTTTGGGAACCGTTGCACCAACAATTTTGCGAGGTTTGAGCATCCCGCTAATCATCTTCTTACCATAGAATTTCAACGCTGGGATCTTCTTTCCATCGGAGTTTTTATATCCACAAGCGCTGAGAATTCTACTCAAAACAATCCCATAAGGCTTGGGATTAACTGACTTGGCCATCGCTGCCTTGAAGCGATTGAAAACATAAAGAGACTAATTAATCTTTAATTTGGTCAAAATCGCTACCATCATCTTATATTGAAAGTGTGTAACCTTGTCGAAGGTTCCCTTCCTGCATTCGATCATCTTAGCGCAAATGTCAGCGAGGATGACATATTCGCACTTCAAGTCGTTCTTCTTGAAATTCGGCTCATAACTAGCTTGGACTTTATCTTTCTTGATCAACACTTAAACCTTGGTAGCATCACCAAGAGTCACGTTCTCGACTTCGGCACCATCATTTGGTAGGTTAAGTAATGATGAAATCAGAGAAGAAGCGAGAGTGAAGGTCTCACGAGTAAAAGGGAAGACGCAAGAAATGGAGTTTCCATCGTCGGAGATTTTTGCATTTTGGTAGAAGAAAAAGGTTTCTTCTTCATAAAGGTTGAAAACGGTTGTAATCATGTCTCTCAAACCAGATTCCTGGACAAATGGAAGAACAGTCCGAAGAGGAAAATTCTGGTTATCACAAAGATAATCCCAGTTCACAAGAAATCCGGCGTTAACAGTGACCGGTTTTTCAGCACGACTGCTACTTGGATGATTTGGAGGATTTTGAAGCTTTGGGTGCCATTGTTGAAAGTTTGAAGCTTTGAAAGAGAGAAGTTTTTGCCTTGGAAGATATGGAGATTTTTACAATAAAGGAGAGAGTTTGGAAGTGATAAAGTTTGACTGTAAAAACCTTGAAAAGTTTATATAGAGGCAAAAAGTAACTTCTGAATGGCTTCAAATCTGAATCATTAATTTTGAAATTTGAGAAGTTTTAAATCTGAACCGTTTGTTTGATGGTACGGATGTCAAATAGTGCGGTAAAATAGGTTGACTGTTACAAAAATAGAGAATTTTTGGGATCCGCAGTTACCCATTTTAAAAAAAAACGTTTGAAAAGATTTGAAATTTTCAGCGTGAATTACACGCGCCTGATAGTACACTGACACGTACTCAAACTCATGCAGTCACTGAACCGTCTAGGTTTAGATAGGAATCATTAACCGTTAGTTTGATTTGATAGGCACATGTGGGTAGTTATCAAATCTAATCTTTTGGTCTTATCCACACGCTATCTTTTTATCGATGAAAACTATGCATGATTTTCCGAAAGAAAAATTTCTTAGCGTTAAATTGGGAATTTTCTTAACGCTGAAGACTTTTTATAAAATAAATTTAATCTGTTAAAGACCAATCGCTTGTTGAAACTTAAAACATTTTATTTTATAAGCGATCAGATTGTTATGCATAAATGTAAACGCTAATGATCAATGCATAAGAATTTTCAAAGTCATTTTTGATCATGGTTGCTTACTTACTGAAGTAAGTACAATTTTAAAGTTCCCCCTAAAATTGATAACTTATTTCAATTTTGAAAGACAGTTTAGACATAATCATAAAGTGGATTCCCCCTAAATTATATGCCAATTCAATATGATGCTTCGTGATTTAAGCGTTTAAATCAATCATACCTAATTCACTTCTCAAAGTGAGAAAGCGTTGTTCGTTGAGCGCTTTGGTGAAGATATCTGCCAATTGTTTGTCAGTTCCAATGAAATGCATGGAGATATCTTTCTTTTGAACATGGTCACGCAAGAAATGGTATCTAATGTCAATATGTTTGGTTCTAGAATGAAGGACAGGATTTTGGGTCATAGCTAAAGCGCTTTGGTTATCACAGTGGATTGGAGTAGGACCTAGGATGATTCCATAGTCTCTAAGTTGTTGCCTCATCCAAAGGATTTGTGCACAACAGCTCCCAGCGGCTACATATTCTGCCTCAGCGGTAGAAGTCGCTATGGATTGTTGTTTCTTACTATGCCACGAAACTAGTCTATCTCCTAGAAATTGACATGTACCACTAGTACTTTTTCTATCTATTTTGCATCTTGCAAAATCTGCGTCTGAATAACCAATTAGTTCAAAGGGAGAGTTCTTTGGATACCATAAGCCCACATTTTGTGTGCCTTTTAGGTATTTAAGGATTCTCTTGGTAGCATTTAAGTGTGATTCTCTAGAATCAGCTTGAAAACGTGCACACATGCATACCGAGAACATAATATCCGGTCTACTAGCGGTAAGATAAAGAAGTGATCCAATGATACCTCTATAGTTAGTGATATCAATTTTCTTCCCACTTTCATCTTTATCTAACTTAAGCGTTTGGCTCATTGGAATTTTTGAAGATGATGCATTTTCTATACCAAATTTCTTAATCATATCTCTTGTATATTTAGCTTGGTTTATAAATATTCCATTAGGGAGTTGTTTAACTTGTAATCCTAAGAAGAAAGTTAATTCACCCATCATGCTCATTTCAAATTGATCTTGCATCATTTTCGAAAATTTCTCACACAATCGCTTATTTGTAGAACCAAATATAATATCATCAACATAAATTTGGACTAAGAGAATATCTTCATTATGAGTAATTTTAAATAACGTTGTGTCAACGCTGCCTTTTGAAAAGCCTTTACCTATAAGGAAGATAGAGAGAGTGTCATACCATGCTCTTAGTGCTTGTTTAAGGCCATAGAGTGCCTTATCCAATTTGTAGACCATACTATTGCCATGGTTGTTGATGAATCCTAGAGGTTGCTCTACATAAACTTCTTCTTGGAGTTTACCATTCAAGAATGCACTCTTCACGTCCATTTGATACACTGTGAATTTGTTAAATGCGGCAAACGCTAGGAACATACGAATCACTTCAAGACGGACTACTGGGGCATAAGTCTCATCAAAATCAATACCCTCTTCTTGACAATAACCCTGAGCGACTAATCTGGCTTTGTTTCTTATAACACTGCCATCTTCATCCATCTTGTTCCTAAAAACCTATCTAGTCCCAATAACTCCTTGGTGAGTTGGCCTTAGTACTAGAGTCCAAACCTTTCCTATCAAATTGGTTAAGATCTTCTTGCATTGCTTCAACCCAACTTGAATCACTGAGCGCTTCATCCACTTTCTTTGGTTCCATTTGAGATAAGAAACTTGTGAACATGGCCTCATTGATTGTAGCGGACCTAGTTCTAACAAGTGCTTCAACATCTCCAATGATTAGCTCTGGTGGATGGTCTCTAAGCCATTTACGATCTAGTTGGAAAGGGTTAAGAGATTCTTGATCATCAATCGCTTGATTCTTATTTATCTCTGGCGCAATCGCTACATCATGCACAGTTCCAATATGGTCTTGATGATCATTCTCTTCATGATCATCAGCAATTCTGACAATATTCTCATTAGTAACCTCACGAGTATTTTTAGGAAAAAGCACATAGATCTCATCATTAGCGTCATCATCACTATCATCATTGAGATTGATTTGTGACGCTTGTTGGGCAAGATCTTCAATTCCTACATCATCAGGATTAACCTTACTCGGTTCTTGGTTAGCATCATCAAACACAACATGAATGGATTCTTCAACCTTCAATTTGATCTTATTTAGGTTGCGAAAACTCTTTCCATTTTTGGCGTAGCCTAGAAAGGTTCCCTCATCCGCTTTAGGATCAAATGTCTTTAGGTTTTGGGATCCATTGTTATGAATGAAACATTTTGAACCAAATACATGAAAGTATGAAACGTTAGGCTTACGTCCCTTCCATAACTCATATGGAGTCTTCTCATGTTGCTTGCTGATCATACACCGGTTCTGAGTGTAGCAAGTGGTATTGATAGCTTCGGCCCAAAACCTTTGTGGCAGTTTAGACTCTGCAAGCATCGTCCTAGCAGCTTCTTTAAGCGTTCTGTTCCGTCGCTCGACAACTCCATTCTGTTGAGGTGTTCTAGGAGTAGAGTATTCATGAAGTATTCCAAGATCTTTGCAAAACTTCTCAACAAATTGGTTAGTAAATTCAGTCCCTCGATCGCTTCTAATTCTTGTCACTTTTAGATCTTTATATGTTTGCACTTGACGAATTAAAGATGTGAGCTTGACACTAGTTTCATCTTTGGTCGCTAGAAATTCTACCCATATATAGCGAGAGAAATCATCAACTATTACTAGCAAGTATTTTTTACCACTAGCACTCATGATTTGAATAGGACCAAACAAATCTAAGTGCAATAGTTCAAGAACTCTAGAAGTAGATAGACATGGTTTCTTCTTAAAAGATGATTTAACTTGTTTACCCATTTGACATGCATCACATAAGTGATTCTTTTGAAAGGAACCCTTAGGTAATCCCTCTACAAGATTTAGCGATATTAACTGAGAGATTGCCTTAAAGTTGAGGTGATTCATTTTTCTATGCCATAGCCAACCCAATTCATTTTGACTTTTAGCAATAAAGCATGTGGGGTTGTTATTAAATGTAGAATCCCAATCCACTAAATACACATTATTTGTTCTTTTTTCTCTTAATTTAGTAGACTTAGTCTTAGCGTCATTAACATAGCAGAAGTCGCTTGAGAATTTAACTTCAAAGCCTTCATCACAAAATTGACTAATGCTTAACAAATTATGCTTAAGACCCTCAACAAAGTATACATCACTAATCATGATGTTCCCCCTATGCATCATACCTATACCTTTGGTTTTACCTTTGGAGTTATCACCGAATATGACATGAGGACCGTTGGTTGCACGATAGTTGATTAAGAGATCCTTTGAGCCAGTCATGTACCTTGACGACCCACTATCGATGTACCAAACAGAAGTATCGGTGTTGGCTCTAGGTATCTGCATTCAAAGGGCATTTCTAATTCTTCTTAGGTACCCATGTTGTTTTGGGTCCTTCAACGTTAGTAGCTTTGGTTTGAATTAAAACTTTCGGAACCCATATTTGCCTTGTCTTCATTACGGGAAGATTGGTCTTCTTGGGTTTCGGTTTGTGTTGTGTGTGCTTTTTAGGTGTATAATAATATCCTTGATTATAATAGTAATCATAATCATAATCATAGTCATAGTCATCATAGTATCGATAATATGATCTAGATCTTTGAGGATATTGACGCTGGTATTTCCTTGGCGCTGGCTTAGGTTGCACTTTTGGTGTTGAACGCTTAACTCTTGATTCACAGTGTTCAGGCTTACCTTTAGCCTTTTGAGCATTTAGATGAACCCGTTTTTGTGAATCATTTGCTTTAGCCCTTACCCTTGCCTGATTCAGCTTTGACTTTCTCATTTAGCCTCTTACCGTTGTCGCTAGGTTCATTTAGCGTTTGACTTTGTGAACCTTTCTCAACAAAGAAAAAACCCTTTCCTTTGTTGTTTGACGTAACATTAGATTTATTTGGTTGTTTACCGAATTTATTATATCCTAAACTAGTCTTTTCACCATATAGTCTAGTTACCTCAGTCACATTATCCAACTTTCTAGAAGGTTTTGATAATGATGAGATGAGCTGCTCTGATTTAGCAAGTCTAGCGATCAGATCAGCTTCTCTCTTGACTATTATATCAAGATCGCTTTTCAATTGAGTAATGTCACTTTCAAGTGATTGGTTCTTCTCAATGCATTGTTGCTAAACTTGCAACTCTGCTTTGAGCGTTACTTTATCACTTGTATGCGATGAAATAATGGCAAGGTCATTTTGATATATTTTGGCGGCTTCTTGACAATCTTTGTAATATTCCTTTACTTTGTCAAGTAATTCATCATATGAAAGAGGATGAGATAGTTCATTGATTACCTCTAGTAGCGAGTCGTCAGACGCTTCTTCATCTCTTGCCATGAGACAAATAAGTGCTAAGTCGCTAGAAGGCTCATCATCGTTGCTTTCATCTGATGATTCCAAATCCTCTTCAGGTGCAGGGAATGGTTCAGATTCCGCTAGCAAACCTTGTTGACGAAGGTTGCTCCTGAATTGGTTTCTAGTTTATATGTTTACCTGGTAGTGCCCTGGTTTCCTGCAATTATAACATAGATTAGTTTTCATTTTCTGTTCAGTGGTTAATCGCTTGGAAATGACTGGCGCTGAGAGATTCTGAGTCGGTGATTGTGGCGCTTGATATGGAACTGGTGCTATTGGTTGAGGTGCTGAATACACTGGCGCTTGATACTGAGGCTCTGGTGCAGGTGGAGGGGTTTGAAATGAAGTTTGTCCAATAGGATTTCTCTTTTCGTATCTTAGAAATTTCTTGAATTTCTTGACCAATAAAGCCATCTATTTTTCCTCATTAGATTCTGTTGATTTCACCTCGTTAATCGCTTTACCCGTATTCTTTGTAGTAACGATTAAAGCTCCTGATTTAGTCACTAAAGTCGATGCATTGCTAACTTCACCCAATTCAGATTCAAATGCCTTTAATTCTGAAAACACATGTTCTGGAGTAAGAGTCTCCAATGTTTGTGATTCTCTCATGGAAACAGTCTTAATTAAATACTTGCTTGGAAGACTTCTGAAAATCTTGTTGACCATTTCCTTGTTGGTCAATTCCTTGTCTAGTGACGCTAACTCTGTAATGAGCAAAGTAAATCTTGCGTCCAATTGTTCTAGCGTCTCTTTGGGCTGCATCTTGAAATGCTCAAATCTTTGCATGGCTATGGAGAGCTTGTTCTCCTTCATCTGTGCTGAACCTTCACACACTATAGCCAACTTATCCCATATCTCTTTGGAAGTTTTACATTGCTTGATCTTGTTGAACAATGCATCATTGTCTCCTAACGCTGAGTAAAGTGCGCTTCGTCCAACATTAGCTAGATTTGCTCTTTTCCGATCATCAGGCCTCCATTCTAGCTTAGACTTCTCGACATATCCATCTAGAGTAGCTTCATCAGATCCAGGTGCTCGAGGTATTACTTTCATAATCTTAATGGGGCCATCTGTAATTACATCACACATTTCATTATCGCATGAACATAAATAAGCGAATGCTCTAAGTTTCCAAGAATCGTAGTTTGATTCAACCAATTTAGGCATTTTGTTAAAAGCCATAATGAGATGAAAATAAATAAATTAAAGCCACTAAGTTTAAGAAAATGGATCTAAACAAGCAGTTACGCTCAGAAACACTTAGGTTTCAACTTCAACTGCTCTGATACCACTTGGTGGTCCTAAGTGGCATACGAAAGGGTCTAGAAGGGGGGAGGGGTTGAATAGACCCTGAAGTCTTTTTTGACTTCAAAAATTTCGTATCACTTTTAAAGATTTAAACGCTTTAGAAGGCTGAGCGTTTGGGTCAGGCGCTTCAGTAAAGATAACTTAGACTTAGTGATTTTAGCAATTTACCAAAGTAGGGTAATGCTTAGATCGCTTAATCAGGGTTAGCACAGCGGAAATGATTTTAGCGTTCGTTTGGTTAATTTAATCGCTTTGCAATTTTACTTGTCTTTTTCAGAATGAATGATGTAATATGAAAATAAGACAATAAAATATAAATGACACAAGATATATAAGGTTCACTGGGTGATATAATCTCAGCTACGTCCTTCTTCTCCTTTTTCACTTGGAGGAATTTTACTAGGTTGATTATCAAAGAATCACATAGAATCTTCTACAAGATAGTAAAGCGATGAAGAAGATCTCGGGCTCCTTGATCACACAGACTTCAGCACCAATGAAGATCATCTTCTACAAGCTTCTCTCACTCAGAAATACTGCCTGTAAGGGGTTTCAACTTCTTTCCCACTCAGATGAAAGGTTGAACGTTTATCACAAGGTTTTGTTTGTTTTTTTGGAAAGATCAAACAACTTGGAATATTTTAATAGGAATTTTGGTTTCTTCTTTGGAAGAGGTTTGAGATATTTGTGACTGTCTGGAATGTAGATAAAAAGCTTGAAAGATTTGGCTATGGATTTTCTAAGCTTTTTCTCAACAAGTTTTTCTTGTGTCTGTACGTAATTTTCTCTTGTAAATATTATGTACCTTTTTTTTGGTTTGCTGGAGGTAAGGTATTTATAGGCAATTTTTGGGATCTGTCCGTTGGACACATGTGAGAGCGTGCCTTTCACGCAGAGCGTGGTAGTTACCTTTATCTGATATTGCTGAATTTCTGCTGGTTCCGATTGGACAGGAGCAGGTATATACTTTTATAGGTCTGACAGTCTAAGTCAAAAGGTGGCTTGTCCACAAGTCATAAACAGCTTATCACATTTAATGCTCTTATCAGGCATTTAATGCATTTTGAATTTAATTCCCGTTGGAAATAAATGCCCGTTGAATGATTGCATTTAAGTCCTTCATGACTTGAGGATTTATTTCAGGTGAATTTGACATCAGTCGCTTAAGTGCTTTGAACGCTTGATTCATACATCCTGAAATGAGGTCCTTTTGCGTTTGACGGACGCTAAGTAACAAATCTTCATCTCTGGTTGACTTCAGACGCTGATCTTCAACCGCTTCTCTAATAGACTCACCTAGAATTCTATTAGCAACTCAGTATCTAATACTTAGTCTAAAATCTACAAAGATAAAAATTACAAGCCTAAATAAAATAATATAATAATTACAAACTTTCAAATGCTTAAACAATGATCTATGAAAACATAAACTTACATTTTATTTGAAGTCTAACATTGAATCCTATCTTGTCATCATCAAAACATCTAACATGAAATTTCCTAACAGAGGTCGACTCCACCGACGGGTGATATAGGCCTAACTACTTTGGTAACAGTTCCAATAATACAAGCACATTGATCATGAACCCTTAAGTCTAAGGCTCACGCATACTATTATGATCAGTAATCCAATCATTGACAGTCACTGAGTAAATACCCATATGATCGGATTACTACGAGCCGTGTTCGAATATATCAATTCCATTGACATATCTATGATACTTGCTCCCACTATCCCTATAGTGTTCGATTGGCACTCATCGACAGAGCATGAGTCATACAAGTCGAATCTTAATGCCCAATCAAGATTGTTTGACTCGCGAACCCTTTTAAGTGATAAGGTGTAAGACTTTTCCCATGCCATGTCTTTATTCCATAAAGGGCAAATAGTCAAACCTTTATTCACATGGACTATATGTTCAATACTTATTTAGATGCCATAAAGATTTATATGAACAAAATATAAATGCCTTTATTAATTTCTTCTCAATAGTTTGTACAACATAATAAGATACCCTAATCTAACTATTTGTCCTCATTGGCATCTAGGGCATATACCTAACAACATAAAACCGCAAAAATCAACAAACACATGCCCTATTCGGCTCAAATACGCAGTAATGCTGAAAAGGATTAGCCAATCACTCACCTTAATGTCAAAAATTGCGCAAATCTGACTGAAAACCAAGACCTAAAATGCGAGAAGAGAGACGGTGGCTGTTTAGCGGCGGAGAGACGGCGGAAATGAGCTGTTCTGGAAGCAGGTTACGGTGGATTGATGGTGGAGATAAGGTGGGCACGGCGGAGCAGAGGTGTAGAGAGAGAGATGATGATTTATGACCTAATTTGACTAAAATTGAACTTAAATACCTAAGCGGCACCTAGGCGCCAGGATGCGAAGCAGGGTTGGCCTTTGGTGTTTCAGTCAGCGCCTGGGTGAGGGGTAAGTGACACTTGGGCGTGTAGAGATCGGCGTCCAGGCGCAGATTTGGTGGCGCTCAGGCGCCATGATGCGAAAGAAGAATGTCTTCTGGGCTGCTGAGGGCGATCGGCGTCTAGGCGCGGGTTCATATTCTGAAATGAAGTTCGTTTCCCACAAAAATAAAGAAAGAAAACGCTTAAAACAAACTAACAAAGATTAAACAAGATAAAACAAAACAAACTAAACTAGAAACAGAAAAATAAGGGAAAGGAAAGAGATCTTGGGTTGCCTCCCAAGAAGCGCTAGTTTATAGTCGATAGCTCGACTTGAGACACAGAATCATGGAGGATCCCCGAGGAGGATGGACACCTTGTCCCTTGGTCCATCAATCACGACATAAGGTTTCAATCTTTGAGCATTTGTCATGAAAGTTTGCCCATTGGCCGTTGTGAGCTCAACGACACCCGAGGGATAGGCATAGGAACCCAAAAATGGTCCAGACCACCGTGACTTGAGCTTCCCGGGAAAAATTCAGAGTCGAGAGTTGTAGAGGAGAACTCTCTCTCCTTCATGAAACTCGCGGGGAAGAATGTGCTTATCATGCCACATTTTGGTGAGCTTCTTGTAGAGTTTAGCATTTTCATAAGCTTGGTGGCCCCCTTTTTCAAGTTCATTCAATTGGAGCAAATGTTTGGTACCTGAATGGAGAACCTTAGCTACTGTTTTAGAGGGTTCAAAGTGGCCACCTACCGCCATGTCATGACAATGAGCTAGAATTGGAGTTATTTCCTCCTCGGGTATGCAACGTCGGATTAGGCCATCTGCACAAACTTTGAACAAATATGGTTCATTCCACAAATATTGCTTCACATCAAATAAGAATTTCTTCTTTTGATGAAAAGTTAATATCCAAGGGAAGAATTCCCGTGACAATATAATTGGCAAAGTTAGCATGCCAAGGGAATGTGCCATCAGAAATAGCAAAGAGTTATTCATCCGAAAATTCCTCACAAATTGGTGTCTCATCTAATGGAACATCAACTAACTCAAATCTAGAAAGGTGATCAGCTACTACATTCTCGGTTCCTTTTTTATCTTTTATTTCCAAATCAAACTCTTGTAGTAGTAGGATCCACCTAAGAAGTCTAGGTTTGGCATCCTTTTTAGCAAGTAAATATTTCAAAGCAAAGTGATCAGTGTAGACTATTACTTTGTTGAGAACAAGGTAGGAGTAGAGTTTGTCAAAGGCAAAAATCACAGCTAACAGTTCCTTTTCAGTTGTAGCATAATTCATTTGAGAATCATTCAATGTACGACTAGCATAGTAAATAGTATGGAAGATTTTACCCTTCCTCTGACTAAGTACTACTCCGACGGAGGTGTCACTTGCATCACACATCAATTCAAATGGAAGGCTCCAATTAGGCGATGCTATCACTGGTGCTGAGATCAATTTCTCCTTTAAAGTGAGAAATGCCTGCATATAAGCATCATCAAAATCAAACACAGCGTCTTTCATAAGCAAATTAGAAAGCAGTTTAGCAATTTTGGAAAAATTTGAAATAAAACGCCTGTAAAACCTCGCATGTCCCAGAAAGCTTCTCACAGCCTTGACCGTGGTGGGTGGTGGAAGATTAGCTATCACCTCGACCAGATTATTGGCATTTTTGCCCTATCAACCTCAATCCCCTTTTGGGAGATCTTGTGACCCAATACTATCCCCTCTCGTACCATGAAATGGCACTTTTCCCAATTTAGGACCAAGTCAGTTTCCTCACATCTCTGTAAAACAAGGGTTAGATTGTGCAAGCAATCATCATAAGTAGAGCCAAAAATGAAAAAAATCATCCATGAATATCTCAAGAAATGTTTCCACCATATCATGAAAAATGGCTACCATACATCTTTGAAAGGTAGCGGGGGCATTACATAATCCAAAGGGCATTCATCTATAAGCAAAGGTGCCATAAGGACAAGAAAAAGTAGTTTTTTCTTGATCCTTGGGTGCAATGGCAATTTGGTTATATCCGGAGTACCCATCTAAAAATCAATAGTAATCATGCCCGGCTATTCTTTCTAACATTTGATCCACAAAGGGGAAGGGGAAATGGTCTTTTCAGATATACTCATTCAATTTACAATAATCAATGCAAATTAAAAAATCAGTAACAACCCTAGACGGAATTAATTCATTGTTATCATTGAGAACTACCGTCGTACCTCCCTTCTTTGGCACCACTTGGGCTATCTGAGATCGGAAAGATGATGCCGCATCGAGGAGTTTCATTACCTCTTTCTTCACCACTTCTTGGATTTGAGGATTGGACCTCCTTTGTGGTTGGATGGTCGTTTTGATATCTTCTTCCATCAAGATCTTTTGCATGCAAATGGCCGGGCTAATCCCCTTGATATCCGCTATCTTCCATCCAAACGCACTTTTATGAGACTTCAACACCTTCATTAATTGTTCTTCTTGTTGTCCTGAAAGAGAGGAAGAAATAATTAATGGGAGCGTTTCATCATCATTCAAATAAACATAGTTAAGGTGTGAAGGGAGAGATTTAAGTTCAGGAGTGGGAGGTTCTTCAATGGAAGGTCGAGTAGTTCCCGATATTGGTCTATCGATTTTTATGAAGCCTTTTGAATGATAAGAAAATTTGTTCTCCAAACTAAGGACATGTTCTACTTGTTCGTCGCTCTCCGATTCCACTTGTACAGAGTCCATGAGTGTTCGTTAAGAAACAGGGTGCAGTGCATGGGCGCTGATACCGACGCCTGGGCACGGGACTACCGACGTCTAGGAGCGATCTTGATAGCGCATGGGCGCGGAGGCGCGTACAAATTTTTCCTACTGTGTATTGACCAGCGCCTGGGCTCCATCTGGATCACGCCTAGGCGCGGCTGTGCGAAGCAAATTTTCATTGCTGGGTGTTACCGGCGCCTAGGCGCCATCTGAAGGGCGCTTGGGCCCGGAACTGTGAACCGTATCAATCTCCACCTTTTCCCACTTCTCAAAGCAATGGCGTGGCATTGCTCATTCGGGTTCTTCTCCGTGTCACTTAGTAGAGTCCCCGGGGCTCTCCCACTTAGCGCGTTGGAGATTTGACCCATTTGGGTTCATATATCCTTCATCTCCGTGAACATATCTCTCATCATGTTGCGCAAGTCATTGAACGATGCATCCAATTTTTTCATATGAGCATCAAGTCTCTCGTCGGTCGTAGAGGGTCGAACTTGAACTTGACCTTGACCTTGTACATTGAGATTGCCTTGCCTCGGAGGTGGGTTGTTGAAAGGAGGCCTCGGGGCTTGGTAAATGCCCGGTTGTGCGTTTTGTGCGGGGTTGGGTCTCTTTGGAAAGTTTTTGGGTACGTGAAAGTTCACCCGGGGTCGGTTATGATTCCCAACAAAATTTACCTCTCCAACCTCCGGTTTCGGGGCAACCACTTCCTCTAATTCTTGTACACAAGCAACCCTTCGATTTGGTGGAGGAAGCTCGTCATCATCTTCAGGATAAATTTCATCTTCCCTAGCCATTTGCTCGAGCTTAATCCACACGGACCTACCATCAAGGCCTAGAAAGTCACCACCGCCTCCCGCATTGAGTTGGTGTCGAATCCAAGATCGGACTCCATTATAGAAGTGTTGCACTTGCTTGTCTCGTGTATATTTGTAATCGGGGCACTTTCGAAGCATACCTTTGTACCTTGCCCATGCGCATGCTAAGGACTCATCCCTTTTCTGTTTGAACCCTTTGATCTCACTTCTAAGGTCATTGATTATTGATGGAGGAAAGAATTTGTTGAGAAACTCCTCTACTAGATCATCCCATGTTCTAATTGATTGTGGGGGTAGCGACTTGTACCAAAGAATCCCCTCATCCTTCAAGGAGAAATGAAATAATCGGAGGCGGATGGCATCAAGATCTCATGGGTTGAATTGCATAGTAGAGATCACATTCTCAAAGTGATCTAAATGGTCATGAGTTGAGTCTCTCGAGTCACCATAAAATGGCTCCGGTTGAACCATCCCGAACATATGAGAAGGGATGTGGAAATGTAGCGTAACAAAGTTCGGAAAGATAACGGGTCCCGGTGTAGTGTGTACCCTAAGTGGTTGATTACCACGAACTGATGAAGGAGGTGGGGGAGGTGCCGGTTGCATAGCTTGGAGTAGATTTTGCAACCATTCCCTATTTTTTGGGACATTCATATCGGGAAAGTTCCCGTTCGTGTTCAGATTGAAATTGTGGGCCATTTCTCGAGCTCGTCCACTAGCCCGAAGAACATGCTCTATCTCGGGCTCCAAATCGTATAGGGCCTCGTTGGAGGAACGGGTTATGCACCACAAACCGTGCCTATCAATTAAACACAAGAAACAAAATTAGACTAATACGAAAATAAAAGAAAAGCGAGAATTAAACAACAAACTAAGAATTACGAAAACGTAAAAGAAAATCAAAAACTAAAAATAAACAAGTCCCAGACAATGGCGCCAAAAACTTAACATGCTACATGCTAATGTGCATAGTAGCAAGTGCACTAGTCGTGATAGTAATAAAAGTGGACAAAAAGTCTGGGTTGTCGAACCACGGAGACTGGAATTCTAGTTTATGATTTTATAACGACAAAGAACAACTAAAATAAAGGTAAATTGAAGGTAAAATGCGCAAAATAAGAATGAGGACACACGAAGGATTTAAAACTAAATATAAAGGGAGACTAAGGCACATGCTAGGTCCAAATTGCTCAATTATACTTATAAAGGCTCTCGTTGAAGGATTACGATTATGTCGCTATGGTGAAAGCTCCTAGGGTAGAGAATAACCGATGTCTCGTGCTAAACTCCTATGCTTGAATGACGATTTCCTAAGTATATCTACCCGGAAATCTAACCACTAAACATGCATTAACGCACTAGAGCTCACTCGATTTGTATCGAACGACTTCACCCAGGAATCTTTACCTATGTCTAGGGTAATTCCTCATTGGTTGAGGGTTATGGTGTGAATTTCGTGCACCCTAAGTCAATTTTCTCTCGAAATATTCACCTAGGCATAAGACTGTAACATATTGTGATCAAGCATATGCAAGACAAGCAAAAACACAAATTCACACCACATAACAACATAAGAATAACTTCAACTATCCTCTATGCTAAGCATAAATCACAATTTGTCCTAACATAAATGAAATAACAAGCTATTAAAAACTCCCTAAATGGTGAATTATGATGGATCTTCAAGTTCAATCTTCAATCCCCAAGTTAATCTTCCTTCTTGATCTCCTAAAGTTGATGAAAATGTGGCTCAATTCCAAGGAAATGCTCCAGAATCCCCCAAAAATCGAACCCTTCAAATGAGCTGAATTTTGGGTTTATAGATTTGAAAAACGGTTACAGCGGAGCCTAGGCACGGGTGAATCAGCGCCTAGGTGCCACATACATGGCAGAGATTTCTTGGGGCAGAAGTGGAGCGGCTCCCAGACGCAGAAAAATTGGCGCTCGGCCGCGGACGGTACAGCGCCTAGGCGTGGGTATTCGAACAAGGTTTCTTTTCTTCAGCCTCACGACACCTGGGCGTGGGTTAAGGGGCACCTGGGTGCGGGAGTGCGTGCAATGCTGCTTCTCTTCATCCTCTGGTACCTGGGTGCGAGTAATGTGGCACCTAGTGCGAACATTCCTTCTTGAGTTCGTTCGACACGCCGTCTTTTGCCCTTTCCTTCATGCATCGTCACTTAATGCCTGAATTCATTTAACACACATATTAAACGTATGAGCGGCACAAACCAAGCTACAAATGGACCTAAATCGTCAATAAAAGGGTCTAAAAACACATGCAAAAACGACTCCTATCACCAGGCTACCGCGATGCGCGAGTTGAAAGAGGGGACCCAAGTCCACCACCTCTATTAAATGCGCAGAACGCGCCTCCCATGACAATAAAAGTGATTCTGCCCCCTCACACCAGGGTGCTCGAGATCACCCATGAGGCCCTCCTTGCTCTGGTAGAGGATGCCTCAGTCCGGGCAGCAACTTGTGCTGTTCAACGGTATGGTAGTGCGTACACTCCCCCACAAGTAGCGCTTAGGGGGGAAGACCCTCAGGGGGGAATCCTAAGTTTGCACCCCCACCTCAAGAGAGGGAGCCGCAGGCTGTACCCCTGCAGTCCATTCACCGAGGTGAGGAGCCTCACGCGAGTGATCCCCCATCTCAAGTTGAGCCCGCGCGACCCTCCCAAAGAGGCCAAGAGTCGTTGGCCCCAGAAAGAGTAAGGTCGAGGTGATCTAACTCACTGGTCAACGGAGCAGCGCGGGAGAAGAAAAAGAATAGCGTAGCTTCACCTCACCAGATGCTGTTAGGATTATGCCCTCAGATGTCATAGAGGATAGAATGTATAGGGCATCTCACTTGTAAATGACTTATTCTTATTTTAATAATAAAAGTTGTTGTTTTGTTTTCATATAAATCTTAATTGCATCTATAAGTAATGTAAAACGTTTGTCCATGTTTTCAGTGCAATCTCTCTACTTCCCATGAGATAGGAAGATCGGCACTGGAGAGATTGATCTTGATTACTTAGTTAGTTCGCAAGTGATACGAAATCTTTAATGGACAATAAAAACTTGGAATACTTGTATAATCTGAGTTTTGACATGGGAGTGCCATTCAGCACCATGTGATGGTGGAAGTTTAAGATTGTGGGCACATCAATAGAACTGATATGTTCGAACATAACTCGCATTGGTTCTCACATGGGTTTTCACCTTGTGAATTTCAATGATAGAACTGATTATTCATAATAGGTATAGGTGAACCTATAACCTGAAGTATTAGGTTGAAGATGTGCTGGTGACGTCAAGTCTGTCACTAGAATACCCAATTCATTATGGGTGGGGTCCACCTCAACATACGACTTGATGGGCATGTGGTAGTCTTAGCTGATAACTAATATGGGATTTGTTCTCCCATAAGTGAATGAGAAAGTGTCCTATCTAATTATATATAATAGAGATCAAAGTCTTTGGCCAAAGAAATAGAGTTGTTTGTGTGAGGCACAAAAGCGAACTCAATGATCGCGTATTATTATAATTAATACATATGGTCAAGTTCAGTGGGTTTGACTTTACCGTGACTCTCACTTTACTGGGACACGTGACCAAAAACTTTATTCGTAAATGGTATTTATGATTAAAAGATTGTGGAATGATCCATTCATTTGATTTCGTTTGGGCTATGAAGTAGGCCACATGACTGACTAGTTATTACCCACTTCCTCTAGATTCCTTTCGTTGCCAAACGACACGAACCTAAAGAGTCGCGCTAAAATATTGATAAGAAAAACAAAATGATTTTTCTATTTATAAATAGGAGATTTAATTTATGGGATATATCAAATATGATTAATTAATTGCTCATTAGATGAGATAATTAATTAAATGGATAAGATTAATTATTAATTAATTTCTTTAGAAAATAAATTTATGAATTAATTTATCTAATTAATTTGGTTATTCAATTTATTTATTTGATATAATAAATAATTGATTAAATAATAGAGATTTAATTTAAAACACAAGACGAGCCGTGCCAAAGGAAAAGGGCGTCCATTTGGATGCCTGTCATGGACGTGTTGGGCGTCCACTTAGATGCCCAACATGGGCTCTAGAGTCTTGTCTTGGTCAACAGGTCAAGTGATATTAAATACACCACTTAAAATACTTTTGGCATAAGAAGAGAATTAAGAAATTCACAACGCTCCTAAAAAAAGAAAAAAGAAAAACTCCTCCCTCCATATGCTCTAGTTGTCGGTCAAGAAAGAAAAGGTGGGCAAGTTTTCTTCATCAATCCGCTTGATAATTTAGAGACACGTAAGTTCGTTGTTCGGATCAAACATCAAGAAAACTTTAGAGATTTCAAGAAGACTGGATTATATGAGGATTGGAGATATCAACCCTACATCAAATTCGAATTTTCAAGAAGAGCCGGATTGTCCAACCACTTCGCTACAACGGGTAAGTTTTACCAAGTTTTAGATTCATATATGCAAATCGAAATGATACTGTGGATAAATTTTTATTCCACTGCGTATTTTTTACGAAACTCAATAGTGGAATCAGAGCTAATCTCTGAACTGCATATTTGATCTTCGTTCTGTGATTTTTGATATGCGTTTTACGTGTTTTTGAGGCATGTTTATCATATGGATGTAAAAATCTACGTTTTAAGATTTAAGGCCTAGAATATTATGTTGTTTATGATCTGAAAATAAATGATATAATTTAAGATTATGAACAGAATGATAAATTGAGAAAAACGGGTCATTAAAGAACCAAGACGTCCGTGCACAGATCTACGCTCTGACACAACATTCAAACGTGTTCTGCAGTATGCAGCACTATACGCGCAGTGGACGTTCGAACATGCACCTTTACGACATTCAAACGTTACTGGCAATGTGTGACTAGGGGTGTCACACGTGGCGGCGTTTGTATTGATTTGTTTAATCCATGGGCAAGAGTGGTTGGAGTATTCACTAAGTTGGATTAATGGATTCAGGTACGGGTCAATATTTTAGTATTTGAGTATTGGGTAAATCTATTATCCCGGTGGGTCAAATGGATGATGACCTGGAATAATTAAAATTAAGGCCATTTAGAGAATTACTAAAATTTGACTTATTAATTGGTTTTTGCTTAATTTAATTTTTGCAAATGGACCAATGAGTTGGTGATTTGGATTTAAATTAAAACTAGCCCAATAGAAATTAATAACATACAATAATTATTCTAGTTAATTAATTTTGGGCCCAATGAAATTAAATTCGAGTGGATTAAAAGGATGGTGACACAGGTTTGATGAAATCGAGCCCAAATAAGATTAATTGGACTAAATATATTTTATTAGAATAATTAATTATTTCATGGAGAATAATAATTAATTTTGGATTAAATATTTTTTTTCTCAACTTGAAAAATACTTATATATTTGAATAAGGAATATTAATTATTTTCTTCGATGATAAATAATTAATTCTTTAATCAAATAATTTTATTTTTTCAAATTTAAGTGGCTTTAAATCATAATAAAATAAGATTCGGTATTTTATGTATTCTTTTTAGTTGGACTAATATTATTTTAATTAAAGGTAGATATACTTAATTTATAATTTTGTATATCTAAGTCAACTAGTAGGACTAGATTGATTTTAATTGAAATATGAAACACATAAAATTGGGAATTTTATATAGGACTTTTTAGTTGGACTAAAATTTTAAATAATCAACATAAGTGTTTTAAAAATGCGAGCATGTATTAAGTGTTGCGAGCATGTCTTATGTGATGTTGACATCGATCAAGGACTTAGGTTTAATTTGATGTATCTTTCTTTTTGTAGGTTGTAAAGCCGGAATTGAGCCTATTTATTGCTTTCTTAGAATTAATGTATAGATTGTTTTAAAGCACTGTAAATGAATAGCTTTCAAGACTGGTGGAGACATGGAGCCCATGAAGATTAGCTAGGTTTTCGTTTTTACCTTTTTGTGATGGCTTGTTGGCTCGGGCCCTCTAGTAAAAGTCTATAATCGAGTGTAGTGGTTTTATTTATTTAATTTTATTTATATATTGATAGGCACGTTTATTAGTAGTATGAATTATGCATGTTCAATATAATAATTTCGCGATATAAATTGATTAATGTCCAAAGTGAGACCAAATCTTTGACAATCTCAATTCTCCCAAATAAATAATATCGAGTTAGTAAAGGATGTGGGACATACTCGCTATCACTAAGGTTAATAAAATTAAAATTACAACAAATGTATAATGCTTCCCAGTTATGGGGTTTATACACTTGGAAATAATTTAAAATTTTATTAAGTGCATATGATGCCTTAGTCGAAGTATATTTCACTCCAGAAATGGATTAGGTTGTAAGGTGAAATTCAAGTGTTAGATTAAAGGATTAGTAGGAATAAACTTGGGTAGTTCACGAGCTTAGAGATCGGTTAGGTTGCGGCTTGGTGAACTATGGGGAGTGGTATTGAAACATTTATTGGATAAATTGATGTAAGACATCACTTTAAATAATTAATGGGCCAGAAATCGATTACGTTGCAACCCATTTAATTATTCGAAGAACTGAATATCCACTGTCGTGTTAATGCCAATGATGACTCCTGATTTCTACAAGGGAGTGTAGGATTCGAAAAATACAGTGGGAGCCAAGATAAATTTTAAAGTCCTTAATTTTTCTTGGTTAAGTCAATTACAAATAATCTAATTAAATCTGGTTTAATTTTTGCAGTTATTTTCTTGTTTATCTTTCTTAAAAATCACAAACCCACTTTGAATTCTACTAAAAAAAAATACCCTAATTGGACCGAGTTATGTGGATTGGCTTAGAAATTTGAGGATAGTCCTCAATATGGAGTCTCTGGGATACGTGTCGACGTTGATCTCTTGGTGGCGTCTACTAGGACACGTGCTACACAGGAAGAAGTCCAAGCACATGCAAAATCGGATAAGATCGAGGTCTGGGTTAGGGGATACATGCTGGGATCTATGACCAATGAACTTCAAAGATCACATGATAAGATGCCTATCCTACCATACCTGGTTGAGCTCTATGGTGAGCACAGTCGAACTGTTCGATATGAGATATCAAAATAGCTCTTCGGAGCCAAGATGAAGTAAAGTGAGAAGGTTGGCGATCATGTCCTCAAAATGATCTCGAGGATTGAGAGATTGGAAGCTCTCGACTTCATCATGAACGCCACCCCTTCAAATTGACCTAATCTTGTAGTCTCTTCCTGATTGTTTTTCCCAATTCACTATAAACTTCAACTGCAATGAGATAGAGTGCAATTTCGCAGGACTAATGAACAAATTGGTTACTACACAATCTCAAATGAAGCCCAAGGGAAAGGAAACTGCTTTAGTCATCTCTTCTAGACCTAAAAAGTATAAGTCTAAGAAAAAGAAGGCAAAAAAAAAAGATGCTGAGTGGCGAGCTAGGAGCTAAAGGGGGCATTCAAAAGGGTAAGGGTAAGACTCAAGGGGTCTATAAGAGCAAAGGGCCTAAAACGACTGATAGATGTCTCAAATGCGGAGAGCGGGCCACTAGAAGAGGAACTTTCCTGAGTTAGGCAAAGGCTCGATAGTCATGTAACTTTTTGTTTATGAAACTAGTTGTTATATGACCTATTTTAATACTTCATGGATTCTAGACTCAGGGGCTAGTGCTCATGTGTCATGTGTGTTGTATGGGTCAGGATCTGGAGCGAAGTTGAAAGCTAGGCCTAGAAGAGGTGATGATCAAAGTAGGTAGTGGGCAAAGCATCGCAGCTACTAGGATTGGATCTACTTCTTTAATTTTGAATTTTAGACATTTACTGTTATTAAATGATGTTTTGGTTTTGTCCAAGGGGCTTAAGAACATTGTTTCCATTCCTATATTAGTTAAGACTGGTTATACATTCCTTTTTTCTGAATTGAATTGCAACATTTATTATGGTAATAAATTCATTGGCAGTGCCACTTTAGTTAATGGCTTGTATTATTTAAATGTCCAAAATTTATGTGCAGTGAACGTTGTAACCAATAAACGTGGCAGGTAAGAAACTAATCTAAGACTTAAATGGCATTTTAGAATAAGCCATGCTGGAGAGCACAAGATCCACAAAATGGAGAAAAATGCGCTTTTAAGCCCATTGGTATCATACCCCTATCCAACATGTGAATCATGTCTCTGAGTCAAAATGGCTAGATCTCACTTCACCGGGACTTTTGAAAGAGCCACTCAAGTCCTAGGATTACTGCATACCGATGTTTGCAGACCATTTGGAGAAATGGCTCGTGGTGGCTTCTACTACTTCATCACTTTCACAGATGATCATTCAAATATGGTATGGTATATCTAATGAAGCATAAGTCTGAATCATTTGAAAGGATCACAGAATTCAAAGCTTCAATAGAAAATCAAATAGGCCAAAATATAAAGACTCTGCATTCAGATCGTGGAGGAGAATATATGAGTGCTGAGGGAACAAGGAATAATATTACAACTAACACGACCAGCAACTGCTCATTTAAATGGAGTAGCCGAGCATAGAAATCGAACATTGTCAGACATGGTTAATTCCATGCTTAGCTACACTGATTTGCCCCTTTCATTGTGGGGCCATACGCTCCTTACTGCTGCTTATATATTGAACAAATGTCCCTCTAAATTCGTTCCTCAAACTCCACATGAGATGTGGAGTAATAGGAAACCAAGTCTTAATTACATCAAAATTTGGGGATCTCCTACTTATATCAAGAAGACAAAAATAGAGAAATTGGAGACAAGATCCCTAATGGGACGTTTCATTGGATATCTTGAAAATTCCATGGGATTCTTCTTTTTCCTACATGATGATCAAAGGATCATTGTGGCCCTTTAGGCCCACTTCTTCGAAGATGAATTCATCTTAGAAGGTGGTAAAGGTAGAAAGATTATTCTAGAAGAACAAAATGAAACTCCCACTGAGACATCTATCCAAGAACCAGGAGCTGGCCTAATAGTAGCACAACCACCACGTAGATCTGGTAGAATACCTCATGCACCTGAGAGGTATGGGTATCTATTGTAGAGGGAACTAGGACTCCATACTGTAGCAGAGAAAAATCATGGAGATGATCCCTCCACCTATGATCAAGCGATGGTGGACGTCGATGCTTCAAGATGGCGAGAATAAATGGAAAAAAAAAATTGGTGTCGATGGCAGGGTTGACACCTATAAAGCCAGGCTCATAGGGAAAAGCTATAGTCAAAGAGAAGGAATTAACTATCAAGAGACATTCTCGACCGCGGCCTTGATAAAATCCTTCTGAATCCTGTTATCCATAGTTGCATACTTGGATTATGAGATATGGCAGATGGATGTCAAAACTGCTTTCCTAAATGGATTCCTAGAAGAGGACATTTATATGGAATAGCCAAAAGGTTTTGTATCCGAGACCAATATTCATAAGGTATGTAAACTTGAGAGGTCCATATATAATCACAAGCAAACATCTAGGAGTTGGAATCTTCGCTTTGATGAAGTAGTCAAGGGATATGGACTCATTAAGAATGAAGATGAACTTTGTGTCTACAAGAAGGCTAGTGGGAGCAGGATCTTGTTCTTAGTACTATATGTAGATGACATTCTAGTTATAGGAAATAACGTGGGAATGCTGACCACTATCAAGAAATAGCTTTCGGGTATGTTTTACATGAAAGATTTAGGAGAAGCAATCTACATTCTAGGAATTCGTATCTATAGAGATAGAACGAATAGAATGATCGGTCTTTCCCAAGCCTTTTACTTAGAAAAGGTTCTAAAGACATTTAGGATGGACAACTCTAAGAAAGGATTCCTTCCCATGAGACATGGAGTACATCTATCCAAGTCTATGTGTCCTCAAAGTGAAGAAGATAGAGATGGGATGAAAAATGTACCTTATGCATTTGCAGTAGGTAACCTGATGTATGCAATGCTGTGTACAAGACCCGACATCGCTTATGCAGTAAGCGTGGTGAGTCAATTTCAGGCAAACCCGGAAAAGGAACATTGGATAGCTGTCAAGAATATCCTAAAGTATCTTATAAGAACTATGGATATGATTCTCATCTATGGAGGTAGAGATCTGAAGGCAGACGGTTATACTGATTCAGAGTTTCAGTCTGATGTGGATGACCAAAAATTCACTTCAGGGTTTGTATTCGCTTAATGGTGGGGGCGGTGTCTTGGAAGAGTTCCAAGCAAAGCATAATCGCTGATTCCATCCCTAAAGCAGAATATATGGCAGCCTCAGAGGTAGCCAAAGAAGTTGTTTAGATGAGGAAGTTTCTAGGAGAACTTCAAGTGGTTCCTAGTGCAGAGCTCCCATTACCACTTTACTCTAATAACAATGGAGCGATAGCGCAAGCGAAGGAGCCAAGGTCTCACAATAAGTCTAAATAGATTGAGAGAAGATTTCACTTCATCAAGGAGATCATTGGCAGAGGAGAGATAGCAGTGCAGAAAATAGCTTCAGCTGACAATGTAGCTGACCCGTTCATCAAACCACTACCACAGACTGTTTTGGAACGACGCCTAGAAAGGATGGGTATAAGATACCACAAAGAGTAGCATTGAGTGCAAGTGGGAGGTTGTTAGGATTACGCCCTCAGACGCCATAGAGGATAGAATGTATAGGGCATTTCACTTGTAAATGACTTATTCTTATTTTAATAATAAAAGGCATTCTTTTGTTTTCACATAAATCTCATATGCATCTGTAAGTAGTGTAAAACGTCTGTAAGTAGTGTAAAACGTTTGTCCATGTTTTCAGTGCAATCTCTCTACTTCTTATGAGATAGGAAGATCGTCACTAGGGAGATTGATCTTGATTACTGAATTAGTTCGCAAGTGATATGAAGTCGTTGATGGACAATAAAGAATTGGAATACTTGTATAATCTAAGCTTTGACATGGGAGTTTCAGTCGAGCACCATGTGATGGTGGGAGCTTAAGATTGTAGGCACATCGGTGGAACTAATATGTTCGAACACGACTCGCATAAGTTCTGTCACATGTGTTTTCGCTCTGTGACTATCAAATGAATCTATGACCTGAAGTATCAGGCTGAAGATACACTTGTGATGTCAAGTCTGTCACTAGAGTAGTTAGACCCAATTCACCTGTTGGTGGGGTCGACCTCGAAATGCGACTTGATGAGCAAGTGGCAGTCTTAGTTGATAACTAATATGGGATTTGTTCTCTCATAAGTGAATGAAAAAGTGTCCTATGTGATTATAGATCATAAAAATCAAAGTCTTTGGCCAAAGCAAAGAGTCGTTTGTTCGAGGCACAAAAGCAAACTCAATGATCTCGTATTATTATAATTAATACATATGGTCAAGTTCAGTGAGTTTGACTTTACCGTGACTCTCACTTGACTAGAACACATGAACAAAAGGTTTCTACGTATACGTTATTTATGATTGAAAGGTTGTGGAATGATCCATTCATTCGATTTCGTTTGGGCGATGGAGTGGGTCACGTGACTGGCTAGGTGTTACCAACTTCCTTTGGATTCCTCTCATTGCCAAACGAAATGAACCTAAAGAGTCGCATTAAAGGATTGATAAAGAAAAATAAAAGAATTTTTCTATTTATAACTAGGAGATTTAATTTATGGGATAAATTAAATATGATTAATTAATTGCTCATTAGCTGAGATAATTAATTAAATGGATAATATTAAAAAAATTAATGAATTAATTTATCTAATTAATTTGGTTAATTAATTAATTTATTTATTTAAAAGATATAATAAATAATTGATTAAATAATAGAGAATTAATTAAATTAGAAGACAAGCTGAGCCAAAGAAAAAGGGTGTCCGTTTGGACGCCTATCATGGACGTGTTGGGTGTCCACTTGGATGCCCAACATGGGCTATAGATTCTTGTCTTGGTTAACAAGTTAAGTGATATTAAATACATCACTAAAAGGCTTTTGACCTAAGAAGAGAATTAAGAAATTCACAACTCTCCTAGAAAGAAAAAGAAAAAATTCCTTCCTCTCCCCATATGCTCTAGCCATTTGTTAAGAAGGAAAAGGAGGGCAATTTTTCTTCATCAATCCGCGCGATAATTTAGAGACAACGTAAGTTTGTTGTTCGGATCAGACTTCAAAAAAAATTCAAAGATTTCAAGAAGACTGGATTATACGACGATTGGAGATATAACCTCTGCATCAAATTCGGATTTTGAAGAAGAACCAGATTCTCCAACGACTTAGCTGCGATGGGTAAGTTTTAGATTCATATATGCAAATCGAGATGATATTGTGGGTAAACTTTTATTTCGCTGCGTATTTTTTATGAAACCCAACAAAGGCCACCACGAGGAAGAGATAG
Source organism: Buddleja alternifolia (assembly GCA_019426215.1). Classification (NCBI taxonomy): domain Eukaryota; kingdom Viridiplantae; phylum Streptophyta; class Magnoliopsida; order Lamiales; family Scrophulariaceae; genus Buddleja; species Buddleja alternifolia. The sequence goes on along the minus strand of CM033393.1, from coordinate 26,588,541 downwards.
AAGGCCAACGCCCCCTAGGTCTCCACGTAGAGGTCAAGTCTCGTTGACCCCCGAAGAGACTCTGCCGAGGCGGGAAGGCCGGCATAGACAGGCCCCTCAACAAGATGAAAGTGAAGAAAATAGGGGGAGGTCTAAGGACATGAAGACACAGCAAGAAAAGTCCATTCTGCCAGGCTATTTTAGTAGAATCCATACCACAAGGACTGAAGACACCGCATCCTAGCAAGTATGAGGGAGCCGGAGACCCTCAAGAGCTTGTTGACAAGTTTGATGTCAAAGTTGACATGTATGATATCAGCGATCACTACTAGAGAAATGACCTATTACAGCGGGTTTTTTTTTTACCTATTACAGCGGTTTTAACCGCTATAATAGGTACCGCTGTAATTGGTTTACACTATTGTAGCGGTTAAAAAACCGCTGTAATAGGGACCAATTACAGCGGTTATTGAAATAACCGCTGTCATTGGTCCTCTGATTACAGCGGTTATTTCAATAACCGCTGTAATTAGTTATTTATTTAAGTTTTTTTTTTTTTGGAAATGCTATTATAGTGGTTATGGTAATAACCGCTATAATAGGTGATATGTTTTTTTTTTCCTAGCCGTACTGTACAACAAACCATAAAAATCAAAATTCAATACACTAACACAACAAATCAACCATAAAAATCAAAATTCAACACACTAACACAACAAATCAACCATAAAAATCAATTCAACAGAAACAACAAATTAAAACCAAACTGAACCAAATGATCTCATCTCTAACAACAAAAACCAATTCTTTCCTCCTAACAACATATCAAATTTTATGTATAATCTCCAACAAATGATAACGAGTTTACAATCAACCAATTAAATACAACAAATCAAATGAAAATTTACAACAATTTGCAACTTACACCATACCAAAAGCGCATTGGAAAATGTATTGTGCCAATTCCCAACGTACTTCATCAAGTTGCTCTATAGAGTAAGTGACGTATTGACAATCAGGAAAGTACTGCAAGATATAGATTGAAAACCCAACAAATTAAAGTTTTAATAACTTAAAAAAGGAAATTAGAATTTGATGATGAGTACTAATTAGGATTATATATGCATACCGTTGGTGGGATTGTAGATTCTCCGTGGCTAATAATATCCTTCAAGAATTTCATAATGAAGAAGCCACAATCTTTGTCGTTTAACTGCATAGGGCACTACAAAATTGAAATCAAAATTGTATTAGAACAATAATTTTTTATACGAATAATCTCTTGGAAATATAAAATTACACTAACCTTTATACAAGTCCATTTACAGGCCATGTTTTTGGATTTGATCTTTTGGGTGTTACGATTTGCACGAAACATCAACACAACACTGTTAAAAACATCAAAAAACAAGGAAAAATGTCTATATCAAGCAAATATATATGTGAAATCTAGGACGATATATACACTTTAAAATTAATATTAAATATAATGGATACATTGATTGAATGAAAAACTTACTGATTGATTGTTTCTTTCATGTCACGTCGGTTATTCAGATCACCGTGCAAAGAATCCAGATAATAAACAATCTCTTTAATTGGATCAATCACAAGCAACACCCAATGTCCCCTAAACGCATTCAAAAAATAAGTTCAAAATTAATTTTGCGTACGTAACAAATTTTACAAAATAAAGTTGGGTTTTTAGTAGCTCACCCGGTGTTGTAAGTTGCAATAAACAACTTCCCGTCTGCGCAATCTTTCATGGCATTTGTCATATATTGCGCTTGTAAGATACGCTGAGAGGGATTAATACCTGCTCCCACAGCTATAGTATGTGGGCTAAGGAACCCGGAATTATTTGCTTTCTCTTCAGGGACCACGTAGTTAGCCCACAAACACCTAAATTGAGCATAAAATAAATTTGAGCAACGAAAATAAACATAGTTCAAATTAATGCAGTAAAATAATTTAAAAACTAACTTTTTTTAATTCATATTTAAAAACTTACTTGATGTAAACTGAAATGATAGAGACTCATATCTCTTCTTTACGCAAAAAGTGACAGATCTCCTCCCGCCCAAGATACTCTTGATCGGTTTTGTTATTATAGATTGCCTTGGGAATGTCTATATTGACCAGTTGTTCAATAGGCATTATCTGCAGGTACCTTTCAAGAGTTACAAGTGGCCGAGGGCGTTGATCAGCTGTTACAACATCTGCTGCTCTGTCATCTTCACGTGAAGGGTTGGCCACTGGTGGTGTTCGTTTGATAGCTGAGTGCTTCGTCATCTCTGATTTATTTTTTCCAACTGATGATTTGGATTTTCCAAGAGACTATTTAAGCAAAGAAAACAAAACGTGAATGTTACAAACCAAAGTACATTTAGTAACCTTAAACAATTGTTATAATTTATTAATGGCTAGTTATTAATAATTACGTACCAATGCATCACTGACAGTGACAAGACTCTTAGGCCAAGCAACAATGTGTCCCACAGCCTCAGAAACTGTGAACACTCCTTCATCAGCGAGAGGGACTGGTAGGGGTGCAATATCTTCAATTGCAATGTAAATCATCACTTTCACAAGGTGGGTGGGTAATGGCCATGTATGCAGTGTTCTATCATCTGATCGATTGTACATTTGTCCCTTAGCCACCATACGATAAGACGGTGTTAAAAGTGCTAATTGACATTGCGCCGCAACCTCATATATAATATATATATATATATATATACCATTATATTAGAAAATTTTGTGTGTTTTAGAGAATTGCAAGTTATATGATCACTAAATAATTTCATATCATTACCTGAGGAAGGTTCTTAACTGGATCTGGGCAGCTATTTTTCAAAGAAACCGCCTCATCTTCATGTGACTGCTGCGACCCAGACGCCTTATGCTCGTCAAACTCGCGTCGCAATGAGGATAGTGATGCAGTGAGCATATGCACCATGTTTTTCAAGTTATCAATCTCCTCATCTTTAGAAGGCTTTGAATCCGTAAAGTACTGTTTTTGTGATACCCCAAAGCCTACACCCCTAATGCGATCCGAATGCTCCTTCTTTTTAAGAGCTTTAGCCAATATATCATTCCGGGTCCTCTCGTTTCCACTATGGCTACCCTCCTGTGATAAGCACTCCTATAATAATACATTTAAAAAATAAAAAAAATTAGTGAACTTTGCTCTTTCAAAAATATTTCAACAAAAACATACAGCACATGATATAGCTAAAATTGCAAATAACTCACAATTTCATCCGCTACTTTTTTAACATTGACATTATCATTGTTATGCTGGCTGTCAAAATGTGCAATCCTCCACACGAGTGCTCATGTCACGTCTGTGCAATCTGACCCAGCTTCCTTTCTTTTTTCCATCTATATTATGATTAAATATATATATATATATATATATATATATATGTATATATTAACAAGGAATTTTTATTAGAAAACTTGTAAGGATTCACTGTTAAACGAACTATGTACCTCAATTTGCTCTAGTTGAGCATATCCAAGACGTGATTTCCTATAAGGATATTCAGGTTCCTTTGCTCTTTCCTGATTTTCCCTACTTAGTTGCTATTCATTACATAATCAGAGCATTAGTCAATGTATATGGTTTCATAGAAACGCAATATGCAATAAATGAAATCGTAAATTAAATAATTACCATCCAATCTTCACTTTGTCGAACATGTAAAAACGCTGTCCAATCTTCTTGAGATATATTATATTTTTGGGGTGGGCTTAAATTAATATTCCCATTATCATCCTCTACCCACACTCTGCTCAAGTAGCCCCTGAAGTTTCTAGCTACCTTTCCATCTTCAGCTAAAACAAATTTTGTCTACTTTCTTCAATATCAAAGGCCAACTATAAAAAACAAACAACAAAGTATATATGAAATTATAATTTAGAGAAAATTGAATAAACAAAAAATACATTAACCAATTAGAAACATGTTAATAACCAATTTACAGCTATTTCATTCCAAATTGCTGATTTTGTTGCTTCCGAGACGTGTCGCCAATCACTGATGGTAATCGGCACCCTCTCACGAGCTATGACTCCAATGTAACCAACAAATGTTGATTTATTTGTGTCAATTGGTTGGCCATTCTTATTCCAGCCGACTGGTAGCTTTAAGCCTTTACTTCTGGCAGTTATAACTTTTTTTATTGCCGCGATACCTCTACGTATCTCATTTTCAACATGTTTGTTTGAAGCACTTCTAGAATCCATCGACCTACAGAAGCGAAAAATACAGAATTTAGATTCATATACCAAATATATAGTACCAAATAACGCCACCATTATTTTAGAAAAATTTCAGCAGAGTAACAACACAAAAATTTCTACCAAGTTCTCGACTTAATCTTCCCCCAATCCATCAAAAAACAAAACCAATTCATCAATTCTTTCACAAAACCAATCAAACTTCACAAAATCATGAATGCATTAAATGATGTCAACAAAACAACACATATTGATCCAATCACAATACATAATCAAAATACATATCAACAAACAGGTTATACTCATGATATATATTCAAATAATAATACTCGTTATCATATATAGAGAGCGAGAGAGAAGAAGCTTACGATGGTGGTGGTGGTAGTGGTGGAGACGGCGGTGGTGGTCGTAGAGGCGGAGGAGAGAGCGGCTGTGGCTGTGGCTGTGGCGGCGGCGGTATACAATATCGAGCTACAAAAGTTTAAAATACAGAACTTAGTTTCATATAGCAACAACATAATTTTTCAATTCATACACTAACAAGAGACGCCGTGACTCATACACTAACAAAAAACGATATATGAAGCAGCAAAAATTTTTAGGAAATAAGTCTTATCATATAATTATCACATAAGTTCAAATACCTTTCATCATTTTCTTTTTGTCGTTGGCTTAGAAATCTTTTGCTTCTCCCCAGTACGACCCTTTTGTTTAGTACGTTGATGAACAGATGGATTAATCCATATCCCCTCTTGGTGATCTTGTCACATATACAATTCATCATCACTGATATCCAAGTCACCATCACTATCAGTGGCTTGTGAATCACCTAAGATAGGATTTTCTCCATCATCATCACTATATGAACCATCATCCTCAATACAAGTATTTTTGTTTGCCGATAAAACAATTGACCACCTCTTATCAATAGGATCGGTGACAAAAAACACTTGCTTAGCTTGTGATGCCAAAATGAAAGGTTCACCTTTGTATCCCACCCTTTCAAGGTCTACTCAAGTGAAGCCCATTTCACTATTATCGACACCATTTTTATTGTCAGCCCACCTACACCCAAATACAGGCACCCAAAACCAACTATAATCCAGCTCCCATATATGTTCAATCACCCCATAACATGATAAATGGGCATAGATAGGGTTATTATCTCTCGCACTTGAGACATGCATTGTTTGAACTACAAGACTCACCCCACTATTCTGCATTGTACTCCGTTCATCTTGGTCTTTTGCATAGAATGTGTGACCATTTATACGATAACCTGAATGACAAAATACAAGTCTGCCCGGACCCATCGACAATCGTGCCAATTTATCTGAAACTGAAAGTGGATTCTCGTTCTGTTTCTCTTGAATATGCATTCGGAACCAATCAGAGAAACTCTTATTATGCTCTCTTGAAATCCAACTCTCATTTTTATTTGGATTTAATCTCCTAAGTTGGTCCTTGTGCTCTTCAACATATGGTTCAACCTCATCGGTGTTGTGGAGCACATATAGGTGTGCATGATCCCTTTGTATGCAAGGAACACTAACTAATTGCTTTCCAAGTACGCTTTCTCCTTCTGTTCTCCCTCCCACAACATGAGACTTTGGAAGCTCTGCAACGTTAGAATCTTTCAGATATTCTGTGCAAAATGTAATCGCTTCATCAACTATGTACAGTTCAACAATGCAACATTCCGGTCGACTACGATTTTTCACGTAGCCTTTTAATACCTTCATATAATGCTCAGCCGGATACATAGATCTCATAAAAGCCGGTCGACATAGTTGTGTCTCTCTAACCAAGTGAATAGGTAGGTGAGTCATCATATCAAAAAACACTGGAGAAAAATATATCTCAAGCTCACACAAAGTGATGGCAATTTGTTTTTGAAGTGCAGGCAATTGTTCAGGATCAAACACCTTGCTCCACATTGCTTTGAAGAAGAAACATAATGAGGTTATAGTTTCTCTCACCTTTTTTGGCAAAATGGCCTGTATAGCAATTGGTAGCAAATGATCCATGATTACATGACAATCGTGAGTCTTCATGTGCTTTAGCTTCAAGTCCTTCATTGATACAAGACTGCTAATGTTTGAAGAATACCCTTCTGGAACTTTCACTCCATTAAGAAACTCACATAATGTAATTTTTTCTTTCCTGGATAGAGTGTGAGCTGCTGGAGGCAAATAAGTACGTTTCCCCTTATTTGTTGGTGCCAATTTTTCTCTTATCTTCATTTCAACCAAGTCTAACCTTGCCTTTACGCCATCTTTTGTCTTTCCGAGCACATTTAGAAGTGTACCAATGACACTATCAAATACATTTTTCTCAATATGCATAATATCAAGAAAATGTCTAACATGTAAAGACGTCCAATACGACAACTCAAAGAAAATTGACCTTTTTTTCCACCCAATTTTTGCAAGGCCACCTGCAAAAGTCTTTCTAAATTTGACTTCCAAGTCTTTTATATTCTCAAACACTTCTTCACCAGTCAAGCACTTAGGAGCTCGGCCTTGTTCTATATTCCCATTGAAAGTTTTCTTCCACCGACGATATCGATGGTTCCGATTTAGCCATCTCCGATGCCTTTGGAATGCATATTTCTGAGAGTGTGTCAATCGATATTGGTCTATACTCTTGACACATATGGGGCATCCACATTGGCCATGTGCACCATATCCCTCGAGGTTCGCTCTTGCCGGAAAATCATTGATTGTTCCAAATAACATGACTCTAAGATTGAAATTTTCTTCTCTGAACCTGTCATATAGTTGAACACCGGTCTCCCACAACACCTTCAAATCCTCAATTAAAGGAGCCAAGTAAACATCTATACCATTTTCGGGTTGTTTCGGCCTAGAAATGAGTATATAGGCATCATTATATGCTCTCGCTTCATGCATCGCGATGGGGGAAGGTTGTAGATCATCAAAATCACCGGCCATGTACTATGTGAGCTACTTTGCAAGCCATGAGGGTTTATTCCATCTGTAGCCAATAGAAGGTGCAGGTTTCTTGATTCCTCACCAAATTCAGGGAAATCATCATCAATCTTTTTCCATTGAGGAGAATCTGAGGGGTGTCGAATCTTGTCATCTTCAATCCTTTCTTCAAGCCTTCTATCAGCATGCCATGTCAAGTCTTTGGCTAACTCTTTACTACTGGGCAAATACCATATGGTTTTGACAGGAGCAGATCCATTCTTCTTGTACCGCGAGGCGCCACATTTCGGACAGGCCTTCAATGATGCATAGTTAGTTCTAAACAATATGCAATCATTGAGACAAGCATGTATCCTCTCATATCCCATGCCAATTGAGGTTAACATCTTCTTAGCCTCATAAGTACGATTAGGTAACACATTATCCTCAGGTAGCATGTTTTTTAATAGATCAAGTAAGTCTGTGAAACTCTTATCACTCCACCCATTGTTGGCTTTTAACTTGTAGAGGTTTAGGACTGCTTTCAATCTTGTGAATTTACTACCACTATACAGTGGTGTCTTTGAATCACTTGTCAATTTGTCAAACATCTTGGGACAATTTCCCAAATCCTCCTCAATCACATTTGTCATCTCCTCCAAACGATCAGGCTCATAATCATCCATGTCAAAATTCCGTGATCGATATGATGTACCACCCAAATCAGCTGAGGTGGCACTGCTTTCACCGTGTCTTGTCCAACGTGTGTAGCTTTTATCAATTCCATTACACACCAAATGATCTTCCAACTCACGTGGACTAATACTCTTTCCAAAACAACATCGTAAACACGGGCAACTGATCCGGCAACTGATCCTAGTCTTATCCGGTGCATGCTCAACCGCAAAGTCGATGAATTGTTTCACCCCTTTCTCATATTGCTCCGACATACGATCCGCTAAAATCCAACTTCGATCCATCTCGATTTTGATTTATATTCGTTTTTTTTCTAATTCAAATTTATCATGTCATACAGCTATTGTCAAAACACTATAAAAGTTTCTAAATTACTTGAAAATTAAACTAACATTTATTACTATTCTTAAATAATTTTATTCTCAAAACTCAGATATTTCAACCACAACAAACTCAAACAAATATATATGCAGTAAAACAAATAACAATGCCCATTATTCTAGAAAAAATTCGGTAGAGTAACGGCGTAAAAATTTCTACTAAGTTCTCGACTTAATCTTCCCCCAGCCTACCTAGCAACCAACAAAACCATGAATGCATTAAACGATGTCAACAAAACAATACAACTAAAATCCAATCATAATACCAACATAACCAATTAACACTAATCAACTATAACAAAAACCCACATTATATAACAAAAACTCATTAAACCCACATAACCAATTATTCAAACACTAACATATATAACCAATTAATTAACATAATCAACTATAATAAAAACCCACATTATATAACAAAAACCCATTAAACCCACATAACCAATTATTCAAACACTAACATATATAACCAATTAATTAACATAATCAACTATAGTAAAAACCCACATTATATAACAAAAACCCATTAAACCCACATAACTAATTATTCAAACACTAACATATATAACCAATTAATTAACATAATCAACTATAGTAAAAACCCACATTATATAACAAAAACCCATTAAACCCACATAACTAATTATTCGAACACTATCATATATAACCAATTAATTAACATAATCAACTATAATAAAAACCCACATTATATAACAAAAACCCATTAAACCCACATAACCAATTATTCAAACACTAACATAATCAACTATAACAAAAACCGACAATATATAACAAAAACCGATTAAACTCATATGATCAATTATTCAAGCACTAACATAATCAATTAATTAACATAATCAAATATAACAAAAACCCACATTATATAATTCACAAAAAATATAAACATATATATATATATGTATACCTAGGGTTTATAATTAGTGGAGAGAAGGTGGTGGTGGTGGTGAAAGTGGGGTCGGCGGCGGTACGGGTCGGCGGTGGTGGGGTTGGCCACTCGAGAGAGAGAGTAGAGAGAGAGAGAGAGAGTAGAGAGAAAACTGAAAAATGGGGGGGGGGGAGAATGGGGATGGCGGTGGCGGCGGCCGATTGTGGTGGTGGTGGTTGGTGGGGGTGGAGTGGAGAGAGAGAGAGTAGAGAGCACAAGAGAGAGAGAGAGAAAATGGGGGGAACGGAGATGGTGGTGGCGGCGGAGGTGGCCGAATATGATGGTGGTGGTGGTGGTGGTGGCGGCGGTGGTGGTGGAGTAGAGAGAGAGAGAGATACACGGTTTTGGGGGGGGGGGAATGGGGGATGTTTTTTTTATGACCGGTCATAGCGGTTTTTGTAAAAACCGCTATAACCGGTTATAGCGGTTTTTTAAAAAACCGCTGTAACCGGTTTTTACAAAAACCGCTATAACCGGTCCCACGGTAAAGCCTATTACAGCGGTTCACCCATGAACCGCTGTAATAGGCCCCTCCGTTCAGCGGTTTTCAGAAAACTGTTGTAATAGGTGCTCTGTAATAGTGTATTTTTGTAGTAGTGGATGCAGCCTATTGCAAAGAATTTCGAACTACTTTGCCTAGTAGAGCCTTTAGTTGGTTGAATCAACTGCCCGCTGGTACTATTACTAACTTTGAGCAGCTGACATGACATTTCTGTTAGGTGTATGCCCTCAATGCCAGTGAGGAATTAGATTGAGGAGGGCTTTGATAAGTTATTTGTACAAACAAATTTATGTTTCTATTTATAGAATAAAGGTTTTGACTTTGTTCATATAAATCTAATGGCATTAAAATGTGCTGCAAATAAGTCCATGAGATTTGAACATAGACTTTCCACCTCTAATAGTTGAGAGGAGGCACTGGGAAGAGTCAAGTACTTAATCTCTTAAAAGATATTTCGCGAGTTAGGCAATTTTAATTGGGCGTTAAAATTCAACTCGTATGACACCTGCTTTGACAAGGAAGTGCCAGTCGAACACATATTAGATAGTGGGAGCTGGTGTCATGAATACAGTTAATGGAATTAACATAGTTGAACTTGACTCGCATTAATCCAATGACATGGGTATTTACTCTTTGAGAGTCAATGATTGGGATTAAGATTGCAATAGTATGTGTGAACTTTAGACCTGAAGAGTTATTTACAATGTACTTGTTGTATTGGATATGTTATCAGATTAGTTAGACCTGTATCACCTGATGGGTGGGGTTGACCTCGAAGTACGATTCACATGGTGCGTTCGACATTGTAAGATAACTTCCAATATGGGATTGACCATCTCGACTGTAAATGAGTATGTGACCTGTACGATCATAAGTAATTGAAATTACAAAGTCTTTGGCCAAAGCATGTAAACTAACTAGTGATGGTCACTGAGGGTAGTTTAGTAATTTCACATTATTATGACTACAGAGTACGGCATCAAGTTCTATGAGTTTGACATACCATGGCTCTTACTTGATCGGGTCACGTCGGTGAAGAGTTTATACGCATATGGTAGTCGTAATCAAGGTTCATGATGACATGATCATCTCATACTCAATTGGGCTACGATTTGGCTCCACGGTGCTGGTTAGATGACAAACTTATCATTTAGAATCCTCCCACTACCAATAGAATCGAGCCTAGAGAGTCGCTCTATGTGAAGAAAAGGAATGTTTTTTTATGCTAAGGGTATTTTGGTAAAATCACATTAGATGTGATTGACTGAAAATATGGATGGCATGATTTAATTAAAGATATTTAATTGGATTAAATAAGTTAGTTAAATCATATTAATTCATAAGTTAAATTAATTGAAAGTTAATTTATAAGTTGAATTAAATTAATGGAATTAATTTTATTGGATTAAAATAATTAATAAAATTCAATTGGATTGGATTTGGATTTAATTAATTAAACATGGGCTAAGATAGAACAAAGCCCGGAAGCCCATTCCACTAAGGCCTAGGAGCCGCTCCCCTCTTATTGTATCCAGGAGCTTTGTTTACTTGGTATAAGTTGTTAGTCAGTGTTAGAACTGTTTCTGAATTTGACTTTGAGCCGAAGAAACCTAGATCAATAAGAAAGACAAAAATTCCACCCTCTCTCTCCATCTAGCCGCCGCCGCCATTGTTGCCGGGGAGGAGATCTGAGCTTTCTTGGAGATTTTTCTTCAGCGTGATAATCTAGAGGCAGGAGTCTGGGGTTGCTGCTGATTATTTGAATTTTGTCATCAGGAGGTAATTCGATTACTCTCTTTAGCATTTTTCTTATTGCAAAATAATATCATGAAACCTCGGATTCGATTTTTGGAGTGATTCAGATCAAAAATTTTATCCGCTAGATCGAATCACGACAGTGGTATCAGAGCCAAAGTTCGGGAGATTCATGTCGATGTATGTTTATGTGCTTTAGTTGTTTTATTGCATAAACATATTTTTACATATTGTATGTAAATTGGGTAATTTATGTTATGCATGCGAATCTGTGAAATTGAATTTTTTGTTGAATTGGATTTACTGGGTAAAACGAAAAAAAATAAAAAAAATTGGATTTAAAATTGGTGGTGGAACCACCCTTGGAAAACGCACCACTCGAAGGGCGGCGTGCCAGCATCGCTGCTACAGCGTGTGTTGGACGCGCCGCTGTAGCAGCAGCATTGCTGCGCGCATCGCGTGAAGGGGCGGCGTCAGGGGTGTTGGGCTTGGCCCAACACAATTAGGGCTGTGTTGGCTTAAGCCCAACACCGAATTTAATTAGATCCCAATGCATAACATTAGTGTTGGGCTGAGCCCAGCGCGAGATGGACCAAAACTGGGCTCGGCCTAGCTCACAAGTTTAGCTTTGGGCTGAGCCCAACGCACAACTGATCCGTGCTGGGCCTAGCCCAACGCTGTCAAACAGTGCTGGTCTTGGCCGAGCACATTATTTTCAAAGTGTTGGGCCGAGCCCAGCTGTTATTTAAAATTAAATCTGGGCGGGGCCATCATAAATAATTATGTCGTGCTTGGCCCAACAATTTAATTGGGTTACCTAATTGTAAAATAATTAATTATATGGGTTTGACCCAATCTCTTATTTAATTCGTCCTTCCAATGACAAATTACCAAAATGCCCTTACAACGAATACATAAAGATATCCCGCTTACTTCTTATAGCGCGATTCTCTAGGTTCGTCCTGACCAGCAATGGGAGGATACCAAAGGATGTGGGTGTCACCTAGTCAGTCCCGTGGACCCACATCGTAGCCTAATTGAGTACAAAATGATTGTGTCATTACGAACCTCTAGATCATAAATACCATATGAGTATAAGCCCTTCACTGACGTATCCCGATCGAGTGAGAGTCATGGAATATGTCAAACTCACAAGACTCGATACTGTGCAATAGATCATAGTAATATGAAATTACCAAACTACCCTCCGTGTTCCACACGAGTTAGTTTATTTGCTTTGAGCAAAGACTTGTCATTTTATTTACCTATGATCGCACAACATACATTCTTGTTTACTATCGAGACAGTGAATCCCATCTTGGCAATCACCTCACAACTGCTACTTGTCTCATTGAGATCGCACTTCGAGGTCGACCCCACCAACGGGTGAATTAGGTCTAACTACTCTAGTAACAAGTCTAATGCTACAAGCACATTGATCATGATCCCTCAGGTCTAAGACTCACGCATACTATTATGATCAGTAATCCAATCATTGACAGTCACAGAGTAAATACCCACGTGATCGGATTTCTACGAGTCGTGTTCGAATATATAAATTCCATTGATATATTTATGGCACAAGCTCTCACTATCTAATAGTGTTCGACTGGCACTCCTTGTTAAAGCATGTGTCATACAAGTCGAATTTTAAAATCTTAATGCCCAATTAAGATTCCTCGACTTGCGAACCCCTTTAAGTGATCAAGTACTAGACTCTTCCAGTGCCATATCCTTATTCCATAAGGAGTGTAAAGTCCTCCTTGATACACATGGACTGTTTGTTCAATACTTGTTAATGCCATATAGATTTATTTGAACAAAAGGATAATTGCCTTTCTATAAATAGAATAAAATATTTGTACAACATAAAGAAGTGCCCTATACAATCTATTTCCTCGTTGGCATCGAGGGCACACACCTAACAATCTCCCACTTGCACTCAATGCCAATCGCTATGGTATCTAATACCCATTTTTTCAAGATGTTTCTGTAGCACCGCATGCACCAATGGCTTAATGAGTGGGTCAGCCATGTTTTTCGCTAAGGTTATTTTCTGCACAGCGATGTCGCCTCTTCCAACAATTCTTGAATTATATGATATCTCCTCTCTAAGTGCTTGGATTTGTTGTGAGACCTTGGTTCCCTAGTTTGCGCAATGGTTCCATTGTTGTCACACCATAGTGGCAACGGAAGCTCCACACTAGGAACCACTTGAAGTTCAGCCATGAACTTCTAAATCCAAACAGCTTCTTTGGCTGCCTCCGAGGCTGCCACATATTCAGCTTCAGTGGTCGAATCAACAGTTGTGCTTTGCTTGGAACTTTTCCAAGACACTGTTCCACCGTTCAAAGTGAATATGAACCCAGAAGTGGATTTTCGGTCATCGATATTTGACTGGAAATCAAAATCCGTATAACCATCCATTTTCTAATTCTCCATTGCCATACACCAAAATCATATTTTTTTAGTTCTTCTCAAGTTCTTCAAGATAGATTGTACGGCAATCCAACGTTCTTTGCCCGGGTTAGCTTGAAACCTACTTACCACACTCACAGCGTAGGCAAGATCTGGTCTCGTGCATAACATCGCGTACATGAGATTTCCTATCGCCGATGCATAGGGAACTATGCTCATTTCCTTTTGATCTTCCTTACTTTGAGGACTTCTCTTCTTGGAGAGATGAACTCCATGTCTCATAGGCAAAAGACCTCTCTCAAAGTTCTCCATCCCAAACCGTTTAAGGACCTTCTCTAGGTAGAGGGCTTGAGAGAGTCCCATCATCTTATTCGATCTATCCCTGTAGATTCGAATTCCCAAGATGTAGGTAGCTTCTCCCAAGTCTTTCATGGAGAATTTTCTTGAAAGCCATGTCTTAACCGAAGTTAGCAATCCTTCATCATTCCCTATAAGTAGAATGTCATCTACATATAGCACCAGGAATATGATCTGGCTCCCACTGACCCTTTTATAGACACATGGTTCATCCTCATTCTTGATGAAGTCGTAGCCCCGCACTTCTTCATAAAAACGAAGGTTCCAACTGCGAGAGGCCTGCTTGAGTCCATAGATGGACCTATTCAACTTGCAGACCTTATGAGAATCTGCACTAGATATGAAACCCTTGGGCTGTCCCATATAGATCTCCTCCTCGAGGAATCCATTTAAGAATGCGGTCTTCATATCCATTTGCCGGATTTCATAATCCTGGTATGCAGCTATCGAAAGTAGAATTCTGATGGACTTGGTCATAGCTACCGGTGAAAAGGTTTCCTCATAGTCAATACCTTCCTTTTGACTATACCCTTTCGCCACTAGCCTGGCCTTATAGGTACCCACCTTGCCAATCGGACCAATCTTTCTCTTGTAGATCCATTTACATCCAATGGGTGCAATACCCTTGGGTTGATTGGTCAGAGTCCAGACTTGGTTCGAATATGATAATTTCACATTTTACGATTATTTACCCCCTTTATATAGGTATTTTCGTCGCAGTTTAGTAATGATAATCCCGCATGTTGCTTTGATTTGTTGTCATTTCATGTGTACAGGGATTCAAGTTTAATAGATCGATAATCGAGTGAGAAGGCCGAAGAAAAGGCGCGAAGCAAGTGAAAAGCTGGATTCTGTCTTTCTGGACTGCGGTCTTCGACCGCGGTCCAACACGTCAGTGGACCGCGGTCTGCCACATTTCAGACCGCAGTCCGTTTTCCCGTGCCCCAGTTTTAGTCCGCCGTTTTTGCCTTTTTGACACACTTTTTACCTACCAAATAGATTTTTCTTGCACTCCAAGTCCCAAGGAAGCCATGACAAGTCCCAAGGAAGCTTGAAGAGTGATTATCATCATAAAATCTTGGAATCACACTTTGTAATAGGGAGTAATTCAACTATTTCTCTTAGATTAATATATCAACTATGTGTTTTAGAAATATTGGATTATCTTTTTTTGCAAGTATGAGCCAAGTATCTTTGTGGTTGGGTTATGTGAATACCTTGTGATATTTTGTGTTTAATGAATTCCTAGTTTCCGGATTTATTACATTTTTGTTGCATATTTGATTTTTATGCTTAATGCTTGCACATGCTTGATCACCATGTGTTTGATTTAATGCTTTGTCTTGAGACCGAGAGGAGATAGATAAAGGTAGATCATAAAGTCAAATATCATAACGTAACAATTGACTAGAGATAGAATCAATTGCGTTGTGTGGCTTTTTGTGATAAAATGACCCGAGTGAATGTAGGATCTTCGTAAGCAAGGAATCCCTTTGAACCTTAATGCATGTTAGTTAATTCAATCTTCGCTATAGAGATATGGGAAGTTTTTAACTAGTATAGGATCGTTATTTCAAGAGATTGAGTAATGAATACATTAGGGGGTTTCGCCATAACAATAGTGTTCTAAAAATCCGGGTAATTTAGAGTTTATGAACATAAGATAGAACATAGTAGGATCATAGCCCAATCACCTTTTTCCATTTGATATAATACCTTGTTTATCATTTAATTGTCTTAGTGATTTTCATAGTATAATCACCTATCATCTTATAATTTGATTTAGCTTAGAGTTAGATAATATAGCAATTACAAGCATCAAATCCAATTGTCCCTGTGGAGACGATACACCCTGGGCTAAATAGTCCACTTTATTACTTTGCACGACCTAGTATACTTGCTAGGATAAACGTGTGTCAGAATACATCGAATCTATTTCAAAATTCGCGGGCAAGAAACTCGTACTCAGGCTAGGTCTAAAGGTCTCTCGCAAGTATCAGTGCATTTTGGATCAGATTGAGGCTCGGCATTGGACCAAATTTGTTACTTCCCCTGCATCTGCTATTCCAGCCATTGTTGGCGAATTCTATGCAAATGCTATCAAGCCTGATTGCATTAAGAAAGATCGGGTCAAGGTCCGAGATGTGTGGGTTAAGTTTGACATTAGGACTATTGATGAGCTGTTCGGGATTCCTTTTCTCATGAATGAGCAATTTTTGCACTTCAAGCCGGATTGGGAGAATATTATTCAGATGATTTGTACGCCTGGGTCCAATTGGATTCGAACTCGAGGCATTCTGGTCAAACTTCGTCGTGCTTCCCTTGTGACCGAAGCTAAATTATGGTATCACTTTATCATAGCTCGTATCCTCCCTACGACATCAGTAAACATGGTTTTGACCAAGCGTGCATCCCTTATCTATGCCATTATGAGTGGCCTCAGCGTCGATTTAGCTCGTGTGTTGAACACGTCATTACAGGAATCTATTTCTCTGAGCACCACGCAAAACATGGCTCACCCTCACTTGATTACAGCCCTCGCTCAGAAAGCCGGAGTCCGGACTCTTCCTACTGACACTTATGTGGAGCCCATGGGGGACTTAATTGATTCTAGTATATCTGAGAAGAATAACCCCCAGGCTGTAGATGACGATTTTTATGATGCCCATCCTGACATGCGAGAGGCCACCGACCCCCTTGACGCCCCTCCGTCTAGCACTGCTCGGTACGAGAACTTAGAGGACAAGTTTAAGGAGTTGAAGATGGATATGAATGAAGGATTTGATCAAACCCTGAGGGAGATTGTAGATTTACTGATTGACTTGACTAATTCGATGCTCCGATATGAGAGACGCCAGAAGCGCCTTTGGGACACTCTCACCCTGCTCAATGCCTCCCCCGGTCTTTTAGGATCTCCCCCTGCTCCGCCTATTTGGGACTCTCCTCCGCGCCCGCGGACTGATCCCGTTGATGACGATGTTGCCCCTTAGATGTTAACCACAAGCATGTTGTTCTTCGGGACAGTGTTCTTGTGCTTTGCCTCTCGGTTTCTCTAGCGTTTCTTTTGATTTCCCTTGAAAGCGTTGTATTTTGGATTTCTTTTCAGTTTTTTTTATTCTCTCTAGTGTGTGCTAAGTTGTTATGATGAATACTTTTGTCTCTTCTTGTTTTTTCTATCTTCAGATGGCTAGGTTTTATTGGCAGCTTCTTCGCCTTCTTGCTCATTCACTACTTGGACATCCGTTAGCTTCAGCTATCAGGGACGTCTTTCTTTCTCTTACTATTACATGTGTATGTCCGCTCATTGGGGACAATGTGCTAGATTGGTTGGGGGGTGGGTTAGACGTCCCAATTTAATTATGATGTGGCGATTTGGCACAATTTGTATTCATTTGTTAAATTTCATTCTTGATTTGGTGTTAGCAAGTAAAGCTTTGTTGAGTTTTAAATTCGTGTTTGGTTATATCTTTGGTTGGAGCATGATTTGTTTGAGTGTCTCCACTTTATCTAAGATGAAATCCTTCGTCTTTGATCAACATATCGTATTTTATACCTGGAAAGCCTTTTTAGCCATGCTTATGTGAATTTTTGAGGATGTAAAGCATTGAACTTTCACTTTTGTCGACTTTGAAGTGTGTATTGATTGTGCGAAGTCATGAAATGATTTAGGCCATCTTTCATTGTCTCTAGCCTTACATTTAGCTTTCACTATATTGCATAATCTCTAGACCTTGCTTTGAGCTATATTGATAAGAATGGAGTGTGCTAAGCACACTAGAAACCACCATTCATTTTTCTTTCATAAGCCACGCCAACCACCCTCTAGCCTAAAAGTAAAACAAAGTCTAATTCCTAATTAAGAGAGCATGGAACTTCATATCATTTGTCAATTATTTGGGTATACACTTTGTTTTGGGTATTGAAGCTCATTGATTAGTGGTTTAGAAGGTGTTGTTGTTCTTGCTTAAGATAAATAATTGGAGGTTTGGATTTTATGTGAAAAGAGGAGATGAGATGAAGAACTGAAAGTTGGCTAAATAGTCGAGAGAGATATAAAAAAAATAAAAAAAATGGTTCTCTCGACTAGGCTATGAAATGGAACTCCAATGTGAATTGATTGGCTGTGGAATCATTACGCCCCGGTATCAAAAGAAACAAGTTTGGAGGTTGTGAACTTGAAAAGAAAAGAAAAAAAAAAGGAAATTTAAAAGTGATAAGTGATGAGATGTAGAGATTTGTTCGGTTGATAAGTGAGTGTTTAGCTTGATGATATTGAGTTGTATGCTCTCTTGAATTTAGTCACTTTATCCATATATTCCCGTCCAAGCCATTACCTAGCCTTACGTTACAAGCCGAAAAGACCTTTTGATTGTGACTTTCACAGTTCATGCACACCGATAGGTTAACAAGTATTGGAGTGTTTTAATGTCTTTAGTATCTAATAGGTTTGAATAATCTTGTTTAAAGTGTGCTCTTGGCATAAAAATGGATATGGAGTTCATGATTTAGAGATGGAGTCGAAGATGTTTTGGAAGCTTTCAAATTGTTGAGTGTTCTAGGTAAAGTGCAACTTGTCATTATCATTTCGAGGGCTTAATTCTTACCTCTATGTGTGAAGTTGCAAATTTTTTTTAAAAAAGATCCCAAATCAAGTAGAAAATCTGAACTTATGAATACTTGTTCGCCATTTATAGATCGAGACGATCTAAGCCTAGTTGGGGGGTAGTTGATAAGTTCACATTTTACGATTATTTACCCCCTTTATATAGGTATTTTCATTGCAGTTTAGTAATGATAATCCCGCATGTTGCTTTGATTTGTTGTCATTTCATGTGTGCAGGGATTCAAGTTGAGTAGATCGATAATCGAGTGAGAAGGCCGAAGAAAAGGCGCGAAGCAAGTGAAAAGCTGGATTCTGTCTTTCTGGACCGCGGTCCTGCACGTCAGTGGACCGCGGTCTGCCACGTTTCGGACCGCAGTCCGTTTTCCCGTGCCCTAGTTTTAGTCCGCCGTTTTTGCCTTTTTGACACACTTTTTCCTACCAAATAGATTATTCTTGCACTCCAGGTCCCAAGGAAGCCATGACAAGTCCCAAGGAAGCTTGAAGAGTGATTATCATCATAAAATCTTGGAATCACACTTTGTAATAGGGAGTAATTCAACTATTTCTCTTAGATTAGTATATCAACTATGTCTTTTAGAAATATTGGATTATCTTTTGTTGCAAGTATGAGCTAAGTATCTTTGTGGTTGGGTTATGTGAATACCTTGTGATATTTTGTGTTTAATGAATTCCTAGTTTCCGGATTTATTACATTTTTGTTGCATATTCGATTTTTATGCTTAATGCTTGCACATGCTTGATCACCATGTGTTTGATTTAATGCTTTGTCTTGAGACCGAGAGGAGATAGATAGAGGTAGATCATAAAATCAAATATCAAAACGTAACAATTGACTAGAGATAGAATCAATTGCGTTGTGTGGCTTTTTGTGATAAGATGACCCGAGTGAATGTAGGATCTTTGTAAGCAAGGAATCCCTTTGAACCTTAATGCATGTTAGTTAATTCAATCTTCTCTATAGAGATATGGGAAGTTGTTAACTAGTATAGGATCGTTATTTCAAGAGATTGAGTAATGAATACATTATGGGGTTTCGCCATAACAATAGTGTTCTAAAACTCCTGGTAATTTAGAGTTTATGAACATAAGATAGAACATAGTACGATCATAGCCCTATCATCTTTTTCCATTTGATATAATACCTTGTTTATCATTTAATTGTCTTAGTTATTTTCATAGTATAATCACCTATCATCTTATAATTTGATTTAGCTTAGAGTTAGATAATATAGCAATTACAAGCATCAAATCCAATTGTCCCTGTGGAGACGATACACCCTTGGCTAAATAGTCCACTTTATTACTTTGCACGACCTAGTATACTTGCTAGGATAAACGTGTGTCAGAATACATCGAATCTATTTCAAAATTCGCGGGCAAGAAACTCGTACTCAGGCTAGGTCTAAAGGTCTCTCGCATGTATCAGTGCATTTTGGATCAGATTGAGGCTCGGCATTGGACCAAATTTGTTACTTCCCCTGCATCTGCTATTCCAGCCATTGTTGGCGAATTCTATGCAAATGCTATCAAGCCTGATTGCAATAAGAAAGATCGGGTCAAGGCCCGAGATGCGTGGGTTAAGTTTGACATTAGGACTATTGATGAGCTGTTCGGGATTCCTTTTCTCATGAATGAGCAATTTTTGCACTTCAAGCCGGATTGGGAGAATATTATTCAATTTTATTTAGGCGGTTGAGATTTGGTTATCTGTTACAGGGAGAGCATAACATGTCTTAACTAGAGATAGAATCAATTAACTGCAGACAGGGATTGGGAGAATATTATTCAATTTGATTTAGGCGTTTGAGATTTGGTTATCTGCTACAGGGAGAGCATAACATGTCTTGACTAGAGATTGAATCAATTAGAGTATCTCAACCGCCTAAGAGATATGGTTATCTGCTACAGGGAGAGCATAACATGTCTTGACTAGAGATAGAATCAATTAACTGCAGACATGTTATGCTCTCCCTGTAGCAGATAACCATATCTCTTAGGCGGTTGAGATACTCTAGCTGACTTGCGCATTGATGGTTGTGTCGTTCCCAGTTCGGGTTGGGTCTCTTGAACAGTGTCTTCCAAAGGAGATTCATTTTGTTCTTCTAGAACGGTACTTCTACCAGCTCCACCTTCTCGAATGAACTCTTCCTCAAGAAAGACTGCCTGTAACGCAACGATGATCCTTTTATCATCATGCAAGTAGAAAAGGTATCCCATGGAATCCTCGGGATACCCAACGAATTGTCCTTTCAAGGACCTAGCCTCCAACTTCTCAGCCTTGGTCTTTTTCACATAGGTAGGGCAACCCCATATCCTAATGTGCTTCAGATTAGGCTTCCTTCCATGCCATGTAGATACAGTGCGTTAGGAACAGACTTGGAGGGACACCTGTTCAAAATGTGAGCAGTTGTAAGCAATGCACACCCCCACAATGAAATGGGCAAATCCATGTAGCTGAGCATGGATCGAACCATGTCTAACAAAGTCTGATTCCTTCGCTCTGCTATGTCATTTAATTGTGGAGTGGCTGGAGGAGTTAGCTGTAACTGTATGCCATGTTCTCTTAAGAACTGGTCAAATTTGGCACTCATATACTCGCCACCTCGGTCAGACCGAAGCGCCTTAATACGATGCCCGGTTTGGTTTTCGACCAAAGTCTTGAATTCAATGAAATTTTCTAATGATTCAGACTTGTACTTCGTTAAATACACGTAGCCATACCTAGAATGGTCATCGGTAAATGTAATGAAGTATTGAAAACCACCGCGGGCCACATTTCCAAAAGGACCGCACACATCTGTATGAACCAATCCTAACACTTTAGAGGCCCTTTCAAATTCCCCTGTGAAGGGGGACTTGGTCATCTTACCTTGGATACAAGACTCACAAGTGGGATAGGAATCTGATCCCAACGAGTTTATGACTCCATCCTTTTCTAACACGTGTAGTCTATGATCCCTGACATGACCCAGTCTTTAATGCCAGAGTTGTCTTAGGTTTGTGTCATACAAACCGGTTTTCTTGTTATAACACTGACATTACAATTATTTTGGACATTAATATAGTATAAATCATTTATTAAAGACGCACTGCCAACACATTCTATTCTAAAATAAAATGTCGCAAGAATTGTTTACAAAGGAAAATAAATATCCTTTCCTGACCAAAACAAGAATAGAAACAATATTCTTTAGCCCATTGGGCAAAACAAGGCAATTGTCTAACAATAATAAATGTCCAGTAAATAATCTAATGGAAGTGGTGCCAATGTGTGAGGCTGCTACACTATGTCCGCTGCCAACATTGATCATCACTTCTCCATACTCCAGCTTCTTACTTCTTTCCAGCTCCTGAAGTAACGTCAGCTTTCAGTTCTGGACAGTCACGCTACCAATGTCCCGTCCTACGGCAATGGAGAAATGTGTCTGCCTTCTTTGGACCTTTGGTCTTAAACTTCTGAGTTTTTGTAACTCTGGGTTCTCTGATTTTGCCAGCTAGTTCAGTATTATTCGAAATAATAGGGAACTTGAATGCACCCCACTTTTCTTTCATTCGTTGTTGTGCAATCATCATCATGCTCATAAGTGTGGAGAGTGATCCTTCAATGTCGTCCATGTCAAAATTGATGACAAAATCTGAGAAGGATCTAGGGAGTGACTGGAGAATGAGGTCCACCTGGAGGTGAAAATCCATGTAGAATCCCATAGACCGAAGCCTTTCTAACATGGAGATCATCTTCAGAACATGATCTTTAACATCCTCATGCTCCTTCATCTTTGTGTTGAATAGCTCTTTAGACATATAAGATCTGACAGACTTTCCGTGTTCCCCGAACAGCTCCTCCAAGTGTAG
Organism: Buddleja alternifolia; assembly: GCA_019426215.1. Lineage (NCBI taxonomy): Eukaryota > Viridiplantae > Streptophyta > Magnoliopsida > Lamiales > Scrophulariaceae > Buddleja > Buddleja alternifolia. Next base: position 26,565,857 of record CM033393.1, on the reverse strand, counting down.
CATGATTGATTTAGGACTATCCATATTTTCATGTGTACGCTGCAATTCGCTACACATGGAGCTCAACATGTAATCCCTAACCTTACGAGCATCAGAGACCCAACCTGAGTAGGCCAGTTTAACTGAATCATCCTCGTTGACCGCAGGCCTCGGTGGTCGATCTAGTTCCAGCATGTACTCTAGATTTTCATCATTGAGGACCGTCCTCAATGCACTGCTCCAATCAGAGAAGTTTTGGCCGTTCAAAACGTTCTTTTCAAGAAAAACTTTTAGTGGGTTAACCATTTTGAGAGAGGTATTATTGACTGCAGAAAATAAACTAAGATTTTATTAGGTAATTATGTTGCACCCAAGTAAAATCAGGACTTTAATTTTAACTTGGCTCCTCGTACATTTTTCGAATCATTGCACTCCCACAGCAATAATCGAATATCTCGTTGGACAGATTTCGTAGTGAGTGATTGAGTTCTTCAATGATTCCAATGAGTTGCAACCTTTTTCGATATATGGCTCATTGGCCTCTTTGAAGTGGCGTTCCACTCCAACCAGTCCAATCGATGGTTCAATCTTACTTTGGCTCATAGATCACTTAACCGCAACCTTTTTCGATATATAAGTGGTGATCCATCTGAGTCATACCCATCAAACCCTATCAGTCTAACAATTGAATTTCGGCTTGCGACCTTTTTCGATATATGGGGCGAAATTTGTTTCTACCGAAGGCATCCAATGCACTGAAGAAAATCGAAAATCATGTCAAAATGCATAACCCCCTTATTCCGGGATGATGCCATGCACAAGGCATGACTTCATTTTCTAAAGCTTAATTGAGAGCCAGGATATCCAATATCCTTTGCCTACTCAGTATTTTAATGTTGGGAGAATTTTAATTGTTTATGTAAGGTCTCACTTTGCACAATAATTCATTTCGCGCATATGTGGATAATATATCAAATATAAGCATAGAATAATGCTTAGCAATTCTATCAACATGTATTCCATGAACATTCTAGATTGGCCCAAGCCAATGAACTAATCACGGGATAGGGGCCTAAAGAGTTCTAATCTTCTTGATCAACTCCGGGCTCCAAACTCCAAAATGATTCTTCAAGAAACTCTATGGGCCTAATGCTAACAATTACATAGAATCATCCTATACAAAATTCTATGTAAAATAAATACAAATTGGGGGGCTCAAACTCCGGCCCAATACAACCCAGATAAAAACAAAGCGGTAAATCCTAAGCCCATGGAATACATCCACCACAACATACATCAAAGCATGTAAATAAACTATTTAAGATTATGTTGGCAGTTAAGAAAATTAAAATCAACTTTTAATTCATCATTAATTAAATCCAATTTAATTATAATAAAGATAAATACAATTTTAATTTAGATGGGAGGATTAAATCCGATTTAATCAAATTAAAATTAAGTCCAACTTAATCTTAATTGGAAATTAAATCTAATTTAATTTATTGCATTGTTAAATCTAATTTTATTTATTACAAAAATTAAATCTAATTTAATTTTGATGGAATAATTAAATCTAATTTAATTATTACAATTAAATACAATTTAATTTGAAAACAAAGATCCAATTTAAAGGGGCTTTGAATTAATCCAATTGGACCACAATGTATTTGGGTCAAACCCAATACAAACATCAAACTCACTAGGCAAGGCCCAACAGTTCGCTGGGCCAAGCCTAGTGGTCGGCACTTATGTTGGGCCAACCCAGCGCTTACATTTGCGCTGGGCCAAGCCCAGTGTGAGTAAGTCTGCACTGGGCTAACCCAGCACATTCAGCCCAGCGCAGAATTAATTCTAACACAAAATCTAATTGTGTTGGGCTCGGCCCAACATGATAATACATTCTGCCCATTAGGGCAGGATGTATCCCCTTCCCCAACGCCATCATCACGGTGCCTAACGCCGGCGACGCAACCACAACAGTCCGAAAACCATGGCTGTGCAAATCTGATTTGCACAGCCGGTTTATCGGCATGGGGCGGCGATCCAACGCCGCCCCTTAGAGGCGAATCAGCGATGGACGGCAGCATATCCATTGCCGCTGTCAAAAGCGCCGCCTTGGCTGATTCACAGCAGCACTGTGCGAACAACAACCATCAATGGTTGCTCTCGCACAGCCTGCATTTCTCCTCGTCGTCGGCCGCGCCGGTTGCGGCGCCGGCGGCCCTTTTTCGTATCACCCACGAATACGATCGAATCTTCATTTTTTTGAATTTTTAATCCGATCCAAAAATTCCAAGTTCAATTTTAGATTTGTTTAATCCAATTAACAATATCCAAAATCCTCAAAATTCCATATATGAATTCATTCATAAATTTAATTCAAAATTAAATCCGCCAACATAATCATAAACGCATAAAATCATCAAAACCATTAAAGTCGGCTCTGATACCATTGTTAGGAATCCTATATCGGAACGCAGCGGAAATTAAAACATGCCGGATTCCTAAAGTTGAATCACTTTATGCTTGTTGATGATTTTTCATATTTCTAGAACATTAATCTTAAAATCGAATTACCTTGTTTGAAGCATGATTCGATTCTTGATCTACAATCTACAACAGAAATCCCCAGGACTCCTGTCTCTAGAGCTTCACCCGAAGTAAGCTTAAATTCTCTGGATTTCTCTCTCCTTGTGAAAGATGGCTAGGCAGAGAAGAAGAGGAGGGGTTTTCTTTTCTGTACGTGTTAGGCGGATAATGGAATGATCTTTAACCTAGGAGTTTGAGGATTAAATAAATCCTCAATTCTTAAGGCGCATAGTGGGTGCCTCTTAGGGCCCTAGTGGACGACCCAGATGGGCTATGTTGGCCCAGTCAACTTAGTCCATCTTTTAATTAATTAATCTAGTTTAAATCCAATTAAACATATAATTAATTAATTAATTAATCAATTCTTTTAAATTCAAATAATCAATTAATCTAATTAATTTAATACTTGAATTATTGATTTAATTAATTAGGTTTATTGCAAATTACCCCCCTGTGTTAGTTCGAAATCGCTAAAAACCCCCCTATGTTAAATCAATATGCAAAAACACCGCTCTGTTAAGGTAAACCATGCGAAAACCACTTTTTCGTTAGGAAATTGATCAAAATGTAGCCTTCAAAGCATCCCTATACTTTTGTTTTGTACTGAATTTCAACCCTACAGACACGGCAAAGGTGTAGGGATGGTTTAAGGGCTACATTTTGATCAATTTTCAAACGGAAAAAGGGGTTTTCGCATGGTTTACATTAACAGAGGGATGTTTTTGCATATTGATTTAACACAGGGTTTTTTTTAGCGATTTCGAACTAGCACAGGGGGGTAATTTGAAATAAACCCAATTAACTATCATTTAATCTAATTACACAATTACTTAAATCAATTCGTCCTTTTATTTAATTCGTCCATCCAATGACAAATTACCAAAATGCCCTTACAACGAATACATACAGATATCCCGCTTACTTCTTATAGCGCAACTCTCTAGGTTCATCTCCACTGGCAATGGGAGGATACCAAACGATGTGGGTGTCACCTAGCCAGTCCCATGGACCCACATTGTAGCCTAATCGAGTACAAAATGATTGTGTCATTACGAACCTCTAGATCATAAATACCATATGAGTATAAGCCCTTCACTGACGTATCCCGATCGAGTGAAGACATGGAATATGTCAAACTCACAAGACTCGATACTGTGCAATAGCTCATAGTAATATGAAATTACCAAACTACCCTTCGTGTTCCACACGAGTTAGTTTATTTGCTTTGGCCAAAGACTTGTCATTTCATTTACCTATGATTGCACATGATGCATTCTCGTTTACTATTGAGACAGTGAATCCCATGTTGGCAATCACCTCACAACTGCTACTTCTCTCATTGAGATCGCACTTTGAGGTTGACCCCACCAACGAGTGACTTAGGTCTAACTACTCTAGTAACAGGTCCAATGCTACAAGCACATTGATCGTGACCCCTCAGGTCTAAGACTCACGCATACTATTATGATCAGTAATCCAATCATTGACAGTCACCGAGTAAATATCCATGTGATCGGATTTCTACGAGTCGTATTCGAATATATCAATTCCATTGATATATCTATGGCATAAGCTCTCACTATCTAATAGTGTTCAACTGGCGCTCCTTGTCAGAGCATGTGTCATACAAGCCGAATCTTAATGCCCAATTAAGATTCCTCGACTTGCGAACCCCTTTAAGTGATCAAGTACTAGACTCTTCCAGCGCCATATCCTTATTCCATAAGGAGTGGAAAGTCGTCCTTGATACACATGAACTGTTTGTTCAATACTTGTTAATGCCATATAGATTTATATGAACAAAAGGATAATTGCCTTTCTATAAATAGAATAAAATATTTGTACAACATAAAGAAGTGCCCTATACAATCAATTTCCTCGTTGGCATCGAGGGCACACACCTAACAACTTTATTTGATAGAGTCACACTTTAATTTGATTAAAGTAGTCAATCTAAATTAGATTTATTTTGATATGATTACATTAGATTTAATATTTTAAATTTGAGTTGGTGTTTAGTTCACATAAATGTTTAAATTGTTTTACATACTCCTTAATTATGTGATTGTGACACCATGTATAGACTTTGGGTTCATCTTTGTTGTCTTAGCTGGGTTGTATTGGGCCGGAGTTTGAGCCCCCTGGTTTGTACCTTCAATTTCATAAAAAAATTTGTATAGGTTATTTCTATGTAATTGTTTGGAGATAGGCCCTTATTAGTGGATCATGGTGGCGTATGAAGTCTTGGAGAAGAAGATTAGATCTTGTACAGGCGGAAACCCATGTAATAGATAGAACCCCACCCCGTTCACTCATTAGTTCGAGTTGATCTAGAATAGTCCATACATGTGTGTGTTCACTACCACAAAAAAGTCCTATTACAGCGCACCTATGACAGCGGTTTTGAAAACTGCTGTAAAAAGTGGCATTCGGTTCGGACCTATGACAGCGGTTCGAGCCAAAACGCTGTCATAGGTTTCAGAAAAAAAAAAAAAAAAATATTTTGAATGTGGCAGCGGTTCGGCCAGAACCGCTGCCAAAAAGCACACGTATGGCAGCGGTTCGGCCGAACCGCTGCCACAAAGCGCACGTATGGCAGCGGTTCGGCCGAACCGCTGCCAGAAGTGTACTTTGTGGCAGCGGTTCTAGCCGAACCGCTGCCACAAACAGACATGTGCCAGCGGTTCGACCGAACCGCTGGCACAAACAGACATGTGCCAGCGGTTCGACCGAACCGCTGGCACAAGGGCCGGGTTTTCTACAACCCGGCCCCCCTCACCCTCACTCTCACTCTCACTACATCTCACCTACTCACTCTCTCTCTCTCTCAACTCTCTCACCACCACCACCACCACCACCACCACCTCCACCATCGCGAGACCACCGTCCGCCGCCCCCTAGATCTCTTTTTCTCTCTCTAGATATCTACCCCTCTCTCTCGGTTTTTCTCTCTCTCTCTCTCTCTCAACTCTCTCACCACCACCACCACCACCACCACCATCACCACCATCCGCCGCCCCCCTCCCGTTTTCTCTCTCTCTCTCGGTTTTTCTCTCTCTCTCTCGGTTTTGCTCTCTCTCTCTCGGTTTTGCTCTCTCTCTCTCTCTACCACCGCCGCCGCCGCCGCAGCCGACCTCCGCCGCCGCCGCCGCCGACCTCCGCCGCCGCTGCCCCTGCCGCCCACCTCCGCTTCCGCCGCCGTGGTCCATTTAGTTTTGGTATTTTCTTTTAGATAAATATAAATATATATATATATATATACACACACACATAGAGTATGTATAGATGTATGTATATGTGGGTGTATGCATATATGAGTGTATGTATATATATTTGTGTATGTGTGCTTGTATTTGTGTATATGTGGGTGTATGCATATATGAGTGTATGTATATATATTTGTGTATGTGTGCGTGTATTTGTGTATGTGTGTGTATAAAAAATTTAAGGGAACTAGGAATTTGACTGAATTTAGTATTAATTTTAGTTAGTCGGGTGTTAATTCCGTTTGATTTGAGATTAAATTGTGGTTATTTGGTGGTTTAGGGTACATTGATCCAACTGGTGATCTATATTTATACTTAGTTGCTGAAAATATAATGTTTTATCTATAGTTTTATGTGATTTATGTGATCCGACTGGTGATCAATATTTGTAGTTGCTGAAAATATAATTAATTAAGATTGAAATTGGATTTTAGCGGATCGTCAGATTCGAATTTTGTTGGATTCAACCTACCCGGGTGAAGATTAAGTCGAGAACTTGGTAGTAATTTTTGCGTTGTTACTCTGCTGAATTTTTTCTAGAATAATGGGAAATAAATTAAAATACAAATTATTTAATTAATTTAACTATCAACTGAAGATAAAATTGTTTAATTTGATTAATTCAGAATCAAAATGGATCGAAGTTGGATTTTAGCAGATCGTATGTCGGAACAGTATGAGAAAGGTGTGAAAGAGTTCATAAAGTTTGCGGTTGACCATGCACCAGATCGAACTAGGATCACTTGCCCGTGTTTACGTTGTTGTTTTGGAAAGAGAATTAGTCCACGTGAGTTGGAAGATCATTTGGTGTGTAATGGAATTGATAAAAGCTACAAACGTTGGACAAGACACGGTGAAAGCAGTGTCCCGTTGGATGATTTGGGTGGTACATCATATCCATCACACGATTTCAACATGAATGATTATGAGCCTGATCGTTTGGAGGAGATGACAAATGTGATTGAGGAGGATTTGCGAAATTGTCCTAAAATGTTTGACAATTTGACAAGTGATTCAAAGACACCACTGTATAGTGGTAGTAAATTCACGAGATTGAAAACAGTTCTTAACCTATACAAGTTAAAAGCCAACAATGGGTGGAGTGATAAGAGTTTCACAGACTTGCTTGGTTTATTAAAAAGCATGCTACCTGAGGATAATGTGTTACCTAATCGTACTTATGAGGCTAAACGGATGTTAACCTCAATTGGCATGGGATATGAGAGGATACATGCGTGTCTCAATGATTGCGTATTATTTAGAATTGACTATGCATCATTGAAGGCCTGTCCAAAATGTGGCGCCTCACGGTACAAGAAGAATGGATCTACGCCTGTCAAAACCATGTGGTATTTGCCTATAATACCACGATTTAAACGCATGTACAGTAGTAAAGAGTTAGCCAAGGACTTGACATGGCATGCTGATAGAAGGTTTGAAGAAAGGATTGAAGATGACAAGATTCGACATCCCTCAGATTCTCCTCAATGGAAAAAGATTGATGATGATTTCCCTGAATTTGGTGAAGAATCAAGAAACCTGCGCCTTGTATTGGCTACAGATGGCATGAACCCTCATGGCTTGCAAAGCAGCTCACATAGTACATGGCCGGTGATTTTGATGATCTACAACCTTCCCCCATCGCGATGCATGAAGCGAGAGCATATAATGATGCCTATACTCATTTCTGGGCCGAAACAACCTGGAAATGATATAGATGTCTACTTGACCCCTTTAATTGAGGATTTGAAGGTGTTGTGGGACACCGGTGTTCAAGTATATGACGGGTTGAGAGAAGAAAATTTTAATCTCAGAGTCATGTTATTTGGAACAATCAATGATTTTCCGGCAAGAGCAAACCTCGAGGGATATGGTGTACATGGCCAATGTGGATGCCCCATATGTGTGAAGAGTACAGATCAATATCGATTGACACACTCCCAGAAATATGCATTCCAAGGGCATCGGAGATGGCTAAATCGGAACCATCGATATCGTCGGTGGAAGAAAGCTTTCAATGGGAATATAGAAGAAGGTCGAGCTCCTAAGTGCTTAACTGGTGAAGAAGTGTTTGAAAATGTAAGAGACTTGGAGGTTAAATTTGGAAAGACTTTTGCATGTGGCCTTGCAAAAACTGGGTGGAAAAAAAAGTCAATTTTCTTTGAGTTGCCGTATTGGACGTCTTTACATGTTAGACATTTTCTCGATATAATGCATATTGAGAAAAATGTATTTGATAGCGTCATTGGAACACTTCTAAATGTGCCCGGAAAGACAAAAGATGGCGTAAAGGCACGGTTAGACTTGGTTGAAATGAAGATAAGAGGAAAATTGACACCAACAAATAAGGGGAAACGTACTTATTTGCCTCCAGCAGCTCACACTCTAGCCAGGAAAGAAAAAATTGCATTATGTGAGTTTCTTAATGGAGTGAAAGTTCCAGAAGGGTATTCTTCAAACATTAGCAGTCTTGTATCAATGAAGGATTTGAAGCTAAAACACTTGAAGACTCACGATTGTCATGTAATCATGGATCATTTGCTACCAATTGCTATACGGGCCATTTTGCCAAAAAAGGTGAGAGACACGATAACTAAATTGTGTTTCTTCTTCAAAGCAATGTGGAGCAAGGTGTTTGATCCTGAGCAATTTCCTGCACTTCAAAAACAAATTGTCATCACTTTGTGTGAGCTTGAAATGTATTTTCCACCTGCTTTTTTTGATATAATGACTCATCTACCCATTCACTTGGTTAGAGAGACTCAACTATGTGGACCGGCTTTTATGAGATCTATGTATCCGGCTGAGCGTTATATGAAGGTATTGAAAGGCTACGTGAAAAATCGTAGTCGACCGGAAGGTTGCATTGTTGAACGGTACATAGTTGATGAAGCCATTACATTTTGCACAGAGTATCTGACAGATTCTAATGTTGCAGAGCTCCCAAAGTCTCATGTTGTGGGAGGGGGAACAGAAGGAGTCGGATTAATGGGAAAACAATTAGCTAGTGTTCATATTACACAAAGGGATCAGGCACACCTATATGTGCTCCACAACACCGATGAGGTTGACCCATATGTTGAAGAGCATAAGAACCAACTTAGGAGATTCAATCCAATTAAAAATGAGAGTTGGATTTCAAGAGAGCATAATAAGAGTTTCATCGATTGGTTCCGAAAGCATTTTGAAGAAAAACAGAAAGAGAATCCACAGCTTTCAGTTTCAGATAAATTGACACGGCTGTCGATGGGTCCGGACAGACTAGTATTTTGTTATTCAGGTTATCGTATCAATGGTCGCACATTCTATACAAAAGACCAAGACGAACGAAGTACAATGCAGAATAGTGGTGTGAGTCTTGTAGCTCAAGCAATGCATATCTCAAGTGCGAAAGATAATAATCCTATCTATGCCGATTTATCATATTACGGGGTGATTGAACGTATATGGGAGCTTGATTATAGTTGGTTTCGGGTGCCTGTATTTGGGTGTAGGTGGGTTGACAATAAACATGGTGTCGATAATAGTGAAATAGGCTTCACTCGAGTAGACCTTGAAAGAGTGGGATACAAAGATGAACCTTTCATTTTAGCGTCACAAGCTAAACAAGTATTTTTTGTTACCGATCCTATTGATAAGAGGTGGTCCATTGTTTTATCGGCAAACAAAAATACATGTATTGAAGGTGATTATGAAGAAAGTGAAGATGATGGAGAAAACCCTATCTCCTTAGGTGATTCACAATCAATTGATAGTGACGATGACTTGGATATAAGTGATGATGAATTGTATATGCGTCAAGATCACCAAGAGGGGATATGGATTAATCCGTCAGTTCGTCGCCGTACTAAAAAAAATGGTCGTACCGATGGGAAGCAAAAGACTGCTAAGCCAACGACAAAAAGAAAACGATGAAAGGTATTAGAATTTATTTCATAATTGTATGATAGACTTCTTTCAATATTTATACTTAGTTGCTAGAAAATTTATATTCTTGAGATTTGCCAATTTTTGTGGAAAATTTAAGGGAAATAGGGGTTGATTGATTTTAAGGTTAATTTGGTTTAGCTGGGGGTTAATTATGTTTAATTGAGGATTAAATTTTGTTTATTTTGTGGTTTAGGATAATTTTGTTTATTTTGTGATTTATTACTTCTATTTGAAATTTATTATTGCCAAATGAATCTGCCAAATTTATATGAAGATAACTTCTGTATTTATTACGTCTATTTGAAATTTATTATTGCCAAATGAATCTGCCAAATTTATATGAATCTAACTTCTGTATTATTTGTCTTTTGTAGGTCGATGGCTTCAAATCCTGATGGTAGTTTTCCCGACGATGATGTATATGGATCAGATAGCGGTCATGAGAAGGACATACGGAGAGGTGTCTCTGCTATGAAAAAAGTTGTCAATGCCAGAAGTAAAGGCATAAGGCTACCTGTCGGCTGGAATGACAGAGGTCAGCCAATTAACCCCAACAAATCAATATTTGTTGGGTATATAGGCGTGCAGGTTCGGCAGAAGGTGTCGATTGCCATTAGTACTTGGCGCAAAGTCCCGTCAGCAACAAAAAAAAACATTTGGGATGAGATGAAGGTAATTTGGATATTATCTTATTTGTAAGTGTTAATGTATTATCATATTCTCTAAATTATAATTTTATATATACTTTATTGTTTGTTTTTTGTAGTTGGCGTTTGATATTGACGAAAGTCGACAAAAGTACGTACTAGCAGAAGCTGGGAGGCTAGCACGTAACTTCAGGAGCTACATAAGCAGAAAGTATGTGCGAGATGATGATGGAAACGTTAATGTCAACCCACCTCCACAATATGAGATATCCCAAGCCGATTGGGCGGCATTTTTAGAGGTTCGCTTAGGTGAACCTTGGCAGGTAGCTAGTCATTTTAATTTACAGTTTCATTTGTTGGTTATTGCGTTTATATTTAGCTAATAATTTGATAATGTAATAAACAGAAAATAAGCATTGACAATCAGGAAAGAGCAAAGAACCCTGAATATCCTTACCGGAAAGGGAGTTTTGGAGATGCTGTTGTGGAGCAAATGGAGGTATGTAGTTCATTTAGCAGTGAATCCTTACAATTTTTTTAATAATAATTCTATGTTAATGCATACATATATTTTTTAATGAAAATACAGATAAATAAAAGAAGGGATGCGGGATCCGATTGTACAGATGTGACACGAGCACTCGTGTGGAGGGTTTCGCGTTCCGATCCGACAAATCAAATTGATAACGAAAATGTTAGAAGAGTGGTGAATGAAATGGTGAGTTATTGGCAATTTTAGCTCTATTAATTGTTTTATTGAAATACTATTAAAAGCACAAGGTTCACTATTTTTTTTAATTTTTAAAAATATATCATTACAGGAGAGCATTTCACAAGAGAGCACTAGCCATAGTGGAACTTACACGAGTCGAGATGACCTATTGGCTAAAGCTATTAAAAGGAAAGAGCATCCGGGTCGCGTTAGGGGTGTTGGCTTTGGGGTCTCACAAAGAGACTATTTTAAGGATCCAAAGCCTGCTTCAGAAAAGGAGATGGAAAACTTGAGAAACATAGTGAAAAACCTCTCCGAAACTATGGTTGCCATGCAACAACGAATTGATGTTTTGGAAGCCCCTAACTCGCGTCAGCCACATGAAGATGACGTCATTTCTTTGAAAGATAGCAGCCCAGAACCAGGTTATAAGATGCTTCCTGAGGTAAAATATTTGAACTTGTTTATTAATCATATAACTTGCGACTCTCTATTTTCTGTAAATCATACAAAACTTTCTAATATAATGTTGTATATATATATATACGTGTGTGTGTAGGGTATCACTCCATGTCAATTAGCACTTTCATCTCCATCATATCGTGTGGTGGCTAAAGGACAGCTATACAATCGATCAGAGACTGATAGAACACTTCACAACTGTCAATTAGCCACCAACAATGTGAAAGTGCGCATTGACACTGCAGTTGAGGCTAATACACTCCTGCCCGTCCCTCTCAATGATGAAATATTCTCCATTTCTCATGCGCTGGGTACCTTTGTTGCTTGGCCAGCGAGTCTTGTCATTGTCACTGCTGCACCGGTATGTAATTAATAGCTAGTCATTAATAAATTATAACAATTTGTTTGAGGTTACTAAATATACTTTGGTGTGTAACATTTATATTTTATTTTCTTGCTTAAACAGTCCAAATCATCTGCAAACCGTAAGTCAGGGACGTCGAAGCGGTCAGCTGTCAAAGGAAAATCTCAAGTGGCCGAGCCTGCAGGTGAAGTAGACATATGTGCAGATCTTCAACTAGATGGACTCCCTAATGACCTTGTATTTCTGGGAAAGTACACGAAGATGATGAAGATTGATGCCCAGATCAATATATATATAGACGAAGCCATTATGAATGTTTCATTTCCAGAGTTCATTGGGAGGGAGGAGATCTATCACCTTCTGTGTAGAAAAGAAATAGGAGCCTCTATCATTACAGCGTACATAAAGTAAGTTTTTTAATTATTTTATTACATCTAAACTACGATTATTTTCGTCACTCGAAATTCATTTTTTATGCTCAATTTAGGTGTTTGTGGTTTAACTACGTGATCCCCGAAGGAAAAGAAACAAGTTTCGGGTTCCTTAGCCCACATTCCATAGCTGCTCAAACAGACCCGTCAGTTCAACAAGTGCAGTACATAGCACGTGCTATGATGCAGAGTACACAACAAAATAAGTTATTTCTTGCACCTTACAACACCGGGTGAGCTACTAAAGACTCGATTTTAATTTGTAAAACTAGCTACGCAAAACAAATTTTCAACTATCTTTTGAATGCTTTGTAGGGGTCATTGGTTGTTGCTTGCAATTAATCCATTTAAAGAGATTGTTTACTATCTGGATTCTGTGCATGGTGAGCCGCAATACCGAGATGATATGATACTAAAATTCAATCAGTAAGTTTTTCATTCAATCAATGTATCCATTATATTTAATATTTTTTTAAATTGTATTTATTTCACATAATTTCTTGTTTTTAACATATTTTCTTGTTTTTTATATTTTTTTATAGAGCTGTGCACATATTTCGTGCAAACTGCAACAACCAATCCAACAAATCCAAAAACTCGGACTGTAAATGGTTTACTATAAAGGTTAGCGTTTTCTAGGTTCATGAGATTATATATTCGTATAGAAGTTCGTCTTCTAATACAATGTAAGTTTGATTGCTTTTGTAGTGCCCCCGGCAGACCAACGAGGTGGATTGTGGCTATTTCGTTATGAGATTCATGAAAGAGATTATTAGCCACGGACTATCTATAATCCCAACAGCGGTATACATAATCCTTATATATATATATATACTTAATTCTATTACTTTTGAAATTATTAAACCTTAATTGGTAGGTAATTGAAATGTTATTTCACTTTGCAATTAATCTCTATATATATACATATATCTTGCAGTACTTTAAGGATTGTCAATCCTTCTATACTGATGAGCAAATTGATGAAGTACGCTGCGAAGTTGCACGTTACATTTTCTTAGCAGCTCCTTAGAAATTAGGTAATTTAGTTTTTGTACATTGTGACTTGCTATAAATTGAGATTTGATTTATTGTATTTCGTAAGGTCATTAGTAATTTAATTAGTTAATTGTACATTTTGTTGGAGATTAAAGATGGTAATATTGAAGTTTGGGATGATGTTTGCTTATGTTGAATATGTTTTGTTGTTAGTTGAAATTTGTTGATTGGATCATTGCATATTACAGGCACTATCATGACAGCGCAATAAATAATTAAAAAAAAAACAGAAAAAAAAACAGCGGTTCTGCAGAACCGCTGCTACAGTTCTCACCTGTGGCAGCGGTTCTGGGAAAACCGCTGCCAAAGGTCTCACCTGTGGCAGCGGTTTTGGGAGAACCGCTGCCACAGGTGAGAACTGTAGCAGCGGTTCTGTAGAACCGCTGCCACAGGTCCGTTATTTTTTTTTATTTTTTTGGTTTTTTCGCAGCGGTGTTCAGGAAACCGCTGTCATAGGTAGACCTATTACAGCGGTTTTGTAACCGCTGTCATAGGTCCACCCCTATACCAGCGGTACCTTTGACAGCGGTTAAAACCGCTGCCATAGGCCCAAAAAAACCGCTGTCATAGGTCATTTTTGTAGTAGTGGTTGTTAGAATTACTAGGCTTCTTCTGATGCATTTCCTTTAAATTGCGCAATAAAGAAATTAATGTGCAAAGTGAGACCAATCTTATTAACATTTCAAATGTTATAATTCTCTCATTAGAAAAATACTGAGTAAGTAAAGGGGCATTGGATGTCCTAGCTCTCCATCAAGCTTTAGAAGGTGGGTTCACTTCTAGTGCATGGTGGCGTCCCGAAATAAGGGGGCCATGCATCAAGACGTGGTACTCCATCTTCTCTAGTGCATTTGATGCCTTCATGTCGAAATGAATGCCGCTCCATATATCGAAAATGGCTGCAAGGCGGGATTAAATTGTTAGACTGAAAGGAGTTGATGGGAAAAATGACTCAAATGGATCACCACCTATATATCGAAAAAGGTTGTGGTTCAGTGATCCATAAGCTAAAGGAGATTGAATCATCGGTTGGACCGATTGGTGTAAGACACCACCTCAAAGTTCTAACAAGCCATATTTTGAAAAAGGTTGCAACTTGTTTAGATCATTGAGGAACTCAATCACTCACTATGAAACCCATCCAACGAGGTTTCCAATTATTCCAGTGGAAGTGCAATGTTTCGAGAAAAATAATGGGAGTCAAGTAAATATTTAAATCATTGATTTTACTTGAAAGTACATAATAACACATCTAATCATAAATCTTGGTATTTTATGTAGTTTATTTCCTACACAATGACTAACCCTTTGACCGTGTTGCTTGAGAAAAATGTCCTCACTAGACCGAATTTCGTTGATTGGCTTCGAATTCTGAGGATTGTCCTAAGCCTTGAATCCTTGGGATATGTGCTCGATGAAGAGTTGCCTGATATCCCGAACCCCGGATCTTTTGAAGATAGGCTTATCCGAGATGAATGGGTAAAAGCTAACACTAGTGTCAAGGGATACATGCTGGGATCGATGACCAATGAATTACAGCGATCCCATAAAAAGATGGGGACGGCTGCTGAGATCATGGTTTATCTAAAGGAACTCTATAGAGAGCACAACGGTACTGCTCGTTATGAGATCTCCAGTCAACTTTCTGAGGCGAGAATGAAGGAATGAGAGAAAGTTGGAGATCATCTCCTAAAAATGATCTCCATGTTGGAGAGATTGGACACTCTCGACTTCTCTAAGGATTTCCAACTACAGACTGATCCCATCCTGCATTGACTCCCCAAGTCTTTTTCGCAATTCATAGTGAATATTAATATGAATGACATTGAGTGTTCACTGCCGGGTCTTTTGAACAAAATCTCAAATGCTCAATCACAAATGGGCCCCAACACGAAATAGACTGCTATGGTCATTTCTACCGAGCCTTCAAAAACTCAGAAGAAAAAACGAGGCAAGGAGCAAATGGGAGTGGCAAAATCTTATGGGAAATCCAAACACAAGGTAAACCAAGGGGAAAGGTTTAAGGGCAGGGGCCCTAGGAAGACAGATATATGCCTCCACTGCAAAGAAGTAGGGCATTAAAAGCGTGACTATCCAAAGCTGAAAGCAGAAAATAAAGAAGGTATAGAACTTCATGTTTTTGAAATAAATTGTTCTATGATGATATTTTCTACTTGGATTCTATATTTCGGAGCTAGCGCTCATATATGTGTTTTGAACCAGGATCTGGAGGCAAGTAGAAAGCTGGATGAAAAGAAGTAATGATTAATGTTGGAAGCGGACACAGCGTGGCTGCGACTCACATTGAAATTATTTCTGTTACATTATTTTCTGGACATCAAATAACTTTAGATGATTGCCTAGTTTTGCCCAATGGGCTCAAGTGGACCACTCTAGGTATGGTCTAGTTTATCTGATGAAGTATAAGTCAGAAGCACTTGAATGGTTCAAGGAATTCAAAGCTTTAACTAAAAAACAAACTGGGCACAGTATTAAGACACTTCGACCTGATTGAGGTGGCAAATACATGATTGTTGAGTTTGATGAGTTCTTAAAAGAACAAGGCATAGTATTACAACTAACTTCTCCAGTAACTCCACAACTTAATGGGTTAGCAGAAAGAAGGAATCGTACACTGTTGGACATGACGGTCCATGCTTAGTTACACTGATCTACCCATTTCACTATGGGGGCATGCTTTGCTTACAGCTGCGTATATTCTGAACGAATGTCCCTCGAAATCTGTTCCCGCTATACCATATGAAATTTGGTGCGGTAGGAAGCCTAGTCTCAAGTACATAAAAATATGGGGTTGCCCCGCATGTGTAAAGAAGACCAAGGCAAAAAAACTAGAGGATAGATCCTTGAAAGGATGATTTGTCTGTTTTCCCATGGATTCGATGGGATACCTCTTGTACCTACAAAATGATCATAGGATCATTGTGGCCTTGCAAGCATACTTTCTTGAAGAAGAATTCATTCGAGAAGATGGAGCAGGTAGAAAGATTATTCTAGAAGAACAAGATGGCGCACCTTCAGAGACATTAGTTCAAGAATCACAAATTGAAACTGAAATGACACAACCGTCGCAGCGATGATCTAGCAGAGAATCTCAGCCTCCTGAGAGATATGACTATCTGCACGATACACAGTATTATTTTTATGCTGTTGCAGAAGGGAGCCATGGATATGATCCCTCTGACTATGATGAACCAGCGTCTGATATAGATTCCTCGAAGTGGCTTGAGGATATGAAAGTAGAGATTGATTCGATGTATTCGAACCAAGTCTGGACTCTTACTGATCTACCAAATGGTGTAAGGCCAATTGGATTCAAATGGATCTATAAGAGAAAGATTGGTCCGGATGGCAAGGTGGATAGCTATAAGGCTAGGCTAGTGGCGAAAGGGTATAGTAATGGATGTGAAGACCGCATTTCTAAATAGATACCTCGAGGAGGACATTTACATGCAACAGCCTAGGGGCTTCATATCTGTGGCAGATTCTCATAAAGTTTGCAAACTCAATAGATCCATGTATGGACTGAAGCAAGCCTTTCGTGACTGGAATCTACGGTTCGATTAAGAAGTAAGGAAATATGGATTCATCAAGAATGAAGACGAACCATGTGTCTAAAAAATGGTCAGTGGGAGCAAGTTGACATTCCTGGTACTATATGTAGATGACATACTACTTATAGGGAATGACATAGGCTTATTGACTTCAGTCAAAACATGGCTCTCAAGCACGTTCTCCATGAAAGACTTGGGAGAAGCTACCTACATTTTGGGAATTCGCCTATATAGAGATAGAGCGAATAAAATGATAGGACTCTCCCAAGAGCTCTACCTAAAGAAAGTCCTTAAGAGATATGAGTTGCATAACTCTAAGGGAGGACTTTTGCCCATGAGACATGGTATTCATCTTTGCAAATCTACGTGTCCTAAAATGGTCAAGGATAGAATGGATATGAGGAATACACCCTATGCATCGGCAGTAGGAAATCTCATATAAGCGATGTTGTACACGAGACCAGATCCGGCATATGATGTGAGCATGGTTAGTAGGTTTTAAGCAAACCCGGGAGAGCAACACTGGACAACAGTGAAGTGTATCTGAAAATACTTGAGAAGAACTAAAGATATGCTATTGAGACATAGAAATGGAGAATTGAAGGTGGATGGTTACACTGATTCTGATTTTCAGTCTGATCCTGATGACCTCAAATCCACCTCTGGGGACATATTCAGGCTCAATGGTGGAACAATATCTTTGAAAAATTCCAAGCAAAGCAAAACTGCTAATTCCACAACTGAGGTAGAATATGTGGCCGCACCTGAGAAGCAAAAGAACCTGTTTAGATGAGAAAGTTCATAGCTGAACTTCAAGAGGTTCCTAGCATGGAAATGCCATTGCCACTATGGTGTGACAACAATGGAGCAATTGCACAAGCTAAAGAACCAAGGTCTCACAACAAATCTAAACATGTGGTGAGGAAATATCATATAACACGAGAAATCATTGCAAGAGGCAATATCGCAGTGCAAAAAATAGCCTTAGCAGACAACGTGGTTGGCCCACTCACCAAGCCATTATTACAGGCGGTGCTAGATAAACATCTTGAGAAAATGGGCATCAAATACCATAGCGATTGACATTGAGTGCAAATGGGAGATTGTTAGGTGTATGCCCTCAATGCCAATGAGGAATTAGATTGAGTAGGGCTTTGATAAGTTATTTGTACAAATGATTTTATGTTTCTACTTATAGAATAAAGGTTTTGATTTTGTTTATATAAATCTAATGGCATTTAAATGTGTTGAACAAATAAGTCTATGAGATTTGAAGATAGACTTTCTACCTCTTATGGTTGAGATGAGGCACTAGAAGAGTCAACTACTTAATCTCTTAAAAGATAGTTCACGAGTTAAGGAATTTTAATTGGGCATTAAAATTCAACTCGTATGACACCTGCTTTGACAAGGAAGTTCCAGTCGAACACTGATTAGATAGTGGGGAGCTGGTGTTATGAATATAGTTAATGGAATTAACATATTTAAACTCGATTTGCATTAATCCGATCACATATGTATTTACTCCTTGACGTTCAATGATTGGGATTAAGATTGTGATGGTATGTGTGAACTTTAGACCTGAAGAGTTATTTACAATGTGTTTGGAGTATTGGATATGTTATCAGAGTAGTTAGACTCGTACACCTGATAGGTGGGGTTGACCTCGAAGTACAATTCACATGGTGCATTCAACATTGTAAGATAACTGCCAATATGAGATTCACCGTCTCGACAGTAAATGAGTACGTGACCTGTACGATCATAAGTAATTGAAATTACAAAGTCCTTGGCCAAAGCATATAAACTAACTAGTGCTGGTCACTGAGGGTAGTTTGGTAATTTCACATTATTATGACTACACAACATCAAGTCTGTGAGTTTGGCGTACCATGGCTCTTACTTGATCGGGTCAAGTCAGTGAAGAGTTTATACGTATATGGTAGTCATAATCAAGGTTCGTGATGACATGATCATCTCGTATTCAATTGGGCTACGTTTGGTTCCACGGTGCTAGCTAGGTGACAACTGTATCCTTTGGAATCCTCCCACTGCCAATTGAATCGAGCCTAGAGAGTCGCTCTATGGGGAAAAAAAGAATGTTTTTCCATGCTAAGGGTATTTTGGTAAAATCACATTAGATGTGATTGACTAACAAAATGGATGACATGATTTAATTAAAGATATTTAATTGGATTAAATAAGTTAATTAAATCATATTAATTCATAAGCTAAATTAATTAGAAATTAATTTATAAGTTGAATTAAATTAAGTGGATTAAAGTAATTAATTAAAAGTCAATTGGATTGAATTTGGATTTAATTATTTACACATGGGCTAAGATGGAACAAAGCCCGAAAGCCCATTCCACTAAGGACTAGCGGCCGCCCCCCTTTTATTGCACCTAGGGGTTTTGTTTGCTTGGTATAAGTAGTTAGTCAGTGTCAGAACTCTAAACAAGTCCTAATTCTGAATCTGACTTTGAGCCAAAGAAACCCAGAGCAATAGGAAAGACCAAATTCCCGCCCTCTCTCACCATCTAGCCGTCGCCGCCATTGTTGCCGGGGAGGAGATCAGAGCTTTGTTGGAGATTTTTCTTCCACGTGATAATTTAGAGGCAAAAGCCTGGGGCTGTTGCTGATTATTTGAATTTTTGTCGTCAAAAGGTAATTCTATTACTCTCTTTAGTATTTTTCTTATTGATAAATAATATCATGAAACCCCGGATTCGATTTCTGGAGTGATTCGGATCAAAAAATTTATCTGCTAGACTGAATCATGATAGTTTCCTCGCCATTTCTCTATGAACAAGAAATATCCGATGACAGCTTTTTACTTGTTCACTGTGGTCCAGCGAGATGGAGAATCTCTGAGAGAATACGTGCAGCACTTCTCCACGGCGGTGTCGGAAGTACCCCATGTCAACCATGCTGCCAAGGATAATGCAAAAGAACTTACGTAATAGCAGGTTCAAGGAATCCATTGTAGGGAAACTGCCATCCATTGTGGATGAATTGTTGGCTAGGGCGAAAAAGTACATCAGAATTGAGGAAACTATAGGGCCGGCTAGGCAAGAAGGTGGTGGTAACAAGAGCAAGGCCAGAGAAGATGATAAGGTATCAAAACTTAAGGAGCGCAAGCACATGCCTCCCTCGGGATTCTCAAAGTATATCCACTCACACTGCCACGAGGGCAAGTTTTTCCCATCGCGGAGAAGCAAGGCATAGTACAATGACCTAAGGAAATGAAAGATAATCCTAGCCGCTCGAAGTCGAGCAAATATTGTAGGTTCCATCGTGCCAAGGGTCACACTACTGAGGTGTGCCACCATCTACAAGTGGAGATAAATAAGCTAATCAAAAGAGGTTATTGCAAGAGGTCGTACCACAACCATCAGGGTACAATTTGCAAGGGTCAGCACCCCAAGACCTGTCAGGAGCTCGCAGGAAAGAATGGAAAGGCAAGGTCAATCCCCCTAAGGTGGATGGTGATATGGATAACCTCCCGTTGAATAGGGTAATAGGAGTGATTATGGGAGGCCCTACGGGGGGAGACTCGACGAAATCTACGAAAGCATAGCTAAGGGCTGCCACGGGGTTAAATGTTGTCAACACCCTGCAAGTGGAGCAAGTCAACAAGGTGGAGCCGGACGTGCTGAGCATCGAGTTTGCAATGCGAGATTTGGAGAACCAAATCCCCTCACAAAATAATGCCTTAGTGATATCGACGACAATCTCAAACTTTTGAGTTAAGAAAATTTTGGGGGATAGTGGAAGTTTTGCAGATATAATTTTTTACAATGCCTTTACTCAGTTGGGGGTTGACAATGCATAGCTCCAAGGGGTCAATACCCCCCTCACCAGATTCACGGGTCAGGTAGTGGATGCGCCAGGGGAAGTGTCCTTGCCCATATCCTTGGGCATATTTCCAGCCTGATCTACAAAGATGGTGAAGTTCCTAGTTGTTAAAGTCCCCCTCCACATATAGTCATCTTGGGGAGGCCGAGCTTAAACCTTTTTCAGGCTGTCATATCCATGTTCTACATAAAGATGAAATTCCTGAGCCCCGTCGGGACAATAGAGGCTATAGGAGATGTGAGGTTAGCGAGAGAATGCTACGCCAATACCTTGAAAAAAACCTAAAAGGAGACATTACAGCTCAAATTAAGATGACAAGGGGAAACAAGTTATGATAAACGTGATATCCTGGGAGGAGAAAGGATGTTTCGAATACCTAAGTATAGATTGCAAAGGCGTAGGGACCCTAGTGGGGGTAGCAAATGATGTGAAGAAGGTTGAAAAGGGTCAAAGGGATATGGATGAGATAGAAGGAGTCGACCCCAAGGACATCACATATCGTCAGAATGAATCCCAGGATACAGGTCAGATGAAGGGTCTCGAGTTCATGAAAATACAAGGAGAATCACGTGGGAGGAAAAGCCCTAACCAGAAAACACTTAGCTGAGGTATTTGTGGTCAATCTCTTTGAAAGACACCAATGACATAGTTAAATTGTGTCATGGCAACCTAGCACATCTCGGGAGTACACTCTTAGCTGAAAAACATGTGAAAGACACTATTTGCAATATGTCACAGCTCTCGAAGGCTGCGCTGGATGAAGCTAAATGAAACAAGGAAAAGGAGATCAAAGGGCCCTTGTGGCACCATTGCTTGGCTCCCCTCGCCAAGATAAGAAATTCCCTTACATGTCAAGTGATTGGAGCAAAGGCTATTGCCTCAATAGAGGTTGAGAGCGAGGAGCTGATGGTGGAAAGAGAAGGACCGCATCAAGTAGCTAACTTGAAAAAGTGTTATGCAGTTAAAAGAAGAACCACATATTGGGGATACCCGTCCCCCCCCGCCCCCCCCCCCCCCCCCCCTCCAACTTAAGAAGTTGAAAGGCCTAATAGTGCGTCAAGATGTACCAAGAAAAAGTTAGTTTATTTTGTGCTTTTAATTTCTATTCCCATTGAACTCTCAAGTTGTCCACGAGGCAAGCGTTGAATTATGGTGCTCCCTTTTTCTTTTAATGTGCCTATGAGCACACCATTTGGTTTTTTTCATTGAACTTTGAGAACCTCAGATTTTCGCTATATGCGCGTTAAGTGCCTTCAAGCACGCTTTCTTCTATGTCACTATGCATGTTAAACATCACATGTGTACACGACAATACACGTCTGTGCTACGATGAATCATGAATGATTTAACACACTCATAAGTGCTCCTCGGAACCAATATTTTTGACTGAAGCCACAAATCAATTTATGCAAGGCCCCTTTAGAGGCCGATATATGTGACAAAATAAAAGCTCCCCGAACTCATGAAGTTTCAGTTGAGTCCCTATTGCACACCTTATAACCCTTCCAGGAGTATAAGAAGAGGTTGATGCTCTAATAAACTAGAAGGCCCCTTTTCAATACAAACTACACTCATGATTGAGGTTATACACAACAACCTACTTAAAAAAATGATTGTTCAGTCCATACGAAAAATTAACCCTTCCAGGAGTATAAGAAGAGGTTGAGGCTCTAATAAACTAGAATCTCCCCCTTCAATACAAACTACACTCCGGATTGAGGTTATACACAATAACCCTATAAAAAATGATGGTTCAGTCCATACAAAAAATGAACTCTTCTAGGAGTATAAGAAGAGGTTGAGGCTCTAATAAACTAAAAGCCCCCCCCCCCCGGTACAAAGTACATTCCAGATCGAGGTTATACACAATAGCACCCTATGAAAAGGATGGTTCAGTCCATACAAAAAATGACAATACGTATTATATAATAACCTATATGAACCTTACTCCTAAATGTTTTACTCATAGCAACACATTAAGGAGTGGGGGTAAGGAGGTGTAGCTATTAGGCTATTATTTTTACATTGACATCCAAAGTGATGCCCAAAAACTAGTCGCGCGCAACAGGTGGGAGATGTCATGAATAACACCATCGGCACCCCGCTAGAGCTGTGAGGCAACAGAAAAATAATACCTAGTGCTCATGAAGCAACTAGGTAGAAAGTAAAGACTTACACAAAGCCTAAAAAGGCCCAATGTGTAATTCATAGGTAAATATGCTATACGCCAAGATATAAACAAGAAAGTAACGAAAGTTAGACGATCTCCTAGTCATGCAAGCAAAAATTGTCTTACAAAGTACAAATGATTGGAAAAAGTCATGGAAACTAAATATAAATAAAATGCCAAGTCTTAGATAAAAGCATCCCATACAAGGGTTGAGCGGAGCAAATAGATAAGCTAAAACACTAAGACCAATAAAGGGCTAGTCGCCAAAGGAGGGTAGTCGTCACCCTAACTCTTAGGTTCGGCCCCCGTTTCAGCCTACCCATCACTAACATCGGGGATCTCAACATATAGCCACTTGAAGTCATCCTCCAGATGGCGACGGCTCTCTCGAAGAGCCCTACGGCATTTGTGAACTGTCTTAGCTATGACGCCTTTGGCTATACCATACGTCTTCTTGTTACACTCGTCCAAAAAATCAACGCTCTTCTGAAACTTCTCCTCCACCAACTTCCCAGAGTCGTGTAATGCTTTCTTTCTGACATCCGAGGTAAGGAAGCCGTTACTGAAAAATACCTCAGCTTCGAGCTTTTCCTTGGGATCATTATACTTCTCTTCCCATTTGGTATCCAACCCTTTAGCCCTAAAGGATCTAGAGAGGAGAGTCTGATTCTCCCGGCGACCCTCGTTATACTTCCCCTCTAGTTCTTCATACTTGAGGTGAGGTTGATGGGATAGTTGAATTGACTAGGGAAATAAAGAAGTTTGACATGTCAAAAATCTGGCGAATCATAAAAATATACAACATGAAAGTGCTAGGTGTTACGCACTCTCTGCCATTGAGGAATTAAATTTAAGAGGGCATTTTATTTATATTGTATAAACATTATTATTGGTAAATAAAAGGCATTGATTTTTTTCTTATAAATCTAATTTTGGCATTAAATGTATTGAACAAATAGGTCCTTAAGATCGATCTGTACTCACCACTGATTATGTGATAAGTAGGAGCACTGGTTGAGTTAAGTGCTTGATCTTATAAAGACGGTTATCGAGTCAAAGAATCTAAATTGGGAGTTTAGATTCGACTCGTATGAACTTTCTTTGACAAGGAAAGTGCTAAGTCTCACACTGATTGGATAGTGGGAGCTGGTGTCATGAATATGGTTAACGGAGTTAACATATTCGAACACGACTCGTTGTAATCCTATCACATGGGTTTTTACTCAGTGACAGTCAATGATGAGGATTACCGTTATAATAGTATGAGTGAACTTTAGACCTGATGAGTCATTTATATTGTGCTCATACCATTGAATAAGTTATTAGAGTAGTCAGGCCCAATCACCCGTTGGTGGGGTCGACCTCGAAGTACGATTCAAGTGGTGCGTTCGACAATGGGAAATGGACTGCCAATAGGGGATTCACTGTGTCGAAAGTAAACAAGAAGCAACCTGTACGTCATAGGTGTTGTGAAATTAAAGTCTTTGGCCAAAGCATTAATGACTAACTTATATTGAATATGAAGGGCAGTTTAGTAATTTCACATCAATATGATTATAAAGTACAATATCAAGTTTTATGAGTTTGACATTCCATGACTCTTACTTGATCGGGTTGCGTCAATGAAGAATTTATACTCATATAGTATTTATAACATAAAGGTTCGTGATGAAAGATTCATCTCGTACTTGATTGGGTTTCAGTATAGCTTCATGGGATGGCTTGGTGATAACTATATCCTTGAAATCCTCCCAATGCCAATCAAGACGAGCCTAGAGAGTCGCGCTATGCAAAGATGATATAATAAAGGAGTTTTAATTAATTACCAATTGGATTGGATTGGGAATATTAATTAAATACTTAACACTGGGCTTGGAGTAAGAAAAAGCCCAGTACATCTATCCTCTAGGGTATACATGGCCGCCCCCTTAGTCTCCTTAGTCAAGGAGTAGTCTTTTATTTAAACACTAGGTGTTTAACTAAAATCATAACTCAAGTCAATTTTTCATCTTAGAGAGTGAAAAAGAGTAAAACACAAATCCTTCTCCTTCCACATAAACTCTAAGGTGCCCAACCCAGTCTAAGGAAGAGGAAGTCGAGCTTTAAGTTTTGAAGGTTATCTTTCGCGTGATTACCTAGATGAAGGAACGACCCGTTGCTTCTCAACAAAAGGCTAGGCTTTTGGATTTCATCGAAAATGGTAATTAGATTACCACCTATTCTTGATATCTTTTGTGACCACGAAATTATCAAAAGCATGATTTAAATCCGGGCGATGTGAATCGATAAAAAAAATTTATCCGCTGGTTCGATTCACAACAGTGGTATCAGAGCCAAATTCATGGTTTTTGATAATTTCCTCATGCCTACATGCGTTTATGTTATTTGATGAATATGAATGCATGGTATGAATATTTATATGTTAGACGAATATAAATATGAGTTTTTATGTTTTTTTGTATTGTATGTAAAAACTTAAAAATTGGGTGCTATGATTTAATTTTTGCATGTTTAAACGATTGGGTTTTTTGATGATTAAATTATTCGATTGAAAAAGGCGAAGCGAGACCATGGTGGGATCACCGAAAATTACCCGTCGGGCAACACATGGTGCACCACCCGATGGGCGGAGTTGTGGCCACGCCGTGCGACGCGGCCGGGCCGCATCGTCCGGCCGCATCACGAAATGCAGTTTAGCCTTGCTGCTGTGCGACAATACGGTGCCGAGAGGTGCCGTGTGGTAATGTGGCACGGCGTTTCCCCTGTTAACAGGGGCACGGCGTTTCCCCTGTTAACAGGGGCAGCGCCATGCGTTGGGCTAGGCCCGACATGTAATTTCTTAATTTATGTTTGGGTCGGGCCCGGACCTTGGAAAATTAATCCTACAAGTTTAAAATTAATTTTTGGAATTGGGGCTTGACCCATTTAGTCCATTAGATGTATTTGGAACCTAGTGGATGATTTTAAAAATAAAACTAAGCTCAAGCCTGATT
Source organism: Buddleja alternifolia (assembly GCA_019426215.1). Classification (NCBI taxonomy): domain Eukaryota; kingdom Viridiplantae; phylum Streptophyta; class Magnoliopsida; order Lamiales; family Scrophulariaceae; genus Buddleja; species Buddleja alternifolia. The sequence goes on along the minus strand of CM033393.1, from coordinate 26,539,828 downwards.
AGCGTTTTTAAAATTATTTTGTGGAATAATTCTAAAATTAAAAACCCCATAAAACCTTTTTCAATTTAAAATTGGATTTTAATTAACATTAAATCATATTTATTTAGTTTGTTTGGAAAATTGGATTTTTCTAAGGCCTAAATTTGATTTATTAGCCACTTAAATTTAATCATCAAATTTAATCATTGGTATTTAAATTGGATTTCGACGACCAAATAAAGCTTGTTGGGCTCGCTTTATTTTGTAGATTAAATTAAATAGGGTTGACCTAAGTCAATTTGGAATTTGATTTAGATTAGAGTTTAATTTCGCTTTTAAATTATTTCACTCATAATTGGGCTCTATTTGATAAAGTCCACTTTAATTGGATTAAAGTAAAATATTTGGGCTTGGCCCAGTAACATTGAAATTCTAAGTAAATTGGATTTATTTTTGAATATTAACTAAATTAAATTAAAAAAAATATTAAATAAGATTTAATAATAATCACATATGTATTTAATTTGATTATGTGCTCCTTTTATTATTATTTGATGGTGACGCATTGTATGAGCTTAGGGTTAATTTCTTTTTATTATCTGGGTTCTATTGGGCCGGAGTTTGAGCCCCCCAGTTTGTATCTTTATTTTTATTTAGATCAATTGTATAGGCATCTACCATTGTAATAAAAATATTAAATAGGTCCAATAAAAGGAGAAAACGGTGACAAGCTCGGAGCAGAGTCGAGGATCTCTTTTGTAATAGATTAGAACCTCTCCCTGATTGACTCGTTGGCCCGAAACAATCTAGATAAAAGCCCATGCGTGTGTGTTGTTAGAAATTGTTGGCGTTTTTCTTATGCATTTCCATAAATAGTGCTTAATAAATTAATGTGCAAAGTGAGACCCAAATCATAATAACTATAAAAGTTATTAAATCTGCCTGTATCAAATAATACTAAGTAAGTAAAGGGTATTGATATCCTGGCTCTCCATCAAACTTTAGAATGAGATGACTAAATCTTATATATGGCACCGCCCTGGTATTAGGGGGTCATATATAAAGGTAATATGCTCGATCTTCTTTAGTGCATTAGATGCCTTCGGTCGAAGCGAATTTCGCCCCATATATCGAAAAAGGTTGCGAGGCGAGATTAAATTGTTAGACTGATATGAGTTGATGGGAATAGACTTAGATGAATCACCACCTATATATCGAAAAAGGTTGCGGTTAAATGATTCTTGAGCTAAAGGGATTGAATCGTTAAATGGTTTAACTGGCACTAGGCGCCACCTCAATTTCTAGATGGGCCATATATCGAAAACGGTTGCAACTCATATAGACATTGAGGACCTCAATCACTCACTATGAAACCAATCCAACTAGGTTTTCGATTATTGCAAGTGGGAGTACAATAATTGAGAAAAATAGTGGGAGATAAGTAATTGTACAAGTCCTTTATGATTACGTGTTTTAAACAATATAAAGCATCTAATTGATAATCTTTGTATTTTCTGAAGTTTGATAGTTACACTCTATAATGGTTAACTCACTCAACATTCTGCTTAAGAAAAATGTCCTCACTAGACACAATTTTGTCGATTGGCAAAGAAATCTAAGGATAGTCCTTAGTCTTGAAGGCTTAGAATATGTGCTTGATGAAGAGAGGCCTCCAGTCCAAGATACTAATAACTTCAAGGACCGACTTGCCTATGAAACATGGGACAAGGACGACGTCAAAGTAAGAGGTTACATACTAGGTTCGATGAGCAATGATCTCCAGCGTTCTCATGAGAAAATCAAGACGTTTAGGGAAATCTTGCTGCACTTGAGGGACTCTATGGAGAACACAGTCGGACTGCTTGATATGAGATATTGAGGGAACTCTTTGGAGATAGAATGAAAGAAGGAGAGAAGGTTGGGAATCACACTCTCAGAATGATCTTTATGATTGAGAGACTTGAAGCCCTTGATTTCACCATGGACTTCCACCTTCAAACTGATCTCATTCTTCAGTCGCTCCCAAAATCATTTTTGCAATTCATTGTGAATTTCAACATGAATGACATTAAATGCACACTAGCTGGGGTAATGAACAAGCTGATCAATGCTTAATCACAGTTGGAGCCGAAGATGGAAGAAACTGCTCTAGTCATTTCTACTGATTCTGAGAGAAGTCAGAAAAAGAAACGAGGAAAGAAACAGCTAGGAGTCTCCAAATCATTAGGTAAGGACAAAGACAAAAAGGTCAAGAAGTTCAAGCGTAAGGCCCCAAAGAAAACGGACATCTGCCTCCATTGCAAGGAGCTAGGGCACTGGAAGGGGGATTGTCCTAAGCTGAAAAAGTAGGTATAGAACTTTTTATTTTTGAAATTAATTGTTTTATGACTATTTTCTCTACTTCATGGATTCTAGATTCGGGAGCTAGTGCTCACATCTATGTTTTGAACCAGGATCTGGAAATAAGTAGGAAGCTGGGAGAAAGAGAAGTGATGATCAATGTGAGAAGCGGGCACAGTGTCGCAGCTACACACGTTGGAAGCACTTCTATTACAATAATGTCTGAACATTCTGTTACTTTAGATAATTGCCTCATTTTGCCCAACTGGCTTAAGAACATTGTTTCTTTTCCTGTATTGGTTAGGAAATAATACTTGTTTACTTTTAATGACAATGGTTGTGATATTTATTTTAGAAATAAAAACGTTGGCTCAGCATCTTTAGTTAATGGATTGTATTATATTAATGTTCAAAACCATTGTATGGTTAACATTATGGCTAAGAAGCGTAGTTGAATGGTACTAACCAAAGACTTATGTGGCATCTTAGACTTGGACATGCTGGTGAATTCAATGTTCATGAGTTGGAGAAACGAGGGCTTATCGGTCCTCTTGGTTCTGATCAATATCCAACATGTGAATCCTATCTAAAAGGAAAAATGACTAGGTCACCCTTCACCAGACATTTTGAATGGTGCAAGGAAATCTTGGGTTTGGTTCTTACAGACATTTGTAGGCCCTTTAAGAATGAGGCTTACGGAGGTTTTCAGTATTTCATTACATTCACTGATGAGCATAGTAGATATGGACTCGTGTATTTAATGAAGCATAAGTCTGAAGCTATTGAATGGTTCAAGGAGTTCAAGACTATGACTGAGAAACAAACCAGGCACAGTATTAAAGCACTGCGATCGGATCGTGGTGGTGAATATATGAGTGCTGATTTTGATGAGTTCTTAAAAGAACATGGCATAGTGTTACAACTTACTACTCTAGCAACCCCACAATTAAATGGAGTAGCTGAGCGCAGAATTCATACTCTATTAGATATGACTAGATCTATGCTTAGCTATACTGGTTTACATGTTTCATTGTGGGGACATGCTTTGCTTACAGCTGTACATATATTGAATAAGTCTCCCTCGAAATCTGTTCCCAAAACACTGTATGACTTATGGTGTGGAAGGAAACCTAATCTTAAGTACATAAGAGTGTGGGGTGCATATGTTAAGAAGACTAAGGTAGAGAAACTAGAGGAAATATCCCTCAAGGGTCGATTCATAGGTTTTCCCATTGACTCCATGGGCTACTTGTTTTACCTACCAAACGATCATCGGATAATCATAGCTTTGAAAGCATTCTTTCTTGAAGACAAGTTCATTAGAGAAGGAGGTGCAAGTAGGAAACTGGTTCTACTAGAAGAACCAAATGAATCCCCTTCGAAGACACCTATTCAAGTACAAAGAACTAACTCTGAAACTCAAAAGACACAACCGTCGCTGAGACACTCTAGTAGTATCTCGACCACCTGAGAGATATGGTTACCTTCATGAACAACAATATTTGTTTGTTGTAGGAAATGGAAGCCATGGAGATGATCCCTCTAACTACGAGCAAGCATTGACTGATATTGATTCCGCAAAATGGCTAGAAGCCATGAAAGCAGAGATGGATTCGATGGATTCGAACCAAGTCTGGACTCTTACTGATCTCCCTGAGGGTGTATGGCCGATAATGTGTCAATGGATCTACAAGAGAAAGATTGGTTCGGATGGAAAGGTAGGCATCTGTAAGGCCAGACTTGTTTATAGTCAAAAAGAGGGCATTGACTATGAGGAAACCTTTTCGCCCATAGTAAGGATCAAATCCATACGAATCCTGCTCGCCATCGCAATGAACCTAGATTATGAAATCTGGAAAAGGGATATGAAAATCATATTTTTAAATGGATACCTTGAGGAGGACATTGCTATGCAGCAGCCCAGAGGTTTTATATCCGATGCAGATTCTGATAAGGTTTGCAAGCTAAATAAATTCATTTATGGACTTAAGCAGGCGTCTCGCAGCTGGAATCAACGGTTCGATCAAGAAGCAAAATTTAATGGATCCATTAAGAATGAAGAAGAACCGTGTGTCTATAAACTGTCCAGTGGGTGCAAGTTGACATTCCTAGTGTTGTATGTAGATGACATGCTACTAATGGGGAATGACATATGCTCATTGACATCTGTCAGGGAATGGCTTTCAAGCACATTTTCCATGAAAGACTTAGGGAGAAGCAACCTACATCCTTGAGATTCGCATCTACCGAGATAGGGTGAATCGGATGTTAGGTCTCTCCCAAGCGCTCTACCTCGAGAAAGTCCTCAAGAGATATGAAATGAGTAACTCTAAGAGAGGACTTTTGCCCATGGGACATGGATTACATCTCTCTAAGTCTATGTCCAAAATTGGATGAGGACAGACTAAAGATGAGTAAAATCCCATATGCATCAGCAGTGGGAAGTCTCATGTATGCAATGTTATGCACGAGACCTGACATAGCCTACGCTGTGAGTGTAGTTAGTAGGTTTCAAGCTAACCATGGTGTGCAGTTGTTGGGTTTTGCAAACAATCAAATAAACGCATCGGAAGGATTTCAAAAAAATTAATTTAAAACCTAAAGTTTAATTCTTTGATTCGCATATTCAAATCTATTAATTCGCGTAACGAATAACTACTTACTCGTTGAAGCGAAGTGGTTGGAGCATCCTATTCCTCCTCTAAAACAAGAATTGATGAAGTCTTGATTTCTTCAATCCTCGTATAATCATCAATTCTTGAGTTCGTTGACTTTCTTAAATTTGATCCAAATAATGAAATTGCGCTGTCTCTAACTTATCACGCATGGATTGATTGACGAAAAATTTCCACTTTTTCTCTAAGGGAGCGACGGCTAGAGTATAGAGAGTGGGAGAAGTATTTTCTTCTTTTCTTTCTAGGAGAGTTATGAAAGTCTATGTCTTGTTTTAGGTCAAAGACTCCTTTTATATCTCATGACTTATTGACCAAGACAAACAAAAGACTCTATTGTTGTTGGGCATCCTTATGGACGCCCAACTTGACTTAATAGGCGTCCTCTTGGACGTCCAATACCAGTCTCGAGGCTTCTTTTTGTTTTAATTAATTATTTATTTAATAAATAATATATTATATCCAATAAATAAATTATTTAATTTAATTAGATGAATTAATTCATTAATTTCTTTTCATAGGAAATTAATTAATAATTAATCTTATCCTTATAATTAATTATTTCATCCAATAAATAATTAATTATTTAATTTATCCAATAAATTAAAACTTCTAGAAGAAAAATAGAAACTCCTTTTATTCATTTTTCTTTATCAATCCTTTAGCGCGACTCTTTAGGTTCATTTCGTTTGGCAATGAAAGGAAACCAAAGGAAGTGGGTAACACCTAGCCAGACACGTGGCCCACTTCGTAACCCAAACGAAATCGAATGATTGGATCATTCTACAACCTTCCAATCGTAAATACCGTATAAGTATAAACCCTTTGTTCACGTACCCCAGTCAAGTGAGAGTCATGGTTATGTCAAACTCACTAGACTTGACCATATGTATTAATTATAATAATACGAGATCATTGAGATCGATTTTGTGCCTCGCATAATCGTCTCTTTTTTGCTTTGGCCAAAGACTTTGATATCTATTTATCTATAATCACATAGGGTACTTTCTCATTAAGTTATGAGAGAACAAATCCTATATTAGATATCTGCTAAAACTACCACTTCCCCATCACGCCGCATTTCGAGGTCAACCCCACCAACGGGTGAATTGGGCCTAACTACTCTAATGAAATACTTGACGTCACAAGTGCATCTTCATCCTGATACTTCAGATCAAAGGTTCACTTATACCTATTATGCATAATCAGTTCTGTCATTGATTGTCACGGAGTGAAAACCCATGTGACAGAACTGATGCGAGTCGTGTTTGAGTATAAACCCTTTGTTCACGTACCCCAGTCAATTGAGAGTCATGGTTATGTCAAACTTACTGGACTTGACCATATGTATTAATTATAATAATATGAGATCATTGAGATCGATTTTATGCCGCGCACAATCGTCTCTTTTTGGCTTTAGCTAAAAACTTTGATCTCTATTTATCTATAATCACATAGGGTACTTTCTCACTCACTTATGTCAGAACAAATCTCATATTAGATATCAGCTAAGACTACCACTTGCCCATCCAGCCGCATTTCAAGGTCGACCCCACCAACGGGTGAATTGGGTCTAACTACTCTAATGAAATACTTGACATCACAAGTACATCTTCAGCCTGATACTTCAGGTCAAAGGTTTACTTATACCTATTACGCATAATCAGTTCTGTCATTGACTATCACAGAGTGAAAACCCATGTGGCAGAACCGATGCCAGTCGTGTTTGAGCATATCAGTTCCACTGATGTGCCTACAATCTTAAGCTCCTACCGTCCCAGAGGTAAGATTGTACAAGTGTTCTAAGTCTTTATTTGTCCATTAAAGACTCCACTTTACTTGCGAACTAGTTTTTAGTAATCAAGATCGATCTCTCTAGTGCCATTCTTCCTATCCCATAGGAAGTAGACGGATCGCACTGAAAACATGGACAAAAAGTTTTACATTACTTATAGATGCAGATAAGATTTAAGTGAAAACTAAATAATGCCTTTATTAATAATATTTAAAATAAGTTCATTACAAGAAAGATGCCCTATCATTCTATCCTCTATGGCATCTGAGGGCATAATCTTAACAATATCCCACTTGCACTCAATGCCACTCATTGTGGTATCTTATACCCATCCTTTTCAGGTGTCGGTCCAGAACAGCTTGAGGTAGGGATTTGGTGAACGGGTCAGGTACATTGTCAGCTGAGGCTATTTTCTGCACTACTATCTCTCCTCTACCAACAATCTCTTTGATGATTTGAAATCTTCTCTCAATATGTTTAAACTTGTTATGAGACCTTAGTTCCTACTTGCGCTATTGCTCCATTGTTATCACAATAAAGTGGTAATGGGAGCTGTGCACTAGGAACCACTTTAAGTTCTCCAAGAAACTTTCTCATCCAAACAGTTTCTTTCTGCTTCAGTGGTGGAATCCGCGGTTAGGCTTTGCTTGGAACTTTTCTAAGACACCGCCCCACCATTAAGCGTGAAAAACAAACCCTGAAGTGGATTTTCGGTCATCAATGTCAGACTGAAAGTCAGAGTCAGTGTAACCTTCCATCTTCAGGTCTCCACCTCTATAGATAAAAATCATATCCTAAGTTCTTTTGAGATACTTTAGGATATTCTTCACAGCTATCCAATGTTCCTTTCCCGGGTTTGCTTGAAATCAACTCACCACGCTTATAGCATAGGCAATGTTAGGTCTTATACACAACATTGTATACATCAGGCTACCAACTGCAAAAACATAGGGTACATTGTTCATCTCCTTTCTATCTTCCTCACTTTTAGGACACAGTGAAGATTCCAGCTTCTAGATGCTTGTTTGAGACCGTATACGGACCTCTCAAGTTTACATACTTTATGGATATCGGTCTCGGAAACAAAACCCTTTGGTTGTTCCATATAGATATCCTCTTCGAGGAATCCATTTAGAAAAGCCGTTTTGACATCCATCTGCTATATCTCATAATCTAAGAATGCAGCTATGTATAACAGTATTCGGAAGGACTTTATCATGGCCACGGGTGAAAAGATTTCTTGATAATCAATTCCTTCTCTTTGACTATACCCTTTTGCTATGAGCCTGGCTTTAAAGGTGTCAACTTTGCCATTGCTACCTACCTTTCTTTTGTAAATCCACGTACATCCTATAAGCTTTATACCTTCAGGATGATCTACCAAAGTCCAGACTTGGTTCGATTGCATAGAGTCCATCTCTGTTTCCATTGCTTCTCGCCATCTTGATGCGTCGACATCCACCATCGCTTGATCATAGGTACAAGGATCATCTTCATGACCCTCTTGTACTACAGTGTGAAGCTCTGGCTCCCTCTGCAGTAGGTACCCATACCTCTCAGGTTCATGTGGTATTTTACCAGATCTACATGGTGGTTGTGCTACTATTGGGTCAGGTCTTGGTTCTTGGACCGATGTCTTAGAGGGAATTTTATTTTGTTCTTCTAGAACAATCTTTCTACCTTTGCCCCCTTCCAAGATGAATTCATTTTCGAGGAAGTGGGCTTGTAGGGCCATAATGATTCTCTGATCATCATGTAGGTAAAAGAAGAATCCCATAGAATCTTTAGGATAACCAATGAAACGTCCCATGAGGGATCTTGTCTCCAATTTCTCCACTTTAGTCTTCTTGACATAAGCAGGACATCCCCAAATCTTAATGTGATTAAGTCTTGGTTTCCTATTATTCCACATCTCATGCGGAGTTTTAGGAACGGATTTGGAGGGGCGTCTGTTTAATATATAAGCAGCAGTAAGGAGCGCATGTCCCACAACGAAATGGGTAAATCAATGTAACTAAGCATGGAACAAACCATGTCCAACAGTGTTCGGTTCCTTCACTCGGCTACTCCATTTAGTTGAGGGGTTGATGGTGGTGTTAGTTGTAACATTATTCCTTGTTCTCTTAGGAATTCATCAAACTCAGCACTTATATATTCTCCTCCACGATCCGATCGCAGAGTTTTTATATTTGCCCAGTTTGGTTTTTTACCAAAGCTTTGAATTCTTTAAACCTTTCAAAGGATTCAGACTTTTTCTTCATCAGACACACTAGACATATCTTGAATGATCGTTTGTGAAAGTGATGAATTAGTAGAAACCTCCATGAGCTATTTCTCCAAATGGTCAGCAAACGTCGGTACACACTAATCCTAAGACTTGAGTGGCTCTTTCAAAAGTCTCGGTGAAGGGTGATCTAGCCATCTTGCTTAAGAGACATGATTCACATGTTGGATAGGGATCCGACCCTAGAGAGCTTCAAAGCCCATCTTTTTCCATTTTTTGGATCTTGTGCTCTCCAGCATGGTCTAGTCTAAGATGCCACTTGAGTCTTATGTTAGCTTCTTGCCTACCTCGTTTATTAGTTATAACATTCACATCAGATGAATTACGGACACTTAAATAATACAAACCATTAACTAAAGAAGCATTGCCAACTAATTTATTTCCATAATAAATGTCGCAATTCAATTTAGAAAAATGACATGTATATCCAATCTTAACCAATATAGGAATGGAAACAATGTTCTTAAGCCCCTTGGGTAAAACTAAAAAATCATTTAAAAACAATAAATGTCCACATTCAAATATAAAGAAGTAAATCCAATCCTAGTAGTTGCGACGCTTTCCCCGCTACCTACTTTGATCATCACTTCTTCTCGGCCCAGCTTTCTACTTCTCTGTAGATCCTGTTCCAAACAACACACATGGGTACTAGCCCCTGAGTCCAGAATCCATGAAGTAGAAAATACGGTCACAGAACAATTAGTTTCAAAAATGAAAAGTTCCATACCTTTTGCGCCTTTGTCTAATTGAAGACAGTTCCTCTTCCAATGGCCAAGCTCACCGCATTTGAGACATTTGTCCATTTTCTTAGGCCCTTTACACTTACAACCATGTTCTAATTTTTTTTAAGTTCTTGTGGATATTCCTTCTTGCCTTCTTCTTTTTCCATTTCTTCGATCATCCAATGAATCATTTGTGAAATAGATAGAAGAATCCCTCTTATCCTTCGTCCTCATACGAGCTTGTTCATTTTCAAGCTTCTTTGTTAGCTCAACTAATGAACAATCGATATCATTGATATCGAAGTTAATGACAAAGTAGTAGAATGAGCCAGGGAGCGACTGTAGGATGAGATCAACTTGAAGATGAAGATCCATTTAGAAGTTCATTGATTTTAACCTTTCCATTAGGGTCATCATCTTGAGAACATGTCTTCCACGTCCTCATCCTCGCTCTGAAGAGATCTTTCGATATGAAATATCTTACGGTCCTACCCCGCTCTCCAAACATTTCTTCCAAGTGAAGAATTATGCCCTTGCATTGCTCATTGCATCATGAGAACTTTGCAGTTCACTGCACATAGAGCTTATGATGTATCCTCTAGCTTTATAGTTGTCACAAGTTCAACTAAAATGAGCTAGTTGAATTTTCTCATCCTCATTCCTCTTAGGAATAGAAGGATGATCAATCTCCAACACATATTCAATCGACTCTTCACTTAGGACATTCCTTAAGATCGTGAGCCATTCCATGTAGTTGGGTCCAATCAAAACATTTCTTTTGAGTAATTTCATAAGTGGGTTTGTCATATTTGAGAGAGATAAATAGGGAGGTAACTGCAGAAATAAACCAGATTAATTAGATTATTTGTATTTGACTTAACTAAGAAAAATTAAGGACTTAAAATTTACCTTGGCTCCCACTGCATTTTTCGAATCCTACACTCCCATGTGAAAATCGGGAATCATCATTGGCATCAATTCCACAGCGGGTATTGAGATCCTCAATCAATTACATGGGTTGCAACCTAACCGATTTCTGGCCCATTAATTAATTGAAGTGATGTCTAACATCAATTTATCCAATAAATATTTCAATACCTTTCCCCATAGTTCACCAAGCCGCAACCTAACCGATTTCTAAGCTCGTGAACTACCCGAGTTCATTCCCACTAACTCCTATAATCTAACATTTGAATTTCACCTTGCAACCTAACTGATTTCTGGGGTGAAACATGCTTCGATTAAGGCATTCCAAGCACTTAATAAAATTTGAAATTATTTCCAAATGCATAACCCCCATAACTGGGAAGCATTACACATTTGTAATAATTTTAATTTTAGTAAGCTTAGTGGAGGGCAACGATGTCACACGTCCTTTTCTAACTCGGTAATATTTATTTGGGACAATTTAAATTGTCAAATGTTTGGTCTCACTTTGCACATTAACCAATTTATATAGCGCAACTATCACATATTGAACATGCATAATTTATACTACTAATAATCATGCCTATCAATGTTAACATGGAATTAAATAAATAAATCCATTTACACTCGATCATGGACTTTTCTAGAGGGCACGAGCCAATGGGCCATCACATGGAAAGGTAAAGCGAAAAACTAAACTATATGGGCTTCAATAATTTTTAAATTATTTTACTACTGTTAGAGTATATGTCCTCGAATGCCATAAAAGGATAGATTTATAGGGCATAAACATTGTAACTAAACTATGCTTTTTCTATTAATATAAGGCAGCTGATTGTTGTTTTCTTATAGGCATTTATAAGCTGTAAATAAACAACGTAAAGTCCTTGATGACAAGGCGAACCTTCTACCTCCTATGGGATAGGAGGAAAGGCACTAGAATGGTTTGACCTTTGACATCTAAAAGGGTTCGCAAGTCTAAGAAATATTGATTGGGCATCAATAGTGAATAAAGACTTGTATGATGTCAGTTTCGACAGAGAAAGTGTCAGTCGTACACTATGGAAATGGTAGTGGGAACTTATCTCATAGACGTGTCAGTTGGACTGATAGGTTCGAACACGGCTTGCATCAGTTGATCACATGGGTATTCACTCATTGACAATCAATGATGAAACTGATAATTAGTGATAGGTACGTGTGAACCTCTGACCTAAGAAATCGAGTTGAAGATGTACTTGTGACATTAAGTCTGTCATTAGAGTAGTTAGATTCAAATCACCTGTTGGTGGAATCAACCTCGAAGTGCGACTTGATGGGCAAGTAGCATTGTTAACTGATTTGCAATATGAAATTTATTCTCTCATAAGTGAATGAGTAAAATATCCTATGCGATATAAGAATAAAAGGTTTATACACGTACGGTATTCACGGCGTAAAGGTTTGGAATGATCCTATTCATTCGTTCTCAAGTGGGTTACGGTGTGAGTCACGAGACTGGCTAGGTGTCACTCACATCCCTTTGGATTCCTCCCAATTTCCTCTTGAGACGAACCTAAAGAGTCGCGCTTAAAGGAAGTGCAAAGGAAAAACATGGGAAAGGACTTGAGAGAAATTCACGGCATTGGATGCCGTAATTAATTAATTAATTAATTATTGGATAATTTAATTAATTAATTAAATTAGTGAGTTAATTAATTTTTTGGAGAAATTGAATTATAAATTAATTGGGAATTGAATTAATTGGATTATCAATTTATTTATTGGATAAATAAATTATCCGATTAATTAATTAGCAAACAAGATGAAAGCCCGAAGGCTTCCGAACCCACTAAGGGGTGGTCAAATAGACTCCCAAATAGGGCTCTTGCATGCTAGGGTTATTGTTTCATAATGATATAAATATATCACAAGGTGAAAAATAACACAAGGCAATTTACATAACTTTCTCTCCAAGAAAAAGTCTCCCACCTTTCTCTCTCTCTAGCCGTCTTTGACAAGAAAGAAAGGAGGAGTTTTTCGTTTTTGATTCCGGTGTGACGAATTAGAGACGTTGGCAAATTCGGCGTTAGAGAAAAGGATGACGTTCAGAAATCAACATACGCGAGAACGGTAATCTTTCTATACACAATTAAACACAAGGATTAGAGATGATTCGGGCTTTGGGAATTAAATTTACTTTCCGCTGTGAACGCCGCGGCGTTGGCTACTGCATGTGAACGCCGCTGCGTTCGCTTGTTGAACGCCGCGGCGTTCGTCCCCTGCTGCTCCAGCCAGTTTTGGTAAACTTCGCATAACTTTCTCTACCGATGTCAGAATTCACTGATTCAAGTTGCTGTAGAATCCTAAAACAAAGATCTACAACTCTCCAGAAGACACTAGGGCCGAAATCAAACGTTAAAGATGACAAAATTGTCTCACAAGTCACTGAATGAGAAAACTCCATCGTAAGACGTCTCTTCCGATGACGTTTTCACCTCCTTCCTTACATATCTGATCTTTGTCTTCAACATAAGAAATGTACCTTTGCCTCTTATCTTTCCATTGGTAAATCAAGTGTGTAATTTGGACATGGGTAGAGAACTCTATTCAATAAACTCTATCACTGCGCAAACAGTTTGTATCTTTATGCATGATTTACCTTCAATCCTTGTTCTTTTCCTCCAAATGTTATGTTATTCTATAAAATATGAGAAGACAAGGATCAAAGCATCATATGTGATCAAATTATCAAGGAGATAATCAAAATTAAGTCGATAAACGGGGGAAAACTAGTGTAAAAATAACATATATCACGCTGCGTTTTATTCGAATAATTCCCAACAATGGTATCAGAGCCAATCTCTGAATTCTGTGTTTAATTGATTGTGTGATTGACTGTTTTTTTGCGTTTTTGAGGCCTGCTTTGAACGTATTTTTCATATGCAAATATTCTGAATCTCGCTGCCGTTTCTTCATGAAAGCTGTACTTTAATGAGTTACAAATTGGGGCATATAAATTTTATGAGAATCGGAGAAGTATAACCCCGAGACGAGCGCGACGCAAAAAGCGTGCGCAGTCTGCGCGCTGGGCTCGCAGACAGCGCGCGCTGTGAGTGCAATAGGAGGCCTTTTCGGCCTCCCGTCGCGCACATAGCACGCGCACTGCGCACACTGGGTGGGCCCCAATTCCGTGCCATTTCACGGAGCCGGTCGGAGGGGCTGGCCAGACGCTGGGCATCCGGCCAAGCACGATTAAACCGTGCGCCCACCGTGCCATGCGCCCAACGCATGGACCTGTTTCGGGGGCCGGGTTTTTGTGACTCGGGCCCCAATGGGTCGGGTTATATTTTCCTAAGGTCCAATTTTAATTGAATAGGTGTTTGGGCTATTTTAGTTATTCGGATGGGTCAAAAGAATGATGACCCAGATTTAATTAAAAAGGAGCCCAAATTGTTTTGATTAAAATTGTGGATAATTCAATAAATTAGTTATTGGGCCTAATTAATTAATTTTGAATATGTCAATGGTTGGTAATTTAATTTTGATAAAATTAAGCCCAATATAGTTTTTATTGATCTTTATTTGAATGAAATAAATAATTAATAAACTTTTGGAGAATTTTATTTATTAAGTTATTTATTTAAATAAAGAATTCTCATAAATAGGATTATTTTCATATGAATCAATAAAATTTGTAATTTTATTGTGAAAATTAATTTAGTTGGACTAATTAATTTTTATTAATCACCAACACAAGTGCTTTATTTATCGCGAGCATGTATTATGTGATGGTGACACATGTCTATAGGCTTAGGTTGCTTCTTTTGATTATGTATTTCTTTTGATGGGTTGTAAGGGCTGGTTTGAGCCCATTTCAATTTTATTTCTAGATTTATGTATAGGTTCTTTATTTACCTCTTGTAATAAATAGAAATAGAATAGGCCTTTCAAGATGGAGATCATGCAAAAGAAGAGGAACTTGGAGCCCACGAAGATTAGCTAGGCTTTTCTTTTTCAATTTTATGATGGCCCATTGGCTTGGGCCCTCTAGATAAAAGCCCATAGACAAGTGTGTTGTTTTATTGCTTTTGATGCATGTTCATTAGTTGTATGAAGCATGTGTGTTATCAATATGCGCTATATAAATTGGTAAATGTGCAAAGTGAGACGAAATAAATGTTTTGAACATGAATTCTCCCAAACAAAAATAATACTAAGTTAGTAAGGGGTGCTAGGCATCCTTTCCCTCCACTAAACTTAATAAGATCAAGGATTAAATCCATATGTGGCATCTTCCCAGTAAGTGGGGGTCATATATTAAGATTTAATTCTAGAATTTTATTAAGTGTATTGGATGCCTTAATCGATATATATTTCACCCCAAATATCATTAAAGGGTTGCAAGGTGAAATTCAAATGTTAGATTATGAGGAGTTAGTGGGAATGAACTTAAATAGTCCACTTTACCAATAAATCGTTAAAGGGTTGCGGTATTTGTGGATTATGGGATAAATATGATTGAACCGTCTATTTGATAGATTGATGTTTGACATCACTTTAATTAAGTAATGGAGCAAATATCGTTAAAGGGTTGCCATCCATTATATTAATTAAAGAACTCAATCCCCACCACAAAGTTTTCATCAACGATCGCTTTCGTCATTTCACAGTGGGAGTGTGGAATTTCGAAAAATGTAGTGGGAGCCAAGTTATAAGTCGAAGTCCTTGATTTTAAACTTGGTCTTAGTTTAGTTCAATAATCTAATTAATTCTGGCTTATTTTCTGCAGTTATTTGTTTTATCTCTCTCAATTTCAAAATGACAAACAACCCACTTTCCGTTTTACTCGAAAAGAATATCCTTACCGGACCCAACTACGTGGATTGGCTAAGGGATTTGATAATAGTTCTCAATATGGAGTCTCTAGGATACGTGTTGGATGCTGATATCCCTGCTCCACCTGTCAGAACACGTGCCAATGAGGAAGAAGTCCAAACTCATGAAAAATGGGTAAAGGACGACGTCCGAGTGCGTGGGTATATTCTTGGCTCTATGACGAATGAGCTATAGAGGTCCCACGACAAGATGGCCACAGCGAGGGTTATCTTGGCGCACTTGGTCGAGCTCTATGGTGAGCACAGTAGGACTGCTAGATATGAAATATCTAAAGAGCTCTTCGGAGCTAAAATGAGAGAAGGGGAGAAGGTTGGGGATCATGTCCTCAAAATGATATCGAGGATCGAGAGATTGGAAGCTCTCGATTTTACAATGAACCCACAACTTCAGACCGATCTTATCTTGCAGTCCCTTCCTGATTCTTTTTGCCAATTCGTCCTGAACTTCAATTGCAATGAGTTTGAATGCAACTTAGCTGGGCTAATGAATAAATTAATTACTGCACAATCTCAATTGAAGCCCAAGGGAAAAGAGGCTGCCTTGGTTATCACTTCTGGGCCCAGACGGGCGAAGAATAAGAAGAGAAAAACCAAGAAGCAGGCTGGCGAACTTGGAGCTCAGGGTGGTGTCGATAAAGGAAAAGGGAAACCTCCTGTGATTCGCAAGCGAAAGGGGCCACAAAAGACAGACAGATGCCTACACTGCGGTGAACTAGGCCACTGGACAAGGAACTGTCCGAATATGGGGCCTGGCGCACAAGGCATGGAACTTTATGTTCATGAAACTTATTGTTCTATGACCGTCTTCTCTACATCTTGGATTCTTGACTCTGGAGCTAGTGCTCACATATGTTGTATTGATAGGTGTGAGATTTACGTGTTTTCGAGCCTCATATTTATGTTATTTACATTGTTTTATGAATGATTTATGCCACATATGCGTTTAATTTGTGTGCTTATTGAGTAAAGGTGGAAAATCATTGCAATTGAGGAAAACCGATCGGAAATGCATAATTTCAGAGTATTTAGAGACGTAATTTGACAAATATTTCTTCTACAAAGTTGTAGAGATATGTCTTAGATTTACGTGGAAACTTGAATCACCCAAATTGAAGGTCTGTAGAGAACGTTATGAAGGAAACAAGATCGCTGCGCAGAAGGCAAAATGTTACTGTTCCTAACATTCGAACGTTAGCTTGTGGACGTTCGAACGTTGCGTCTGACGGAAAAAACAACAGATTTTTGGAAATTTCCAATTCTAATTCAAGTTGGAGTCTTCCCCTTGTTGGATCAAAACTTCACAATTGTATGAAAACAGATAATAATGGAGAAAATATTATATCGAGGCGAGAGAGAACTCTCTATCCTCAATGCTAAATTGCCCTGCCTAGGTGGTATGGGTATATGCAGTAAACGTCCCAAGATACAATGATATACGTTCTAAAAATGAGACCACTTCGAATTTAGAACCACCGAACTTAGGCAACTTAGAACTCTTGAGAGAATGTTTGAGAGTGAGAAATGAGAGAAAGCAGATTGCTTTGCTTTGGTTCTTTTAAGAGGAACTTGCTCGTTTCTTTCCTTACTTGGAAAGACATCCTCGAAAAACGAAGCATTTCTAGATTCCATGATGGTACCTTCATGAATCTCAGATATTTCTGATTTATGTACCAGAAATCAATAGGCGCTACTATTAAGTGCATAACCTATGAATATACAATCAATAGTCTTAGGCCCTATCTTAACTTGTTTGGGTTTGGGTATTTCTACCTTAGCCAAACACCCCCACACTTTGAGGTACTTGTAAGAAGGCTTTTGACCTTTCCAAAGTTCGTACGGAGTCTCACTCCTACTTTTGTGGGGAATCTTGTTAAGGATATAATGGGCGGAGAGAATCGCCTCCCCCCACAAATTCTGCGGTAATCAAGAATTTAACAACATCGCATTCATCATTTCTTTAAGAGTGCGATTCTTGCGTTCAGCAACGCCATTTGATTGAGGTGAGTATGGTGCCGTCGTTTGATGAATTATTCCAGAGTTGGTACAAAATTCATCAAAAGGCTCTCCGTATTCTCCACCTCTATCACTTCGGATAACTTTTATCCTCTTTCCAAGTTGATTTTCAACTTCCGTTTTGTAATGTGTAAACGCTCCAAGCGCTTCGTCATTACTTCTTAGTAAATACACATAACAATGCTTTGTGCAATCATCTATGAATGTAATGAAATACTTTTTCCCACCTCTAGTTTGCACAAACTTCAAATCACAGATGTCATTGTAAATAAGTTCTAGAGGTGCGGTGTTTCTTTCCACTGAAGGAAACGGTTGTTTGACTAGTTTTGCATCAACACAAATTTCACATTTATGTTCATTTTCAACTTTAAAAGTTGGTAATAAGTTCAAGTTGACCAATCTTCGAATAATATTATAATTGACATGTCCTAGTCTAACATTTACAAATTGGAATACTCAAGCAAATAAACAGAATTCTCAATACTTTTATTGCTTTCATTTTCAATTACAACAGAGCAGATTACATTCATTACATTCATCTTGAAAAGGCCCTGCTCAAGGTAACCTTTTCCTATGTAAAATCCTTTCTTTGTTAAAGAAAATCTATCAGCCTCGAAGACTATCTTGAACCCATTCTTGACCAAAGCCGAACCGGATACCAAATTCTTGCGAATCTCCGGAACATGCAGAACTTCAGTCAATGTCAGTTCTTTGCCTGAAGTCATCTTCAGCACAACTTTCCCCATTCCAACCACTGGTGATGTGGCTGAGTTTCCCATAAAAAATCTCCGTCCATCAGTTGGGGAATAGGACGAGAAAGCATCTCTGTCGGAACAGATGTGGCGAGTAGCCCCAGTATCTATGAACCACTCCCTCGGGTTGTCTGCCAAATTGGCTTCAAACACGACGGCAGTGAGATCAAGATCAGTCAGATTGATCGGCACCTGGTCGATCATCTCATTGATGCCCTTGACATCATCTTCAGCCAAGTGCACCTGGTTCTACACTTGATTCTTGCCTTTATTCTGATTCTTACCAGAACCTTGCCCTTGAGACTTATTTTTCTTGGGCTCTTTGCAGTCTCTAGCCCAATGACCAGGTTGGCCACAGTTGTAACAACCGTCTCCCTGCTTCAACTTTCCTTTCTTTTTCTGGGAGTTCCCTTTGGACTTCCCTTGAAACTTTCGTTTCAGGTTTGAGCTTTCCGGAATCTCTGCGATGTTAGCCATCGCCTGCACGGGAGGCCACTTGTCAGAAACTTGGTTGTCTTCCTCAATTCTGAGTCGGACGACTAAGTCTTCTAGACTCATCTCCTTTCGCTTGTGCTTCAAGTAATTCTTGAAATCTCTCCAAGACGGCGGTAACTTCTCAATGATAGAAGCTACTTGGAAAGATTCACTCAAAGCCATGTCCTCAGCATGAACTTCATGAATTATTATCTGAAGCTCTTGGACTTGGCTTGTCATAGACTTAGTGTCCACCATTTTGAAGTTTAAGAACTTTGCGACCACGAACTTCTTCAGTCCGGCGTCCTCAGTTCTGTACTTCCTGTCCAGTGCCTCCCAGAGGCTTTTGGCAGTCTTTACCTCTATATATACGCTGTAAAGCGAATCACTTAATCCACTAAGTAGGTAATTCTTGCAAAGGAAATCACCATTAATCCAGGCATCATATGCCATCCTCAGTTGACTATCAGTAGACTCAGCTGGGACATAGGGAGCATCTTACCTTAAGTACCTTGCCATGCTCAGAGTCATGAGGTAAAACAGGATCTTTTGCTGCCACCTCTTGAAGTCAGCCCCGCTGAACTTCATCGGCTTTTCAGCATGCGCTGGTATAACCGGATTAGCCATTGGAGCAAATGGAGGGACCGGAGCAGAGCCAGAACCGGAACCAGGGCCCAGCCCTGAACCAGAACCTAGCCCGGTACCCCCACTAGAGCCAATGCCAAAGCCGGAGCCAGGACCCAGCCCTGAACCGGAACCAAAACCAGAACCTCCACTGGAGCCAATACCGAGACCTAGGTTAGCACCCGGTCTAAGACCGAAGTCAAGAGTAGTGCAATCAACCTCTCCCAAGTGACAACTTTTGAACAACAACAAAACAATTTAGCGTTAAGTTTGTTGGATCAAAACTTCACAATTGTATCAAAACAGATAATAATGGAGAAAATATTATATCGAGGCGAGAGAGAACTCTCTATCCTTAACGCTAAATTGCCCCGCCTAGGTGGTACGGGTATATGCAATAAACGTCCCAAGATACAACGATATACGTTCTAAAAATGAGACCACTTCGAATTTAGAACCACCGAACTTAGGCAACTTAGAACTCTTGAGAGAATGTTTGAGAGTGAGAAATGAGATTTACGTGTTTTAGAGCCTCATATTTATGTTATTTACATTGTTTTACGCATGGTTTATGCCACATATGCATTTAATTTGTGTGCTTATTGAGTAAAGGTGGAGAATCATTGCAATTGAGGAAAATGGATCGGAAATGTAGAATGTCAGAGTATTTAGAGACGTAATTTGACAAATATTTCGTCTACAACGTTGTAGCGCTATGCCTTAGCTTCACCTGGAAACTTGAATCACCCAAATTGAAGGTCTGTATAGAAAGTCATGAAGGAAACAAGATCGCTGCGCAGAAGGCAAAATGTTACTGTTCCTAACGTTCGAACGTTAGCTTGGGGACGTTCGAACATTGTGTCTGACGGAAAAAACAACAGATTTTTGGAAATTTCCAATTCTAATTCAAGTTGGAGTCTTCCCCTTCCACCCCTATATATATTAGATCAGTTCTCTTGGGTTAAAGGGACGAATACACATAGAATAGAGCCCTAATGGGGTTTAGATATCGTTTTTACATATTCATGAAGATTTTCAAAAGCCCTTGAAGGTGAAAAAATCAAGAAGCATGGAAGAGATGAAGATCGAAGTTCAACCATCAAAAATACGAGGGAGTTTCTTAGATTTAGATTTATTTTTGTCTATGAATATGAATCTTAATTTAAGTTTCTATCTTTTATCTTTTATGATGAATTAGATTCTTCGAACTAAGGCCATGTTGAGGCTAAATTATGATATTTGAGTTATAAATTGTGTTTTTCATATTAATTCTATTGTTATTTTGTGTATTGATTTTGTGCTTTAATTTCAATCATATGTTTGATCACCATATGCTTGCTAATTAGCCTAGTTTATTCATTCGGTAGAATATAGATTAGGGTTCAAAGAAATCATCACATCATCCGAAAAACATGAGGAACTGCTCCTAGGGATAGGTATAGATTCTCGGGTACAGTTAGCCGGATTTATCCGGGAAAATTCTAAAACGTGAATGCATGGCTAATGATTTGATTCTCAGATAGACATATTTAGAGAACCGTCACGTAGTCATAGGATTATTACAGCCGAGACATCGAGTAGTAGTTAATTAAGGAGTTTTCACCAAAGCAACATTAGTCTAATAATATGAAAACGCGATTTTAACAATTTATGTCAGCACATGTGTCTTAGTTGCTCTCTTCCATAGCTATCTTGATTTCGACATCTTGTTTCTTGTATCTTGCTTCCATAATATTTGAGTTAATTCTTGTTTTAGTTTATTTTATTGCTTTTAAAATCTTTAAATCTTTAGTTTTAGTTTAATTATTGCTTGCTTTAAATTCAAGTAGTCTAAAATACAAGTCTTTGTGGGATCGACAATTCAGACTTAAAAATCCACTTTATTACTACACACGACCAGTCCACTTGCTGTGCAAACACGTAAGGATTTTTCGTGTCAAGTTTTTGGCGCCGTTGCCGAGGACTTGTTTTTTTAGTTTTTGTTTTTATTGCAAGTATTTAATTTTGCTCTTTTCTTTCTTTCTTTCTTTGTTTTTGTCTTAATTCTTATTTTTTGTTTATTAATTTTAGGTACCAATGGCGAGATATCGTCTGTCCCCGACTCTGGAAGAACGAGAATGGGTTCGACAACTCATACACGACTTACAACTCACACTAGATGATTTGGATCAGCCGGAAAATATGAAATTGGTACACAAAGCCATTGATGCTTTGTATGAAGGACCGATTAAGGAGGCTCTAATGATCATTGAGGAAATAAAAAACGAGAGGATTTCTGTTAAGGTGTCAACACCTCAGCGTCGCACACCTAACGTTCAAGCATCCGAGACATTGGGAAATCTTCCGTTTTTGACCCCGGAGCAACAAGAATGGGTTCTAGGACTCATTCAGGCTATGCAACTCACTCTCGAGGATATGGATTGTCTGAAAAATGTGCAATTGGTGTGCGACGTCATTCAAGCTTTGTAACAAACACTAAATGGTGGCATGACTTCGAGGAGTGGTGAGGAAACAGTGAGAGAAGATGAGGAATGGGAAAACGAATGGATCTCTGCTGAACAGGTTACACCTGAATGAGCGGCCGAAAATGTAGCAGAGTTAGAAGCATTACTGTATGGCACGTTTGAATGTGTAGAACTAGAAACTCCCACTGCCGAGCCTTCCACTTCTATAGCTTCTCAACCGGTTGAAGATTCTCCACCCTCTGTCCTCTTCACATGTAAGGAGGTTAAAAGAACCAATAGTCTCTTCGAGTCCTACATCATGAACTCCAATTTTTCCACTTCGATGGGTGAAGAAGAATGGTCATCTACTTATAACTTGGAGAATAGTCCAAATCATCACTCGGCGGAATGGGAAGAAAAAGTGATGGAAGTGGTGATGGACTATGAGAAACTATTTGAGTGGATGATTGCTTGGTCACTACTCATCATATTTTCTACTAACATTGGGCCAAATTTCATCCTTACTTGGAGAATGAACAAGGCATTCAGTCGGAAACCGCCTTGAAATGACTCGGTAAAGTCAAGCTAGTGACTTTAAAAGAGCGCTTCTTGGGAGGCAACCCAAGTTTGTAAGTTTTTCTTTCATCTTTTGTTTTTGTGTGTTTCTTGTTTGACTTAGTTTTTAGGTTTCCTTTCTGTTTTGGTGTTTTCTTTGAACATGCACTTTTGGCATGTATTCCTTTATGCTTGATGTTTTGGTTTGTTTTGAGTATGTTGAGCATGATTAGTATCCGGTTCCCTTCACTTTGGTTTGAGATGTTTGATTTTGATGATTTGAGCTGGAAAGACACACTTGTGGATAAAGGATTGTTTTTCAACATCCTTGGTTGTGAGTCTACTCTTATACCCTTATTTTGCGCTTTTATGTGAGACAACATTGAGGACAATGTTGAGTTTAAGTTTGGGGGTGTATGTGGGTAGTACTTTATGCTTTTAATACATTCATATCACGTGTTCCTAGTTTAGCTCAAGTTTGGGGAAATTTATATGCTATCATGTTTGGATGCTTTTATGTTGAGAAAATCGAGCATGAAATTTTTTTTTAGTCTCCAATTTTTGCAAGGAAACTGATTAACTTGAATTTGATGGCATAATGTCTTGACTTATATTTGAATTTAATGGAAACTATACATATCTTTACTTTGCTCGTGGGACCCTAGATTAGAGTAGATTCTCCTTAGATAAATCACAAATGCACGACAAGTCGAGGGTAGAGGAGTTAAGTGGATAATCATTCTGAAACACTTAAGGAATTTCTCCCGGAAATATTGACTTAGATTTTTCTTAGGGTCATGAGTTGAGTAGTTGCTTCATATGCCTAATGAATAATGAATATGGTTGATGAAAATTGGTATGACTATAAAGTCAAGCTGATATGTACTGGAGGTGAAAAGCTACATGCCTATAAACTGTACTATTAAGCTAATTTGAGCTTTGCTCAAGCCAATTAAAGTTGAAAGTGAATGAAAGGTCTAGTTTTATTTTGTGGCCTTTGGCACTCGAGTGATTAAATCCGTAAGGAGTGTCTGGACACTTAATGCCCTAAAACTATCTAGTTTGAGAGTCATTAATCCAAAGCTCAGTTTGGGAGTCATTGATCCAAAGCTCGATACATGGGTGTCATAGAAAGCCTAAGGGAATAGAACATTGCAAATGACCTAGCCCTAATGAATTTAAATGGAAGTTTCATGTGAGTTTAAAGTTTAAATGGTTTAATTAATGAAATTTAAGTGGCTATGGAATTTTCTATGAGGCTTGTACTTTAGGATTGATCAAAGGTTAATAGATATGGGAGAAAATCTGAAATTTGGTAAGAGTGTCACTTGACTATAATGCCGTAGACTTACAATCACTACACGCTTTGGAGGTTTATTCGAGTCAAGGTGTAACATGAGCAAGTCTTTGATATGTATACATAATTTTGAGCTTTAATGGTTGATTTTGTGCCATTAACTCTTCTTAATTTTGTTGAGTTATCTCGATTGGCTGTGGTTGAAATTTTTTGATTTTGTGGGTAAATCATCTGCAAACTCTCACGAGACTATACTCGTCCTCTTTTGGTAAAAGTGAGGTTTAAAGGCTTGTTGCACACGCTAAGTGCAATCGTGCACTCTACGGAAGTGAGTCGTTTTTGTTTTGTTTTAGATTGACGTCTTCATCTTAGTTCCTTAAGTCTAAGTCTTTTACTTGCTCGGGGACGATCAATGTTAAGTTTGGGGGTGTTGATAGGTGTGAGATTTACGTGTTTTAGAGCCTCATATTTATGTTATTTACATTGTTTTATGCATGATTTATGCCACATATGCATTTAATTTGTGTGCTTATTGAGTAAAGGTGGAAAATCATTGCAATTGAGGAAAACGGATCGGAAATGTAGCATTTCAGAGTATTTAGAGACGTAATTTGACAAATATTTCTTCTACAACGTTGTAGCGCTATGTCTTATATTTACGTGGAAACTTGAATCACCTAAATTGAAGGTCTGTAGAGAACGTTATGAAGGAAACAAGATCGCTGCGCAGAAGGCAAAATGTTACTGTTCCTAACGTTCGAACGTTAGCTTGGGGACGTTCGAACGTTGCGTCTGACAGAAAAAACAACAGATTTTTGGAAATTTCCAATTCTAATTCAAGTTGGAGTCTTTCCCTTCCACCCCTATATATATTAGATCAGTTCTCTAGGGTTAAAGGGACGAATACACATAGAATAGAGCCCTAATGGGGTTTAGATATCGTTTTTACATATTCATGAAGATTTTCAAAAGCCCTTGAAGGTGAAGAAATCAAGAAGCATGGAAGAGATGAAGATCGAAGTTCAACCATCAAAAATACAAGGGAGTTTCTTAGATTTAGATTTATTTTTGTCTATGAATATGAATCTGAATTTAAGTTTCTATCTTTTATCTTTTATGATGAATTAGATTCTTCGAACTAAGGCCATGTTGAGGATAAATTATGATATTTGAGTTATAAATTATGTTTTTCATATTAATTCTATTGTTATTTTGTGTATTGAATTTGTGCTTTAATTCCAATCATATGTTTGATCACCATATGCTTGCTAATTAGCCTAGTTTATTCATTCGGGAGAATATAGATTAGGGTTCAAAGAAATCATCACATCATCCAAAAAACACGAGGAATTGCTCCTAGGGATAGATATAGATTCCCGGGTGCAGTTAGCCGGATTTATCCGGGGAAATTCTAAAACGTGAATGCATGGCTAATGATTTGATTCTCGGATAGACATATTTAGAGAACCGTCACGTGGTCATAAGATTATTACAGCCGAGACATCGGGTAGTAGTTAATTAAGGAGTTTCCACCAAAGCAACATTAGTCTAATAACATGAAAACGCGATTTTAACAAGAATTAATTAATTTATGTCAGCACATGTGTCTTAGTTGCTCTCTTCCATAGCTATCTTGATTTGGACATCTTGTTTCTTGTATCTTGCTTCCATAATATTTGAGTTAATTCTTGTTTTAGTTTATTTTATTGCTTTTAAAATCTTTAAATCTTTAGTTTTAGTTTAATTATTGCTTGCTTTAAATTCAAGAAGTCTAAAATACAAGTCTCAGTGGGATCGACAATTCGGACTTAAAAATTCACTTTATTACTAAACACGACCAGTCCACTTGCTGTGCAAACACGTAAGGATTTTTCGTGTCATGTATGAATCAGGATATGATGCGAGAAAGGAAGCTGGACAACGATGAAGTAAACATCAGAGTAGGCAGCGGGCAAAGCGTCGCGGCTACTGCAATAGGATCTACCTCGTTGTTTTTAGATTCTGGACATGTACTATTACTGGATATGTTTTGGTTTTGCCTAATGGGCTTAAAAACATTATTTCTATTCCCATTTTAGTTAAGAATGGTTACACTTTCCGTTTTATTGATGAACGATGCAACATTTATTATGGTAATAAATTTGTAGGCTTTGTTTCTTTGATAAATGGATTGTATTACCTTAGTGTCCAGAATGAGTATGCAGTGAATACTATACAAAGGAAACGTAGTAGGCTTGAAATAAACCAACGATCTATGTGGCACCTTCGACTAAGCCATGCTGGCGAACAAAAGATTCGCAAAATGGAAAAAGATGGGCTAATTGGTCCATTGGGATTGGATCCCTATCCTACTTGTGAATCTTGTCTCAAAGGCAAGATGGCTAGATCGCCCTTCACAGGGAGCTTTGAAAGGGCCTCACAAATCTTAGGTTTAGTGCATACTGACGTTTGTGGTCCATTTGGAGAAATGGCCAGAGGAGGTTTCCTTTACTTTATCACCTTCACTGACGACCATTCTCGATGTGGTCTAGTGTACCTGATGAAGCATAAGTCTGAATCCATTGATAAATTCAAGGAATTCAAGGCTTTAGTGGAAAATCAAACAAGTCAACGTATAAAAACTCTTCGATCTGATCGAGGAGGAGAATATATGAGCGACGAGTTTGACTTATACCTCAAAGAGAATGGTATAGTATTGCAAGTCACACCTCCAGCGACTCCACAGTTGAATGGAGTAGCAGAGCGAAGGAATCGAACCTTGTTGGACATTGTTCGCTCCACGCTTAGCTACACAGATTTACACATTTTACTGTGGGGTCACCCGCTGCTTACAGCTGCACACATTTTAAATAGATGTCATTCTAAGTCCGTTTCTATGACTCCCTATGAAATGTGGAGAAATAGGAAAAGAAATCTTAACCACATAAAGATTTGGGGATGTCCGGCTTATGTCAAAAAGACTAAACTGGACAAGTTGGAGGCTAGATCCTTAAAGGGACGTTTCGTTGGATATCCTGAAGATTCTATGGGATACCTTTTTTACCTGCACAATGATCAAAGGATCATTGTAGCCTTACAATCCCACTTTCTTGAAGATGAGTTCATTCAAGAAGGAGAAGCGGGTTGAATGATTGTTCTAGAAGAACAAAATGAAACCCCACTGGATACATCTACACAGGGAGTGAGAACCGAACCTTCTGTAACACAACCACAACCACAACCACAACGATTAAATAGAGTATCTCAACCGCCTGAGAGGTACGGATATCTAATGCAGAGGGAGTTGGATCTCCATTCTATGTTAGAGAAGGATCATGGAGATGATCCTTCCAATTTTGATCAAGCGATGGTGGATGTGGATGCTGCTAGATGGTGTGAAGCTATGCAAACTGGGATCGATTCGATGCATGCAAACCAAGTCTGGAAAATTGTAGACCAACCTGAAGGGGAAAAACCAATCGGGTGTAAATGGATCTACAAGAGAAAGATTGGTGTTGATGGCAAAGTAGACACCTACAAAGCCAGGCTAGTGGCGAAAGGGTATAGTCAAAAGGAAGGAATTGACTACCAAGAAACCTTCTCGCCAGTGGCTATGATCAAATCAATAAGGATTCTACTTGCAATAGCAGCACACCTAGATTATGAAATATGGCAAATGGATGTCAAAACTGCTTTCCTAAATGGATTCCTAGAAGAGGATATCTATATGGATCAGCCTAAAGGTTTTGAATCCGAGGAGCATATTCATAAGGTGTGTAAACTTGAGAGATCCATTTATGGACTCAAACAAGCATCTCGTAGCTAGAATCTACGTTTTGATGAGGTTGTCAAAGGATTTGACTTCATCAAAAACGAAGACGAGCCCTGTGTTTACAAGAAGGTCAGTCGGAGCAAGTTGGCATTCCTAGTGTTATATGTAGATGACATATTACTCATTGGGAATGACATAGGAATGCTCACCACAACCAAGAAGTGGTTTTCGAGTACATTCTCCATGAAAGACTTGGGAGAAGCGACCTATATTCTAGGGATTTGGATCTATAGAGATCGAACCAAAACAATGATAGGACTTTCTTAAGCCCTTTACTTAGAAAAGGTCCTAAAAAGGTATAGGATGGAAGATTCTAAGAAAGGGTTCTTACCAATGAGACATGGGATGCATCTTTCAAAATCTATGTGTCCTCAAAGTGAGGAAGATAGAAAAGAAATGAACATTATACCCTATGCTTCTGTTGTGGGCAGCTTTATTTACTCGACGCTCTGTACTAGACCCGACATTGCTTATGCTGTGAGCGTTGTTAGTCGATTTCAAGCAAACCCTGGTAAGGAACATTGGATAGCTGTGAAAAATATCCTAAAGTATCTGAAAAGAACTAAGGATATGATTCTCACCTACGGAAGTGGTGACCTGAGGGTGGACGGGTACACTGATTCGGATTTCCAATCTGATGTTGATGACCGGAAACCCACCTCAGGATTTGTATTTACTCTAAATGGTGGAGCGGTGACTTGGGAAAGTTCCAAGCAAAGCACAACCTTAGACTTCACCATAGAGGCTGAATACATAGTTGCCTCGGAGGCAGCTATAGAAGTTGTTTGGATTAGGAAGTTCGTTGAGGAACTTCAAGTGGTTCCTAGCATAAAGCTCTCGTTACCACTTTATTGTGACAACATCGGAGCTATAGCACAAGGGAAGGAACCTAGGTCTCACAATAAATCCAAACGTATAGAGAGGAGATATCACATCATAAGAGAGATCGTTGCACGAGGTGAAATAGCTATTCAGAAAATAGCCTCAGCCGACAATGTCGCTGATCCATTGACCAAGCCATTGGCACAGGCGGTGCTGGAAAAACATCTCGAAAAGATGGGTATTAAATACCACAGAAAATGGCATTGAATGCAGGTGGGAGATTGTTAGAGTATATGCCCTCGAATGCCATAAAGAGGATAGATTTATAGGGCATAAACATTGTAACTAAACTATGGTTTTAATATTAATATAAGGCAGTTGATTGTTGTTTTCTTATAGGCATTTATAAGGTGTGAATAAAAAACGTAAAGTCCTTGATGACAAGGCGGACCTTCTACCTCCTATGGGATAGGAGAAAAGGCACTAGAATGGTTTGACCCTTGACATCTAAAAGGGTTCGCAAGTCTAAGAAATATTGATTGGGCATCAATAGTGAATAAAGACTTGTATGATGTAAGTTTCGACAGAGAAAGTGTCAGTCGTACACTATGGAAATGGTAGTGGGAACTTATATCATAGACGTGTCAGTTGGACTGATATGTTCTAACACGTCTCGCATCAGTTCATCACATGAGTATTCACTCATTGACAGTCAATGATGAAACTGATAAGTAGTGATAGGTACGTGTGAACCTCTGACCTGAGAAATTGAGTTGAAGATGAACTTGTGACATCAAGTCTGTCATTAGAGTAGTTAGATTCAAATCACCTGTTGGTGGAATCGACCTCGAAGTGCGACTTGATGGGCAAGTAACATTGTTAACTGATTTACAATATGGAATTTATTCTCTCATAAGTGAATGAGTAAAATATCCTATGCGATCATGAATAAGTGAGGATGAAAGTCTTTGGCCAAAGCATTTAAATACCTCGACTTATTATGAGCTTAGGCATATGGTCAAGTTATATGAGTTTGACTTTAAACCATGACTCTTACTTGACTAGGATATAAGAATAAAAGGTTTATACACGTACGGTATTCACGGCGTAAAGGTTTGGAATGATCCTATTCATTCGTTCTGAATTGGGTTACGGTGTGAACCATGAGACTGGCTAGGTGTCACTCACACCCCTTTGGATTCCTCCCAATTGCCTTTTGAGATGAACCTAAAGAGTCGCGCTTAAAGGAAGTGCAAAAGGAAAAACATGGAAAAAAGACTTAAGAGAAATTCACGGCATTGGATGCCGTAATTAATTAATTAATTATTGGATAATTTAATTAATTAATTAAATTAGTGAGTTAATTAATTTTTTGGAGAAATTGAATTATAAATTAATTGGGAATTGAATTAATTGGATTATCAATTTATTTATTGGATAAATAAATTATCCAATTAATTAATTAGTAAGCAAGACGAAAGCCCGAAGGCTTCCAAGCCCACTAAGGGGCGGCCAAATAGACGCCCAAATAGGGCTCTTGCATGCTAGGGTTATTGTTTCATAATGATATAAATATATCACAAGGTGAAAAATAACACAAGGCAACTTACATAACTTTATCTCCAAGAAAAAGTCTCCCACCTCTCTCTCTCTCTAGCCGTCTTTGACAAGGAAGAAAGGAGGAGTTTTTCATTTTTGATTCCGGCGTGATGAATTAGAGACGTTGGCAAATTCGGCGTTAAAGAAAAGGATCACGTTCAGAATTCAACATACGCGAGAACGGTAATCTTTCTATACACAATTAAACACGAGGATTAGAGATGATTCGGGCTTTGGGATTTAAATTTACTTTCCGTTGCGTTTTATTCGTATAATTCCCAACAACTCCAACAACCCATAAAAGGAAAAAGTAAATCGAATATAACCTAAGTTCATGATCGGTGTTTCCATCACATAAGACATACTCGCATCAATTAATACATGCTCGCTATATTAAAACACTTATGTTGATTATATAAAATTTTAGTTCAAATATAAAGTCCTTTATTAAAATTCCCAACTTTTATGTATTATTTATTTCAATTAAAATCATTCTAGTCCTACTAGATGACTTAGATATACAAAATTATAAATTAAGTATCTACCTTTAATTAAAATAATATTAGTCCAACTAAAATAAATACATAAAACATGGAATCCTATTTAATTATGATTTAAAGCATTCATTAATTGGAAAAACCTTTTATTTGATTAAAGAACTAATTACTAATCATCCAAGAAAAATAATATGTATTCTTTATTCAAATATTCAAGCAATTTCCAAGTTTAGGAAAAATTAATGATATTTAATCCATAAATTAATTATTAATCTCCAAGAAACATAATTAATTATTCTAATTAAATATTTTATTCCAATTAATCTTATTGGGCTTG
The DNA here is from genome assembly GCA_019426215.1 of Buddleja alternifolia. Classification (NCBI taxonomy): domain Eukaryota; kingdom Viridiplantae; phylum Streptophyta; class Magnoliopsida; order Lamiales; family Scrophulariaceae; genus Buddleja; species Buddleja alternifolia. Next base: position 26,509,007 of record CM033393.1, on the reverse strand, counting down.
ATTTCATCAAACCCAAGTTACCATCCTTTTAGTCTACTTGGATTAAATTCAATTGGGCTCAAATTAATTAATTCGGAAAAAACATGCACGCATTATTAATTTCTATTGGGCTAGTTTTAATTTAAATCCAAATCACCAATCCAATGGCCCATTTGCAATTAATTAAATTAAGCCCAAACAAATTAATAAGTCAAAATTGATTAAATTTCTAACTGGGCTTAATTTGAATTGTACCGGTTCATCATCCTTTTGACCCACCCGGATAATTAAATTTACCCAAACCCAAATTCCGATTTCGATCCAATACATAGCCCATTTACCAACCCGGATCCAAGACCCAAAACAGCGGGTCGTGTGTCAAAACAAACGACCCGACACACGACCCGTCAGGCCGTGTGGCCGGGTGGCCCGGCCATAGGGCCTGGCCGTGTATTGACACGGCGCCAGGCACCGTGCGTCGCGCAGCGCCTATGCGTGCTGCTGCGTCGGGGCCGTCGGCCCCGTTATTCCTCATTTTCAATTTTTTTTCTCATATCATAAATTTATCCAGATTTACAATAAACATAAAAAATCAAAATCCATGCTTAAAACCATAAAAGCGCAGATTTAATTAACACATAATCGCATACTGAAAAACATATATTATGCATATCATAAATCACATACACATGATTAAATATATGAATCAGAGATTGACTCTGATACCACTATTGGGTTTTGTGAAAAATCAAATAAACGCAGCGGAAGGATTTCAAATTTTTAATTTAAAACCCAAAGTTTAATTCTTTCATTCGCAAATTCAAATCTATTAATTCGCGTAATGAATAACTACTTGCTCGTTGAAGCGAAGTGGTTGGAGAATCCTATTCCTCCTCTAAAACTCAAATTGATGAAGTCTTGATTTCTTCAATCCTCGTATAATCTTGAATTCGTTGACTTTCTTGAATTTGATCCAAACAACGAAATTATGCTGTCTCTAAATTATCACGCACGGATTGATTAACGAAAAATTCCAACTTTTTTCCCCAAGGGGGTGACGGCTAGAGTATAGAGAGAGGGAGGAGTATTTTTTTCCTTTTCTTTCTAGGAGAGTTATGAAAGTCTATGTCTTGTTTTACGTCATAGATTTCTTTTATATCTCATGACTTATTGACCAAGACAAATAAAAGACTCCCTTATTGTTGGGCATCCTTATGGACGCCCAACTTGACTTAATAGGCGTCCTCTTGGATGCCCAATACTGGTCTCGGGGCTTCTTTTTGTTTTAATTAATAATATATTTAATTAATAATTTATTATATCCAATAAATAAATAAATTAATTAAATAATCAAATTAATTAGATAAATTAATTCATTAATTTATTTCTATAGGAAATTAATTAATAATTAATCTTATCCTTATAATTAATTATTTCATCTAATAAATAATTAATTATTTAATTTATCCAATAAATTAAAACTCCTAGAAGAAAAATAGAAACTCCTTTTATTCATTTTCTTTATCAATCCTTTAGCGCGACTCTTTAGGTTCGTTTCTTTTGGCAATGAGAGGAAACCAAAGGAAGTGGGTAACACCTAGCCAGACACATGGTCCACTTCGTAACCCAAACAAAATCGAATGATTGGATCATTCCACAACCTTCCAATCGTAAATACCGTATAAGTATAAACCCTTTGTTCACGTATCTCAGTCAAGTGAGAGTCATGGTTATGTCAAACTCACTAGACTTCACCATATGTATTAATTATAATAATACGAGATCATTGAGATCGATTTAGTGCCTCGCACAATCGTCTCTTTTTTGCTTTGGCCAAAGACTTTGATCTCTATTTATCTATAATCACATTGTGTACTTTCTCACTCACTTATGAGGGAACAAATCCCATATTAGATATCATCTAAGACTACCACTTGCCCATCAAGCCGCAATTTGAGGTTGACCCCACCAAAGTGTAAATTGGGTCTAACTACTCTAATGAAATACTTGACGTCACAAGTGCATCTTCAGCCTGATACTTCAGGTCAAAGGTTCACTTATACCTATTACGCATAATCAGTTCTGTCATTGACTGTCACAGAGTGAAAACCCATGTGACAGAACCGATGCGAGTCGTGTTCGAGCATATCAATTCCACTGATGTGCCTACAATCTTAAGCTCCTACCATCCCATGGAACTTGACTGGCACTCCCATGTCAGAGCTAAGATTGTACAAGTGTTCTAAGTCTTTGTTTGTCTATTAAAAACTTCACTTTACTTGCGAACTAGTTTTTAGTAATCAAGATCGACCTCTCTAGTGCCATTCTTCCTATCCCATAGGAAGTTGAGGGATCGCACTGAAAATATGGACAAACGTTTTACACTACTTATAGATGCAGATAAGATTTAAGTAAAAACTAAATGATGCCTTTATTAATAATATTTAAAATAAGTTCATTACAAGAAAGATGCCCTATCATTCTATCCTCTATGCCATCTGAGGGCATAATCCTAACAGCAGCATTGGATGGCTATGAAGACTATCCTTAAGTGTCTTTGAAGAACAAAAGATATGCTTCTAATATATGGAAATGAAGAGATGATAGTAGATGGATATTCTGTCTCAGACTCTCAGTCTGATGTGGATGATCGAAAATCTACGTCTAGGTTTATATTGACTTTAAATGGTGGAGCAGTGTCTTGGAAAATTTCCAAGCAAAGCACAACTTCGAACTCCACGTGTGAAGCTAAATACATAGCTTCCTCTGAGGCAGCTAACGAAGTTGTTTGGATAAAGAAGTTCATGGTTGAACTTCAATTGGTTCCTAGCATGGAAATGCTGTTGCCACTATGGTGTGACAACAATGGAGCAATACCACTAGCTAAATAACCAAGGTCTCACAACAAATCTAAACACATAGAGAGAAGGTATCACTTAATACAAGAAATCATTGGAAGAGGCGACATCGCCGCGCAGAAAGTAGCCTCAGCGAAAAACATAGCTGACCCACTCACTATGCCTCTATCATCGACGGTGCTAGAGAAACATCTTGAGAAGATGGGACTCAAATACAATAGCAATTGGCATTGAGTGCAAGTGGGAGATTGTTAGGTGTTATGCTAATAAAAGGCATTGAGTTTGTTCTTATAAATCTAATTGTGGCATTAAATGTATTGAACAAATAGGTCCTTAAGATCGAGATGTACTCACCGCTGCTTATTTGATAAGTAGGAGCACTGGTGGAGTTAAGTGCTTGATCTTATAAAGACGGTTCGCGAGTCAAAGAATATAAATTAGGCATTTAAATTTGACTCGTATGACACTTACTTTGACAAGGAAAGTGCTAAATCTCACACTGAATGGATAGTGGAGCTGGTGTCATGAATATGGTTAACGGAGTTAACATATTCAAACGCGACTCGTTGTAATCCTATCACATGGGTTTTTACTCAGTGACATTCAATGATGAGGATTATCGTTATAATAGTATGAGTGACCTTTAGATCTGAGGAGTCATTTACATTATGCTCGTACCATTGAATAAGTTATTAGAGTAGTTAGGCCTAATCATCCGTTGGTGGGGTCTACCTCGAAGTACAATTCAATTGGTGTGTTCGACAATGGGAAATGGACTGCCAATAGGGGATTCACTGTCTCGAAAGTAAATGAGAAGCAACCTATACGTCATAGGTGTTGTGAAATTAAAGTCTTTGGCCAAAGCATTAATGACTGACTTATGATGGATATGAAGGGCAGTTTGGTAATTTCACATCAGTATGATTATAAAGTACCGTATCAAGTTTTATGAGTTTGACGTTCCATGACTCTTACTTGATCGGGTTGCATTAGTGACTAGTTTATACTCATATGGTATTTATAACATAAAGGTTCATGATGAAATATTCATCTCGTACTTGATTGGGTTTCGGTATAGCTTCACGGGATGACTTGGTGATAACTATCTAAAGATGATATAATAAAGGAGTTTTACTATTTAAAGGGTATCTTGGTAATTTTACTTGAAGTGGAAATTATAAAAAGGGATATGTATTGATTATAATAAATATATTTAATTATTGTAATTAAATTATTTTTATTCAATCAATATTAATCGTATGGTATTATTAATTTAGAATCAATAAAGTACTATTAATAAAAAGAGAATAGTATTTAATTAATTTCCAATTTGATTGGACTGAGAATATTAATTAAATACTTAACACTGGGCTTGAAGTAAGAAAAAGCCCAGTACACCTATCCCCTAGGGTATACACGGCCGCCCCCCTTAGTCTCCTTAATCAAGGAGTAGTCTTTTATTTAAACACTAGGTGTTTAACTAAAATCATAACTCAAGTCAATTTTCTTTCATCTTAGAGAGTGAAAAAGAGTAAATCGCAAATATTTTTCCTTCCACATAAACCCTAAGGCGCCCAACTCAGTCTGAGGTAGAGGAAGTCGAGCTTCAAGAGTTGAAGGTCATCTTTCGCGTGATTATCTAGAGGAAAAAACGGTCCATTGCTTCTCAACAAAAGGCTAGGCTTTTGGATTTCATCGGAAAAGGTAACTAGATTTCCACCTATTCTTGATATCTTTTGTGACCACGAAATTATCAAAAGCATGAATTGAATCCGGGCTATGTGAATCGATGAAAAGAAAATTATCCGCTGATTCGATTCACAACAGAAAGTAATGGAAAGAATACATAAATACACTCACCCTTCCTCCTCTGGAGGAAATCTCTTGATCAATCCGCTCGCTGAAAGAGAGGACAAAGTTGGAATCGTGATTAGTCAAAGCAACCCTCATCAATGACCAAGGGTTTACTGAATCGCTGGTATCCCAAAAGGATTGAATTTGAGGATCCTGATTTACCCCAAAGGTAAACAATCCCTTGCCAAGTCCGGGAGAACTGGAACTCCCGGGAGAAAAGTCACGAACACGCTTCGTAGGAGGATCTCTAGGGGACAAAGAACGCGCAAATCCCTGACCCTCAGAAATTTCGGACCCCCTCGGGGGAACAACTCCCCTACCATAATGGCTTTTAGAAGGGGTGTTCTTTGAACCACCTTGCACAGTCTCGGCTTCCCCCTCCTTTAAAACCAATGTACCTTGGGGATTAGCAGAAGTGCTAAAAAGGGGAACCGGACTACACTTGGTACTCAAGTCGGCCATCAAAGAGTTGAAATCAAGGGTGTATAGCACTCGGCAGGCCTGGGCAAGTCCCCAGGGTTCAGCAACCTTGGCCTTATCTTTTGGTGTAGGACGTGGGGCCCTAACAGTTTTGTTCCCCTACCATTACCCCAGAAGGACATAGGCACTAAAGCGCCAGTAGTGGATGACTTCATGGGGCCAGTGGAGCTCACTTTGCCACCCTTAGCGACCCGCTTTGCACCTACAAAAAAATACTCATATAGAGCCAAGTGTTAGTCTCTGAAATGATAACAACAAAAAATGCTTGTATGCTATTTGGAGAAAGGAAGTTTATGATCATATAGTGCTTAAAACAACAACACAACTAATTCACTGTGTTTGTCATATTCCAACTCAAAAGAGGTTTGTAGTTACTTTCATCTATGCTTTTAACCAAGCAGCAACTAGAAGAGAGTTATGGGCAGATTTAAAAGCTGAAATGAGTACTATTAGTGAACCTTGGGTACTCATGGAGGATTTTAACAGTGTACTCCAAATGACAAATAGAATTGGAGGGCTACCAATTACTATCAATGAGATTGTTAAGTTCCAAGAGTGTGTGGATTACTATGGTCTTGAAGAAATGAAATGGAAGGGGCATACTTATACTTGGCAAAATAACCATGAAATAGGTGATAGAATTTACTCGAAAATTGATAGGATGTTAGTGAACCATCAATGGTGCTTGGAATACCCAACGGTTAAAGCTCACTTTATGGTAGTTGGAGTGTCTGATCACTGCCCTGTAGTGATTAATCTTAATATGCAGAGTCTTAAGGGGAGAATTCCTTTTAAATGTTCCAATATGTGGGCTGAGTCTCCTCATTTCAATGAAGTTGTGGTAGAAGAATGGAATTAAAATTTGAATGGGAGCAGTATGTTCAGTGTGGTGCAAAAATTGAAAAGCTTAAAAAGGAAATTGAAAAATCTGAACAACACACAATTTTAAGATATTGAAAGGCAAGTAGAAATAGCCAAAGAACAGCTTGTGCAGGTTCAGAACACACTCCAGTTAGATCCTTTTAATGAAGACCTTATGGCACAAGAAAGGGAAGCCCAAGCTCAAATGAAACAGAAAAGTAGTGCTTTAGAAAAATATTATCACCAAAAGGCAAAAGCAAATTGGATCAATATGGGAGATCAAAACACAAGATATTTTCACCTTATGCTAAAGAAGAGGCAATATAGAAACAGAGTAATATCTGTTAATGATGAGAATGGGAAGTGCCTCACTGACTATAAAGAAGTGACATCACACTTTATAGAGTATTACAAGAGTCTGCTTGGTTCAAAAAGTCCTAGAAATAATGCAGATGCTAAGGTGTTTGAGTGTGGCCCTAGACTTACAGTGGAGCATCAGTTCGATCTGATCAAACCTTTTGAAAGAGCAGATGTCAAGAAAGCCTTCTTTAGCATTGACCGTACTAAAAGCCCAGGCCCTGTTGGCTATGGCAGTGGGTTCTGTAAGTCAGTCTGGGGGACTGTTGGGGAAGAAATTACTACAGTAGTTTTGGATTTCTTTGAGAAATTTTTTTGGTACCATGTTTTTTTATTACCATAATAATAATGTAATAAGTCTATTGATGAATATATATGTCAAACTGGGGAACACTTATCATAAGCATCTCACTAATCAATGAAGATTTGCGGTTCTATTTAAACGACATTTTATTTTTATTTTTTAAATGGGAAAAAACAGATCTAAGTATATTAAGACCAGCTGAGATTCATTCGTCTAATAAATAATTTTTTTTTTTGGTCAGTAATCATGTAATGAATCATAAGTCATAAGACATACATATAATGAAAGGCTAGTGATAATGCCAGAGCTATTCTCCTACTGCCAGAGCAAAATATTTCGATTGTCAACTATGCCCTTACATCAACTATATGGGTCCATGGGACTGGCTAGGTGACACCCACATCCTTTGGTATTCTTCCATTACCAATTAAGGCGAACCTAGAGAGTCGCGCTACAAGGACTAAGCGGATATCTATTTGTTACGTTGTAAGGGAAATTAATAATTTATCTATTAAATGGACAAATTAATTAAATGGATGGATTGATTTAATTATTTATTTAATTAGATTAATCAATATTAAGTTAAATTATTCTCAAATATGTAATGAATTGGACTGATGAATTATTTGAGTTTAATTGAATAATTGATTAATTATATATTTAATTGGATTAAAAATATAAGTTAATTAATTAAAAGTGGACTAAGTTGACTATGCCAACTTAGCCCACCTTGATCGTCCAAGAGGGCCTAGGAGGCGCCTATTTGATTGGCTGGGAGTTGAAGGATTTATTTAATCCTAAAACTCCTACGAAAAGAACAGTAATTCTGATTCCGTCAAACATGTAATAAATCAGAGAAACCCCTCCCATCTTCTCACTATCCGTCGACCAAGAGAGAGGAAAAGATGGAGGATTTCCATGCTTGCTCCGCGTGATATCTAGATGCAGGATTCCCGGGGACTACTGATGTGTAGACGGTAGATCAAGAAACGAGTCACGCTTCAAGAACGATAATTGTTATGTGTTCTTGTTCATGTTTGTATAAAATTACTAAACGCCATAAAATGATCCTGCATTAGGAATCCATGTGTGTTCATCTTCCGCTGCACATCTGATAGGATTCCTAACATTACCAACCCAACAGTTTTGTAATTCGATGGTACATGCAGCCTGTCTGCATGTGCTTCACTTTAAATTTGTATTCGTTGCTTCCACTGCGTTTGCACATTATTGGACAAAGATAAGCTATCATCTCGGTCTTCGCTGCTGCCGTATGCAGTTCTCACTCACTGCCGCTACCTGCAGCTCTTCCTCCCGATTGCGTAGGACCATAAAGATAACATCTTTTGGAAATCAGGGATTTTCCTCTTATCGAACTACTCATTAATCCAATCTCAAGACAATCTAATTCTCTCTCATTTTGCGCCTTTTTTTTTTAATCTTTGGTTGAATCTTATATTTAACGTCTCATTCTATTTATATTTAGATTTATTTGGGTTTTACTTAATCGGTAGGAATTAGCATTTTACAATGTTAGTCATTTGATAATTTTCTTGATTTTGCTCAAGAATGGAAAACTTCCACACCAAAAGCGTCCGAGGATCCAAAGACTACTACTGCCCAAAAGGTGTCCATTGCTTCATAGAAAAGCCTATGTGTTTGACCTTTTTGGTCTTTAACCCCGTTTGGTTTTGAAGATGACAAATATCTTGTTATATGCTATATTTTCATTCTCTCCTTGTGCAGATTATTTTTGGTAAGTTCCAGTTGTGGCCTCCACTTCAATCGGATTTATATTCAACGGAGGTCTACAAATCCAATTATTTACCTCATACTCACACCCTTTGATTGCTTGTCTCTCTAATTAATTATTGTTATGGTAAACTGTATCCTTCATTGTTTCGATAATCATTTCCATCTTCCAAGTTTGGTGACGACATCTTTTAATATTTCTTTCCATTAGTTTCTCCAAAATTATTCTTGTATTTCAAAGAAGATTTCTTAAAATTTAAGAAAGAGTTGTTTGAATCAGAATATGGAAGGAGTCGTTCTTCATTTCTTATTTGTCTCTTGCTCTGATCATATATATTTGTTGCTTACTCTTCATTATATTGCACGAATTCTCAAGCCTTCTTTATCATTCTATTGATTAAAGTGATCTTATGTTTATAGGTTACTTCTCCCTTTGTTCCAGTGAGGAAGGAGTCGTACCAGTTCCTACTTGAGATTCTAAGTGACAAACACGAGTGGTCAAGTGATGCTGTTGAATCTAGTCTCTCGATCATTCTCATTCAGTGTTGCTAAGTGCGACGTAACCCTCTGGTTCAGTTTAGTTTCGCCATAAATGAGTGTGAACAACAAATTTTAAATTTCTGCAATTTAATCAAACAAGAAAAATAGTTACACAAATAAATTTTATTGAATTGAAATAAAAAGAAAGTAGCTACAATCTCTAATTAATTCCTCTGATTCTTCACTTCAAACAATTTGATATTCGGTGTGGAATTCTTGAAGGTGGAGCTTGGTGCTTTGATCTCCTTCAACTTTGATTTGATCTGTTAATAACGTTAATTCGAAGGCTTCGCACCGTAATCTCAAATTAATTGTTATTATTTGGGGGATTTTGTTGGTGGATTCGATTTCGATTTCCTCCAAACTTGACTTGAATTTGAATAGCGTTAATTTAAGAGATTTGTGCCTAAATCTCAAATTAATCATTATTATTTGATGGATTTCGCCAAGAACGCTTTGAATGTCGCCTTGAACTTCTTTGATGATCGTCAAAAACGCCTTGAATATCGCCTTGATTGCCACCAAACCACCTTGATTGACACCAAACTGCCTTGATTGCCACCAAATCGCCTTGATTGCAGCCTTGATTGCCACCAAATTGCTTTGATCCTTCTTGAATTTGAGTGGAGAGAACTTTCAATACATTTCTTGACATCTCTCTCTTGCTCAAATTTTGGTGTGTTGAATGAATGAATTTGAACCCCTATTTATAGTTGTAGGATGAGAACTATGCCATAATTATTTGATGAGTTGAGATGATTTGATTGGTTCTCAATAACTTGGTGGGTAATTTATTTTCTTCCTTTAAAAATATGATTTAAATTGCAATAGAAATGATTTGTTTTGCAATCTAATTCAAAAGAAGAAATATATATAATATTATAATATATATACATAAATATTAGTTAACAAAGTGGCGTGTAGCACCACTTTGTTACCATATATAATATATATTATATATTCTTATATATATATATATATATATATATAAAAGCTAAGTGGCGTGTGCAGCCTTAACTTATACATACATATATATATATATATATACATACCCTTACATTAGTTAAGATCTAAGACCCAATCTAGTCCATTAATCCTATTTGATCCTAAGGTCTGTATTTAACTACATTTCACAGCTTGTATAATTATTTTTAATGATGGCAGGGGCAGTTTAGTCAATGAAACTTAACAAAATCTTGCAAATATCATGCAGTATCAAAATCAAATCCCACTTATTCAGCATAACAGATTCTTATTTCCAATTCATTTTTTCTTTCCAATTTCAAGTCGATCAGCTCTCAGAAACCTAACCTTTTGATTCCCAGAACGTATATTGTAAACATTATTCATCATCAAACTGATTAAATTACCAAGATCGATTCATCATCATCGTCAATACAACAGCATCGTCAATTCTGCATTTTCTCCTCCATTTATCAATAGGTTTTGATTTCGTTTTAATGGCCGAGATGGATGAAGGTATGCATAATCATGTTTTCATATCGATTTTTGATATTGCTTTCCAAATCGAGTGAGTTTCTGAAATACGCATGTCGTAAATTTCATAATCATGTTATATAGCAAATTATACATCAATATACAGTACATAGAATTGTGATTTACATCAGATTATACATCAATATTCTATACATATAATAATGATATACAGTGTGTTGTACAGTAAGATGTATCATTAATTATTGCATGTTTTATGTTAACACACTGTGTCATTTAATTACAAATACTGTATAATAAGGTTGTATGTAGTGAATAGAGTTATAGAATGTGATCATTAACATATTTCATTAATGTTTCAACATGATTTCAATATTTACTGTATGTTATATATTAAGTTACTGTATAACAATGTTATATTTACTATATAAATGTATGTTATTAACAGGATCAGTAGTGGTTAGCAATAATGATGTCGAGATCCTAGGTGTTGGATCTTCTTTGTCATCTAATTCGATCTCATCACCGGGTGGTTCCAAATATTGGGTTCCAGTGTGTGCTACTGAGTTTAAACCTTGCATTGGTAAGGCATTTGGAAGCTTGAAGATTGCATTTGAGTTTTACAAAAAAATATGCACGTTTATGTGGTTTTGATGTTCGCAAGTGTTCCCAAAACACTCATAAGGATGGTACGGTCATATCGAAACACTATGTATGCAGTCGTTCTGGTATTTACAAAAATCGCAATGATGTCAGTAGGAAGAGGAAGTTTATAATTGGTCGGTGTGATTGTAATGCTAAGATTGTTTTGAGGTTTAGTGATTTGGAGGGATATGTTATAAAGAATTTTGTTGAGCGGCACAATCATGAGTTGGCAACCGACGAGGGGAAACAGTTTCTGAAAGTGAATCGAAATATTGATCTGTCCCAAATTATGTTTTGCCTAAACACATCAAAGGTGAATGTTGGTGCCATTAGATCACATTCATTTCTAAAGGAAATTGCAGGTGGTTTCAATAATGTTGGGTCGACGTCTACAGACTTTAAAAATGTAAAAAGGGATGTGAAGCAATACGTTGATGAGAATGACGGGGAGATGATTGTTAGGAAATTTATGAATATGAAAAAAAATGTGAAGGTTTTTTATTTGATTTTGACACAGATGCCGACGGGTGTATGAGTAGGTTGTTTTGGGCCGATCCTATTGCAGTACGGAATTTTGAACTTTTTGGTGATGTTTGCTCGGTCGATGCAACATTTCCATCCAACAAGTAAGCCCATTTGCTTCAATATAAGTTATGATAATGTACATTCTTTTCAATAGTTAATGAATATGCATTGCATAACTCATTATAAGTTGCTGTATAATGTAGATACATTGTCTGTATAATGATAAGGTATATTTTTTATTATAGGCAGTGTATATGTAATGTATAATGTATATATAGTTATTGTATAATACCTTATTAGTCACTGTATAATGTACATACAGTTATTGTATAACACCTTATTAGTTAATGTTTTTTGTATTTTTTTTACATATTGTTTTATTCTACATTTTCAGGTATCAAATGAATTTTGTTCCTTACCAGTATAGATAAACACAAGAAAATAGTCACATTTGGTGCATCTCTAATCGCAAAAGAAGAAATTGAGTCGTACACGTGGGTTTTCGAAGCTTTTACCCGTGCGATGGGATGGGATCCAAACTATATTGTATCTGATCAATGTTCAGCTATCAAGCAGGTTATTCCTAGTGTGTTTAAATCCGCTAGGCATCGTCTGTGCGCGTGGCATATTATGAAGAAGTTCCCTACCAAGGTTTGTGTCAAACCGTACAATTAAGCTGTAGACAGTGTATTATGTTTTCATCAACTGTATAATGATAAATGTATATAGTGTACATTTCTAGCTAAAATAGTGTATAACATGTTATTAATTTGAGTTTTACGTTTACAGATATCACCACATACAGGTAAATACGCTGAAGTGGTGAGAAAGGTTAATAATTTTGTGTATAACGACGACATCACTCCGATTGAGTTTGAAGAGGGATGGAATGATCTCCTTTCAAAGTATGGACTAAGCCATATTGATTGGATTTCTGAAATTTACGATAACAGACATTCATGGGTATCTGCATACTATCGAGATGTTTCGATGGGTGGGTTGTTGAGGAGTACTTCGATTTAAGAGTCTGTTAACTCATTCTTTAACCAGATTTATGTGAAGGGTGATACAATCATTGAGTTTTATAGTAGATTTGAAAGTGCCATGGACAGACAAAGGAATAATAATGCTAGATTAAACCATGAGTCTTTGGTCTCTAAGCCAAGCCACCAACCGACACCCCCTTGCGTATAGAGGAGGATGCTTCAGAGGTATACACCCACGCTGTTTTCTACGATGTTCAGGCAGAGATCAAATATTCCGCGTATCAAGTGGTACTCCAAAGTCTAAACATTGTTGACGGTGTGAAATTGTTTGTCGTATGCGACTCCGACGACGAATTAAAGATATACGAGGTATCTTCTTCTTTACATACTATGGGAATGTTATACATTCTGTATATGCCCATTATAGAGACTGTATGATACTGTGCTTTTTATGCTTTGTATGTGAAACATGTTGTTTCGAACAATCATGTTGATTGTTCTTGCAAATTGTTTTTGAGGAGGGGTATTTTGTGTAGACACATTTTCTTTGCATTCAACCATGGCCGAATACATAAACTGCCCGCCGAGTATGTTCTAAGAAGGTGGAGGAAAAACGCGGAAATTATGGCGTCCGATACAATCAACAACCACGTCACACAATATCGCTCGATGATTCAGAAGACATCAAATGATGTGAGTCAAATTTGGATCGACTTTCAAGCTTGTTTAAATATTGCGGGTTTTAACAAAGAAAAACTCGAATACATAAAAAATCAATTGGTGGATATAAAGTCTTATTTGAGTGCCTGTGTGGACGACAACAATAAAAACAACAAGAATTCTGTTATCGAGACACTAGTCGGACCCCAATCGAGAACGTGATTGGGATCAGAAATCCTCAAATGAGCCGAACTATAGGGTGTGGTAAAAGAATTAAGAGCAGTGCGGAGATATCCAAGCATGTTCCTAAGAGGAGAAAATGTGCTGCATGCGGAAAAGTTGTTGGGCACAATGCACGAACTTGTCCATCAAAGGGAAAATAGAAGTATGTTCTTTACATTAGTTACTGTAGAATGAAGTTTGATTCACTGTATAATATAGTCTTATACACTGTATACTGAAGTGTTATTCAATATATAACGAATACAGTTTTTCAATATATACTGAATCATTTTTTACTGTTCAATGAAGTGTTATTCAATGTATGAAAAAATGTCATAATGTCCATTGTATAATTGAGTATTTTTTGTATTATTTAGTTTAATTCTAGACTACAATTGAGTATTTTTTTTTATAATATATAATGAATATGGTTTTTTATACTGCATATATGTATACTGTATAATGAACCTTTAATTACTGCATAACATGTATATTGTGTACTGTATATGTTATGAACACTTCAATGACACTAAATGAACAGAACAATAACAGGTTATGTGTAGTGGATAAACTTTATAGATTTAAACAACCCAAATAAAAGTTGTATTGCAACAAAAACTAATAAAAAAAAATAAAATTGTACAATGAAATGTAAAAAAACCAGTCTATTAACACCAAATATACTTGTTCTATCAAATACACGTTGATTACATCTACCCCTTCTTCCCTTTTTTATGTTGGGCCTGTTCCTGTTTCAAATCTTTTGACTGTGTGAGGATTTCGTCTTTGCATGTGTTCAGCTCGGAAGTGAAGATCCTTTCTAAATAAAGCCCCCTCAATCTATTGAGTTTCGTAATTTGTGATTTCTGCATTGTATAAATATTAAAGTTATGTAGGTAGGAAATAAAGATTTTCACAAAATTTCATACATACAAATAAAAAAGTGTAAAACATTACGTTTGCTGGACCCAATTCCGGATCCCAATACTTCTGTCCTTCGCCGAGGTAAGTCTCCATGTGACACATTACAAAATACCACAATCTGATTTGTTTCTGTGTGTACGCCACGACATTGGAAGCCTTACAATTTCTTCCGCTGACAACGCACTTCCAGCTGAATGGTTGATATCCATCAGGAACTTCACAAACATGTCTTTCTGTTTGAAACAACAAACTAAAAATGTAAGATTCAGTGTATAAACAACAAACTGATTCTGTTTCTTCATCTGATTCTACGTATTCGTCATCCGAATCACTTTCAACGACATTTAGAGGCTCCATAACATCTACAAGTACTGCATCTACAGGCACAATCTGGTACCTATCTTCCGAAGCAGAGTTGGATGGCTCTTTTCCAGAACCTGTATTATACAAATGTTAGTATTGATTTACACATTATACACCAAAAAATAAACTTATTATACATTAATTCATGTATTATAGAGTATGTGTTAATGTATCATATATTATTCACAAAAGAACATTTCATTATATAGTATATTATAACATATTATACAGTATCATATAACTCAATATACAGTATGTGTTTATACATCATACAATTAGAATATAAAATTCCATTATACAGTATATTTTAAATCATTACACAGTAACATATAAGGCAATACACAGTGTGTGTACATCAGACCGTTACAATATTTAAATCATTATACAGTAACATGTAAAGCAATATACAGTGTGTGCACACTCATAATACAGTAGCATTACACCCACTTTTTTCAAAATAACCAGCACGTGTTTATACAAATATACATTCAAAATCAATAAAAAAACATTACTTGTCCCCAATAAACAGCGTATAGTCATAGCAAATTAAACAAAAATGAAGTTTTTAACAACGAAATCAACTAAATACATGAATTTATCCTCCATACGCTCGAACAACAACTGGAAATGGAATGTTTCAATGGGTACCTGTGCCGGTGGAAGGGTTTTTCGACCTCATTTTCTGCTAAAAAAACTCGGATTTGGTAATTTTTTAGGGTTTTTTGATGTGCGAAATAAGAATATGCAGTTAGATTTGGAAAGATACGCCTTTAATACTATTCAAATCGTGATTTACAGTTGATTAGGAGTGGGTTTAAATGCGAGAGAATTCAAGGAGATTGTGGATGTAATTAGGGAAGATGCAAGCTGTATAATGGGGTGTATTTTACTATTATACCCCCAGCTAATTACAATTGGGGTTTCCCGCCTGTTTATAGTGTTATTCTGGACTGTTGGATTTAATGGATCCAATGGTGTATATTGGATCTTATATCTTATCTAATATAGGGTATGTATTAGATCTTGACCCTATATATATATATATATTATATAAAGATTTGGAAAGTGGCGTGAACCCACTTTTCAATATATATATATATTGTATTTTCTCTTCTATAAGGAATTAAATTGAATGAAATTATTTAAAAGATGCAACAACCCTAAATTTGACTTGCCATAATATATTATTTCAATTTCCATAATATATTATTTAGGTATATAACATTTTTGATTGGCTAGTAATATATATATATATATAGAATATCAATTATTTGACTATTTAATTTAGGAATTAGAATTTGATTAAATTCCTAAAATATAAATAGAGAATATTTTAAATTGTCATCTAATATATATTCCACATGTCGCCATTTTATTGGCTAAAAAAATTAAATTGTCTACAAATGCCCCCTCGAGACTTATTCACGGATGGTGCTTGGAAGCGAGTCTTGGAGTGAATAATGTCGCGATCTATTACTTTATTTCTTTGTAATTGGGCTTTGCATTGGAGCCTTCGATTTGATGAAATGCACCGCGGAATAAAGTTTTAAGAGTTAATCTTAAACTTTAAAATTTAATGTACCAATCAATTGTCGGCAAGCTTTTTCTTATTCTCTTTCGAAATTAGACAGGACCCACCCACTGGTCATGGTTTGCAAGGTAACATTATAGCAACGATTTTCTTCCTTTATCGAGAGAACTCCCTCCATAAAAGTGAACAAGTTATACTCTTGTCAAAGTTTTTTACTTTGAATTTGATTTGTGACAATTTATACTCTTATGAAGAGTTCTTCACTTTGAATTTGATTTGCGACAATTTATACTCTTGTCCAGAGTTTTCACTTGGTTTGGATTTGTAGACATTTTTTATACTCGCGTCAAAGGAGTGCTTTGATTTGGTAGATAGTTTATACTCGTATCATGGAGTACTGCACTTGCATCGATTTGGGATTCGGAGACATTTTATACTCATATCAGGGAGTCTTCATTTGAATTTGAAGATAGTTTAAACTCATATCAAGGAGTTTTTTTTTCTTCTTTTGCCCTCATGCAACGATTACCTTTGTTTTTCGCAATTACATAATAGAATATTTTTTTCTATCTTGTAATGCTTTAAGGTATATTTGATTTTTTTTTTATTACTAACAAGCATAATGAGAACTATCATTCCACATGAACAATAGAATTTTTTGAACTTATGACTGGACTTAGAAAATATATCCAAGTTGCCTACGTACCTTAATAAAAGGGATTAAGTCATTACGTAGTTCAAGTATAAAACAACAAAATTTGTTTTTTTTTGGGGGGGGGGGGGGGGGGGGGGCTACACAGTTTATACTCATGCGGGCCAGGAGTATCCATTGCTTAACCATCTTGGACTAGGTGGAGTATTTAATATTTAACCACATGAAATACCGATAGTGGGATAAATTAACAGTTTAACCACATGTATTTAACTTTGGTGGGGTATTTAATAGTTTAACCACATATATTACCATTGGTGGGTATCGTTCACAGATTATACGCATACGGATCAGGAGTAACATGTAGTTTAGGCTCATACGTCAACGAGCTTTTTTATTTTCTTTTCTTTTTTTCAAATTTTTTTTCTTTTTTTTTTGATTTTTTCTTTCTTTTTTTTTGGAAATTTAAGGTACAAACTCATGGATAGTAACGTTTCAAGAATTTCTCATTTATGGGGCCAACTCTTAAGCCATCTTCGGCGACCAACTTGTACGGGCCATTGGTATACACTTCCCTAACGACATAGGGACCATCCCATTTTGATGTGAACTTGTTGCCGGTCTGATGCGTCATAATGATGGGTCTTCTTACAACAAGGACTAAGTTGCCAACTTCAAAGGAGCGTGATCACACTTTCTTGTTGAACGCCCTAGAAAGACGAGCTTGGTAACACTCAAGTCGTTGTTGCGCCTCTAGTCTCTTCTCATCAAGGGCTTCCAACTCTTCAAGCCGTAAACGAGCATTTTCATCTTCAGTAAGTCCTTCTTGTATGGCTATCCTCAACGAAGGAATTTTTTGCTCAAGAGGAACAACGGCTTCTACTCCATACACCAACGAGTAAGGAGTTGCTTGTGTCGGAGTTCTATATGTGGTTCTATATGCCCATAAAGCTTCTCCATTCCTTTCATGCCAATCACGCTTTGATTTTGCAACCACCTTTTTTAGTAAATTGCAGAGAGTTTTATTGAAAGCTTCAGCGAGGCCATTAGAAGGGGCGTTGTACATTGAAGATTTTCTCTGCTTGAAATTGAAATTTTGGCATAACTTGTCTATCAAAGAATTGGAAAATGGCTTTCCATTATCGGTGACTATTACCGAGGGACTCCGTACCGATATATGGTGTTTATGCAGATGAAATCAGTAACATTTTCCTTTTTGACCTCTTTGAGGGGTATCGCTTCAGCCACTTGGAGAAGTAGTCAGTCGCAGCCAGAATATACAAGTGCCCGGTAGATGATTTTGTCATAGGTCCAACGACATCTAAGCCCCATGCATCAAAAGTCTAGGATGTAGTGGCTAAGGTGGTTGGTGGATGAGATTCGCGTGAAATTGACAAGCTTGACACCTTTGAGCAAAATCTATGCAGTCCTTAACCATTGTAGGTCAATAGTAACCCATTCTTTTTATACCAAAGTACAACTTCAGGCCAGATTGGTGTGCTCCACAAACCCTTGAATGAGCTTCTTCCATGGCTTGAATGGCTTCATCATTGCTTAAGAAACGCATGAAGACCCCATCAAATGAGCGCCTATAAAGGGTGTCTTTGTAATAGATGAAGCGGGTAGCTCGACATCTAAAGTCAATTTTCTGGCGTCGATCATCAGGTAATTTCTCGTATTTCAAGTAATCCACCAGTGGTTGCTACCAATCTTCCTTTTCTATTTCAAATACTTCAACAATGTGATTTTCTTCTTCATCACCATCTTCATCTTCAAAGATTAGTGGGATGACCCAGCCTTTACATATTGGAACTCGTGCTTCTTTTCCAGGCATGGAGAGTGTAGAAGCAAGTTTGGCTAATGCATCGGCTTGTTTATTATCTTTTCTTGGTACGTGTTCAATTGTCACATCCCGAAGCCATCCAATAAATCGTCTTGCATAATTGAAGTACAGAAGTAAGTCCGACTTTTTCACTTCATATGATCCCTCTAATTGATTTATCACCAATTTGGAGTCTCTAAATACTTTGAGGTGCAATTTTTTTATGCCGATAGCCGTTTTTAACCCAAGGATCGGAGCTTGGTATTCAGCAACATTATTTGAGCAATTTTGGGTCAGTGTGAAAGAATATGGCAGTACTTCTCCATCGGAGGTGATAAACGCAACCCCAGCACCAGCTCCTTCCCTATGAGAAGCTCATTAAAGTACATTTCTCAAGGAGGTGTTACTTCAACTAAAAGAACATCTTCATTAGGTAGATCATCAAAAAACTCC
The DNA here is from genome assembly GCA_019426215.1 of Buddleja alternifolia. NCBI lineage: Eukaryota > Viridiplantae > Streptophyta > Magnoliopsida > Lamiales > Scrophulariaceae > Buddleja > Buddleja alternifolia. Next base: position 26,489,784 of record CM033393.1, on the reverse strand, counting down.
CATTCACAGGGATGGGGTGATCGGCCGAGAAGTCAGCTAAGATTTGTCCCTTTACAGCCTTTTGAGGAACGTACACGATCTAAAATTGTTGCAATTAGAGGAACCACCTTGCGAGTCTGTCAGAAAGGACGGGTCTTGACATTACATACTTTAGTGGATTTGCCTTAGAGACGAGGCAAACAGTGTGAGCTTGGAAATAATGCTTCAGTTTTTGGATTGCAAAGATGAGAGCCAAGCATATCATTTCGATTGGTGAGTAATTCAACTCATTTGGCGTCATCATTCTGCTCAAATAGTATAAGTCACATTCCTTTCCACTGTCATTCTCTTGTGCAAATAGAGCCCCTACAGAACGCTCCTGAGTAGCAATGTAAAGAATTAATGGGCGCCCAGACAAAGGTGCCACCAACACAGGTAACTTCATTAGATACGCCTTTATGCTTTTGAAATCATTGCTACAAGCTTCATCCCATTCTAACGAAATACTTTTCTTCATGATGCGGCTGAATAGTTGACATCGACTAGCCAAATTTGAAATGAATCTTCGAAGATACGCTAATTTTCCTTGCAGACTTTTGAGTTCATGGATGTTTCGGGGTTCGGGCACCTTCACGATTGCATCAATCTTTGCTTGCTCAATTTCTATGCCTCGGTGACGGATAATGAACCCAAAAAAATTTCCAGACTTCACGCCAAATGCATATTTCAAAGGGTTCATTTTGAGTTGGTATCTCCTCAAGCGTTCAAAGACTTTTCTTAGATCATCAAGATGGCTTTCTCTTCTTTTGGACTTCACTACTAGGTCATCGACATAACACTTAACATTTTTATGAAGCATATCGTTGAAGATCCTTTGCATGGATCTTTGGTATGTAGCACCAATGTTCTTTAACCCAAACGACATCACTTTGTAGCAATATATACCTCTTGGAGTACGAAATGCCGTTAACTCTTCATCTTCGGCACCATGCGTATTTGATTATATCCAGAGGATCCATCCATTAAAGTCAAAGCCTCGTGTCCAGTGGTGGCATCAATCATGAGTTCGGCGATAGGTAGTGGAAAGTCATCTTTAGGATATGCACCATTAAGGTCTCTAAAGTCAACACAAACTTGAATTTGGCCATTCTTCTTTCTAACAGGAACGATGCTAGAGATCTATGTAGGATACTTGACTTCTCGTATGAATCCAACTTCGATGAGCTTATTTATTTCATTTTTGATTAAAGGCACCAACTCAGAACGAAATCGACGTTGAGCTTGCTTGACAGGACGAGCACCTTTCTTTACAGATAAACGGTGGACAGCTACCTTTAGATCCAGGCCAGGCATTTCCTTATATGACCATGCAAACACATCTTTAAATTCATGCAGTAATGATGTATACGCTCTCTCTTCATCAATGGATAACAAAGCACTAATGTAAATTGGTCGAGGGTCATCAACATCACCTAAGTTGAGCTCCTTTAGTTCATCAATAGTTGCTTTAACACGTTCTTCCAGTTCAGGTGGAGCGATTTCAGCATCTTCCTCTTCAGTGGACCCTTCTTCAGTTAACGTGATGTGGTGTGATGAGGCCACACTTTCTTTGTCATCTTCATCATTGCTTTGGACCTTTGTGAAAATAATGGTTTTCCATTTAGCCTTCAAAACTTTATCGCATGAAATGCTCAAATTGGTACGCCTCATACGAGAAGGTATTAGACTTCGAAATCTTTTAGTAGTTTGTGATTGACTTATTTTCTTCAAATGCTTCGACCTTGTGGAGATGTTCAATCTTTGATTGTTGGTTATTTGGCGACCTATCTTTGTTGGAGGAGCAAGTCTTTCGAAGACGGGTATATGACCAAGACTCTCAAAGACAGATATGCGTCGTTCTTTTCCACCACACAGGCAATGTGTTGATGAAAATGCATCTTCAGTTATATGGTTGCTACTCGCTCTTTGATAGCGATGCAGGCTGGATTTTGTAGGATAAACCCAAGGCCGGTTCGTGGACCTTGAACAGCGTGCCCATTCTTGATAAGCATTCTTTGGGTTGCATTGAGTCCACGCATTACTTCATCAGAGGCCTCCAAAGGGACTTTTCCCAAAACCATCCCTTCTTGCAGATTGTAACCTGCTTTAACGAGAAGTTTGTAAGCTTTTGGATCGAAGTATTTGGCAGTCTTGACTTCTAGAAATTCGCCATGTTCTTCTTTTGCTTCTTGTGTTGAATAGACAAATCCTTCAGTGGTGGGCGAGATGGCCTCTTTACATCAAGGTTTGTCAAAGGTAGTATCAACTCGTTCAATGACTTAGATTTTTTAGAAAAAGATTCGCATTCATTGGCAGATGGAGAAGTATCATTTGTTGAATCCTTCGTGTGTTGTCCACCTTGTTGTCTTGACTTTTCTCCAAATACATTCTCCTCGACATTCATGATCTTTTGTTCTTCAATGTAGTACTTAGCGTCGGCAAAATGTGACTCTGCTTCAGTGAAAGGCTTATCGTCCGCCAACAAAGCATTGATGCTAAGTTGAGGAAATCACACCATTTTCGTGTAGCCATGGTAGTCCAAGAAGCATATTATAAGATGTTCTAGCATCTATAACATGAAATAATGCAGTTGACGCCATATCATCCATGAAAATGTTAAGTCTTATGATGCCAACGGCCCTCTACCCCCCTTGGTTAAAACCTTGAATCATCAAACGACTACTGGCAAGTTCATCAGTGGAAATTCCCAATTCTTTCAAAATACGTAGGGGTAGAATATTGACTGCAGAGCCTCCATCAATCAATATTCTATTTACTTTTTGCTCATGAGTATAGCCAGTCACAAATAACGGCCTATTGTGGGGCTTGGAGCCAAGTAACAAATCTTCATAAGTGAAGTCCATTGCTGATAAGCATTGATCCATAACAGCAGAGGATTCCATTCCAGATAAACTATCTTCATTTGAAGGAACTTCTTGCTCATGTGTCACCTTACACGAGAGATTGGGCTTTACTCCATTGCCCAATTTGGACTTTTCCTCCGCCATGTCACCAAATGCTCCAAATGTAATCATCATGAGGTTGGCGGCTGCATTATCTTCCTCAAGTGAGATTTTTCCTTGGTTGGCTAATTGCATGATTTTGTCTTTGAAAATAAAACAATTATGAGTTGGATGTCCGACTAAGCGATGGTATTTGCAGTACTTTGGATCATCAACTCGCCCAGCTTCTTCGGGTCGTTTCATTTCAGGCAACTCAATGAGGTTTGCTTTGACCAAATCATCGAATATCCCTGAGACATCCGACTTAAGGAATGGATATTCTTTTGCTTGCATCTCTTTAAGGCTCATCCTTCTTTGCACCTTTTCTTGTGACATATCATTTTTGTTCTCATTCTTGTCATTTGTTTTGCTTCTTAATTTGATGGGTGTTGTAATCATCGCTTCTTTGCTCGGGGTCTTGGAAAATGATTTGCCCCCTTTCTTGAATTCTTGTTTTTCAGCCACTTGTCTAGGCTCTTGGATGGGTGGTCCCCCAATTGCCACCAAACCTCCTGGATTGCCACTAAACCTCCTTGATTGACACCGAACCGCCTTGATTTCCGCCTTGATTGCCACCAAATGGTCTTGATCCGTCTTGAATTTGAGTAGAGAGAATTTTCAATACATTTCTTGATATCTCTCTCTTGCTCAAATTTTGGTCTGTTGAATTAATGAATTTGAACCCCTATTTGTAGTTGTAGGATGAGAACTATGCCACAATTATTTGATGAGTTGGCATGATTTGATTGGTTCTCAATTACTTGGTGGGTAATTTATTTCCTTCCTTTAAAAATATGATTTAAATTCAATAGAATATGATTTGATTTGCAGTCTAATACAAAAGAAGAAATATATATAATATTATAATATATATACATAAATATTAGTTAACAAAGTGGCTTGTAGACCCACTTTGTTACCATATATAATATATATTATATATTCATATAAATATATATATATAAGCTAAGTGTCGTGTGCAGCATTAACTTATACATATATATATATATATTATATAAAGATTTGGAAAGTGGCGTGAACCTATATATATATATATATATATACATATATATATGTATATTGTATTTTCTCTTCTATAAAAAATTAAATTGCATGGAATGCTGACAGCCAATGTGTGTTATGTAACAGCGAAGACGAATCCAGAGGACATCTTTTCTTCAAGTGTGCATTTGTGCAGGAAGTGATGGAAAGGAGTTGGGCTAAGTTGGGTATCCGATGCAGACACAACCAATGGGCTGATGTACTGGGTTGGAGCATAAAGATTAGTCGGGGGAAAACAAAGAACAGTTGTCGTAGGCGTGCTTTGTATGCTTCAATTATTTACTATGTGTGGATAGAAAGAAATAGAAGAATTTTCCTAGGTAGAAATGATGTTAAAACAATAGTGGAGATGATATGGAGTAGTATGAAATGTAAATTTGGTAGAGAGTAGAGCCCAGGTATGCCTGGTGTATATGTTATTTGATTTGTGATTAATACAAGCTTACTAGTTCCAAAAAAAAAATTAAAAAAAATTGCATGGAATGATTTAAAAGATGCAACAACCCTAAATTTGACTTGCCATAATATATTATTTCAATTTCCATAATATATTATTTAGGCATATAACTTTTTTGATTGGCTAGTAATATATATATAGAATATCAATTATTTGACTATTTAATTTAGGAATTTGAATTTGATTAAATTCCTAAAATATAAATAGAGAATATTTTAAATTGACATCTAATATATATTCCACATGTCGCCATTTTATTGGCTAAAAAAATTAAATTGTCTACAGTGAGAGTGTTGTTGAGTTAAACTCACTTCATAGAACTGAGTGTGTTCTGTCTTGTTACATTTTAGTGACTGACTTTCCTCTGTGATTCAGCCCTTAATCTTATTCTTTCAGTTCCTGTGGTTTTTTCCTTTTGGATTCTTTCAGCTACTACTCCTAGAACACCCAAACCAGATGACTTGTAGATGTTATGCATTTAATCCATATTCTTAATTTTAATTATACGAAACACAAAACATTAATTGTTATATTGTACGTTTAGCAAATGTTGTAATTGATTTGCTGAATAAAGAACTGGTTAAAATTATAATTACTTATTTTGGTTCTATAAGATGCTCTAATCTTTTTTGGGACTGAAAGCTACTGGAGAAGGAGATGCAGAAGCTAAAGTTATGCTGATAAACCTCTTCTAGATCATTAATATTCAGGATGTTGAGGCTGTATTTGGTGGTTTATTACGGTCCATAAAGGATGGACAGTATAATGTGTTGGTTAAAATGAATAATTTGATTGTGATAAAATGGATATGCAAAATCTGAATCGAGGCGAGAGTTGAACTCTCTATCCTTAACACAATATTGCCCCGCTATAGCCCTGCTATTGGTGGTACGGGTTCCTGCAATTTGTGTCCCAAGATACAACGATTTTTCTCGGGATTGAACCACTTCAAAACCGAGACCCACGAACGAAATCCTGTTTCGAACTCTCAATAATAACATAATTCAACTCTTGATTTCATTATTCCCGGAATAACAAAACTCAAAGAATGAATATGAATGAAGAGGAATTGTTATTCGCTCTTAAGAAAATGAATACCCAAGGGGGGTTTATATAGGGATAAAGAGGGGCATAAGAGTCATTAAACTCACTTTAATGACTCACATGTGATGTGATCAATGACTCACATGTGATGTGATCAATGACTCATATAAAATCATTAATGACTCACATGTAATGACCAAACAGATTTTGACTGTCATAAAAATGACCAATCACATGTGTGTTAAAATACAGCTCGTACGATCGTGGCCATCGATCGTAATGGGTAGTATCTTTAATTCCTCCTCGTTTTACACGGTTGGATCAGAAGAAATTCACGGTAAACCCACAGATTTCAAACCACAACTTCAACATTTAATTTCTCATTCGTCCAAACTCGGATTAGAGAAATTCGAAATGCACACGTGTTATTCGAATTTGTTACCGTAAGTACGTCACTCGTACTTTATTTGCATCTGATTTCCAACAATCCCCCACACGAATGAAATTAACATATGCAGACACATTGAGAGTTCGGGTGAAAAACTATAGCACCAGAAGAGGTAGCTTTTGGCTTTGAACCTTTCTTAGTGAAATATAATCGGATTTACTAGGCTGCCCAATGAACGCGATGTCTTGAATTGTTCAGCCGTTCGTGTAAACCAAGACAATGATATTCACACCGTAGTCTCTCGAACAGATTTCGTTCTCACTGTTGGGTCCATTTTGGCCGTGGCACCCCCTCTTGGATTCATAAGTGTTTACATTTTGCCCAATGTTGAGGCGGCCTACACCTCACACTTACATAGGTGACTTCCTATTTAAGAGTATCCTGCCATACTCCACTTCATTTAGACAGTATAGGAATCATTAAAAGCCCTGCTTAACCTTTTGCTACAACTTGCAGGTTGCACTTCTTTATCCTAGGCAATGGGTTTGGAGATAAACTCCTAAGCGCCATACTGAATTTTCACAACTTAGTTTTCCCATTGAACCATGATCTTGGGATCTCCAGTCAACATGGTTAGGTTACCGCTGTGTCCATTCTTAATTTGTAGTCTTTAACCCCATTCCTCTTGATAGGCAGTCTATTTGATCTCTATGGAAGTCCTTTCGTCAAAGGATCTACTTTATCCTCCAGGATCAGTGGAGATAATGCCATCATAGATCAACTGCTTAATGGTATTGTGCCTACGACAAGCCTGTCTAGACTTACCATTACTTATGCTACTATATGCCTTTGTTATTGCAAACTAACAATCGCAATTGTATGCACGTGCTATTGCCGACTTATTGTCTCAATATATCAAACTGGGCATATGTGCATATTGCAATATGGGTTCACCATGGTTCTCAACCAAATTGTTAGGAATTTCATATTAGAAGTTTTGATGATGACAATTAAGTTTTTGTTAGACCCCAAAAAGTTGTAAGTTTATTTTCGTAGAAAACTTGTATAGGCTTTGAAGCGTTAGACTTGTAATAGATTTATTAGGCTTTGTTATCTTACTTTAGAGTGTTAGGCAAAATAGTCTTAGGCTGAGCGTCTGATGATTTCTGAGTGAGTTTATCAGTGGTAAAGTTCGAAGACTCAAGCGCCTGATCCCAGAAGATAGATACAGTCTCCAAGCGTCCACTTTGGCCAGCTATATCAAGCGTTACCTTATGGGACAGAAGTGATTTCACCTAAATTTACTTCTAAGTCCAGAAGAAGTTTAATGCAAATATTCTCAAAGCATTAAATACCAACGGGTATTAATTTCAAATGCATTAAATGTTGATAAGAGCATTTAATATGATAAGCAATGTCAGACGTACGGAGAAGCCACCCTATTGGACTGTCAACTATCTCAGACTGCAGCACCAACTTTCGTGCAGCAGATTTTCAGGAAAAAGGACAAAAGTTGTTCACTCGCGAAAGTGAGAGACACGCGCCAGTGCATGTGTCAAACGGACACTTTCTCCAAGAATACCTATAAATAGGACTTCAACAACAAACAAAAAAAAGGAGCAACAATTTTATCAAAGCCAAATTGCTGTTGCATTAAAATCTCATTCCTTAAATTCTCAGAAAAGCCAGAAACTTCAAGAAACATCCAAATTGCTTTTCTTATATTCCTGAGACAGTCAACAAATATCTCAAACATTCTTTTTGAAGAAACCAGATTCCTACTGAGATATTACCAAGTTGTTTGAACTTCATCAAAATCAAACAAACCTTTTAGAAAATCCCATCCAAGCCTCGCGATCTGTGTGAAGTCGAAGTTGGATACTTGCATCATTTCTGGGTGAAAGAAGCAAGAGGGTTGAAGTGATTTGAAGCAGAAATCTGTGTGATCAAGGAGCTCAAGTCATCGACATCCATCTCTCCCTAATTTGTAGAAGATTCTGTGTGATTCTTTGAGAATCATTTTAGTGGATTGCCTCCAAGTGCAAAGGAGAAGAAGGACGTAGTTGGGATTACACCACCCAACGAACCTTACAAATATTGTGTTATTTACTTTTCAGTCATTTCATTCATCTATCATATCATTGCATAAGTAAAACACAATCAAAAGCTAAGCACCTAAGAAACATCTTGTGACGCTAAAACTTTCAAAGAGAAGACTCCAAAATCATTCCGCTGTGCTAACCCTGATTAAAAGAACTGAACGCTTAACCTACAAGGTCAAAGTATTCAATTCCTGAAGTCTAAGTTAACTTTATAAAACAGTCTTCATTAGACGCTTCACAAAGTCTCAAATATCTTATGTGAACGCTAAGGTGAAGCGTCACACTCTTCAAGCGCCTATCATTTCAAGCGTCCAAATACGTTTAATACGAAATCTTTTTTAAGTCGAAAAAGACTTAAGGGTCTATTCAACCCCCCCCCCCTTCTAGACCCTTTCGTATGCCACTTGGGACCAACAAGTGGTATCAGAGCGGTTAATTTTGAAATTTTAAAATTTCCAAGCATAACTGCTTGTTTAGATCTTTTTCTTTCAAAATCTAGTTGCTTTTTAAAGCTTAGATATGGCATTTGCTAAAGTTCCCAAATTGACAGAATCAAATTTTGACACATGGAAAGTCAAAGCATTTACGTATTTATGTTCATGCGATGATGACATGTGCGATATTATTTCAGATGGGCCAATCAAAATATACAAAGTTATCACAAGAGCGCCTGGAGCCACAGAAGAAACCCCTGATGGTTACGTTGAAAAACCAAAACAAGAATGGTCTCCAGATGAGCGTCGAAGAGCTAACTTGGACAATGTTGGTCGCAACGCTCTGTATACGGCTATTGGTGATAATGATAACTTATTCAATAAAATCAAATCTTGCAAAACGACTAAAGAAATATGGGATAAGCTGGCTACAATCTGTGGTGGTTCAGCTCAAATCAAAGAAAACAAACTTTCCATTGCTAAGGAAAAGTTTAACGGATTTAAGATGCTACCCAATGAAACGCTAGAGCAATTGGATATAAGATTCACAGCTCTTGTTACAGAACTTACGTCGTTGGGAATGGACTTACAGAATCGAGAAATGGTGGTTAAGATCTTTAGAAGTCTACCAAGTAAATTTTTGATGAAGACAACAGCTATGAGAGAATCAAACATGCTGGATCTCTTAACTCCAGAAGACGCCTTTTCAGAGATAAAAGCTTTTGAGTTCGAGTTGAACTCTGCTAGTGACATTGTGAGTAATCCAGTGATTGAATCTGGAGCGCTCATTGCATCAATCAAAGGCAAATCGGGTAACAAAGGAAAGAATTCGGACATTAATGAGGAAGAAGAGTTGGCTTTGCTGAATAGATTCAGGAAGTTCTTGAGATATGAAAAGAAAGGAAAAGGTCCTAATAGTCAAGGACAAAGTTCATATCAAGCGCCTTCTCCCATACAACAACAGTTTCAAGCGCCTCAATATTCTGTTCCTTTACCTCAAGCGCCTGCTCAATATCAAGCGTCTACTCAAAATCTCCCAGCTCCAGTGGTTTCAAAACCACACACTGCAAGGCTAACAAGTGAACAAAAAATGAAAACCAATCTTTGTTATAATTGCAGGAAACCGGGGCACTACCAGGTAAATTGTCCCTATCCAAATGTATCCAAGCCCTCAAGGCAGGATTACTTGGATAGAAACCAATTCAGGAGCAACCTTCGACAACAAGGTTTGCTTGCGGAATCAGAACCAGCATCAGCACCTGAAGATTTAGAATCATCAGACGAAAGTAGTGATGATGATGAGCCGATAGATGACTCAGCGCTCATATGTCTCATGGCCAGAGATGATGAAGCGTCCCCTGAGGTAATCAATGAATTATCAATTCCTCTTTCTTATGATGAATTACTTGACAAAGTCAAAGAATATTACAATGAATGTCAAGAAGCTGCCAAAATATATCAAAATGATCTCGCTATTATTTCATCACTCAAAAACGATAAAGTAACGCTCAGAGCAGAGTTGCAAATTCAGCAACAGTGCATTGAGAAAAACCAATCGCTTGAGAGTGAAGTTATTCAATTGAGAGGTGATCTTGATATAATAGTCAAGAGAGAAGCTGATCTGATGGCTAGACTTGCCAAGTCAGAACAGCTCATCTCATCGTTGTCCAAAGCATCCAGAAAGCTCGACAATGTGACTGAAATAACAAGGTTGTTTGGAGAAAAGACCGGTTTAGGATGCAATGAATTCGGTAAACAACCAAACAAACCTAATGTTACGGCAAACAACAAAGGAAAGGGTGTTTTCTTTGTTGAGAAAGGTTCACAAGGTCAAACTCAAAATGAACCAAGGGACAATGGTAAGAGGCCAAATGAGAAAGTCAAAACTAACTCAGACAAGGGTAAGGCTAAAGCAAATGATCCACAAAGACAGACTCATCCAAACGCTCAAAAAGCTAAGGATAAATCTAGTCACTGTGAATCAAGCGCTAAGCGTCTAGCACCAAACGTGCAACCCAAGCCAGAGCCAAGGAAATACCAGCGTCGATATCCAAAACAGTCAAGATCATATTATCGATACTATGATAATTATGATTATGACTATTATTATAATCGTGGATATTATTATACATCCAAAAATTACACACAGCACAAGGTGAAACCCAAAAAGGCCAATATTCCTACTATGAAGACAAGGCAAATTTGGATTCCTAAAGTTCTAATTAACACTAACAAGGATACTAATGTTGAAGGACCCAAGCAACAATGGGTACCTAAACAGAAATAGAACTTCCCTTTTGATTGCAGGTACCTAGAGCTAAAGTCAATACATCTGTTTGGTATTTTGATAGTGGATCGTCAAGGCACATGACAGGTTCCAAAGATCTTCTGATCAACTATCAAGCTGCCAATGGTCCTCAGGTTGTATTTGGTGATAACTCCAAAGGTAAAACCAAAGGTATAGGTACTGTGCATAGGGGGAACATCATGATAAGTGATGTTTATTTTGTTGAGGGTCTAAAGCACAATTTATTAAGCATAAGTCAATTCTGCGATAAAGGCTTTGAAGTCATATTCTCAAGTGACTATTGCTATATAAACGACGCTAAGACTAAATCTACTAAACTAAAAGGAAAAAGGAATAACAACGTATATTTGGTAGATTGGGGTTCAACACTTGATAACAACCCAACATGCTTTGTTGCTAAAAATGAATCTAAAATGGGTTGGTTATGGCATAGAAAAATGAATCACCTCAACTTTAAGACAATCTCTCAGCTTATAAGTCAAAATCTTGTAGAGGGATTGCCAAATGGACCATTTCATAAGGATCGCCTCTGTGACGCTTGTCAAATGGGTAAACAAGTTAAATCATCTTTCAAGAGAAAACCTCATCTATCTACTTCTAGAATACTTGAACTACTTCACATGGATTTGTTTGGACCTGTTCAAACAATCAGTGTAAGCGGTAAAAAGTATACTTTAGTGGTAGTAGACGATTTCTCTAGATTTACTTGGGTGGAATTTCTTTCATCCAAAGATGAAACATGTGACAAGTTAACAGCGCTTATTCGGCAACTTCAAACATTGAAAAATCTTAAGGTTGCAAGAATAAGAAGCGATCACGGTACTGAGTTTACTAACAAGGTTGTTGAGAAGTTTTGTGCAGAAAATGGAATACATCATGAGTATTCAGCTCCCAGAACTCCCCAACAAAATGGTGTTGCTGAGCGCCGGAACCGAACGCTTAAGGAAGCCGCTAGGACTATGTTAGCTGAATCCAAGCTTGCTCCTAGATTTTGGGCCGAAGCGATCAACACTGCTTGTTACACTCAAAATCGATGCATGATCAACAAACAGCATGGAAAAACTCCATATGAACTGTGGAAAGGACGTAAGCCAAATATTTCATACTTTCACGTCTTTGGTTCTAAATGTTTTATCCATAATAATGGATCCCAAAGCCTAAAGACTTTTGATCCTAAAGCGGATGAAGGAATCTTTCTAGGCTACGCCAAAAATGGAAAGAATTTTCGCATTCTCAATAAGATCAAATCGAAGGTTGAGGAATCTATTCATGTTGTGTTTGATGATGCTAACCAAGAGCCGAGTAAGGTAAATGTAAATGATGTAGGAGTTGAAGATCTATGTCATCAAGCGTCCAAAATTACTATTGATGAAGATACTGACGATGATGATGAGATCTCAGTGCCTCCTCCTAAGAATACTCGTGAAATCAATCTAAATTATCATGTAAGAAATACGGATGATCATGAAAAGAATGATCATCAAGAGCAAAGAAGGAATCGTGAACTTGAAGCGCCAACGCAGGAGAATGGTCAAGCGAATATTCTCAAGCGCCTGTTCATTCTCAAAACCCCTTCCAAACAGATAGACTATGGTTACGTGACCATCCACCTGAGCAAATCATTGGAGATATTGAAGCACCAGTTAGAACTAGAGCCGCTACATTTAATGAGGCTATGTTCGCAAGCTTTCTATCTCAAATGGAACCTAAGAAAGTGGATGAAGCGTTAAGTGATCCAAGTTGGATTGAAGCTATGCAAGAAGAGCTCAATCAGTTTGAGCGAAATAAAGTTTGGATGCTAGTACCAAGACCAGCTCATCAAGGAGTTATTGGAACTAGATGGGTATATAGAAACAAGATGGATGAGGACGGCATTGTTGTAAGAAACAAGGCCAGACTCGTAGCTCAAGGATACTGCCAAGAGGAGGGCATTGACTTTGATGAGACTTACGCTCCTGTTGCTCGTCTTGAAGCAATCCGCATGTTTCTAGCATACGCAGCGTTTAACAAGTTTACAGTATTTCAAATGGACGTAAAGAGTGCCTTCCTGAATGGTAAACTCCAAGAAGAAGTGTATGTGGAGCAACCTCCAGGATTCATCAACAATCATGGTAAGGGTATGATTTACAAGCTAGAAAAAGCACTTTATGGGCTTAAGCAAGCACCTCGAGCATGGTATGACACTCTCTCTATCTTTCTTATTGGTAAAGGTTTTTCAAAAGGCAGCGTTGACACAACGTTATTTAAAATTACCAATGATGAAGATATTCTCTTAGTTCAAATTTACGTTGATGACATTATATTTGGTTCTACTAATAAGCGTCTGTGTGAGAAATTTTCGAAAATGATGCAAGAACAATTTGAAATGAGCATGATGGGTGAATTAACCTTCTTCTTAGGACTACAAGTTAAACAACTCCCTAATGGCATATTTATCAACCAAGCTAAATATACACGAGATATGATTAAGAAATTTGGTATGGAAAATGCATCATATTAAAAAATTCCAATGAGCCAAACGCTTAAGTTAGATAAAGATGAAAAGTGGAAAGAAAGTTGATATCACTAATTATAGAGGTATCATAGGATCACTTCTTTATCTCACTGCCAGTAGACCTGATATTATGTTTTCGGTATGTATGTGTGCACGATTCCAAGCTCATCCTAAAGAGTCACACTTGACTGCTGCCAAGAAAATCCTTAAATACCTAAAAGGCACACAACATGTGGGCTTATGGTATCCCAGGGATTCTCCTTTTGAACTAATCGGTTACTCAGATGCAGATTTTGCAGGTTGCAAAATAGATCGTAAAAGCACTAGTGGTACTTGTCAATTCTTAGGTGATAGGTTAGTTTCATGGCATAGCAAGAAACAACAATCCATAGCTACCTCCACAGCCGAAGCTGAGTATGTAGCTGCAGGAAGTTGTTGTGCACAAGTTCTATGGATGAGGCAACAACTTAGAGATTACGGAACAATCTTGGGACCAACTCCCATTCATTGTGATAACCAAAGCGCTTTAGCCATGACTCAAAACCCTGTTCTTCATTCAAGAACCAAACACATTGACATTAGATACCATTTCCTTCGTGACCACGTTCAAAAGAAAGATATCTCCATGCATTTCATTGGAACTGACAAACAACTGGCAGATATCTTCACCAAAGCACTCAATGAACAACGTTTTCTCACTTTGAGAAGTAAACTAGGTATGATTGATTTAAACGCTTGATCATGAAGCATCATATTTTATTAGGCATATAATTTAGGGGGAATCCACTTAAGTTATATCTCACAATATTCTTTAAAAAAAAAAAAAAAAAAATTTTTACTTGATCATAACTGTAAGCGTCAATGATAAAAATTTTCAGATGCATAATTATCAACGCTCAGCTCTATGTTTGCATAAAATATTGAATGCTCAAAATATTGAAAAGTCTTTTGACTTCAAGCGTCCATCTTATCAGCTAAGCGCTGAATAGTTTATCAAAAATTTATAAAATATTTTCGTTACAAGCCATGCATAAAATTTTCAAACTTCTTTCAAGGTCGTGGGTAGATTCAAAGGTCTATTTTGTACTCTACTCACACGCCTCTATCACATCAAACTGGCGGGTACTCAAATTTTTTAAAAATGACGGTTCAGAGATAGCACGTGTTTGTGTACGTGTCAGTGTACAAACATGCGCGTGTGTTACACTCTGAAAATACCAAACGTTAATTTTTCTTTAACTCGGATGTCAAATCTTTATATATGAGAATTACCAAATGTAACTTCTCTCTTTTACACAAAACTCGCGTCCGCAGTTAATAAATTTATGGCTAAGATTCAACAGTTATTACACGTGTTTAAATCCTACTCAGACTACATAACACAAGTTTCAAAACTCTTTACTGTGTCATTTAAAACACAAACTCTGCAGAAAAAGTAACTTACTTTCTATTCAAACATATCTGCAAATCTCTGTTTATCTCTCTCAATACAACAGAAAAATCTCAGTCCATCTTCTTCGTTTTAAACAAAAAAATGGCACCAAAGAAATCATCATCTACTTCTGCTGAAATTACCATCAAGGTAACTGAAGGTCTTGTTGTCGACTGGAAATTTTTATATGAACAAACTCAGATCAACCTGACGGACATAATGGACATGGTCGTCAAAGCTGGGCTCAAACCCTTCTTAACCCAATACTCTTATATGTTTCCTACTGAAGTTGAAACTTTCTGGAAGACTGCTACACTTTCAGAGGACAAGAAGTCCATCTCTTGTCAAATTCCCTTCTCCAAGAAGGAATCTCCAAAGGAATTCATCCTATCTGCTTCCACCATTGCCAAGAACTTCAATTTGCCTAATGAGGGTGAGGCACTGGATTCTGTTACATTGAAACAAATTAAGGAAGCATGGGCAATCATGAGTGCGTACGACGATGTTCCTTACACTCAGTACTTCGAGAAGAAAGATCTGGTGTCCAAATACCGGTTATTGGCTGATTTCTGCAGCAAGATCATAGAATGCCGCGTGGGAACCTTTGATAAGGTAAATCCTGTTCAATTTCAGATGATGGTTGCTATACTCTTCAACATCAAAATCAACTGGAGTGAGTACATCTTCGGACGGTTTCGGGACAGTCTAAGCGCTTCAAATAGCCTTATGGACTCATCCTGAGTGACATCTTGTTTAAATCGAATTGTGTGTACTCGTCTGGACTTCCGTTGAATAAGTCCAAGTTGTTGGGAAAACGGATTCTGACCAATATGTTCAATCCTCCAAAAGTTAGTGGTGCGGCTAGACCCCTATCTGAGCAGCTGGAAGAACGCCAACTGCTTGCTCAAAAGGCTGAGAGACCAGTGCCAGAGGAAGCTGTGAAGCGTCCAGCAGCAACGAAGAAGAGAACCCCCAGAAAACCCAAAGTTAAAATTGCCGTCCCCTCTCAAAAGATTGATGAGGAAACTGATGAGGATGCCGAGGACAAGTTGCCTCTCAAAAGACGAAAGCTGGAAGGGATCATTAAGCAAATAGACTTTGAAGAACCAGCTGCTGATCCTCCCGCTCCTCCGGCTAAACTAGTTGAAGGAGTCAACATTAAGAAAATCTTTAAGCGTTCCAGGACTAGCAAGCGTCAAGCTACTCCTGAAGAGCCTGAGACAGTTGAGCCAAGCGCTCAAGTTGCAGTTGAGCCAAGCGCTCAAGTTGTGGTTGAGCCAAGCACTCAAGATGTTGTTGTTGAGCCAAGCGCTCCAGAGACTGCTGTTGAGCTTAGTTCTCAGGGTAAGTTTATTTCTTCCCACAGCATTTCTATTCCTACATCTGTAGAAGATCCTGCTCTTATAGAGGATGGCTCTTGTTTTTCAGCTATAGTTCCAGCTGCTGCTGAAGTGTCCACAGATGTTCTGTTGGATGTTGACCTGACTGGAGTTGTAGCTATCGCTCAAGATGTTGCCGCTGAAGTAGCTGCAATTGAACCTGAGGAACCTGCTACTTTAACAGAGGCACGTTCAGAAGGTCAGAACGCTGCTGAAGACGTTAGAGCTCCTCGTCACTTCTTTCAACTCGATCCGCTGAAGACAATTGATCATTCAGTTAACTATATGCCCCCAGCGCTCGACGAAGATTTCATTCCTGCAGGATATAATATAGAAAGATATATTGCTGCAGAAGCTGACGCTGCAAGACTGATTGACTTTGACAGCGCAATCAAAGCAACCGTTTTAGACAGACCAGGAGACAGACCTCCTAGATGTGCCGTGGATGTGGCTTACTATCTTGACAATGGCCACAGCAGACCAACTGGGTTCGCGCTAAGGGATTACACTGTTCGTGTGTATGATCCTCTCCGTCCTAGCTTTCTCAATCCCTCCGAGTCAGTCTTGAACAGAGAAGGTTACACACATTTCCCACAGACGGCTCACAGCCCTGAAAATCTTGCATCGGTCCGTCCTCTCTGTCTATGGAAAAATAAAGAGATTCATGCTGGTGAGCGCCTTGAATCGTTGACCGATCTGCTCCAGACTGAAGCTGATGCTTACTTTGACAGCGTCTGGAATGCCAATTATCAGCCTGATAAGCACCGCTTTGAAGCCATAAGAGATATTCATCTTGAAGGTATTCGTGCTATGGTGACTGCTGGCACAGACTTCTGTATAAATGAAGTAAATTGGGTTGAAGCGTACATGGGACATAAATACACCTTCCCAGAGTTAGTCCAAGCTCCCCATCTTTTCGGCATAGGCATGCATGACAAGAAGCGTCAATTCGCCAAGTATTGCCTCCTGAAGCGTCAACAAAGACTCGGACCTGTTCTCAAGCTCCCAATTATTAGACATCAAATAGAACAATGTCTACGTCAAGAACTTCCGAGATTATCCCTCACCCCTCTTCGGTTTAATGCTCAAGCGTCTTCCAGTGGTACAGTTGGTGAACGGTGCTTAAATCTTGCTCCAAGCCACTGTGAAGAAAACTTCAATCTGATGGTAAAAATTCTATCTCCCGTATCTCTCTTTGATAAAATCTTCACTGCCAATCTCAGATCTTGGAACGGCTCAGTGATCAATTCATTCAAAGGATATCCGCTGCTCCCTTCCATTCGCAGTGAGGTACTCAATCACTATGAGTATGTTCTTTCTCTGCTTGAAAGGAATCAAGAGCTCGCTCAAGCCATTTATCCGTATCTTGAAGAGTACTATGCGGACTGTGTGCCTACACATCGACGTCCTGCATCTCTTCCCTCAGATTGCTTGATTGGATTTTCCAGAACTCACTGCACAGATTCACTATTCTCCATCGCTCAAGCGCCGTCCAAAGTTTTCCCAGATCATGTGCTGGATATCATTGGTCCAATGTACATCAGGGCCATTGATAGTCCTCTTCGCACATTTATCTCCGGTACTTGTATGTCCAGGACCAGACTCATTGAACTCTTGGATTCTACATCCACCTCTTATCCGACTCAGCAAGCTGGAACTTCCAATTCACTGACTTTCGCCAACCTGAGTCAACGCTTGAGGAAGCGCCTGCTGAGACATCTGAAGCGTCCAAATCTGCAGATACCAGTATTCCTGACGCTCCTGCACATGCTACCATTGATAGTGCTGAAGATACTTCCCTGGATATTCGAGGTACTGTTTTTGATCCAGCCTATCAAGTTCCTTTTGACTCTCTCAAACACTCATCCCGGTTCAAGCGACCAGCTCCTCAAGCGGTTCAATCAGATGAGAGTCAAGCCTTCGGTCCCCTGCTTAAATCTGTTTTGGAGACAATTAGCGCTCAAGCTACTCAGAGTGAAGAATCTCTCCATTGGATTAAGGAAGACCTGGCAAAGATTGAAACTCACGTAATGAGCGCTCAGATTGCTCATATGCGTAGTTCAGCTCAAGCGGCAGTTGGTGAGTGCAAACAAGACTTTCAAGAAATGCAGGATGCTGCCCACGCCACCCAACTTGCCATGAAAGAAGAACTTGAAAAGCGCCTTGCAACCCTTGAGATCTCTGTGAATGACGCCACCAGCGCTAAGCTTCTTGTTATGCAGGAACGCTTCGACAAGCGTCTGGATGACATCACAGATTCCTTATCTCAGATTGCTCATCAGGTAAGTGTACTCACAAACCACTTCTTAAAATCTGATGATGGCAATAAGGGGGAAGAGAAGAAGAAAGGAGAAAAGCGGAAAGCGTCCAGTTCAAAAGTTGAAAATCCTCCGTCTCCTAAGCGTCAAATGCCTCCTTCTCAGTCTGCGCTTAATCTCCCGTCTTGGATAACTGCTCTGAAACAAAGTTCATCCGGAGCGCCCAGTAGTACACTAAGGGAACCTCCTAGAGCGTTATATCCAAACCTACCAATTCCTACAAGAGCACTGCTTGAACAGTTTGACATTCCTCTTCAGAGAACATCCATTTCAGAACCTACAGATCCACAGATCTTAGCTGAAGAAAGGAAGATGACTGATTTTAGCCAAGCTTTTCGAATCTGCCTAAGGTACATTTGTATCGACCCAACTGACTGGGATAATCACTTTAAAATATTCAAAAAGAGACAACAAGAAGAAAACAAGCTTATCATCAACAAAGATCATGAAGCAATGATGATCTTGGAAGACAATCTGACTGAAGCTATCCGAGCTGAAATGTCCAAGCGATACAGAGTTAGACCAAGTCATTAAAGCTTTCTGATTTTACATTATCTATATTCTTGTCTCTTATATCTTTAAATATTCAGCTGTAAAAATGCTTGTAATTCTCGATAAATATGAAATGCATTTTCTTTGCTGAAACATCTCGTTGAAGCGTAACTAACTTTAACTAACGTCTACTGATCAAAGCTAACTTTTACTTTTGGCTATCTAACTCTTGAACTATAAAAGAGTAAGTATTGCCATCATCAAAAAGGGGGAAATTGTTAGGAATTTCATATTAGAAGTTTTGATGATGACAATTAAGTTTTTGTTAGACCCCAAAAAGTTGTAAGTTTATTTTCGTAGAAAACTTGTATAGGCTTTGAAGCGTTAGACTTGTAATAGATTTATTAGGCTTTGTTATCTTACTTTAGAGTGTTAGGCAAAATAGTCTTAGGCTGAGCGTCTGATGATTTCTGAGTGAGTTTATCAGTGGTAAAGTTCGAAGACTCAAGCGCCTGATCCCAGAAGATAGATACAGTCTCCAAGCGTCCACTTTGGCCAGCTATATCAAGCGTTACCTTATGGGACAGAAGTGATTTCACCTAAATTTACTTCTAAGTCCAGAAGGAGTTTAATGCAAATATTCTCAAAGCATTAAATACCAACGGGTATTAATTTCAAATGCATTAAATGTTGATAAGAGCATTTAATATGATAAGCAATGTCAGACGTACGGAGAAGCCACCCTATTGGACTGTCAACTATCTCAGACTGCAGCACCAACTTTCGTGCAGCAGATTTTCAGGAAAAAGGACAAAAGCTGTTCACTCGCGAAAGTGAGAGACACGCGCCAGTGCATGTGTCAAACGGACACTTTCTCCAAGAATACCTATAAATAGGACTTCAACAACAAACAAAAAAAAGGAGCAACAATTTTATCAAAGCCAAATTGCTGTTGCATTAAAATCTCATTCCTTAAATTCTCAGAAAAGCCAGAAACTTCAAGAAACATCCAAATTGCTTTTCTTATATTCCTGAGACAGTCAACAAATATCTCAAACATTCTTTTTGAAGAAACCAGATTCCTACTGAGATATTACCAAGTTGTTTGAACTTCATCAAAATCAAACAAACCTTTTAGAAAATCCCATCCAAGCCTCGCGATCTGTGTGAAGTCGAAGTTGGATACTTGCATCATTTCTGGGTGAAAGAAGCAAGAGGGTTGAAGTGATTTGAAGCAGAAATCTGTGTGATCAAGGAGCTCAAGTCATCGACATCCATCTCTCCCTAATTTGTAGAAGATTCTGTGTGATTCTTTGAGAATCATTTTAGTGGATTGCCTCCAAGTGCAAAGGAGAAGAAGGACGTAGTTGGGATTACACCACCCAACGAACCTTACAAATATTGTGTTATTTACTTTTCAGTCATTTCATTCATCTATCATATCATTGCATAAGTAAAACACAATCAAAAGCTAAGCACCTAAGAAACATCTTGTGACGCTAAAACTTTCAAAGAGAAGACTCCAAAATCATTCCGCTGTGCTAACCCTGATTAAAAGAACTGAACGCTTAACCTACAAGGTCAAAGTATTCAATTCCTGAAGTCTAAGTTAACTTTATAAAACAGTCTTCATTAGACGCTTCACAAAGTCTCAAATATCTTATGTGAACGCTAAGGTGAAGCGTCACACTCTTCAAGCGCCTATCATTTCAAGCGTCCAAATACGTTTAATACGAAATCTTTTTTAAGTCGAAAAAGACTTAAGGGTCTAATTCTTTGGACCGTACCCATATCATTTATGTCGAATTCTTTTTCAACATCCTTTCAGTAGTCATGATTACTTACATAATCAACATATCAAACTTTCACACCAGAAAAGGTAGCTTTTGGCTTTGAACCTTAGTGAAATTTCATACTATGAGCTATGTGTTTTGTTGAAAAACCACATGTATCATGCTAGTTGATTATGAAGTTGTTTGATAACATAATATTTTGTCAAACCTTTCATGCCACTACTTAGGAGCTATGTTCGAGTCCGTATACCGACTCAACATACCCCTCGGTTAGTTCCATGTGAACTTCCTCATCTAATCTTTTGTTTAAGGAACGCAGTCTTAATATCCATTTCAAATATCTCATGGTTATGCAAATTAGCAACAACAATGAATATTTTATGGATTTAATTCCCATTCCCGAAAACATGAAAAGACGAAATCAAGGTCTACCATTTGAAGGTTACCTTTGGCTACCAAGTACGCCTTGTAACCTTGTTAAGGTTTGGATGTTTTTACCTTAACCCACAGCCCCCACATTTGTACGTAACTGTAGGAAATCTTGCCATCTTTCAGGCAGATTCTTACTCTTACTACTACGTGGGACCTTCGTTCAGAATGTAGTTATCTAGGATCACGTCCCCCACAATTTTGAATTTATCCAACGCATCATTATCTTCTTCAGAGTATGATTTTGGCGTTCGAAAATATCATTAGACCATGGTGAATACTACCACACTTGCATCAAATTCTTTGAACGACGCACCATCGGATGTTTGATCGACTTTCTCGATTGTACTCCAATGGTCAAATCCTTCGTATTTTTGACCAAGTTGTGTACTTCGTACACCACGTCGTCTAGACGTTTCTCTCTTCAGAGAATATGTGCCACAAACATTAGGACCGATCTCACTCAACAACTGTATAGTTTAAAGTGACGACGTCCAAGTTTATGCACAATACCACTTTACCTATTCCAACCACAAGTGACGTGATCAAGTTTTCCATAAACCTCATCCGCTCATCAGCCGGAGTGTAAGATGTGCACTTGGTTTGGAACTTGGTTAAAACCTGGTTTTTACTCTTATACGTCCAAGATTCCAACCTGGGTTCTCTTCTAAATATTGTGTAGTCACTCAGCTTTTCCATCAACTTTATCTAAAGCTATGAATTCTGACATGATCTATACAAGTTGATTTAGATGATTTCAATGACACTGCTTCTCCACCGATGGTAAACCAGAACCACTCGTGGACTTAGAGTCGTTTGTGTCAGATATCCAGTATCCTCGAGAAAAGACAACGATTCTATATTCCATGATTTTGCCGCCATGAATATCAGAATTTCTTGACTTTATGTACGAGATATGCTATGAAGTGCATATCCAATATGCAGTCAATGGTCCTTGACCATTTGGATTTTCAATATTCCAAAACCTCCACATTTTCAAAGTCAAATATCCAGGGAAAACTTTTCTGATGTGGAAGATCAGATTAAACTGCAACCACAGAGCATACTCAGAATACCCGAGCTCTAACCACTTGTTGTGGAACTCAGAGTCATATTCCACCAATTATAGAAATAGAGAGTGAATATTGTACTAGAAAACCACACTAGATTTAATTCCCAGGAAAGATTGGAGGCGTCACAACGGTCGCGCTTAAAACCCAATCTCCTCGACAGAATTAACTAGACGAATTTAATAGCGCAATATAACACTACAACTATAACTAACAATGGCTATTTGAATAATAAAGAACACCAAGATATAACAAAGTTCCTCATTTCATACGGAGTCTCACTCCTACTTTCAAAAATGTAGTTCTTTGAGAGGATTGCCTCTTTCCCCCACAATTCTGCGATACACCAGAATTGATTAAATCCCCTTATCTCCTCAAGATTATTTTTGGGATAAATAATACCAACAACTTCTGGCGATGCGATTTGGGACATCTAACGTTGCTATCCGCGATGAGCAACAGCGCTCCAAGCGCATCATTTTGGTCATATTAACATAAATCTATTTTATTTAATAGACAAACTCAAAATGATTACAACAAAATTAAATCCAATTTAATTTTGATAGGATGATTAAATCCAATTTAATCAATTACCAAATTAAATCCCATTTAATTTAGTCAATTGGGTCCAACCCAATTTAATTCAATTGAAATTCAGTGGCCCAAGCTCACTCTCATTTTAAACTTAAATATGTTGGGTCCAACCCAATTTAATTTAAAATAGGTGTTGGGTCCAACCCAAACTAATTTCAATTAGGATCCCTTGGCCCAAGTCCACTCTCATTTTAAACTTAAATATGTTGGGTCCAACCCAATTTAATTTAAAATAGGTGCTATTGAACCAAGCCTAATCCCAAAATTATTACATTCATGTTGGGCCGAGCCCACACATGATTTAATAAATGTAAAACAAGCAAAAGCAAAAAGCAAAAGGAAAAGTAGCAAAAGGCAAAACTTTTCCATAATGAACGGCTATTTGGCAATTCTTTTTCATGCATTTTCATGATGACTACTTTAGTTTTTTAATTTTATATTAATTCCTTTTGCCTCGTTAAACCAACGGTCTTCTTTTTCGGCTACTTTAATGCTTTTTATTTTAACACTTTTAATATATTAATAAATAAAAACAAAATAAATGACAAAGCAAAAAGCCTCTCTTTTTCCCATCCGAGCTTTTGTGATTTTTATTCTTACATCATCCACTAATATATTATTTAAAAAGTGTTGGCCCACAAGAAAAACAAAAGGCCAAAAGGCACCTCTTTTACCGTAATGGGCGGCCACTTTTAAGACTTTTGCATTCTTTTCCATGATGGCTACTTTAGCTTTTAGTATTAATATAATAAAAAGCTATCATCACCATTGATATCACTCCACCAGATTCTCCGATCCGGGAGGATTTTTCAGCGAGATTCGTCGATCCTCGCGTTGCCATAAATTCGCCATTTTCGGCGGCAACCCAGCTTTGGCATCTAAGCGACCCATCATTAACGGGATTCGAGGGCCACAAGAAATTCGCTCCGAGCAATTTCTTTTTCGTGAGATTCGAAAATCGCACCTGCCATTTTCATGGCTTCGCCGGCGAACAGAGGCAGCAACATCACCCAAGTACCGTCTGCGATGGGTTACGGCGGTGAGTTCACCGACACCTAACCCCACCACACGGCAGATTTGCTGTCTCAAACCCAGCGACAATTAGTTTTGTTGCACGGCGGCAATTCAACCAAACCGGGTCCAACCCGATTCAAATCTCGATTTTTAGATTTCCAGAATTTTGATTCAATCGAAAAATTCCAAGAACATCAAAATCAGATTTTAGTTCAAATTATTGTGATTCCAAATCACAAAATTTCAGATTTTTCCAAATCTTTGTTCCAAACAAATCGGATCTTTCTCTCTCGATTTTTCAGCCCCAAACCTGATTCCAAATTATCAAAATCCAGATTTTTGGCATCAAATCGAGTTATCCAGATTTGATCTATTTTACTCACATCAAATTTGAATAATATTGTGTTAAGTTTGTTGGTTAAAATGAATAATTTGATTGTGATAAAATGGATATGCAAAATCTGAATCGAGGCGAGAGTTGAACTCTCTATCCTTAACACAATATTGCCACGCTATAGTCCTGCTATTGGTGGTACGGGTTCCTGCAATTTGTGTCCCAAGATACAACGATTTTTCTCGGGATTGAACCACTTCAAAACCGAGACCCACGAACGAAATCCTGTTTCGAACTCTCAATAATAACATAATTCAACTCTTGATTTCATTATTCCCGGAATAACAAAACTCAAAGAATGAATATGAATGAAGAGGAATTGTTATTCGCTCTTAAGAAAATGAATACCCAAGGGGGGTTTATATAGGGATAAAGAGGGGCATAAGAGTCATTAAACTCACTTTAATGACTCACATGTGATGTGATCAATGACTCACATGTGATGTGATCAATGACTCATATAAAATCATTAATGACTCACATGTAATGACCAAACAGATTTTGACTGTCATAAAAACGACCAATCACATGTGTGTTAAAATACAGCTCGTACGATCGTGGCCATCGATCGTAATGGGTAGTATCTTTAATTCCTCCTCGTTTTACACGGTTGGATCAGAAGAAATTCACGGTAAACCCACAGATTTCAAACCACAACTTCAACATTTAATTTCTCATTCGTCCAAACTCGGATTAGAGAAATTCGAAATGCACATGTGTTATTCGAATTTGTTACCGTAAGTACGTCACTCGTACTTTATTTGCATCTGATTTCCAACATAATGTACGGGAAGAAATATTACAGCATAACATTGACTATTAATTTCAATGAGAAATAACTAATGGAGAAGACTCTAAAGTCACCATGGACAATTCCCTCTTGACCTGAGTCATTCTCCAACTAAGAATTCTCTGTCACCGGCTAAAGGTGCTGCTAAAGGAGAACAAAATGTGGAGAAAGAGTCCCCCTATTGCTTCGTCACTATTTAATTTCTTTTGATTTACCTAAACGATCTTATTCTTTTAGATTTTTCCGTGTATGAAACCCTGTTTTCTTTTAATGGACGAGAGTTGTAATCATTAATCACCCTTGTCTGAATTTTGATGTTTTGATTGTTTCATTCTAGGATCAGTTTATGTCTATCCTTTGACATATGCACTATTAATTTTCAATCCTTGTGGAAGATAATATTGTCATATTTTATTATTATCTTAATTTTAAACTTTCATTTTAATTTCGACGTCATTTCTCTTATTTTTTCTTATCTTGGGGCGTTTCACGGCAAAACAACCATATAAACAATACTGGTAGTCCAATATTTCCATAAGAAAAATGAAGTTTGTCACCCCTTTCTCATTTACAAGTCGTGTCAAAATAAAGCCCATGGATTATGAAAGTCAAAAAGAGAAAAAGGCCAAAGAAGAAAAAAAGAATCTATAATATATTTATCGATCCTGATTTGCATATCAAATTAATCATTGGGACATTAATTAATGACGTGGAGAATTTAATTTGTTGACTCGGTCAAATATTTGTTTTTTAACTAATCCTTGGTCATTGATTAATCATTCACGGAGCCTTGTCGAGCTCGGAAAAAATATTTAACTAATTTTACTTTTAATTAGTCTCGTGACAAATTATCAAGTCTAGATAAGCTTGGGTCTTGTTTAATTAGATTGAATCCAATTAAATGAATAGTGTTTAGCGATAAAACAAATCAGCATGAGATGGATCCGAATATTCGTTCTTATTCCCGTGATAATCTATAACTTGAAATTATCTCTCAACCCCTACGTTTTATTCACTAAACGGTGGTTCAAGTCTTAATTAAATTCTCAGTTGTTACTTTCAAATACGAGAATAATGAACGAAAACTCAAGTCAAGATAAAATTACCTATCAAATACTTAAATCTGAAAAAAAAGATAATTTATACCTCCATGAGAGTCTTTGATCGTGATGATTACAAATAACTGCTAATACAAGCTTTGCAGCCGAATCTCGGCGATTCTTGACAAGCAACTATCCAATTATTCTACGGCTACTCCTAATTTACGCTATGAACTACTCCTAAAACTAGGGCTAATTCTAAGAAAATGAAAATGTAGAAGTTGTGATTCTGATGATGATCTCTTCCTCTCCTTCTTGGCCGCCTATATCTCAATCCTTGAGGAACCCACGATTCTTTTCTTCGGGAACTGCCTTTAACTGTCCTCAACTGCTCTTTCAAATCTTTCAAATTAGCACGTCTTTCTCCACTACAGATTATTGATTCTTTGGACATCACTTTATTTCTTCATATTTTGTTTATTGGGCTTTAAGCTATTCAGCCAATGTTTTTACAGCCTTTTCGAATTCAATGGGCCTGTCTTATTTATTTGCAAACTTTAGACTTACAATAATGTGAAAGTCGAAATTATTTTATGATGTAAACAAATGCCCCCCTAATATACATGATCCGTTTTGAGTTCATGTGTATTAAAAGACACGTCTGTCCTCTAATATTGCCTCTTCGACCATGAACCGCCCATGGTCGAAGAGGCAATATTCTATCCCGAAAACAAAGAGGGATCGAGCAGAGTGACCATTCAAGGGATGCCCTCTTGTCAAGTTCTTCCTATCCCAGTCCCCGTTTTTTGTAGGGTTCTTCGAATGGAGCAATGGTTCGCAGATTTCTGGAATCGCGTCTTGCAGCAAAATTATTCAAGACGCATTATTTGAAAGTTAGTCACCGATGCCACAAGAGCTTTTGTAGGTTCTGCAAGTGTAGCAGAACTCTCGAGGCACATAATTTTCTCTGTTCCTTTCATAATATCTATTTTGTTAACACACAATTTTCTCTGTTCGAAAGGTTATAAAACCCGTGGTTCGAAGTTGGATCGCTACTGCAAGTAGACGGTGATCAACCTTACACCCTGATGCCAACTGGGCTTAGTCATTGGATATTTGGTTATTTTCTCTCGGGACATAAGTGATTTCAATGGTTTCGAACTGCTTAAATAATTCGTGGACTCGAGCAAATGAGGCTATGCCTACAGGGCTTATACATTTGAATATTCATTTTACTTGATTTATGATTAACAAAGAATCACCTTTTATCTCGATGCTTTTAGCATCCATTTCGAGTAATATTTCCAATCCTAAGATAAGGGTCTCATACTCTGTTCTATTATTGGTGCAATCCCCTTCGATTTTGGCGTACATCTTGGTGACTACTTTATTTAGAGATATAATGTATATCCCGATTCCAACACTATTTCGAGTGTTAGGACCATCAAAGTATAAAGTCCAAGGTACTAATTCTATAAATCCAAGTTCGGAATTGTTAGGCGTTTCCTCTATCTTCGAAGGGTGATCAGCCAAGAAATCAACCAATGGTTGCCCTTTTACGGCCTTTTGGGATATGTATATCAAATCGAATTGGAGTAAACTAACACTCTATTTACTTAAATGACCTTTTACTAGAGGTTGATTCATCATGAATTTAATCACGTCTGTTGGTGATACAATCTCTATAACATATGCAGAAAAATAATGCCTTAATTTCACAGACGCAAAATAAAGACTGAGGCACGACTTCTTGATTGAAGTATATCTCTTCTTTGCATCATTTAATAACTGCTCCAATAAAAGACTGATTGCTCGAATCCTCTATCATTTTCTTGTACTAAAAGACATCTGATCGAGTATTCTGCTGCTGATATATACAACCTTAGTCTCTTCCCTCTTTGAGGAGGAATTAAAACTAGAGGCTGCATTAAATATCTTTTTATTGTCTCGAAAGATTCTTGTTGTTCCGTTCCCCAAGTAAAGTTCTCTCCATCTCTTAATCATAAAAGTGGGAAAATGCTTCGGTTTTTCCCGCTAAATTTGATATAAATCTTCTTAGAAAGTTCACTTGTTCCAAAAAATGTTGCAACTTCTTTTTATTCTCCAGAGGTTTTGCATCTAGGATTGCTTTGGATTTATTTTGATCAACCTCGATACCTCTTTTATGGATCAAAAATCCCAAGAAATCCCCTGCCTTTACTCCAAAAGCACATTTTAAAGGATTCATTTTTAAATTAAAACGTCTCATTCGTTCAAAGGCTTCGATCAGAGACTTTACATGTTCTTGATGAGTTTGGGCATTGACAATATCATCAATATACACTTCCACTGATCTTCCAATAAGGTCATGGAACATGTAATTCATGGTCGTTTGATAAGTAGCCCCATCATTCTTTAAGCCAAAAGGCATTGCTATCCATTCGAAAGTACCTATAGCACTTGGGCATCGAAATGCCATTTTATTCCTATCGACCTCGGCTATTTTCAACTGATAATATCCCGAGTATCCATCCATAAAAGATAGGAATTGAAATCGAGCCGCTGCATCAACCAAAGTATCAGCCATTGGTATTAGATCTTTTGGTGTAGCCCTGTTTAAGTCTCTAAAGTCAATGCAAACTCGTACTTTGCCATTCTTTTTTATTACCGGGACTATATTTGCTATTCGACATATCTAGTTGGTCTAACAAATTTTGCCTCGACTAACTTTTAGATCTCTTCTTTAATCGCACTCATTAAGTGAGGTGATAACCGTCTCGGGGCTTGAATAATTGGCTTAAATCCAGGTTTTATAGGCAATTTATGCAGAGCTATTGACATGTCTATTCCCGGCATTTCGTGATGAGCCCAAGCAAAACAATCTTTATAATTATGTAATACTTTGATGAATTCTTCTTTTTCATTTTGGCCTATTTTCAAGCTAATATAAGTTAGTCTGGGCTATTCGAGTGTACCAAGATTAACCTCTTCTAATGGGTCTTGAATATCCTGCCTGATATCTTTATCAGGTTCTAGAATCCCTTCTTCGATTATATTTTCTACATTTTGACTTTGTTGTTCGAAATTATAATTCTTATGCATATCAGAATTCGAATCATTTTCTTCAATCAAATTAGCAGAATAATCATGCAAACTCATATTAAGCTTTTTGAGTACTAACTTCTTAAAAACATTGTCGATTACATTCAATTGTTTAGCATTATCTATCAATACAAACTAAAATATATTTCAATTACTGTTAATCTAAGTCGGTTCCACTTCGATTTGGGCGCACTCCTTCATTATCTCTGTAGACTGGTCTTCGGTCCCTCCTTTCGTTCCTTTTCTAACTTCTCCCTCGGCCCTTTCGATGGTCAGGAAAGGTGAAGCCTCCTTGTCCTTCATTTCGAGGTCTTCGACTCGGTACCTAGCATTCACAATTTGTGTATCAACAAAATATGAGTTAGCTTCGGCCTTGACTATTTCGAATTTGACACCATTCCAGCATATTAAAAATTGATGCAAAGTCGAAGGCAAACAGTAATTCTAATGAATCCAATCTCTACCAAGCAATGCATTGAAGGATGAATTCATTTTCAGCACGAAAAATGCAGAGTAAGAACTCATAGATCCTACTTTAATCCGACAAGGTAAGACTCCTAACACCTTCGTTGCCTTCCCTGAAAAACCATAAACTGCCACATCGGCAGCCACCAAGACTTTCCAAGACTTTCCTAATGTAACTAAAGTGCTTTCTGGTAACACATTAACGGTTGCCCCATTGTCTACTAATACTTTGTTAACTTTAATGCCCTCGATTTTTGTTTGAACATATAAGGGTTTCATATGGTTATTATTTATTGTTTCTTTCGAAAACAATAACTCTAGAAAATGTTTGTTTTAATTTTTTCTTTCATCAGTTTTATAGTTGATAAATTCGAAAAAAAGGGAGTTACCTCTTCTTGGAGTCAATGCTTCCAGAGTCTTTTCTTCCTCATCCAATTCGCCCTCTTTCGCAGCGAATTCTGACGGTAAGATTGTTACCATGTTACAGTCTTTTTCTTCTTCGAAATTCAAGGCCCTTCGAACAGAGGCTTCTTTCTCCTTAATTTCAACTTCATCCAGTGTATCGTCTAGAAGGATGTCAGATCATCCCCCGATTCGAAATCTCCCAGATCATTTTCTCCCGCCCCAGCATTCTTACCTTGAAGGTTCGTATCCTTCATCTAATCGCTTAGACTGTCTAACTCTGTTTTGAAGTCGTCCTAATTCGACTTTCTCACCACCTTTGATTTCAGGATCCCTTTAGCAAGAGCCTCTTCCTCAATTCTCAAATTGGCGATAACTGCTTCTTGCTGCATTTGCATTGCAACTGTGGCCATCGAATAGGCCACTTGCTGGGCTATCTACTTCACCTTGTTATCTCTACCGCGTTCGAAATTCTCGCGATAATCAATCCCCCTTGGATGATTATGCAGCAAGCCTCTTCCCCCACGCCCTCGAAAATGCCTCTGAGAAGGCATAGGGCATGCTATTCTATTGCCAAACTCTTGCCTCGGCCTTTTATTCCAATTTTATGCCTTTTGATATGCAAGGACCCAATTCGGGTCATTTGGTATCACCTGAAACCTTACCAGCTCAAAATGTAGAGCATCAATGGTTGCATAATGCTCTCTGCAGTTTAGTCAAATTGTTCACCACCTTCACTGGAGTTTCGTAAATGGTTTTACACAGGGGCATTTCGAGCGCCTATTTATATGTTTTCTCATCACTCGTTTGCTTTTCATTGGAAGGTTCGATTTTCTCTTGTTTTTCTTTCAGTTTCCCATTTTGATCTAAACCTAAAATCCTCTTTTCAGTTGAGGATAGGCTTATCAAATTTTGCTCGAGTTGCTTCGCCACAAAAATGCCTAAAAATCTGGCATTGAGCAGTGGTATGAAGAGTGTTCATGTGCCACCTGCACATCCTTTTGAGCCCTTCATCCTTGACCTTAGGGAAAGTCAGAATCCCCTCATCAATCATCGGTTGAAAGTCCTGATTGCAACCTTTGTCTCGATAGTGACCTGCGATTTAGAAAATTCGAGAGTGTTAATTTTGAGATTCATAACAGGAAATGGATCTTCATCTATGTTAGTTTTTTTAATATCAGGAAAAATGAGGTCTTTCGAATCTATCTTTTCTTGAATCAAATTTCGAAATAAAATGCAGTCATTCGTGTCATGTGAGAATGCATTATGCCTTCTATGTTTTCCCTTAAATTTTAACTTCTTGTTGGCGAGTAACCAAACAAAAATTTGTTCAGTATTCGTTACATCAAAAGTGTAATTCTTCTCTTTTTTCATTTGCAATGACCCGGTCGCCATACAGCCCTTCTGTTCGAGGGCTCCACATTGATAAAGAGGTCCTTTTACAAATTCTGCTAGATCAACCTCGTAAGCTTCTTCGAGCACCCATGGGGTTCCTATTTCGAAGGCATTAAAATCTTGGTGTTTTCTATTACTTTCTTCTTTAAGCATACTTTCATATCTTATAGCACTCTCAGCCAAACTTCTAAAATTGGCGAAAGGCATACCGTCAAACCTTAGTCTATATTCAAAGGTCATGTTCTGTTGGGCTAATTGGACAAATTCGGTTTTGGGTAAATTCAGGTGACATTTAACTCTAGCTTTCTTGAAACGTGCTAGAAACTCTTCGACCGATTCCCCCATATTTTGCCTTATTTTTGCAAGATCACTCATTGAGATCCCTGAATCTATTCGAGCAAAGTGATTTTGAAATTGGAACTGCATCTCATCCCGATTATTTATGGAGTTTGGGGACAGGCTTATGTACCAGTTAAAGGCTGATCCTGTTAATGCATTAGGAAAAAGCCTTAATTTAAGTAAACCTTGCTCTGAGGCTTCTCTGCACTGGCAATTAAATCTAGATAGATGTTCGAGGGCAGAGACATGGTTGTCTCCAAAAACTAAGGTAAAATCGGGGATTTTATAATTTCGAGGAAAAGAAAAATTTCTATCTACCCAATCAGGATAAGGTTTTCCTGGCATTAACCTATGGTTTCTACGAAACCTAGGTCCATACATTCTCTCAATGATCATTTCGATCTAATTTTGGAGAGGATCAAAGAATTGTCCCCCAACATTTTCTCCCATATGGGCATCGTCCATAACTTGCCCCCCTGTATATGGTACTTGAATATTATTTGGGAATGTAGGAATTCCTTGACTTATCTGTACATTCAGGAAGCCATTGTTTCCCAAAGGAGCGTTCGAGAATCCTGGATAGGCTAGTGTTTGACTTTGTCCCCCAGGGTATTGCCCTTAGGTAAAAATCGGTATTGCTTCGAAATTGTTAAAACAGTCGTTAGTGGGGTACCCTGCAGGCACTTGCCCGTAGCCAACCGGTGGGGTAGGAAAGTATGACCTCGAAGGTTGTGGCTAAAATTTATTTGCATTAACATTTTGAGGATTATTCGAAGGAGGACGCATGTTTTGAGTAAATTTTGTTGTCACATTCCTGTTTGCCCCCCAAGTATGGATAAATTTAGAAAGTTGTGTTCATTTACAAGGGAGGTATTCGATGTTTAACTAATTTCAAAATGGTTACTCCTATTTCTAGTTTCTCTAGGGTAACCAGGAGGTGGTTCTTCTGTATTTAAGTGTCTTGCTCGAGTTCTAAGTTCTACTGCTATTAGTTGTGAAACTTTTTTCTATCAAAACATTATGTTTTTCGATTAACGGTTCCAGAGCAACAACTACTTGAACATTTACCATTCTCGAGAATGCATCACAAGTCTGGTTAAATATTTCTCCTAACTCAGTTACAACTCGAGTAACCTCTCGAGCGAGGCCCTCTTGGACACTTACAGCAATATCTTGTACTTCGCTGTGAATATTCTAGCAGATTCTTGAGCCAATGCCCGATATTGATCATTGAACTCTCTTCGTTGATCATCACGAGCCCCTATTAAAGTCTGTTTCATGACTTTAACAAATTGCTCATACATCTTATTTGTTCTAATCCTGTGCCTAGACACAGGCTATGTTTCGAGATCGTCATTTGGCTCTTCTCTAGAAGATTCTTCTGACATCTTATAATGAATTTATGGAAATCAATTTCGACTAACTCCCACTCTGGTCGCCAAAAAAATTGTTTCGTGATAAAACAAATCAGAATGAGGTGGATCCGAATATTCATTCCTATCTCCGTGATAATCTATAACTTAAGATTATCTCTCAACTCCTGCGTTCGATCTGCTGAACGGTGGTTCAGGTCTTTAATTAAATTCTTAGTTGTTACTTTCAAATACGAGAATAATGAACGAAAACTCAAGTCAAGATAAAATTACCTGTCAAATACTTAAATCTAAAAAAAAGATAATTTATACCTCCATGAGAGTCTTCGATCGTGATGATTACAAATAACTGCTGATACAAGCTTTGCAGCTGAATCCCGGTGATTCTTGACAAGCAACTATTAAATTATTCTGCGACTACTCCTAATTTACGCTATGAACTACTCTTAAAACTAGGGCTAATTCTAAGAAAATGAAAATGTAGAAGTTGTGATTCTGATGATGATCTCTTCATTTCCTTCTTGGCCGCCTATATCTCAATCCTTGAGGAACCCACGATTCTTTTCTTCGGGAACCGCTATTAACTGTTCTCAACTGCTCTTTCAAATCTTTCAAATTAGCGCGTCTTTCTCCACTGCAGATTACTGATTCTTTGGACTTCATTTTATTTCTTCATATTTTGTTTATTGGACTTTAAGCCATTTAGCCCAATGTTTTTACAGCCTTCTCGAATTCAATGGGCCTATCTTATTTATTTGCATACTTTGGGCTTAAAATAATCTAAAAGCCCAAATTATTTTATGACGTAAACAAATAGATAACTAAATTACTAGTTGATCACCCATTCTTGTCCTTTTGTTGCAAGACTACATGTTGTGAACATGGTACGGTAGTGGCCTCATCTTATTAGAGGAAAATAAGTAAGAGATGAAAAAGGGCTAGCGATGGGAAAACCTTAGGTGGTTGGTGTCACAGGGGTAAATTTTGAGCCTTAATTTGCTCCCAGATTTCACCACTGTGCGGCCTGGTTATCACACAAACCAGTAAGCCAATCTCTCCCTTTCCACACTCGTGTTTGATTCAATGAATAAGCAAGCCAAAGCACACATAATGCACGAAATGTAAAGCAACACAACAATTACGAGCAATGCTCAACTTGTATTATTCACCAACCTTAATATAAGAACATACATTTAACAAGGCTTGCACACCATGCATAAAAACGTGCAGCACTTGCTCAAATATACATAAATAAGGCCACAATCAATTTTCCTAAACGCTAGGACAAAGGGCCAATCGAATGCTGCTAGGTATCGGGTGGTTGTGTTGAGTAATCAAGCCACAACCGCCCCACATGTCTCACATAAATCCGATAACTGCTTGGTAACTATCTCGCGCGCGCGCCCAGGTGCCTCGCTCTCCCGGCGCACCATTTCTCTGCCTTGCCCGTACACTGGCGAGTTGTCTTGCCCCATTGTCGAGTAACTTAGCCCAATGCCGAGCGTTTTGCCCAGCCTGCCAAGAAACCAAGCACACTGCCAAGTAACTTAGCCAATCTGCCGAGAAACTTAGGTCACAGCTGAGAAATCCCACAAGCTGCCGAGAAACCAGGCACACTGTCGAGCCAACCCGCAAGTTGCCGAGTTTTCTCGACAGTGCCACTTAACCCACATTTCGATCCGGCCATCCCACACTGATTGCACCAATCTTGTGTCATTTGTTGCCACAACAACTCATGACACGACACTAGCACATTCCCGAATGTCGAGTCCGACCACATATCAAACCCGATGTGCATTGGGATGCAAGATTTATGTGCCCATGCACCCGACGAACTAAGCTGCTAACAAACTTCCCCCACCAATGGAGCACGATGCCCTCATCGAGGTAAGTGAGGTTCCCATCGTCTTCCAATACTCATAAATCTTCTTCTCAAACTACTACAAAGTAACATCCCATTCCAAGTAACATCTTCCTCGGACTCACCCTTCCAATGGACCAACTAATCTATTCTTTGATTTTTCTTGCTCTGCCCCTTAGTACGATGACTCAAAATCCGCTGAACATCCTTATCAAACTCCTGCCTAATCACTAGCAGAGCCTGTGCAGCCTGCTTTCTAATCTCCTTCAATGCATCCTCATGATACTTCTTCAAAAAGCTCACATGAATCGCAGGATAAATTTTCAGTCTATCCGGAAGTCTCAAACGATAGGCTACATTACCCACTTTCTTCAATATTTCAAATGAACTATCATACTTTGGAATCAGCCCACGGTGCACCATCTTGGAACTGATTTTCTTCCAAATTTTCGGAGTAAGCTTCAACAACACATTTTCCCCAACACTGAATTCCACATCCTATCTACCCAAATCAGCATACGTTTTCATCCGATGTTGAGCCTTGGGCAAGTTATCCTTGGCCTCGTCAAGTAACTCCTGTTTCGCCTTAGCAAAACAGTAGGCAGCAGGACTTTTGCCTAGCGTTCGCTGTGCAGCAATCTCATGAGGAATCATAGGCTGCAACCCGTACACTAATTCAAATGAACTCATTCCAGTGGCCGATGATTTGTGCAAATTGTAACAAAACTGAGCCATGTCCAGTAACTCAACCCAATTTTTCTGACTTGCTGAAACGTAGTGCCTTAAGTATTCCTCCAGCATCTGATTCATCCATTTTGTCTGACCATCAGTTTGCGGGTGATTAGCTATGGAAAATTTCAACCCCGTTCCCATCATATTGAACATTGTCGTCTAGAATCTACCTGTAAACTGGGTATCTCAATCACTAATAATATCTTCAGGCAACCCGAAATACTTGACCACGTGTTTGAAAAAAATATTTGCAGTCGTCTCTGGGGTTGAAGTAACCCTGCCTCTTTCTTTCGTTCCGACTTGCCAAGTTGGCACACAAGACAAGTCTGGACATATGCCTCAACATCATACTCCATTTTAGGCCAATAATACCGACGGGACAACAAAGCCAACATTCTATCAATGCCAGGATGCCCTACCCATTGAGGGTCGTGAGTTTCCCTCAATAGTTGGCACCGCAACGAACCACTAGGCACGTAAGCCCGTCCACCCTTCACATATAGCAATCCATCATTTAGCCAATATTTTCGAATAAGACTGACACCAACCTTCTCAACAAGTTTTATATAAATAACATCATTTTGGGACGATTCTCGAATCCGTTCCAAGAAATCAGACTCAATAAGAGTCAAGGCAGCAACATACTCTTCCACCACTTTTTGACTCAAAGCATCAGCCACATCATTATTCTTACCCGGCCTGTGTACCCAATCGAAATCATACTCACCCAAAAAAATCTTGCCAACGTGCTTGATTCGGAGTAAGCTTTTTCTGCGTCTTCAAATATGTGTTAGCAACATTATCCGTTACAACAGTAAATTTCGTGCCTAACATGTAATGTTTCCAAGCATCTAAACAATGAATCATCCCAGTCATTTTTTTCTCATGAGTACTATACAGCATTTCGACATCCTTGATTTTGTGGCTCTCAAACGCTATCGGGTGTTTGTCCTGGACCAACACACCGCCAATAGCCCGATCAGAAGCATCGGTCTGCACTTCAAATGGTTTATCAAATTTTGGAAATTTCAGCACAAGTTCCGATGGTACCGCCTATTTCAACAAATCAAACGCACTTTGACATTTCATGGTCCACTCCCACTTCTGATCCTTCTTAAGAAGATCCGTCAAAGGGTTTACAATTTTGGAGTACCCTTTTATGAACCTTCGATAGTAGTTCGCCAATCCAAAAAACGATCTCAAATTAGCAACTTTGGATGGGGCAGTCCACTCAGCAACAGCTCGCACTTTCTTCCCATCCATCTTTATTTTTCCTTGGCTTATGATGTGACCAAGGAAAGTGATTTCTTCCCGGCATAATTCACACTTCTCCTGTTTGGCATAAAGCTTGTATTCACGCAGTTTTTCAAATACATGCCTTAAATGCATCAAGTAATCCTCGAGAGACTTTGAATAGATCACAATATCATCCAAATATACAACCACAAATCGATCAAGGAATTTGTATCACACGTCATTCATCAGATTAAAAAATGTGGCAGGGGCATTGGTTAAACCGAATGGCATCACAAGAAACTCATATGAACCATACCTCATTACACAAGTAGTTTTTGACTCATCTCTTTCGGCAACCCGCACTTGCCAATATCCAGCCCTCAAATTGATCTTTGTATAAAACCGTGCCCTGGATAGCTTATCAAATAGATCCAAGGTATTTGGAATAGGATACTTATTTTTTATAGTAACCTTATTCAAAGCCCTGTAATCCACACACATCCACATCGAGCCATCTTGCTTTTTTTGGAACATAATTGAAGATCCATACTGCGCTTTAGAAGGCCGCACCAAACCAGCTTCCAAAAGCACATCCAACTGTATATTCAATTCCACCAACTCCACTGGATTCATCCTATATGGAGCCATAGCAGGGGGGCCTCGCCCCTGGTTCCAACTTAATTTTATGATCAATATCTCGTCTTGGAGGTAACTCTTTAGGAAGTTCCGAGGGAAAGATGTCCTCGAACTCCACTAACAAAGCAGCTATCGCATCCGGCACCTCCTGAAACACATCCTTCTTGATTTCAACTATAGCCGCCAAATACGTCGTTTCACCATGCTTGAGGCCCTTCTTCACTTGCATAGCCGACAGACAACCATTTTTATTGTTGCACGGCCCCGGGTCATCACTAGGAAAAACACCCTTCGCAAATGGATTGCACTCAGCATCAACAAACAACAATCCACCCGCACACGGACACAAAAAGGCATTGGCTGAAATTAAGAATTGCATTCCAAGAATAATATCGAAGTCGTCAAGGGGAACGACCATAAGCTCACACTGTCCATGCTAAGACCTAATCACCAAGTCGACAGTGGCCATTCCCTTAATCGGCTTCGCCTCCGAATTCACAGCCTTAATCCGACTGGAATGGTTTGAGACATCCAAACCCAACTTCTGAATCTCCCGTTCAACAACAAAGTTGTGAGTGGCGCCCATATCAATCATCACCTTCACAATCTTGCCATTTACAATAATCTTCATATACATAAGGCCCTTATCGTTCCGGGACTTCCCTTGAATCACACTTAATAGTTGTAAGGGGTTGACCCGCGAAAGTGCAACGTCCTTACCACCATCATCATCCTCTGCCATCAACGCATTAAGTTTGCTGCATTTCGGGCAGTCATGCATCCGATGATCACCACCACAAATGAAATAGCCCTTTCTAAACCTATCGATCTTGGGTTGAGATTCTTTAGGTTTCGAACCCGACGCAGCATCCTTGGCCTTCTTAAACTTGGATTTCCTATCTTTCCCATATTTACCATTATTTCCCTTGTCTTTGCCCCCATCCTTACTTTTCTTCTTTTCAGAATTCGGGCCACCGATAACACGAAAATCCACCAAGCGATCTGCAGCGGCATAAGCGGACGGCAAATCCTTGACCCCTTGCCTCCTAGGTTCGGCTTGGGCCCAAGATTGAAATCCGAACATGAAATTGAACAATTTGTCCTCTTCAGTGATTTCACGAATATCCAGCATCAAGGAACTGAATTCTTTCTTGTAATCCCGAACCGCCCCTGTATGTTTTTGTTAGGATTATGCCCTCAGATGCCATAGAGGATAGAATGTATAGGACATATATCTTGTATTGAACTTAAACTCTTCTTAAATAAAAGGCATTATTGAGTTTTCACTTAATTCTTATCTGCATCTGTAAGTTGTGTAAAACGTTTTGTCCATGTGTTCAGTGCGATCCCTCAACTTCCTATGGGATAGGAAGATTGGCACTAGAGAGATCGATCTTGATTACTAAAATAAGCTCGCAAGTAATATGAAATCTTTAATGGACAAATAAAGACTTCGAATACTTGTAAAATCTTAGCTCCGACATGGGAGTGCCTGTCTGGTATCATGGGATGATAGGAGATTAAGATTGTAGACACGTTAGTGGAACTGATATGTTCGAACACAACTCACATCGGTTCTGTCACATGGGTTTTCACTCTGTGACAGTCAATGACGGAACTGATTATGCGTAATAGGTATATGTGAACCTTTGACCTAAAGTATCAGGCTGAAGATGCACTTGTGACGTTAAGCCTTTCACTAGAGTAGTTAGACCTAATTCACCCTTTGGTGAGGTCGACCTCGAAATGCGGACTTGATGGACAAGTGGTATTCTTAGCAGATATCTAATATGGGATTCGTTCTCTCATAAGTGAATGAGTATGTACCCTATGTAATTATAGATAAATAGAGATCAAAGTCTTTGGCCAAAGCAAATGAGACGATTGTGCTTGGCACTAAATCGATCTCAATGATCTCGTATTTATTATGATTTATACATATGGTCAAGTCCAGTGAGTTTGATATAACCATGACTCTCACTTGATCGGGGAACATGAACAAAGGGTTTATACATATACGGTATTTACGATTGGAACGTTTGGGTTACGAAGTGGGCCACGTGACTGGCTAGGTGTTACCCACTTCCTTTGGTTTCCTCTCATTGCCAAACGAAATGAACCTAAAGAGTCGCGCTAAAGGATTGACAAAGAAAAATGAAGAAAAAGGAATTTCTATTATTTCTTCTGGGAGTTTTAATTTATTGGATAAATTAAATAATTAATTATTCATTAGATGAAAAAATTAATTATAATGATAAGATTAATTATTAATTAATTTCCTTGTGAAATATATTAATGAATTAATTTATCTAATTAATTTGGTTATTTAATTAATTTATTTATTTATTGGATGTAATAAATTATTAATTGAAATAAGAAATTAATTAAACAAAACAAATCCTGGGGCTAAATAAGGAGTCCAATTGGACGCCTATGAGGCCTCAAAGTGGCGTCTTTGAGAGGCCACATATTAGGGCTCTTTTGTTTTGACTTGTTCAATAAGTCATGAGGTATATAAGGACTCTTTGACTTAGAACAAGAAAGAAGAAGAATACACAACTCTCATAACTCTCAAAAAGAAAGAAAAATATTCCTCCCCTTCTCTATACCTAGCTGTCGACCATAGAGAAAAAAGAAAGGGAAATTTTCATTTGTTGATCCGTGCGTGACGATTTAGAGACGACGTATTTTCGTTGTTCGAATCAAGTTCAAGTTTGAAGAATCAAATCAAAGGATTGAAGATTTGGAAGCTTCAATATTTCGAGTTTGGAGAAGAAGAAGTTTTTCTCCATCATCATATTCATATTAACGAGTAAGTTTTATTCGTTATACGCTTTTAGATTCAATTATGCGAATTAGAGTACCAATTGGGTTTTTGTTTTAATTTTTGAAATCCCTTCCGCTGCGTTTATGCTTTTTCGAATGAAACCCAATAGTTTCAACTTTCTCAACGACTCCCTTGCAAGCCGAGATGTATTGCAAGGGAGAAACTGGTCATTCAGTTCACGTTTCAAGGCATCCCACGTTTTAATTTTCTGCCTATTCGCGCTGATATCGTTTGGAAGACGAGTTCTCCACCAAAATTTTGCATCACCAGCGAGGTACATGCTAGTGATCAAAACTTTCTCCGAATCAGAGATTTTCTCCGCCAGGAAATAGGTTTCCATATCCCACAAGAAATTCTCCAATTCTTTGGTGTCTCTCGCACCGCCAAAAGGTTTCGGGTCAGGAACTTTCAACTTGGATGAAGATGGTCTCTCATCCGGCTTGGAACCACCCACAACTCTCTTTAACACGCTCAATTTCGTATTGATCACATCAATCTTTAGATCTACGACATCAGTTAGTACGCCAAGATCCTCGCCCATCGACACAATCCGACCTTCGATGAAAAAGGGGATCTCATTCACCGATTTCTGCAACACATCTATCTTTTCCAATGCCTGGAAAATAGTAGTTTCCAGTGCCTAGAAAATAGTAGTTTCCAGCGCCTAGAAAATAGTAGTTTCCAGCAATTCCAGGGGTGTCCCCATTAATCCTTCAACCCGACGAATTCTCGTTTCCATCTCAAGAATCCAATCCCGTAAAGCATTTGGATCTGCCATCACACGATCCAAACCAGAACAGCAACGTGGAAGCAACAATCACAATTAGAACCCTTCAAACCTTGCTTGGATACCAGCTATCACAGGGTTAAATTTTGAGCCTTAATTTGCGCCTAGACTTCACCACTGTGCGGCCTGGTTATCACACAAACCAATCAGCCAATCTTTCCCTTTCCACACTCGTATTTGATTCCTTTCCACACTCGTGTTTGATTCGATCAATAACCAAGCCAAAGCACAGAATGTACGAAATGTAAAGCAAAACAACAATTACGAGCAATGCTCAACTGGTATTAT
This sequence comes from Buddleja alternifolia, assembly GCA_019426215.1. Classification (NCBI taxonomy): domain Eukaryota; kingdom Viridiplantae; phylum Streptophyta; class Magnoliopsida; order Lamiales; family Scrophulariaceae; genus Buddleja; species Buddleja alternifolia. Next base: position 26,448,308 of record CM033393.1, on the reverse strand, counting down.
TCACCAACCTTAATACAAGAACATACATTCAACAAGGCTTGCACACCACGCATTAAAATGTTCAACTCTTGCTCAAATATACATAAAATAGGCTACAATCAATTTTCCTAACTGCTAGGACAAAGGGCCAATCGAATGCTGCCAGGTATCGGGCGGTTGTGCTGAGTAATCAGGCCACAACCGCCGCACATGTCTCACACACGTCCAATAACTGCTTGGTAGCTGGCTCGTGCATGCACCCAGGTGCCTCGCTCTCCCGGCCCACCACTGCCGTGTTCTCTTGCCCCACTGCCGAGTAACTTAACCCACTGCCGAGCGCTTTGCCCAGCCTACTGAGAAACCAAGCACACTGCCGAGTAACTTGGCCAATCTGCTGAGAAACTTAACCCACAACTGAGAAATCCCACAAGCTGCCGAGAAACCCGGCACACTGTCGAGCCAACCCGCAAGCTGCCGAGTTTTCTCGACAGTGCCACTTAACCAACATTCTGATCCGGCCATCCCACACTGATTGCACCAATTTTGTGTCATTTGTTGCCACAACAACTCGTGCCACGACATTAGCACATTCCCGAATGTCTAGTCCGACCACATATCAAACCCGACGTGCATCGGCACGCAAGATTGCCGTGCCAATGCACCCGATGAACTAAGGGGCTAACAGTTGGCCACATGACACTACTCTAATCTCTAAGGTTAACACACTCATACATGCTCGTAGTGCCCCTTCCCTCCCTTTCTTTCTTTTCTCTTTTAGTCATTTGATATTTTAATCAAGGACGTAGCTAAGATTTGGGGTTCGGGGGAACACAAAAAAAAGGGGGGGGGGGGGGCGCAAAATGTCAAATTGTAAAAAATCTTAGTGGCAAAAAAACTTTCATAAATTCTTTTTAATAAATACTAGTTATTAGGTCCTCGGGAAAATTGCATTTTTGGTACATCAAAGGGTCGTGTACGTTTTTTCAAACAAAAAAGGGTTCAATTGGCAATTTTGGTACACTCCACGAGAAATTTGGCAATTTGAGTACAAATTTCGTCGGAAAATTCAAAATTACCGAAAAATGTCTATGTGGCATCAAATATGGAGATTTTGGCATGTAGAGGAAAAATTGCCTACATGGCACTTAAATTTGGAGGAAAATTGCCAATGTGGCACCAAAATTTGGACGGAAATGAGTGAAAAGCTCAATATTACTCCCAAACCTCATGTGAAGATAAAATTATAAAAATAAAATAAATAATTCTAAGAAATTCAAAAGATATAAAAAATTTATATTTTGAACTAATTTAAATTTTAAAAAAATAATTATTTATTGAAAAAATATATTAATATAATAATTATATAAATGTGAATATAGTTACAAAAATCTTTTATTTAAATTTAATTTTTTATTTTTTATTTTTTATTTCTTATTTAAATTTACAAATACATTAAAAAAATTATCTAAAATTATTAAACACATAAAAAATTTGAAAATAAAATTATCAAAAAATTATATCATAAATAAATTATGGCAATTTTTTTTTATTAGGCAAACAAATAAATTAAAAACTCAAAAAAAATTAAAAAATAAAATAGCTTTTCTATAAACTCTGAAAAATAAAATAAAAAAATAATTAGAAAAGATTAAACATTATATCTTAAAAAATTAATTTAAATTAAAGTATCTTCATGGCTGCCAATTTTCGTTGACAAAAAATAAATTAATTAAAAATCCAAAAGCAATTGTAAAGAAACATAAGAAAAATATTTCAAAAAATAATAATCCAAAATAAATTAGAAACAAATTGAAAAATAAAAAAAATTACTGTAAAAATTATAATATTAAGGAAAACCTAGTTGAATTTGAATTTTTTGATTTAATAATATAATTTATTAATTAATATGTTTTTATTTTTTTGTTATTTGTAAATGTATGAATTATACAAATTCTATTCATTACAAATTAAAAAAAATAACTTAGATAAAAAATATTAGATTTAAAATTTCTAATAAGTGAAACTTTAACAAAAAAAATTTGAAAGTATTTTAGTTAAAATCCCCAAATTAAAATTCAATTTTTCCTCCAAATGCAAAAATCCCCAAATTGAACGTCAATTTTCCCGCCAAATGAAAAAATCTCCAAATTCAAATCAATTTTCCCGTCAAATGGTATTTTTTGGACAAATTTGAACTTGCCTGCGAAATTTGTTCTGAAATTGTTAAATTTCTCACCGAAGTGTACCAAAATTGCCAATTAGACCCTTTTTTGTATGAAAAAAACGTACATGACCCTTTAATGTACCAAAAATGCAATTTTCCCTTAGATCCTTATTCTCCAACTCTTTACTATATAGCTTGATCTTATATTGTTGGTTTTAGCCAATCCTCATATGTACATAGAGAGTGGCTCATATGTGAACACATAATAGAGAGTTCTTCTTTTGATCAAGGTTGGTGGTTGATTCTCTTTGTATTAAGAAGGTTCTATTCACATTTTTCATTAATGGTTTCCACTTCTTCACTGGGTGAATTTACCCTTTTTCGTGTATTAGGTAAAAGCATCGGTTTTGTGTGTTTTGAGCGTCGTGTGTGAGCTACACTTCGAATTCAACAACCTACACGAGTTCAAAAAACACATGTGGATAACTATTATTTAACTCTCTTGTCTATGTTAGGAATATGCCCTCCATACCATTGGGGATTAGATTGTTTAGGGCATTTAGCTTTATGTTGTACAAATTATCTTTAAATTAATAAAAGGCATTTGGTTTTTGTTCATATCAATCTTAACGGCATTAATGAAGTATTGAACAATAAGTCCCGAATGATCAAGAAGGGGCTTCTACTCCTCATGGTTTAAGGAGATTGACAATAGAAGTGTCGGTTTATTGATTACTTAAAAAGGGGTTCGCAAGTCAAAGAGTCTTAATTGGGCATTATTGACCAAACTTGTATGACACAAGATTTGACAAGGAGTGTCAGTCGGTCACTGTGGAATAATGGAAGCTTTTGGCATAAATATATCAATGGAATTGATATATTCGAACACGGCTTGCCGGTGACTGTCAATGATTGAGTTACAGGTCACGGTAGTGTGCGTGAGCCTTAGACCTGAGAATTCACAAAGATTGTACTTGTGACACTGAACGAGCTATTAGAGTAGTTAGATCCAATTCACCTGTAGGTTGGATCAACCTTGAATTGCGCTTCAGATGGACAAGTAGCAATTGTTCGGTGATTGCTAATACGGGATTCACTGTCTAGAGTAACAAACGAGTTAACGTCTTGTGCGATCATAGTTAAATGAAATTATAAGTCTTTGGCCAAAGCAAGAAAACTAACTTGTGTTGAACACAAAGAGTAGTTTGGTAATTTTATCTTACTATGATTTATTAAGCACAACATCGAGTCCTGTGAGTTTGACATAAACCATGACTCTCACTCAATCGGGATGTTACAATGAGGGGCTTATACTTACATGGTATCTGTGATGAAAAGGTTCGTATTGATCTAATAGTTTTGATCTCAATTGGCTTTCGGTGTGAGTTCACGTGACTGGCTAGGTGACACTCACATCCTTGGTTTCCTCCCAATGCCAATTGAAACGAACCTAAAGAGTAGCGCTTTCAAGGAATTAAGCGAAGAAATTCTTTCGTTGTCAAATAACATAAATTAGATAATTTGTCATTTGATGGACAAATTAATTTATTTGATTAATTAGATGAATAATAAATAATTAGAATTATTTATTATATTCATCCTAGCCTAAATTAATTGTTTGATTAATTAATTTTGTTGATTATTAATTAATATCATATTTTAGCCCAATGGGATTGATGGTCGGCATGTAATATAGGATCAATGAGCTCAAGGAATTAATTAATTCCAAGTCCATCATCCCATATAAATACACATTACCTAGTTAAAAAAATCTAAGACTCTCATAATAAACTTGACAGGAAAGAAAAGAAGAGAAAAACTCTCTCTCCCCTTCACTCTTAGCCGTCGGCCACCACTGAGCTAGAGGAAGAGATTTTTTCTTCAAGTTTTTTTTTTCGGCATGATATCTAGCGGCAGGGATCTAGGATTGCTGCTGCAGTGTAGATCAAGACTTCGAATTCTACAACAAGATTAGTAAATCGATGAAATTTGATTTCATCTTTTTATTTTATAAAATCATTAAAACCCTAAAGTGATCCGTTTGTAAATCCGGATATGTTTTTATTTTCGATGTGCATGAATCAAAAATCAGAATTTACAACAGTCTATTGGTCCGTGGTATATGTACAACGATTTTTCATCTTGGGGTGCTTGTTATAAAAAATTTGTCTTTCGTGTAGCACCTAAGGATCACCTTTCCTAGCACTATTTTAGTATATAGGTATTTGTGTATAAGTATAATTGTCTATATAGACACTGACACGACACCGACACAGGACACGCCGATTCTTAAAAAATTAATACACAGACACGATTCAGACACGATTGCCCATGTGTATTTCTTCCTTTCTTTCAATAGTTGGACACGGACACGACGTGTGTCCGACACTGCACGAGATGATGTTTCGGAGTGTCCGTACATTATATATTATTGATATTATATAAAATGTTACATATATACTACAAATTTATAAGTAGCATTAAATTATTTCTTCAACATATTATATAAAGTTAAATATATGTATATATACACACACGTTATATTAATAAATATAAATATATCTATACAATATATGGATATATATATATATAGGAAAAATTAAATTTCGTACCCCTGTGAAACACAAAACCTGCACACCTCTCCCCTGTGTTAAAAATATATCTTGAAATGCCCCTATAATTTTCAAAACCCTGCACAAAACCCCCAATCCTTTAGAAAACCGCGGAAGGTAGCATTCACGCGCAGTGTATTTGAAACAGGTTTGGGCGATTTTTGCAAATTAAAAATAATATAGGGGCATTTCAGGCTATTTTTTAAACATGGGGAGATGTCTGCAAGTTTCATATTTCACAGGGGTATGATATGCAATTATCCCATATATGCATGTATAGATAAGATTGTGAAAACCAGGAAATTACATTCTATCAAAGTGGGTAATACCCAAGTCTATTTGTCAACCATTGAATATGCACATGATGATGTCATAAAGTGAAATAATCACCTCATCATGTATAATCCAATGGTTAAAACTCAGTTAAGCACATACCCACTTGAGTAGCATCTCATTCCCCAAACCATCTTAATTGATTCTCTTAAATCTTCACCATTGGTTTTTTCGGAAACAAAAGTTTCTAGAAGGAGAGAAATGAAATTCTTTCCATTAATTCCTCATCTATTTTTTAATCTGATTTTTAATGAAGGTTAAATTGGTCAATTGACCCTTTTGTTGCTATGGCATTAGGAGAATTGCTCTAACATTATCTTCTTCTTTTTTATGTTGCCCACCCGGTTCACCAGAGCTTTGCCCCAACTATATCCGGATCCGACCTGGGTCGCACACCTGACAGTGGTGGGTGAGTCTCCCAGCGGAGATTTTCTGCATTCATAAGGTCTCGAACCCGAGACCTTGCTTAAGCAGAATCGAGCTGCTTACCACTCGGACCAACCCCCATTGGTTGCTCTGACATTATCACTAGCCTTTAGTTATTGTCTTATTGGTCCTATTAAAAAAATATTTTTCAAAATCGTCCAAGACATGTTAGAATTAATTTAAGAAATAGTCTAATGTGAATGAAAAGGCTTTTACTTTCATTCGTTCGAATTGCTTATTTTAATATATTGATAATATATGTTGTTTGAAATTTATTAATTTCTATTAGAAATAAATATTATTTACATCTTTTACGACATAATTTATTTTTCCTTTATATGTATTAATTAATAAAGCAAGAATTTCAATACCTTCAAAGCTTTGATACGTAACATCAATTCAATATTAAATATCAATACTTGATAGTGATAATAGTCACTACTACAGAAATGACCTATTACAACGATTTTTTTTACCTATTACAGCGGTTTTAACCGCTGTAATAGGTACCACTGTAATTGGTTTACACTATTATAGCAGTTAAAAAACCGCTGTAATTGGTGGGTTATTTTTTTTGGGAAATGCTATTATAGCGGTTATGGTAATAACCGCTATTATAGCGGTTATGGTAATAACCGCTATAATAGGTGGTACGGTTTTTGTTTTTTTTTCTCCCTAGTTGTACTGTACAACATACCATAAAAATCAAAATTCAACATACTAACACAACAAACCATAAAAATCAATTCAATAGAAACAACAAATTAAAACCGAAAATTAACTTCACCAAATGATCTCATCTCTAACAACAAAAACCAATTCGTTCCTCCTAGTTGATAAATGTTATTTTTACACTAGTTTCCCCCCGTTTATCGACTTGGTTTTGATTGTTTCCTTGATAATTTGATCACATTTGATGCTTTGATCTTTGTTTTCTCACATTTTCTAGAATAACATATGATTTGGAGGAAAAAAACAAGGATTGAAGGTAAATCATGCATAAAGATACAAACTGTCTGCGCAGTGCTAGAGTTTATGGAATAGGTTTCTCTACCCATGTCCAAATTACACACTTCTTATACCAATGGAAAGATAAGAGGCAAAGGTACATTTATTATGTTGAAGACAAAGATCAGATATGTAGGGAAGGAAGTGAAAACGTCATCGGAAGAGACGTCTTACGACAGAGTTTTCTCATTCAGTAACTTGTGAGACACGTTTATCCCCTATAACGTTTGATTTAGGCCTTGGTGTCTTATTGAGAGTTGTATATATTTGTTTGAGGATTCTATAGCAACTTGAATCAGCTTATTCCAACATCGGTAGAGAAAGTTATGCAAATTTTACCAAAACTGGTCAGAGGCAGAAATTTAACGCCGCGGCGTTCACCATCCAACGCCGCGGCGTTCGAGACAGAATGGTGACCACCGCGGCGTTCAACAAACGAACGCCGCGGCGTTCAAGGCAGCGGGTTGGTCTATAAATACCCCTTTTAGCCATTTTTTACCCTAACTCACCTTGGATATCAGGAACCACACGAAAATAGAGAGAGGGAGATCTTTGAAGAGAAGATTAAAGGTCAAAACATGGAGAATTCAACAAGGAATCCACATCTCTACAAGAATTAGGGAGTTTTTACATATTTGTTTCTTGAATTTGTTCAAATCTCCAATGCTTTGTATGATTTATATTTGCACTTTTGACATGAATATGAGCTAAACTTGTTTGATTGAGGCTATGGATAGGCCATTTATGTTATTTTGATTGTTGATTTGTTGGTGTTTATTGGATTAATTTTGGTTTTAGCTATGTATTCAATATTTGATCTCAATGCTACATTTGCTTGATCACCAAGTGTTTGATAAAATGCCTAGGTTAGAGATCGAGAGATAATAACCTAGGGAAGATATAAACATTGAATACCCTATAGTTAAACCGACTAGAGATAGACTCGGTTTCTTTAGGTGGCTTTCCATTCACGTGGGGAATTCCTAGACCTTAAATGCATCTTTGTTAAGATGGGTTTTCATATAGAGATATATAGGAAATCGTTAACTAAGGTAGGGTTGCTATGCCAAGAGATTGGGTAGTGTGTATGTTAGGGAATCTCGCCTTAACTAAATCAATCTAATAATCCAATAGAACCTAAATCACAATCGAAATGCATAATTGGTTGAACCATGTGCCTTGATCGCTTCTCTCTATTGTTTCCTCCCTTTATTTGGTGTGACGTTGCCTTAGTTTATTTTCTAGTATTTTTTAATTAGTTAATCAACCTTTCTATCGACCGATTTAACTTAGAATTGAGTAATATAGTAGTCTTGGTACTTAGATTATAGTTGTCCCTGCGGATACGATAACCCCGGACTTAGAAATCCACTTTACTACTTACGCGGCCTAGTTCTCTTGCTAGGATTTTGTCGTGTCAAGTTTTTGGCGCCGTTGCCGGGGATAACTATTTTTATCTAATATTGAGATTCCCTTATTCTTTCTGAGCTTAGATCATTTCTTTTATTTTTAATTTGTGTGTCTTTCTTTGTGCAAGGTTTTATCTCGGTTAGTGCATGACCCGTACTCGAGTGGAACTAGCGGAGTTTGACCCTGAAATTGAACGAACATTTACTCGAGGGGTAAGACTACAAAGAGAGGCTCAACAACATCAAAACCACAATGGATCCAAATCTGAATCCTCCTCCTATTCACATAGATCCTGCTATCTTAGAAGAAGCAGTTCGTCGGGAACTTGCAAATCTTCGAGTCCATCAAAACCAACCAGTGGCGCCTCCACAACGCCCGTTGAGGGATTATATGATGCCAAACATTCAAGGAGCTGCCGGGCCAATTGTTCTACCACCGGTAGAGGCTAACGCTTTTCAAATCCTGCCGGGGTATATCCAAATGATAGGAAACCAGGTTCAATTCTCCGGTTTACTCCATGATGATCCACACGCTCATATAGCAACATTCATGGAGATTATCCACACTTTCAAGAACAACGGGGTCACCGACGATGCCATACGTTTACGGTTATTCCCATTCTCTCTCAAAGATAAAGCTAAACAATGGTTCAACTCTTTGCCAACCGCCTCTATCCGTACTTGGGAACAAATGGTGGATAAATTTTTGTCTAAGTATTTTCCACCGGGTAAGACGGCCGCAATGAAAAATGAAATCACCAGCTTTCGTCAATATGAGGGGGAATCACTTTATGAGGCATGGGAGCGTTTTAAGGAACTTTTGAGGAAATGCCCACACCATGGGTTAGCCGTGCCCACACTTGTTCAAACTTTCTATTTGGGTTTGGGACCGAATCTCCGTACGAATCTAGATGCCACCGCGGGAGGTACTATCATGAACAAATCACCTGAGGAAGCTTGGGCATTAATTGAGCTCATGGCCGAGAACAACTATCAATGGCCAACCGAACTAATCACGTTGCCCAAGAAGCCCGCCGGATTGTATGAAATTGGGAATAGCTCCACAGTAGCCGTTCAATTAGAGGCCCTAAACAAAAGGTTAGATGCTTTAGGACTCATGCAAGGTGCGGTGAATCATGTCCGAGCCGATTGTGAAAATTGTGGAGGTGACCACACGAACTTTGAATGCCTACAAAGAAATTTATGTGTGGCACCGAACTCGGTTGAAAGTGTTAACTTCATGGAAAATTCAAGTCGTCAACAAAACAATCCCTACTCGAACTCTTTCAATCCGGGATGGAGGAATCATCCAAATTTCTCGTGGAACCAAAATATGAATATGGCGAAACCACCACCACCCATTTTTCAGCAACCTCCATTTCAAAGGCAAGGGGGGTTCCAACAACCACAACAAACTGAGAAAAAGAATAATATGGAAGATGTGTGGCAAAAGTTCATGACGGAGGCGACACAAAAGTTTCAATTTCAAGAAATGATGTCCAAGAGACAAGAAGCGAGCTTAACAAATCAAGAAGTCGCACTAAAGAACTTAGAAACTCAAATTGGGCAAATTGCCAACATGCTTTCAGGACGAACTCAAGGAACTTTACCAAGTGACACCGAGAAAAATCCAAGGGAACAAGTTCATGCGATAATTCTTCAAAGTGGAAAGAAGTTCATCGATTCAAACTTGGGAGGTAAAAAGGATGATACACCATACCGTTCGGATGAAAACGAGGCAGCATCTGACTCCGGAACAAATGCCTCAGCGTTTCACAAGGAACACCGTGCCATTGCACCTACTAGAGTGAAACACCACGGCGTTCAACCCTCCAACACCGCGGCGTTCTCCCCTATTTCGGGAAATTCTTCACCCGAACCCTCCGTACCCAAACCAAGGCCCCCTTTTCCACTTGCATTACAAAAAGGGAAGTTAGATAAGCAATTTGCTAAGTTTCTTGATATTTTTAAACAATTGCGTATTGATATTCCTCTTGTAGATGTTTTATCACAAATGCCCAACTATGCTAAATTTCTTAAAGAGATCATCTCCAAGAAAAGAAAGGTGGAAGAGCATGATACGATGCCTACTACGGTGGAATGTGCAACAATTCTACAAAACATGCTTCCGCCAAAACTAAGAGATCCAGGGAGTTTCTCTATACCTTGCACTATTGGTCATTTGAATTTTTCAAAATCTTTATGTGATTTAGGTGCTAGTGTTTCACTCATGCCCTTATCTGTGTGTAGGGAGCTCGGATTCACGAACTTAAAACCCACTACAATCTCCTTACAATTGGCGGATCGCTCGGTCAAGCACCCTGTAGGCATCTTAGAGAACATTTTGGTCAAGGTGAAAAATCTTATCATTCCAGTCGATTTCATAATACTGGACATAGCCAACGATGCTGAGGTCCCCATTATTTTGGGATGACCTTTCTTAGCCACAGCTGGAGCAATTATTGATGTTAAGCATGGTAAATTAACTTTCAAGGTTGGAGAAGAAGAGGTGAAATTTGACTTGTCTAATGAAACAAAACACTTTTCTACCATTCATCATGTTTACCAAGTCATACCTGTAGGCGAGTCCTTGAGAGAAATGGCTACAAAAGATAAGAAGACTGTGAAGTTTAAACAAGGCCTCGATCAAATGTTTACTAAGGGTACCACTGGTATTGGGTGAAGAAGAAAAATAAAAAAAGACTCAAGCTAATGACTTTAAACAAGCGCTTCTTGGGAGGCAACCCAAGCTTCGTTATTTTATTTTATTTTATTTCTTTTCTTTTCTTTTCCTTTTTGTCTTTAGCTTGCTTTCTCTTCTGTCGTATTGTTGATGTGATTTCCTAGAGAATTATTTCTTTCAGGTTTTGATCACGGTTTGATCCTGGGATATGAGCCCACCACCGTGCTCCCTCCATTTCTCTCCATTTCAGGGTTGTATCGCTTATCCCTCTCACATTGCATTTATTTCATGAAAATTGAGGACACTGTTTAATTTAAGTTTGGGGGTACAACCTTGTTGATATAGAATTCATGAATTGGTGCACCCTTGCATAAGAGCATAATGCGTTTGAATATCTCTACTCTCTCGAAGTCAAAGTTTCTTATCTGTGGTCAACATGTCATATGTTGTGACTTGAAAGCCCTTTTTAGTCATGCTTATGCGATTTTTTTGAGGATTTAAAACTTTGGACTTTCAATTTTGTTGACTTTGAAGTGTGTATTAATGTTGTGAAGTCATAAAATGATTTAGGCCATCTTTCATTGTTGTTAGCCTTACATTTTGGCCTTCTCTATATTGCATAATCTCTAGACCTTGATTTGAGCCGTATTGAAAAGAATGGAGTGTGTTAAGTACACTAGAAACCACCATTCGACTTTATTTCATAAGCCACGACAACCACCTTCTACCCTAAAAGAAAAATAATGTCTTGCACCTAATCAAGAGAGTTTAGAACTTCATATCATTTGACTTGAATATGGGTAGTCACCTTGTTTTGATTTGAATGTATATGAGTTAGATAGTGATGTTTTGGCCATGTTGGGATATTTGAGGTTTGAAGTATTATGTAAAAAAAAGGGGATGAAATGAAAACTTGAGCAATGGGCTAAATAGTCGAGAGAGAGAGATGTTTATGAAAAAAAAAAAGAAAAAAAGTGTGCTCTTGACTAGGCTTTGATCTTGGCACTCAATTGGATCATTTGGCTTGGAAATCTGTGTACAACCCACTATGAAAAGAAACAAGTTTGGGGGTTGTAAGTTGAAAGGCAAAATAGAATGAAAAAGGGATAAGTGATAAGTTGTGAAAGTTTATATGGTTTATATGAGAATTTAGCTCGATGATTTTGAGTCATAGGCTCTCTTGACTTAGTCACTTTATCCATATCTTCCGGTCCTAACCATCACCTAGCCTTACGTTACAAGCCGGAAAGACCTTTTGATTGTGACTTTTGCACTTTATACACACCGATGAGTTAACGAATGTTGAATTGTTTCAATGTCTTTACTTTCAAATTGATTTGCATAATCTTATCTAAAGTGTGCTCTTGACATGAATATGGGAGTGGGAGTTCATGATTTAGGGATGGAAACTAAGATTTTGTGTGGTTTTCAAATTGCTGAATGTTCAAAGCATCGGGTAACTATTCCGAAACTTCTTCGAAGGTTTAATGCTTGCTTTTGTGTGTATGAGATTGCAAAAGAAAAACCATTTTGAGTTTTCATGTGTGTGCTTGATTGTATTTGATCGAGGACGATCAAAGTTAAGTTTGGGGGTAGTTGATATATGTTATTTTTACACTAGTTTCCCCCCGTTTATTTACTTGGTTTTGATTGTTTCCTTGATAATTTGATCACATTTGATGCTTTGATCCTTGTTTTCTCATATTTTCTAGAATAACATATGATTTGGAGGAAAAGAACAAGGATTAAAGGTAAATCATGCATAAAGATACAAACTGTCTGCGCAGTGCTAGAGTTTATGGAATAAGTTTCTCTACCCATGTCCAAATTACACAATTATTATACCAATGGAAACATAAGAGGCAAAGGTACATTTATTATGTTGAAGACAAAGATCAGATATGTAGGGAAGGAAGTGAAAACGTCATCGGAAGAGACGTCTTACGACGGAGTTTTCTCATTCAGTAACTTGTGAGACACGTTTATCCCCTATAACGTTTGATTTAGGCCTTGGTGTCTTATTGAGAGTTGTAGATCTTTGTTTGAGGATTCTATAGCAACTTGAATCAGCTTATTCCGACATCGGTAGAGAAAGTTATGCAAATTTTACCAAAACTGGTCAGAGGCAGAAATTTAACGCCGCGGCGTTCACCATCCAACGCCGCGGCGTTCGAGACAGAATGGTGACCACCGCGGCGTTCAACAAGCGAACGCCGTGGCGTTCGAGGCAGCGGGTTGGTCTATAAATACCCCTTTTAGCCATTTTTTACCTTAACTCACCTTGGATATCAGCAACCACACGAAAATAGAGAGAGGGAGATCTTAGAAGAGAAGATTAAAGGTCAAAACATGGAGAATTCAACAAGAAATCCACATCTCTACAAGAATTAGGGAGTTTTTACATATTTGTTTCTTGAATTTGTTCAAATCTTCTATGACTTGTATGCTTTATATTTGCACTTTTGACATGAATATGAGCTAAACTTGTTTGATTGAGGCTATGGATAGGCCATTTATGTTATTTTGATTGTTGATTTGTTGGTGTTTATTGGATTAATTTTGGTTTTAGCGATGTATTCAATATTTGATCTCAATGCTACATTTGCTTGATCACCAAGTGTTTGATAAAATGCCTAGGTTAGAGATCGAGAGATAATAACCTAGGGAAAATATAAACATTGAATACCCTATAGTTAAACCGACTAGAGATAGACTCGGTTTCTTTAGGTGGCTTTCCATTCACGTGGGGAATTCCTAGACCTTAAATGCATCTTTGTTAAGACGGGTTTTAATATAGAGATATATAGGAAATCGTTAACTAAGGTAGGGTTGCTATGCCAAGAGATTGGGTAGTACGTATGTTAGGGAATTTCGCCTTAGCTAAATCAATCTAATAATCCAATAGAACCTAAATCACAATCGAAATGCATAATTGGTTGAACCATGTGCCTTGATCGCTTCTCTCTATTGTTTCCTCTCTTTATTTGGTGTGACGTTGCCTTAGTTTATTTTCTAGTATTTTTTAATTAGTTAATCAACCTTTCTATTGACCGATTTAACTTAGAATTGAGTAATATAGTAGTCTTGGTGCTTAGATTATAGTTGTCCCTGCGGATACGATAACCCCGGACTTAGAAATCCACTTTACTACTTACGCGACCTAGTTCTCTTGCTAGGATTTTGTCGTGTCAAACAACATATCAAGTTTTATGTATAATCTCCAACAAATGATAACGAGTTTACAATCAACCAATTAAATACAACAAATCAAATAAAAATTTACAACAATTTGCAACTTACACCATACCAAAAGCGCATTGGAAAATGTTTTGTGCCAATTCGTAACGTACTTCATCAAGTTGCTCTATAGAGTAAGTGACGTATTGACAATCAGGAAAGTACTGCAAGATATAGATTGAAAACCCAACAAATTAAAGGTTTAATTAATAACTTAAAAAGAGAAATTAGAATCTGATGATGAGGATTAATTAGGATTATATATGCATACCATTGGTGGGATTGTAGATTCTCCGTGGCTAATAATATCCTTCATGAATTTCATAATGAAGAAGCCACAATCTTTGTCTTTTAACTGCATGGGGCACTACAAAATTGAAATGAAAATTGTATTAGAACAATAAACTTTATACGAATAATCTCTTGAAAATATAAAATTACACTAACCTTTATACAAGTCCATTTACAGGCCATGTTTTTGGATTTGATCTTTTGGGTGTTACTATTTGCACAAACATCAACACAGCACTGTTAAAAACATCAAAAAATAAGGAAAGCTGTAAATATCAAGCAAATATATCTGTGAAATCTAGGAAGATATATACACTTTAAAATTAATATTAAATATAATGGATACATTGATTGAATGAAAAACTTATTGATTGAATGTTTCTTTCATATCACGCCGGTTCTTCGGACCACCGTGCAAAGAATCCAAATAATAAACGATTTCTTTAATTGGATCAATCACAAGCAACACCCAATGTCCCCTATAAAGCATTCAAAAGATAAGTTCAAAATTAGTTTTGCGTACGTAACAAATTTTACAAAATAAAGTTGGGTTCTTAGTTGCTCACCCAGTGTTGTAAGGTAAAATAAACAACTTCCCGTCTGCGCAATCTTTCATGGCATTTGTCATATATTGCGCTTGTATGATACGCTGAGAGGGATTAAGACCTGCTCCCGCAGCTATAGTATGTGGGCTAAGGAACCCGAAATTATTTGCTTTCTCTTCGGGGACCACGTACTCATCATAGTGATTCTTAATTAATTAAATTAAATAATTTTAACATCAGTTCAGTTGAATTAATTAAATTATTTTAATTTTAATTTATTTCCCATTATCCTAGAAAAAATTCGGCAGAGTAACAACGCAAAAATTTCTACCAAGTTCTCGACTTAATCTTCCCCCAAACTTGCAACTAACAAAATTCGTATCTTTCAACCACAACAAACCCAACATTCTAATCTTTCACCCACAACAAACCCAAAATATCGATCTCACTATACGAAAATATTGATCACCAATTGGATCACTTAAAGCAACATATTTCAAGCAACTTCAAATATTGATCACCAGTTGGATCATATAAATCACATAAAACTAAAAATAAAGCATCATTTTATAAACATTGATCACCAGTTGGATCACATAAAGCATCATATTTCTAGCAAATACAAATATTGATCACCAGTTGGATCACATAAATCACATAAAACTACAAATAAAGTATTATATTTTCAACAACTAAGTATAAATATAGATCACCAGTTGGATCAATGTACCCTAAACTATAAAATAACCACAATTTAATCCCAAATTAAATGTAATTAACACCCAGCTATACACAAAAATACATACACCTACACATACACAAATATATATACATACATCCACATATACACAAATACGTACATCCACACATTCATAAAAATACATACACCCACACATACACAAATATATATACATATATCCACATATACACAAATACATACACCCACACATACACAAATATATATACATACACCCACACATACACAAAAATACATACACCCACACATACACAAATATATATACATACATCCACATATACACAAATACATACACCCACACATACATAAATACATATACATATGCACATATATATATATATAGAGAGAGAGATACTCTTATCCAAGGCGGCGGTGGATGACGGGCGATCGACGGCTAAGGGCGACGGGCTGAGAGAGAGAGTCGACCGAGAGAGAGAGAGTAGAGAGAGAAAAAAAATGGGGGGAAAATGCCTGGTTTTTTAGTTTATGGGGGGGGGCAGGTGCTATTATAGCGGTTCTTGGTTGAACCGCTATAATAGCCAAGCTATTACAACGGTTCAACCAAGAACCGCTGTAATAGGTTTAAACCTATTACAGCGGTTCTTCATTGAACCGCTGTAATACGTCTATTACAGCAGTTCAACAAAGTAAGAAGAACCGCTGTAATAGGCTGAACCGCTGTAATAGACGTATTACAGCGGTTCAACGAAGAACCGCTGTAATAGGTGATTAGTTTGACCCTATTACAGCGGTATATGTATGAACCGGTGTAATAGGTCCCTCCGTTCAGCGGTTTTCCCAAAACCGTTGTAATAGGTGCGCTGTAATAGTATATTTTTGTAGTAGTGAGTTTATAATAATTTTAAACATTGTACAATAGAAAAAGTTTTAAAGTTAAGTAACATGAAATATAACTAAATAAATAAGTTATAATACTATTTGAATATTTAATTAGTCCTATTCGTGTTTGATTTTGATGGACCTTGCAACCTTCTTCTTACTCGGCTTCATCTTTTTGTTTTTATGTTTCTTTGTGAAACTGCTCAACATTTCTTCGTCATCATTTGATATGTTGTTGATGTCTCCTTTGTTATTGTTCGTCGACTTGTTTTTGATGTCTCCCTCCTTATTGTTTGTCGACAACTATTTATCTTATTTTGCATCCTTGTCTTCCGATTATGATATTGATTTCTCTAGAACTTCCTATGATTTAGTAGCAATTTCTAGATTTGCGCTTGCATTCTTCTCCCTTCCATTCTTGGTTTTCTTTCTTTTTGTTCTCCTTGTTGATTTCTGGTTGTATTATTTCAATTGCATCCGCAATGACACAAAATATTTCATTGTTCATTTCAGCTTTTCTATTCAGTGCGATTAGGAAGCGAAATTCCTTTGATGTTTTAAGTTAAGTGCTCTATAAAATTTTGAATTATGTTCTCCCTAAATTGATGAATAGTTAGAAACACAAATCATATATATATATATATATATATATGTTAACGTTATATAAATAATTAATCAAATAAAATGTATGTATAAAAATCTAAAGATAAAATTTGTAAACCTCTTGGATTGATGATATAAATTCTTTTATGGGGCATACAATGTATAATGTTTCCGCATCCTTAAACATTGTAATACATGTGATGTCCTTGTCTTGTACGACATTTAGAATCAACCGACACCTTGAAACAATGCAAAATTGGTAATAATTAAATCACTAATAAACCATATATATTTTTGAAATTGATACTCATATTATTTTTACCTTGGTGTGGTTTCTATGTTGTTCTCATTACAGTTTGTACATTTTTTTCCTGTAATATTTGGAATGGAAGCGGCGCATCTTTTGCATGAATCATACCATCCATAGTGATGATTTATTGTCAACCTTATCAACTGTTCCCTTGAAACAAAATATGTATCCTATAAAAAAATAAACTTCATTGATTGAATTTTTGTTTTTAGTTTAAAATTGTGGCAAAGATTTATCATTTCTTAATATACCTCCAATAGTTCATTCCGATTATCAATGATGGCTTTAAGTGTTACATCCTGTGAGCTTAGTATTCTATGTTTTATTTGCAACCCGCTTATTTTGATTGGATGATCATTTTTACTTAAGCTGAAAAACATAGAAATTTATTAAAAAAAAAATATTGATAATTATTAAAATATATTAAATATTTTGTAATATTACCATTTTTTAAGATCTCCGATCTCTTTAATCTCTGGATTAATTTGTATTATAGTTGTTGTTGTTATTTCCATCTGTAATTGACCTGAGAAAACAATAAGTACTAAAATGTGTTAAATTTACAATGTTTATAAAGTATCTCAATATTTTTACAAGTAATAATTACCTAGGTATAGTTTAGTTGTGATGTTTGAGGTTGCTAATATTATATTGGCATTTGATGAGCAATGTGATTTGATTTTCTCCTTCATTTGTTTCCAAATCCTTCCAAAGATAGATTACCAATGAACGATATCTGTAAAAAAATATAATATAAAAACTGTCTAATAGAGTTAGATAACATGAAATTATAATTACAATTTCGGTTGTGGATGATGGTCAGCGAGTTGAATATTTGTTACTTTACAAAGAACTTAAAAATTATGCTTTTGAAGATAAATAGATTAAATACAGATTATCATCACATAATTGAATTGATGGCTATGAATTATTTTTTTTTTAAGAAAAATAGGTCTTATATATCATTCAATCGAAAGTTTACAACGCCTGAAACAATACAATTCATATCGACTCAAACGATGTAGTAAGAACATCTGAAACACCAACTATCAAGTTTCTTGAAGATAACAAATTTTAAGAACTCACAAACAAACACAAGAAAATTCTTGTGCAACTCCTATTCAAGGAGAGACGAAACTCTCATTCGAGAGAGAAAGCAAACTTTCATACGAGAGAAAAAATAATACTAAACAAAAAATCTAAAAATTATGTATCACCCATCTTCATTTCGTCAAATCTGTCTCTGTCTTGTTAGATCCATATCTTTTTCATCAGATTTGAAGATGTGATCTACAATTTGAAGAAGGGTGCTTCAACCCAACCCGCCGACGATGGTGGTGGTAACAGTTGTGAAGTAGACGACTGCTTTACTAAGTCATCGCCGACGGAGAAAAATAGAAGAAAAAAAGGAGGCTAGGGTTTAGAGAGAGAGATGGGGAGAGAGTTTTTGTTGGAAAAATATCCGTGAGCCTACTCGGGCTTAGTATCTTCAAGAACGACTTCAAAGTCGAGGCAAGTGTTCTACACTTTATTTTTGAAACGAAATTGCCCCGCTCACGGTGCTTACGGGATTTGACAATCGTTTCCCAAGATTTAACGACTTAGTAAAGAAGTAGTAGCATTACAAACTTCGATACTCTACGAACAAACTTTGTTCCAAACTCTCTCAATGGACTATGATGAAATAAATGCATATCTAGACATTCAATATACAAAACTATTCTCTAAATATTAAATTAATATTTGGGAATATCCAAAGAATTCTCAAAATACTCAAAATAGTATTTAAGAGAAGAAAGGAGAAGATAATATGATTATGGTGTATTTAATCTCAAAATATGGGAGTCTATTTATAGAGAATGAAGAGTTTTGGGTCAAAAGTTGCAACTTTTCGTACATTGCAGAAAGGCCCAAAAGGTGTGACTTTTGGACGAAACGCCCCCTGAAGCAGCTTTTCATTTTGGCCCCAACAGTTGCACCTTTAGTGAAAAGCCCCCTGGCACGAGCTACAATTCAGTGTGGGCGGGTGTACCGTGCACCCGCTGACAGCCAATCAGCTCCCTGTCAGCATGGGAGATTATCCGGTGCGGGCGGTTGCACCAATTTCTGTGCAATTCAGCCCCTAACTTTCTAGAACTTTCAAATTAACCCCAAAATTTTGAATCTTGATCAAATAGATCCTTTCAAATTGGTCCCTCAATGTTTCGATTTTAACATTTTAGTCCTCAAACTAAATGAACCATTTTCCATACGATCGCGGCCATCGATCGTATGATTTTGATCATTTAATCATGTATGTTCATATCGATCCATTGATTCCAATTAAAACCACATTTTAAGTGACATACTCTGTTAATTAATTTCTCATTTACCCTAAATCGAAATTGAGTAATTAAATACTCGAAATTTATCTACTCGAAACGTAGATTAATTTGAGCCAAAGACATTCCACTTTCAACATGTGGAATTCACTTAAATCTCTAACAAAATCATGCTAAAACACGATTTACTCAATCAAGATTTCCACCATTTTAGGGCTATGAATTGTTGAATAACTCCATTTTGGGGTTAATAAAAAGATTGAATTAAATAACCTGCCAGAAGACAATAATTTTGTGCGCTTTTTCTACCAGTTGTCGCTTTTGTTATGACAACAAAGCCAATTTTTTTTTTTTTTGAACAGTTTCATGTGCATATAGTTTTTTTATTCTAATCATCCAACATGAAAACTCCTTATTTCTAATATAGTTTGAACTAAAAATTTAGTACAAATCGTCTTTTGAGAAGCATCAAATTATGTATAATTGAAGTAAAAGTTCATGACATTGAAAATTGTTAAAATATTTGAGAGACATTTTGTCTATGATAGTTATTTCTCTCACGGGGTTGAGTCCTCCTTTTGCAGTTGTTATCATTCTTGACTCTTTGACTTTGATGACTATTCCATAAATATCTACAGTATCCAATATAAAATTTTATTTTTAAAATAAATTTGAAAGATAACTTAAAATTAAAAGAAAATTAAATTGTACCTTGTCATTTTTTATTGTTTCCCACGGGATGAATGTCTTTAAAAGCTACGAAATTGTGTTCCACGTTTTCTCCAATTGGGTCAACTGCGCCATTCGCTTCTGTATACCTTTTAAGAATCAACTCCTTTTCCAGGTTTGCATTATGAAACCTTGAATCAACATCTTTAACCTCACCATTAGAGATGACATATGTTTTGTTCAGCTTAAATTTTTCACCAAATAGATCAATCTAGTTGTTGAACATTATTAACCCAATTCTTGATCCATGCACCTTAAATTGTTAGTATACTTTAACTTAAATTAAAAGTATTAGGTGAAAATATTCCATACTTGGTCATCTGTCATGATAAGTTTTAGTATTCTTGAAGATAAGTTTTTCTCACAAGCAGTTTGGACTCCAACCCCTAAATTAAACTCCTTAGATGTAGCATGAACTTTGTGTCATTTATCTTCAGATCACCTATCGAACGGTTAACATAATGAAATTGTATACTGCATAGAATGGCAATTTAAATATTAGTGGGTCGTATATTGAAGTATCTAACATTTGAAAATCACTAACTTTTAAATGAAAAAAAATACTTAAGCACTTACAAAGAATGTATGTGTATAATAAGCAAAGGGGTGTGGCCTAGTGATCACAAGGCTTTTGGTTGTGAGAACCCACCAGGTTTCGAAACCCAAGAGAAGGGGATGGGGGTTTACTCCTGCATCCTCCCCTACATTCTTCCCTGGGGGTCCCTGCGCTTATTGAGTCTGTCGCCTATGGGTAATCTAGGGCGGCTTACCTCCATAAGTGGTTTGCGGGCTATTGTGTTTGGACAGGTTTGCTCTGCTGGGTGACTGACAGAGATTTACCTTGGAATTTTCAAAAGGAAAAAATAAGAATGTATGTGTATTACTAATTGCAAGAAAACTTTATTGAATTTTTATTTTGGAATGATTAAATTTTATAGTAGATTATATCTTTGATAGTTTATGAACCGTATTTATAATTTATGTTATATTATATGAATCTTATTATGTGTAATGATTACTATTAATTTAAATAGAACGTACTTTGAATTTGTAGATCAATATCTATTTTCTTTTTTAATCCACAATAGCCATGTTTATGGCTATCATATTAAATAATATGTATACTATGAATTTGATTCATTTAATTTGTTAATTTTCTAATTGTTTTATAGGTGTACATTCCTCAATTTAACTGGCAAAAGACACGTTTTAAGATATTGAACCTATAATTTAAAACGTCTTGTCTACCGATGTATTCATTTTCATTTAATCTTGCGGGCGTTATGAATGTACATATATCTCACCTTTTAATTCTTGTGTAATATACCACATTGAAAAGTGATTAAATCATATGAAAACTTTCAACTAATTGATATTTTTTTTTTTGGAAATTCTAGGGTAAATCTCCGTCAGTCACCCAGCAGAGCAAACCTGCCCACACGTAATAGCCCGCAAACCACGTATGGGGTAAGCCGCCCTAGGTTACCCATAGGCGACGGATTCGATAAGCGCAGGGCCCCCCAGGGGAGAATATACGGGAAATACCCCCAATCCCCACACCTGGGTTTCGAACCCGGGTGAGTTCTTATGGCCGAAGGCCTTGTGACCGCTAGGCCACACCCCGTTGCTTTCAACTGATTGATGTTATTAATGTATATTATTGTAAATCCTTGTTTTGCCTATCTTTGTATTAATTTTAATTATTTTCTCTGGTTAAATGTTTATATTTTTTTTGTCTAAATTGTTTTGATATTATAATATTACTTAGATTTAACATGCCATTAAGATAGAATTTATTTTTAATTTCAGAAATTTCTTTTATATATTTTTTAAAGTTTTTCTAAAAAAATTAATGACACATGATCATTGCTTTATATCCTAGATATTATATATATATATATATATATAAAGAGCGTTGTAGAATGATTTATACTTTATGTAATTTTAGATCACAAAAATTATAAGTTAGTTTTAGCATTTCTTGGAGTGAAATTTTGGTCTTGGAGTGAAATTTTGGACCGCCAACAGTATCAAATATTACTAATGTGCACCAAAAATGTCTAAAGGCATTACAGTAATTAAACATATCTCCAGCTCAGGTCGGGGCGCCACCCGTGGGTTAAAGTCCGCGGGTAATATATTAAATCAAGCCCAAAAGCCTGACTGCCCACCAGAAAGATGGCCTGTCACATTATTAAGGCAATAAGGTTAAGTGGGCTATTTTAATAGTCTAATGGCTAATTTATGGGTATATCAATAAGCCTAGTGGGCTACTGCTAAAGTTGAGCCCATAGCCCACAGCCTACTACTAGCTCTATATAAATACCTTAGAGGAGCTGGAAAAGATTATTATCTACTCTCTCCAAAAAAATCCACTGGCTAGGACAGAAAGTAAAACCAATACAGAACTACAAACTGACTTGATCCTATATTCATAAGGTATGTAGGCAGCTCACTTAAGAAGCAAGTGCAGTCTATACATTCATCAACCCCCAACCTAGTTTGTCGTGAGTTGGATCGAATTCTCCTCCCCATGTGATCAATCACGTGATATTCATTGACTGAAGATTTATACCATCATCAATTTGGCGCCGTCTATGGAAACAACGCTCTAGCCACTGAGTATGCAAACTAGGTCACAAGCGTGTACTACCGGTGATAGGATAACTAGTCACCATCAGCCAGCTGCTGCCGATAAACTTCCTAACCCAACGTCATTTAAGTTGGTGGAGAAAATCCCCCCAATGGTCCGACTGATAGCGGAGGTCCTGAAATAGCACCCTCGACGAACGAGCAAAATGTGTCGCCCTTAACACCAACAGTGATTCCACCCCCTGCTTCCAGGGTTTTCGAGATCACTCAAGAGGCACAGCTTGTTCTAGTTGAAGATGCCTCTATGTGAGGAGCAGCGAGGGCGGTTCAGTAATACGCCCAGGCACATCCCTCACATGCACCACCTGCTCCGACAGCTGCCGAGGGGCGATGTTCCTAGGTGAGGAACACCCAAGAGATGCCCCCACCTTAAGGAAAGGGGCCCAAAGATCCACCACCTCAGTCAGTTCGTGGAGGTCAGGAGCCTCAAGACAGAAGTCGCCCCCACCGAGTGGCGCCTAGCCAATCCCCAACTGAGGTCAAAAATCCTTGACCCTCGGTGGGATTGGATCAAGGCAATCCAACTTCCCGGTGAATGGGGCAGCACGAGAAAGAGAAGAGAATAGTGTTGTCTCACCCCCCGAGAGGCCACCGAGGGGAAGAGATAGAAAACCAATGCTTCCTAGGTCTCTACGACGAGGTCAAGTCTCATTAACCCCCGAAGAGACCTTGCCAAGGCAAGAGGGCCGAAGAAGGCGCGCACCTCGCCATGATGGAAGTTTGGAGAACCATGGGCGATATAAAGATATGCAGCTGGTGCCATTAGTCGTAGCACCCCCTAAGAGAAGTCCTTTCTGCCCGGTGATTTTGGCATTGTCTTTGACGCAAGGACTTAAGGTACCCCACCTAAGTGAATATGAGGGTGCTGGAGAACCTCAAGAACACGTTGACAAGTTCAACGCCAAGGCTGACATGTATGCCGTCATTGATGCAGCCTACTGTAAGATCTTTCGAACCACCCTCTCTGGACATGCGCTTACCTAGTTCAATCGACTCCCCGCCGGTACCATCACCAGCGTCAAGCAGCTGACCAAGCGCTTCCTCAATCATTTTTCCATGAACAAGAAGTACCTTAAGACGGTATCTTTCTTGTTCACGGTGGTTCAAAAAAAAGGTGAATCTTTGAGAGAATACGTGCAGCGTTTCTCCAACGCGGTGTCTGAAGTACCGCATGTGAACCATGAACTGTTGTCAAGAATCATGCAGTGGAACTTATGCAATAGTAGGTTCAAGGAGTCTATTGCTGGAAAGCCCCTATCAACCATGGAAGAGTTGTTGGCCAGAGCTGAAAAGTATATACAAATTGAAGAGACCACTGGGCCAATCAAGAATGAAGGTGGTGGTAACAAGAGGAAAGCGAGAGACAATGACAAGATGCCGGAGTCCAAGGAGCGTAAGCACATGCCTCCTTCCGAGTTTGCTAAGTATACCCCCCTTACACTCCCAAGGGAGCAATTCCCGGTCATCACTGAACAACAAGGAATAGTCCAATGGCCTAAGAAGATGAAGGACAGCCCTAGCCGCCTTAAGTCAAAGAAGTACTGTCGGTTTCATCGG
This sequence comes from Buddleja alternifolia, assembly GCA_019426215.1. Lineage (NCBI taxonomy): Eukaryota > Viridiplantae > Streptophyta > Magnoliopsida > Lamiales > Scrophulariaceae > Buddleja > Buddleja alternifolia. The sequence goes on along the minus strand of CM033393.1, from coordinate 26,423,852 downwards.
GACAAGGGCCACACGACCGAGGAATGCTATCATTTTCAAATGGACGTAGAGAAATTGATTCAGAGAGGCTACTTACAAAAGATAGTTACCCCGTTCGAATCAACCATTCAAAAACCCACGGGACAGAGGGGTAGAGATGGAGGCAAAGACAACCGGCCAAGGGCGCACTCAGAAATGGATAACCCCCCAAGTGAATGGAATCATAAGGGTGATCTTAGATGGCCCAATTGGGGGAGACTTGGTGAGTTCAAGGAACGCTTCGCTAAGGGCAGCATCAGGGCTACACGCCGTCAATCACCCGCATGGGGGGCAAATTAATCAAGTGGAGCTAAAGAGTCAAACCATAGAGTTTGGAGTACAAAACCTGGAGAATGGCACCCCCTTGGTTAATGACGCCTTAGTAATCTCAGCGACCATCTCCAACTTCTGGGTGAAGAAAGTGTTAGTTGACAGTGGGAGTTTAGCAGACAAAACATTCTACAATGCCTTCACCCAGTTGGGAATGGACAACACCCAGCTCCAAGCAGTCAACATCCCCCTCACGGGATTCACGTGAGAGATTGTAGAATTAATGGGGGAGGTGTCTCTCCCCATATCTCTAGGCGAATTTCCTACCCGTTTTACCAAAATGGTTAAGTTCCAGGTGGTTAAAGTCTCCATCCACTTACAATGTCATATTAGGGAGGCCGAGCTTAAATTTGTTTCGAGCTGTCATTTCCACCTATCATATGAAGGTTAAGTTTCACACCTATGGGAACGGGGGAAGCCATTGGTGTGTGAAGTTGGCAAGGGAATGTTACACTAATGCCTTGAAGAAGCCTAAGAGAAAGCATGGCGGCGCTACTCAAGATGAAAAGGAAAAGAAAATTGCCATCAAACTAATCTCGATGGAGGGAACTAACTTGGGGGGCCACATGCAATCAGCCAGTACTTGTCCAATCACAGCAAGTAGGCGCTGATGGTAAAGAGGAGGACTCCAACGCAATGGCGCCAAAGGAGGCAATGTGCACGCCAGCGCTAGAGTGAAAACATCTGCCAATCTTGACAAAGTACTAGGCCTCAAAAGGCCTTAGCAGGTAACCGAAAAAACTATCTTATTACTATCAAAACAATATCGAGTTGGCCACGAGCCAAGCGTTGAGTAGGGGCGTCTACCAGCGACCCCTAACTTTTTACTTAAGTTTTGAGGAGCCTATGTGCCTCCTCCATACATTATCGTTTTGAGGTGCCTACGTGCATCCCCCTCTGAATTGTCATTTTGTGGTGCCTATGTGCACCCCCTTTACATTTAGTATTGGTGCTTGGATACTTTACATTTTTCATTATCTAGTTGCTTATTATAGATGCGTTATATGTTAGATATGTTAGACATTATGAATGTTTATTTCTTTAATCAGTGGTAACAGCAGCAAAATAACAAAAGAATGCTCCTCGGAATCAAAATTCCAACCGAAGTTATCAAAAAACTTAAAGTCCCCCATTTGAGGCTAACATAGGTGGCGCAACGAATACCCCCCGAACCCTTCAGAGCTCAGTTGAGGCTAGCCCACTTTATGATCCTTCTAGAAGTACCGAGACGGAATGAGGTTCGAAAAAACAACCCCCCTCCCACATGGACCCTGGATCGAGATCATATTAATATGGCTAGAGTGATAAAACACCTCATGCCCCAAAAAAATATACACCAATGGCTATTCAAGCCTTAAAAAATTCAAAAAATCCTACGGCGTGGGGGACACATAACTTTTGAACGCCATCACGTCCTAAGGTTGAAAATAACAAAAATCTACAAAACTATGAGCCTCAAGTCCTCATGCCGCAAAAGTCACAACGGTGACGATCACCGCATAGGGTACAGTGCTCTCGCTATTAGAAAAACACCATATGTGACTTGAAAAATGTTCAGCTCCCAGAGGTCATAGGAATACCACTTTGAAACTTACTCCTCAATATGTTTCACATATTAAGGAGTAGGGGGCCAAGAGTGGAGTGGCTAATATTTCAAAACAAAGTTCAAAGATAGCTCAAAACAAAGGCCAAAGATAGCGGATATTTCAAAGCTTAGGCCAGGCGTTTTGAGTACTTAAAAAGCAAATTGCTAAGTAAAACTTAAATATAGCAAAAGTACCCGAGAGACACTCACCACTAGCGGCCATTAAATCCCGTCAATGTGTCAGTAAAATAGCTAAGTACCTAGACTAGTGCTCATGAAGCCACAAGTTACTAAGGCAAAATAGAATAATAAATGAAGGTGGTCCCAAGTGGCATACGAAAGGGTCTAGAAGTGGGGGGAGGGGGTTGAATAGACCCTGAAGTCTTTTTCAACTTCAAAAATTCGTATCACTTTTAAAGATTTGAACGCTTAGAAAGCTGAGCACTTGGGTCAGACGTTTCAGTAAAGATAACTTAGACTTTGTGATTTTAGCAATTTACCAAAGTAGGGTAATGCTTAGATCGCTTAATCAGGGTTAGCACAGCGAAAATGATTTTTAGCGTTCAATTGGTTAATTAATCGCTTTGTAATTTTACTTGTCTCTTTCAGAATGAATGATGTAATATGAAAATAAGACAATAAAATATAAATGACACAAGATATGTAAGGTTCACTGGGTGATGTTATCACAGTTACGTCCTTCTTCTCCATTTTCACTTGAAGGAATTTACTAGGATGATTATCAAAGAATCACACAGAATCTTCTACAAGATAGTAAAGGATGAAAAAGATCTCGGGCTCCTTGATCACACAGATTTCAGAACCAATGAAGATCGTCTTCTACAAGCTTCTCTCACTAAAAAATGCTGCCTGTAAGGGGTTTCAACTTCTTTCTCACTCAGATGAAAGATTAAAGGTTTGTCTCAAGGATTTGTTAGTTTTTGGGAAGATCAAACAACTTGGAATATCTTAGTAGGAATTTAGGTTTCTTCTTTGGAAGAGGTTTGAGATATTTGTGACTGTCTGGAATGTAGATAAAAAGTTTGAAGGAATTTTAGCTATGGAGTTTCTATGCTTTTTCTTGTGCAGGTACGTAAATTTTTCTTGTAATATTATGTACCATTATTTTTGGGTTTGCTAAAGGTAAGGTATTTATAGGCAATTTTTGGGATCTGTCTGTTGGACACATGTAGGAGAGTGTCTCTCACGCGACGCGTGATTCTACCTAAAACCTGACATTCCTGATAATCTGCTGGCACCGATTGGATGGGAGCAGCTATAAACTCTGAAGTTCTAACAGTCTAGTCAAAAGGTGGCTTATCCACAAGTCACAGTGGCTTATCACATTCAATGCTCTTATCAGGCATTTAATGCATTTGAATTTATTTCCCGTTGGATATAAATGTTCGTTGAATGATTGCATTTAAGTCCTTCATGACTTGAGGATTTAGTTTAGGTGAATCTGGCATCGGATCGCTAGAGTGATTTGAGCGCTTGATTCATAAATCCTGAAATAGTCCTTTAGCGTTTGACAGGCGCTAAGAACAAATCTTCATCTTCAGTTGACTTCAGACACTGATTTTCAACTTCTTCTCTAATAGACTCACCTAGAATTCTATTATCGATTCAGTATCTAATACTTAGTCTAAAATCTATAAAGATAAAAATTACAAGCCTAAAGAAAATTACATACTTTCAAACGCTTATACAAAGATCTATCCAAGCAGAAACTTACATTGTATTTAGGGTCTAACATAAAATCCTATCTTGTCATCATCAAAACATCTAACATGAAATTTCCTAACAATTTCCCCCTTTTTGATGATGTCAAGACTTTTAACTCTTATAACTCTTTTATAATTTTTAAGATTTAGGTAAAAGAAAAGCCCAAATAAAGTATAAGTTAGCGTTTGAAAATTTAGTAAAGTTAGCTAATGTTAGATTAACCTCAACAAGTTGTTTCAGCGATAAATCATTCATATATTGAAAGAATAAGCATACATGATTTATATTGAAAGTAATATAATGAAAGCGACAACAGAAATATAAATATAAAAAGAAGGATTCATTCACTTTTTCTGTCGCTTTGCTCTTTCTTCGCCTTGGAGAACTTCTAGCGCTAAGTCCAACAGGAGACGATCAATGTCGATCATTGTTGTATGTTGAATTTCATCGTAATCATGCCTATGAAGTCTAGCGCTTTCATTAAGTTCTAACAACCTTTCTGTCCATTCTCTTGGCGAAATTCCAAGCTCACGAATTAAATCATGATAGATATCTTTTCTTGGATCTTTTGATGGTTTCCAATTGATAGGTCGTCTTAGCGGACTAGCAAAAGGTTGAAATCACATACTTTCCAAGAACTCGACGTCCAATTCTGGAAGCGGATATTTTCCTAGATAATACCTTGGCTTTCTCTTTTTAGTTAACATCTTCTTGATGCTCACTAGTTCTTCAAACATTGATCGCCAATTTTTATTATCTGTCTTTGATATCGCTTGGGACGCTTGATGCTTTTCTGTATTTTCCCCCTTCTTGGCATCTTCAAGAGAGGTTTTCAACTCAGCGATTTCTCTTCGCAAGAGTCAAACTTCGTCAACTAACAGAGCGACTTGATGAGCGACGCTCTGAGCAACGGCATCAGTCGAAGTATGTTTTTCAGCATCAGCTGAAGCGCTCTGAGCTATGTGACGATTGCAGTCGGATGAGAGCTCAGCGACAAGTGGTGATATGCTGTTCATAATTGTGATAGTGCTTTTATTGGAAGCGTTTGCAATATCGCGACTTCGCGTATCAGACATTATGCGGATTTGTCTATCAGCAGCCTCAAATAACTTGGAGCAGGTACCTTCAATGTTGGTGAGCGAATTCCATACTGCCTGTCTGAAATCTGTAGCGTCTGAATCACTCTCTGAATCCGAATCGGAGGAAGGACACTTAGGAGACGGATGTCCGTAAGAACTAGAAACTGCAGCCTTGCCTTTGGTTTTATCTCTGATAAATGGCTCGTCAAGCTTTTGAGCAATTTCAGCGTGCACTTGTTCAATCGCTTGATCCATGATTGGATCTCCAATCACTGGGGGCTCAACTATCGGGGCACTAGAAGAATCTGGCAAAGAAGCCTCAGAAATTGGAGCGACTTCCTCAGTAGGAGCACTTTCTTCTTCAATTATTTGGATTGGAGGAGAAGGATTTTCAATAGCAATGACCCAAAGTGGGCCAAGTGCTTCCATCACATGCCTTGGACTAATCAGGTTTGATTGCGGAATAAAGAATATAGCGTTTTCACGCTCTTCTGTACAAAGTGCAAGTTGCACATCTTCCGACAATTCTATTCCTGAAGTATAACATTTGAAAAAGTCCAGAATAAAAGGCATCAGCGCTTGAGCTGCTATTTGATCCACTGGCCTAATTAGTGAAATCATCTTGGCCACTTGAATGTTTTGTTGATTGAAGAGCACAGGGTGTAAATTGTATCCTCTGAAATTGCTTAACCCTGAGTAATGATTAAAAGAGATGTCCAGCACTTGGGCATTTTCTATCACTGCTCTCATATCTCTGTGGAAGACAGCAAACTCAGCGTGCTCATTTGAAGCGGTCACTTGCTGGTGAGGCTTCTTCATTGAGGTCAGGAAAGACACGTTGAACAAATGCTTGACAAGGATGCAAGATGTAGCGTCCACCTTGGCTGAATAAAGCTAGTTGCTGGTGAATGTAGGATTCTATTGGTTGTCGATAGCGTGGTAAGTCGCTGACATTGCCTGCAATGTGCTGATGCTGTTGAAGCAAAAAGGTCGCGAGTCCTCGGCGTCTGTATTCAATTCCAAATTCAAAGAGGAATGGATATCTCACGAGTTCTTTAAGAGTATAGAAATGTAGAACGAACTCTTCAGCCCATCTGGTTGTATCCATCATCCATCGCTTACCAAGCTTGTCAGCTTTCTTTGGTTCTTTTCTAGCGGCAAGGAATTTCTCGAAGCGTGTAGTTTCTTCATCGTTATCCTCAGCCCATAATCTGGCAAGATATTCTCGGGCTTCATCTTCTATCCATGAGTTAATAGGATTTGGACGCTCAGCAACTACTGGTCCTTTGCCTTTCCAAAGCTTGAGTGGAGTAGGAGAGAGAGCATTCTGAGGAGAGTTGACTACTTTAGGGAGAGTTGAATATCCTATTTTGTTTAAATCTTCCTCATCAGGATTTTTGTTCCAATCGCCCATGTGGGGATTCTTGAAGACAATCTTGCTAGCTCGAAGAGGATAAAAGGATTCGTCTGAGCGACTGGTGAAATTAAACCGTGCTTGATCAAAATCTGCTCTATTGAACACTGGACGACGAATATACTCAAAGCGAGATTGGAGTCGCTCCAAGCTGTAGAGTCCTAAATCGGCAAACTGCTCAAAGAATTCAAACTTTTGGGTGTTGGAAAGATCAGGCCGATGGAGAGTTGTTTGAAAAGAGATTTTGAGTTCTGCAAGCGTCTGGGTGTCTCGTTCTCTAGCGGCATAATAAAATTCAAGATCAGGAGAATATCCACGAGGAAAGAAATCGATGACACGAGGAGGAGGTCCTATCGGAGTAGGAACAAGAGCAATCGCTTCTGTGGGGATTGGGGCCACTTCTATCGACCTTTTAGCATTTACAGTCGCTTCACTAGCTGAAGATGTTTTAGCGTCTGGGAGGGCTTGAGATGCTTCTTTTGCAATATCCACAACAATTGCCATATCCACATCTACTCCAACTGGAAACTTAGAGAGTGTAGTAGCATCAGTGGTTGGAGCATCTTGAGGTGCATCGTGAGCTGATAAATGTAAGCATTTGAGAAAAGCAAGCAAAATTTCTACTAAGTAGAAATTACAAAGAAAAGACTAAAACGCTTACCCTGAGGAATATCATCGACTGACTTAGTCGCTTGATCTGTTTCTATATTAGGGACAGGTTCCTCAGGCTCCGGGACTTCTTCTTCTGGTTCTAAATCGAGAAAAGAAGTTATTGGATCAGCACGAATGGGAATACACAAATCCTCAAGAGTGTTAAAATCTGAATATTTGCTTCACATTGCTCTGAAAGAGTTTTTATCCTAGCGTTAGAGACTTAGAAACTAACGAGGAAAGGGTAAACTAATTTGCTTAGCAAATACTTACCCCGAACACTAGAAAGCCTCTCAGATTGAGTATCGGCTTGAGGATCTGAGCTGATTTCGGGAACAGCGTCAGAGGGAGAACACTCACTGACTCTCCAAGCGCTGGATTCGCTAAAACACTTGTAGATGTGGCTGGAGTAGAGAGAGGAGTACGTCTTCGAGCGAGCGGTACTTCTTCTGCTATTTTTTCCTCTTCTTTAGGAATTGAGAAGATAAACGCTGGAGGAGGAGATGGAGACTTAGGAGAAGGAGAAGGAGAAGGAGATTTTTTTTTCTTCTTGGACTCCGGCTTCTGCTTCTTTTTTGCGGGCTCTGGCTTTTGCTTTTTGACTGACTTGGCTGGTTCAGCGACTTTGAGAACGATTTTCCTTTTTGGTCGCTTAATCACCACTTCTTCTTTAGACAAGAATGATGATGAAGAGGAAGACGCTTGCTCTTCATCATCACTGCGAACAACTCCTTTGGCTTGGAGTCACTCACGCTCTTTTTTGGGAATCGCCGCACCACCATGTTTTTGAGGTTTGAGCATCCCGCCAATCATCTTCTTACCATAGAATTTTAACGCTGGGATCTTTTTTCCAGCAGAGTTTGTAAAACCGCAAGCGCTGAGAATTCTACTTAACATAATCCCATAAGGCTTGGGATTAACCGACTTGGCCATCGCTGCCTTAAAGCGATTAAAAACATAGAGAGACCAATTAATCTTTAATTTGGTCAGAATGGCCACCATCATCTTGTACTGAATATTTGTAACTTTATCGAATGTCCCCTTTCTGCATTCGATCATCTTGGCGCAAATGTCTGCTAGAATGACATATTCGCCCTTCATGTCGTTCTTCTTGAAGTTTGGCTCATAAGCAGCTTCGACTTCATCTTTCTTGATCAACTCCCAGACTTTAGTCGCATCACCGAGAGTAACAAGTTCTACTTCACCACCATCATTGGGTAAGGTCAACAGGGAAGATATCAGTGAAGGAGTGAGAACAAAGGTCTCACAAGCAAAACGGAAGACGCAGAAATGGAGTTTCCGTCGTCAGAAATTTTAGCATTGTTGAAAAAATAGAGAGATTCTTCTCCAAAGTAGTTAAAAACAGTGTTAATCATATCTCTCAAACCAGATTCTTAAACGAGTGGAAGAACCGTTCGGAGAGGGAAGTCCTAGTTATCAAACAGGTAGTCCCAGTTAACAAAAAATCCGGCGTTAACCGTGACTGGTTTTTTAGCGTGGGAAGTTTTTTCGGTAGTAGACTTGGATGATTTGAAAGATTTTGAAGTTTTGGGTGCCATTGTTGAAAGTTTGAAGCTTTTGAAGGAATGAGAGAAGTTTTTGCCTTGAAAGAGATGAAGATTTTACAGCAGAGAGAGAGTTTGGAAGTGATAAAGTCTGACTGTAAAAGCTTTGAACAATATATATAGAGGTAAAAATAACCCCTCAGTTGCTTAGATGACTGCCACGTGTGACATCATTGAATTTTAAAAAATGGAAAAGTTTGAATCTGAACCGATTATGCATAAGTACAGATGTCAAAAGGTGTGGTAAAATAGGTGAACTATTACAAAATAGAGAGTTTTTGGGATCCGCAGTTACCCATTTCATTGAAAGACGTTTGAAAATTTTTGAAATTTTTAGCGTGAAATACACGCGCCTGATAGTACACTGACACGTACTCAGACTTATGCAGTCACTAAACCGCCTAGGTTTAGATAGGAATCATAACCGTCAGTTTAATTTGATAGGCACGTGTGGGTAGTTATCAAATCTAATCTTTTGGACTTATCCACACGTTACATTTAGCGATGAAAACTATGCATGATTTTTAAAGTAATTTTCTTAGCGTTAACGTGGGAATATTTTTAATGCTTAAGCCTTTTTGAAAACAAAAAAGTTTAATTTTTTAAAGTTTGAGATAAAATCAATCGCTTGAATTAATAAATGACATTTTCATTTAGAGATTGACTTTGTCATGCATAAAGATAATCGCTAGTAATCAATGCATAAAATTTTTAAAAGTCATTTTTGATCACAGTCGCTTTATGTATTGAGACGAGTACAATTTTAAAGTTCCCTCTAAAATTGATGACTTATTTCAGATTTTTGTCAAACGCTTTAGTCATAAACATAAGGTGGATTCCCCCTAAATTTTATGCCTATAAAGATATGATGCTCTTATGATTTAAGCGTGTAAATCAATCATACCTAATTCACTTCTCAGAGTGAGAAAGCGTTGTTCGTTGAGCGCTTTGGTGAAGATATCTGCTAATTGTTTGTTAGTTCCAATGAAGTGCAAGGAGATATCTTTCTTTTGAACATGGTCACGCTAGAAATGGTATCTAATGTCAATATGTTTGTTCTAGAATGAAGGACAGGATTTTGGGTCATAGCTAAAGCGCTTTAGTTATCACAATGTATTGGGGTAGGACCTAAGCTTGTTCCATAATCTCTAAGTTGTTGCCTCATCCAAAAGATTTGTGCACAAAAGCTCCCAGCAGCTACATATTTTGCTTCGGCGGTAGAGGTAGCTATGGACTGTTGTTTCTTACTATGCCATGAAACTAGTCTATCACCTAGAAATTGACTTGTACCACCGGTACTTTTTCTATCTATTTTGCATCCTGCAAAATCTGTGTCTGAATAACCAATTAGTTCAAAAGGAGAGTCCCTTGGATACCATAAGCCCACATTTTGTGTGCCTTTTAGGTATTTAAGGATTCTCTTGGTAGCATTTAAGTGTGATTCTCTAGGATCAGCTTGAAAGCGTGCACACATGCATACCGAAAACATAATAACTGGTCTACTAGCGGTAAGATAAAGAAGTGATCCAATGATACCTCTATAGTTAGTGATATCAATTTTCTTCCCACTTTCATCTTTATCTAACTTAAGCGTTTGGCTCATTGAAATTTTTGAAGATGATGCACTTTCCATACCAAATTTCTTAATCATATCTTTTGTATATTTAACTTGGTTTATAAATATTCCATTAGGGAGTTGTTTAACTTGTAATCCTAAGAAGAAAGTCAATTCACCCATCATGCTCATTTCAAATTGATCTTGCATCATTTTCGAAAATTTCTCACACAATCGCTTATTTGTAGAACCAACTATAATATCATCAACAAAAATTTGGACTAAGAGAATATCTTCATTATGGGTAATTTTAAATAACGTTGTGTCAACGCTGCCTTTTGAAAAGACTTTACCTATAAGGAAGATAGAGAGAGTGTTATACCATGCTCTTGGTGTTTGTTTAAGGCCATAGAGTGCCTTATCCAATTTGTAGACCATACTTTTGCCATGGTTGTTGATGAATCCTAGAGGTTGCTCCACATAGACTTCTTCTTGGAGTTTACCATTCAGGAAAGCACTCTTCATGTCCATTTGGTATACTGTGAATTTGTTGTATGCGGCAAACGCTAGGAACATCCTAATTGCTTCAAGACGGGCTACTGGGGCATATGTCTCATCAAAGTCAATACCCTCTTCTTGACAATAACCCAGAGCGACTAATCTAGCTTTGTTTCTTGTAACAACGCCATCTTCGTCCATTTTGTTCCTAAAAACCCATCTAGTCCCAATAACTCCTTGGTGAGTTGGCCTTGGTACTAGCGTCCAAACCTCACTTCTTTCAAATTGGATAAGCTCTTCTTGCATTGCTTCTACCCAACTTGAATCACCGAGCGCTTCATCCACTTTCTTTGGTTCCATTTGAGATAGAAAACTTGCGAACATGGCCTCATTACTTGTAGCTGACCTAGTTCTAACAGGTGCTTCCATATCTCCAATTACTAGCTCTGGTGGACGGTCTCTAAGCGATTTACTGTCTGGTTGGAAAGGGTTGAGAGACACTTAGTTATCAAACGCTTGACTCTCTTGCGCTGTCGCTGCATCATTCACAGTTCCAATTTGCTCTTGATGATCATTCTCTTCATGATCATCAGCGATTATGACTTTATCATTATTTGTAACCTCACGAGTAACTTTAGGAATAGGCACAAAGATCTCATCATCCTCATTATCACTATTATCAGCAAGATTCATTTGTGACGCTTGTTGGGCAAGATCTTCAATTCCTACATCATCAGGATTAACCTTACTCGGTTCTTGGTTAGCATCATCAAACACAATATGAATGGATTCTTCAACCTTCGATTTGATCTTATTTAGGATGCAAAAACTCTTCCCATTCTTGGCATAGCCTAGAAAGATTCCCTCATCCACTTTAGGATCAAAAGTCTTTGGGCTGTGGAATCCATTGTTATCAATAAAACATTTTGAACCAAATACATGAAAATATGAAACGTTAGGCTTACATCCCTTCCACAACACATATGGAGTCTTCTCATGTTGCCTGTTTATCGTACATCGGTTCTGAGTGTAGCAAGCGGTATTGATGGCTTCGGCCCAAAACCTTTGAGGCAGCTTAGACTCTGCAAGCATCATCCTAGCGGCTTCTTTAAGCGTTCTGTTCCATCGCTCAGCAACTCCATATTGTTGAGGTGTTCTAGGAGCAGAATACTCATGAAGTATTCCAAGATCTATACAAAACTTCTCAACAAATTGGTTAGTAAATTCAGTTCCTCTATCGCTTCTAATTCTCGTCACCTTTAAATCTTTTTAAGTTTGCAATTGACGGATTAGCGCTGTGAGCTTGACACTAGTTTCATCTTTGGTCGGTAGAAATTCTACCCATGTATAGCGAGAGAAATCATTAACTATGACTAGCAAGTACTTTTACCACTAACACTCATGATTTGAATAGGACCAAACAAATCTAGATGCAATAGTTCAAGAACTCTAGAAGTATATAGACATGGTTTCTTCTTAAAAGATGATTTAACTTGTTTACCCATTTGACATGCATCACAAAAGCAATTTTTTTGAAAGGAACCCTTAGGTAATCCCTCTACTAGATTTAGTGATATTAACTAAGAGATTGCCTTAAAGTTGAGGTGATTCATTTTTCTGTGCCATAACCAACCCAATTCATTTTGACTTTTAGCAACAAAGCATGTGGGGTTGTTATCAAATGTAGAATCCCAATCTACTAAATACACATTGTTTGTTCTTTTTCCTCTTAGTTTAGTAGACTTAGTCTTAGCGTCGTTGACATAGCAAAAGTCGCTTGAGAATTTTACATCAAAGCCTTTATCACAAAATTGACTAATGCTCAGTAAATTATGCTTAAGACCCTCAACGTAATATACATCACTAATCATGATGCTTCCCCTATGCATGATACCTATACCTTTGGTTTTACCTTTAGAGTTATCACCGAATATAACTTGAGGACCATTGGTAGCTTGATAGTTGACTAGAAGATCTTTGGAACCCATCATGTGTCTTGATGATCCACTATCAATGTACCAAACTGAAGTATCGGTGTTGGCTCTAGGTACCTGCATTTAAAGGATAATTCTAATTCTTCTTAGGTACCCATGTTGCCTTGGGTCCTTCTTTGTTAGTAACTTTGGTTTGAATTAGAATTTTAGGAACCCATATTTTCCTAGTCTTCATTGTAGGAATACTGGCCTTCTTGGGTTTCACATCGTGTTGTGTGTGCTTTTTGGGTGTATAATAATATCCTCGATTATGGTAGTAATCATAGTCATAATCATAATCATCATAGTATCGATAATATGATCTTGACTGCCTTGGATATTGACGTTGGTATTTCCTTAGTGCTGACTTGGGTTGTACTTTTGGTGCTTGACGCTTAGCGCTTGATTCACAGTGTTCAGGCTTACCTTTGGCCTTTTGAGCATTTAGATGAACCTGTTTTTGTGAATCATTTGCTTTAGCCTTACCCTTGCCTGAGTCAGCTTTGACTTTCTCATTTAGCCTCTTACCGTTGTCGCTAGGTTCATTTAGCGTTTGGCTTTGTGAACTTTTCTTAACAAAGGTAACACCCTTTCCTTTGTTGTTCGCCGTAACATTAGATTCATTAGGTTGTTTACCGAATTTATTGCATCCTAAACCGGTCTTTTCACCAAATAATCTAGTTACCTCAGTCACATTATCCAACTTTCTAGAAGCTTTTGATAATGTTGAGACGAGTTGCTCTGATTTGGCAAGTCTTTGATAAACTCGTATTTTACACCTTTTTAAGCGCCTCTTTTCTTGTATTTTGATGAGTTCTTGAGTGTATTTATGCCACATATGCTTTGATTTTGTGATTGGTTGTGTTTTTATAGGTTATTTGAGAATTAGAGAAAAAATGATTGAAAAGGTCAAAGAATCTCTCAAATTACACCTTTAGCCACGGCTATGAAGACCCTTAGCCATGGTGATCATGAAGGAACCTTTGTGCTTTGAAGATATGAAGTTACCAAGGCTAAAATAGGCAAAAAAACGTGAACAGCAGATTTTAGCCGTGGCTACCGTCTTTTTAGCCGCGGCTAAGGGCCGATTTCAGCATCTATAAATACGCGCTATTAGGTCAAAATTTGGGACTTTTGCCCACTTTTGAGGGTTTTGACACTTTGAAACACACCAAGAGGGTTGAGAGAAGTCTGGGGAAGAAGAAGAACGCGAGGATACTCCATCTTTGTCTATGAAGAAGGAGAATTCAAGCAAGATCTATCAAGAAACGTTATTAGGGAGTTTTAATTTCATGCTTTTAGATTTGTTTTCATTGAACATGTCTTTCAAGATGAATTATCTCTTTTCTTTTACGATTATGACTTAATTTCCCTTTGATTGAGGCCATGTGAAATCCAATTATTATGTTTGATTTATGAGTATTATTTTTCCGGATTAAATTTGTTTTGGGCTATGTGTTTAATATTTGTTCTTAATGCTTATGATTGCTTAGCTACCAATCGTATGAATTTGTGCTTAGTTTTGAGACTGAGAGGAGATAAACTAGGGATGCATCTAGCTATTAAATACCACAACGTAAAATTGACTAGAGATAGATTCGATTTCCTTGTGTGTGCTTTCCGTGAAAACGGGAAATTCCATGAATCTTTGTAATGCGTTTTCATTAATTTGAATTTCATATAGAGATATAGCAATCGTTAATGAAAATAGAATTGCTATACCAAGAGATTGGATAGTAAGTAATTTAGGGAATTTCGCCTTAACCTAATCAATCTAATAATCCGGTAAGATAGAATCATAGTCAAATTGAATAATTGGTTGAATCATGTGCCTTAATCACTTTTCTCGTTGATTTAATTCAAAGTTGATTTCTCTCATTCGTTGGTAATTGTTATTTAATATTTTAATTCATAATTTACATCTTTATCTCTTGATTTAACTTAGAATTAGATAACACAGTAATTTCAGTACTTAAATACAATTGTCTCTAGGGTACGATAATCCGGACTTACATCCACTATATTACTTGCACGACCTAGTACACTTGCTAGGATTTTTGTGTGTCAGTTTTCTTCTCCATGCATTGTTGTTGAACTTTCAACTCTGCTTTGAGCGTTACTTTATCTCTTTTGAGTGATGAGATAATAACGAGATCATTTTGATATATTTTGGCGGCCTCTTGACAATCTTTATAATTCATTAACTTTGTCAAGTAATTCATCATAAGAAAGAGGATGAGATAATTCATTGGTTACCTCTGGTAGTGATTTGTCAGACGCTTCATCTTCTCTTGCCATGAGACAGATCAACGCTGAGTCACTTGTAGGCTCATCATCACTGCTTTCATCTGATGATTCCAAATCCTCTTCAGGTGCGGGGAATGGTTAAGATTCCGCTAGCAAACCTTGTTGGCGAAGGTTGCTCCTGAATTGGTTTCTATCCGCATAGTCTTGCCTTGTGGGTTTAGACACATTTGGATAAGGGCAATTTACCTGGTAGTGCCCTGGTTTCCTGCAATTATAACACAAATTCGTTTTCTTTTTCTGTTCAATGGATAATCGCTTTGATTCGACTAGCGCTGAGAGATTTAGAGTAGGAGTCGTAGGCGCTTGGTAAGGAACTAGCGCTACTGGTTGAGGTGCAGAATACACTGGCGCTTGATACTGAGGCGCTGGAGCAGGAGGAGGAGTTTGAAATGAAGTTTGTCCAATAGGATTTCTCTTTTCAAATCTTAGAAATTTCTTGAATTTCTTGACTAATAAGGCCATTTCCGTTTCTTTATTTGATTCCGTTGATTTCACTTCGCTAACCGCTTTACCCTTACTTTTGGTAGTAGCGATTAAAGCTCCTGATTCAGTCACTGAAGTGGATGAGTCGCTGACTTCACCCAATTCGAATTCAAATGCCTTTAACTCTGAAAACACATGTTCTGGAGTAAGAGTCTCCAAGGTTTGTGATTCTCTCATAGCAACAGTCTTAATCAAGTATTTACTTGGAAGACTTCTGAAAATATTATTAACTATTTCCTTGTTGGTCAATTCCTTATCTACTGACGCTAACTCGGTAATGAGCAAAGTAAATCTTGCGTCCAATTGTTCTAGCGTCTCATTGGGCTGCATCTTGAAATGCTCGAATCTTTGCATGGCTATGGAGAGCTTGTTCTCCTTCATTTGTGCTGAACCTTCACATACTACAACCAACTTATCCCATATTTCTTTGGAAGTCTTACATTGCTTGATCTTGTTGAACAATGCATCATTGTCACCTGATGCTAAGTAAAGTGCACTTCGTCCAACATTATCTAGATTTGCCCTTTTTCTATCCTCTGGTGTCCATTCTAACTTAGATTTCTTGACATAACCATCTGGAGTAGCCTCGGTCGCTTCATGGGCTCGAGTTACAACTTTTATAATCTGAATGGGGCCATCTGTAATCACATCACACATTTCATTATCGCAAGAGCATAAATAGGCTAATGCTCTAAGTTTCCAAGAATCATAGTTTGATCCTACTAACTTGGGCATTTTGTTAAAAGCCATAATGAGATGTTAAAAAAAATTAAAGCGATTAAAAAAAAACTGGATCTAAATAAGTAGTTACGCTCGGAAACGCATAGGTTTCTACTTCAACCGCTTTGATACCACTTGGTGGTCCCAAGTGGCATACGAAAGGGTCTAGAAAGGGGGGTTGAATAGACCCTGAAGTCTTTTTCGACTTCAAAAATTCTTATCACTTTTAAAGAATTGATTGCTTTGAAAGCTGAGCGCTTGGGTCAGGCGCTTCAGTAAAGATAACTTAGACTTAGTGATTTTAGCAATTTACCAAAGTAGGGTAATGCTCAGATCGCTTAATCAGGGTTAGCACAGCGGAAATGATTTTTAGCGTTCGATTGGTTAATTAATCGCTTTGCAACTTTACTTGTCTTTTTCAGAATGAATGATGTAATATGAAAATAAGACAATAAAATATAAATGACACAAGATATATAAGGTTCACTGGGTGATGTAATCCCAGCTACGTCCTTCTTCTCCTTTTTCACTTGGAGGAATTTACTAGGATGATTATCGAAGAATCACACAAAATCTTCTACAAGATAGTAAAGGATGAAAAAGATCTAGGGCTCCTTGATCACATAGATTTCAGCACCAATGAAGATTGTCTTCTACAAGCTTCTCTCACTCAAAAATACTGCCTGTAAGAGGTTTCAACTTCTTTCTCACTCAGATGAAAGGTTGAAGGTTTGTCACAAGGATTTGTTTGTTTTTGGGAAGATCAAACAACTTGGAATATCTCAGTAGGAATTTAGGTTTCTTCTTTGAAAGAGGTTTGAAATATTTGTGACTGTCTAGAATGTAGATAAAAAGCTTGAAGGAATTTTAGCTATGGAGTTTCTAAGCTTTTTCTTGTGCTGGTACGTAAATTTTTCTTGTAATATTATGTACCATTATTTTTGGGTTTGCTGAAGGTAAGGTATTTATAGGCAATTTTTGGGATCTATCCGTTGGACACATGTAGGAGAGTGCCTCTCACGCGGCGCGTGATTCTACCTAAAACCTGACATTCCTGAAAATCTGCTGGCACCAATTGGATGGGAGCAGCTATAAACTCTGAAGTTCTGACAATCTAGTCAAAAGGTGGGTTGTCCACAAGTCACAGTGGCTTATCACATTTAATGCTTTTATCAGGCATTTAATGCATTTGAATTTATTTCCCTTTGGAAATAAATGTCCGTTGAATGATTGCATTTAAGTCCTTCATGACTTGAGGATTTAATTCAGGTGAATCTAACATCGGATCGCTAGAGTGATTTGAGCGCTTGATTCATAAATCCTGAAATAGTCCTTTAACGTTTGACAGGCGCTAAGAACAAATCTTCATCTTCAGTTGACTTCAGACGCTGATCTTCAACTTCTTCTCTAATAGACTCACCTAGAATTCTATTATCGATTCGGTATCTAATACTTAGTCTAAAATCTATAAAGATAAAAATTACAAGCCTAAAGAAAATTACATACTTTCAAACGCTTATACAAAGATCTATGAAAGCAGAAACTTACATTGTATTTGGGGTCTAACATAAAATTCTATCTTGTCATCATCAAAACATCTAACATGAAATTTCCTAACAATTTCCCCCTTTTTGATGATGTCAAGACTTTTAACTCTTATAACTCTTTTATAATTTTTAAGAGTTACTTAAAAGAAAAGCCCAAATAAAGTATAAGTTAGCGTTTGAAAATTTAGTAAAGTTTGATAATGTTAGATTAGCCTCAACTAACATTAGCCTCAACAAGTTGTTTCATTGATAAATCATTCATATATTGAAAGAATAAGCATACATGATTTAAACTGAAAGTAATATAATGAAAGCGGCAACAAAAATATAAATATAAAAAGAAGGATTCATTCACTTTTTCTGTCGCTTTGCTTTTTCTTTGCTCTTTCAACTGATTGATGTTATTAATGTATATTATTGTAAATCCTTGTTTTGCATATCTTTGTATTAATTTTAATTATTTTCTCTGGTTAAATTTTTATATTTTTTTTGTCTAAATTGTTTTGATATTATAATATTACTTAGATTTAACATGCCATTAGGATAGAATTTATTTTTAATTTCAGAAATTTCTTTTATATATTTTTTAAAGTTTTTGTAAAAAAATTATTGACTGTTAGGAATTTCATGTTAGATGTTTTCAGCTTTGAAACGTTAGATTTGTAATAGGCTTTGTTTTATTTTTATTCTAGATTGTTAGGTTAAGTTGTCTTAGACTGAGCGTCTGATATGTTCTGAGTGAGTTTATCAGAAGTAAAGTTTGAAGACTCAAGCGCCTGAAGTCTGAATAAAGATGAAGATTCCAAGCGTCTAGAATAACCAGCTACACCAAGCGTCACCTTATGGGATAGAAGTGATTCAAGGTTGAATAAGCGTCTATCAATGACTGATTTCACCTGAATTTATTTCTAAGTCCAGAAGGAGTTTAATGCAAATATTCTCAATGCATTAAGTGCCAACGGGCATTTATTTCAAATGCATTAAATGTTGATAAGAGCATTAAATGTGATAAGCACTTTCAGACGTATGGAGAAGCCACCCTATTGGACTGTCAGCTATTCAAAGACTACAGCACCAACTTTTGTTCAGCAGATTTTCAGGAACAAGGACAAAAAATTTTCACTCGCGGAAGTGAGAGACACGCGCTCGTGCATGTGTCAAACGGACACTTTTTCCAAGAATACCTATAAATAGGACTTCAACAACAAGCCAAAAATAGAGAGAAAAATTATCAAGTTGAATTGCTGTTGCATTGAAGTCTCGTTCCTTATAATCTCAAAAAAGCCAGAATTTTTCACGAAAACATTCTCTTTACTTTTCTTCAAATTCCTGAGACAGTCAACCAATATCTCAAACATTCTTTTCAGAGAAACCGACATTACTACTGAGATATTCTTAGTTTTTTGAACTTTATCAAAATCAAACAAACCTTTTAGAAAAACCCCTATCCAAGCCTCGCGATCTGTGTGAAGTCGAAGTTGGATACTTGCCGTATTTCTGGGTGAAAGAAGCAAGGGGATTGAAGTGATTTGGAGCAGAAATTTGTGTGATCAAGGAGCTCAAGTCATCGACATCCATCTCTCCCTAATTTGTAGAAGATTCTGTGTGATTCTTTGAGAATCATTTTAGTAGATTGCCTCCAAGTGTTCAAGGAGAAGAAGGACGTAGTTGGGATTACACCACCCAAAGAACCTTACAAATATTGTTCTTTACTTTACATTCAGTTTTTCATATTGCCATATCATAAACTGATCAAGTAAAATTTAATCAAACACTAAGCAACTAAATATACTCTCAGCGACGCTAAAGCCTTTTAAAAAGGAAGAGTACAAAAATAATTTCGCTGTGCTAACACTGATTAACTAACTGAACGCTTAAACTTACTTGGTTAAAGTACTCAAATCTTGAAGTCTAAGTTAACTTTCTAAAAACAGTCTTCATCAGACACTTAGCGTAAGCGTCTATATTTCAAGTAAACGCTCAGTCAAGCGTCTATTTTTCAAGCGTCCAAAATCCTTTTTATACGAATCTTTTTGAAGTCGAAAAAAACTTCAGGGTCTATTCAACCCCCCCTCTTCTAGACCCTTTCCTATGCCACTTGGGACCAACAAGTGGTATCAGAGCGGTTAAAGTTGAAATTTTTTAAAATTTCCAAGCATAACTGCTTGTTTAGATTTTTTTTTTAAAACTTAGTTGCTTTAGATTTTAAACATGGCATTTGCTAAAGTTCCCAAACTGACTGAGTCAAACTTTAACACATGGAAAGTTAAAGCATTTACATATCTTTGTTCTTGTGATGATGACATGTGTGATATTATTTCAGATAGTCCAATCAAAATATATAAAGTTGTCACTAGAGCGCCTGGAGCCACGGAATACACTCCAGATGGTTACGTTGAAAAACCGAAATAAGAATGGTCTCCAAATGAGCGTCGAAGAGCTAATTTGAACAATGTTGGTCGTAACGCTCTATATACGGCTATTGGTGATAATGACAACCTATTTAACAAGATCAAGTCGTGCAAAACCACTAAAGAAATATGGGATAAGTTGGTTACAATTTGTGGTGGTTCAGCACAAATTAAAGAGAACAAACTTTCCATTGCCAAGGAAAAGTTTAACGGATTTAAGATGCTACCCAATGAAACTTTAGAGCAATTAGATATAAGATTTACAGCTCTGGTTACAGAACTTACATCGTTGGGAATGGAGTTACAGAATCGAGAAATGGTGGTTAAGATCTTTAGAAGTTTACCAAGTAAATTCTTGATGAAGACAACTGCTATGAGAGAATCAAATATGTTGGATATTCTAACTCCAGAAGATGCCTTTTCAGAGCTCAAAGCATTTGAGTTCGAGTTGAATTCTGCTAGTGATGATGTGAGTAGTCCGGTGATTGAATCTGGAGCGCTTATAGAATCAATCAAAGGCAAATCGGGCAATAAAGGAAAGAATTTAGATATCAATGAAGAAGAGGAGTTGGCTTTGCTGAATAGATTCAGGAAGTTCTTGAGATATGAAAAGAAAGGAAAAAGTTTCAATAATCAAGGACAAAGTTCATATCAAGCGCCTTCTCCGATGCAACAACAGTTTCAAGCGCCACAGTATTCTGTTCCTTCACCCCAAGCGCCTGTTCAGTACCAAGCGTCTACTCAAAATCTCTCAGCTCCAGTGGTCTCAAAACCACACATTGCAAGGTTAACAAATGAACAAAAGATGAAAACTAATCTTTGTTATAATTGTAGGAAACCAGGGCACTACCAGGTAAATTGCCCTTATCCAAACGTATCCAAGCCCTCAAGGCAGGATTACTTGGATAGAAATCAATTCAGGAGCAACCTTCGTCAACAAGGTTTGCTAGCGAAATCAGAACCAGCATCTGCACCTGAAGATTTAGAAACATCAGAGGAGAGTAGTGATGATGATGAGCCATTAGATGACTCAGCGCTCATATGTCTCGTGGCCAGAGATGATGAAGCGTCTCCTGAGGTAATCAATGAATTATCAATTCCTCTCTCTTATGATGAATTACTTGACAAAGTCAAAGAATACTACAATGAATGTCAAGAAGCTGCCAAAATATATCAAAAGGATCTCACTATTATCTCATCACTCATGATATATGTTATTTTTACACTAGTTTTCCCCCGTTTATCGACTTAGTTTTGATTGTTTCCTTGATAATTTGATCACATATGATGCTTTGATCCTTGTCCTCTCATATTTTATAGAATAACATAACATTTGGAGGAAAAGAACAAGGATTGAAGGTAAATCATGCATAAAGATACAAACTGTCTGCGCGGTGATAGAGTTTATTGAATAGAGTTCTCTACCCATGTCCAAATTACACACTTGATTTACCAATGGAAAGATAAGAGGCAAAGGTACATTTCTTATGTTGAAGACAAAGATCCGATATGTAGGGAAGGAGGTGAAAACGTCATCGGAAGAGACGTCTTACGATGGATTTTTCTCATTCAGTGACTTGTGAGACAATTTTGTCATCTTTAACGTTTGATTTAGGCCCTATTGTCTTCTGGAGAGTTGTAGATCTTTGTTTTAGGATTCTACAACAACTTGAATCAGTGAATTCCGACATCGGTAGAGAAAGTTATGCGAAGTTTACCAAAACTGGCTGGAGCAGCAGGGGACGAACGCCGAGGCGTTCATCCAAGAACGCCGCAGCGTTCACATGCAGTAGCCAACGCCGAGGCGTTCAACAAGCGAACGCCGCGGCGTTCGTAGCAGTGGGTTGGCCTATAAATACCCCTTTTAGCCATTTTTTACCCTAACTCACCTTGGATATCAGCAACCACACGAAAATAGAGAGAGAGGGAGCTTAGAAGAGAAGATTGAAGGTCAAAACATGGAGAATTCAACAAGAAATCCACATCTCTACAAGAATTAGGGAGTTTTTACATATTTGTTTCTTGAATTTGTTCAAATCTCCTATGACTTGTATGATTTATATTTGCACTTTTGACATGAATATGAGCTAAACTTGTTTGATTGAGGCCATGGATAGGCCATTTATGTTATTTTGATTGTTGATTTGTTGGTGTTTATTGGATTAATTTTGGTTTTAGCTATGTATTCAATATTTGATCTCAATGCTACATTTGCTTGATCACCAAGTGTTTGATAAAATGCCTAGGTTGGAGATCTAGAGATAATAACCTAGGGAAGATATAAATATTGAATACCCTATAGTTAAACCGACTAGAGATAGACTCGGTTTCTTTAGGTGGCTTTCCATTCACGTGGGGAATTCCTAGACCTTAAATGCGTCCTCGTTAATCGGGTTTTCATATAGAGATATATAGGAAATCGTTACCAAGGGTAGGGTTGCTATGCCAAGAGATTGGGTGGTACGTACGTTAGGGAATTTCGCCTTAGCTAAATCAATCTAATAATCCAATAGAACCTAAATCACAATCGAAATGCATAATTGGTTGAACCATGTGCCTTGATCGCTTCTCTCTACTGTTTCCTCCCTTTATTTGGTGTGACGTTGCCTTAGTTTATTTTCTAGTATTTATTAATTAGTTAATCAACCTTTCTATCGACCGATTTAACTTAGAATTGAGTAATATAGTAGTCTCGGTACTTAGATTATAGTTGTCCCTGCGGATACGATAACCCCGGACTTAGAAATCCACTTTACTACTTACGCGACCTAGTTCTCTTGCTAGGATTTTGTCGTGTCAACTCACAAGAGATAAAGTAACGCTCAAAGCAGAGTTGCAAGTTTAGCAACAGTGCATTGAGAAGAATCAATCGCTTGAGAGTGAAATTATTCAATTAAAAAGCTATCTTGATATAATAGTCAAGAGAGAAGCTGATTTGATTGCTAGACTTGCTAAATCAGAGCAGCTCATCTCATCATTATCAAAAGCTTCTAGAAAGTTGGATAATGTGACTGAAGTAACTTGATTATTTGGTGAAAAGACCGGTTTAGGATGCGATAAACTCGGTAAACAACCTAATAAATCTAACGTTACGACGAACAACAAAGGAAAGGGTGTTATCTTTGTTGAGAAAGGTTCACAAGGTCAAACACAAAATGAACCTAGCGACAATGGTAAGAGGCCAAATGAGAAAGTCAAAGCTAACTCAGGCAAGGGTAAGGCTAAGGCAAATGATTCACAAAGACGGGTCTATCCAAACGCTCAAAAGGCTAAAGATAAGTCCTACCACTGTGAATCAAGCGCTAAGCGTCCAGCACCAAAAGTGCAACCCAAGCCAGCGCCAAGGAATTACCAGCGTCAATATCCAAGACAGTCATGATCACATTATCGATATTATGATGATTACGATTATGACTATGATTGTGACTACCATTATAATCGAGGATATTATTATACACCCAAAAAGCACACACAACACGTTGTGAAACCCAAAAAGGCCAGTATTCCTACAATGAAGACCAGGCAAATATGGGTTCCTAAAGTTCTAATTCAAACTAACAATGTGACTAATGTTAAAGGACCCAAGCAACAATGGGTACCTGAACAGAAATAGAACTTCTCTTTTGATTGCAGGTACCTAGAGCTAGAGCCGATACATTTGTGTGGTACTTCGATAGGAGATTATTGGAGATATTAAAGCGCCTGTTAGGACTAGAGCCGCTACGTTCAATGAGGCTATGTTCGCAAGCTTTTTATCTCAAATGGAACCTAAGAAAGTGGATGAAGCGCTAAGTGATCCAAGTTGGATTGAAGCCATGCAAGAAGAGCTTAATCAGTTTGAACAAAAAAAAGTTTGGACGCTAGTGCCAAGACCAACTCACCAAGGAGTTATTAGAACTAGATGGGTTTATAGAAACAAGATGGATGAGAATGGTATTGTGATAAGGAACAAGGCCAGACTCGTAGCTCAAGGATATTGCCAAGAAGAGGGTATTGACTTTGATGAGACATACGCTCTTGTCGCCCGTCTTAAAGCAATCCGCATGTTTCTAGCGTATGCACCATTCAACAAGTTCATGGTGTATCAGATGGACGTGAAGAGTGCTTTCCTGAATGGTAAACTCCAAGAAGAAGTGTATGTAGAGCAACCACCAAGATTCATCAACAATCATGGTAAGGGTATGGTCTACAAGCTAGACAAAGCGCTTGATGGGCTTAAGCAAGCACCCCGAGCATGGTATGACACTCTCTCTATATCTTCCTTATTGGTAAAGGCTTTTCAAAAGGCAGCGTTGATACGACGTTTTTTAAAATCACCAGTGACGAAGATACTCTCATAGTCCAAATTTATGTTGATGATATTATATTTGGTTCTACCAACAAGCATCTGTGTGAGAAATTTTCGAAAATGATGCAAGAACAATTTGAAATGAGCATGATGGGTGAATTAACTTTTTTCTTAGGATTACAAGTTAAACAACTCCCTAATGGCATATTTATTAACCAAGCAAAATATACAAGAGATATGATTAAGAAATTTGGTATGGAAAATGCATCTTATTCAAAAATTCCAATGAGCCAAACGCTTAAGTTAGATAAAGATGAAAGTGGAAAGAAAGTTGATATCACTAACTATAGAGGTATCATTGGATCACTTCTTTATCTTACTGCTAGTAGACCTGATATTATGTTTTCGGTATGCATGTGTGCATGATTTCAAGCCGATCCTAAAGAGTCACACTTAATTGCTGCCAAGAATATCCTTAAATACCTAAAAGACACACAAAATGTGGGCTTATGGTATCCAAGGGACTCTCCTTTTGAACTAATTGGCTACTCAAATGCAGATTTTGTAGGTTGCAAAATAGATCATAAGAGTACTAGTGGTACATGTCAATTTCTAGGTGATAGGTTAGTTTCATGGCATAGTAAGAAACAACAATCCATAGCTACCTCCACAGCCGAAGCTGAGTATGTAGCTGCAGCAAGTTGTTTTGCACAAGTGTTATGGATGAGGCAACAACTTAGAGATTATGGAATAATCCTAGGTCCAACCCCCATTCATTGTGATAACCAAAGCACTCTAGCCATGACTCAAAACCCTGTTCTTCATTCCAGAACCAAACACATTGACATTAGATACCATTTTCTTCATTACCACGTTCAAAAGAAAGATATCTCCATGCACTTCATTGGAACTGACAAACAATTGGCAGATATCTTCACCAAAGCGCTCAACGAACAACGTTTTCTCACTTTGAGAAGTGAATTAGGTATAGTTGATTTAAACGCTTAATCATTTTGCATCATACTTTATTAGACATATAATTTAGGGGGAATCCACTTGATTTATGTCTAAAAGAAGTTTTTGTTTATTGGTACAAGCTATCAAATTTAGGGGGAACCTTAAAGTTGTACTTGATCATAACTGCAAGCGTCAATGATCAAAATTTTCAGATGCATGATCATCAATGCTCAGTATTACTTATGCATAAAATATTGGACGCTCAAACATAAAAAGTCTTTTCAATCCTAAGCGTCTAATTTTCTAATGATATACCATATCAACCAGTGGTATCAGTTAAGCGTTGAACCAATTCCATTCAACTATTAATATAAAAATGTTCTTAACAGTCATGCATAAATTTTACAAGCTTTTTGAAGTAGTAGGTAGACTCAAAAGTCTATTTTGTACTCTACTCGCACGCTTCTATCACATCAAACTAGCGGGTAATCAAAACTTTTAAAATGACGGTTCAGAGATAGCACGTGTTTGTGTACATGTCAGTGTACCATCAGGCACGTGTGCTACACTCTGAAAATACCAAACGTTTCTTTTTTTTTAACTCGGATGTCAAATTATTATATATGGGAATTACCAAATGTAACTTCTCTCTCTTACACAAAACTCGCATCCACAGTTAATGAATTTATGGCTGAGATTAAAAAGTCTTTACACGTGTCTAAATCCTACAGAGAGTAGAGAACACAAGTTTCAAAATTCTTTACTGTGTCCTTTAAAACACAATTTCTGCAAAACAATCATTCACTTTCACTCAAAGATTTCTGCAACTTTCTCTTTCTCTCTCAAAGCAAAAGAAAATCTCAGTTCACTCTACTTTCAAAAATGGCCCCAAAGAAAGCTTCGTCTACTTCTGCCGAGTCTATCATCAAGGTTACTGAAGGCCTTATTGTCGACTGGAAATTCCTGTATGATCAACCCCAGATCAACCTACATGATATGATGGACACAGTTACAAAGGCCGGACTTAAAATTTCTTAACGCAATATTCATATTTCTTTCCGACGGAGGTTGACACTTTTTGGAGGACTGCTAAACTCTCGGAGGACAAGAAGTCTATCTCTTGCCTTCTCCCTATGTCCAAGAAGGAGGCACCTAGAGAATTTGTGTGGTCTGCTGCATCCATTGCAAAGAACTTTAGACTTCCCAATGAGGGTAATGCACTGGATAGTGTTACTCTGGCACAAATCAAGGAAGCATGGACGATTATGAGGGCTTACAATGATGTACCCTACACTCAGCACTTTGAAAAGAAAGATTTGGTATCACAATACCGTCTGTTGGCTGATTTCTGCAGTAAGATTATTGAATGCAGACTGGGCACTTCTGATAAAGTCAACCCCACACAATTTCAGATGATGACAGCGATACTCCTCTCTATCCAAATCAACTAGAGTGAGTACATCTTTGGAAGGTTTAGGGACTGTCTGAACACCCCAAATAAACCATATGGGCTTGTTTTGAGTGACCTTCTGTACAGATCAGACTATGTTTACTCATCTGGTCTCCCGTTGAATAAAACCAAGTTTTTGGGAAGAAGGATTCTGACCAATCTATTCAATCCTCCCAAAGTTGGTGCTGCTGCTAAACCACTTTCTGAGCGTCAGACTGTACGTGAAGCATCTGATGAAGAGGCTAAGCGTCCTGCTCAAGAGAAAGCCGTGAAGCGTCCGACTGCTACCAAGAAGAGGGCTCCTAGAAAGCCCAAGGCACAAGCTATTCCTGTTCCTTAGAAGAATGATGAAAAAACTGATGAGGATGCACAGGACAAGTTACCTCTCAAGCGGAGGAAGCTGGAAGGAATTATTAAACAAATTGAATTCGATAAACCAGCTGCTGCTCCTCCTGCTTAAGCGCTCAAACTTGTTGAAGGAGTCAACGTGAAGAAAATTTTCAAGCGTTCCAGGACAAGCAAGCGTTGAGCTGCTCCTGCTCCTGGAGAGCCTGAGACTGTTGAGCCAAGCGCTCAAGTTGCTGTTAAGCCAAGTGCTCAAAGTGTTGCTGTTGAGCCAAGCGCTCAAGTTGCTGTTGAGCCAAGTGCTCAAAGTGTTGCTGTTGAGCCAAGCGCTCAAGTGGCTGTTGAGCCAAGCGCTCAAAGTGTTGCTGTTGAGCCAAGCGCTCAAGTTGCTGTTGAGCCAAGCGCTCAAAGTGTTGCTGTTGAGACAAGTTCTCAGGGTAAGTTTATTTCTTCCCACAACATTCCTATTCCTACATCTGTAAAAGATCCTGTTCTTATAGAGGATAGTTCATATGTTACAGCTTTAGTTCCAGCTACTACTGAAGCGCCAACAAACATCCACCTAGATGTTGAGTTGACAGAAGTTGTGGCTATTGCCAAAAACTTTGCCGCAGAAGCTGTTGAAATTGAAACTGAGGAACCTGCCTCCAAAGAAGTTCAAACATCAATCCTTGTTCCATCTATAACAGAGGCACGCTCAGAAGGTCAGAGCGTTGTTGAAGACGTTACAAAGCCAAGGCACTTCTTCGAACTGGACACGCTGAAGACGATTGGTCATTCAATCAACTACATGCCCCCAGCGCTCGAAGAAGATTTCATTCCTGCCGGCTATAATGAAGAAAGATTTATTGCTGCTGAGAATGAGATTGCCCTGCTGATTGACATCGACAATCAAATCAGGGATATAGTGTTTAACACTGAGATGACAAAAATTGAGAGGAAATACTACATGGCCATTCAACTACAAAAAACTCCTGGTCAAATATCATCCTCTCTCATTCTTCAACAAGACAGACAAGGAGGAACAACTCCTAGATGTGATGTGGATCTGGCGTATTACCTCGACTATGGCCACTGCAAGCCTACAGGTTTTGCTCTCAGAGACTACAGTATTTGTGTGTATAAGCCACTTCGTCCTAGCTTTCTCAATCCATCAGAGGTAGTCTTGAACCGAGAAGGCTACACACACTTTCTCATATTGTCAATAGTCTTGAAAATCCAACTTTGGTCAATCCACTTCGCCTATGGAAAAATAAAGCAGTTCATGCCAGTGAGCGTCTCGAATCTCTCACAGATCTGATCCAGACTGAAGCTGATGCATATTTTGATAGCGTATGGAATGCTAACTATCAGACCGATAGATATCGTTTTGAATCTATCAGAGATATTCACCATGAAGGCATTAGAGCTATTGTCAACGCTGGCACATACTACTTTATAAATGAAGTAAATTGGGTTGAAGCATATTGTCAAATTGAACAATGTCTGCGACAAGAGCTTCACAGAATGTCCATTACTTCTCTACATTTCAACGCTCAAGCGTCTACGAGTGGCAGTACTCAAATTACTAGCCTGAATTTCGCTCCTAGCCACTGCGAACATAATTTTAACTTGATGGTGAAGATTATGACTCCATTATCTCATTTCAACAAAATCTTCACTGCCAATCTCAAACAATGGAATGACTCAGTCATCAATTCATTTCGAGGATATCCACTGCACCCTTCTATCCGCAAAGAGGTACTCCATCCTTATGAATTTGTCCTCACACTGCTAGAACGAAATCAGGGACTAGCTCAAGTGATCTATCCATATTTAGAAGAGTACTATGCTGCTTACGTGCCTAAAGATCAGCGTCTCAAGTCTCTTCCCTCTGACTGCTTGATTGGATTTTCTAGAAATTACTCCCTAGATTTCGTTTTCTCTATTTGTCAAGCGATGTCCAAAGTCTTTCCGCATCATGTGCTTGATATCATTGGTCCCATGCACATCAGGGCCATTGATAGTCCCCTTCGCACATTCATTTTCGGTACTTGCTTTTCAAGAACCAGGCTCACTGAACTTATGGAAGCTGCGTCCACTTCTTATGCCGATTTAGCAAATTGGAACTACCACTTCGATGACTTTCGCCAAACAGAGTCAGCGCTTGCTAAGTTATTTGAAGTGTACACTTCTGAAGTTGCAAGTATTCCAGGGTCTTCTAAAGAACCAGTTCAAGCGTCTCAACCAGAGGATATTCCTGACGCTCCTGAACTCGTTACTGATGATATTGCTGCAGATCTTTCTCTCGACGTACGAGGCACTGTCTTCGATCCAGCGTATCAAGTTCCCATTGACTCTCTCAAACACTCATCCAGGTTTAAGCGACCGGCTCCTCAAGCGGTTCAATCAGATGCGAGTCAATCTTTTGGTCCTTTGCTCAAACCCGTTTTGGAGGATATCAGTGCTCATGCTAATCAGAACGTAGAATCTCTCCACTGGATTAAAGAAGATTTAGCAAAGATTGAGTCTCACGTTATGAGCGCTCAAATTGCTCATATGCGTAGTTCAGTTTAAGCGGCTGTTGGTGAGTGCAGACAAGTTTTTCAAGAAATGCATGATGCTACTCACGCCAACCAACTTGCCATAAAAGATGAATTTGAAAAGCGCCTCGAAACCCTAGAGACATTTCTAAATGATGCTACCAGCGCCAAGCTTCTCGCACTGCAAGAACGCTTCGACAAGCGTTTGGACGACATCACAGACTCTATATCTTAGATTGCTCATCAGGTAAGTTAACT
Organism: Buddleja alternifolia; assembly: GCA_019426215.1. Classification (NCBI taxonomy): domain Eukaryota; kingdom Viridiplantae; phylum Streptophyta; class Magnoliopsida; order Lamiales; family Scrophulariaceae; genus Buddleja; species Buddleja alternifolia. Next base: position 26,394,171 of record CM033393.1, on the reverse strand, counting down.
CACGGAACATTTTCTAAAGTCTGATGATGGCAATAAGGGGGAAGAGAAGAAGAAAGGAGAAAAGAGGAAAGCATCTAGTTCAAGAGCTTAAGAGCCTCCGCCTCCTAAGCATCAAGTTTTACCTTCTCCTTCTACGCTACGTCTCCCTTCTTGGATAACTGTTGTTGGAGTAAGTGATTCTGCTGGAGCGCCTAGTAGAACGCTAAGAGAATCTCCACGAGCACTGTATCTAAATCTACCAATACCTTCTCGGGCACTGCTTGAACAGTTTGACATCCCTCTTCAAAGAACATCTATTCCAGAACCTTCAGATCCAAGAATTTTAGCTGAAGAGAGGTAGATGTCTGATTTCATCCGAACTTTCAGAATTTGCCTAAGGTATATTGGTATTAACCCAATTGATTGGGATAAACACTTTACTGCTTCCAAAAAGAGACAACAAGAAGAAAATAACATCATCATCAACAAAGATCATGAAGCGATGATGACCTTGGAAGATAATCTGACTGAAGCTATCCGAGCTGAAATGCCCAACGATACAAAGTTAGATCAAGTCATTAAAGCTTTTTGATTTGCATTATCTATATTCTTGTCTCTTATATTTTTTGTTTAGTTGTAAAAATGCTTGTAATCTTTGATATATATAAAATGCATTTTTTCAGCTGAAATATCTCGTTGAAGCGTAACTAACTTTAATTCACCTTATCTAATCAAAGCTAACTTTTATTTTGGCCGTCTAACTCTTGAACTATAAAAGAGTAAGTATTGCCATCATCAAAAAGGGGGAAATTGTTAGAAATTTCATGTTAGATGTTTTGATGATGACAAATAGGACTTTTTGTTAGACCCCAAAATATGTAAGTTTGTTTTCAGCTTTGAAGCGTTAGATTTGTAATAGGCTTTGTTTTATTTTTATTCTAGATTGTTAGGTTAAGTTGTCTTAGACTGAGCGTCTGATATGTTCTGAATGAGTTTATCAGAAGTAAAGTTTGAAGACTCAAGCGCCTGAAGTCTGAATAAAGATGAAGATTCCAAGCGTCTAGAATGACCAGCTACACCAAGCGTCACCTTATAGGATAGAAGTGATTCAAGGTTGAATAAGCGTCTATCAATGATTGATTTCACCTAAATTTATTTCTAAGTCCAGAAGGAGTTTAATGCAAATATTCTCAATGCATTAAGTGCCAACGGGCATTTATTTCAAATGCATTAAATGCTGATAAGAGCATTAAATGTGTTAAGCACTTTCAGACGTACGGAGAAGCCACCTTATTGGACTGTCAACTATTCAAAGACTGCAGCACCAACTTTTGTGCAGCAGATTTTCAGGAAAAAGGACAAAAGTTGTTCACTCGCGAAAGTGAGAGACACGCGCTCGTGCATGTGTCAAACAGACACTTTTTCCAAGAATACCTATAAATAGGACTTCAACAACAAGCCAAAAATAGGGAGAAAAACTATTAAGTTGAATTGCTGTTGCATTGAAGTCTCGTTCCTTACAATCTCAGAAAAGCCAGAATTTTTCAAGAAAACATTCTCTTTGCTTTTCTTCAAATTCCTGAGACAGTCAACCAATATCTCAAACATTCTTTTCAGAGAAACCGACATTACTACTGAGATATTCCTAGTTTTTTGAACTTTATCAAAATCAAACAAACCTTTTAGAAAAACCCCTATCCAAGCCTCGCGATCTGTGTGAAGTCGAAGTTGGATACTTGCCGTATTTCTGGGTGAAAGAAGCAAAGGGATTGAAGTGATTTGGAGCAGAAATCTGTGTGATCAAGGAGCTCAAGTCATCGACATCCATCTCTCCCTAATTTGTAGAAGATTTTGTGTGATTCTTTGAGAATCATTTTAGTAGATTGCCTCCAAGTGTTCAAGGAGAAGAAGGACGTAGTTGGGATTACACCACCCAACGAACCTTACAAATACTGTTCTTTACTTTACATTCAGTTTTTCATATTGTCATATCATAAACTAATCAGGTAAAACTTAATCAAACACTAAGCAACTAAATACACTCTCTGCGACGCTAAAGCCTTTTAAAAGGGAAGACTACAAAAATCATTCCGCTGTGCTAACACTGATTAAAGAACTGAACGCTTAAACCTACTTGGTTAAAGTACTCAAATCTTGAAGTCTAAGTTAACTTTCTAAAAATAATCTTTATCAGACACTTAGCCTAAGCGTCTATATTTCAAGTAAACGCTCAGTCAAGCGTCTACTTTTCAAGCATCCAAAATCCTTTTTATACAAATTTTTTTGAAGTCGAAAAAGATTTCAGGGTCTATTCAATCCCCCCCCCCTTCTAGACCCTTTCGTATGCCACTTGGGACCAACAATGATACATGATCATTGCTTTATATCCTAGACATTATATATATATATATAAAGAGCGTTGTAGAATGATTTATCCTTTATGTAATTTTAGATCACAAAAATTATAAGTTAGTTTTAGCATTTCTTGGAGTGAATGGTCTTGGAGTGAAATTTTGGATTGCCAACAGTATCAAATATTACTGATGTGCACCAAAAATGTCTAAAGGCATTACAGTAATTAAACATATCTCCAGCTCGGGTCGGGGCGGCACCCGTCGGTTAAAGTCCGCGGGTAATATATTAAATCAAGCCCAAAGGGCTGACTGCCCACCAGAAAGATAGCCCATTACATTATTAAGGCAATAAGGTTAAGTGGGCTATTTTAATAGTCTAATGGCTAATTTATGGGTATATCAACAAACCTAGTGGGCTACTGCTAAAGTTGAGCCCACAGCCCACAGCCCACAGCCTACTACTAGCTCCATATAAATACCTTAGAGGAGCTGGAAAAGATTATTATCTACTCTCTCCAGAAAAATCCACTGGCTAGGACAGAAAGTAAAACCAATATAGAACTACGAACTGGCTTGATCCTATATTCATAGGGTATGTAGACAGCTCACTTAAGAAACAAGTGCAGTCTATACATTCATCAACCCCCAACCTAGTTTGTCGTGAGTTGGATCGAATTCTCCTCCCCATGTGATCAATCACGTGATATTCATTGACTGACGATTTATACCATCATCACTTTGGCGCCGTCTATGGGAACAACGCTCTAGCCACTGATTATGCAAACTAGGTCACAAGCGCGTACTACCGGTGATAGGATAACTAGCCACCATCAGCCAGCTGCTGCCGATGAACTTCCCAACCCAACGTCTGAAGATCGACCTAACATTTAAGTTGGTGGAAAAAATCCCCCCAATGGTCCGACTGACAGCGGAGGTCCTGAAATAGCACCCTCGACGAACGAGCAAAATGTGTCGCTCTTAACACCAGCAGTGATTCCACCCTCTGCTTCCAGGGTGTTCGAGATCACTCAAGAAGCACAGCTTGCTCTAGTTGAAGATGCCTCTGTGCGAGGAGCAGTGAGGGCAGTTCAGTAATACGCCCAGGCACATCCCTCACATGCACCACCTGCTCCGAAAATTGTCGAGGGGTGATGTTCCTAGGTGAGGAACACCCAAGAGATGCCCCCACCTCAAGGAAAGGGGCCCAAAGATCCACCACCTCAGTCAGTTTGTGGAGGTCAGGAGCCTCAAGACAGAAGTCACCCCCACCGAGTGGCGCCTAGCCAATCCCTCGCCGAGGTTAAAAGTCCTTGACCCTCGGTGGGATTGGATCAAGGTAATCCAACTTCCCGGTGAATGGGGCAGCACGAGAAAGAGAAGAGAATAGTGCAGTCTCACCCCCCGAGAGGCAACCGAGGGGAAGAGATAGAAGGCCAACGCCTCCTAGGTCTCCACGCCGAGGTCAAGTCTCATTGACCCCCGAAGAGACCTTGCCAAGGCAAGAGGGTCGAAGAAGGTGCGCACCTCGCCATGATGGAAGTTTGGAGAACCATGGGCGATATGAAGATATGCAGCTGGTGCCATTAGTCATAGCACCCCCTAAGAGAAGTCATTTCTGCCCTGTGATTTAGGCAGAGCCTTTGACGCAAGGACTTAAGGTACCCCACCCAAGTGAATATGAGGGTGCTGGAGACCCTTAAGAACACGTTGACAAGTTCAACGCCAAGGCTGACATGTATGCCGTCATTGATGCAGCCTACTGTAAGATCTTTAGAACCATCCTCTCTGGACATGCGCTTACCTAGTTCAATCGACTCCCCGCCGGTACCATCACCAGCGTCAAGCAGCTAACCAAGCGCTTCCTCAATCATTTTTCCATGAACAAGAAGTACCCTAAGACGGTATCTTTGTTGTTCACGGTGGTTCAAAAAAAAGGTGAATCTTTGAGAAAATACGTGCAGCGTTTCTCCAACGCGGTGTCTGAAGTATCGCATGTGAACCATGAACTGTTGTCAAGAATCATGCAGTGGAACTTATGCAATAGTAGGTTCAAGGAGTCTATTGCTGGGAAGCCCCTATCAACCATGGAAGAGTTGTTGACCAGAGCTGAAAAGTATATACAAATTGAAGAGACCGTTGGGCCAATCAAGAATGAAGGTGGTGGTAACAAGAGGAAGGCGAGAGACAATGACAAGATGCCGGAGTCCACGGAGCAGTCAACATCCCCCTCACGGGATTCACGGGAGAGACTGTAGAAGCAATGGGGGAGGTGTCTCTCCCCATATCTCTAGGCGCATTTCCTACCCGTTTTACCAAAATGGTTAAGTTCCAGGTGGTTAAAGTCTACATCCATTTACAATGTCATATTAGGGAGGCCGAGCTTAAATTTGTTTCGAGCTGTCATTTCCACCTATCATATGAAGGTTAAGTTTCCCACCTATGGGAACGGGGGAAGCCATTGGTATGTGAAGTTGGCAAGGGAATGTTCCACTAACGGTTTGAAGAAGCCTAAGAGAAAGCATGGCGATGCTACTCAAGATGAAAAAGGAAAGCAAATTGCCATCAAACTAATCTCGATGGAGGGAACTAACTTGGGAGGCAACATGCAATCAGCCAGTACTAGGCCAAAATCCCAACAAGTAGGTGCCGATGGTAAAGAGGATGACTCCAACGCAATGGCGCTAAAGGAGGCAACATGCACGCCAGCGCTAGAGTGAAAACATCTCCCAATCTTGGCAAAGTATTAGGCCTCAAAAGGCCTTAGCAGTAAATAAAAAAACTATCTTATTACTATCAAAACAATATCGAGTTGGCCATGAGCCAAGCGTTGAGTAGGGGCGTCTACCAGCGATCCCTAACTTTTTACTTAAGTTTTGAGTAGCCTATGTGCCTCCTCCATACATTATCGTTTTGAGGTGCCTACGTGCACCCCCCTTTGAATTGTCATTTTGAGGTGCCTATGTGCACCCCTTTTACATTTAGTATTGGTGCTTGGATACTTTACATTTTTCATATCTAGTTGCTTATTATAGATGCGGTATATGTTAGATATGTTAGATATTATGAATGTTTATTTCTTTAATCAGTGGTAACAGCAACAAAATAACTAAAGAATGCTCCTCGGAATCAAAATTCCAACCGAAGCTATCAAAAAACTTAAAGTCCCCTATTTGAGGCTAACATAGGTGGCGCAGCGAATACCCCCCGAACCCTTGAGAGCTCAGTTGAGGCTAGCCCACCTTATGATCCTTCTAGTAGTACTGAGAAGGAATGAGGTTAAAAAAAACAGCCCCCTTCCCACATGGACCCTGGATCGAGATCATATCAATATGGCTAGATTGATAAAACACCTCATGCCACAAAAAAAATATACACCAATGGCTATTCGAGCCTCAAAAAATTCAAAAAATCCTACGGCGTGGGGGACACATAACTTTTGAACGCCATCACGTCCTAAGGTTGAAAATAACAAAAATCTACAAAACTATGAGCCTCAAGGCCTCATGCCGCAAAAGTCACAACGGTGACGATCGCTGCATAGGGTACAGTGCTCTCGCTATTAGCAAAACACCATATGTGACTTGAAAAATGTTCAGCTCCCAGAGGTCATTGGAACACCACTTTGAAACTTACTCCTCAATATGTTTCACATATTAAGGAGTAGGGGGCAAAGAGTGGAGTGGCTAATATTTCAAAACAAAGTTCAAAGATAGCTCAAAACAAAGGCCAGAGATAGCGGATATTTCAAAGCTTAGGCCAGGAGTTTTGAGTACTTAAAAAGCAAATTGCTAAGTAAAGCTTAAATATAGCAAAAGTACCTGAGAGACACTCAGCACTAGCGGCCATTAAATCCCGTCAATGTGTCAATAGAATAGCTAAGTACCTAGACTAGTGCTCATGAAGCCACAAATTACTAGCACCCATAAAATCATGCCAATGGCACACTTAGATAGCCAAGGAGTAAAAAGTGATAGTCAAATATCCAACAAAATCCAAAAGGCTACAAGTTAAAGCATAGAAAGAAACAATGTGAGTGAAAATAACCTACATACGGGCGCATCAAACATTAGTCTTACGAATAGCAAAGCAATGACTAGAAAGAAGATAGTTCGAAAAAGCACTTGAATAAGCCCTGAAGGGTAAAAGCATAAGAGGGCCAAAATGCTATGAAGGCGACCAATGCCTCAACTAGCAGTACCACCCCCCGCATCGCCTTCCCCGTCACTGGTGTCGAGGACGTTCTCATACAACCACGTGAAGTCGTCACCGGGTTGCAGACCGCTCTCGCGAAGGGTACTACGGCACTTGCGAATCTTCTTAGTCATGAAGTCCCGAGTGATACAATATGCCAGCCTTTTGCATTAATCAATGAAGGCGGCGTTCTTGCGAAACTTATCCCTGGCCGATTAACGGGCATCGCTCAAAGCCTTTTTCCCAACATCTGAGCTAAGAAAGCAGCTACCACTGGACTTCTCTGTCTCAAGCTTCTTCTTAGACCCCTTATACTTCTTTTCCCATTCGTCAACCATGTTCTTAGCTCCAAAGAATCGTGAAAGAAGCTTCCGGTTCTGTTGGAGACTTTCTCGATGCTCCTTCTCCACTTTCTCACGCCTAAGTCGAAGGCAGTGTGATAGTTGGACCGACTGGCAAAGACAAAAATTGGGTAAAAAATTTAGATGCATGAGTAGTTGGCCTCTAAGTAATGACAATAATATGTGTAAAAGCTTACCCGACCGGCCCCAGTGCAAATCTCTTGGTCATGGTGTTTAACCGATAGGGATGCTAAGTGAGTAGAGTCGTAATCCGTCACGACCACCCTCATCAACGACCACGAGGTCACGATATCATGGGTATCCCAAAAAGAGCTAACATTGGGGTCCAAGTTCGGCCAGGAGTTAAACAGACCTATGCCAAGGCCGGAGAAACTAGAGCTCCCCCGGGAAGCAGCATGAGCACGCTTCGCTGATGGAGCTGGCGGAGGCAAAGGTTACGAGGGCACATGACCCCGTGGAATGACATGTCCTCTGTGAGGGGCTGCTCCATTACCACGGCTGGATCTAGGAGAAGAGTGGATGGAACCCTCACAAATGTTTTCGCCATCCCCTCTCTCCAACACCACGGTGCCCTGAAAGCTAGCGGGGGTGCTAGGAAATTTCATGTTAGATGTTTTGATGATGACAAGAATAGGACTTTATGTTAGATCCCAAAAATAATGTAAGTTTATGTTTTCATAGAACAACTATTTAAGCGTTTGAAAGTTTGTAATTTTGTTGGGCTTGTAATTTTTATCTTTATAGATTTTAGACTAAGTATTTAATACCGAGTCGCTGATAGAATTATAGGTGAGTCTATCAAAGATGAAGTTGAAGATCAACGTCTGAAGTCAAGTAAAGATGAAGATTTGTTCTTAGCATCTATCAAACGCTAAAGGACTATTTTAGGGTTGTTGAATCAAGCGATCAAGGATCAGATTCACCACAAATAAATTCTCAAGTCATGGAGGACTTAAATGCAATCATCAACGGATATTTATTTCCAATGGAAAATAAATTCAAATGCATTAAATGCCTGATAAGTGCATTAAATGTGATAAGCTATTATGACTTGTGGACAAGCCACCTTTTGACTAGACTGTTAGAAATCAGAGTTCAAAACCTGCTCCTGTCCAATCGAAACCAGCAGAATTTGAGGAATGTCAGAAAAGGGACTATTTAATGCGCTATGTGAGAGACATGAGCCTACATGTGTCCAACGGACAAATCCCAAGAAATCTCTATAAATAGTACCCTCTAACAAACCCTAATCACACACACGTACATGCACAAGAAAAAGGTCTAAACTTTGCGGAAATTATTTGAGAGAAAAGCTTATAAACTCCATAGCCAAAAATCCTCTCAAGCTTTTTATACATTCCAAAGACAGTCAAAGATATCTCAAACCTCTTCAAAAAATAACCCTAAACTCCTATTGAGATATCCCAGGTTGTTTAAACTTCTAAAACCAAACAAACCCGTGACAAAACCCTCAACCTCTTTCATCTGAGTGAGAAAGTTGTTGATTCTACAAGCAACATTTTTGTGTGAGAGAAGCTTGTTGAAGAAGGTCTTCATTGGAGCTGAAGTATGTGTGATCAAGGAGCTCAAAGATCATCTTCCTTTTCATCTATTTTGTAGAAGCCTCTGTGTGATCCTTCGATAATCAATCTAGTGAAATTCCTCCAAGTGCAAAAGAGAAGAAGGACGTAGCTGGGATTACATCACCCAGTGAACTTTATACATCTTGTGTTATTTACTGCTTTGTTGCATTACCTTACAGTTTCATATCATTTCTTTGAAAAGGCATTAAAACGGTTAAGCGACTAATTAGCAAAAGAGAACGCTAAGCTTAAAATCATTTCCGTTGTGCTAACATTGATCATGCGATTAAAACATGACCCTACTTTGGTAATTTTTGAAATCACTAAGTCTAAGTTATCTAATCCTTAAGCGCCTGACCTAGCGCTCAGCTTACTAAGCGTTCAAAATCTTCAAAAGTGAACGAATTTTAAAAGTCAAAAAAGACTTCAAGGTCTATTCAACCATCCCCCCCCCCTCCCCTTCTAGACCCTTTCGTATGCCACTTGGGACCATCAAGTGGTATCAGAGCGATTGAAGTAGAAACCTAAGCATTTCCGAGCGTAACTGCTTGTTTAGATCATTTTTTTCAAAAACCTAGTCGCTTTATTTTTGAAAATCTCTTATTATGGCTTTTAACAAAATGCCTACGTTGATTGAGTCAAACTATGACTCCTGGAAACTTTGAGCATTCGCCTATCTCTATTCATGCGATAATGAGATGTGTGATGTAATTACAGATGGCCCCATTCAAATCATGAAAGTCATCACTCGAGCCCCTGGAGCGACTGAAGTGACTCCAGATGGTTATGTCGAGAAGCCAAAGTTAGAATGGACGCCAAAAGATAGAAAAAGAGCTAACTTGGATAATGTTGGATGAAGAGCTCTATACTCAGCGCTAATAGATAATGATGGATTGTTCAACAAAATTAAGTTATGTAAGACTTCAAAAGAAATATGGGATAAATTGGCTAGTGTATGTGAAGGCTCATCACAGATGAAGGAGAACAAGCTCTCCATAGCCATGCAAAGATTTAAGCATTTCAAGATGCTACCCAATGAGACGCTAAACCAATTGGACGCGAGGTTCACTTCGCTCATTACAGAGTTAGCGCCATTTGATAAGGAGTTAACCATCAAGGAGATGGTCAACAAGATATTCAGAAGCCTTCCAAGAAAATATTTGATAAAGACTGTTGCCATGAGAGAATCACAGACGATGGAGATTCTAACTCCAGAACATGTGTTTTCAGAGTTAAGGGCATTTGGGTTCGAATTGGGTGAAGTCAGCGGCACTTCGACTTCAATGACTAAATCAGGAGCTTTAAGCACTACTACTAAAAGTAAGGGTAAAGTGGTCAGTGAGGTGAACACGACAGAATCAAACGAGGAAAAAGAGATATCTTTATTGGTCAAGAAATTTGTAAGATGTGAAAAGAGAAATCCTATTGAGCTGACCTCATTTCAAACCCATCCCTCTGTACAAGTGCCCCAATATCAAGCTCCAGTGAATTCTACCCCTCAACCTTTAGCACCAGTTTAATACCAAGCGCCTCGGTCTCCGACTCAGAATCTCTCGGCGACAGTGATTTCCAAAAGGTTATCAACTGAATAGAAAATGAAAACTAACCTTTGTTATAACTGCAGGTAACCAGGGCACTACCAAGTAAATTGCCCTTATTCAAATGTGTCTAAGCCCACAAGGCAGGACTATGTGGATAGAAACTAATTAAGGAGCAACCTTCGCTAACAAGGTTTGCTAGAGGAATCTTAACCATTCTCCGCACCTGAAGAGGACTTGGAATCATCAGATGAAAGCAGTGATGATGAGCCATCAAGCGACTCAGCATTAATTTGTCTCATGGCGAGAGATGAAAAGGCGTCTGAAGACTGCTATCTCAGGTAAACACTGAATTATCTCATCCTCTTTCTTATGATGAACTACTTGACAAAGTGAATGAATATTATAAAGATTGTCAAGAATCCACAAAATTATATCAAAATCACTTTGATATCATTTCAGCGCTCAACAGTGATAATGTGACGCTCAAAGCAGAGTTGCAAGTGTTAGGTATATGCCCTAGATGCCAATGAGGACAAATAGTTAGATTAGGGTATCTTATTATGTTGTACATACTATTGAGAAGAAATTAATAAAGGCATTTATATTTTGTTCATATAAATCTTTACGGCATCTAAATAAGTATTGAACATATAGTCCATGTGAATAAAGGTTTGACTCTTTGCCCTTTATGGAATAAAGACGTGGCATGGGAAGAGTCTTACACTTTATCACTTAAAAGGGTTCGCAAGTCAAAGAATCTTGATTGGACATTAAGATTTGACTTGTATGACACATGCTCTGTCGATGAGTGCCAGTCGAACACTATAGGGATAGTGGGAGCAGGTATCATAGATATGTCAATGGAATTGACATATTCGAACACGACTCGTAGTAATCCGATCACATGGGTATTTACTCAGTGACTGTCAATGATTGGATTACAGATCATAATAGTATTCGTGAGACTTAGACCTGAGGGTTCATGATCAATGTGCTTGTATTATTGGATCTGTTACCAGAGTAGTTAGGCCCCTATCACCTGTCGGTGGGGTCGACCTCGAAGTGCGATATCAATAAGACAAAGAGCAGTTGATCAGTGATCGCCAAGATGGGATTCACTGTCTCGATAGTAAACGAGAAAGTATCCTGTGCGATTATAGGCTAATGAAATGATAAGTCTTTGGCCAAAGCATAAACAACTAACTCATGTGGGACATTGAGGGTAGTTTAGTAATTTCATTATGCTATAATCTAATGCACAGTATCAAGTTTAGTGAGTTTGACATTTTCCATGACTCTCACTTGATCGGGATACATCAGTGAAGGGCTTATACTCATACGGTATTTATGGTCAAGAGTTTCGTAAAATGATTCATTCCTTTCGTACTCAATTGGGTTACGATGTGAGTCCACGGGACTGGCTAGGTGACACTTACATCCTTAGGTAATTCCTGTCTTTGCCAATTGAGATGAACCTAAAGAGTCGCGCTATAAGAAACAAGCGGAATGTATCTTTTTGTGTAAATCTTTTAGAAAGAATTAAATAGACTGATTGATTTAATTAGATTAAATCAATTAATTAAATAATTAATTCAATTAGATTAGATTAAATTATTTAATTAGTATATTAATTAATTGGAATTAATTAATAGTATATATTATATTTAAATTGGATTTAAATTTAAATATATGCAGATGGGCTAGAAATTAGACAAGCCAATTAAAAGCCCACCCAGTCTAAAGAAAGCCCTAAGGAGGCGGCCACTCTAGGATTTTGGAGTAGCCTCCAACTTGTTCCACAAGCTAGTTGAGTTTAAATAGGACTCCTATAGTGGAACAAACCCTAAGTGACAAGATTCCCCTCTCTCCTCTCTAGCCGTCCATCATTGTCAAAAATGAGGAGTTTCGGGATCTTTGGAAGGCTCGTTTCTCGTGAAGCTTTAGAGACAGGAGCCCTTGGAGGATTGCTGTTCTGCAGAATCAATAAACGAATCAAAAGGGTATGTTTATTTATTCTAAATTTCGCGAAACCCAAGAAAAAAATCATCAGATCTATTTTTGTGATCTACCAGTTGGAATCCTTGAGTCTTCCGCTGCAATTCTCTGTTTTTAGTGTACGGGATTCCTAACGGTGGTATCAGAGCCGACTTAAACGGATCTGATGATTTTTTTGCGTTTAAGATTATGTTGGTTAAAATTGGAAAATTTGATTTTATGTATTTAATATTCGATGTTAAATCTGAAATTTTGAAAATATTTATCGCCTTGAAATCGTCGCATGATTACATGTTTTTCGTCGTTGGAAATGGTAAATCGGGGTAGCACCACCATGTGTAATCATAGAAAAACAAAAAAAAAGGGAAAAAGGAGGGTGGCGGCGCTGATTTGCGCAGCCACCCGGCGGCGGAAACTATGCCGCCCTAGCCATGCGCTGGGCCTTAGCCCGGCGCACATCCGTGCACTCTTACGGGCGCTGCTGGGCCCAGCCCAGTGTATTAATATATATATATATATATATATATATATATATTTATATATTTATATATTTTATATTTAAATATATATATATATATATATAAATTAATAGATATTAGGGTTTGACCCTAATAGACAAATTCGACCCGTGATTTGTCAAAACTCTTTTTTTCGAAAATGTTTTTCTTAAAATTAAATTGGATTTAATTAAGTTAAATTGGATTTGACTTTAATATTAAATTGAATTTAATCATATCATAAATTAAATTGGATTTAATAATATCATAAATTAAATTGGATTTTTATTTATGATTTGTGACGACTAAATAAATGGGATTTATTTAAGGTTGATTATATTTTTCCAAAATAAATAAGGAATAGGTTTGACTTATTTCCTAAATAATAAATTGGATTTATTTCCCTTTAAATTGAAATCAAAATTCATCTCTTCTAATTTATTTCCTAAATAATATATTTGAATTTCTTTTCGATTTTAAACTTAAAACCAACATAAACTTAAATAGTTGACTTACATGCTTTGATGTATGTTGTGGTGGATGCTTCCATAGAATTAGGGTTTTACCGCTTTGGTATTATCTGGGTTGTATTGGGGAATTGCCCCCCGTTTGTATTTTTAATTTTGGTAGTATAATGTATAGGGCGCTTTCTGAGTTGTGTAAAATAGAGGTAGGACCTTTTCTAGCTTGGAGCCCGAAGATCTATTAGAAATTAGATTGATAATAGACCCCTGTCCTCCTGATTGATCTATTGGCTTAGATCAATCTAGAATGTCCATGGAAATGCATGTTGTTAGAATAACTAGGTTTTTGTATGCATGCATGATTATAATCCATATATGCGCATAATAAATTAATGTGCAACGTGAGACCTTAATTTTTCAAAAATTCTCCCACTTTAAATACTAAGTAAGTAAGGGATATTGGATATCCTGGCTCTCCATCAAACTTGGAAAAGATGGGATTATGAGTTATGCATGGCATCATCCCGACTAATAGGGGTTATGCATTAATTCATAATTCATATCTCTTCAAGTGCATTTGATGCCATCGGTCGAAGCAAATCTTATCCCATATCACCGTTACAGGTTGCAAGATAAGATTCAACTGTTAGATCGATAGGAGTTGATGAGAAAGTACTTAGATGGATCACCAATATTTCGTTACAAGCTGAGGTTGAGTGATCCATGAGCCAAAGGCAGATTGAATCATCAGTAGGACTGGTTGACATGGCATGTCACTTCAAAAGTTCCAATGAGCCATACATCGTTACAGATTGCAACTCATTGAAATTTTTGAAGAACTCAATCACTCACTATGAAATCTTTCCAACGAGATTTCCGTTCATTGCAGTGGGAGTGCAATGGTTCGAAAAATGTAGTGGGAGCCAAGTCAAAAATTAAAGTCCTAATTTTTACTTGGGTACAACATAATTATCTAATTGAATCTTGGTTGTTTTCTGTAGTTATATTATCTCTCTCAAAATGGTTAATAACTCGTTGTTAAAAATGCTTAAGAAAAATGTCCTCACTGGACCAAACTACAGTGACTGGGTCAAGAAGCTAAGAGCTGGTCTCAGAAAGAAATCACTTGAGCATATTTTAGAACAAGATTCCAACTTTCCCTGGGGCTGAAAATGGAACATCTGTTCTCAAAATCAACAAGAAATGGAGTTCTGATGCTTAGAAGGTCATCAGTTACATGTTGAAGTCAATGAGCAAGGAATTGAGATATATTCATTTGGATATGGAGAATCCCAAATCCATCATGCTTCATTTGGAGGAAATGTTCGGGGAACATGGAAAATCAATTCGATATTATTTATCGAAGGAACTTTTCCAAGAAAGAATGGGAGAAAATGATGAAATAGCTAGTCATGTTATGAACATGATATCCATGATTGGAAGACTCCAAACTCTGGGAAATTTCATGGATTTTCATCTACAAGTAAACCTTATTCTTCAATCTCTTCCCAAGTCCTTTTCTGCTTTTGTCACCGACTTTGAAGTTGATGACCTGGGAGGTTTCTTAATAGATCTTAAAGACAGACTTGTTTACATACAAGCTCTCATGAGAAAGGAATTGAAAGATGATTTACCTCTAAGTGGACTACTCGGCGTTACTTCTGATAACCATAGAAGGGGAAAGAAGCGCCCAAGAATTGCAACAACATGTATTCACTGCCAAGAGGTGGACAACTAGAAAAATGACTGCCCCAAGCTGAAAGCAAAGATTACTTCAGGTATGGAACTTAATGTTTTAGAAACAAATTGTTATGTTTCCATATTTTCAACATCCTGGATTCTAGACTCTAGGGCTAGTGCTCACATATGTGTTATGAATCAGGAGTTGGAAAGAAGTAAGAAGCTGGAGCATGGTGAAGTGATGATCAATGTTGGCAGCGGTCATAGTGTAGCAGCCTCACACATTGGCACCACTTCCCTTAGTTTATCATCTGGACATTTATTATATTTAGACAATTGCCTTGTTTTGCCCAACGGGCTTAAGAATATTGTTTCAATTCCTGTTTTAGTCAGGGAAGGTTATTTATTTTCCTTTATGAACAATTCTTGTGACATTTATTTTAGAAATGAATGTGTTGGCAATGCATCTTTAATAAATGGTTTATATTATATTAATGTCCAAAATGATTGTAATGTTAACGTTGTAACAAGAAAATGCAGAATGTATGGTACAAACTTGAGACAGCTATGGCACTTAAGACTAGGTCATGTCGGGGACCAAAGACTACACGAGTTAGAAAAGGGTAGAGTCATAGACTCATTGGGATCAGATCCCTATCCCACTTGTGAGTCTTGTATCCAAGGCAAAATGACCAAGTCCCCCTTCACAGGGAATTTTGAAAGAGCCACAGAAGTCTTAGGTCTAGTTCATACTGATGTGTGCGGACCATTTAGAAATATGGCCCGCGGTGGTTTTCAGTACTTCATCACATTTACCGATGACCATTCTAGGTATGGCTACGTGTATTTAATGAGGTACAAGTCTGAATCATTGGAGAAATTCATTGAATTCAAGACTTTAGTCGAAAACCAAACCGAGCATCATATAAAGACACTTTGGTCTGACCGCGGTGGCGAATATATGAGTGCAGAGTTTGACCAGTTCCTTCGAGAACATGGCATACTGCTACAGCTTACTCCTCCAGCAACTCCACAATTGAGTGGCGTAGCAGAACGAAGGAATCAAACACTGTTGGACATGGTTCGATCCATGCTCAGCTACACAGATTTGCCCATTTCACTGTGGGGACACGCGCTGCTTACAGCTACTCATATTTTGAATAGATGTCCCTCCAAATCTGTTCCTGGAACACCATATCGGATATAGCGTGGAAGGAAGCCTAATCTGAAACACATAAGAATATGGGGTTGCCCAGCTTAAGTAAAAAAGACCAAGGCAGAGAAATTGGAGGCTAGGTCCATGAAAGGACGATTCGTTGGATATTTCGAGGATTCTATGGGATACCTTTTCTACCTTCCCGATGATCAAAGGATCATTGTTTCCTTACAGGCAATCTTTCTCGAAGAAGAATTCATTCGAACAGGAGAAGCTGGTAGAAGTATTGTTCTACAAGAGCAAAATGAATCCCCTGTGGAAGACACTATTCAAGAGACCCAACCCCACCCAGAAACGACACAACCATCAGTGCGCAGGTGTACTAGAGTATCTCAACCGCCTGCGAGATATGGTTCTCTGCTACGAGGAGAGCATAATTTGCATGCAGTAGGGAAAGGAAACCATGGAGACGATCCCTATAGTTATGACCAGGCAATGATGGATATAGATTCTGCGAAATGGCATGAAGCTATGAAAGTGGAAATGCATTTGATGTATTCGAACCAAGTCTGGAATCTAGTAGATCCTCCCAAAGGTAATGTACCTATTGGATGCAAATGGATCTATAAGAGAAAGATAGGTCCGGATGGCAAGGTGGATACCTATAAGGTCAGGCTAGTGGTGAAAGGGTATAGTCAGAAGGAGGGCATTGACTATGAGGAAACCTTTTCACCAGTAGCTATGATTAAATCCAATAGAATTCTACTTTCAATAGCTGCATACCTGGATTATGAAATATGGCAGATGGATGTGAAAACCGCATTCCTAAATGGATTCCTCGAGGAGGATATCTATATGGAACAGCCCAAAGGTTTCATATCCAATACCAATTCTCATAAGGTCTTCAAGTTAACTAGGCCCATTTATGGACTGAAGCAGGCCTCTCGCAGTTGGAACTTTCGTTTTGATGAAGAAGTACGAAACAACAGCTTTATCAAAAACGAGGATGAGCCATGTGTCTATAAAAAGGTCAGTGGGAGCAAGATATCATTCCTGGTACTATAGGTGGACAACATTCTACTTATAGGGAATGATACAGGTTTGCTAACTTCGGTTAAGACATGGCTTTAAAGTACATTCTCCATGAAAGACTTAGGAGAAGCCACTTATGTCCTAGGAATTCGAATCTACAGAGATAGATTGAATAAGACAATAGGTCTCTCCCAAGCCCTCTACTTAGAAAAGGTCCTAAAGCGATTTGAGATGGAAAATTCTAAAAGAGGTCTTTTGCCCATGAGACATGGAATTCATCTCTCCAAAAAGATGAGTCCTCAAAGTGAGGAAGATCGAAGAGAAATGAGTACCATCCCCCATACCTCAACAGTGGGAAGTCTTATGTACGCGATGTTATGCACGAGACCAGATCTTGCATACGCTGTGAGCGTGGTAAGTAGGTTTCAAGCTAACCCAGGCAAAGAACATTGGATGGACGTGAAATCAATCTTAAAGTACTTAAGAAGAACTAAAGATATGATCCTCGCATATGGCAATGGAGAAATGAAAGTGGATGGTTATACTGATTCAGATTTTCAATCTGACATCGATGACCGAAAATCCACTTCTGGATTCATATTCACTTTAAACGGTGGAGCAGTGTCTTGGAAAAGTTCCAAGCAAAGCACAACTGCCGATTCAACCGCTGAAGCTGAATATGTGGCAGCCTTGGAGGCGGCCAAGGAGGCTGTTTGGATAAAGAAGTTCATTACTGAACTTCAAGTTGTTCCTAGCATGGAGCTTCCGTTGCCACTATGGTGTGACAACAACGGAGCCATCGCGCAAGAAAAGGAACCAAGGTCTCACAACAAATCCAAACACATAGAGAGGAGATATCACATAATTCGAGAAATCGTTGGAAGAGGCGACATCGCCGTGCAGAAAATAGCCTCAGCTGATAACGTAGCTGACCTACTCACTAAGCCATTAGCGCAGGCAGTGCTAGAGCAAACATCTTGAGAAGATGGGTATAAGATACCAAAGCGATTGGCATTAAGTGCAAGTGGGAGATTGTTAGGTATATGCCCTAGATGCCAATGAGGACAAATAGTTAGATTAGGGTATCTTATTATGTTGTACAAACTATTGAGAAGAAATTAATAAAGGCATTTATATTTTGTTCATATAAATCTTTACGGCATCTAAATAAGTATTGAACATATACTCCATGTGAATAAAGGTTTGACTCTTTGCCCTTTATGGAATAAAGACGTGGCATGGGAAGAGTCTTAAACCTTATCACTTAAAAGGGTTCGCAAGTCAAAGAATCTTGATTGGGCATTAAGATTCAACTTGTATGACACATGCTCTGTCAATGAGTGCCAATCGAACACTATAGGGATAGTGGGAGCAGGTATCATAGATATGTCAATGGAATTAACATATTCAAACATGGCTCGTAGTAATCCGGCCACATGGGTATTTACTCAGTCACTGTCAATGATTGGATTACTGATTATAATAGTATTCGTGAGCCTTAGACCTGAGGGATCATGATCAATGTGCTTGTATTATTGGATCTGTTACCAGAGTAGTTAGGCCCATATCACCTGTCGGTGGGGTCGACCTCGAAGTACCATATCAATAAGACAAGTAGCAGTTGATCAGTGATCGCCAAGATGGGATTCACTATCTCGATAGTAAACGAGAAAGTATCTTGTGCGATTATAGGCTAATGAAATTATAAGTCTTTGGCCAAAGCATAAACAACTAACTCATATGGGACATTGAGGGTAGTTTAGTAATTTCATTATGCTATAATCTAATGCACAATATCAAGTTTAGTGAGTTTGACATTTTCCATGACTCTCACTTGATCGGGATACGTCAGTGAAGGGCTTATACTCATACGGTATTTATGGTCAAGAGGTTCGTAAAATGATTCATTCATTTCGTACTCAATTGGGTTACGATGTGAGTCCACGGGACTGGCCAGGTGACACTCACATCCTTAGGTAATTCCTCCCTTTGCCAATAGAGACGAACCTAAAGAGTCGGGCTATAAGAAACAAGCGGGATGTATCTTTTTGTGTAAATCTTTTAGAAAGAATTAAATGGACTGATTGATTTAATTAGATTAAATCAATTAATTAAATGATTAATTTAATTAGATTAGATTAAATTATTTAATTAGTATATTAATTAATTGGAATTTATTAATAGTATATATTATATTTAAATTGGATTTAAATTTAAATATATGCAGATGGGCTAGAAATTAGACAAGCCAATTAAAAGCCCACCCAGTCCAAAGAAAGCCCTAAGGGGGCTACCACTCTAGGGTTTTTGGAGTAGCCTCCAACTTGTTCCACAAGCTAGTTGAGTTTAAGTAGGACTCCTATAGTAGAACAAACCCTAAGTGACAAGATAACATTACACAACACAAAAGGAAAAGAACTCTCTCCCCTCTCTCCTCTCTAGTCGTCCATCATTGTCAAAAAGGAGGAGTTTCAGGATCTTTGGAAGGCTCGTTTCGCGTGAAGCTTTAGAGACAAGAGCCCTTAGAGGATTGCTGTTCTGCAGAATCAATAAACGAATCAAAAGGGTATGTTTATTTATTCTAAATTTCGTGAAACCTATGAAAAAAATCATTAGATCTGTTTTTGTGATCTACCGGTAGGAATCCTCGAATCTTCCGCTGCAATTCTCTGTTTTTACTGTACGGGATTCCTAACAGCAAGTTCAGCAACAATGCAAACCAATCGCTTGAGACTGAAATCACTCAATTGAAAAGTGATCTTGATATAATAGTCAAGAGAGAAGCTGAATTGATCGCTAAACTTGCCAAATCAGAGAAGCTTGTCT
Source organism: Buddleja alternifolia (assembly GCA_019426215.1). Classification (NCBI taxonomy): domain Eukaryota; kingdom Viridiplantae; phylum Streptophyta; class Magnoliopsida; order Lamiales; family Scrophulariaceae; genus Buddleja; species Buddleja alternifolia. Next base: position 26,374,511 of record CM033393.1, on the reverse strand, counting down.
CATCATTATCAAAAGCGTCAAGAAAGCTTGATAATGTGACTGAGGTAACCAGACTTTTTGGTGAAAAGACAAGTTTAGGTTGTGATAATTTGGTCATAAATCCAAAGCGTCTAAGGTTACGGCAACCAACAAAGGAAAAAGTGTATTCTTTGTTAAGAAGAGTTCGAACAGTCAAACGCTGAATGAACCCAAAGACAATGGTAAGAGGCCAAATGAGAAGGTCAACACCAACTCAGGTAACACGGAGAAGACAAAAGTGAATGATTTACAAAAGAAGGTCCATTCAAAGGCTTAAAAGGCTAAGGATAAACCTTCTACAAGTGAATCAAAGGCTAAGCATCAATCGCCAAAAATGACTCCTACGCCAGTGCCGAGGAAACACCAGCGTTAATATCCTCAAAGATCTAGATCATATTATCGATACTATGATGATTATGATCATAATTACGACTATGATTACTATTATAATCATGGATATTATTATACACCTAAGAAGCACACACAACACAAACCGAAACTCAAGAAGGTCCGTCCTCCCGTAATGAAGACCAGGCAAATATGGGTTCCAAAAGTTTTAATTCAAACTAAAGCTACAAACGTTGAAGGACCCAAGACAAAATGGGTACCTAAGAAGCATTAGAACTGCCCATTAAATGCAGGTACCTAAAGCCAACACCGATACTTCAGTTTGGTACATTGATAGTGGGTCATCAAGGCACATGGCTGGCTCAAAGGATCTCTTGGTCAACCAATGGTCCTCAAGTTGTTTTCGGTGATAATTCCAAAGGTAAAACAAAAGTATAGGTATCATACATAGGGAGAACATCATGATAAGTGATGTATACTATGTTGAGGGTCTTAAGCATAATCTGTTAAGCATAAGTCAATTTTGTGATAAAGGCTTTAAAGTCAAATTTTCAAGCGACTGTTGCTATATTAACGACGCTAAGACTAAATCTACTAAATTGAAAGGAAAAAGAACAAATAATGTGTATTTGGTAGATTGGGGTTCAACAATAGATAAAAACCCTACATGCTTTGTTGCTAAAAGTCAAAATGAATTGGGTTGGTTATGGCATAGAAAACTGAATCACCTCAACTTTAAGGCAATCTCTCAATTAATATCGCTAAATCTAGTAGAGGGATTACCTAAAGGTTCCTATCATAAAAATCGCTTATGTGATGCATGTCAAATGGGTAAACAAGTTAAATCGTTTTTTAAGAAGAAACCTCACCTATCCACTTCTAGAGGTCTTGAACTATTGCATCTAGATTTGTTTGGTCCTATTCAAATCATGAGTGTTAGTGGTAAAAAGTACTCGCTAGTAATAGTTGATGATTTCTCTCGCTATACATGGGTAGAATTTCTAGCGTCCAAAGATGAAACTAGTGTCAAGTTCACCGCGCTAATTCGTCAATTACAAACTTCGAAAGATCTAAAGGTGACGAGAATTAGAAGCAATAGAGGAACTGAATTTACTAACCATATTATTGAGAAATTTTGTACAGATATTGGAATACTTCAAGAGTATTCTGCTCCTAGAACACCTCAACAAAATGGAGTGGCTAAGCGACGGAACAGAATGCTTAAAGAACCCGCTAGGACAATGTTAGCAGAGTCCAAGCTGCCTCAAAGGTTTTGGGCCGAAGCAATCAATACCGCTTGCTGTACGCAAAATTGGTGTATGATCAACAAGCAACATGAAAAGACTCCATATGAATTTTGGAAGGGACGTAAGCCAAACATTTCATATATTTGGTTCAAAATATTTCATTCATAATAATGGATCCCACAATCTAAAGACATTTGATCCCAAAGTGGATGAGGGAATCTTTCTAAGCTACGCCAAGAGTGGAGAGAGTTTTCGAATCCTAAATAAGATCAAATCGAAGGTTGAAGAATCCATTCATGTTATGTTTGATGATGCTAACCAAGAACCGAGTAAGGTTAATATTGATGATGTAGAAAATGAAGATCTTGTCCAACAAGCGTCACAAATCAATCTTGGTGATGATGAGATCTTTGTGCCCAATCCTATGGTTACTCGTGAGGTTACTAATGATGATATTGTAAGAAACGCTGATGATCATGAAGAGGATGATCATCAAGAGAAATTGGAATTATGAATGATACAGCGACTGTGCAAGAGATAAATGAGGATCAAGCGATTGATCATCAAGATTTTCTCAACCCATTCCAACTAGATTGAAAGTGGCTTAGGGATCATCCACCAGAGCTGGTTATTGGAGACATTGAACCACCTGTTAGAACTAGGGTCGCTACAATCAATGAGACCCTGTTCGCAAGTTTCCTATCTCAAATGGAACCAAAGAAAGTAGACAAAACGCTTAGTTATTCAAGTTGGGTAGACGCTATGCAAGAGAAGCTTAACCAATTTGAGAAAAATAAGGTTTGGACGCTAGTACCAAGTCTAACTCACTAAGGAATCATTGGAACAAGATGGGTTTTTAGGAACAAGATGGACGAAGATGGTATTGTTACAAGAAACAAAGCCAGAGTAATCACTCAGGGTTATTGCCAAGAAGAGGGTATTGATTTTGATGAGACTTATGCCCCAGTAGCCCATTTAGAAGCTATTCGGATGTTCCTAGCATTTGCTACATTCAACAAGTTCACAGTGTATCAAATGGACGTGAAGAGTGCTGTCCTAAATGGTAAACTCCAAGAAGAAGTATACGTGGAGCAACCCCCAGGATTCATCAACAACCATAGCAAAAGTATGGTCTACAAATTGGATAATGCACTCTATAGCCTTAAACAAGCACCAAAAGCATTGTATGACACTCTATCTATCTTCCTTATAGGTAAAGGCTTTTCAAAAAGCAGCATTGATGCAACGTTATTTAAGATTACCCATAATGAAGATATTCTTTTAGTCTAAATTTATGTTGATGATATAATATTCGGATCTACTAATAAGCGATTGGGTGAGAAATTTTCGAAAATGATGCATGATCAATTTGAAATGAGCATGATGGGTGAATTAACTTTCTTCTTGGAATTTCAAGTTAAATAACTCCCTAATGGCATATTTATAAACCAAGCTAAATATACAAGAGATATGATTAAGAAATTTGGTATGGAAAATGCATCATCTTTAAAAATTCCAATTAGCCAAACGCTTAAGTTAGATAAAGATTAAAGTGGGAAGAAAATTGATATCACTAACTATAGAGGTATCATTGGATCACTTCTTTATCTTGCCGCTAGTAGACCTGATATTATGTTTTTGGTATGCATATGTGCACGCTTTCAGGCTGATCCAAGAGAGTCACACTTAATTGCCATCAAGAGAATCCTTAAATACCTAAAAGTCACATAAAATGTGGGCTTATGGTATCCAAGGGACTCTCTTTTTAAACTAATTGGTTATTCAGACGCAGATTTTGCAGAATGCAAAATAGATAGAAAAAGTACTAGTGGTACATGTCAATTTCTAGGTGATAGATTGATTTCATGGCACAGTAAGAAACAACAATCCATAGCGACTTCTACCGCTGAGGCAGAGTATATAGCCGCTGGAAGCTGTTGTGCACAAATCCTTTGGATGAGGCAACAACTTAAAGATTATGGAATCCTCTTAGGTCCTACCCCAATCCATTGTGATAACCAAAGCGCTTTAGCTATGACCCAAAACCCAGTCCTTCATTCTAGAACTAAACACATTGACATTCGCTACCATTTCTTGCATGACCATGTTCAAAAGAAAGATATCTCCATGCATTTCATTGGAACTGACAAACAATTGGCAGATATCTTCACAAAAGCACTCAACGAACAACTCTTTCTCACTTTGAGAAGTGAACTAGGTATGATTGATTTAAACGCTTAATCATGAAGCATCATATTTTTAATAGGCATATAATTTAGGAGGAATCCACTTTATTAATATGTCTAAAGCATTTTTCAAATTGAAATGAGTTATCAATTTTAGGGGGAAATTTAAAATTGTACTTATTCCAATTAGTAAGAGACTATGATCAAAAATGACTTTAAAAATCTTATGCATTGATCATTAGCATTTACTTTAAGCATGACAAGTTTGATCGCTTAAAAAGTATTTTCTCCAAAACAAGCGATTAAACATTCTTTATCTAAGTAAAGACTTTAGCGTTAAGAAAATTCCCACTTAAACACTAAGTAACAATTTCTGAAAAATATGCATTGTTTTCATCGCTAAAGTGTAGCGTGTGGATAAGTCCAAAAAATAAGATTTGATAACTGCCCACACGTCCCCATCACATCAAAGTGACGGTTTTTTACCACTATCCAAAATAGGTGGTTCAGCATGTGTACTTGCCTGGGTACGTGTCAGTGTACTAACAGGCGCATGCACCCCACGCTGAAAATTTCAAAAAATTAAACATTTTTGAAAAAGTAACTGCGGATTTCAAAGTTTATTATTTACAGCAGTTAATCTAATTTGTCGCCTCAACATCCGTCTTTATTATTAAACGGCCCAGATTCAATGAATTTCATTTCCAAATTAACTGTCATTACACGTGGCACTAATCAAAGCAATTGAGGAGTTACTTTTTTCCCTCTATTTAAACCCCTTGAATTTTTACAGAAAAACTTTATCACTTCCAAAATCTCTTACTGTAAAAGTTCATCTTCTTTCTAAGACAAAAAGCTTTATTCTCTCTCCTCAAAAGTTCTTCAAACTCTTCAATGGCGCCACCAAAGTCATCCTCTTCTACTGCCGGAAAAGCTACCAAACTTATGGGTTTCAATGTAGGGTTCCTTCTTAACTGGGACTACCTGTTCAGAAACTAAAACTTTCCGATGACAGAAACTCTTGCTCTCATTGACAAATCCGGCTTGAAAAACCTTTTGACCTCTCATTCTCTTGTGCATGAGGATGAAGTTAAACATTTCTTCAAGAATGTTGTCATTTCTATAGACGGAAACTCCATTACTTGCTCTTTTCCCTCTCTTGAAACCCCTTTTGTTCTTACTGCCAAATTGATTGTCGACCTTCTGCAACTGCCCTCCGATGGATGCGAAGTGGAAGATGTGGCCATGGGTGCTTCGACCAAAGTGTGGGAAATGGTTCGCCGTGATGAATCGGATGCTAACTACTCGTTATATTTCAAGAAAAATGACATGAAGGAGGAGTATGTCATTTTGGCTGACATCTGTACAAAAATGATAGAGTGCAGAAAAGGTTCTTTTGATAAGGTTTCAATAATACAATTCAAGATGATGATTGCAGTGTTGACCAGGCTGAAAGTCAACTGGGCATTGTATGTTCGATTTAAGGCAGCAATGCAAATGTCCGTCAATCCCAAGACGTACGGGATTTTGTTAAGTTTTATTTTGAGCACTTGTGGATTATCTACTTCCAAGGGATCCAAAGTGCTGGCTACCAAGTTTTATGGCAAGAAAATGATCGGTGAGTTGCTACACCCCAAGCGTCACGGTGGTGCAGCAGTTCCCAAAGAAGAGCGCAAGCGTCTCCTAGCTGAAGGCCTCGCTGAACGTGAAGGTCAAGTTCATGGTGATGACGAGGATTAAATGAGTTCCCCCTCTTCAGATGAGCCACAAGAAGTTCTTGTTAAGCGACCCAAGAGAAAGGTTGCAATGAAAGTCACCGAGCCATCCCAGCCAGTGAAGAAACAAAAAAAAGGCAAGAAAGAGAAAAAGAAGAAGGAAAAGTCTCCTTCCTCTCCCCCAGAGAAAACCCCTTCTCCCCCTCCAGCGACTACTATTTCGCCCGAGATGGAAGAAGAAGTAGAAGAAGTAAAAGTGCCGTTTTCTTGTAAGCGCACGCCCTGGTCCACTCCCAGAAGCTCTACAAGCGTTCCAGCAGAACCAGGGCTTGAAGAATCTTCTAGTGTTCCACCTCCTCCGCCACCTTATGAACCAATCGCAGAGCCCGTTCCTGAAGCTCTCTCAACAGAGTTAGCTAGTGATCGGGGTAAGTACTTTTCTTAGACAACGTATGTTATCCTTTCCTTGTGTTTTTCTTTTTAACACTAGGATAAATTATTTTTCAGCCTATAGAGAATATAACATCCAGTATGTTCTGAATTTATTAGAAGGATTCAATATTCCTATACGTGCGGATCCCCTCACTTCTTTACCCCTTGAAGTTGAAGAAGTCCCGGAGCCTGAGGCTATGGAAACAGAAGTTCCTATAGATGAAGCGACTACTGTAGTCGAAGATAGTCCTCATGGTAAGCGTTTATGTCTTTTATATCTCAATTTCTACTTAGTAGAAATCTTTTGTGTTTCTCAAATGCTTGCATGTGTCAGCTTAAAGTGAACAAGCTGCTGATGCACCTCTCCATTCAGAGGCAGACCTAGATTTGGATGTTGATTTATCAATAGTGTGGAAATCGCTAGAGAATTAGACATTGTCCTTCCAGACGCTGAAATCTCACCAGCACAGGAAGCGACTGTGGATGCTGAGCGGTCGACAGAAGTGGCCGAGATTATCCCCACACCAACTGGTCCTCCTCCTCAAGCGGTCAATTTCTTTCCCAGAAGCTATACTGAAGATTTGGAGTATTATTATGTTTGGAGAGAAATGACGCTAAGGCAATTGATTGATATGGAGCTCAATTTTCAAACTACACTCCACAATCTATCTCTCTCAGACGCTCAAAAGTCTATTATATTTGAAACGCTTTCCAACAGCAGAGTCACTACGATGAAAGAGATCATTGCTCGCTTAGAGTATTTAGAAACTCCACAAAAGGATCTGGCAGAGTTTGAGAGCAAACGCTTTCAAGAAGTAGGCAAGAGCATGGAACGCAACTATCCATTCCGCCGAATTCATGTCCAGATAAGGAATCCTCACATGGGCGATTGGGGAAAGAATCCAGATGAAGAACAGTTGAACAAGATGGGCTATTCAGCGCTCCCCAAGGTTGTCCATTCTAAAGCCAACCAATCTTCCAAGAAGCCGCTACAACTATAGAAGGGAAAGGGTGCCATGCTTCAAGATCACTCTAACCCTATCAACTTTTGGATTGAGGATGAAGCTCGAGAGTTCATTGCTAAAGTTTGGGCAGAAAATTATGTAGAAGAGAAACAGGGATTCAAGAAACTGCTCGATACAAAGATTGATACTGAACTGGCTGAGACTCTTGGAAAACGCTGGATAATGGATACATCCAGATGGGCAGAGGAATTTGTGTTGCATTGTCATACAATTGATGAGATGATCAAGTATCCATTCCTATTTAATTTTGGAATAGAGTATAGGTGTAGAGCATATGCCTTGTTTTTGTTGCACAAGGGCGAGTCGCTTGTAGGTCCTATCAACGATTTACCATACTTTCGAAGTGGAATGGAAAGCTACATCAGAGACCAACTTAGACAAATCAGTCAAGGGGGTTATGAGTTGAATTTTCCTCAGCGACTCCAGATTGATTTAAATGAAGATGTTTCCACAAGCAAGCGTAATGCCCTTCCAGGACCTCGTGCAGCCTCAGTGCAATTGACCGATGATTTTACTGTTAGGTGTATACCCTCAATTCCTATGAGGAATCAGATTGTGTAGGGCTTAGATAAGTTATTTGTACAAAACGTTTGATATTTCTATTTATATAATAAAGATTTTAATGTTGTTCATATAAATCTATTGGCATGTAAAAGTATTGAACACATTTGTCAAAGAGATTTCAAGATAGACTTTCCACCTCTTATGAACAAGAGGAGGCACTGGAACAGTCCAGTACTTAATCTCTAAAACTGGGAGTTCGTGAGTTAACGAATATTAATTGGGCATTAATATTTAACTCATATGACACCTTCTTTGACAAGGAAGTGCCAGTCATACACTGATTAGATAGTGGGAGCTGGTGTCATGAATATGATTAATGTAATTAACATATTTGAACTCGACTCGCATTAATCCGATCACATGGGTATTTACTCTTGGACAGTCAATGATTGGGATTAAGATTACGATAGTATGTGTGAAATTTAGACCTGAGGAGTCATTTGTAACATTCTTGTAGTATTGGATATGTTATTAGAGTAGTTAGACCTAAATCACCTGATAGGTGGGATCGACCTCAAAGTACGATCCAATAGTGCATTCGATGTTATAAGATAACTTGCCAAAGTGGGATTCACCATCTCGACAGTAAACGAGTATGTGACCTATATGATCATAAGTAATTAAAATTATAAGTCTTTGGTCAAAGCATATGAACTATCCCGTGATTGTCACTGAGGGTAGTTTGGTAATTTCACATTATTATAATTCTTAATATAGTATCAAGTTCTATGAGTTTGACTAGACCATGACTCTTACTTAATCGGGTCACGTCAGTGAAGAGTTTATACACATATGGTATTCGTAGTCAAGGTTCGTGATGACATGATCATCTCGTTTTTAAATGGGTTACGATTTAGTTCCACGGTGTTGGCTAGGTGACAACCATATCTTTTGAAATCCTACCATTGCCAATTGAATCGAGCCTAAAGAGTCGTGTTATGTGAAGAAAAGGAATATTTCCTTAAGCTAAAGGTATTTTGGTAAAATCACATTTGATGTGAATTGACTGACAAAATAGATGGCATGATTTAATTAAAGATATTTAATTAGATTAAATAAATTAATTAAATCATATTAATTCATAAGTTAAATTAATTGAAATTAATTTATAACTTGAATTATATTAATTGGATTAATGTAATTAATTAATTACCAATTTGATTGGACTTAGATTTAATTAATTACACATGGGCTAAGTGAAAACAAAGGCCGAAGCCCATCTCCAAAGCCTATTTCGGCCGCCCCTCACTGTATAATCTAGGGAAGTCTTTTACTTGGTATAAGTAATCTGTTAGTATCAGAACTCCACACACACAAGTCATTGTTTTAGAATCTGACACTGAGCTAAAATAAACCTAGAGCATTAGGAAAGAAAAATCTCTCCCTCTCCATCAGTCTAGCCGCCTACAATAGTTGCCGAGGAGGAGATCGAGCTTTTCTTGGAGAATTTCTCTTCCTCGTGATTATCTAGAGGCAGGAGTCCAGGGCTATTGCTGATAATCCAAGAATTAATAGATGAAAAAAGTAATTCGATTACTCTTGACAATTCTCGTTAATTGATCTATAAGCTAATATCATGAATATCCCCAAATCGGATTCTCGAGTGTGATTCGGATTAAAAAAAAATTATCCAATAGACCGAATCACAACAGTGGTATCAGAGCCAAAGTTCGGGAAGATCATGATATTCGTTGTATGTTTATGTGTTTTAATTGTTATAATATCATAAACATGTATTTACGTATTGTATGTAAATTCAGGCAATTTATTTTATACATGCTTATCTGTAAAATTAATTTTTCATGAGTTGAATTGGGTTTACTAGGTAAAACAAAAAATTGAATTGAGTTCGTGATTTTAATAAATCGTGCCGCCCGGAGAGGCGGCGGCCGCGGCGGCCACCGCCAAAGCGGCAGCGGGGGACGGCAAAGCCGTCGACGGCGCCGCTGCTACAATAGCGCCGCCGCGCTGCCGCATAAGTGGGGCGGTGGCAGCAGGTGTTGGGCTTTAGCCCAACACATTAGGGTTGTGTTGGGCTAAAGCCCTACACCCCAACGGTAACAGCCCTGGGCTTGGCCCAGTGCATAAATAGGCGTTGGGCCCAAAAGTAAGCGTTGGGCCGCGCCTAGCACTGAAAGGAGGAAGCCCAGCGCGCAATCACCACACGCTGGGTCGAGCCCAGCGCTAGATAAATAGCTTTGGGCTTGGCCCAGCGCAGTTAAGTTTTTTTTTGCTGGGCCAAGCCCAGCTGTTGTTTAATTAATTGGATTTTTAAATTGGGCCTAATATAATTAATTATAGGGCTTGGCCCAAATGATTTAATTGGATTGACTAATTATCAATTAATTAATTATATGGGTTCAATCCAAATTGAAAAACTTAACTTAAATATTTATCAAATGTACAACCCTAAATAAATTTCGTTTCAACTTCTAAATTGGATTTAGTGAATGAATTTTAATTGTTTTTAAATTTATTCAAAACCCTAAATTGGATTTAGGAAATTTAAATTAGATTTAATTTTATTCTAAATTTGATTTAGTTACTTTATTTAAGTTGGATTTAAACTTGAGAATTTTCAATTGAACTTAGAATTGTTCAAAGTCTTAAATTGGATTTAAAACTCTTTATCAAAGATGAAATATATTAAATTGGATTTATTAAATTAGATTTAAATATCATTTTTCCTTTACATGATATTGCTATGTGTTTAGATTAAATTACCCATTAGACTTTATTTGATAATAGTCAATCTTTAATTAGATTAAAGTATTCAAAATAAATTGGATTTACTTTGATGATATTAAATTGGATTTAATTGAAGAATAAATTGGATTTAGTCAAGAGATTGAATTGGATTCAATCATAGATTAAATTAGATTTAATCTTAGACTAAATTAGATTTAATCACACATCAAATTAGATTTAAAGGACAAATTCACATATGTGTTTTAAATTTTTTATGTGTTCCTTACATATGTGATGGTGACACCATGTATGGACTTAGGGTTTTATTTATGTTGTCTTACCTGGGTTGTATTGGACCGGTTTTGATCCTCCCAATTTGTATCTTCAATTCATAGAATTTTGTATAGGTTATTTCTATGTAATTATTTTCGAGATAGGCCCAAATGGCGGTTCATGGCGGCACATGAAGTCTTGGAGAATCAAGAAGATTAGATCTTTGTATAGGGCCCAACCCTTGTAATAGATAGGACCCCTCCCCGATCACTCATTAGCTTGAGATGATCTAGATAGTCCATACATGTGTGTGTTGTTAGAATTGCTAGGCTTATTCTTATGCATTTCCAATTATTGCGCGATAAATAAATTAATGTGCAAAGTGAGACCAACTTCATAACATTATCGAATATTATAATTCTCCCATATTAAAATACTAAGTAAAGGAGCATTGGATGTCCTCGCTCTCCATCAAGCTTTAAAAGCTGGGTTCATTTTTAGTGCGTGGCATCTTCCCAGAATAAGGGGATCATGCATCAAGACATGGTACTCTATCTTCTCTAGTGCATTTGCTGCCTTCATGTCAAAAAAAAATTTGCCCCATATATCGTTCAAGATTGCAAGGCGAGATTAAATTGTTAGACTGAAAGGAGTTGATGGAATAAATGACTCGGATGGATCACCACCTATATATCGAAAAGTTTGCAGTTCAGTGATCCATGAGCTAAAGGGGATTGAATCATCGGTTGGACTGATTGATGTTTGACATCACCTCAATGATCTAATGAGCCATATATCGTTCAAGGTTGCAACTTGTTTAGATCATTGGGGAAATCAATCACTCACTATGAAACCAATCCAACGAGGTTTCCGATTATTACAGTGGGAGTGCAATGTTTCAATAAAAAAGTGGGAGTTAAGTAAATATTGAAATCCTTGATTTTACTTGAAAGTACATAATAACACATCTAATCAAAAATCTTGGTTAATTTTCTGCAGTTTATTTCCATCACAATGACAAATCCTTTGACAATACTACTTGAGATAAATGTCCTCACTGGACCAAATTTCGTTGACTGGATAAGAAATCTGAGGATTATCCTCAGCCTTGAATCTTTGGGACATGTGCTCGATGAAGAGATGCCTGAAGTCCCAGACCCTGGATCTTTTGAAGATTGGCTTGCCCGTGAAGACTGGATTAAAGGGTACATGCTGGGAACGATGACCAATGAACTACAACAATCTCATGAAAAGATGGGAACAGCTACTGAAATCATTGTTCATCTAAAGGAACTCTATGGAGAGCACAACAGGACTGCTTGTTATGAGACTTCATCTCAACTCTTTGTGGCAAGAATGAAGGAAGGGGAGAAGGTTGGGGATCATGTTTTGAAGATGATCTCCATGTTTGAGAGATTGGAAGCCCTCGACTTCTCTATGGACTTCCAGCTTCAAACTGATCTCATCCTGCAGTCACTACCCAAGTCTTTTTCGCAATTCATAGTGAATTTCAATATGAATGACATTGAGTGTTCACTGCCGGGTCTTTTGAACAAACTCACAAATGCACAATCACAAATGGACCCCAAGACAAAAGAGACTGCTTTGGTCGTTTCTATTGATTCTTTAAAGAATCAGAAGAACAAACGAGGCAAGAAGCAACTGGGAGTGACAAATTCTTCTGGGAAGACCAAAGGCAAGGGAAACCAAAAGAAGATGTTCAAGAGTAGGGGCCCGAAGAAGATAGACATCTGCCTCCACTGCAAAGAAACAGGGCATTGGAAGCGTGACTGTCCGAAGCTAAAAATAGAAAATAAAGCAGGTATAGAACTTTATGTTTTTGAAACAAATTGTTCTATGATGATATTTTCTACTTCTTGGATTCTAGATTCCGGAGCTAGTGCTCATGTTTGTGTTTTGAACCAGGATCTGAAAACATGTAGAAAGTTGGATGAGAACGAAGTGATGATCAATGTTGGAAGCGAACACAACGTGGCTGCAACTCACATTGGAATTACTTCTGTTTTATTAATTTCTGGACATCAAATTAGATTAGATGATTGCCTTGTTTTGCCCAATGGGCTCAAGAATATTATTTCTATTCCTATATTAGTCAGGAAAGGATATTTGTTTACTTTTAAACATAATTCTTGCGATGTTTATTTTAGAAATAAATATGTTTGCTCTGCATCTTTAATTAATGGTTTATACTATTTAAATGTCCGAAATTAATGTATGGTTAATACTATGACTAGAAAACGTAGTATGAATGGAATGAACAAAAACTCATATGGCACCTTAGGCTAGGACGTGCCGGTGAATTTAAGATTCACGAGTTGGAAAAACGTGGGCTCATTAGTCCACTTGCGTCTGACCCATATCTAACTTGTGAATCGCGCCTCAAAGGCAAGATGACTAGGTCACCGTTCACTGGACATTTCGAAAGGGCAAATGAAGTTTTAGAATTAATCCACACTGACGTTTGTGGGCCCCTCAAGGATGTGGCCCTTGGAGGTTTTCAGTACTTTATAACCTTCACAGATGATCACTCTAGGTATGGTCTAGTTTGTCTAATGAAGTATAAATCTGAAGCACTTGAATCGTTCAAGGAATTCAAAGCTTTGACTGAAAAGTAAACTGGGCACAGTATTAAGACACTGAGATCTGATCGAGGTGGCGAATACATGAGTGCCGAGTTTGATGAGTTCTTAAAAGAACCAGGCATAGTATTACAACTAACTTCTCCAGCAACCCCACAACTTAACGAAGTAACAGAGAAAAAGAATCGCACTCTATTGGACATGATACGCTCCATGCTTAGCTACACCGATTTACCCATCTCGTTGTGGGGGCATGCTTTGCTTACAGCTTCACACATTCTGAACAAATGTCCCTCGAAATCTATTCCCACTACACCATATGAGATATGGAGCGGTAGGAAGCCTAGTCTGAAATACCTAAGAATATGGGGTTGCCCAGCATATGTAAAGAAGACCAAGGTAGAGAAACTAGAGGATAGATCCTTGAAAGGACGTTTTTATCTATTTTCTCGTAGATTCGATGGGATACCTCTTTTACCTGCAAAATGATCATAGGATCATCGTGGCCTTGCAAGCCCGCTTTCTTGAAGAAAAATTCATTCGAGAAGGTGGTGCAGGTAGAAATATTATTTTGGAAAAATAAGATAACGTCCCTTCGGAGACATCAGTTCAAGAATCTGAACCTAACTTGACACAACCGTCACAGCGACGATCTAGCAGAGTATCTCAGCCACCTGAGAGATATGGCTATCTGCACAAAACACATCATTATTTGTATGCCGTTGCAGAAGAAAAACCTGGAGATGATCCCTCTGACTATGATGAAGCAGCGACGGATATAGATTCCTCTAAGTGGCTTGAGGCTATGAAAGCAGAGATTGATTCGATGTATTCCAACTAAGTTTGGACTCTTACTGATCTACCAAATGGAGTACGACCAATTGGATGCAAATGGATCTATAAGAAAAAGATTGGTCATGATGGTAAGGTGGACCCCTATGAGGCCAGGCTAGTGGCAAAAGGTTATAGTAAAAAAGAGGGCATTGACTATGAGGAAACCTTTTCGTCAGTAGCCATAATCAAATCTGTTAGAATTCTGCTAGCCATAGCTGCAAACTTAGACTATGAAGTCTGGCAAATGGATGTAAAGACCGAATTCTTAAATGGACACTTGGATGAGGACATTTATATGTAACAGCCCAGGGGCTTTATCTCCGAAGTCGACTCTTATAAAGTTTGCAAACTTAATCGGTCCATTTATGGACTGAAGCAAGCTTCTCGGAGTTGGAATCGGAGGTTCGATGAAGAAGCCAAGAAATATGGCTTCATCAAGAATGAAGACGAACCGTGTGTCTATAAGATGGTCAGTGGAAGCAAGTTTACATTTCTGGTTCTATATGTAGATGACATACTGCTTATGGGGAATGACATAAGCTTATTGACTACGGTCAAGACATGGCTCTCAAGCACATTCTCCATAAAAGACTTGGGAGAACCGACCTACATTCTAGGAATCCGCCTTTATAGAGATAAAGCGAATAGAATGATTGGTCTCTCCCAAGCACTCTTCCTAGAGAAAGTCCTTAAGAGATATAAAATGCATAACTCTAAGGGAGGACTTTTGCCCATAAGGCTTGGCATTCATCTTTCCAAATCTATGAGTCCCAAAATGGACAAGGATAGAATGGAAATAAGGAATATACTCTATGCATCCGTTGTGGGTAGTCTCATGTACACAATGTTATGCACGAGGCCAGATCTAGCACATGTTGTGAGCATGGTCAGTAGGTTTCAAGCTAACCCGGGGCAGTCTCACTGGACAGCAGTGAAGTGTATCTTAAAGTACTTAAGAAAAACTAAAGATATGCTACTAATATATGGGAATGGAGAATTGAAGGTGGATAGTTACACCGACTCAGATTTCCAATCTGATCCGGATGACCTTAAATCTACCTCTGGGTACATATTCACAGTCAGTGGAGGAGCGGTGTCTTGGAGAAGTTCCAAGCAAAGCACAACTGCAGACTCCACAACAGAGGCAGAATATGTGGCAGTTTCTGAGGCAGCCAAAGAAGCTGTTTGGATGAGAAAGTTCATAGCCGAACTTGGAGTTGTTCCTAGCGTGGAAATGCCATTGCCACTATGGTGACACAAAAATGGAGCAATTGCACAAGCTAAAGAACCAAGGTCTCACAACAAATCTGAACATGTGATGAGGAAATATCATATAGTACTAGAAATCATTGGAAGAGACGATATAGCCATGCAGAAAATAGCCTCAGCCGAAAACGTGGCTGACCCACTCACCAATCCATTATCACAGGCGGTGCTAGATAAACATCTTGAGAAGATGGGAATCAAATACCATAGCGATTGGCGTTGAGTGCAAGTGGGAGATTGTTAGGTGTATGCCCTCAATGCCTATGAGGAATTAGATTGTGTAGGGCTTGGATAAGTTATTTGTACAAAACGTTTGATGTTTGTATTTATAGAATAAAGGTTTTGATGTTGTTCATATAAATCTAATGGCATTTAAAATTATTGAACAAATTAGTCCAAAAGATTTCAAGATAGACTTTCCACCTCTTATGGACAAGAGGAGGCACTAGAACAGTCCAGTACTTAATCTCTAAAACTGGGAGTTCATGAGTTAACGAATATTAATTGGGCACTATTATTCAACTCATATGACACCTTCTTTGACAAGGAAGTGCCAGTATTACACTGATTAGATAATGGGAGCTGGTATTATGAATATGATTAATGGAATTAACATATTTGAACTCGACTCGCATTAATCCGATCACATGGGTATTTACTCTTTGACAGTCAATGATTGGGATTAAGATTGCGATAGTATGTGTGGACTTTAGACCTGAAGATTCCTTCATAACATGCTTGTAGTATTTAATATGTTATCAGAGTAGTTAGACCCATATCACCTGATAGGTGGGGTCGACCTCAAAGTACGATCCAATAGTGCATTCGATGTTATTAGATAACTTACCAAAACGGGATTCAACGTCTCGACAGTAAACGAGTATGTGACCTGTACCATCGTAAGTAATTAAAATTATAAGTCTTTGGCCAAAGCATATGAACTATCCCGTGATTGTCACTGAGGACAGTTTGGTAATTTCACATTATTATGATTCTTAGTACAGTATCAAGTTCTATGAGTTTGACTAAACCATGACTCTTACTTGATCGAGTCACGTCGGTGAAGAGTTTATACACATATGGTATTCGTAGTCAAGGTTCGTGATGACATGATCATCTCGTTTTCAATTGGGTTACGATTTGGTTCTACGGCGTTGGCCAGGTGACAACCTTATTCTTTGGAATCCTCCCATTGCCAATTGAATTGACCCTAGAGAGTCGCGCTATGTGAAGAAAATGAATATTTTCTTAAGCTAAAGGTATTTTGGTAAAATCACATTTGATGTGAATTAACTGACAAAATAGATGGCATGATTTAATTAAAGATATTTAATTAGATTAAATAAATTAATTAAATCATATTAATTCATAAGTTAAATTAATTTATAAGTTGAATTATATTAATTGGATTAATATTAATTGGATTAATGTAATTAATTAATTACCAATTTGATTGGACTTGGATTTAATTAATTACACATGGGCTAAGTGCAAACAAAGCCCGAAACCCATCTCCAAGGCCTATTTCGGCCGCCTCTCACTGTATAACCTAAGGGAGTCTTTTACTTGGTATAAGTAATAAGTCAGTGTCAGAACTTCACACACACGAGTCATTATTTTAGAATCTGACACTGAGCCAAAATAAACTTACATCATTAGGAAAGAAAAATCCCTCCCTCTCCATCCGTCTAGCCGCCTGCAATAGTTACCGAGGAGGAGATCGAGCTTTTTTCGAAGAATTTTTCTTTCGCGTGATTATCTAGAAGCAGGAGTCCGGGGCTGCTGCTGATAATTCAAGAATCATTAGACAAAAAAGGTAATTTGATTACTCTTGACAATTTTCATTAACTGATCTATATGCTAATATCATGAATATCCCTGAATCGGATTCTCGGGTGTGATTCGGATTTAAAAAAAAATTATCCGCTAGACTGAATCACAACATTTGTAGTATTTCACCGTGAAAGATGAGCGATTGTTGAGAACGTCCAATCGCTGGATATCACTTTCAACTAACACTTCGATTTTAGTGACTTTCGTGGGTACAATTTGTATCTCGTCTTATTTTGTGAACATAACATCCGAGTGGCCAAGTTCATTTCTCTAATCAGGCCAATGGATTGGGCGCTAGCCCAAGCGCTCATGTCGTTTTTGCTGGACTACAAGACATTATACACTGCTGGAATAGAGTTCCTGGAAGACGCTGATCTAGCATTGAACACTGAAGCACACAAAGACGCTGTGATGTTTATTCCGAGAACTTTTTATCAGAGTCCAAGGCATGTTTTGGAAGCAATTGGCTCACTTTGGGTTGTGCCGGTGAAAAGAGATATTCCTGTGGGGATCACAGAAGTTGAAGCAGGGCAGGATCCTACTGTTGCAGAAGCTAAAGTTACAAACGATGATATTCAGATGATAGATGCCCCTAGCGTTACAGTGGTTGATAAGCCCATTGTTGAACCAGTTGTTCAGATGAAGAAGTGACTCAATCTCTTGAATTAGCGATAGAAGAAGTACACGCTGAAATGGCCGAGGAATCTGAAGAGCCCTTCATCAGAGATAAATCCAAAGAAAAGGCCGTTGTTTCAAGCTCTTATGAACTTGTTCCGTCCCCAGAGCGTTCTTATTCATCTGATTCAGACTTGAAAAGTGATCAAGAGGCACGAGACTTTAGACAAGCCATTAGGAACTCGCTCAACACCATAGAGGGTTCCTTCTCAAAGATGCTAGAAAATGAAGATTTACATATCAAGTTAGTCTCTGACACTCGAAGTCGTGATATTGCAAACGCTGCTACAAAGAGCACTTCAGCGATTATGGATTGCATGGTACCACTAATGAAGAAGTTCAATCGCCACTTAGCTCAAAACGTTTCGACAAATACTGAAAGACATAATACTACCAATTCTGTTGCCCAGAGTATCACTGAACAAGTCACTCTCCTTGTTGATAAAGTTAGGTTGTTGTGGCAAGATATCGCTAGTTTGAAGTCTTCCCTTGATGATGCCAAGAAGGGGAAGAGAAAGGAAAGTATCAAGAATCCAAGGCCAAAGGAAAAGCCTCACTCGAGCCAATATCCAAAACAGATAACAAAAACTCCATGTTTGAAGAGATAGTGAGTATAAAAAAGATGCTCACTAAGAAGCGTTAGCCAAGATACTTCTGAGGCAGTCCTAGGCTTCCGGATCTTGATGTTGAGTTTTTAGAAGGTATGGGTTTTCATCCATACGCGGCACCGCTGAGAAGACCTCTAAATTGGAAACCTTCCAACGACCGAATGCAGGACATTTACCATGATTTAATCAGAACGCTCGGGATCCCTCCAAGGGATTGGGTGGAAAGGTTGCTGGAGTTGAATCTAAGCACTAAAAGGAAAAGCGAGGACTACAATGAAGTCTATCATACAACAATGATAGACATCAACCGAGTCCTTATGGATCTAGCGAATGAAATTCTCCAGGAAGAAAAGGCTTCCAAGAAGCGACAAAGAAAATGATTTTCTTGTTTTATCTGTTATTTCTTTGTGTATGATGTCGCTTTTTATTTTTTTAGCATAAATCATGCACTTTCTTAATTCCATATAGATGAATGTGATTTATCGCTGAAACATCTTGTTGAGGCAAATCTAACATTAGCTAACTTATGTAACTTTCGAACGCTAACTTATATTTATTTTGGGCTTTTCTTTAAACTCTTAAAACTATAAAAGAGTTGTAAGAGTTAAGGTCTTGACATCATCAAAAAGGGGGAAATTGTTAGGAAATTTCATTTTCGATGTTTTGATGATGACAAGAATAGGACTTTATGTTAGACCCCAAAAATAATGTAATTTTATGTTTTCATAGAACAACTGTTTAAGCGTTTGAAAGTTTGTAATTTTGTTAGGCTTGTAATTTTTATCTTTGTATATTTTAGACTAAGTATTTGATACCGAGTCGCTGATAGAATTCTAGGTGATTCTATCAAAGATGAAGTTGAGGATCAGCCTCTGAAGTCAAGTGAAGATGAAGATTTTTTCTTAGCATCTGTCAAACGCTAAAGGACTGTTTCAGGGTTGTTGAATCAAGCGTTCAAAATACTCAAGCGATCAAGGATCAGATTCATCTGAAATAAATTCCCAAGTCATAGAGGACTTAAATGCAATCATCAATGGACATTTGTTTCCAACGGGAAATAAATTCAAATGCATTAAATGCCTGATAAGTGCAATAAATGTGATAAGCTATTATGACTTATGGACAAGCCACCTTTTGACTAGACTGTCAGAAATCAGAGTCAAAACCTGCTCCTATCCAATCGGAACCTGCAGAATTTGAGGAATGTCAAAAAAGGGACTATTTAACACGCTGCGTGAGAGACACGCGCCTACATGTGTCCAACGGACAAATCCAAAGAAATCTCTATAAATAGTACCCTCCATCAAACCCTAATCACACACATGTACATGCACAAGAAAAAGGTCTAAACTTTGCTGAAATTATTTGAGAGAAAAGCTTATAACCTCCATAGCCAAAAATCCTCTCAAGCTTTTTATACATTCCAAAGGCAATCAAAGATATCTCAAACCTATTCAAAGAAGAACTCTAACCTCGTATTGACATCTCCCAAGTTGTTTGAACTTCTAAAATTAAACAAATCCGTGACAAAACCCTTAATCTCTTTCATCTGGGTGAGAAAGTTGTTGATTCTACAAGCAACATTTCTGTGTGAGAGAAACTTGTTGAAGAAGGACTTCATTGGAGCTGAAGTCTGTGTGATCAAGGAGCTCAAAGATCATCTTTCCTTCATCTATTTTGTAGAAGCCTCTGTGTGATCCTTCGATAATCAATCTATTGAAATTCCTCCAAGTGCAAAGGAGAAGAAGGACGTAGCTGGGATTACATCACCCAGTGAACCTTATACATCTTGTGTCATTTACTGCTTTATTGCTTTACCTTATAGTTTCATATCATTTCTTTGAAAAAGCATTAAAACGGTTAAGCGACTAATTGGCAAAAGAGAACGCTAAGCTTAAAATCATTTCCGCTGTGCTAACCCTGATTAAGCGATTAAAACATTACCCTACTTTAGCAATTGTTGAAATCACTAAGTCTAAGTTATCTAATCCTTAAGCGCCTGACCTAGCGCCCAACTTACTAAGCGTTCAAAATCTTCAAAAGTGATACGAATTTTAAAAGTCAAAAAAGACTTCAGGGTCTATTTAACCCCCCTCCCCCTTCTAGACCACTTCGTATGCCACTTAAGACCATCAAGGGGCGCCCAACTTAGGACCTTGGGCACCCCTAGGGACTAAACCCGCCATCATGGAATCAAAATCCAATGTGCATGGCGCCTACTCCGACGGAGCAAAATCCAAGGGTGTAACAAGCCCTGTCACGCTCTTCAGGGCGAGGCGCGGAGGCGCTGGCAGATGGACCCCATCACCATGGTTGAGTGGGGCATGAGGAGTCAAAGGGACAGTAGAGCTCACTTTGACACCCTTGGGCACCCTAATGCCTGTATAAAATACATAAAATCACCAAGTGTTAGTAAATAAGAGCATGAGGCCAGACAACACTTAAAGTTACAACATGAAGTACAAAAAATTAAAGGCACATGTATACCACGAGTATATAGCTAACTAACGTCAAACATATGGTCAAATAAACCCGTCTTTCTAAAGATAGCTCTAAGTTGTCGTTAGGTACGGGTGACCTTATAAGTGGGAACACCCCCATTCCAACGCAGGGGTGTCGATATGTCCAAGTGTTCGATAGGAAAATAAAAAAACTTAGTTTTCCAAGTACCCTTGTGACTAAGGTTACCCTCCAAGAACCTAGTGGTCAGTGAGGGGCAAAAATACACGAAAGGTGCGGTAGAACACACCTTGACCGCAAACAGAGCCTGGAAGGCATCCAAATTTATCTCGAGGTTTAGCTCAGTAAACCGACAAATAAAACCTTTAAAAAAGGCGAAACAACTGAGGGTCAATTGGCTTATACGAATTCGATAGTGGGCCAAGATTTCCTCAAAAAGCCTATTATAGGAGATGATGAACCCCGAGCGAAAATACTCTAAGTAAAGGGTCATGTACCCCTCTGGAGGGTCAGAAATTCGGCAACCCGCTATAGGTATTGGCAGCTCGAAGTCCATCGCGGTATCCTCGCAGAGTGCTAAAAGCTCGACTTCGGTGATAGTGGAATCACGAGTGTCGAAAGCAAGACCCTCCGAAAGAGTCGGACCCTCACTATCTAGGGAAGAATGGCTCCCTCGCCCTATCAAAAGTAGGAGGTTCAATCAACAATAAGTCCTAAGTAGATGTTTGATAGTGTTAGGTGCCCGGCGAGCCAATTGTTCTGGGCTTAGCCATATTAAATGTAAACACTATGACAGTCTTGTTTTAAATATATTAAATCATTTATTTATGGTATGCTTCTTTATTGTTATAACTATCGATAGTATAGATAAAGATCCCATGGATTACATATGGTTAGGGGAGGCGGTTAGGGAAAACATACGGAATGCTCTTAAAAACCGTAATCCTAAATATTGTTCCAACTCATAGAAGCTGTGAGATCTGGGATATCACAGTCCCCGTTAAGACTTGTTCATATTTGTAACTCTTTAGAGAGGTCGACGCGTTCCATTGTCAATGCCTTGTATGGCAATACATGTATGAAGATTCATACTGGATTATGGAATTGAACGGCCCCTCTTAAGGACTCCTGTTTGGTGCTGTCGAACATGGAGTCCTTGGGTTTCGTTGTGAGATTAATCCTTAGACCTAAGATGTCATTTGGAAAGAACACTATCCACTCTGCTTTGATATGCACGTGCACTCCAGGAGAGTCATACGGCGTGTACGTTGGGTATAGTCTGGTAGTGAAATGGAACAAATGGCAATCGAAGAGGGATTCATCCAGGGTCACGAGTACCCGATATTTTCTATGTTGTTGAGAGAATCTAAATGATCGTGAAAAGCCTTTGATCAAAGCGATTGTTTTCTGAGAGGGAATTGTGATGCCGGATCGGAAAACTGGATCATTAGATGTCACAACACAATCATAGTTTCCAAGTTTATTAGGGTTCGACCGTCACCATACCCTAGACCATGGACGGGAAATTGATGAAGGATTCTACTCACATGACGATCGCAACTCGGATAGGTTTTTGCTTTTCATCATTGACATTTAGGTAGTCGTGGTGACATTGCTAGACATCAAACCATGACCAATAGGTGTGTTGGATTAATTTAGTGAAATTAATTCAAGGACTAGTTAATTATTTAGAATAATTAATCTAGCCTAAAGGGACTTATTGCTAGCTTGACAACGAGCCTGAGGGGTCACACACATAACTTAGTGTAGTACCTATTGGCTAATTAATTTTTTGTGAATTAATGGTGGGATTAATTTATTGGATTTAATTAATCAAAGGAAAAGGAATTAATTTAACTAGTTAATTAATGGTCCTATAATTTAATATTAGAATATTAAATTGGGAAGGACTAATTAATTAATTAGGGGAAAGAAAATAAAATAATATATATATATACATAGTGCACGTGTGAGGCGTGTGTAATTGTGTATGTTGATTTGGTGGAAAGATTTATCTTGCTCACCAAGTTTGTTAAATATATATATTAATTAATATCCTATAAATATATTTGGTAGAATCCTAAATTAATTAAAGTAGTAAATTAATGGATATGGAAAGGATTCTATTTGATATATGTTAGGATATTATTAGATATGGTTATATCTAGTTATTTGGGAAGAGTCCAACTAAACAAGGAAGAGAATAAAAGAAAAAGGAAAATGCATGTACATATATACATATGTACACGCCTACTCCCTATTTTTTAGGGGAGAAGTAGGCGTGTACCACCTAGAGTTTTAACCCTAGGTGGACTCTATATATACATGTATATTTTACCTCTTTTATACCTAATGGAAAAAGTGACTTTGTATAAGTTTTGGTTTTTGAAAAGAAAAATAAGTTTTTTTGAGAAAAACACTTTTTCTATTATTCTTTCCCAATTTTTCTTTCATACAATTTCTTCAAACTCATGTGTTGAGTGCAAAGAACACTTAAATAATTCCAAACCTTTTTTTCCTAAAAAGCCAAGATTCGATATTCTCCTTGCTAGCACTGGTGGAGATAATTAAGGGTACAAGCTAGAGTGTGGATACATCTCAGAGGCGCAACGCTTGGAGCGCTAGGGCAAATCAATTCGAAGACTGTAGTAGGGAGTAGCTTAAAAAGACAATGCTGCTTTAAGGTCTACAAAAGGTAAACACGGGTAAACTTTCTCCTAGGATAGTTTTAAATCCGATGGTACCATGTCGACCTAGCCCTAATTTCGGGAATTCCGCTTTAATTTTTGAAATCATATGTATTCGCAGAGCCGGTATCCCTGGGGGTTGTACCGATCCCAATAGTGGTATCACAGCCAAGGTTTTGACATGGCTCGGATTCTTTTCGTGTTTATATGCTTTAAAATTAGTTTTATTGCATATTGGAATTGGTTGGATTTTCTGTTTAATTTTTGGATCCGTAGATTTGATATTAATCTGAAAATCGAGGGCTGTGTTTTTATGTTTTAGGAAAAAAAAAAGGGAATATCGTCGCCGCTGCAGTGCCGCTGTTTTTATGGCGACTTCTATTTGCCGTCACGAACAGTGATGCTCCGAGACAGCGCGTGCGCAGGCAGCACAGGCGCTGCGCGCACGCGCCACCAGGCGCGCGTCGCTGCGCGTGACGCGCCGTCGTGGACGGCGCTGCTCCGACAGCACTGTCCCGGCGATGGCGCATGACGCAACGGCTGTCGCGTTTTTCACCTTAGGGGTTTTATGCAATTTCCCCAATAACCAAATGTTTTTCGTAATAATTGCGTTTTTGGCCTTGGGTCATTTTTGCAATTAAATTAAAAGTGCAACTTTAGTTTGTGATTTTGTAAAATTAAGTTCTGAATCTCAAATTGAAATTATTTAAAGTTTATTCTAAAAATTTAATTTTCAAAATTGGAATCATTTTATTTGATTTTGAGAATTGAAATAAAATTGGAATTTATTAATTTCCGAAATTGAATAAATTTGGGTTTTTGGAAAAATCTTTTTAGATTAATTTGAAAAGTGTGACTTTTCATGGAAGTTTCTAAAATTGGTTTTTAGAAATTAGAGTCTTTGGGTTCATTAATTAATTAGATCATCTTTCATTAAAGACAGTGAATATTAATTCATATTTGCATGATAGCATGTTTATGTGATTATGTGGTGATCTGGGTCGAGCCATAGACTAGTTGTTATTTATAATTTGAGGCCTGTGTGCCATGTTTTTTCCTTTTATTGTAAATGAGAGGGAAAGGTTTATTTAAATGTAAATTTGAATATGAAGATGGAGACAATCAAGCTCATGGAGTTTTAAAGACCTTCGTGTAGAGTCCGGGTCCTTAGATTAAATTGGTCAATGCCTTGATGGCTCGGGGTGTTTAGATATTGGCTTGACTAAGATCACCTTTACCGCTTTATGCATGATTGCGTATTTTCTTATGTTATGAATGTTGTGCATGTATGCATGATCACCTAAGAAAGATAAGTAATTGAAAAATGTGAGACCTTGTTTTGAAAAACCCATTAATCCATATTAAGTCCTTAAATGGATAAATCGGGGGGGGGGGAAGCTCCTTGATTAGGTCCAGTGCCTTCAATCATTAGATGTGAGAGGGAATAGCGTGGCTTGTTATCATTGACCATGAGTCATGGGATGGTGGCAAGTTAAGTGTAGTAATCTCCCAACTAGGCCTTCTACTACGACAGGTGGTCATACTAGAAGTGCACACGGATCTCAATCTACCCAGGGGTTGACCATGAGTCGTGGGACTCCCTGGGCACTGTTATTGTGTGAGAATTTGATGGGTCTGACTTAAACACAGATTAGTGTACGGTTGCATCGTGTTCTCGAGACATGCATGAAATGTGAGGCAAACATCTCGAGAACCACCTAGATGCGGATGGGGTCGTCGTGTATGTTCAATGTTACCGCCCATTAACCATGAGTCGTGGCATGAGGTTGGGACATTTGACGCTCGAGCCCACTGCAGATTTTAAATTTCCCTTCTTCCGTCAATTTGGGGTGATGGATTTCGTAAAGTAAATTGGGAAAACACATGTATATTTAAAATTCCTTAATTGCATGTGAATATATGTTAGAACTGAATGCTAATGATCGTTTTTCATTTTATCGCATTTTACACAATATTATCATGGATATCATTTATACTTGTCTATAGATTCTCAAACGCAACAAGTTTGATGGCTCGAAGTACACCTATTGGTGTTTGGCTTTAGATGTGTATCTCAGTGTTAAGGGTCTTGACTACATAATCGAAGGGGAAATCCCACCTAGACCTATACCTGCAACTCGTGCTCGTACTTTGGAGTACTGGACAAAGAAAATCAATGATGAGGCTTATGTTCGATCTTTCATATTGTCTATGATGTTTGTGTTAGAATAGTGCCCTACGAGCCAATCCTAGATAAGCTCTATTTATCTATTCTTGTAATAAACAATTTTGTTTTACATTATATTAATAAAAGGCATTTCTTCATCTTATGTTTATATTGTTATAACTGCATGATGAAGTCCCTAGAAATCACACATAGCCATGGGACTTGATATCTCATTGAATGGATATCATAAAACAAGTCTCTAAGGCTATGATTTCTAAATACCATCCAAGTCATAGAATTATCAAGATGGGACATTGATAATTCGGATAGACTTGCGCCTATGATGCACACTCTTAATTAGAGAATGTCTCGTTTTATAGACATTGGTGTAGTTGACACAAATGCACATACGCAGGTGCTTGTTGAGAACAAGTTCACTGATTACCCTGACCGAAACTTTCTAAATTGGAATTATTTCTATATATGTCGAATTAGGAGTTTCTTAATCACGATAGTGCAAGATTAATTCTTTGACTTGAGTCATCACAGTAATCTTGTATATTGACTCACTGCACTTTGACTCCTGTGTCAGTTCTTTTACAAGGACACATGTGGACTGGTGATTGGGTGTAGTGACTCGTATATGGAGGTTGGTGTTGACAACAAAGAATCCATCACTTGTCTAGATGAACATATGAATTTCCTATAATATTCTAAGTGATTTGACTGAGTTAGTCCTTGGCCAAGGCAAGTAAGTAATTAATTAAGAAATGAGTTTCTTGAATTAATTAATCACTAGTCAAACACACTTGAATTATTAAGATTAAATTTACAAGGATCTCGACCAATAAGATTCCTCGATCCTTAATTCAATTGGGAAATTAGTTGATGGAAGAATCTCACTTGCATGGAATGCGCGATTGGAAAGGTTCACTTTGAATCGCCTACATCTAGGTCTTCAAGATAAGTAGCTAGAAACTTTTCTTTGATTTTTGGGTATCTTATATTTAATGGAGATTAAATAATAAGATGGTTAATTAAAAGTGTTTAATTAATCGAGACAATTTAATTGTCCAAATTAAATCATAAAGGTTATGAACCCATTAGTAGTATGTTCGTGAACCTAAAGGGTCACACACAATACTCGGACAAATCCATTTCTTAACTAAGGAAATTTAATTCAAAGTAGTTGAGTTAATATATTAATTAATTAGATTAACTAATTAAGACTTTTATTTATTCAAGTGTTGGATAAATAAATTAATTAAGTTGATAAGATCTATTTAATTAAGCTTAAGTCTAGAAAGCATTTAATTAATTGGAAGTGACTTTTAATTAATCTAGTATGGTGGATTAATTATTAAAAGACTATTTTGTTAAGCCTTCGTCGAAAGTTTGGTGGAGGAAAATAATTAAAGAGTTTAATTAATTTTCTTCTAGAAGGAAATAAGATTTCTTAGAGAGAAAGATAACTAATTAAAATAGAAGAGTTCTATTTGGGAATTAATTAGTCTTCTATTCCTACATGGAAAAGATTTAATATAGAAGAGTTCTACATCGGAAAGAATTACAAGAACCTAGTTCTATAAATAGAACTAGTATGGAACGAAAATATGATGATGACTTTTGGAAGCCAAAAATTTTCGTTCCTATTGCAAGAAAATCGTTCTCTCTCTCCCCACATATAAGTATTCTTGAGTTCTTGATTATTCATCAAAAATCTTGAATTCAAGGATCCTTCCAAATTACTTAGAGAAGTAAATTTTTGCTTTCACCTTAATCCCATACACTATTCCTTAGAGTTAGAATAAACCTTTATAGATCAACCTAGCTAAAGATTATAAACGAGTGGGTATCCGGGGTGTGGATCAACTTTAGAGGAGAAACACTTGGGTCTCTGAAGTGAAGATTATAAGGTAAGATCTTCTTTATTTAAGTTTTAAATAACTCGTGTAGAGATGCGCAGGCTTATGATACGTGATAAGCCCGTAGGATTAATAAACTCGCATGTTTAAATCTTAGAAACTAAAATTTTAATTTTCCGCTGTGCTTAGTCAGGCTATATGTGTATTTCCCAACAGTCTGATCGTATGATTGAGAGATATGGAAAGATCAAACTAGCCATGGATATCGCTGATGAGTTGGAGAGAACATTTAGAGACAAAACCAAAGAGTGATTGCCCTCACTGCCATGGGATGGAACACTTAAGCAAAGATTGTCCTGCTACCTTCAAAAGCCATAACGAAGGTGTGTTTATTGTTGAGTTTAATTTGTCGATTAATCATGCTTCACGGGTGTTTGACACCGGCTATGGTACTCACCTTTGCAATGATTTGCAAGTGCTGTCTAGAAGAAAAGAGCTAAATGACGGGGACATGGTCCTGAGGATGGCTAATGGAGCGTCTGTCGCTGCAAAGGCTATTGGAGACATTATTTTAGTTCTTGAGGATAGTAATAGGTTTATTTTAAAGGATGTTTATTATGTTCCCGGATTGATTAAGAAACTTATTTCTGTTTCCATATTGGACAAAGAAGGTTTTTCTTTTAATATAAGTAATGGTTTTTGTTCAATGTTTTATGGTTCTAAATTAATCATGAGAGCATGCATGTTAACAACCTTTATGTTTACCCGTATACTAATTCTCTTGTTGTTTAAACAATAAACACGGGAAAGCGTAAATCTGATGATCAACCTAATGCACAAATCTGGCATGCGAGACTTGGTCATGCATCTAAGGATAGGATTCGCAAGTTGTCAAGTTTCCTCGAGCTTGATGAAGAAGAGAAACTACTGACTTGTGAATCTTGTCCGAAAGGTAAAATGACAAGGTCACCAGTTGGAGGTCAAATGGAACGTGCCAAGGATTTGCTTGAGTTAGTTCACACAGATGTGTGTGGACCTCTCAGTGTTAGTACATTAGGGAACTATTCTTACTTCATAACCTTTATCGACGATTATTCTAGGTATGGTTATTTGTATCTTATTAAATACAAATCTGAGGCCTTTGATAAGTTCAAAGAATTCAGAAATGAAGTAGAAAAACAAACTGGTAAAAGTATTAAAACTCTTCGATCTGATGGAGGAGGAGAATACTTATCCAGTGAGTTCTTGGATTACTTGAAAGAGAATGGGATTCTCTCTCAATGGACACCACCTGGAACGCCACAATTAAATGGTGTGTTTGAGCGGAGAAACCGCACATTGATGGACATGGTTCGATCAATGATGTTGTCCACAGATTTACCTACGTACTTCTGGGGCTATGCCCTAGAGACAGCGGCTTATCTATTGAATAGATTACCGTTAAAAAGTGTACCTGAAGTGCCTTATAAAATATGGCACGGCAAACCACCCTCATACAAATACCTAAATGTATGGGGATGTGCTGCTCATGTCAAGTAGCTAGTGGGAGATAAGTTAGATTCAAGGTCTACTTTTTGTAGGTTTGTGGGTTACCCTAAGGAGTCCTATGGGTACTACTTCTATCACACCTTGGAACAAAAGGTAATTGTTTCAAGGAACGCTGTGTTCCTGGAGAAGCAACTATCTAGTGGGAGCATAGATAGAGTGATAGAACTTGAGGAAACTCAAGAGACACAAACACCACTGGCAGTGAATAAGGAGCAAGATGAACCACAAACTGTTAGTACACAAATTCTACCTCCAAGGAGATCCAAAAGGATCCCGAGACGGCCTGAGAGGTACTATGGCCTTTTGCTAAAAAGCAAGAAGGAGAACCTCGTATTGGATGAAGATCCAACGTCTTATGATGAGGCAATGTCTGATAAGGATTCGGGGAAATGGTCTGAAGCTATGGAATCTAAAATTGAATCCATGTACTCCAACAAGTTTTGGACTTTGGTAGTCCCACCACCTGGCATTAAGGCCATTGGTTTCAAATGGGTACACAAACGCAAGTTAGGAGTAGATGGAGAGGTTACGACCTTTAAGGCTCGCTTGGTGGCGAAGGGTTATACTCAAAGGCAAGGAATTGACTATGAGGGACTTTCTCTCCAGTCACAATGACCAAGTCAATTAGGATTCTATTGGCCATATCTGCCTATCTTAATTATGAGATTTGGCATATGGATGTGAAAACGGCTTTCCTCAATGGAAACATTGATGAAGAAATTTATATGGAACAGCCAGAAGGCTTCACATCCAGTGGAAGTGAGCACAAGGTGTGCAAGCTGCAAAGATCCATTTATGGCTTGAAGCAAGCTTCCCAAAGCTGGAATTTGAGATTTGATGAAGCTGTAAAGGAATACGGCTACATCAAGAATGGTTTTGAACCATGTGTGTACAAGAAAGTTAGTGGGAGAGCAATAAGCTTCTTGATACTCTACGTTGATGACATTCTTCTCATTTTGTTACAATCAACGAAGGGTTGGTTATTGACCCAATTTTCGATGAAAGATATGGGAGAAGCATCCTACGTTCTTGGTATGAAGATATACCGAGAAAGGGAAAGTAGGTTGCTAGGACTCTCCCAATCTAAGTACATAGAACGAATCTTGAATAGATTCAGTATGGGAGATTCCAAAAGAGGATTTCTTTCAGCCGGCCATGGAATCCACCTCACTAAATCGACGTTCCCAAGGGAACCCAAAGAAAGAGAGAGAATGTTAAGGATTCCATATGCTTCGGCGATAGGTAGCATTATGCTATGCTATGTAGTAGATCGGATGTGGCTTATGCACATAGCGTGGCAAGCCGGTTCCAGTCGAACCCAGGGGAGGACCACTGGACTGCCGTGAAAATGATCCTAAAGTACTTGAGACGTACTCAAGATCTTTTTCTGGTATACGGCGGAGAAAAATTAGAACTAGAATGCTACATGGATTCTAGTTTTCAGTCGAAGTTAGACGATCTTAAATCAATATCCGGATATGTGTTTATACCCAATGGAAGAGCTGTAAGCTGGAGGAGAAAGCAGGAGATGACAACTGACTCCACCACGGAACCTGAGTATATAGCTGCTGCTGAGGCGGCTAAGGAAGCTGTTTGGATGAGGAACTTCATCCATGAGTTGGAGGTAGTTTCCTCCATTGTTAATCCGGTACTACTGTACTGTGATAACAATGGAGCTATAACTCTATCAAAGGAGCCTAGGTCTCACCAAAGATCCAAAAATATTCTTAGACGATATCATCTCTTCAGAGAGATAGTTGAAAGAGGAGACGTTCGGGTGGAACGAGTCGAGTCGACGAAAAACGTAGCAGACCCCTTCACCAAGGCTCTGAGTCAAAGTGTACTAGAAAAACATCTGGAAATGATGGGACTAAAAAACATGGGCAACTGGCTCTAGGACAAGTGGGATATTGATAGTGTTAAGTGCCCGGCGAGCCAATTGTGTTGGGCTCAGCCATATTAAATGTAAACATTATGACATTCTTGTTTTAAATATATTGAAACTTTTATTTATAGTATACTTCTTTATTGTTATAACTATTGATAGTATAGATAAGGATCCCATGGACTATATATGGTTAGGGGAGGCGGTTAGGGAAAACATATTGAATGCTCTCAAAGACCGTAATCCTAAATATTGTTCCAACTCATAGAGGCTGTGAGATGTGGGATATCACTGGCCTCATCAAGACTTGTTCATACATGTAACTCTTTCGAGAGGTCGACGCATTCCATTGTCAATGCCTTGGTTCACCTTCCCGCGGTCAAAACAAGACTTACAGGGGCCCCCAGAGATAGACTCAACGAATTACGGGACGTATGAAGATTCATACTGGATTATGGAATTGAACGGCCCTGCTTAAGGACTCCTATTTGGTGTTGTCGAACATGGAGTCCTTGGGTTTCGTAGTGTGAGATCAATCCTTAGACCTAAGATGTCATTTGGAAAGGGCACTACCCACTCTGCTTTGATATGCACGTGCACTCCATAGGATTCATACGGCGTGTATGTTGGGTATAGTTTGGTAGTGCAGTGGAACAAATGGCAGTCGGAGAGGGATTCATCCAGGGTCACCAGTACCCGGTATTTCCTATGATGTTGCGAGAATCTAAATGATCGTGAAAAGCCTTTGATCAAAGCGATTGTTTTCTGAGAGGGAATGGTGATCCCGGATCCAAAAATTGGATCATTAGATGTCACAATACAGTCATAGTTTCCAAGGTTATTAGGGTTCGACCGTCGCCATACCCTAGACCATGGACGGGAAATTGATGAAGGATTATACTCACATGACAATCGCAACTCGGATAGATTTTTGCTTTTCATCGTTGACAATCTAGGTAGTCGTGGCGACGTTAGACATTGAACCATGACCAATAGGTGCCTTGGATTAATTTGGTGAAATTAATTCAAGGAATAGTTAATTATTAAGAATAATTAATCTAGCCTGAGGGGACATATTGCTAGCTTGACAATGAGCCTGAGGGGTCACACACATAACTTAGTGTAGTACCTATTGGCTAATTAATTCTTTGTGAATTAATGGTGGGATTAATTAATTGAATTTAATTAATCAAAGGAAAAGGAATTAATTTAACTAGTTACTTAATGGTCCTATAATTTAATATTAGAATATAAAATTGGGAAGGACTAATTAATTAATTAGGGGAAAGAAAATAAAATAATATATATATACATAGTGCACGTGTGAGACGTGTGTAATTGTGTATGTTGATTTGGTGGAAAGATTTATCTTACTCGCCAAGTTTGTTAAATATATATATATATATATATATTAATATCCTATAAATATATTTGGTAGAATCCTAAATTAATTAAAGTAGTTAATTAATGGATATGGAAAGGATTCTATTTGATATATGTTAAAATATTAGTAGATATGGTTATATCTAGTTAGTTGGAAAGAGTCCAACTAAACAAGAAAGAGAAAAAAAAGAAAAAGGAAAATACGTGTACATATATACATATGGACACGCCTACTCCCTATTTTTTAGGGGAGAAGTAGGCGTGTACCACCAAGGGTTTTGACCCTAGGTGGACTCTATATGTACATGTATATTTTACCTCTTTTAAACCTAATGGAAAAAGTAACTTTGTATTAGTTTTGGTTTTTGAAAAGAAAAATAAGTTTTTTTGAGAAAAACACTTTTCTATTATTTTCTCCCAATTTTTCTTTCATACAATTTCTTCAAACTCATGTGTTGAGTGCGAAGAACACTTAAATAATTTCAAACCCTTTTTTCCTAAAAAGCTAAGATTCGATATTCTCATTGCTATTATTAGTGGAGATAATTGAGGGTACAAGCTAAGGTGTGGATACATCTCACAGGCGCAACGCTTGGAGCACTAGGGCAAATCAATTCGAAAACTATAGCAGGGAGTAGCTTAAAAAGACGTTGTTGCTTTAAGTTCTACAAGAGGTAAACACGAGTAAACTTTCTCCTAGGATGATTTTGAATCCGATGGTACCATGTCGACCTAGCCCTAATTTCAGGGATTTCGCTTTAATTTTTGAAATTATATGTATTCCGCTGCGCCGATATCCCCGGGGGTTGTACCGATCCCAACAATGTTATCGAAAATGATAGCACATATACAGCTAAAGAATAGCACGGCCGCGAGGTCAATTTTTCGGGGGCGCCGAGCTATTCAGCTAGAGAATTTCAACACCCCCGGATAAAAAGCCACCGACCCCTAAAAGGCACTCCATGAGGGTGGAAAGGTTATAGGTTGAATCGATTAAGGCGGGGGTAGAAAAGCAAGCAATCTCTTAAAACTATTATCATGGCATCACAAAAAAGGGAATCAAATGCCAAAAATACTATATTTACCTTGGTCACCTTGGCTTTTGCCCATGGTTGATTGAAGAAAAAACTCCTAGAGAGGGAATTTCCTAAGAGAAGAATTTTGAAAAAGTATGAGAATATGGATGAGAGTTGTGGTTAAATGCCAACAACCCATCCACACTTAAACAAAAAATGGGCATGGGGCTTTTATGACCCATTACCCAGTACAACTTGAAGCTAAACGGCACTGCCTAAGCGGAATTACTTCTACTCCCGGGTATCCCATCAAGTAAACCCGGGAGAGGGGGGCATTATGATGTGCACTAAAAATGTCTAAGGGCATTACAGTAATTAAACATATCCCCAGCTCGGGTCAGGGAGCCACCCGTGGGTTAAAGTCCCCGGGTAATATATTAAATCAAGCCTAGAGGACTGACTGCCCACCAAAAATATGGTCCATTACATTATTAAGGCAATAAGGTTAAATGGGCTATTTTAATAGTTTAAGGGCTAATTTATGGGTATATCAATAAGTCTAGTGGGCTACTGCCAGTTGAGCCCATAGCCCACAGCCCACTACCAGCTCCATATAAATACCTTAGAGGAGTTGGAAAAGATTATTATCTACTCTTTCCAAAAAAATCCATTGGCTAGGACTGAGAGTAAAACCAATACAGAATTACGAACTGACTTGATCCTATATTCATCGGGTATGTAGGCAGCTCACTTAAATAGCGAGTGCAGTCTAAACATTCATCAACCCCCAACCCAGTTTGTCGTAAGTTGGATCGGATTCTCCACTCCACGTGGTCAATCACGTGATATTCATTGACTGACGATTTATACCATCATCAATTACCTAAACCAATATAGTTCCACCATTATTATATTGTTGTCGGTGGTGGATTTTTCAATATCATAAAATTAATAAATGTATGGAATGTAATTTGTGGAATGACCTCATTTTTTCTCTATCAAAAATTCACTTGACAAACAAAAAATTCTCACAAAAGTCATTGCAGCTACGTGCTATTGTGGAAACTTGGTCAAGCTAGGTATTCATGGACTGACTCCAACCCTAGGTAGTTAAATTCTAGATAGGAAAAATTTATCATTTATTACGTACGAGTATTGATACGGTCATAAATATCATATTTACTATTTGGGCTTATGTACGAATTCGGCCCCGAGAAACATCAATTACTTGGGCCGACGAAACAATTGGATACTTAAGGAAAGATCGAGGTCAATATCTGTACTCTTTTTCCCTTAATCAAGGTTTTATCCCATTGGGTTTTCCTGGTAAGGTTTTTAATGAGGCTGCATCTAATCGCGTATTAAGAGAACAATGTACTCCTACATCAAGGTACGTGGAATCAAGGTATGAAACTTTATAGCAAGTTCCTATGAAACATTCATCAACCCCCAACCCAATTTTTCGTGAGTTGGATCGAATTCTCCACTCCACGTGGTCAATCACGTGATATTCATTGACTGATGATTTATACCATCATCAATTACCTAAACCAATATAGTTCCACCATTATTATATTGTTGTCGGTGGTGGATTTTTCAATATCATAAAATTAATAAATTTATGGAATGTAATTTGTGGAATTATAAAAATTAAAAAATTTCAGAACGTGATTATAATATTGAATTGTGTGAAAATTTCATTCTTCGTCCCGTTGGAGTTCACCCATTTCATATTTAGTCCAATTGGAATTTGAGTTGCAATTTTGGTTCCATGTTACTTAAAAAATTGCACTTTTGATCAAAGTCGTCAAAAAATGAATAGAAAAAGGCGAGTGTCATACACATCTCCCATTTTTTTAATGGATGGAACCAAAATTGCATCTTTTTGAGTTCTATGGGATCAAAAGTGCAACTTAAATTCCAATGACACAAAATCTAAAATGCTCATAATTCTATGGGACCAAAATTTATATTATCCCGTTTAATTGTTAAGGATTACTACCATAGAGTAATCATCCTATTCCAGTTATATTTCTTATGAGCCTTGTTTTGCTTGCCGCCAACGTAAGTGCACTATTGCCTCTTAATATGAGTTGTATCGGAGCTATTTGATTCCTTATTAGGCTTTCTGAGAGATCATTTTGATAGCTATAGTGTATGGATCTCCATTTTTATAGTATCTTAACATTTGTCTATTTTTTTATAACAAATCTTTGAGAGCGTAAAGTAATTAATTAAATTTGAAATATACAATAATATAATGAATTGAATTGAACTGAACATAGAGACAGTATTGTTGTAAACAATATTTTGTTTATAAATACTAAATTATTTGCATTATATTATCTATGTGTATCCCGCATTTTTTAAACATACTCCTTATAAGCGTCTTCAACAATACAAAAAGTGCCTAACCAGATGCATCTTTCTTGAAGGGATGCCATATGAAAGCACGATATATAAAATGTTTACTACTTACATCACCATTTTTACAAAATTTCAAACATGATATACTAAGAAAAGTAGATACACAATTACTTATGACTATATACAATGAACAAATTGACTCATTCATTATAGTAATGCATGCAATGACCTAACATTAATATTTTTAGAAGGCTAGATTAAATTAAGTATTAATACGATAAATTTATTTACTTAATGAACCTCACTTTTGTCTCTAACTTAATATTCACATAAGGATATTTTAGTCTCTAGAAAATATGGAATTGAAAGCACAAATATTTTTTTGAAATTCGACAACTTCTTTTGATTG
The DNA here is from genome assembly GCA_019426215.1 of Buddleja alternifolia. Classification (NCBI taxonomy): domain Eukaryota; kingdom Viridiplantae; phylum Streptophyta; class Magnoliopsida; order Lamiales; family Scrophulariaceae; genus Buddleja; species Buddleja alternifolia. Next base: position 26,338,412 of record CM033393.1, on the reverse strand, counting down.
GGATGTAAGTAGCTCATACAATTCATCAGATACTTGAACATGTGCAAGCTTAATTTTTCCATTCCCGCAACAAAAGACGGAGGCTCATATTCAAATTTTACAGCACCGCAATGATTGCAATTAGAGACTTTTTTCAATTCATACATCTCAGAAGATCAGGCTCATAAATCCTTGAACTTAAAAGATTGAAACGTGTATATACAATAAATTTTAGTAGAGAAAGAATAATGGTTCCATGTATAAAAATGACTAAAAACAACTTTAAATGTATAACCTTCGGATTCATATGGAATCATTTGATCTCTCAGAAGCCAAGGGACTTCTGATTTTTTTATTAGGGATAATTGCAGACACCCCCCTCACATATGGGGGTCATTGCACTTCACCATCTCACTTATTGAAATGTGCACTTTACCCCCTCACTTATCATAAAATGTGCACTTACCACCTTCGGGCAGTTTGGGGCAAATAAATACAAAAGAAAATTCAAATCTGGGCAGCAACGTAGAGAAAATTCCTTTGTATTTTTTCTGCCCGAGCTGCCCGAAGGGGGTAAGTGCACATTTTATGATAAGTGAGGGGGTAAAGTGCACATTTCAATAAGTGAGGGGGTGAAGTGCAATGACCCCCTTATGTGAGGCGATGTCTACAATTATCCCTTTTTATTATTTCGATAGTTCAAGTTTGTACTTAAGGTGGTTGCACGCATCTTTCGCTGCTTTCGCAATTCATTAACATGTTGAGTATATTTTTGTTTCTCTTCCTCATTCATGTTTTGGTAACGACTTTTATTCACACCAACTATTTGTATGTTCGTGCTCTGTGTTTTCTTGCACTCCTTAACTTTATGCATATGAACTTCTGAATTTTGATCATTTTAGTTATTGCCTGCACTTGAAGAGGACTCACACATCTTTCGCAGGTTTCGCAATTCATTAACATGATGAGTATATTTTAGTTTCTTCTCCGCATTCATGTTTTGTTAACGCCCTTTCTTCACCCTAACTGTTGGTATGTTTGTGCTCTTTGTTTTCTTTCCCTCCTTAACTTTATCCATATCAACTTCTGAATTTTGATTATTTCGGTTATTCAAGCCTGCACTTGAAGAGGATGCACATATCTTTCGTTCCTTTCGTTTAGTATATCTTTTTTCTCCTCCTCGTCCAAGTTTTGGTAACGGCTTCTCTTTACCACAGTTGTTGATGTATTTGTGCTTGTTATTTTCTTGCACTCATTTACTTTATCTATATGATCTTATCTTTCGCTACTATTGAAGTTGGCATATTTCCTGTTCATCAAATCCAATTTTCTTAGTCTTGAATCCTCTATTTCAATATAACAACAAATTACAATATTTTTGTAAATGTACCATTCATGTTTTCCAATAATTAAATGTATGAAGTGATCGTCATCATTACCTGAGTTGGAATTTAATACGAAAGATTGTTTATAAATAACCATTTTTGGAAAGCCTTGCTGCAATACGAACACGATAAAAATTTGTTAGAGTAGCTATTGGGACTATATTTCTATCCTCAAATTTTCTTTATAACTCCCTATTCAAAAAATAATTTTGTTGAAAATATATAACTCTAATGTAAAAATGAATTATGCTAATGATTATATATAATCATTAATAAATTGTTATTTTTTGTATAATTAAATTGTGTTTGGGATGAGTTTAGATAAGTTAATATTAAATTAGATTTTGTATAATTAAATTTTAGGACAAATGTGATTTATAGTCCCTTAAGTATTACATTGTCTCATTTACGTCCCTAAAGTAAAGTTTGTTACGCTACCGTCCCTAGAGTAATAATTTTATCTCACTTTAGTCCTTGCCGATGGAGATTGAATTGAAATTCAGGGAGTGTGCTACACACGCTGGTCAACTAAAGTTTTCCTGTTTCACTTTGGTCCCTTTTCTGGAATTTTTGTCTCACTTTGGTCCTTTTTTTATTTTTTACATTTTCACCCCCTAAAAAAGCAGGAACAGCTTCATTTTGGCGTCCAAAAATTGCTTGGAATGACCTCATTTTTTCTCTATCAAAAAATAACTTGACAAACAAAAAATTCTCACAAAAGTCATTGCAGCTACGTGCTATTGTGGAAACTTGGTCAAACTAGGTATTCATAGACTGACTCCAACCCTAGTTAGTTAAATTCTAGATAGGAAAAATTTATCATTTATTACGTACGAGTATTGATACGGTCATAAATATCATATTTACTATTTGGCTTATGTACAAATTGGGCCCCTAGAAACATCAATTACTTGGGCCGACGAAACAATTGGATACTTAAGGAAAGATCGAGATCAATATCTGTACTCTTTTTCCCTTAATCAAGGTTTTATCCCATTGGGTTTTCCTGTAAGGTTTTTAATGAGGCAGCATCTGATCGCGTATTAAGAGAATAATGTACTCCTACATCAAGGTACGTGGAGATTCCTAGATCAAGCTACGTGGAATCTCCTACGTCATGCTAAGAAGATTAAATAGATAGGTAGAATATGGATAGCTAGAAGAGGGAAGGAAGGCTCAAAATGGACAACTGACGATGGGATAAAGTTGGACCAAGTCAAAGTCCAACCATTACCCCCTAAAATGAGGGAAATGATCTACATTCCCTCCCCCACCAAAAAAAAAATACTCCAAAAAATGTTCAACCCACCCAAGGGGAGAGAGAAATCGGCCAGGAGGCCTTATTGAGAGGATGGGATTCATTTTCATGTATTCATTACATTCACATTACAATTCTACAACATACTTGTATTCTCTCTCAAGAAAAGTGAATAAAAGAGCATTATTTTGTTCATCTTTTGATTTCAAGTGTTAATTACGTATTTTAGCATATCATTCCGTAATAATTCTAGAGTATAAATCGTACTTCGATGTATACCCTTTCTTGGTGTAAATTTCAAACCGCATCAAGTATATTATGAAATTTTATTGAAAGTAACGGTGAAAAACTCGGCTAAAAAATACGTGAAGGAGAAATAAATAGATTCGTAAATGTACGAGTATAATACAGACACAAATAAATTATTTGAAAGTAAAAATAAGGCTTATTTGTATATAATTTGATTGATATATTGCTTTTAGTTGCTTATATTTTATAAAAATAATAGTTTATCCAAAAATTGAGTATTACACTACTAAGAACCTATGAACTTTGCTAATTTATCCACATATTAATTATTGATAGGTACTCATATAAACTATTATTTTTATAAAATAAAAGTAAGTACACGAAATATATCATTCAAATTCATATAAACATAAGCCGTATTTATACCCCCAGATAATTCATTTGTATCTGTATTATACTCGTACATCTACGAATCTATTTATTTCACATTTGCGTATTTTTTAGCCAATTTTTCATTGTAACTTATTAGAAAATTTTCTAATATACTCGTACGTAATAAATGACAAAAAAAATTTGTTTCATATTTGACTAACTAGGGTTGGAATAGGTCCATGAACACCTTAGCTTGACCAAGTTTCCGCAATAGCATGTAGCTGCAACCATTTTTGGGAGGATTTTTTATTTTTTAAGTTAATTTTTTATTTTTGGTAGAGACAAAATGAGGCCATTCCAAGCATTTTTGGTCTCCAAAATGAAGTTGTTCCTACTTTTATAGGGGGTAAAAATGTAAAAGAAATCAATGAAAGGACCAAAGTGAGACAAAAATTCCAGAAAAGGAACCAAAGTGAACCAGGAAAATCTTAGTTGACCGGCGTGTGAAGTACATTCGCTCAATTTCTGTTCAATCTCCACCGAAAAGGACTAAAGTGAGACAAAATTATTACTTTAGGGACGATAGCATAACAAACTTACTTTAACGACGTAAGTGAGAGAAACGTAATACTTCAGGGACTATAAGTGACACATGTCCTAAATTCTATACAATGGTTTAGAAATAAATATATTCTGACTTATTGAAGTAACGAAACTATAAGTCAAATAATCTCAAAGCATTCATATTTAATAAAATGAATAATAAGAAATATAAATACAAGGAATTCCACGAAGTATTATATTATCCTATAGTACCGTTTTAACAAAATGAATGTACGAAACTATAAGGCAATTTACCTCAAAGCATTAATATTTTATTAAATGAATAATAAGAAATACAAACAGAAGGAATTCCATGAAACTGAATGTTTTCCTACTTAAATAGAGTCATGAAACCTCTCCTTGATTGTAGTCAACGGGAGGCACGGCATAACGTAAACCTCTCTAACAGACGCAATTTCCAAACCACCATGCACAATACACCTATTATCAAATGGCAACTATATCTACGACTAATCAAACCTCCTCACCAGAAAACAAAACTAAACAAACAATCTCAAATCCAACCACTACATCATAAAAATGTCGAATGAAAATACCAACGAATTTCAATGCCAACTCAATATTCTGAAACCAAATTCCGGTGCCATCAAATTTCATAATGAAAGGTGAACTTTATAACAAATATAATATGCCTAGCACTAACATTGAATCCTATGAAACTTTATAGCAAGTTTCGGGCCCTTCATAAATGTACCTAACAAAGTCACACGTTATAAACTTTTGAATAACACTATTTCTAACAGTTAATGTAAACACTAAGAAAGATAAATGGATTAAATTAAAAAAAAAAAAAAGAATCAAATCAGTAGATAGTATATATCAAATATATGTTATCTACTCATTCTCTCTTCAAACATAACAAATGATTTGTATATATATATATATATATATATACAATCTTATTTGAATGACTATTGTACCTAAAAAATTTAATATGACTATTGTAATGAAATTCTGAACCAAACAGGGGACCGAGGATAAAACGATGAATGAAGCAAATGAAGAGTTTATGTATAGTTCTTACCTGTCGCTTTCTTGATGAGTATATTCAAGTCTCAATTTTTGGGTGTAGTTTCGCAAGAACAAAATTGTTCATATTGTCAGCAATATTAGAAGATCATATATTGATATGAAACCCAAGTTTGCTATAAAGATTCTGTTAAGAAATGATTTGGCGGGGATGACCCTTAATGTCCATTGGAATGCTTGTCAAACGACCATTGAGATTGTTAAAAAATAATTAATCACAAGTGCATACATGATAACAATATCTTGTTTTTAATGTTTTATTTAATATTTTAGAATAATATTAGAATAGGGTTATTTTGGTCCTACCTCAAAAGATGTAAATCATCCCATATGATTCATACTTTTAGATTAGAATATAGATAGATAATATTATAAAATATTATATATAGATATAGGAGAAAATTACACCAACACTCACTGCTATAATAGGTAATTACACAAACTTACCCTCTTATAATGGAAATTACAAATACCTAAGCCATATAATTGAAAATTACATTTACCCCCAGAAACCCTCGGTCAATAGTCAAACAATACTAAATAACATTTTTACCCTTCACTTAAATTATTAATAAAATAAAAAAAGTTAGAATAATATTTGTGTCATGGCTGTACCCCTCTTATAATGTGTAATTAGCAAAACCCCCTCTCTTGTGTTTGAAATTACCAACACCCCCCTATAGGGGACTAATTGTAAGGCTGTTAGGCGTTAAATTATAAGAATTTTTTAATACATAGGGGGGTAATTATAAGAAGTGTATTATAATATGAGAGATTGGTGTAAGTTTTCCTAAATGACATTTGAATAAGGGTGTTTTTGAAAGTTCACATGATGACATTATCAAAAAACTGATCTCAGGGAATAAATATAATTTTTAATTATAGTGGGTTAGGTATTTGTAATTTCAATTATAAGAGAGTAATTTCCTATTATAGCAGTGGGTGTTGGTGTAATTTTTCCTAGATATAATTGTAAGTTCGGTTCGTTAGAAAAGCTGGCCTCAACTTGTTGGAGTGTATTGTACAGAGCCCATATTTCAAGTTATTGGGCATTCACTTGTTCATTCACATTTTAGTATATCAGACATATCTGACCCGCTTATTTGGCCCGGTTGTTTGGTATCAACTTGCAGTTAACCAAAACTCCAAGGACCAATGGGATGTTATTTCCCATTTCTCGATTTCTCAGAGGGTTTTTTCATCAAAAATACATATGTTTGGCATCTCCCAAAAATATCTCAAAGAAATACTACACACAATTTTTCAGAAGAAAATCTCAAATTCTTTGAGAAATGGATTTACTTGGCATTTCTCTCAAATTTTTCTCAGAAAATCAAAATTTTACTATTCATGATTAGATAGTTCACCCAATAAATAAAAGTATTTATCCGCCAATATCTTGATATAATCATCAAAATAATCATATATCTTTATTTGAAATGATGTAAGCTACGAAATAAGATCCATTTTGCATATTTTTGGATGTCTTAATCGATGAGTTTAGCTTAAATATGTTAAATATTCTTACAAAAATAAAACTCATTCATACCAATTTCCCACAAAAAAATCTTTTTTCATACAAAAAAAACATATCATATCACACTTAATCATTACACTTTTTTCTATAAAAAAAACTTATCCAAACACACTTCCTCTTTCATATCTCTATTTCCTTAAAAATAATTTCTCTTACTTTATTTATGAAAAATGAGAAATTGGAAATAGACGTCCATCCAATCGGGCCTTAAGAGTTTCTATTTAAGCAAACCCCAAGTATTTTCAGCAATTATTCAGAGTTCACCGTTTGTTTGTTTTTCTATACTAAAAGCCTTCTCGGATGTTATTCATCATAATTCTCTTTTACAGTTTTCTTCTATAACTAGCAGAATACATTCTTGCTATAGCTTTTGATTTGGGCTTTGTAGTTGATAGAGTTTTTATAACTCTTCTTCAAATTTAGTTCGTGTTTTCTTGGCCAGATTTGGATTCTCCTTTGAATATTATTCTTGTTAGTCTTTATATTTATTAGTAAACTTCTTTTACATTTCTTCAATAAAATGTTTATCTTCATTTTTTAGCAGAGGTCGTAGAAACTCGAGCTCAATCGACTCAAGCCAGCTCGCGAGTCGGGTCCATTCAGGGATCACCTGAATCAAGGCCGCTCCCTAAACTCCTGATGATGTTGATATCATGATATGGCCCAAGCCAAACCTACAAGAAGAAACGCAGATGAATAAAGCAACTAAAGAAAACTAAAACGCAAACAACTTCAAAAGCCAAAACAGGCTTCAACTAAAGATAAAGGCGCAGCTGGAGAAGAGCAACTTTAGGGATAGCAATTCACAATTAAATCAGGCAGTTAGTTGGCCGTAACTCACTGAGAAGGGAAACTCCTCACAGTTGACAGTACCATGGTCCAGTCCACACTGCGGAACTAAAACCTCAATACCTCATCAGTCATGCCCAAACAGCTTTTCTTTTTCCGGCTTCTCTATAGCTAAACGCTTATATTACAATAGAAAATTGGCTAGTGATCAATGTAAACTGCAAATGAATTTTGGTTAAACTTCAACTGAAGCTAATAGTCTCAACTTGGAACATATGGATAGCACAGAATGAAGCAAGCTCTCATAGTATTAGGAGGCATACCAATTACTATTACAATTTTATTTTATTTTTTAAAATCAACATAGCCATTCTCCAATGCAAAAAAAAAACATGAACATAACTCTACATTGGCTCCCGCCTTACCTTCACTTGTATAAATAAAGATTGATGGGTCAACCATTGATAATGCTGGTTTCCCACAATGGTGAATTCGCTCGAGCTTTTTCCAAAAGTATGGGACGAGTTTCTTATAGCATAAACTCTTTCCATACAAAAATTACGGGTAGAAATTGATTATACATTCCTCGTTCAACCTTTCTGCAAGGACTATCGAATACACAGTCAAATGCAGATGCTGCACCAGGATTGCCCGAGGATCTCCGCTAGGCTGGCTAGGGTGAAACTCATTTTTGTATACAAGGAGACTAACTATGCAGCTGATACATTAGCCGAAGCAGCATCACCACAGCGTTTTGTAAATGATGTTTTTGAACAATGAACACGTTTTATATGGAGGATATGTGTACTAGTACTAGCAGATCTATCACTTCTCCCTGTACTTATATTTTGTATTTTGAAGTAATTTATTAAATGGCAGTTTCATGTTAAAATACACTGAACCCTGAATTTGTTTTATCTCTAACTTCAATTTTCAATATTCATTAATTGGACATTGCTGGTAGCTCAGCTGAACATAGAATTTTACTCGAGAGAAGTAGAATTTCGAAATTCTGTCTAAAAATTCATACATACGATGAAGAACAAGAAAGAACACTTACATTTATTTACTTGAATCTTAAAATATAAACAACATTTAAACATTATTATATAATCGAAATCAGCAACACATCATATAATAAGAGAAGCAAGTTTAACAACATTTAATTGCAAAACAACAACCATTAACAACTTACAAATTTATGGTTATTATAAGTGGATCTTCACCTTGATCAACAACAAATGTCTTAGCCACTTTCTTCTTAGAAAAACCAACAACTTCGACCTCGTAGGATCCATGAAATCCTCTAAACTCAAATTGACCTTGTTCGTCTATATGTCCATGAGCATGAGACAACCATTCTTGTTTCAGAGCAAGGTATCTCTTACCAGCTTCATTGATATCCCCTTCTGCATTGACCAAGTGCGCATTGTCTCTGCTCATGAACAACTCCCAAAATCCCCACAACATTACACCTTCCACCGCAGGGTGGGCAAAAGCTTCACGTAGCATAACTTCTAAATCATCAGCTCTAACATATTCATTATTGGAAGAAATATCAAGTTCTGTAAACCATATTGGAAGTCCAAGAATTCCCAACGTATCAAGGGCGGAACAAACAATCGGCCCTATCGGGCTATCTATATGCCCTTGTATGCCTATCCCTCCAACGGGAGCTCCTTGTTCTTGGAGATCAAGAATATGTTGAATGTACTTATCTGGTGAAGATCGTGTGTCACACCCATCCTCAATATGGTAGTCGTTCACAAAAAGTGTTGCAGAAGAGTCAAGTTGATATGCAATTTTGAACATGTTGACCCGAATATCTTTTCCCAAATGGTCTTGATAGAACGAGCCGTGCAGCATTTCATTGTTGACATCATAGTGCTTGAATTTTCCCTTGTAACGTGTCAGAAGGCTCGTTAGACGATTTTGAACTGCCGACATGAGATCAGTTTTGCTCAAAGAGCGTATCCAAGATTGAACTGTCGCCTCCACCTCCCAGAAGATACAGTGGCCACGAAGCTGAATGTTGTGGCTTGTGCATAAGTTCAACATCTCGTCTGCATCTTTGTAATTTAAGTTTCCCTGTTGTGGCTCTGTCCAATACCACTTCAACTCGTTTCCAAAAACAGCCCAGTTAAAGTTCTTGGAAAAGAACTCGACAAAGTCTTCATTGTCTATGTTTGACCTGCTTACACATGATCCAAATGGGAAGCTGTTTTGTGTTTGTCTGATTTTCACTAAGGTGCCAGCCAGTGTGCTTGAATCTGATGTGGTGAACTTCAAGGTAACATCACGCTTGCGTATCTGCATAGTTAAACATGTACTAATTTGTGTAACATTATATTGATAGAATTGGGCTAATTTCTTTAGTGAGAGAGTGGTCCAATGTCCACTTTATAATCCGAAAAAAATTAATGCAATCATCAGCCATGAATGAAAAATCTCTTTACCGAAAAACTTTGGTCTTGTCTCATTTGTCGAAGAGAGAATATATCAAAAGCTGTAAATGCACAACTTACCTTATCCGTTTGCTTTTTCAAGTGTCTAAATCTTGCTTGTCTGTCCACCGGGAAGATTTGAAGCCCGGCAACCATGAAATCAACACCAGCATCAGGACCCTGGACATAAACCATAACCTTTGCTGGTAGCTTCTCAATTCTAAAAGATGCACCAATTTCATGCCATTTGTCATCATTGATCTCAACTTGGCCACCATTTACCCATTGACCATCCACGCCAAGTGCAACATTCACAGCCTGAGGTCTAGTTGCTCCTGTGCCAACTCGAACCCATGCAGACACTTGATATGTCAAATAGAGTTTGACTTTATTTGTTATCGTCTGAGCAGGACCCATCCATGTTTGAGTACGATTAGTCACGAGAATGTAACGACCACTTAAAGGCTCATGAGCTCCAAGTGACTCTGCAGCCATGGGAGGAAGGATATGCGGCGAACCATTTTTGACAGTAAGAGTGCAGTTTCCAAGGGGGTACCACCCATTGGTTCCGTCGGATAAGTTACTATTTGCAATAATATTGACTCCAAAAAGAGCATTCTGGTTAAATATTAGAATATCAGAATAATTGTATTTCTCTAAGGTTGTGTTTGGATTGGGGGAATAGAAGCTAAGGATTTCAAATCTATAACAAAATATTCATTGCCCTTGGTTAGATTATGTTCAAATCTTACGGTTTTCAGATCCTTTAATTTTTGCAATCATTGTGAGGGAGTTGGAATTCATTAAATATCTGAATGATTTGAATTCCTTAGCTTCGATTCTTTCCTTCGAATACAAACCCTTCGATCCATACACAACCTCAAGTTTGAATTTCGTTAAAGATAATTAAGTGACTCTAATACATTTCAGGGACTTCTGAAGTCTATTACTTAATTCAATTACCTCAATGATTGGTGGCGATGCAGGAGGAGCTTTTGCAGCATGCTTTACAACTAGATTTTCAAGGAGAATATCAGTGCCTGGAGGTGGACCTTCCAAATAAATAACCACGCGTGAAGGGGAACCATTTAAAAGAAATTTTCCTTGCATTTGCACCCAATCTTTGTCTGTTGCCTGCACACTACATCATTCATTATGATTAATGACACATCCAAATTAATAATAAAAAAGAATATATGAAACATTAAGTGAAGTAAAAGTACAAGATCTGATAAAAAGGAAGACCCTTGAATATAACGGAAAACATTATCATGAGTTTATTGACAAGCATATAGAACTTACGTTGCAATTCCAATATACTGTTCACGTAGATCTGCTGCCTGAACCCACAGTGTAGCCCTAACATCTGCACTTGTAATATTATTACCAAATATTCTAACTGTTGCAACAACATCGTAGGCTAGCTTCCTCTGAACTCTCCCTGTTATCTCCTGCTGAATTCCATTCCAATTCTGTGTGCGTTTTTCTGTCGACACAAAGAACTTTCCCGACATTGGAAGAACTTTCCCATCCCCCATAGAATCATGCAATACAATCTTGCAACCTCTTCCAGTCCAATTATTAAGGCCGTCATCAAATCTTGGATTTAGTATGATGTCCTCATTGTCATCGCACAAAGATCCTGTTCTTTGACTCTGACAGACGGAAACAAGAAGACCACATCGCAGATGTATCAGTAAATGAGATGGGGTGAGCTACCATATATTTGTCCTTTACATAAAAGTGAGGAAAAGTTTATTCTAGTATGTTATTGCCTAAGACATTATTTCAATAAGAGAAATTTGAATAAATCATTTTTGCCACAACACAATCGCCTTATTTATCGACAAAAGCTCTATTTATAATTGAATAGCCAACATATACAAATTGAACTTAAATCCTGCCACACACTTAGCAAAGTAAATTTTTTCTTGTTTTCATTAAAAAACAATGATTTCCACAAGTAACTCGTGTATTTATGGAAACAGTAATTTTGGTAAAAGTTCTACAAAGTTGACAACCAAAGCCGAAGCCGATTTTCTTTGTGATGGAGAGTATTTATATTTTCTCAATTAATTGCATAATACGCATTTCTCGAGACCAACTATTTAGCAAAATAGTTTCAAAGCATACAAATTAGATTGTACATAAACTTACAAATTAAATTCTAGATAAACTTACATCAAATCCAATAGGATTAGGACAAGAAATCATTACTGATCTTATGAGTAGGTCAACGCCAGGTGGAGGCCCTTCCAGATAAAACATAACTCGATGAGGCATAGTTGACAGACAAAATGTACCTTCCACCTTCTCCCAACGCTCCATTGAAGCAGAAGTTCTACAAAGGGATAATAAAATAAGGAATTGCTACACCAAGCAAGTAACAAACTAAACAGGAGAATAAGTTACCTTCCAATGAACAAATAGGTAACTGATGAATCTTGGAACTCAAGTTTCAGAGTAGCCTGCACATCAGCAGTACCTTGAGGAGCCCCTAATATTCCAATCCATGCACAAACTGTGTAAGAGGAACCTGCCGAAACTCTATCGGTAATGTCTTGTTCCAAGCCTTGCCAACATTCTTCCCGGTTTGTAATTAGAGCAAAACGACCCCTTAACTTTTCCGATAGTCCTTCAGGGTAATCAGACTCCGATGAAGCCACAAATCCCTTGCAGGAATTGGGGTTCCACAAATGAAGTCCAACAGAAAAATCATGGTTCTGAATGATGTTATTAGCAGGGCTGCTCATTGAATCTTTCAATGACTCATTTAGCTTCTGCAGGAATATAAGAAATTGACTGATAAAATTGAGAATTAATCACAGAAATTGAAAATGAATTTTTACATAGAAGACTTTGTAACTTCGTGAATGATTTATAAAATACTTCTTATGCTAAAGATACAATTTAAAATTCAGCGTAATAACTTGCTAAAGATATTTGGACTGCCCGCGACAATTCATAATAGCAGATTCAATAAATGCCAAAAGTCAAATTTCAAAAGCATAAATCACATCACTTTAAGCTGGAAAGCTCAATTGTTCTCTAGTCTTTGGAATCGTTATGGGCTTTAAAATGGAATTAAGGGAGATACCCATATACCATAAATCACTAATAAAGTCTTCAGAAAACAAACAATCTTGTTGCTATACAATCTCTTTCTCCACATATCAGTTGACATCAAAACATACAAACATCAGGACATTTGTAATTTATTCGAAACGCACAACATCACGCATTCAAAAACTGGAAAATTAGAAATGATAAAACAAGACAAAAGAAAAGGATAAAGTTGGGGAAAAGAGGGATTATATAACAAAAGACGAACAAAACAAAGTCCATCGAATCAAAAACAAATGTCTTTGTTCACTTTATTAAGAACATAAAAACTAAATACTGAAAAAAAAGAAGCACGAGAATTGTCCAGCAAAATGAAACCTCTTTATTACCTCAGAGTGTAAGCGAGCATTGGCATTGCTAGAGGATGGCTTCTCCATAATGTCTCTTGATACCTAAATCCCAATATTGAAAAATCAAGGAAACATGTTACATTAAAGTAATCGTAATCCGAAACTGGGTATGATTGTTTATCGAAAAGAAAACAGCATTGCAATAGACAATAGACAATAGCAGCTACCTGTGAATGTGGTGGGCTGGTCAAGCAGCAATTGAAGAATGGGGTCATTATATACTGTGAAAGTTTTGCAATTGAAGTGTAAGAAAAGCGCGGGAGGGAGGTGGGACCATACACAACCAACCAAAACAATCAAATTGTAGCAGTCGTTTTCTCTCTATTGGTAATCTCAAAAACATAATTTTATTCTTTTTGGAGATGAATTGAACCTATGTTAATCTGGGTTTAGAAGAGGGATGGATTATCTTATCGTGGAATGAAATCATTAATGATTTTGCTTTGGATTACAGATAGAGCGAATCGGTGTTTGGGAATATAGAATGATGATGCTTGAATTGAAACAAAAGATTTAATTGATTTATATATATATATATATATATATATATAGCTTTCTTTCTTTGTGTTTCAGATCTTTCACGACAAGCCAACTTATAGGAAGTTGGAACAATGGTTAGGTGAAAATGGCCTTTCCTTCCAGTTTCAGACCTCACTCTCTCTCTCTCTCTCTCTCTCTCTTCCCCCGTTTTCAACTTAACTAATAATTAACTAACTAGAAAGATTTTTCAAATATATTTTCTTGTTTTTCTTTTGCTGTATTCTTAGATAGGAAAAACAAAAAGGTTAATCTAATGAATTTCGTATAGATTGCTTTGGATTATTTAAAAAAAAAAAAATGAATCATACGTATGGTTAGGAAATTAAGTCGGAGTTTATTAGGGAACTAATTAACTTCATATTGATTTTGAAGCGTTGTTGAGACCATTTTTTGTTTTTCTTTTGCCTAAATTTCAACAGAGATTTCACTAACGCTCTATGCATTTGCTTATACGTATATGCCTATTGATAAGTCATGGTGATGTCACTTGAAAATGAGAAGGAAAAATACTCTTAACTAGCACCCAAATGAATGAGACATTGTATATATTATTATTATTATTATTACAATTATTAATTATTTCTACATAAATATATAGAATATTGGTTTCAAATACCCTGTATCTTAAGATATTTATTTGAAATGACAGTAGTTTTGAGGAGTTTAACCTTGAAATGCATATTCATGATTTTATGCGAAAGTATAAATTGATTTCGAATACAAACTAAAAGAAAAAGTACGTACCTCGGAAAGAGAGAGTTGAGCGTTCAAGGCAAATTCCATATGGGAAAGCTTACATTCAAGCTCCTGAATGTATGTTGTAAGCATCTCCATATCCGTATACATATCATCGTCATCTTGTATGTTTGCATCCAAACAGTACTCATGATTATTCAGCTCCTGCATCAACTCGTTTACAATCGCTTTTATCCTCAACATCCTCCTCATCATCAACTATTCAAAACAATATTAATACACCCTTAATTTCCTCTTGCTTATGCAAATTACACACTTCAAAACACAAATGTATATATGTATGTCGATTAGAGAGTTGTAGGAGGAGCTGGAGTTGGAATGTGTACAGATACAGATTATAATAAGTGCTGCTTTTTTTTTTTTTACCATTTAATTGGTAATTGAAAAGTGGATCAGTCTTTAATTAATTTATCACCACTCTCGACACTCTTGGTATCTGCAAAAGCAAATTACATCTTTTCTAGTAAGTGGTAACCATTTTGCATGCAATAAGTGGTAACCATTTGCATTGCATGCATCCAGTCCAACCAACCTCTTCCACGTATTGCTTTCCAATTCTAAAATCATCAACACTAAAAAACAAATGGACAGAAATCATCTTCTTCATCTTCCATCCTTTTTAACTTACATGACTCTCAAACTAAACTGTCCAATTTTTTTCGACAATGTGGGTGCGTCGCTAAAGTCTTAAAATCGATTTTCGGCAATAATTTTTCGTACCATATCACTAATTTTGTTATTTGGATACTTCTAACCGAATTCAACCTCTTTGACAATTAAATTCACTATTATGCGGTTTCGATATGGTACAATAAATTTTTGCAGTATTGTTAAAAATTTCGTGACAATTTCTCCTACAAATAATTCTTTAAAGTATATTAGAATACATCATTTGTCTGTATATTAATATTTCCAGCTTTTATGCGCAAAAACCTCGTGAGATTAACCCTATAAAAATTTAATTAGAGAAAATTAGAATATTAATCTCATGAGATAGGTCTTCTTGTAAGTTTAACTCTACTGTTTATAAACTTGTTAAATTAGTCGATTCGTTTTTGCATATATAGTTTGGCACGTGATTGTTCCTTAATTTGCATAACTTTTCACAAAAACCTTCAAGGCCGCAACCCCGATGCATGCCACGAGTGGAATTACATTTGTTTTTAAATGGATGTGACTAAAATTGTATATATATTACATCAAAATATACCCCCTTTAAATATTAGTTAACATCAAATATATTTGAAGTGTACTTTGAAAATTAAGAAATTAATATTATGTTATATCAACTCACTAATTGTAATTCGAACCAGATTCGTAACATGACCAATGTCTCTAGCCTTAATTATTTAATATATTGCAGAAATGCTTATTAATGATTGCAAATAGTCATGCAGCAGCACTAGTATTAGGTTTTGAGGTTTGAGTATTCACCACCATTGGTGGATCTAGTGAGCATAATTTTCCCAATTTGTTCCACCCGGGTGCAAACGGTATCTCCCACTACAAAACCCGAGCTTTTTCAGGGAAACATAGGCTTAAAATGCCTGCAAAAAGCAGGGGAAAAACAGAGGAACAAGATGTACAACTCTCCTGAAACACACCACTC
This sequence comes from Buddleja alternifolia, assembly GCA_019426215.1. NCBI lineage: Eukaryota > Viridiplantae > Streptophyta > Magnoliopsida > Lamiales > Scrophulariaceae > Buddleja > Buddleja alternifolia. The sequence continues at coordinate 26,322,368 of CM033393.1, read as the reverse complement.
CTTCCCATGATGATGATGATTCCATAAAGAACCATTGGACGAAAAGAGTAACTTTTTAGCAGTTTAAGGACAAACGTTGCGAGCTCGACATTATAGGGACGACAATCAACAAGTAATTAAGGACCAAAAGTGGGCGCCAAACTTACAATTCTTGTGATATGAGGTTAAAACAGCCCTGCTTTCCCAAAAATGTTCAATGAAAATTGAGTGGCTAAAGTTTTTAGAAAGTGCAAAATACATCCCAAAACTTGTTGGTATTTCATTAGCAGTGAATGAGGAAGAAACAAAATTTGGCACTTATGAAACTTACAAATTACATATCAATAGGAAGATAGAGAACAAACCCTCAAATGTATCTCCAAACTACATATTGGGAAGAGAACATAATTCAAATATCAGACTCAGAGCCCTTCTCTTCTTTAGGTGGTGCAAATTGCCTGGTAAGTCGAGACCTCGTCCATGGATCCAACGGTGCCCTCTGTGGTGGCTGTGGGGTTGGTGCCTTAGCTTGCCTAAGTTCATTTTCTCTATCTATAAACCTACAATGTGAGGGCAAAAACAACTTAAAACCAAACCAACCATCGGCATCTCTGCACAAGACTTAAAGAAAATAACATACTCAATATAAGCCATTGGTGCAGCATCACCAACTCGAATTCGAGTTCGAAGCAACCTCGTGTATCCACCAGCCCTATCTCTGTAACAGAGAAATTTTGCATGTGTATTACAACATCAAATTTCAACAAACGGCGAAAAAGTTAAACAGGTTTGAGATTCACTTGTATCTGTAGGCCAATTCTGTAAATAATTTGTGAATGACATCATCCCCACGCACAAAGGCAGCAGCACGTCTTGCAGCACATAGAGTACCCTGTAGTAATATGAGACATTTGTCAAGGACTGAAAAATCAAACATATCGACACAAGTATCTAAAATTATATTAAATTTCTGTAAAACAACTTTCTTTACTCAATTATGCAAAATGGGTTCTACATGGGGATAAAAACACAGCTTCCACTTTCTAACTTCTTGAACCATTCGGGTACTGATCTAGGTCGTATTTCATAGAGCTAAGACTCGGACCAGTCGAGATTCGGGTAGGACCCGACCCGGAGATGAATAGATTATAGACTGCACTCTAATGTAGAGCTGCCTACGTACCTATCAATAGGATCAAGTCTAACGTAGTTCAATTCAAGTATAGAGTCCTAACATAAACCACGTAATTTGTAAATGGGTCTACTCAGTATCTAGATCGAAGTTCGTAGCTCGGAGCTACTGTGTGATTGATAGTGATTTTGTGAATAGTGATTGCGTAACCCCCAATTGGTCATGCATGAAGGAATTTATAGGTGACAACATGTACGGATGGAATGGTGACGTGTGTGTTTGCCCAAATTAGGACACTTGGGTTGATCGGAGAGCTCTCTATTGTCCGGGTCAAGTTCCAGGTCGTAAGTGACCCGAATATAGAACGTGGATCCTGCTTTGGTTTTGGGCCCATATCTCAGATTTGGGTTTTTGTTCCGGTCTTTGGGCCTTTATTGTGCAATTGGGCCTATTCCAAGGTATTTAATTTATATGCCCAAAATTGGGCATATCAGGTACATACTAGAAATTGCCAAAATGTCGGTAATTTGTTATGGGCGTTAAACATATATGCATCTATCTGCACTTTATTATAGCTATCTGCTAGAGTCAGCAGCAGATAGATGTATACAAGTAATACTAGCAAATGTTTTCTTTAACTCCTTAAACATAGTCATAAACAACTCAAATTTAACTTGACAAGAAATAAAAGAAACTCAAGGAAGCAATCTCTTCTCTCTTTCTTTCTATAATAGTGAGCACTAGAGACAGTTGATTTAAATAGTGATATGCATATCGTGGATTCCACAATACCTCATGTTGATAATTTATCCAATCTGTTTTGATCGCTATGTTGGCTACAATTGAAGTATATCTTAAATTATGTGAATGAAATACAAAAATGATTCGTGCGAATTTAAATCCATTTATTATTTACTGACCATATATCTCAATTAAGTCATCAACAACCTTAGATTAGCTTATTTAATGTATACAAAGGTCCATTACACTCATGGATTGAATAATGCCCGAAAAGCAACCCAAAAACAAACAATCTCAAACGATAAGATAGATTTCTCCAGCTCTTTGCACTGCATCATTTATTGTGATATAAAATAAGAACTACAGAAACATGAAACCACTATACTATGTTTCACCTAAGATATTGAAACCTTGCCACTTGCAAACTTTCATGACAAGAAGATCTCATGACTCCAATGTTGGCACGGCTGATGTTAATTTATAATATGAGATATTTCGGGAGGGCATGAAAGTACGAAATATTCTAGGTCATAGCATGACAGCGGTATGGAAAATGAACGCAAGTTGCTTGGTGGAGCGACTTGTGGATGCTGTTATGTACGAGGTGGCATGGCAAATGCCATGATCTGCTTCATTTATTTATTTTTTTGGTATGTTTTTAAATCCTGAATGATAGTAAGTAGTGTTTGAGTGAGTGTATGCTCCAGTAACGGAGAGGGGTCTAGCACTTGACAGAATGGACCAGCTAGTTAGCATACTGAAGCAAGACATTTCTCAGCAATTAAAATTTATTCAAGACATGTAGAAGTAAATAGATCAAAATGATATCCCCTTAGCTTACTCCATTAACAATTTTAAACTAATCAAATGATCGAATAGAAACTTTTAAAGGACCAATTATGAAACTTTGAAACAATCCAAGAGGCACAACTGACATTTGAATCTCACTGAAGTCTTTTCTTTTCTCAAATATCTAGCTTGGTTGTTATCTACCAATAATTAGTAAATTCCTTTAAGTTGATAACCTTTCACCACATATCAGGTGCTCTTTAAAAATTGTCCCATTCAACCTTCTCAACCTTCTGAATGACTAGCAGATAATTTTAGCCAGTTTATAACCTCAAACCATTAAAGCTTAAAGAGATGCACATTCCGATGAGAAGTATATGTAAAAACCTTACGGAAATATTGCATAGATCCAACTCACAAGTAAATCACGCAATCAAGTAGTCCAAAACCCTGATCTTGTACCAGATAAACGTTCAAACCATATTCATATTCCACCAGATCTTCCACAAAAAAGAGGAAGAATTCTTATGCTTTGACAGTGAAAAAAATAAATAAAAATGCATACTTTATTTATGAGGTATTAAATTTAAAAACTCAAACAGATGCGAACACAAGCAATAAAATAAATCACTAACCAGGACAAGACAAACTCTACAACTAAGTAAAGACAAATCATGAACCTCACAGCCATAATGCTATTTACCACTCTAGATCTTAACTAGCTGTAATTCAGTACATTGGAATCCCAATCAGACATCATTTTGACAATTGATTGTATCTTTTTAAAATTACGAGAAGCACCTAGCGACAAGGAATCAGCTCAGGTTTAGCCTTATCATCATAATATAAATTCACAAAAGCATTTTGATCAGATAACATTTGATACACACCTCTTTTCCGAGCTGTACCATATTATCAGCAAGCCTACGAACTTCCTTTGCCTACAGTTCAAATCAAGTCAAGAAACAAAGAGGAAACACATCAATGTTAAAAATCCACAACAAAAACCAAAGAGAAAATACTAGAGAATATGGTAAAACACCGCAATTTCCTTGCTAACGTGTTTCATAACAAGACCTATAAGCATAAAAGAAATGAAAAACATCATAGTGTCTCCCTCAGAAGAGGAAATAACAGTATAAAGTTAAGATTCAGCCTCATTTCGGTTATTTATTCAATTATGTATTCCGTTATTGGCTTATTTCAGGAAGCAGAGGCGCAGATTACATGAAGCTGAAATTACAGGAGCAGAAATATAGTACATTTTTTCAAGAATTTTGGTTCTAAACTGCAACGGTATACCCCTTTTCTGACGCCAGATAGGCTTAATCCCAGAAAATGATTTCTTTGAAGAACCCCTTAAATTCCCTCAAAAATGTAGTAAAATAAATTAATCGAGCGACATAAAACTGTTGATCGAAAACATAATATACAAAAATATTGAAGCTTTTTATTCTAAAACTAAAACCCAGCATAAACCCTAAAGCAAAATAAAAGAAATGAAATGAAACGAAATAACCTTGGCAACTGTGGTTTCGATCCGCTCGTGCTTCACTAACTGAGATACCATCGTCCTATACATACATACATACATACATATATGTATAAAAATCACAAAGATATCCGGGTAGATAAAATCAAGAACAAAAACAAACAATAGAAAAAGTAAAATAGAAACTTATTATTATTAGTACCTGAGCATGGACATTCTGTGGCCTGTTGGCCGATTGAGCTTCCTGAATTTCGTCATTTTCGCCTAGTAATGCGTGAGGGCGAAGATGCTCAATACCAAAAACCCCCTGAAATTTTTAATAATTTGAGTGAGAGAGTGAGAAAGCAGAACAAGTATGAGTGATAATGGGATTTCCTCGTTCTGCTCCATTTTTAATTGTTTGGGCTACGGCCCATAACTTCATCAATCTTATAAGCTTATTATTGGGCCTTCCACACTTGGAATCAAATACAATTTGAGCCCCAAACAGTAAATAGGATTTCAGGGCCCAGTTCTAAGCATCCCAACATATCTACACAACAAAAGTAGTCATATCAATTTCTTTCATTAAATAATATGAATAAAATAAAGTTATCGGTTTTCATTTAAAATGGCCAAAATCCAAAATACGGGAGTAATTCAAATTTAAATAACTTTTGAGTGCCCGCGTCACTGCTTCATGAATAAAGATAGTGCAGGGGTGTGTTTTGAGTGCCATGCAGATAGTTCAGCGTTTGCAATTTGTATTTCACCGTAATATATAATTAGTAATAGTTAAACAAAATTGTGCTGTTATTAAATAAATGTCTTTAGTGACAATATTAATATTGTTATTTAATATTTTTATTGCTGACGGTATTTTCTTCTTGTAGTGCATAAACATAGATAGACATCATAAAGTTTTTGAGTGTCATCAAATCTCATTCTCTTCCTTTCAAAAAATAAAAAATCTCATTCTCTTTATGACTGACAAACTTGAAAAGTATCGCGTAAGAAGTTTTGTTCTCTCCCCAGGTTTCAGCCACTTGTTTTAATGAGTCACTCAGACTGGCAGTGGCGGATCTAGAATTTGGATCAAGTGGGGGCACCAGAATTTTTACCGAGGGGGCGAGATTGTTGTAATATAGCTGTATAATTTGTTTTTCGCCAAATAAACGAAGGGTTTAAGGGGGGTGCCCCCCGCGGCACGGTACACTATATTTATGGGGGAAAATATAATAAGGAATTAGGTTCAATTACAACTTTTGGCATACTTTATACTCTTATATTTTTTTCGTTATAGCCAAAATTTTGGGTTTTGGAGGGGCCGAACTCAAAATAAAGGGAGAAAATGTGATATTTTTCGATTTTGAGGGGGGGAGAAATTCAAATACTACAAATACATTTAGACTAATTTTACTACAAGTCTACAAGCACTTAGACTTTTACTACAAACAAATACATTCAAAATTGTATTAATCAACCAATTAGATTAAAAGTAAGTTAAATCAAATTTTAAATTTCATTCAAGCATTTAATCAAACACTTTGGCTACACTAACTAGTAACTTCAATAACAAATTAACAATTATCACTGAAAACTGGATGAAAATTTGAAATTGAGAGGGGCACTTTGAAAAATTGAGTGGGGACACTAATGTAAATTTATAAATTAAAACAAAAAAATTAGTATATATTAATAAAAAAAAAATTGAGTGGGGGCACTTGCGCCCACCCGCCCCCCACCCAGCCAAAGCCTACGTCCGTCCCTGCAGGCTGGTGTCTATATCCACATCATTCCAAGATATACCTTCTCAAATGGTATGCCATTCATTCTGTACTCATACCATAATGAATGCATGTAATTATGGAATGAATATTCTTTTTGGTGTTTCGATAAATTTTTTCAATTTTTTATCATTATGGTCTAAAAGAAGTACTAGGCTTAAGACACTAATACTAACATTTTCAAAAGTAGGAGTGAAAGATGAACCAAACTACTCGATACTCGACTCAAGCTCGATTGCTAAAAGCTCGTTTGAATTCTATTCGTTAACTTATCAAACCAAGCTTGAACAATTTTTTGTGTTTGATAAGTTTTGAAACTCAGTTCGAGCTCGGCTCAATTAGTAAAAAATAATAAAAATATGTACAAAAAAATCAAACTACTCGAGTTCGACTCGTATTCGGCTCGATTAAAGCTAGTCTGAGCTCAGCTCGATTAATAATCAAACAAGCTCAAACACAAACTTTGAAGCTCGATTGTATTTTAAACAAACTTGAACAACATCTCGTTTCGTTCGACTCGATTCGTTTACACCCCTGCCCGAAAGTGATAACCACACTCAAAATCTACATTTTTTTAATCAAATTACCAAAATGCCCAGATATATATATATATATTATTTTGAACACACAATTTCTCCCAATATGTAAGACAAATATAACTTTCATTATACTATGCATCCTTTTTAAGATTTATTTTCATATTTTAATGTTAGAACACACAAGACAATATATATTGCAACTTTAGCGTAATTTTTGTTCATTTTTCCTCATATTAACTTTTTTTACATTTTCACTTAGTATATTTTAAGAAGCATATAGCTATAAAAAGTTAAGAAATTGCGAGAAGTTGAGAACTTTGAAATGTAATAGATCATTTTCTTTGAATATCAAATCATTTTTAAAATCGTATTTTTATCACAAATTTGTGAAATATAATCTAATTTTCATAAAGAAATCTCATATGCATTATAAGTTCAAAATTTATAATACAAATACTGATATGAAATTCAAATCACTATTTCATGTGATTTCTTTGACATCAACTCAAATGTCAAAAGAGTTAATTAATACACACCACAAATTCGAAATTATTATTTTATTTTACCTTTTTGCCTAATAAACATCGAACTTAAGATGTGAAGTAAAAACTTGACCTGATGTAAGAAATTTTGACTTGGTTTTAAGTAATGAATGTAAGAAAGCTAATATTATTATTTTAGATATTATTGATAACTAATATATTTTTTGCCTAATGTTTGATTTGATTTAAAAATATGAAGTAAAAACTTGACATAATGTAAGAAAACTTGACCTGATTTTAACTAATGTATGTAAGAAAATTAATATTATTATTTTAGACAAATATTATTAATAATTAATATCATTTTTTTATCTAAGACCTGATGTAAAAATATGAAGAAAAAATTTGACTTGATTTTAACTTGTATTTAAGAAAACTAATATTATCCATGTTTCAAATTATTATTTTAAATAATTAATAATGATGTTCAGACCATAAAAATGTGAAGATAAACTTTGGAAAATATGAATAGTATAGTGAAAGTTATATTTGTTTTTAAATATTAAGGAAAATTGTGTGTGCAAATACAAGGACATTTTGGTAATTGAGTAAAAAATAAAATGAATTGGGAGTCTGGTTATCACTTTTGAGAGTGTTAATATCGACTCTCTATTTTTAATTAATAACATTGTTATTTATGTGTAAAATACATATTGCATTAACAATCCTGCAAAGGGGAAATATTTAGACAAGTCCTTGAAACCCTGACGAACCTAACATGCATGGTGAGGTCCATGTGCTTATTAAATCCCTTATAAATATGGTATAACCACCATGATAAACAGTATTGTATTTTACACTTTCTACGTCCACATTTTCTCTTTGCACTCTTCATTCACATAAAGTTATTGGACAAGGACAAAATCGAAAGGCGTGCCCACGCTTAATTTACAGTTTCATTCTGCCAAGAGTCTTTGTACTGTACATATGGCAGGCGGATTTTTTGGGATATCTTTTGTGTATATCTTTGTGATAGGTTAGAATCTTATTTTGGGTAGTTTCCTTGACTTGTTCTCCAAGAATATGTTGTATATATTCTTTGACCCTCTTTGACATATGGAATACACAAAAAATGTTGGCTCCAAAATTCTTTATGGTACAAGAGCCATGGCCAGCGATCCGAAAAAAAATGGTGAGGAAATGAAACCTACCTCGCCATACATCTTAAACTCGAATGTCAGTCTTGGGAATTCAGGACGTGGTGGTACACCGATGGCTAACACTGCCCAAACTATTGGATAGTCTTTCTCGTCGAGAGTGGCTACCGAAGGGGATCAGGAAGCCCTTGGACTGATGAGTGGCAATCAGTGGGCAGCGCTTGTAAATCTGTTGAATTCTTGCAAAACGGGTAATGATGAAAAGTTGTCTGGTAAGAACGATTTGAACAGGATAATTGATACAAGAGCTTCTCAACACATGACTGGAAATTTGGAATGTTTAACTAATTTGAAAGAAATAACGGGATGTGCGGTAGGATTGCTCGACGGCAATCAAGCGGTAGCCTTGAAAAAAGGATCAGTTTATTTGGGAGAACACATGAAGTTAAAGAATGTTCTCTATGTCCCAAAATTAAATTGCAATTTAATTTCAGTGTCACAGTTACTTGATGAATCGAATTGCAATATCCAATTCACTAATAAATTTTGTGTTATACAGGATCGCACTTCGAGGATAGTGATTGGAGCGGGTGAACAAAGAGTGGGGCTTTACTACTACAAGACCTTGGGGCAAATCAAAGCATGCAAAGCAACCCGTTTGGATTTTTTTGAAATGTGCACAAAAGAATGGGACATCCGTCTGATAAAATAGTAGGGTTACTTCCTGATATTAATTTTAGTAGTAATAGTCCCAGAAGGGATGTCTGACCATTGTCCTATGGTTATACACCATAATGTGCAAAATCAGAATGAGAGGAAAACTTTTAAGTATTTCAACATGTGGGCAGAGGCGCCTAATTTTAAACCCTTGGTCATTAGTTGCTGGAGAAAGAACATAATGGTGAGTCATATGTATGGAGTAGTGCAGAGGTTAAAAGGGCTGAAGGTTTATCTGAAAAAGCTGAACAGAGATCATTTTACAAACATTGAGAGATAGGTGGATCAAGTCAGAGCTGAATTGTTAGAGATCCAAACCAAGTTGCATAGTGAGCCCCACAATCAAGAGTTACAAGGATTAGAAAAAGAGACCAGGAGGAGGGTACAAGAGAAGAGCAGTGCATTAGATAAGTACTTATTGCAAAAATCAAAAGAAAAATGGCTTAGTATGGGGGATGAGAATACAAAATATTTTCATATGCTACTGAAGAAAAAATTGTAAAGGAATAGAATTGTGATGATTATTGATACTGAGGGATCTCTAATTACATATTATAAAGCTATTACAATTCATTTTGTGGAGTATTATGAGAAGATGTTAGGTGTCAAAAGAAATAGAACACACACAGTACAACAGGTGTTTGAGTGTGGTCATAGACTCACAGTGACTCAACAACTTGAGTTGATAAAGCCATTTGAAAGAGAAGAGGTAAAGAAAGCCATGTTCAGTATAAAGAGTAGCAAGAGTCCTGGCCTAGATGGCTATGGCAGTAGGTTTTTTAAAAGTGCTTGGGAGATAATTGGAACAGATGTTATAGATGCAGTTCTGGACTTCTTCAGGGAAGGCCAAATGTTGAAACAGCTTAATTGCACCTTAATAGCACTAATACATAAGATGGATAACCCCATAATGGCTAGTGATTATAGACCTATAGCCTGCTGCAATACACTATACAAATGTATATCAAAAATGCTCACAAACAGGTTGACTAAGATTCTACCCACATTGGTTAATGAAAATCAGGGGGCGTTTGTAAAAGACAGATCCATCATTGACAATATTTTGATAAGCCAAGAACTGATCAGATTGTACAATAGAAAAAAATAAATCCCCCAGATGCCTTGTGAAGATTGATCTAAGGAAAGCTTATGATACTATGGAATGGGAGTTTCTGAGAAATTCTAGAAGGGTATAGATTCCCCCAAGTATTCAATGACTGGATTATGCAATGTGTGGAGACAATCTCCTATTCTTTAGTGATAAATGGAACAGTTAAAGGGTTCTTCCCAGGGAAGAGAGGTATCAGGCAGGGGGATCCCATGTCCCCCTTGCTATTTGTTTTAGTTATGGAGTATCTTACCAGAAGCTTGAGAATAGCTGCACAAGAAAATGGGTTCAGGTTCCACCCTGCTTGTAAAGTATTACAGATGACAAATGTATGTTTTGCATATGATCTTATGATCTTCTGCAAAGCTACAAGTAGCTCAGTACAAACCATTTGGAATAAAGTGAAGGACTTCTCCAGTACCTCTAGATTGTATGCAAATTAGGAGAAATCCAATATTTACATCATAGGGGTTACAATAGATGTGCAACAGGAAATCTTGGACATTACAGGCTTCAAGGAAGGTTCTTTCCCCGTTAGGTACTTAGGTGTACCCCTATCACCCACTAAATGGTCAAAGATAGAATGTCAAACATTGGTGGATAGGATAACAAAAAGACTAGTTTGCTGGGCTTCCAGGAATTTGTCTTATCCAGGTAGATGTTTGCTTATAAACTCAATTTTATTTTCTTTGCAAGTCTACAGGTCATCTATATTTATTCTCCCCTAATCAATTGTGAAACTAGTGGAACAGAAGTGTAGAGATTTTTTGTGGGGAAGGTCTGAGATGTATAAAAAGGTACCTCTTATCAGTTGGGAGAAAGTGTGCACAAAAAATAAATTTGGAGGGTTGAACATTAAAAATTGTAGGGCAATTAATGTGGCTGCAGTAGGTAAGAAAATATGGGCGCTTTCACAAAAAAAAGATACATTGTGGGTCAAGTGGATTGGGGGGATTTATCTGAAGACTTCTGGATTCTGGGATCACACCCCACCCCAGGATTGCAGCTGGGTATGGAAAAAGATTGTGAAGGTAAGGGACAAATTGAGAGGTGGTTTCTGCAATAATAAATGGAGATTCACAAAAAATGGTATCTACACCATAGAAAGTGGATATGAAATGCTTAGAGGTGACCAACACATCTTTGGAGACGCCAGGTTGGTTTGGAACAGAATGGCTATACTTAAACACACTTTTATCACATGGCGTGCAGCTCACCAACGTCTTCTCACATGAGATTGGTTGAGTAAGTTTATAGAAATTCCTGATGTGATGTGTGTGTTATGTGGAAGTGAAGTAGAAACTGTTGATCACATTTTCTTTGAATGTGAATGGTCTAAATCAGTAGTGTACAACGTGATGAATTGGTTGGATGTGGTGAATTGTCCTGTTCAATATAGGAGATGGAAAAGATACGTGAACTTTGCATTTAAGTCATGGAAGTTCAAACAAAACCTGATCATGGCGGGGTTAGCAGGGGTTATTTATGTTATTTGGCAAGAAAGAAATGCACGAATATTTACACAGGTACAACGAGATTGGAGCAGTATTGTTGAAGACCTCAAAAGAGACCTTCTCTTGCGGATAGGCAGCACGGATAGGATTCTGAAGCAAAGAGATCAAAGATACATAGCAAATATTTTAGATACTGGTGTATAGTTGGTTGCGGTTTTTTTTTTGCAAAGTGTTAACTCCTAGGCAGATAGATATCACACACAAACATAGTTATGTGAGTTTGTGTGTTTTGTTTTGATATACTTTTGTTTGTTGGTAATGAAGTGTTTACTTTACACCAAACAGAAAAAGAAAAAAAAAACTAAATAGTCCCTAAAATTCAAAAATAAACCCAAAAATTATATAAAATTCAAACTAAAATAGCAATAAATTTGAATTTATACTAAATTAAACAACAATCTCAAATTCTAAATAATAAGAAGCACAACTAAGCCCTAAAAATTATTTCAAAATTCAAGACTTAACACTAAATTCGAATTATATCTAAAAATTCAAAATTATGGCTAAAAGTTTTAGCAAAAAATTCGAATTAATACCTAAGCATTATATCAAAATTCAAGAATTAACACTAAATACGAAATTATAACAAAAAATTATACATACAAATTTGAAATTCTAGCGACAAGTATACAAAAAAAATTTGAACTGGTACCTAAAAATTATACCAAAAAAAGCAAACTAATACCTAAAAATTGTCTAATATTCAATAATTAACACTAAATTTGAAATTATACCTAAAAACAAAACATAAAAATTCAAAATTCTACCCTAAAATTATATCATGATCAAAGTTTTTAACTCGATTATATATTTTAACTAAAATTCTACTATAAAAATTCGAAAATAATACCCTAAAAGCCAAAATTCTATCATAAAATTCAAAATTCTACTAAATTCTACCTTCTACCCTAAAATTCAAAAATAAATCCTAAATTCTACCTTCTACCCTAAAATTCAAAAATAAACCCTAAAATTCTAACTTCTGCCCTAAAATTCGAAAATAATAAGTACATAATTACTAAATTAAACAACCACAAATTCTAAATAAACCACAAAAATTATATCTAAATTCATAAGCATAAAATTAGAAATTAGATTAAAGTAGATAATTACCTCAAAATTGGAAAAAGGAGAAGAAATTAGGAAGAAAGGAGAAAAAGAGGTGAGGGAGCGGGTGGGGGGAAGAGAGAGAGAGAGGGGGGGGGGGAGAATGAGTCAACGGTAACATTTTTTGTTACCGTTGACTGCTCTTGGACTGTAAAGGCGTACCCAGTCACAGAAATTAAATAAAATAAAAAAATTGGGGTATGGCTTTGGGAAAGGCGTACCCCAAAGCAGAATAAAAAAAATTAAAAAATGTGGGTACGCCTTTTCCATAGGCGTGTTCGACTAGATTCTGATTTTTTTGTGTGTGTGTGTATTATTTATATAAATAATATTAAAAACTATATTATTTTTTTTAAAAATCCAGAAATCAGCATATCTAATCTAGATTATTTTATGATAACTATTTTATGATAATTGATAAGTAACTAAATTGATAATGTCGGAATTCAAAATCCTTCTAAATTTTGTATAACTTTTTTCTTCTTCATTGTACAGAATTCGACTTTAATCTTTTACTTTATGGAATTCATTTTCTTAATGTTCAAAAGAAAAATCAAGCATTATATAATAATTATGTCTAACTTGCATATTTTAACATGTATATTACCACTTTCAATATTTATTTATTTTGAGAAGTTACTTTGGATTTTACAATCTTTTGATATATAATAGATCTTCATTATCTCATTTGTCTTATAAAAGGATATAGGTGTTAGCATATAATCTAGTAATTCAAATATCTAACAAACTATTAACGAAAAAGATGGAAAAAAAAAGAAAAATAAATTATAACTTTATTATCTATTAAATAATTAGATTCCTGCAATTACTCTTAATCTTAATTCTTATACATTTCTTTATTTTGTCTTTTGCCAATAAAAAGCAATAAGAAAATTACCTTTTTCTTTTTTCACTTTCAATCAATTTGAATTCAATTTAAAAACTTGAATTAATAACACACATTGTAGTTTCTTCACAAGAAACATAATGATGAATAAAAGAAGTGAACGTTTATAGTTATAAAAATGGTTAATTTCAATTCACAAATTAAATAGTAACATTCCACGATGATAATAATTTAAAAATAATTTGTGAATTTGATAAAAAAATAAGAAAATATTTTTGATTTTACAAAAGAAATAAATCCACTTGTCAAAGATATTGCCAACTCATTTAACCGTGCTAAACATCATCACTATTTGTGTTAAAAATGAAATGGTAATTGACGTTTCAGTAGTTTAGATGGGTAAATGATGTATATTAAGGGGGTAAAATTGATTTTTAACCTTTTTTTATATTGCAGGTATAGGAAAATCATATCTATGACGATGAAGTCTAGCTCTGCAAACAAAGTTGAGACTTCAAGATATTAGAAGTCTTGAGTTCGACTCCCACCGATAGGGTATGGGTTTTTCTCTATTTTCATAATAGTTATTAGCTAATTGTATTAGTTGTTAGTTTGTTTTAATTTATCACAGTTTGATATTCATGACATGTATTATGTAAACGATTCATTAAAAAAAATCGATGGGAAAATCTCATTTTTGGTACCATAAGTGACACCTACCTGTACACTTTTGATATCAAACTGTTTCGTAAAAAAAAACAATCTAGACTAGGGAAGGATTTCGAGTAGTCGTTCCAAGCCCGTGATAATTCTCCACTTAGAATTATCTTTCAACCCCCGCGCTCGAGTTCGATACGCTAGACGGTGGTTCAGAATTTAACACTTCGATGTGTTGTTTAAATTAGTTGTTCGGACCGCAATTGATGAAAATATGTATCTTCTTCGAATGACACAGTAATACTATAAAAGAACAATTCAAGTACAGGTAAGAATTATTTCTCTGATACTTAAATCTGACACAAAATAATTCTATACCTACGTGAGAATCTTCTTTTCTTAAAACGATGAAAATGAATAGAAAACTCAGGTCAAGATACAAATTACTGTCAAATAATGAAATCTGAAAGCGTGTAATCTATACCTCCATAAAAGTCTTCAATTCGTGCTAGTTACAGATGAATGAAACACTGGTATAACTTCGGGATTGGATCCAGCAATTCTTGAACAAATCTACACTACAAACGACTCCTAATTATATTTACGCCTACTCCTATGATAAGAGAGAAAAACAAGTTGTTCTTTGATTTGATAATCCTCTTCTCTATCTTCTTTCCCGCTTTTGTACTTCTGCATCGTGGGCTTGCTTCTTCAACCGTCGAGAACTTCTTCAATCGTCGAGAACTGCTTCCAACTTCTCTTTTTTAAAAAAATCCTTTTATTTTGGCGGGATATTATTGTCGGGCTTTTGGCTCTAACTTTATCAGACCTGGTTTATTGTTTTTACGATGGGCTTAGCCTTTTAAACTTTTGGGCCCATTAATCGTTGTTGGGCCTGTTTTAGGTCTCTCACTTTGGGCCTTCTTAGGTCTTTCAACCTATTTTATTTTTAGTGTAAACAAATGCCCCCCTAATGTATATGAACGTTTCGAGTTCATGTATATTAATGTACACGTCTCCTTATTAATCATTGTTTCATTTCAAAAGGGTTCGTGAATGATATGACGAATGTGTTCGTTCCTTTTCCCAGCACCTTTTCGTGATCAGGGTTTTAAAACCTCCCTTCTTTTTATTGACGTTTTTAAGTCATCTTTCTGTAAGAGCCTCTTCGTATTTTTAAACGGGTAAAAACGATTGAAATTTCCCTCTTTCTGTTCTGCATAGAAGTGTCTTTTCGTGATCGAACACCTAGAGCCCTATAAATATCTTGTTCCTGTCCTTAGCCATCACTATCATCCTTCACTTTATTTTCTTTCTCCAACTATTCATCATCTTCCTTCTTTATCTTTCTCTCCTTCGAAAATTCCTTCTTCTTCGAAATCCCCTTCCATCTCTTCTCAACAACCTTTTCGAACCGTTTTCGAGTATGTCTAACTCTCATGCTATTTCGCATCTAGTGGCTCGAGCAACTCTTTTGGGTAGCGAAGATGCCCAAGATCTCTATCAAATCATCAAGAATTTCGAGGCTTACTACAATGATGTGAAGATTTCGACTCTAGGGTCTACCCATATCATACAGCCTTGGGTCCGCGATCGTCGAGGTCAATCTATCAACCATGTTGGGCTCGGGCCTCAATTTCAATCCGAGGCATTCCAATCCTCTGAGGATGGTGTTCCTGATTTACTCGGTACTTGGCCCGCTTTGGAGGGTGATGCCTCTCTTTTTCAATGTAAGGTGGAGGACAAATATGAGTGGACGAATAAGACCAAACCCATCAATGGATGGATCGGGGCCATCGATGCATATCCTTGGTTCGAAAAGTTGCATCATCTTCATAACAAATGGGAAGGTAACCGAATTCTTGGGCTCATTCGAATAGCCTGTTACCCAATCATCCCTTTCGAGCAGGTAACAACAGATGCCCTTGCGTATTCGTGGCATCCTTCGTATAATTGTTTTGTATTACCTCGTGGTTTTCAAACAATTACGTTGGAAGATGTTGCTCTAATTACTGGCCTTTCCCCTACGGGCATGAGTCTTCCTACGGGTGAACCTTTGCCTAATTCTCGAGCTCTCTTACTATCTACTGAAAATTGGCTAAAACATCATGGTAAATCAAAGGGAGCAAATATCGCTTATACTGCCTTAGTCAAATTCTTTATCAATTGTGACGATCCACCGACGCCCTTCGAAGAGGTTTTATTTTTAAATTTCGTCTTCTCCCGGTTGTTTATGAATGCCGGTTGCGTGGTGAATAAAACCTTTTTTACTTTGTCTGCTAATATTGCTGTCACCATGGGGCCCATCGAGCTGGCTCCGCTAATGCTATCTCACTTTTACCGTATGATGTTTAATTTGAGCAATGACCCTTCGAATGCTCACAAATTATCCGGCCCCCTTTGGTTATTGACATGTTGGTCTTTTCTGTATTACCCTGAGCTATTGAATATCAGGACTATAAAATCGTTCGAAAAATCGGTTGAGCAACGACAATCGTCGAAAAAACCCTCCAACTTCCGGCTCGAACCAATTTCGAAATGGGTTTGCTATGGGGAGGCCGCTATAAACTTATTAGTTCCTCTCGAGAAGGTGTCGTATCTCGAAGTTTTGAGCGCCATTTATAATCCGCTCTATGTTTCCACATGGTGCCCCTTCTTCGAAACAAGGCATGACCAAGCCCAAAATCATTGGTCGCACACTGCTCTACCCAATTGGATGCTAACGATTGATTCGCTAGACTCCTCCATAGACGATCATCCCTACTGGAGGTCTATTTTGTCATCCCGGGATTTACTATATGCAGATAATGTCCCCGGAGTTGAAGTTTACAACCCTCAGGTATGCTAAATATGTTTTGAGTATAAATATGACAAACTTTATAACCTTGTTATATTCGATGTCGAACATGTTCAACTTCGAGCATCTCTTTCCATGCTTAATTTCGAATATGCTAACTCTGGACATACCTATTTCGGGCACGCTTAATCTCGAAAATAGCTTTCTTGAATATCCTTATTCTCGAACATGTTTGATCTCGAATATCCCTTGATCTCGAACATGCTTATTTCGAGCATGCTTGAGCTCGAGCATGCTTGATTTCGAGCATTGCTTGATTTCGAGCTTGCTTGGTCTCGAGCATCTTGGTTTCGAGCATTGCTTGATTTCGAACAGGTTTGACTTCAAATTTACCAGATCTCGAATGAGCTGTTCTCCGAGCTTGCTTCCTTCAAGTATTTTTGATTTTTGCGCAAACAGTTCGACAACTGAGTTTTGTTTAAACCATCTTTATTTTGCAGCTATGCGCGCGGCAATTTGGTGTAACCCAATGCTTTTCTTTACCATTCTTGGGCACTATGAATCGCCCTTGGTCAAGTAGGCAATTTCATATTGCAAATCATCAAAGGGCTAAAGCTGAAGCTCTTATTCGGAACCAAGCCTCTAGTCAGATTCCGCCATGTTTTGTTCCTATTTTTTGCAGAATCATCCGAGTCGAGAGATGTTTCGCAGACTTTTGGAACAAGGTTTTAACACGCAGTTATTCGAGACCAATCATCCGTAAGCAGATTACAGATATCACCAGAATGTGCGCTGGCACGGTGGACATGGCTCATCTTTCGAATCTTTTATCGAATCAGGTAACTTTCATATACTATTATAATCTTCGACTACAATAGTTAGGATTCATTCTGATACTCTTTCTTACAGGATGATGATTACATCGTTCCTTATGATTTAACTTTGGGGTGGAGATTTGAGCGAGACAACCCCCAAGTCCGAGAAGCGGCGGCACTGTCTCAAGCCCTTCGAGAATCATCTGTTCCGACTGAGCCATTTTTCGTTCCTACGCGCGTTACCCGAAAACGAAGTGCTCTTACCATCAGGGAGCCTACATCTTCTATTTCTCGAGAAGTACCCCCTCGAACACTTAACGAAGAAGAAAAAGAGCAAGATGACGACGATGCAGCTCAATACGCTCTTCAACCCAGATCCAGGAAACGCTTACGTATGCAAAAGACTTCCGGTGAATCAAGTAATTACTCAAATATCCTTAGCTTTCATTCGTAAATTGTAGACTAATTCTGCATTCGATATTTGCTTATTCACATCTCTCATGTAGGCTCTTCGAGTGGAGCTGCTGATCTCGAAAAGGAGACGCCGGTTATTGGGGCTGGTGTCGAAAATATCCTCAAACCCATTCTTGAAGAGGGTTCACCCGACTTCGACCTCCGACCGTCTTCGCCTATCCTCGAAGATGCTTTACCTCATTCTGAGACTCATCGAGACCCCCTCGAGATAGGCCGTTCTTCAGGTATTTTTGAAAGTATCATATATTCCCTTGAATTGGTTAACCCTTTATGCTTTTCTCGTGTTGTATAATCATGAATGGGCTTTTGTTACTCTACCCTGTCTTGATGTTGTGTTTCTCCTTAGAAAACTTATCAAGTGACACTTTCGAGAGAACAGGCCCCAGTTCCGAGATTACTACGAGCACTGCTCCCAACGTCTCAAGATTTCTTTCGTCAGGTAAGACAATTTATCATGTCCACACTTCATATTTAGGCAGATTTTTACCAACGTAATTTTTCATTTTCCTGAATAACCTTGTTCCTCAATCCTCCAGGCATGCCTAGTTTACCTTCTTCGGTGCGATTCTCAATTGGTACTACAGCGGGAATATCCACCATTGTCATGGACTCTGCTATTTTTTACAGAATTGGCACGAACCTTGCTCTCGGATCGCAATTTCGGCCTACCCTGGATTCTCCTCGTTCCTCTTCAGTACGAATAGAAGAGGTTGCTAATATCTCTCCGTTGGCTATCTCACCTAGTCCGGTCATGGCTACACCGGCTGAAGGTATAGATTTATTTCGTCGAAATGCACAATGTTCTATTTCATTCTGGTGTTTAACATACTAACTCCGTGATTTTCTTTCTTTCGACAATGTAGCACCGACCGTATTTTCTCAAGTCGCTCTAAACGAAGCCCTTATGGACATAAGGCATAATCTCAATGATCCTCACTTATTGTCGGAACTTCGTTTCCTTCTTGATGAAGCGGCTTCGAGAATGGCTAGTACTTGGCTGCCTCTGTTCCAAGCCGCTCGTGAAGTTTTCGAGAATAGCCTTGCTCGCCTTCACTCTTTAGCGGATCAGGGCATCAACCCTTTTACCGAAGCCGTTTCTTCGAGTCACACCCAACACCTAGATCAACTTCGTGGCCAGGTCACCATCTTAGAAGGTTCCCGTGACAGTTACATGGCTCGAGTTGCTGCTCTCGACGCCCATATCGCTGATCTTCAACTCGAACGGGATCGCTTAGTTCAATCCGCCAACCAAGTCAATGAGAATATCTCAACTCTGAACGACCAGATTGCAGCTCTATCATTTGAACTTGAAGAAATAGCCAAGCCCGCCGTCCTCGAAAGGGATGCCTTCGATTCATCGTTAGATGTTTTGTCAAATTCGTTGTTTTTTCTTCAATCTTAGTACATTTTCGAATGATGCTACTTTTTATATTTTGTTATTGTAAAAATTCTTACCCGTTTCGGGTAATCTTTTAAATATCATGGTTTCGTTTTCTTTCCATATACTTGGTGTATACTTTTTTAAATATCTCGCGTTTAATGCTTTTCCATATTTATCTCCATTCGTCCATTGGAGTTCAAAAGCATTCCCAGATAATTTATTTGATATTAGAAATGGTCCTTCCCACTTAGCTGACCATTTCCCATAAAAATTGTCTTTTGATCCTTCTGGTAAAATCATTTTCCAAACTAGATCTCCTACTTCGAAAGATCTTGCGTTTACTCTCTTATTATAACTTCTTTCAATTCTACTCTTTTGAAATTCTATTTGTTGCAATGCTTGTATTTGCAAGATTTCATGATCTAATTTTTCGATATTCATGTTTTCGGTATATTCTTCGGCTGAAAGTCTTGCTTGTTCGAGTATTCGTCTAGACTTGATATTGATCTCCAAAGGAATTACTGCTTCATGTCCATATACTAATTGAAAAGGAGATATTCCTAGGCTGTCCTTCTTGATCGTCCTTAACGCCCAAATTGCGTCGATTAACAATTCGTGCCAATTTTTTGGATTCTGGCTTATCATTTTCGAGACGCAATTTTTGATTAATTTATTTGACGATTCAGCTTGGCCATTTGCTTGGGCATAATAAGGTGTCGAATTGATTAATCTTATTCCGAATTGTTCCAGAAATTCGAGTATTTCTGTACTATTAAATACTCTAGCCTGATCGAAAGTTATGGTTTCTGGAATACCAAATCTGGTAATAATATACTCCTTAATGAACTCGACCACTTGTTTTGAACTTATACTTTCGAAAGGTTTAGCCTCAATCCACTTGGTAAAGTAATCGGTGGCTACTAATATGTATTTATGCTTTTTTGATGAAGCTGGTTTAATTTCTCCGATTATGTCCATGGCCCACCCTCGAAATGGCCAGGGTTTTATTATGGAATTTAAACCTACGGTCGGTTGCCTTAAAATTTTCCCATATTTCTGACATTGCTTACATCCCTTCGCATAATTTATACAATCTCGCAAGATAGTCGGCCAGTAAAAACCATATCTTTGTATCAACCATCTCATTTTTTGTCCTGACTGATGGGCTCCACATACCCCTTCGTGGGTTTCTGCCATTATAACTAATGCATCCTCTAAATCGAGACATTTTAACAAAACCCCTTGAGGATCCTTCCTATATAATTCTTGCCCATCATAAAAATAATGATGTGCCATCAACTTTAGCTTATTCGAAAATGTTCCCCTAGCTGGGTCTTGGAGATATTCGATGATCTCAGAACGCCAATCTTGTTCCCCTTTAAGAATATCTACTTTGTGTACTCGAGCTATTCTCTGCTCAAAGGGTAGGACCACCCTTGGTTTGAGTTGGATAACTGACTCAAACATATTTGAATCGACCTTATATCCCGACGCTAACTGGGCTAAATCATTAGATATTTGATTCTCTTCCCGTGGCACATACGAGATTTCGACTGTCTCGAAACATTTGAACAACTCGTTTATTCGAGCAAAAGAAGCTATGGCTACGGGACTCACACATTTAAATATCCCCTTCACTTGATTTATTATCAACTGGGAATCTCCTTTTATTTTCACATTCTTTGCTTTCATGTCTCGTAGCACTTCTAATCCTAAAATAAGAGCTTCGTATTCTGCTCGGTTGTTAGTACAATCACCTTCGATCTTCGCACACATTTTAGTAATTATCTTAGACGGAGATATTATATATATCCGGCCCCTGCACTATCTCGAGTGCTTGACCCGTCGAAATAGAGGCTCCACGGAGCAGTACTTATGATATCAATTTCGAACTTGGTCTCCTTATCTATAGATGGATGTTCCGCTAAAAAATCAGCTAAAACTTGACCTTTTACTGCTTTTTGCGGTACATAGATTAAATCAAACTGGAGTAAGCTAAGACTCCACTTACTTAATCGACCCTTAACCAAAGGTTGATTTATCATGAATTTGATGATATCGGTAGGGGATACCACTTCGATTGAGTATGCAGCAAAATAATGTCTTAGTTTGGTAGAGGCAAAATATAGGCTGAGGCACCATTTCTCCATCGTGGTATACCTTTTCTCTGCGTCATTCAAGAATCTACTCAAATAGAATACTGCTTGTTCATAGCCTCTGTCGTTTTCCTGCACTAAAAGGCATCCTATTGACATTTCCGCTGCTGATATATATAATCTTAAATTTTTTCCTTTTCGAGGAATCAGCACGGGAGGCTGAATTAAGTATCTTTTGATAGCGTCGAATGCTTTATTTTGTTCATCTCCCCATACAAATTCATTTTCATCTTTTAATCGTAATAGAGGGGAAAAAGCTTCTGTCTTTCCGGCTAAGTTGGCTATAAACCTTCGTACAAAATTTACTTGCCCTAAAAAACTCTGAAGTTCCTTTTTGTTTCTTGGAGGCTTAGCTTCGATAATCGCTTTAGCTTTATTTCGATCTACTTCAATGCCTCGATGATGTATCAAAAATCCCAGAAAATTTCCAGCTTCTACTCCGAAAGCACACTTCAAAGGATTCATTTTTAAATTAAAGAGTCTCATTCGTTTAAATGACTCGACCAAAAACTGTTTAAGCTCTTCGTAATTTTGAGCTTTAACCACTACATCATCGATGTATATCTCCAAATACTTCCCGATTACATCATGGAAAATATAATTCATAGTCCTCTGGTAAGTGGCTCCGGCATTTTTTAAACCAAACGGCATAACCCTCCATTCGAAATTCCCTATGGATCCTGGACACCTGAAAGCCGTTTTATGCCGATCCGCTTCAGCTATTTTCAACTGATAATACCCGGAATAGCCATCCATAAAGGACATTACTCTATGTCTAGCAACTGCATCTATCAATACGTCAGCCATTGGCATCGGATATTCATCTTTTGGAGTAGCTTTATTCAAATCTCTAAAATCGATGCATATTCGTACCTTACCATTCTTTTTTATCACTGGTACGATGTTAGCTAACCATTCGACGTATCGAGTTGGCCTAATGAATTTGGCTTCGACCAACTTTTCTATTTCTTCCTTAATTGCTCCCATTAGATCTGGGGACAAACGCCTGGACAAACGCCTGGGTGTTTGTATCACAGGTTTGAAGCCTGGTTTAATAGGTAGTTCATGTCGAGCTATATTAGTATTAATTCCGGGCATTTCATGATGTGCCCAAGCAAAGCAGTCCTTGAATTGTTGCAAAATATCGATTAGGTCATTTTTCTCCATTTGAGTCATCTTCGAACTTATGTAAGTTACTCGAGGGTTGTCGATTGTCCCTAGATTAACTTCTTCCAACTGGTCCTGACCATTTTTCCTAGTCTCTTCGTCTGGTTCTATAATACCATGTTCGATATTTCCGACTTGAAAGTTAACTATATCCTTTCCATTATGATTATTTATTCTATGTTTATTATCTCGAGAACCTTCATTATGAATAGCACCTGCCATATATATTTCATTGCAAGAATTATTCGTTTTGGGACCCGTCGCATACACTAGATCTCGAGAAAATTCTTTTCGAGAATTTGATCCACGTATTTCATTGTGACAATATTCAGAATTAAACTTATCATAACTAACATGATCACGATCGTAAGCACACAATTTCGATTCCATTCGTTGAACACTTAACCTTCGAAAAATATTAGAAACAACATCATCTTTCATTACATCGACATTCTTCATATCTTTCACAATATCTAAACTAAATCTAATTTGATTTCGGCTAACTTAGAGCCCATCTCGGAAGTAGACTCTTCATGGATTCCCTCTCCTTCTTTCGCTGGCTTTTCTATGGCTTCTCCGTTGAATCGCCAATCACTTCCTTCGAGCTTTCCAGCTTCATACCTGGCATTAACAATTTGAGTATCGATAAAATAATTATTTTTCTCCGCTTTGATCACCTCGAATTGGTGTCCGTTCCAACAAATTAATACTTGATGTAAGGTAGAAGGGACACAATAATTCTGATGTATCCAATCTCTTCCTAACAAAGCATTAAACGATGATGAATTCGTTTCTACTACGAAAAATGCTGAGTAGGAACTCTGGGTTCCTATTTTGATCCGGCATGGCAAAACTCCCAAGACTTTAGTAGCTTGGCCTGAGAAGCCGTAGACCGCTACATCAGCCACTACTAAATCTTTCGAGCTTTTGCCCAGCCTTGTTAATGTTTTTGCGGGCAAAATATTGACAGTGGCCCCGTTATCGACTAATACCTTACTAATGGGAATACCTTCGATTTCTGCCTTTATGAACAAAGGTTTCATGTGATTATTATCTATTTCTTCTTTCAAAAATAGTAATTTTGACAAATTTTCGACTTTTTGCTCATTATCTTCGAGTGACTTATCACTATAAATTTTAAAACAAGAAGCGTTACCTTTTTCTTCGTCAGATGTGAATTCAAGGCTATTTCTTCCTCATCCGTTCCTTCTTTGGCTGCGAATTCGGCTGGCAGCACAGTCACCATATCTATGTTTCTATCTTCCTCAAGTTTCAGTACCCTTTCTAAAGTAGCTTCTTTTGCTTTTAAATCAGCTTCGTTTGCTGATTCCTCGCATAGTGTATCTCCCAGTAAAATATCCAAGTCGTCGCCTGACTCGAAATCTCCCAGCTCTTCATCTTCTTCAGTTGTAACACCTTTTCCTTTCAAGGCTGCTTCTCTTAACTGGTCACTCAAACGATCGACATCTTTCTCAAAATCTTCTTCACTGGGATTCTTGACTATCTTCGACTTCAAGATTCCTTTTGACAAAGCCTCTTCTTCCACCCTGAGATTTGCAATCATCGCCTGTTGTTGCATTTCCAAGGCTACCGCTGTTCGAGAATAAGCTACTTGCTGAGCGATGACCCTCGGGTGGTCATCTCTCTTTCTTTCGACATTCCTGTGATATCCTCCAAGACGTTCTAAAGGTGATTTTCTCCCTGATGAGGCGGATCTCCCATATCCTCTGCCTCCTCTTCCTCGAAAGTGCCTATCATAAGGCATAGTTCCAAACCCTTGGTTGTTTGTCTCATACCTTTGTCTTTTATTCCATTCCCTTTGATATGCGGGAATCCAATCTGGGTCATTTGGAATAACTTGCAGCCTCACTAGTTCGTAATGTAAGGTATCTGCGCACTGTCCACACAAAACCTTCTGCATTTGGATTAAATTCGTCACCACCCTAGCAGGTGTCTGGTAAACAATTTCTCAAGCAGGGGTTTCGAGCACCTCCTTATACGATTTTTCCCCTTGCCCTTGAACAATTGATTTGGTCTCGCTGACCACCTCTTTGTTCTTTGGATTTCCATCCTGATCAAAATCCAGGATTCTCTTGTCGATTCCTGACAAGCATATCGTACCCCTCTCATACTGTTTCGCTACAAATTGCCTGAAAGTCTGACACTGGTCAGTGGTATGCAGAGTATTCATATGCCATCTGCACATGCCTTCCAGACCTTCGTCTTTCACCTTCGGGAACGTTAGTACACCTTCATCAATCAGCCTGTTGAACAATTGGTTTGCCAACTTGGCCTCTTTTCGTGCCTGCACATTAAGATTTTCGAACTGGTTAATATCCACAGTATTAATTTCGAAATTTAGAACTGGGAATGGATTCTCATCTATATCTGTTTTTTGATTGTCAGGAAAAATTATATCTTTCGAATCCAATTTTTCTTGTATCAAATTCCTAAACATAATGCATTCATTCGTTTCATGCGAAAAAGCATTGTGCCATTTGCAATATGGTTTTCCTTTAATTTCTGATTTCGAAGGTATTCTATGTCTCCCTTTTAACCTAAGTTTTTTATTCGCAAGAAGCCAGTCAAATATTCGCTCGGTTTTAGTCACATCGAAACTATATTCCTTTTATTTCTTTGTCTGTAAAGATCCTGTAGCTACACAGTTTTTTCTCTCGAGAGCTCCGCATTGAAACGGTGGCCCTTTAACAAATTCTGCCAGATCGATTTCATAGGCATCCTCGAATGCCCATGGAATCCCCACCTCGAAGGCATTGAAACCCTGATGTTTTCTTTGGCTTTCCTCTCTTAACATATTTTCGTATCTCACCGCACTCTCTGCCAAAACTCTAAAATCAGAAAACATCATTCCGTCGAATTTTACTCTATAATCAAAAGCCATGTTTTGTTGAGCCAATTGAACAAACTCAGATTCGGGGATGTTCAAATGACATTTAATCCTAGCTTTCTTAAATCGAGCCAAGAATTCTTCTATTGACTCTCCAGGATTCTGTCTTATTTTGGCTAAGTCACTCATGGTCATGCTCGGTTCAGTTCGAGCAAAATGATTTTGGAACTGAAATTGCATCTCATCCCAAGTATGTATCGAATTAGGTGATAAATTCGTATACCAGTTAAACGCTGACCCGGTTAAAGAACTAGGGAATAACCTTAATTTGAGATAATCCTGATCAGCTGCCTCTCGGCATTGGCAAGTGAATCGAGACAAATGTTCGAGAGCCGACACATGGTCTTCTCCAGAAAACAAAGTGAAGTTGGGAATTTTATATGTTCTTGGGAAAGGAAAATTCCTGTCTACCCAGTCGGGGTAAGGTTTCCCAGGAATCAAACGGTGGTTCCTTCGAAAACCAGGCCCATATATTCTTTCGATGGCCATTTCCACTTGATTTTGAAGAGGATCTTGAACTAGTGCTTGTGGTCCAAAATTGCCCCCCAAGCAATTATTAGGCGTATAGTGCCCCCCAGCATATGGGGTTTGCACATTGTTACTCATAAAAGGGAAGTTTTGGTTTGCAGGCAAACCTTGACTTCCTATAAAAGGGGTGTTCAAAGACCCCATATATGGGTAACTCTGAGGCGCATTCTGCGGCCCATTGTAATATCCCTGACTATAACCAATATTTGGCCCAAGATTTCCAAAATTGGTATTAGGTGGATACCCAGAGGGCATTGATTCTGAAATGTTCAGTGGTACAGGGACATTCGGTCTTGGTGGTTGAGGAATAGCTTGAGTTGTTGGCTGAGGAATAGCTTGAGTTGTATAAACATTCCCCTGACTCACACGTGGATGCCCCCCAGCATTGTGAGGATTCGAGAAGTGTTGTTCCTCGAAGGGCACTTGACTCGAAATAGGAGGGGTTCGATTCGAGCCTTGACCAATCTCGAACCTCCCTTCCTGAGTTCGAATAGGCTGGGTTGTATAAGCATTCACCTGACTCGCACGTGGATGCCTCTCAGCACCACAAGGATTCGAGAAATACTGCCCCTCGAATGGTACTTGACTTGAAGTAGGAGGGATCTGATTCGAGCACTGGCCAAACTCGAATCTTCCTTCCTGAGCTCGAGTATCTCGAGGATACCCGAGAGGAACTTCATCTAGATTAACTGTTCTGGTTCGAATCCCAGGTTCTACTGATACTAATTGAGACACCTTTTCGACCAGAATGTTATGTCTGTTAATTAAGGGTTCGAGCGCTGAAGCTACTTGGGTATTTATCATGCTCGAAAAAACATCGCATGTCTGATTAAAAATTTCTCCTAATTCTGTAATTACTCTAGTAACCTCTCGAGCCAAACCATCTCGAGCGTTTATTGCGATATCCTGCACAATTGCAGTAAATATTTTAAGAAAAACCGACTCCCACTGTGGTCGCCAAAACTTGTTTCGTAAAAAAAAACAATCTAGACTAGGGAAGGATTTCGAGTAGTCGTTCCAAGCCCGTGATAATTCTCCACTTAGAATTATCTTTCAACCCCCGCGCTCGAGTTCGATACGCTAGACGGTGGTTCAGAATTTAACACTTCGATGTGTTGTTTAAATTAGTTGTTCGGACCGCAATTGATGAAAATATGTATCTTCTTCGAATGACACAGTAATACTATAAAAGAACAATTCAAGTACAGGTAAGAATTATTTCTCTGATACTTAAATCTGACACAAAATAATTCTATACCTACGTGAGAATCTTCTTTTCTTAAAACGATGAAAATGAATAGAAAACTCAGGTCAAGATACAAATTACTGTCAAATAATGAAATCTGAAAGCGTGTAATCTATACCTCCATAAAAGTCTTCAATTCGTGCTAGTTACAGATGAATGAAACACTGGTATAACTTCGGGATTGGATCCAGCAATTCTTGAACAAATCTACACTACAAACTACTCCTAATTATATTTACGCCTACTCCTATGATAAGAGAGAAAAACAAGTTGTTCTTTGATTTGATGATCCTCTTCTCTATCTTCTTTCCCGCTTTTGTACTTCTGCGTCGTGGGCTTGCTTCTTCAACCGTCGAGAACTTCTTCAACCGTCGAGAACTGCTTCCAACTTCTCTTTTTTTTAAAAATCCTTTTATTTTGGCGGGATATTATTGTCGGGCTTTTGGCTCTAACTTTATCAGACCTGGTTTATTGTTTTTACGATGGGCTTAGCCTTTTAAACTTTTGGGCCCATTAATCGTTGTTGGGCCTGTTTTAGGTCTCTCACTTTGGGCCTTCTTAGGTCTTTCAACCTATTTTCTTTTTAGTGTAAACACAAACATTTTCGAAATCTCAATTGTGGCACAAATTCTGCCTATTTGTACCACTTTTGGTACCCATGTTAACTACTTGATGGAAAATGTCACGTGAGATGCCCATGGCCATTAAGTTTACAAAAACTGTTGTAGCAAAAAAGGGCAAGACTTGATCCTTTGCTCATCAAGCCTTAACATATACTGATATATCCTTGATGAGGGTGTTAGTAATTTATAGGAAACTTAACTAAATATTTATAACAACTTTTTCTGCTTCATTCTGATCAACAATTAAAACCTCGTCTGTAATTGTTTTGGTAAATGTAGCCCTCTTTTGCGAAACGAATGCTTGGCCTCATCACAAACAATGGAAATTATATTGTTAAGTTTTCCTTCATCACCTACAAATATTGATGGGAGAATGTCACAGAGCTCCTTGTATTTTGATGTAGGCCTTGCCAATTCAAATTGGGACTTGAAATCTATGTCTACTACCACCTTCTTCAATAATCCCCCTCCATTATTTTTGCCTTCACACAATATCTCAATGTATTCATAATCACCTGCTTATCATGGAAGAATATTAACTACCAATAATTTACATTACAATTTTAAATGAAAATGAGAAGGAAGAAAATAGAAGGTTAATTTTGATCTCTCATGTTTAATGTTGAAATTGCTTAATCTCGCATGTTTGAATTGTGACTTTACATCCCTAGTGTTCGGTTTTGATTTCAGTCTTTCAGGACAATTTCCCTTAATTTTGAGCATAGATTACTCACTCACGAGAATGGATCAAACTAAAGTGAGTTGAAATTTAAAAGTAAATCTATATCTATACTACTGTAAAAGTATGGATCTTGAAAGTTGTTTCTTTCAATTGTGATATTACAATATTATCCTTACATAAACTTACCACTTTTGTTTAAACACCTTTGTTTAAATAATTTAATAATTAAATAATTATTTGAAACTTTACATTAAAACATTTGAGACTCTACATTTGGAATCCTTCACCTGAAATTGCCGGCAAATTCAAAGGTCTTCTAATGAATAAACAAAATTACCCAAGCCAATCATGATAGTAAAGAAATCAAATCCACCTTATTAATTTGAGCGTCTTTTCACATTCAAATAATAAAAATGCTCTCTCTCTTTCTCAAAATCATTTCATGATTACTATAAATATAATTTTGATATCTGTTATTTTTCGTGCAACTTATGCTCTAAATCTATCTTCTTCTTTTTTCAATTTTATACTGTAGAATATCAAAATGTTTCATATGAACAAGTTTAAATTAAATTTTTTTTATATTCCTAGATATAGTACTTAACTATTGAAATTCTTTAACATATAAATATGCATTCTACGAACAACACACATACACTCTACTATAGTATATATAAAGCGCTTAAATGAGACCAAATGACAATGACAGAGATACTCACAATTTAACACACGAGATTAGAGACTAAAATGATTGTGACAGTAAATAAAAGAAGTGGACAAAAATTGACATTATCCCAATATAGAAACATGCAAAATTACAGACCAGCAGGGCAATTGAAAGAGGAGGGCCAAAAGGTGTGACTGAGAGAAGCATTATATCCACCCATTTTCAAGCTCTTGACAAGTCATCATTTCTTCATCCCATCCCCACCCTCAACATCTAGTTTCTTTATCGCACTCCCAACCACCTCACTTAATTCTGTATTTCTCTCACTTTCCACGATCTCCTTTAATCAATTAAAATGATTTTAATCAATCAGAAAACACAGAATTATGATGAAACATGAAAATGAGTAAATTTAAAATGCATGATACCTGTAAGATGTAATATTTAGAAGTATGATGATGATGATCATCATTGATAAAAGGGGTTTGTGAGCAGACAGCTGGGAGAAGGGGTGGTGGCTCTGAATCAACATCATTTACCAACTCGTAAAGATTTTCCTCCTCAAAGCTGCTCATTTTCTTTGCTTTTTTCCTAATTCCGTAAAGTTGAAATATATATGGGCGAACTATATGTGTATATATATACTGCGACTATCTTATCTTATAGTGTGGCGGTGCCACCATATGGTGGCGGCTACTAATCATGGCACACAGTATTTATTTTATTCAATAAATAATTAAGGGATAATAGCAGACACTCCTCAGTTAAGTTATGGGGTGATATGTATTTTACCCCCAACTTATTGAAATGTGTGTTTTATCCCTTCACTTATCATAAAATATGCACTTCACTCCCTCGGGCAGCTCAGGTAGTGGCAAAGTGCTACAAAATACATAAGTTAAGGGGCAAAGTGCTACAAAAACACATAAGTCAGGGAGCAAAAGTCCAATTTTTATGATAAGTGAAGTGCCTGAATCTGCCCGAGCTGTCCGAGGGAGTGAAGTGCACATTTTTGATAAGTGAGGGGGTAAATCGCACATTTCAATAAGTTGGGGGGCAAAGTGCATATCACCCCATAACTGAGGGGGGTGTCTGCTATTATCCCAATAATTAAACATCCGGCACTTCCTAAAACAAGACCAATAAAGTCGTGGAAAATTGTAGTCTGTGATATAGGTGAGAAATTAAGGCTTTGTTTGGATGTGTTTTTCTTTCATTTTCAACCGTCATTTTTTAAAATGTATGAGAGATCATGTTTTTTGATTTTTGTGTGAGAAAAGTAAAAAAAAGTAGGTTTGTTTGATTGTGTTTTTAAAATGGTTGAAATTTGTGAGTGAGATGTGTGAAATGATTGAAAGTAATAATTAGATAAATAGTATTGGATTTGATGTTGAATATTGATGAGAGAGAAGAGAGAGAGGATGGTGATGGGTGGATGAAAGAGGACAGAGAGAGGATGATGATGGGTGAATGAGAGAGAAAATGTGAGATAAGTGATGTGAAATATAATTTTAAATAAATGATTAAAAAATTTCGGGAACGTAAAAACAAGAATGAAAATGAGAATATTTTCAATTAAAAACAGTGTAAAGTGTATATTTCCATTTTGAGATGAAAATGGAAAAGAAAAAAGTATAATGAAAACACAAACAAACAAAGCCTAACCCTCCTGAATGACCTCGTTAGGGATGGCAATGGGGTCGGGTCTAACGAGTACCCGCCCCGGACTCTCCCCTATTGGGGCGGGTATGAGTCCAAAAAAAGGGGGTCAGGTCCGGGTTCGGGTATCAAAATTCAAAACCTGGCCGAGTGTGGGGCGGGTAACGAGTCCAGTCGATACCCGTCCCGGACCCACCTCGGTTTATTAACATAATATTATTTTTTTTAATTTTATATATCTAATTATTATTAATATTTATTAGTATTTATAAATTATATCAAAAAAATGTTCTCAATCATTCTACCCTTCAACAACAAACCATCAATCATTATATATCTAATTTTTTTAAACTTTGTACTTGTTTAGTTATTTTGAATTTTTTTTTGTATTTAAGTATCGAATGACTTGTAGTGGATTTGTTTACATTGAATCATCAATTCGATGTTATTCACTTATTTTATATGTTGTGAATGTGTTTGTGAGAATAAAATAGACTAAAAAATGTCAAAAAAAAAATTCGGCCGGATTGAATGGGTAGGACCCGGACTCGCCGGGTACCCACTAGGTCCGGGGCACGTCTGGGTATGAAAAATCCTTAACGGGGCGGGTAACGAGTCCTGCAATACCCGCCCGTTGCCATCCCTAGACCTCGTAAAACGAACTAAATACCAATAAATAAAGATTCTAGACTGCACTCAAAGTATCGAGCTGCTTACGTACCACACCGAGATCAAGTCTAACGTAGTTCCAAATTAAAATATGATTTTCCTACTGTATATTGAATTCGAATACGATTAATCCCAAATTTATATATGAGGTCGTACTGTTAAGTCTTAGCCTAAATAACGAAACTATGAGCAAGCTTACGAGTGTAATAAATGTCGTGTTCTCTCTCCCCTTACTCATTCATAAATGCGGGTATTTATAGTGTAAATACACGCTGGACAAATAATGTTCCGTCAGCTGGATGATCTACTTAGATGATGCCACGTGTTCTTATTGAATGGCCAGGATCGTACTTCGTAGGGTCGGGTCATGGGTCAACCCGACACGAGTAGAAAGAAACATGCGGATCTTGTAGTGTTTTGCAATTCCAAGACTCGACAGGGGCTTGTGGCATAAATACCAAGTTTACTACCTCATTAGGTTGTTTTCCTTGTTATACACAGGTATATTAACTTGGATAGTAACGAATTAACGAGGTAAAAAGGGTTCATGTGGGCCATCACTTTTTAGTATATCATTAAGTCCCTCACTTCGTTAGTGATGACGAAAATTTATGATTTATATTGAATTTTTGAGAATTAGTGACAAAGTAACGAGTTATAGATGTGTCAGACAACGCAATAAATGCTCTGACACCTTCACGCGCGCCGCGGTAATTATTACTTCTGCCAATTGTCATTTTCGAGATGGCACGGTGAACTTGAAACGTCACCTAATTTGAACCGTCAGATTAGAAACTCTTGAATTGATCTAAGCCGTCCGTATCTCATTTTTACCCTACTATATAAACTGTTCGAAATTTACCTCATTTATTTCACACAACCTTCAGCAAAAAAGATTGATATCTGCCTCGTAGAGCAAGAATCAGTTTAGAGTCGGTATTCATCCACTTCGTCCGTCGGTTTAGAGTCATTTGTTCATCCACATCGTCCGCCGATTCTACTTTGGTATAGTGTCTCTTTCTTTCATCTTCTTTTAAATTCTATACATTATGGCCTTAGATCCCAGAGATGACATTGTAGATATTTTAGGAGACTCCAATATGGAGAAAATTAACGAACCAATAGCTCAAGCCCCCCTTAGTCGTAGGGTAAATGTCAGTAGTAGTTCCGAGGATAGCTCAGATTCTGATTCGGAAAGTTCTTCCGACAGTGATGAGGAGATGAATGTGCCCGAGGTGTCAGGAGTAGTCGAGGATCATCCAGGCCCTGCCTCGTATGCAAATTACGAGAGTGGGGATGATCCCAACTCTAACCTATTTCCAAACCTTTCCCATATTCATCTCATTACCTCGCTACAAATGTCTTCCTCCCTTAACGAGGCTAAGATTGCCGAGTTAAGGACCAAGTATTATATCCTCAATAATTATCGTATCCAATGTCCCGGTCCCACAGATCATTTATACCGACCACCGATAAGATTCCAAACTTTCTATATTGCCAATCTAATGGCTGGACTTAAGTTTCCCCTACACCCCGCCATAATCTCTACCCTTCAATTTCTTCGTATTTGCCCAACTAAACTTCTGTCAAACTCGTACAGACACTTAGTGTATTTTATCGTTTTGATGACTTCTTACAATTACCCCGCCGACATTCACGCTTCTTTAAATTGCAACGATGTACAAAGCCTAACGAGTTAGGTTTTTATTTTCGCTCACCCCCAAAAACACTATGGAGTTCAAGCTTACCCAAACTCATCCTTCGGATCCTAGAAGGATTAATACTTTTTCCTTGTTCCTCCAATAGGTGAGTCTTGGTCATTAAGTTGTAAGTGGAACTTGAATGTTCCTACCAAGCTCGTAGATATTAGAAATCCTACCATATCACTCGAAAACCTCAACGAAATTTTTGAATAGTATTACAAAACTTCATTGGTCCATGAGTCAGTTTTACGAGCCTGTGGGCTAAGTGTTGCCAATGTTAATCCCGTCAGTGACATTGGTAAGAAAATATGCATCATACATGTTGTATTATTCGACCATATAAGATTCTAATATTTGTTAACTCATGCAAGAATGGGGACTCGTAAAGCACGCATGAGTCATCAACTTATCGACGAGCAAGAGGCTGCGAAGAAGGCCGCAACAGCTACGAAGAAGGCCGCAACAGCTGCTCGTAAACAAGGAGGGGTGGGTCCAAGCCAGCCTATACGAGCTTCGGTTCAAATCATCGATCCAGATGACCATCAAATCAATCAAGCTTCAACAGTCCGAACTTTGACGACCCCTTCGTCAAGCTGAGGTTTGGATGCACATATGTCAGACGTAACTGACTATGTATCGGCTCTGCCAGCTCAGCCCTATGATGGCAGCCTGCGCCTTCTTTAGAAAAGGGGGCGCTCTGAGGTTAGCACGAGCTCCCATCCATCTTCAACACAATTTTCTCTTCCAACTTCAACTCCTTCTACTTCGTAGGCCCCACCTCGGGGGTTATGACCAGAGGGATCAGATGCAGAAATCCTGGAGGCAATGGACAAGTTAGAATCACTTCGCCTCCAGGATTACATGGAGTACAACATCGTAGATTGCCCGATTCTACGACCAAACACTATACCAATCAGCCCTAAGTGGTAAGTTTACAAAGACAACAGCATCTTAGGTGCTGAAGGGTCAAGCACGACCCTTGAAATGATGTTTTATACTTTGCTGCCTCGCGATAAGCTCGTGATGATGACCCATACTCACCCATGGGTGGAGAAACATGTTTTCACTCTCCTCTGCAAGGTAAATTATTTGCTTGTTCATTTTAATCCATTTATTCGTAAGCATGTAGCTCGTTTCTAACTTTCAACCTAACTTTTCGATTGTTTATTCAGGTTGCCTTATGCATCCATCAACTCACCCTCAATAGTGCCCATCATAAAGATATCGGCTCGTCTAGCTAGAAAGAGCTTGCTGACTATAAGGAGCAAGTGGCAGCCGAATTGAAAATGATCGAGTTGGATCGTAACAAGACTGCCTCAATCCAATCCGAGCTCGACGCCATGTGCAAGAGCTTGGATATCGAGAAGGCCAAGTTCACTCAGCTCCAGACTAACAAAGCGAATCTCCAGGCAGAGAATCGGGAGCTCAAGAGGAAGCTTCTGGAGTTCGAGGAAGTATTAAACTCGGTGCGATGTAAAGCTTGCGAGTTGGGGGTCAAGGAGTTCATATCCAATCCCAACTTCGCAGCCAAGCTAGAGGACGCCGACTCAGCGAGGCAAAAGACTTCTTCTGCTCGACCCAGTTCGACTACATTATCATCTCCCGAGCTATTGATGATCAAAGAGATGGTTTTTACAAGGCCATCAATTATCTGAAGCAAATTGGAGGGTTCAATGTCGGTGTAATTCCCGGAGAATTTGAACGAGACTGTGTCAACATGGATCTGGTTCATCCATCACTAACACCGGATGATGAGTCGGAATATGTCAACTTCCCCGAGCTTAACAACATTGTTCGCTCGTTGGGGATTGAGCCAAATGAGAGCCGTGCTAGCACTTCTTTCCAAAGGGAGTTAGATGCAACCGTGGATCGTATTGGTGATCATCAGGCCGAGCCTCCCAACCATTAAGTGTTTTGCTACTTCCATTTTGTAATGTTATTTAAGAACAACTATTTTTGCACTTGTCTTTTATTTCAACCTTTTGTTTTAATGATCTTTAATGGACAACTCTTGTAATCTCGTATTATCGAACTTATTGTGTCGACTGAATATCAATTTTTCTATCTTT
This sequence comes from Buddleja alternifolia, assembly GCA_019426215.1. NCBI lineage: Eukaryota > Viridiplantae > Streptophyta > Magnoliopsida > Lamiales > Scrophulariaceae > Buddleja > Buddleja alternifolia. The sequence continues at coordinate 26,286,797 of CM033393.1, read as the reverse complement.
TCCCATGCCTCGTATTTACCTCGTATTTTGATTAAGCCTCGTTAACATAATTTGTCTTTCGAATTACCTAGCCTCTACCGAATGAATATCAAACTCGTTTCTTTAAATGTTGAAAATTGCTTCGTTAAAAAGATAGAATTCACATCATTATCTTTATAAATTTCAACTTCACACAATGAACAAAGGTCTCGTCATTCTTTGTACGAAACTTATTATGCATAAAATCTTCTGAGATTATTATCATTCCAGGGTCGATGTAAATCTTTTCCTTCTAAATCTTGTAATCTGTAAGTCATGTTCTTCGTTAGCTTTATCACCTTATACGGTCCTTCCCATTTTGCCTCTAACTTCTTAACATGCCTCGAAACTTCCACTTTTGTTAGAACAAGATCCCCTTTCCGGAATGCCCTTTCTTTTACACGCTTATTATATGTTCTCGCCATAGAACTCATCTGTGTGAGAATGTTTACATAAGCTCGTTCTCTAAACTCTTCCACCACATCAAGCTCAAATATCCTAGTCTTTGTGTTTCCATCGGGAACGTACGAATCCACATGATGCGTAGCCATCCCAATTTCAGAAGTGATCACCACTTCGGAACCATATACAAGACAAATGGTGTCTCACGCGTCAAAGACCGCAGCGTCGTTCTATATGCCCAAAGTATCCCCGAAAACTCATCCGCCCGTGTACCTCGTTCATCATCCAATCTGGTCTTCAGGTGTTGATGTAGGATTCTATTTGCAACCTCCGTCAGCCCATTGGCTTGAGGATGACCTACCAATGTGAGATTCTATTAAATTTTCAATTCATGGCACCAAGATGTGATAAGTTTTCGGTTGAACTGAGTTCCATTATTCGAGATTAAAATTCTTGGAATGTCAAATCTGCAAACAATATTTTTCCTTCAGCAAACTTCGTTATATGTCGTGTATATATATATATATATATATATATATTTTCTTATATTTGACTTGCAAACAATATTTTTCCAGATGAAATCCATAATGACTTTCTCCGTGATACGAGCTACAACTTTAGCTTCGATCCATTTCATGAAATGTTCCACTGCAATGACAATGAACTTCTTTTGGCCTTGTGTTGGAGGAGATGGTCCTGCATTTATCAAATTGTTTTTGGTTTTTACTTGATTATATATTTTATTTTCGAATAAACGAACTTGAAAATGTTGGGATTCTCCAAAGGTCTTTACCAAATATGTCAATGCCCCATTGATCGAATGGGTATGCAGTTTTTATCACTTCCATGGGTTTCCCTAGTTGGTGGATTTCATTGAAATGAAATTGACACTCTCTGCACTTCTTCACGAAACTTTGCACATCTTTCACCAATGTAGGCCAAAAGTATCCTTGTCTCGTTATCTTTTGAGCTAACGATCTTCCTGCTGGGTGATTTCCACAGCTTCCCTCGTGTAATTCTCGAAGCACATATTGTGCCTTTGTGGGCTTTAGACAACGAAGCTGCGGCCCACCAATAGATCGTTTATATAGTACATTATCAAAGATCGTGAACCTCACTGCCCTATTGGTTATTCTTTGTGCCTCAATTCGGTTGTCAGGCAATTTACCTTAATTGAGATAATCAATTATCGAATCCATCCAACTTGGTGCCTCATCTATTGGTGCAATCATCATCGGAAATTCAATCACAAAACGGTCTGTTACAAGAAGCGTGACCTTACGACTCTTAGATCCCATTATCTTATTAGCAAAGTTAGACAAAGCATCCGCACGTTCATTTTCATCTCTCGGTATCTGATAGAACTCAATTTTTTCAAATTCTAGCATCAACTCTTTTACCTTTGCCAAATATTTGATCATTGTCTTTTCACGTGCTTCGTATGTACCTGCCACTTGTTTTGCTACCAACTGTGAATCAATATACACATTAAGAATCCTTATCTGTAGTTCATTTTCCATTTTTAATCCTACTACTAGGGCTTTGTATTCCGCCTCATTATTTGTTACATCAAAATTTAACTTTATAGCAAACTCCATGTCCGACCCATCGGGTGAACAATGCCATACACCAACAACACCTCTCCTTGTCATTGACGAACCATCAACATGCAATATCCAAGGTTCTGTCGACCCTACCACTGATAGAACTTCAGTCTGTGTCTCCAACATCTCTACTAAAAAGTCAGCTATTACCTGTGCTTTGACCGCAGTTCGACTTCGATATTCAATGCTGAATTTGCCTAATTCTGTGGCCCACTTGATGAGCCTGCCCGACACATCCGATTTGACCAAAATTTGCCTCAAAGGTTGGTCGGTTAACGCCACAATTGATGAGATTGGAAATAGAGTCGTAACTTGCGCACCGAGGTCACGAGTGCCAATGCCCATTTTTTAATGTTTAAATAATTTAACTCTGCCCCACGCATCATTTTGCTCACATAGTATACCGGGCAATGATCACCCTCGATATCTCATACCAATACTACACCTATCACCACTAACAAAACTGCCAAGTACAGATAAAGTGGTTCCCCATACACGGGTTTTGTTAGCAGTGGAGGTGAAGTTAGATATACCTTTAATTCCTGAAATGCCTTCTCACATTCTTTTGTCCATACAAAAATTTTCACTTTTCTTAAAACTTTGAAAAAATGCGGGCCCTTGTTTGCTGACCTCGAAATGAATCGATTTAAACTGGCCATACGATCCGTTAACTTCTGAACATCATTTAGGCCTTTCGGAGATACCATGTTAAGTATAGCCTCAATTTTTTCAGGATTTGCCTCGATACCTCATTTCGTCACCATATACCCTAAAAACTTTTCACCTCGTAGTCCGAAGGTACATTTGTGGGGGTTTAACTTCATCACGTATCATTTCATAATCTCGAACGACTTCTTCAGATGAGCAAGATGGTTTGCCTCCTTTACATTCTTTACAAGTATATCATTGACGTATATTTCCATCGTTTTACCTATCTCTTCAGCGAACATCATATTCACGAGTCGTTGGTATGTTGCTCCGGAGTTTCTCAACCCAAAAGGCATGACGTTGTAACAATAAACACCTCGTGCTATAACGAAGGAGGTCATATCACGATCTTTAGATCAGTTAAATCAGTACACATACGCCACTTGTTTCCAGCCTTTGACACAAGAACTACATTAGCTAGCCATTCAGTAAATTGAATTTCATTAACATAGTCTACTTATAGGAGTTTCTTTACTTCCTCTTCGATGATGGCATCTCTGTCAGGACCGAAATTCCTTCATTTCTGGTGAACTAGCTTAGCGTCGGGATCGATGTTCAAACGATGTTCAATAACCGAAGGATCAATTCCTTGAAAATCAGTTACTTTCCATGCAAAGATGTCCGAGTTCTTCTTCAAAAACTTTATCAACTTCGCCTCCATCTCCCAATCCAACTGTCCTCCAATTCTTGTCGTCTTCTCCGGGTCTCCCTCAAAAAGTTGAATCATCTTGTGCTCGACTGGTTGAACTAACGTATCTTCCCTCTTCTGTTTTTTATCAAGCTGCTTCATCAAAACCTCTGTGTCGTGATCAACGAGGTGCACCCTCGTCGTCTCTCTCTTACGCTTCTTTTTGGTCTCCGACTTCAACGAAGTGGTGTAGCATTGATGTGCTTCGAGTTGATTTCCAAGAACTTCTCCAATTCCATCCCGAGTCTTGAATTTCATCTTGAGATGGAGTGTCGATATAATTGCTCCGAATTTATTCAACATCGGCCTACCAACAATCATATTATAGGCGAACGGGGTGTCCACCACTAAAAATGTAATCCTTATGGTCTTCCATTTTGGTGTTGATCCCAACGACACATCAAGTTCCATAGATCCCTTCGGCATAATCTGAGACCCAGTAAACCCCATCAACGGGGTGTTCACCATTTTCAAAGCTATCTTTCCCAATTCCATTTTTTGCAAAACATCCTAAAAATTAATATCAGCCGAACTACCCGTATCCACCAAAACTTTATGTACAACATAGTTAGCCACATCCATCGTTACAACCATTGGATCGTTATGTGGTACAATCATCCCCTCATAATCTCGATCATCAAAGATAATTGATTGATCAGCGTGACCTACCGATAAGACATTCAACGGCTCGGAATGATAATAATTCGAGCGCATCTCCCTGGCATGCCTCTTCCTCGAATTAGGTGAATCTCCATCAACAGAACCTCCCGCAATTAATGTATCTTGCCTCGGTTGGCGAGGTTCTGCTCCCGATGTTCTCTCAGTTCCTTTTTTTGGAGATTCTCATTTCTCCGCTAGTCATTGCGATGATGATCGTCATTGCGACGACGATTGTCATAGTGATGATTGTGATCATTATATCGCTAATTATCATAATGACGATTGTCATCATATCATTGATATTCGTATTCTCGAGGTTTATCAAACATCTTATCGTCTCTGGAGCCTCATTGATTTCGTTCATGTGATCTACTTCGAGATTGTCTTACCTCTATTTTGCAGTCGGCCTCATGTGCGCTTACTTTCACTAGAGTGCGATCAATAAAATCATTCAAACATTCCAATTTTATCAACCGCTCAATTTCATCCTTTAACTGATAGCAATCCTCAGTATCATAGCCCTCGTCTTTGTGAAACTCACAATATTTATTAGGATTCGTCTTTGACCCCACACGAAGTGGTTTTTGGCCATTGAATGGGTTTTTCCTTGTGATCTTGTATGGGCTGCTTACCTCTACGAATCTCTGACCTAGCTCCCACTCAGTTATCAACTTCTTCTTCTGATTGATCTCCCAAGGTCGGCTCACCCCACTTCTCTCATCCAGGTGTAGCTCCTTCCGGGTCGCGAAACAAACTCTTGGTGCCAACGGGGTATGACGCACCTATTGCACATTTGGGGTGGTGGGTGTTGCTTCCATAAACCTTCGCAATGCTTCGTCAATCCGCTCTTGCACCAGCTTATCGAGAGGCCCTCTTCGTTATCGTCACTTTCCCCTCACTTGTCCCTTCCAATCCTTCTCGAGGTGATGCTGCATGCTCGTTAGATGACGAACCTTCAATGCAAACATGCTTTTCCCTTTCATTTGCTATTTCTTCAGAATTCAGACTCAACAACTCTCCAGGAAGTTCCCACATATGGCACCAATTGATGTAGGTCAGAAATTAACCCTCCCCTTACAGTCAGGATGACCGCGTAAGACGAACTAAATACCAATAAATAAAGATTATAGACTGCACTCGAAGTATTGAGCGGCCTACGTAACACACCGGGATTAAGTCTAACGTAGTTCCAAATTAAGATATGATTTTCCTATTATATATTGAATTCGAATACGATTAATCCCAAATTTATATATGAGGTCGTACTATTAAGTCTTAGCCTAAATAACGAAGCTATCAGCAAGCTTACGAGTGTAATAAATGTTGTGTTCTCTCTCCCCTTACTCTTTCATAAATGCGGGTATTTGTAGTGTTCATACACGCTGGACGAATACTGTTCCGCCAGCTGGATGATCAACTTGGATGATGCCACGTGTTCTTAATGAAACGGCCAGGATCATACTTTGTAGGTTCGGGTCATGGGTCGACCCGACCCGAGTAGAAAGAAACACGCGGATCTTGTAGTGTTTTGCAATTCCAAGACTCGACAGGAGCCTGTGGCATAAATACCAAGTTTACAACCTCATTAGGTCGTTTACCTTGTTATACACAAGTATATTAACCTGGATAATAACGAATTAACGAGGTAAAAAGGGTTTATGTGGGCCATCACTTTTTAGTATATCAGTCTGTTTTCGGTTTGATCAATCTTAAATATATTTTATAAAGTGAATAAATTATATTTATTATGTGATTGATTATTCATTTTGTGAATTATACTTGAATCAATATTGAGATGAGAGCGAACTAGAATTTTCGTAAAATTTATGGGCTACCAGAGCTGATCCAAATATCTTTTGTTCTATTTTAATTAATGGTGTTTAAAGTAACAGTCAACGTCGAGTGATGGATAATATCGATTATCTTTGAGTTAATGTGGTGTTGGCAAAAGAATTGAGTAATATTGGGTTGCTGAGGTGGCATTATTAATCGAACCAGTTATGCTTTGAGATTAGATGCCATTTGTCTCCATGTGATTCTGAAAAATATATTCCATATAAAATCCCAATGCAAAAATAGTAGAGACTAATTATTGAGTTTCTAAAGTGGATGATTACCGCCCCCATAATCAAATGAAACATATATTTTGTAATGCAAAGACAAAGATGCCCTTATGCCATCATATATATATATATATATATATATATATATATATATATATATTGTTATGAAATAACCCCAAATATTATGAAATATATACAAATATTCTAAAGTAGAGAGACTAGAGAATTAAGAAGAAAATTTCTTCTTTGATTTTAGTGTATTTCTCAATACAATGGCAAAGCCTATTTATAGGCACAAAACAAGATCAAATATTGATTACAAAATGAGGTAATGGAATTGTAGGTGAATCCACTAAATGAGATATTGGAGTTGTAGGTGAATCCACTAATGTATTGGAGTTATATGGACATCCACTTAATGAATTATTCATAACACTCCCCCTTGGATGTCCATCACTTAAGAATATGCCTCGCTAAAACCTTATTAGGAAAAACCCTGTGGGATAAAAACCTAGTGAAGGAAAAAGAGTACATAATTCTTTCAATACGCAATCAGATGCTGCCTCATTAAAAACCTTACCAGGAAAACCCAGTGGGAAAAACCTTGGTTAAGGGAAAAGAGTGCAGCGCGTATTATCTCCCCCTCATGACAATATCAGTCAAGATCTTTAAGTCTACGCACACCAATATTGTAGACTAGCTTTTCAAATGTTGCTGTGGGAAGTGCCTTGGTGAACAAATCAGCAAGATTATCTCTGGAACGGATTTGTTGAACATTGATATCACCATTCTTCTGAAGATCGTGAGTGAAAAAGAACTTTGGTGAAATATGCATTGTTTTATCTCCTTTAATGTACCCTTCTTTCAATTGTGCGATACATGCGGAATTATCTTCATATAAGATCGTCGGGATCATTTTTCCAGAAGATAAACCACAAGTCCCTCGAATATGTTTAATTATAGATCTTAACCAAACACATTCTCGACTCGCCTCGTGAATAGCTAAGATTCTGCATGATTAGATGATGTGGCCGATATGGTTTGTTTCATAGACCACCATGAAATGGTTGTGCCACCACATGTAAATAAATAGCCTGTTTGTGAACGACCATTATGAGGATCAGACATATATCCAGCATCTGCATATCCAACCAATTCGGACTTAGGTACATATGAATAAAACAAGACCATATCGATTGTTCCTCTAAGGTAGCGGAGTAGCTGTTTAACCCCATTCCAATGCCTTCGTGTAGGAAAAGAACTATATCTTGCTAATAGATTAACAGCGAATGCTATATCAGGTCGAGTATGACAAGCAAGACACATTAGTGCACCGATTGCACTTAGATATGGTACTTCAGGACCAAGTAGTTCTTCATCACTTTCTCGAGGTCGAAAAGGATCTTTGTTCACATCTAGTGACCTTACGACCATCAGGGTGCTCAATGGATGTGATTTATCCATGTAGAAACGCTTTAGCACCTTTGATATATAAGCGTCTTGATATACAAAAATTCCGTTCTTTAAATATTCAATTCGTAGTCCAAGGCAAAATTTTGTTCTTCCAAGATCTTTCATCTCAAATTCTTTCTTTAAGCAATTAACAGTTTTTGAAATCTCTTCAGGAGTTCCAACGATATTTAAATCGTCAACATAAACTGTAATTATAACAAACTCATTTCCAGATCTTTTCATGAAAATACAAGGACAAATTTGATCATTCTTATATCCTTCCTTCAACAAATATTCACTAAGACAATTATACCACATTCATCCAGATTGTTTCAGTCCATACAATGACTTACTTAATTTAATTGAATAATGTTCTCGAGAACTTGAGTTATATGCTTCAGGCATATTAAATCCTTCAGGGATTTTCATATATATATCATTATCAAGCGAGCCATACAAATAGGCTGTAACAACATCCATTAGACGCAAATCAAGTTTTTCATGCACTGCCAGACTTATTATATAACGAAAAGTAGTTGCATCCACCACAGGAAAATAAGTCTCCTCGTAATCTATGTCAGGTCGTTGCGAAAACCCTTGGGCAACAAGACGTGCCTTATATCTTACAATTTCACTTTTTTCATTTCGTTTTCGCATAAATACCCATTTGTATCCTACTGGCTTTACATCTTCAGGTGTACGGACTACAGGTCCAAAAACTTTTACATCTTCAGGTGTACGGACTACAGGTCCAAAAACTTTTCGTTTGTTCAAGCGAGTTTAACTCTGCCCTCATTGCGTCTTTCCATTTTGGCCAATCATTTCTTTGTCGACATTCATTAATAGACTTTGGTTCTTGATCCTCATTATCATTCATCATATTTAGCGCTACATCATATGCAAATTTATCGTCAACGTTGACTTCATTTCGATTCCATCGTTTCCCGTTCATAACATAATCTATTGAGATCTCATTATTTTCACAAGTTTCAGGTACCTGAGGTTCTTCTGGAACCGAAATATTAGTTATGACTGGGGACTCTTCTGGAGTTATTTTATCCTCGATTAGACCATCTTGATTCTTAGCTCCTTTTCTTTTTCGAGGATGACTATCTTTGGAACCGATAGGTCTACCACGCTTCAGGCGTGCAGTAGACTCATTACTTTGACCTTCAGGGACAACAATTCTTACTAGAGCATTAACAGCTGGTACATGTGACTTAGTCACTTTTTTTTAGGTCAGTAAATGCGTCTGGCAGTTGATTAGCTAAACCTTGCAAGTGAATTATCTTTTGAACTTCCAGTTCACTTTGTTTTGTTCGAGGATCAAGATGATATAAAGATAATTCATTTCAACTAATTTTCTTTTCCAGCTGCTTATTTTCTCCCCCTAATGTTGGGAAATCTGATTCATCAAAATGACAATCAGCAAATCGAGCCGTAAATAAATCGTCAGTCAATGGCTCTAGATACTTTATTATTGATGGAGACTCGAATCCAACATATATTCCCAACTTCCTTTGAGGACCCATCTTAGTGCGTTGTGGTGGAGCAATTGGAACATATACCGCACATCCAAAAAATTTTAGATGGGAATTATTTGGTTTTTGACCAAAAACCAAGTGTAATGGGGAGAATTTATGATAACTTGTTGGCCTTATGCGAATAAGTGCTGCTGCATGCAAAATAGCATGTCCCCAACAAGAAATAGGAAGTTTTGATCTCATAAGTAAAGGTCTTGCAATTAACAGCAGACGCTTAATAAACGATTCTGCTAGACCGTTTTGTGTATGAACATGTGCTACAGGATGTTCAACATCAATTCCAATAGACATACAATAGTCATTGAACGTTTTTGGAAGTAAATTCACCCGCATTATCAAGGCGTATCTTCTTAATTGGATAATCAGGAAAATGTGCTCGTATTCTAATCAATTGAGCAAGCAATCTCGCAAACGCCAGGTTGCGAGTTGATAACAAAGATACATGTGACCATCTTGTTGATGCATCAATTAAAATCATAAAATATCTAAATGGTCCACACGACGGGTGTATTGGTCCACAAATATCACCTTGAATACGTTCCAAAAACGTAAGAGATTCACTTCCTACTTTTGTTGTTGATGGTCGAATAATCAACTTTCCTTGTGAACAAACAGCACATGAGAAATCATTCGATTGAAGAATCTGCTGGCTCTTCAATAGATGACCATATGAATTCTCAATTATCTTTCGCATCATAATTGATCCGAGGTGGCCCAACCGGTCATGCCAAACAACAAACTTATTTTGATTTGTAAACTTCTGGTTTACAATAACATATGTTTCAATAGTAGATATATGCGTGTAGTACAAACCGGAAGACAATGCTGGCAACTTTTCCAATATACATTTGTTACCAGATATTGTATTAGTGATGTAAAGATACTCAATATTGCCATCACTTGTTGTCTCAATATGATATCCATTTCGGCGGATATCTTTGAAGCTTTGTAAATTTCTTTGAGACTTAGTAGAATATAAGGCTTCATCAATATAAAATTGTGTTCCTCCGGGTAACAATATATTAGCTCTGCCGGAGCCTTCAATTAATTTTGCACTACCCGATATAGTATTAACATTGGCTTCTAGCATTACTAAATAAGAGAAGTATTTTTTATTTTTTTGAGGATGGTGTGAGTTGTTGTACTATCAGCGAGATATATATTTTCATTATTGATGTTGTTGCTGATCGAGTAAATACTCATTCTTTATTGAAACATAAAAAGAAATAAATTAATATCAAACAATATTATTTAATATAAGAAACGATAATCTTATGAATAAATTCATTCTTAAAAAGAAAACAACATGCTTAAATATTTATTTATAAAGTACTAGAATTAAAATTTAACAAATTAATTTTTGAACACTTCAAGCTCCAATCAAGTGATCAATTTTTTTCATTAGGATCATCAAAGAAATCAGCAACATCTAAATGAGTGTCATCAAAATCGGCCATGATCAGAATCGCCTTCTTCAAAAGCAAAATTTGTTTCTATTTTCTTTTTTTTACTTTTTAGCGATTCTTGGTAAAGGTCCACAAGATGCTTTGGTGTACGACATGTACATGACCAATGACCTTTACCACCACAACGATAGCATAAATTTTTCACAAATTTGCTATTTTGGCCACTTTCATGTTTCTCTTCATTATTTTTCCACTTCTGGTGGAAAGATATGTTCTTTGAATAACCACCACGATTTCTATGACCATATCCACGACCACGTCCACGTCCATGATTTCTTTAATGATTAAAATAGTTATGTGCTGCTACTTTCACTTCAGGGAATGTAGCAGAACTAGTTGGACGAGACTCATGATTAAAATAATTATATATTGCTCTATACATTCACTTCAGGGAATGCAGTATAGTTATTTGCATCAAGATGAATTTCAATATCTAACGCCCAAGAAAAATAATTTTCCCTCGTAATATCAAGAGTCACAAAGTCAAGTTTTTTTCAAGATTCATCATATAATACTATTATCAAAGTATAAGATGAATAACATAACAATCATTCAACTTCTTAAAATATTTTCAACATGATAGGATTATTCAAAAGAATAATACTAATCAAATATATGCACATATATATACATATGTCTTCTTTCTAAACATCAAGAGAATTATTGCATATTTCTATTTTTGTTAAATATTGAAATATACATACCTTTTCTTTACCTTTTCTTCTTGCTTTGTTTTGAAAACCTTGTCCATCAATTTTATTTACAAACTCATAATAACTCATAAAAATTTCTCACTACATTTACATCATATGTTGAGTACCCCATGTATATCTTTTGCCAAATTTCAAAATGATTAACACCTTGAGACGGATCGTGCTGATAACGTGTTATGAAATAACCCCAAATATTATGAAATATATACAAATATTCTAAAGTAGAGAGACTAGATAATTAAGAAGAAAATTCTTTCTTTGATTTTAGTGTATTTCTCAATACAATGGCAAAGCCTATTTATAGGTACAAAACAAGATCAAATATTGATTACAAAATGAGGTAATGGAATTGTAGGTGAATCCACTAAATGAGATATTGGAGTTGTAGGTGAATCCACTAATGTATTGGAGTTATATGGACATCCACTTAATGAATTATTCATAATATATATATATATATATATATATATATATGATGGCATAAGGGCATCTTCGTCTTTGCATTATAAAATATATGTTTTAGGGTCCCTATATAATAAATCATGTCATATTCCACTTATGATTTTATTCTTCGCGTTTCATCCAAGAATTTTATTTCCTTCATCTTTTCAACATTTTCCTCTATTTGCTCCACTTTTCCTTCCCAATAACCTATACCTTAGCTATTTCCACATATTGAATACGTATTAAAAGACATGAACACCTTATTGTTAGAGATTCGATTGACATTGATTGATGAACTATTGGAAAAACAAGAAATAGAGTTGTTTAAGGTGACACACGAATTAATGTGGTTCGATCAAAACTATCTACTTCCACAGCCATACATGGTTTCACATTTTTATAATTTGTCTTTGAAGAGTGATATACATTACAAAGTATAAGTCGTTGTATAAAGAGGAGAAGACTTGATACACAAATAATGTTAAATCTAGTTATAACTTATAAGTTGCCTAATCTAGCCAAAACCACGTAAACAAAAAGCTGCCCTGCGACGGCAAACCTCGCACGTCCACATTATGTCATATGATGCAACGTACGGGAAACAATGATCTGATATGATCAAAAATGAATAACACATAAATAACGGAAGTCACCAGAGGATTGAATCAAAAACAATCCTGAAGATGAACAATCCAAGGGAATTCACAAGCAAATCGTGAAAGAAGAGAGAGAGAGAGTAGATAGGGAACAAGACTTTGCAAACAACCACCATATCTTGCTCATTTGCATTTTCTCAGGTTTTATACAAAATACGCGACAAAATTGGATAACTAATTTTGCAGCTAAGATGCTGAGCTGGCAGATTAGATTAACTAACAAACTAACCCTAAACTTACTAATTAATGCTGACTTAATGCGAAAATTAGGGCAACAATCCCTTTTACTGAAAACATAAGGCTGAAATGTAAAAATAATGGAAAAAACGCTGAAATGTTTAATTGTTGACTGGAGTCCGAAACGGTGTCGTCTGGGCAAAGGTGCTCTTCTACTCATAAAACCGTTATGGAATTTAAGGGAAGGCATATTATGTTTTTAATTTTAGACATAACACGATCTACCCCTAGGCATTAACAATTTTGCCTTAACCCAATTCAATTCGCTTTTTAGTTCATTTCTTTCTTGGATCCCCCTTGATTTTCTGATCCTTTTGTATCAGGATTTGTTAGGTTACCATGCGACATCGTGCATCAAAAATAGAAATTCATTATTTAAAGACCTAAAAGGACCGGAATTTTTCTCGCTCTCGCTCTTTAGTAAAAAAAGAGTTGGAATGAATAATATTTTATAAGTATTTCTAGTTTGGGCACTGCCTTTCCACTTGTGTATAAATGAATGGGGACAAATGTTTCGATAGGGCAAGATTGGGGCTCTAGTCTTAGGGGTTGTGATTGTTTATGCCAGTAATAAAACGACCAATGTTTCTAGGTAGATGACATGTTTTTTAGTCTCATGCAATCACAAACATCTATTGTTTATATTATATTCTGCTATATACATAAAATGTGATGTCCGGACCATCAGCTTCTACTGTATTGCTACTTACATAGAATGTCGTGCAAGTAAATTCACTACTGAATTCATTGTTATGAGCTGTCAAAGAGATCCCATCTATAGTAACACACCCTGCCTCTTATGAAATAGTAATGTACTAGATAGAACGTCTCTGCTAGTTCACAAATCAGCTTTAGAGAACATTACAATTATATATGCCAATTAGTTTCGATAGGTAGATTAGATGTTTTTTTTTGTAATTTCGGTTGTACTACTCACTTCAGTAATATCTTATCCAGTGATCATATTAACTATCAAAAAAATAAAAATTATCTCCTCTATCTATATATAGATATATCCTTAATTACTCAAGGCAAGGGTCACTTTCAAGGCAAGGGTCACTATCAAAAAAATAAAAATTCTCTTCCTCCAGACTTATTTTCTTAATCAGATTATGTTTTTATTTGAGTCAACCATCTTACTCCGGATAAATGACTAAGGTTACGCTCGACCTAGTACAAATTAAATTTATGAGTTTCATAGCTTCACGACCAATAGAGTTGGAACTATGTGTGTTTGATAATAATAAAAAGGTTGATAGAGATCTTTGCATTATCAATGTTGCACTTATATCTCATGTAATTTATGATCAGCACAAGTGAGGATGAAATATGCAAAACAACCCTCCCTTACAGTGCTGTTATACATATATGTGTGCATGTGTGTATACCATTTAAACTGCACTTGCAGATTATTATTCTTTCACATAGAATGGTGCAGTTTACTACGGAAAATTCTAAGGTGGACCGGGAGGATTGCTCTCGGTCCATTTTACTTCACACATTCAAAATGAGTGGGGTGATTTTCACACCCACCTACCCTATGTAAACCACCCCTCCCCAAGTGTTTGTGTGGTGAAAAATAGACTGGGAGCAACACTCCCCGTCCACCATAGAATTACCCGTTTACTACCCTGTTATATATGCAAGGAGCATGTCAGAATGCATGTATGTAATCCTCTTCATTTGTATTTCTTTGTAAAACTCAAATTATATCCTTCATATTCTCATTCCATTGTTCACAAACTCACTTGGGTAGCTTGAAACAGAAATTAAAATATGGAATCAGTTTTCTTTAAATTCATGGAGCAAATTTGCAATTCACCCAACTTGCTACAGGATGAAAAACTAACTTGGGTATGTCAACTTCAATCAGCTTCACCATTTACATGTCGTTGTCGAGGCGAGTCCCCCTTAATGAACCAAATTCTAATTCAAGCATACGAATACCATCTATCCAATAACAAAAAAATTCATCATGACAGACATTGCAAAAGTAATGGGATACATCAACTTATCCCTTTAACTAGTGTACTACTACTACTACTACTACTAGAAGAACTCTTAAACAGGGAATCTTAGCCTTTCGAGTTGAAGGTACGTCGTTAGGCTCATTCCTGGTCAATGTCAAATTCTTATATACATATATGTGTGTAAAATCCACGTCGCTTGTATATTTAATGAAAAATTTTATACACATGGCGCATATGAGATGAAATAGGAGCCGAAACAACATTTGGAGCAGAAAATCACGATTGCCACTTCTAAGGACCCAAACAACAGAACATTTTTATTTGGGGCAGAAATGAATGAAGATAAGGCCTATAATAAAATCATACGTACTTGAATCAAAGGAAATAT
The DNA here is from genome assembly GCA_019426215.1 of Buddleja alternifolia. Taxonomy (NCBI): domain Eukaryota; kingdom Viridiplantae; phylum Streptophyta; class Magnoliopsida; order Lamiales; family Scrophulariaceae; genus Buddleja; species Buddleja alternifolia. Next base: position 26,271,784 of record CM033393.1, on the reverse strand, counting down.
AAGGAAATGGCAACTATCAAGAATAAACACCGGAATCTCTGATAGAATGGAGCCAATGGGACTGAAGAAACTAGAATAATTTATGTGGTCTAATGTAACTTTTACATGAAAAGGGTGGTGCTACTGCTAACTGAATATCCTACCTTTACCATGCATACTCTAAATAAAATTTCCTTTCCTCTGCCCAACTATGAATTTCTAGATTGCCACTTAAAATGACCAGCAGCAAAGGATAAATACAATTAAAAAGAAAAAAAAAATCGGTTACTTTTTCAACTTTGAGGGTGTAAAGGAAAATGAAAATTCACTCTTCTGTGGACAGTCAGAGGAAGATTTGTGGCGACAAGACGTCAGACGAAATTATGGGTTGGGTATTCATGTTCATAGCCATTATAATCATAATATAACCTCTCCCCCTTCGCAATATCACGAGTTGCAACCAGAAGCACCCGGCATTCACCATTAACATTGTATCTCACGCATTTAACATTCTGCTTCTTCCGCCCTTCCCTGCGCAAAATTTTCGGTTTAGGAAACTGTTGAATATCATATTATGTTGAGAATAGTGAAGAGAAGAAAAGAACACATAGACTTACATGGTTCAGTCACATGGCTTACATCAACAAAACAAATGCACACATGGCTAAATCTTATTCATTCTCTCTTACTATGACATTACAATGACTACCTATTTATTTAGGTAAATTACACGTGCGAAGAAATAATAAATGGCGGAATATCATTCCAAAATCAAATCATATAAAATAAAGAATATCGCAACACTAGACCAAAGAGATATTGTTGTGATCTTCCAATTATATCAATGAATCTAGTCTTGATACCTAACAAAAACAATAGCCAAACATTGGCAATATCATGAATAAGCAAGACAATCAACATTCTATTTGTGAACAGAGGTCAAAATCCACAAACTTTCATGAAAAAAGCAGCAGATGGAAATCAAGAAAAAATAAATGGTTCCAAAAGACACGATTATGGCTCAAAATGCTTACGGGGTGTGATTGTTTATGCCACTTATAAAGCGAGCAATATTTCCACGCCTATCTGGGCAGACGACAAGACTTTTAGATGGTTCGGTTGCTAAAAGGAGGGTCATCATGCTATCACAATCATCTTGTTCACGATTTTTAATGTAATCCACATCTCCTGTATATTCTGCTATAAATGTCATGTCCTTTATGGGACCATCAGCTTCTACTGTATAGCTGCAGCATTATACAATGTCACATTCTACTACTACAATTAATAAGAGGGTCCAAGACTGCACGAAATTAAAGAGTAGCAATAAATACCCTTCACATGAATCAAACGTTATAACAAGAGGCGGACATTCCCCTCGTTTGTACATAGCCCTACATTGTTCCAAGGTCTCAGTATCTTCTTTTGAAAGAACCTGATAAAAAAATGGTAAATGGGATCGTCATTATTGAATATAAATGATGTTGACATTACGAATTTTAATTATATCTGACGATTTGAACAAAATTTTAAGATTTGGCTGCTCAATCAAAATTGAACCTGCATGCCACCATTTTCAAGTATAGCTTGATTGGCTGATCTAGGAGCCATGTCTGGTATGTAACTAAGTTCATTACTGAATTCAATGTTATGAGCTGTCAAAGCGGTGGCGAGAGATCCCATCTGCACTATCCTTCTTCCAGAATCTTCTGATGAAATATATGGCAACAATCTCCTGCGCTTCTTGTGGATAACTAATGCACGTCTGCGGCGTTTTTTACCATCTGATATCAAGTCAAAATGACAAGAAAGTAAATTGTAAGAGTGTTCTCGAGATGAAGGTTGAGTAGTTGACAATCAAATATTACTGCAACTCAACTTATAGCACTCAAAGATCAATTCTATTTTTCCACTTTGATTTATGAAAGTTCATTTCCGTTGTTAAACTACAAATTTTGAGTCTAAATATTTTCTCTAGATTTATTATTCTACACCTGATTCATCACTTTGCAAACCAGCACATCTAACTGGCTTCTTCAAATGTATCCCACCATCTAATAAGTAGTTTCCAAATTTATCCTCAATTTGTGATACCTCAACCAACTAATGAACGTTCCCGTTTCTTATTCTAGTTCTTCTCCATTTACTATATAAGTATCTCAACACTCTCATTTGGAAGTTATGTATTGCGTTCTCTAAATGATCCATACCTCAACCAGAAGAATTTTCTTTATAAAATAAAAGGAATTATTGGATCAGAACAACCTTATAAAGATAAAAAAGAAATATGAAAAAAAGACTGCACTCACTTTACTCTTGAGCCTACTAATCTCTATCCTACAACGAAGATCATCCCAATTTCTCCCTCCCAACAAATGATCAAGCTCATGCTCAAACTTGATCAAAGTTGGTTGTCTCAATAGATTTGTTGTTTGGAGTAAGACTAAACTGAGATGTAACCATAACAACAAGATATGTTTTGCAGTAATATAAAGATTTGGTCTCCATGTAACTTCGCACATTGTCACGTGAATACGATTTATGTTAAGTAGACGTGGAAGGATAAATATGCGGAAGGGAGAAAAAGCTAGTCAGACCTGATTTTGGGCGTTAATGAATTACTAAAAGTGCCTCCGGATAACTACTGTTGAGTTACTACATTTTAATAGGTTAGATGCCAAAGCACCCTTAGAGCTTTTGTATGAGTAGAACAACAGACAAACAATGGTCTAAAATTTACGTACTTAACAGTTCCGAACTATTCTACTTCAAATCTGTTAAATATTTATTACAGATGTAATTTTCTATTAAGTGATGGAATGAAGACATGCAGTCAAGACTAAGAGTGTATGGAAAGGCTTTCTAAGTTGACAATGATTTCCATGCCCAAGAAGTGGCAACTTAAAGCCTGGTTAAAACTAAACAAAGACATCATAAACATTAATAATGACATGAATAGATGGCAACATAAGAACTGCAGTTAAGACTCAATGAATGTGAGGTGACGGCATAATGCTTAACTATTTTGAGTTATAATTTTCATTCTAAGATAAACTGCCAGACAACTGCAAATGCATTACGTCGGCAATACAAAGCGATAACATGTAGAGAATATTGTCCAAACAAAATGCAACAAGCACAAATATGTGACCCATGAGCTAACAGAAAGATTAATCACTGATTATTTCTTGTAGAAATTTTCCATTGAGTATGCAAAATGATATTCTGTGTACATAAAAGGTAGCAGGATTTTTATACAATGCATCATCTCTCTGCCGGTTCAAACGACTTCATGATATACTTCTAAAGAAGTGGTACATTGTTGTATAGTAACTTTCTTAGGAAGAAGATGTGTTTTTTTCGCAAAAAATAAACTAGAAACCATGAAATAATAGAATCTGATCTTGTTAGCACACACATCTACTAAACTTTCCTTGTAAAAAATGAGAGATCCTTTAAGAAGAAGAAATGTCAATATTAAAATTGTGTGAACAAACCAGCTAGAACTTGATTAAAAATGCTATCTTTCTTCATTTGGTTGTAAATTTCATCATTATCTGAGCTATAAACTGAGGTATGAAGATTATAGGTTTTAGATCGGACATCACGAATCAAGAAAAATGCTTTTAGCTATAATGATAATGCATTGCAGGATTTTTACATTAAGAACTTAAGTATTTCAACATCAAAAAAATTGGAAAATTACATTTACACCAAAAAGAAAAAGAAAAAAACTTGATTCATGATTGTGATGAAACAGTTCAAAGAGAAAATAAAATAAAAGGTGTGTCTACCTTGAAGGGAGGCACAATTCCCAATGAATTCCCCGCACTTCTGAATCCTAAAAAATTCAACAATTTTCTTCTGTGTAAAATCTGCATAAAACATTTTTTATATTAATAATTTCCGCTCACCCTCACAATTACACAAATCCATCATAAAAAATATATCATTTCTGCAGCTGTGTTTATATCATCATGAGCGTCGGCTCAAACACACACACACGTAGATGTATGTATGTATGTATGTATGTATGTATGTATATGTATATACATTTGCATGTATGTAAAGATTGAGTGAGTATGTTTATATTTAGAGAATATATATATATACTTTTGAGGGGTGGATTGTGATCGTGGGAGCAAGGTGGGCAGAACCAGGGGCCAATGGGAATTCGAGGAACGATTGGGCGGACGCAAAGCATGTGGTAACCTCTGTCACATCTGTCACATAAAAGCAGCTCTTCGTCTCTCTCACCCGACCCGCATTGCTCGCAAGCCACCCGGCTATAAAAATCTCCGCCGCCGTCGTCGTCGTTTTCATTCTCCACCGCCACCACACGCTTCGCCACCTTCATGATCTCCTTCATCGACCTGTATTTTCTCCTCCTCATTGCCTCCTCCGCGCCTCCCAGCTGCGGCTGAGCCGCCTCAATTGACGACGGCGCCATACGGGTGGGGTTGGAATTAAATTGGTTGTTCAGGGGCTAATTCGGAATTAGAATTGCTGGATTATTATTATTATTTTGTTGATTTTGATTTTGTTCAGTAGCACAAGAGAGGTTGTAAGAAGGGGGGGAGGGAGGCGGAGTCGCGGGGAATAGCCAGAGAGAGGAGGTGGCAGTAGGATGACGTGGCGATTGTTAAATGGAGGGCTAACGTGCACGCGATGTATGTAGACACAGTGGCGTCGTTTGTTCGAAATTATCGCCCATTTAGCCGTTTGGGGTTCGGAGATCGTTTTGACAGGGGCCGAGGATGGAATTGAATTGGAAATTCTAGCCCGGAAGTTGGCTCATCGATTTCGTGAGATGTCATGTGATTAGTATATGGTATTGACCCAAATGTCTTGTTATAATTTACAAAATTGTCCTTGGTGTGGGTTAGGATATGACTTGACTCGGTTTAACCCCTTATCATGGAGAACCGACCCATCAAGCTAGAATGGCTCGACCAGGTTGACTCCAGACTCCAGAGTATGTTACCTCCATTTATTGTGGGACACATGGCTTACTTGGATGATCTCATTTGTACGTTCAAGGACAACATGATGTAACATTAAACCTATAAATATCATATGATTGTCTCTTGTGGAGGACTCATACACCATTCACTATATTCACCTCATCTACACGACGTTGCTCCCCGAAATCTTTCTGGTTTATTGCAGATGTATCGAGATTGTAATTATTATTATATCTTTGTCTTTGGCTTTGTAATCGATTTTGAGTAGTATCTGTAGACATAGGAATTTTACACCCAATTAAATAATGACAAGTGAAAAATATGATATTAATTATCAATTTAAGTCTTTTAATTTATATGTTGGGATTTATCAAATTTAATTCCAAAATTAAATAATTGATTTAATTGATATTTTAATATTTATTTTATTGGCAAATCAAATCGCGCCACGTGTCAAATTGAGGTGCTCCAGCCAATCAAATTATGTCTTGCAGTTGAAAAGTCAATAACCAATCACACTGCGCCAAGTGGATATGTTAGCCAATCAAAAGGTTCCAAATTAATTGGTATTTATCTCTTTAAATTAAATAAAGATATTAAAGAGATAATATCTATTAAATTTATCCTCATCAAATATTAGCCAATCAAATGGCTCAAAAGTAATTAATATCTATCTCTTAATAAATACAAAATTAAGAGATAATTATCAAAGGTGTTTAAAGAATTTGTGGCTTCTTCATCCTACACCTATAAATAGGGTACTTGGGATCTCATAATGGAGACACAAATAAATTGAAGCTAGAGAAGACAAGAGAAGTTCCCAAATTCTCTCTACAAGTTTTTCAAATTCAAGGTATTCTTGGCGAAATTCATCGAATTATATCGTTTAATCCGAGAATAAGGTGCTAAACCCTCGAATAAACGTTATAGAAGTCCAAATCAAGTTGAAGGAAGATCAAAGTGACGAGTCGACCTTGAAGCTTTCAACTCTCCCAAATCATTTACTTCGTTTGATTCGAGATTAAGCTGTCGAGCCCTCGCATTAACGTTATAAATATTCAAATCAACATTGGAGAAGATCAAAGAAGTGATTTCTGCTCCAATATTCAACTCAAAGTTCTTGAAGGAAGAATCAGAGGTTTAGATTAGGGATTGTACTCCAATTCTTTATTTTAATTAATATAAATTCATTTGTCACCATTTTTGTGTTTTTGTTTACAGATATAAAAATTTGTAAATTATTTACAGATATAAAAATTTGTTTACAGATATAAAAATTTGTAAAGTTGGAATTAAATTTGATAAATCCCAACATATAAATTAAAAGACTTAAATTGATAATTAATATCATATTTTTCACTTGTCATTATTTAATTGGGTGTAAAATTCCTATGTCTACAGTATCATTTGGCGCGTATGTGAGAACTTCAATGGATCTTGAGGACAACCTTTTTCACCATATAAGACTTGAGGCAAAAAGTGTTGTTCTAGAAACACCGGGGTAAGAAGCTGAGGACCAATCCCAACCCTTTGAGACACCCACATTCAGTCAAGCCTGTGATTGAGATATCAAAGGGAGATCTTGGAACCTATCCTTGGATTGAGGAGAGATATTTTTGCTTAGGCTTCAAGTTCAGAACGCCGAGCCCAATTTTTGGAAGAACCCAGCGAAGGTCCCTACCTTTAACCGAATTAGACATGACCCCTTTGGAAGGAAAATACGTCACCCCCGTGAAAAATGTTTGTTGAGCATGACTTTATCAATGTGAAGGAGCCTCCACCAAGGGTTGGTCTAAAAGTGCAAGGCATACCATGAGCATCGAGGAGGGTAGCTCAATATATGCCCCAAGCGAGCGCTACTTCAGACGAAGCTAAGAGTCACCTACCTAATCAGAGCCTCAATCGAGACTTCTCCAAGTGTCGTGAATCATTCGTTTCGAGACCCTCGGAAATCCAAAATGTCGGTAGAAATTTTGATATTTCGAAGGAAATTTAGGGCCTACATCAGATATAAAAGTTCTAAAAAATAAATTTCTATAAAATTGTACAATTGATTAAGTCTTAAAGGGTCAGGGCGATTAAGCCCATAAATTTATTAGCCCTAAATGTTGGGATTTTTTAATTAAAGTTGGTGGAATGAATTTTTCATTAAAAAATATTATCATAGGTTTTTTGGATATAAAAGTTTAACTTAGGGGATTTTTATTTATTTACCCTATATTAGAAAATCTTTTTATAAGCTTTTGATTATATAATATGGGTAAATAAAACCTTACAGAAAAATTCAACATCTTGTAAGCGTTTGATTATTTAATCCGCATAAGTTATCATACTAGTCCACAGTAGTAACTATTGGGTTTCACGAAAAATAACATAAACGCAGCGGAAGGAATTTTAAAAAATTTATTTTAAAACCCAAAGTTTGATTCAATGATCGTATATTCAAATTGATCGATACAATTAATGAGTACTTACTTACCCGTTGAACGAAGTTGATGGAGAATTCTCTTCTTCCTCCAAAAGTCGAAAACTTGAAGCTTTTAAGTCTTCAATCCTTTGTTTAATCTTCAAATCTTGAACTTGATCCGAACAACGAAAATAGGTCGTCTCTAAATTGTCACGCATGGATCGACAAACGAAAAATTCCCACTTGATTCTCTAAAGGGGCGACGGCTAGGGTATTAGAGAGGGGAGGAATATTTTTCTTCTTTCTTTCTAGGAGAGTTATGAAAGTTATGCTACTTGTTCAAAGTCAAAGAGTCCTTATATACCTTATGACTTATTGAACAAGTCAAAACAAAAGAGCCCAAGTAAATTAAGGCAACACATGGACGCCCATTGAGGCCTTAATAGGCGCCCTCTTGGACGCTATTTTAAGCCCCGGGATTCCTTTTGTTTTAATTAATTTCTTATTCAATTAATACTTTATTATATCTAATAAATAAATAAATTAATTAAATGACCAAATTAATTAGATAAATTAATTCATTAATATATTTTTGTACCTTTATTTTTTTCACAGGGGGGTGTTCTGTGAATTTTTGTATCACAGGGGGGACTTTTGAATAATTAGAGCAATCCCAGGGGGGTAAATGGATTTTTCTCTTATAGAAATTCATGTACTGGGCCGGTGACAAAGTTGCTAGAGAATCATATCCTGTGTATGTAAGTATGCACTATACAACAGTGTTCTGAAAACTGGACCGGACAGCGTACCGGAAAAGTGACTGGGTCACGGGCCACCGGTTCAACCGTCGGGTCAAACGGGGTCGAACCGGTGACGTCATAATTATGCAATAAATAATAATTAATATACTATTAAATATATAAAATATGAAAATATGAAAAAAATTTATGTATTTCCTATATATATATATATATATGCAAATATGAAAAAAAAATGTATTTCCTATATTTTGGGGGGCCAATTGCATATTTTTAGATTTTAAAGGGGTCAATTTCAGATTTTTAGAATTTAAAGGGGTCAATTTCAGATTTTTAGAATTTAAAAGGTTGAATTTTATTATTTTCAAAATTGTTCGGTTCAATCGGTTTTGACCGGTTCTGACCGGTTTTGACCCCTGAACGGTTTTTTTGCATAACCGGACCTGTTTGATGGCCGGTTCCGGTTTTTCAAGGAAATTAATTAATAATTAATCGTACCCTTATAATTAATTATTTCATCAAATGAACAATTAATTATTTAATTTATCCAATAAATTAAAACTCCTAGAAGAAAAATAGAAACTCTTTTTTCATTTTTCTTTATCAATCCTTTAGCGCGACTCTTTAGGTTCATTTCGTTTGGCAATGAGGGAAAACTAAAAGAAGTGGGTAACACCTAGCCAGTCACGTGGCCCACTTCGTAACCCAAACAAAAACGAATGATAGGATCATTCCGCAATCTTCCAATCGTAAATGTCGTGTAAGTATAAACTGTTTGTTCGTGTACCACAGTCAAGTGAGAGTCATGGTTATGTCAAACTCACTGGACTTGACCATATGTATTAATTATAATAATACGAGATCATTGAGATCGATTTAGTGCCTAGCACAATCGTTTCTTTATACTTTGGCCAAAAATTTTGATCTCTATTTATTTATAATCACATAGGGTACTTTCCCACTCACTTATGAGAGAACAAATCTCATTTAGATATCAGCTAAGACTACCATTTGCCCATCAAGCATCATTTCGAGGTCGACCCTACCAACGGGTGAATTGGGTCTAACTACTCTAATGAAATACTTGACGTCACAAATGCATTTTCAGCATGATGTTTCAGGTCAAAGGTTCACTTACACCTATTACGCATAATCAGTTCTGTCATTCGCAGCCACAGAGCGAAAACCCATGTAACAGAACCGATGCGAATCGTGTTCGAGCATATCAGTTCCACTGATGTGCCTACAATCTTAATCTCTAACCATCCCATGGTACCAGACAGGCACTCCCATGTCAGAGATAAGATTGTACAAGTGTTCTAAGTCTTTATTTGTCCATTAAAGACTTTACTTTACTTGCGAACTTGTTTTTAGTAATCAAGATCGATCTCTCTAGTGTCACTCTTCCTATCCCATAGGAAGTAGAGGGATCGCACTAAAAACACGGACAAAACGTTTTACACTACTTATAGATGCAGATAAGATTTAAGTGAAAACTAAATAACGTCTTTATTAATAATATCGAAACAAGTCAATTACAAGATAGATGTCCTATCATTCTATCATCTATGACATCTGAGGGCATAATCCTAACAGTAACAAATTTATTTATTTAGTTGTCAAATTATTATAGAAATGAGTAAATTCCTATGTACCCCCCTGTGATAGGCCTTATTCTTCAAAAGCCCCCCGTGATACAAAAATTCACAGCCCTATGAAAAAATAAAGTTACTCACTGCCTCCATCGACTAATTTTGCCTACAATTTTAATGTGAAGACAAAAATGGCCCTACACTTTGTCATTATTTACACCATATTTATTTTCTTTTATTTTATAATTACTTTAATTTTAATTTTTTATTTTCTTTTGTTTTTTTCTAATCTTCTTCCCCAATCATCTTCTTCTTCCCCAAAACTAAAACCCTAACCCTAATTTTTTTATCTCTACACCTCCACCACCAAAAACCTATACTTTTGAATTTAATTTATGAAAATATATTTAAAAAATATAAATTATGTATATATATATACCTGTAACAAAAAACCACCACCATCACCATAATTTTTACATTGGCTACGCACCTCCCCAACCTTTGCAGCCGTGCCACCGCCGACTTCACTGTGTAAAGCCACTGCCATCCACGCCAAATCTCCAGCTTGCAAATTGAAATCATGTTGTATTTATATAACATGGTCCTTTTGTTCCATCATTTATCACTGGTCCTTCTGGAAATCGATTTGTAGAAGGGCGGCGGCGGAGACGAGCTTCGATTTGCAGGAGGACGGCGACGACGACGGACTTCGATTTGCAGAAGGACTACGATGGCATTTTTTATTTGGTAAAGGTGCGACGGCGGCCCGGCAGCGTGAGGATGAGTTGTGGTGTGGCCGTGTGGGGGTGGTAGCCATGTTGCAGGTACACATACATATACTTATGTGTATATATATTATTAATATATCTTTATAAATTATAAATTAAAAAGTATATATTTATATATAAAATTTGTTTTTAAATAAAATAATTAAATTAAATATAATATATTTAATATGGATCGTTAATATCTTTTAGACCTATGGATGTGATTAATTAAATTTAAACAATATATAAATATTAATCTGGACCGTCGATTTTTTCTTATTTGATTCAATGGTTGTTAAGCAGGGATAAAACTGTCCAAAAAGGTCAAAAAAATTATAACCAACCAGTCGCACTACGCGCGAGTGAGGCTCGTAGGGTGTTAAATTGTACCTTTATTTTTTTCATAGGGGGGTGTTCTGTGAATTTTTGTATCACAAGGGGGACTTTTGAATAATTAGAGCAATCCCAGGGGGGTAAATGGATTTTTCTCTTATAGAAATTCATGTACTGGGCCGGTGACAAAGTTGCTAGAGAATCATATCCTGTGTATGTAAGTATGCACTATACAGTAACACTTTTCCTTTTGATTATTGTAATTTATTAGGCCGCAGCCAGCCACTTCACACGTTTTCTCTCTCTCTCTCTAGACTCTAAAATCACCACTGTCACTACTAATTAATCACCCTTTTAAGCCATTAAAGACAGATATAGATAGATATATAGATAGATAGATAGGTATCCACCATCATCCACGTTCCTTATGAACTTTCCGGAGTTATTTTCTGGCGGCGGCGGAGGAGACGGCAGGCCCTCACCCAGGAAAGAGCTGCAGGGCCCACGTCCCACAGCGCTGAAAGTCAACAAAGACTCCTACAAGATCAGAAAGCCACCAGTTGCGCCGCCGCCTCACCAGCACCACCCTCCACAACCAGAAGCTCCGCCGCCTCACCCGTCTGAGGAGCGACAGCCTGTCATAATCTACTCGGTGTCACCAAAAGTCATCCACACCACCGTCAGCGATTTCATGAACCTGGTGCAACGCCTCACCGGAAACACCACCACCACCACTTCCTCCTCTACCGGAGGCGGCGGAGACGTATCTCCGGCGGCCAGATTGGCTTCCATAGAGAAAACAAGCCCTTGTAAGAAGGACAGAGAAATCATGGGCTTTAATAATTATTATGATGATAATAATAGTCATAATGACGACATGATGGGTGTTTTGCTTGAAGAAAGTGATCAGGTGGAAGTGGGCAGAGTTCCCGGAATACTATCGCCGGCGCCGGCGAGCCTGCCGCCAATATCGCCGGGATTCTTCTCGCCGGCGGTGGACCCATTAATGATGATGGGGTACAACAATTACTACAACAACAACAACATGTTCATTCCGAGCCCATCCACTTTGTTTTCAGCTCCAATGGTGTCGCCTTCTTCTTCTTCTTCTGATCTCTTATTCAACCCATTCTTTGACTTTTAGTTTTATTTACCCAATAATTGTCTTCTTTTTTTTATCATTATTAATTATTTAATTATATATATATATATATATATATTTAACACCCTATATTATATTTGGTGTCTTTTAGTTGTATAATTTTCTAGAGAGAGAGAGAGAGGGGGGGAGAGAGTGAGTGCGGAAATGAGAAAGAAATTTCATGTGCACTGCACCACTTATTATTAACGCTTTCGAAAGGGAATTTCTTGAGAGGTTTGAATCTTGAAATTGGTTTGCCTTTGAATAAAGTATAGTCATTTTCATGGTTGTAATTTGACTTTCTTGGCAATTTATAAGGTGGTTGTAATTTGACTAGTTCAAGTTTTAGTAGTGTAGCTAGCTGCGTTAGGATTAGCAAAGGTGTTCTTGTTTGAGGATGATAGGGATTTTTGGGATGGGAAAATAAAATCCCAAAATTTATGTATACTTTCTTTCTACATCGGTTTTGGTCTAAATCGAAGTTAACTTTAATAGATATAAGGATTGCATTGTTCACCGCGTATGATTCTGTGGATCGGGCAATAATTTATTTTCAGGCTAATTTTAATTTTGATCATCTGGATTCAGTAAGAAATTGAACTTGTTCAGTCATGTTTCAACATTGGTTAACTATTTTGTAGCCAATAACATTTTGTCTCGTCTCTACAAATATGCATGTCACATTAGTATATATCCTCCATCCACCAAACTCCTGGATTGGAACTCTACTATTTCTGCTTTCACTGATGATAACTATACTAACCAAATGGCGTCTGAAAATAATAATGAGCTTGGTATTTTGATCTTACATTGGACCATCATCATGACTATAATACTCGCAATCATACACGCCCCGAGATTCCCTAAAAATCAATCAATTTATAATATTCCTCAAACTAACTCCACTCCTGCGAACTTGAATGGAAACTCAATACCCGACCTACCAGTTGTGAATACGTACGTACATGCTTTTCTTCGTTTTTTTCAAAACTATCAAACAGATGCAATAGCGGTCCTATTTCATCAGCCCATTGTAAAAGAGTTGAAATAGGATGGATATATGGACAATAATATATGTAAAGATTTAATATTAAAAATAGAGTAATTGTAACCTCAGGTGTACACAGTTTTCTCAAATGTCCTCCTCCTATTTACATTAGGAAATCCAGTTAAGTTTAGCGCGCGTAATAAATAAATCCTTAAACCAAAATCAAGACTTCCAAAGTTCCAAAACCGCAGATGGCAGGCAAATGTTTGATTGATATATTATTATCCTAAAGAATAAGGGTATAGCTAGCAAAACCATGGAACTGGAAAACAGAGAGATTTTGTTCAAGTCATAGTGCTGCTGTCGATCTCTGTGTCCCTCCAATCAATGTACCAACACTCTCTCCCCTAATGGCTTTCGATATGTTGCCCACTTTATTCAGATTGAATACAACAACAGGAATGTTGTTCTCTTGGCACAAAGTGATGGCAGTCATATCCATAACAGACAGTTCCTTTGAAGTTACATCTTGGTATGTTAGAGTTTCAAGTAGGCGAGCATTTGGATTGCGCTTTGGGTCGTCATCATACACTCCGTCAACATTTGTAGCTTTCAGCACCACCTCAGCATTAATCTCTGCGCAGCGAAGGGCTGCAGCAGTATCTGTAGTGAAGAAGGGATTCCCTGTTCCAGCAGCAAAAATAACAACTCTTCCTTTCTCAAGATGCCTTACAGCTCGTCTTCGTATATACGGTTCAGCAACTTCTGACATGCGAAAAGCTGTCTGAACTCTTGTTGGAATGCCAATGCTCTCCATTGTTGCTTGCAAAAATATTGCGTTCATCACTGTTGCTAACATCCTTAACAAGGAAAAACAATAAAGACTTCTCAAACAATTTAGTTAATGCAATACAAACCCAGCATAGAGGGTCAAAAAGATTACAAAAGGCTTAATTGAATTTGCGAAATATCCACAATATAAATATTAATTCACGAAGAAAGAAGTACCCTATATAATCAGCAGAAGAGCGGTCAAGACCACTGCTACCTGCCCAGGAGGCCCCTCGGAAGATATTTCCTCCACCAACAACAATTGCAACCTGAATGATTCACTAATATAAGTCAAGCATGTCCCAAAACATAATTTTGATTACAGAGGCAAAAATGATGGTCCAAAATCACGAAATCGAACAGCAATTCACACTATTGAAGAAAAGAAAATCAGAACTTGGTCGTAATCGTTGATATCTATCACTTAAATCTCCATCTAATTGCGGAGTAACCAGAGCCACCAGTAACTATCACATGTACAATATACCATTTAAAGAGTGTTCGAGTATGCTATTTCTTGAATGGAAAAAGGAGCAGTAAATGGCTGACCAACAAATTAACAGTAAAAAATTATCTAGCAACTATCAAAATGTAACTACTACTTTTGTTCAAACAAATGCTACTGGAAAACCTACCTCGATACCAAGCCGAGTGACAGATGCAACCTCCCTCGCAATAGACATTGTGATCTGAAAAGTATATTTCTATAAGCATGAAGGAGTTAATAAAAATTCTGAAACATGTCGAGCTTTGACATTCAAACCTTTGGGTCGATGTTTTGCATTTGATCTCCTGCAAGTGCCTCCCCGCTTACTTTAAGTAACACCCTACGCCATTTATAGGATGGTTTGGACGAGCTACTGTCATTCATTGTGACACCGAAAGGAGGCATAGACATAGATGATAGCTGTGATTGCCTATACAAAGACAAAGAGAACAAAAACATATTACAAGGAAAGTAATTGAAGCACGTAAGTGTACCTTACGGGAAGCAACCTGAAGAGACAAGAGCGAATATTTTGAATCCATAATTAGGAAAGAGGCCACAAATTAACATTGAAATTCAATGCACCTATTTGACATGTCATATCTGCAGATGACAGATCAATTATCAACTATAAACGAGAAGCACAATAACAAAGAGAAATACCATGGCAAGTAAGTGATAAGAAAATAACTGAAATGCCAAAATTATCTGATAAGAAGCAAGAATTACTCATCAATAAACTGGGTAGAGCTGTTAGAGCAAAGGTTTTCAGACATGAGACAATCTGAAGGGCATCAATTATATTTTAGCTTGCAACCGAAAAGGCGAGCTGCATACTCGAGTATTAGTTTAGCTAGGATCAGACATGGTACCTATCCATGATCGGAAGCAAAGCGTACTGTGTTGAGTTAGGTGAGACATGAACTGAAGTGAACACAAGTATTTGGGGAATTAACTCTTTGTTTTCCTTTGTGTAGAGCGCATAGAAATTCTTACAATGGTAACAAGTACAAAGTAGCCTATATAGCTTTTAACATCAGTAGACAATGTCGGGAGCATAAAAGAAAAGGAAATTTTGTTAACAAAGTTGGTGAAGAAGTGTTACGTAAACCTTGGAAGAGGAAGTGTGAAATCTTCTTAACTCAGTTACAGCGTTAAAAGTTAAGTCAAAAACGATTTAGAAGTCAAAATAGCTGAAAAGGACAGAGACACAGGTATGTAATTATACAAATAAATAAAGAGAACGCTGAGAGAAGCCTCAATATATACTGGAAGAAAATTTTGACAAAAAGAAAATGTCTCTTAAAAACTTCCATTAATTGATGGCATGTTGTGGGTAATAAGTGAAACAAAAACAAAATGATATGCAGCACTAGTGGAAAACCTTAAACCAGATTTTTCATTACAAGCAAAAGATATTACCCAAGAAGTCCACACTTTGTTTGACTCTTCAAGATACCAGTCCCCCCCAAAGGAAAAACTCCATCACGGTGCCACCCACACCTTAAGTTAGTTAACAATTATAGAGCATAATTTGTGTTTGGTCCGCCGTTTCATTTTTTAAATTATTTATTTATTCTATCCCGGTTCAATGTCTAGTTACCACGTTTACTGCCTTAAAACTGTGTAGCATCTTCATGAAAAGACAATTATACAGACTTAATATACCGTCAGAAAATTCTGCACTTTTACATCATGTATATATAGAGCAACTGCACAACTTTGCTTATTTCCATTGTAGTGATTCAGCAATGAGACTCACTGCTCTACTATATTGTAAAAAAGTCGAAACTTTCTCCGAAAGACTATATATTTTCAACACGTTATTATTGTCCAAGTGCATACCATAAATAAAGCTCATATAATTATCTAAAACTGTTCTTCTCTCCGATAACACATTAATTGGATGAACTAAAACATAAATGAACCCATTTAAAAAATTAAATAACACTTGCAATATAGCTAGTCAAATTGAAGCAACACCAAAAAAAAAACCATAAATCATTGGAAAAACACAAGTTCAATCCTCCACAATACAACACACGACTAATAAGAAGAAAAAAGGAAAACATTATTATTATTAGTAAGAATGCAGGACCTTAAATCCGAGGTGGGACCCATATCAGCAGACGAGCAGCAGCTGATGAGCAGAGGGTGATAAGATCTCTGAAATCCCACAAGCATTGGAGCGCTATTCTGATAGAAGATAGTATTATTATTACTACTAATGGGTTTCAATAAACAGAATGATGGCGAAGAGATGGCATTCAAAGAGGAGCTAAAAGAGGTCCAAACGCCCATTCTAATCAAATCTAATCAAGCAACTCTGATTGTAATTCTTCGACAGACAATTAATTTCGAGTCTAAATTTCTGTTTCTGGGGTTTTGATTGGATAGAATTGTGGGTGTCTGTGTTGAGAATTTAGCATATGTATGTTGTTTTCTCCTTGTGCCGTTTGATATATATATATATATATATATATATATATATAATTAGGATAACGTTGTTTCGGAAATGGTTATGGGACTTCTCTCTCACAAATATCTGCCCAGTGGTGGCGAGACCAAAATTTTAAAATAACTCCACCCCTCCCCCCCCTCAACATAATCTTCTAGGGCGCTTTTGGTGCGATTTCAATTTTTTCTTTTTTTCTTTTTTTTTTTAAGTTAACTTGAAACTGAATTGCTAAGTGCGATTTTTCAGTAGATAAGTCTTTGACTAATATTTGGAAAAATAAAACTAATGATGCGGTCAATTTGCAGTTTGTAACTAACAATAGAAAACGAGTCAAACAAAATCAAAAATATTTATTTCAAGATATCAACAAGAATGTGTTAAGTTTTTTGTCATTATTTAACTAAACTTAACAATGTTTATTCACACAATGTACCAAAAAAACAAAAACAAAAAAAATGTTATTTCACATAGATAGAAATTGTAAATATCACAAAAACATTAATGCAAACATATCAAATAACATAATCAAAAAATTAATTTAAAAACTTATCGTCTTATTCCTTCTTTTCCCTTTTCTCTTTGGTAATAGTTAACTGCTATCAAATAACAAAACTAAAACATATGTAATAATGGTAGTTCGATTTGGCCCAAAACCACTGCCAATTCAATTTGATGGATTCCATTTTCTTTAAAAATCTAAACTCGACTTGCATAATAGTTTGACAAAAAACGATTTGGTTACGTTCACTTTGGGCGGTTTTACCGAATTATTGCCCAACTTTAACAATTAATACTGAACAATCCACATTTTATAGGAAATACTAATATCTTTTTTATTAATGACATAACATTTGTACCAATAAACGGGTTATTAACTTTTGTGGTAATTTATATGAAGTTTTGTGTCACTTTCGCGGGAATGTCCAAAAATTATCATTTTCGTCCCTTGTCTACATAACTTGTAGCACGTTGGTCATTTTATCCAATTTTTGGGTAATTTTCTTCTAGTCAATTATACGTGTGAAACACATTCACTTTCAATAGGGGCTTTTTCATCTTTCCCCCTTATTCTCCATGTTTGAAAAAAAAACGTGTCACTTTGGCTCTCAAAAGAGAAAATTATTTTGTAGAAAACGGTACTTTGACGAAAAAAAATGACAAAAAATTTACTTGTATCAATGCCTAATAAAATTCAAATTAAAAATTCTTTTTATCAAACACTTAATATTTATTTTTTTGGTTAGTCATTTTCTTGAAATCTACAATAATTGCACAAATATAATTCAACAGTCATACAACTGACTAGTTCGATCAGAACTCGATTCAGACTAATATTTTTTAATGTGGGTTTATTTACATAATCAAACATAACGATGTAAATAAATTGACTTTGAGCCAAAAAAATATTGTTCAAGATAGTTTCATTTTTACCGAGTTTGAAAAATTCCTTTTGAACTTTATCTGATTTGATGTGGTTCGTTTTTACACCAAGAAAGTCGTGCTAATTAAAAACGCGACTCTATTTATATATGTATGAGAAATCTAACTTTTAGGGAAGATGAATAATTTTCTAAAATAAATATCAAACTTTGAATAAAAATTAACAAAAGAGACGCTTTAAATTTTCGTTTTATTGATGCTTGAATTTTCTCTACAAAGAAATGAAGAACACAGAAACAATACACTTTTTCTTTTAATTGTGAATCTAAAATTACAAAGAATGGAATTTCTCCTATTTATAGGCCTTAGTGGCCGATTTCTCTCTCTTTTTTGTTGGGAGTGGGCAGCCACTTCCACATTTTTGGGGAGGTGAGGATTCAATCTCGCCTCCTTTGAGGAATATTAGGTAAGATTGGATACGATTTGATCCTTATCCAATCTTATCTCTTCTTTAGTTATCCTTCTTGATCCATACCTTCCATTATTTCTTCCAGTTATCCCTTGGCTTCCTTGTGATTTACCCAGCTATTCCTCTGACTTCTAGGCTTCCTTTGAGCCCTCTTTCATGAGGCCTCCTCCGAACATTTGGGTCTCCTTCTTATTTTTGGCTCACTGATTCATCCTTCGTTTAGGCCCATCTTTTAATAAAGCCTAAGACCATATCGTAGAAACTTACGGGCATATCACAAGTCCACATACTCTTGAGAATTTTGGAATAAAAAGGCTCAAAAAGTCTCAAAAGTCTCGAGAGTAATATAAATTGTGATAATTCCAAAGAGGATTTGATCCTTTTTGATACACTGACTGCCTCATTAAAAACCTTACCCGGAAAAACCTAATGGGAGAACACCAAGGCTAAGGGAAAAAGAGTGCAGGGCGTGTCAATTCCTCCTTGTGACCTTAAGGTGGGTTCATGGGCTACCCCATGGGCCCTAAATGACCGATCCTAGGGCGGATATGCTGTGAAAGATGCCGATGGACAGGCTGTTGGACCTTGCTAGCTAGGATGTTATTTTTGAGATGACTTTGAGCAATCCCACAAATGAGAATATTGATGGGCGATGTGATGTTGAAGATGATCAAGTTGCAACTGAACTTTTATTTTGAGGCTGTAAATGAGCTTTACTTTGAGGTTACTGAAAAACTTTTCTTTGAGGCTGCTCATGAGCTTTATATTGAGGTTGCTGATGAGCATTCCACTCAGGAGGCACTCGAGGTACCTGAAGAGGCAACTTCGGCATGAATTAATACTCGTAGTGCAAATGCTTTCGCATTGTTTTTGCCATTTTTCTTCTTTTGAACTTGACTTTGATGACATTGTCTTTAGCACCTAGTATTGGATACTTTTCCTCATTGCATTAGTGTTTTGAGAGATACATCCTTTGTGAGTTGTTGCGTATTAGCAATGAATGCTTATGAGATAGCACTGACATGTAAGCTGCTGAGCCAACGATTGATGATGTTGCTTTAGAGGCCATTCTGAGCATTCCTATGGATGGAGAGACTGGCAACGAGATGGCTAAATATAAGTATAGAGTCTCTCCCTACACTGGTTTCATTAGCAGAGGCAAATTAGCCAGGTATGCCTTTAATTCCTGGAAAGTTGCTTGGCATTCTTCATCCCATAGGCATTGATTCGACTTCCTTGTAAGCTTGAAAAAAGGTAAACTCCGCTCTCCAAGTCGGTCAATAAAGCGTCCCAGTGCTACAATCCTTCCAGTTAATCTTTGCACCTCGTTTCGAGTAGTAGGGAGCTTCATTTCTAAGATTGCTCTAGCTTTTTCTGGGTTAACCTCGATTCTTTTCTCAGTCACCAGGTATCCAAGGAATTTTCCACTTCTAACTCCAAAAGCGCACTTGGCTGGGTTAAGCTTCATCTGGTAACATTTTAGGACCTCGAATGCTTCTGCTAGATCGCTGATATGATCTCGTGCTTTACGACTTTTCACTAGCATGTCGTCTACGTATACCTCCATGTTTCGTCCCAGCTGATTTCAAAACATCTTATCCATGAGCCTCTGGTATGTGGCTCCAGCATTACGAAGGCCAAAAGGCAACACTACGTAACAATATGTTCCAAACGCAGTGATGAAGCTAACTTTTTTCTGGTTTTCTACTGCCAATGGTATTTAGTGGTATCCTTGCGCGACATCCATCAAGCTCGGGAGTTTGCATCCAGAAGTTAAATCCACTAACTGATCTATCCTTGGCAATAGATAGCAGGCTTTGTTGAGATCTCTAAAATCAATACACATTCTCCAATTGCCTGCACTTTTGGGCACTAAAACGGTATTGGCTATCCACTAAGGGAATTGAATCTCCCTAATATGTCCAGCTGCCAATAACTTGTCTACCTCGCTTTGTATGATTTTATCCTTCTCTGGTCCAAAATGACGCCTTTTTTGCTTGACGGACCTAGCAAACGGAAACACAGTCAAGACAGCTATAGAAGGATCTATGCCCACAATATCTTCGGCAGACCAGACAAAGACATCCATGTGCTCCCGGAGTAGGCAAGTTAGGCAAGATAAGAGATCAGGCTCCAATTGGGATCCTACTCGGACCACCTTACTAGCATCTCACGGTATTAACTCCACTGCTATCAGGTCTTCTGTGGCTTTACCCTCGGTAACAATGGTATCCCTATCTTTTTTTCCTCTATCGACGTGATTTCGGTTGATGGGTGTATGATCTGGTAGGCTGATCACTATCCATGTCTGCCACTCTTTCCCCAGTTCGTATGACCTTCACATAACATTTTCGGGATGTCTGCTGATTCCCAGTTATCTCTCCAACTCCCTCTCCCACAAGGAATTTGATTTTCATGTGGTAAGTAGAAATGACTGCTTGAAAAACATTAAACGTAGGTCTTCCCAGAATCGCGCTGTATGCTGAAGGAGCATTCACAACTAAAAATTTCATCATCTTCGTTTTCCTCCAGGGCTCAGTTACCAATGATAAGGAAAGTCGTATTTGCCCTAGCGGGCAAATTGATTCTCCAACAAAGCCGAACAGAGCAGTGTCTACAGGTTCAATCTTCACCTCTCCCAAGTCCATTTGTTTATATGCATCCTCGAAGAGGATGTCGAGAGAGCTGCCATTATCAATGAAGATACACTTGACATTGTAGTTAGCGATTGTGGCGGTAAAGACCAGCGCATCATGATGAGGATAGTGAAGGTGCTATCCATTAGAGGGTCCAAATTGGACCAGTGGTTGCATCCCCATAGCAGTGACTTCTTCTTCATTCTCCTGGTGAGTGAATTCGTACAGAACTCTCTCATGAGCTCGCCTTGCTCTGTGCGAATCCCCATCAGTGGGACCTCAGGATATCATGTTGATGACTCCTTTTCTGGCTATCACCTTTCCCTTCATTGGCATATTTCTTCCTTGGCCACCTCGAAGATTTTCTCAGGAAGGAATCTCCTCATCTTCTTTGGCGGGACTATTTTTTGTCATATTGGCGCATTGGAGGTGAGGGGCTCCTTTTAAATATTCTAGAGCTTTTTTCTCGGTCCCGACAAATAAGCTCTTGTAAGCGTCCGCAGTCGATTAACCTTTCTATTTCATTCAACAAATGTTGGCATTCGTGGTGACCATAGTCTCGATGGAACCTGCAATACCTATCTGGTTTGGGGTTTAGAGGCCCCGTTTCAGCACTACGAGGCCACTTCACGTAACTCTTGTGCTATATAGTCATGAGGACTTGCAACGGTGATACCTTCAAAGGCGTGAATTGAGTGTACCGATGCTCCTCAGAACACCTATCTTCGGCTCGGGGGCTTGGATTTTGGTGAGAGTACGGAACAAGTGCTTAGAAACCAGATCCTTCTCATCTTTGGTGAGAGGCAAAAAATAGTAATTGGAATCAACATGATCATCAACATCCTTCTTCGCCACAATTTCCTCAGTCTTTTCATCAGGCACCTTCCTTTTATTATCCACATCATCTTCCTTTTCTATCTTCACTTCTTTAAACACAAGTTTATCATCTGAAAAGGTGATGCCTTCAGCTATATTGGTCTCCAAATCACTGCCCAATTTCCCTTGCCCATCTTGGTTCAAAAATTCAGCATTTATCAATTGGCTTTCCAGGGGGGCTATAATTGTCTTCTTGGCCTGTTTTAATAAAACAATATGCATCTAAAGCAAACATAAATATATCAACAAAAATATAATAATTCATAACATACAAATTCACTGTCTTACTTTCCTCTTAGCTGCATAGAACTCAGTGTATGGGGACTGCAAATTATGGGATCTTTTCCTCTCCCTCCTTGGATACTCCTTAATGTCCGTCTTTGGATACTGATTGTCAACATCGAGGGGTACCTCTACCATGTCCTTATCCTGATTCAACTCCATAAGAGCTGTAGCTACATCGACATCCGCAACATCGCCGTCCAGAACATCGCCACCCTCATCATCGACCTCATGTTTACCCACACCAACATCATCATGATACCTAACTGGTTCACTGCCCGGGGAAGCATGAAATGGTTGTAAATCAGCGGCAAAATCATCCCCTTTAAATCTCTCCAATTTTTCTAACCTGCTTTCTACACTGGATAACCTTCCACTTACATTTGAATCCATCAAATGACAAGCCTTTTCAAGAGCAGAGATTATTTCCAGTATTTCACTGAGTACTTTAACAACCTCATTGTTAGGTTCTGATGAATTACAGGGAGCACTTTCCTTTTGGGGTTGCGGGATGGATGAAAAAGCAGGAACGCTCTCGGGCGGAATGGCTGATGAGACGTATGGTTCGATTTGCGGAGGAGGATCAATAATGTTTCCTGTTTGATATCAAAGGAAAGAACGTTTACCATCAACATCTTCTACGTACAGATCGTCAATTATAATACGACCTCCCTTCTCAAGTATTGCAGTCCAAGATTCAGTGGTCGGATCCTTCAGGGAGAAGTTGGGGGCATTATAAGCAGCAAATTTGACCATGTGACTTGAAGACATTTCCTCCACAGTCGGCTGCATTATGCTTAAAATTTCTTGCAAAGCAAATAATATATACTAAATTAGAGGGAGAAGACCAATTATGCATATTACCAAGTTTGCTCCTTACTGGAATACATACTGAAGCCAGTATGCAAGAATCCAGTATCCAAGTATTCTATAAATCAGTGTAAAACGAAACTGCGTGCATTTTAATTGATGGGGAATTCCTTCTAAATTAAGGATCTTTTATAAGTATTCTACAATGACGGATTGGACAACAAAAAACAAAACCTTTATAAATTTCAGTCATTAATACTGTAATACAAAAGCCACTATTCAATGATAAACATCAGTAAAATCCAATATTTATAAACAGAAAATTGATTTTTTCAGAACATAAAACTTAATTCACAGTGTTCAGTTCACATTGAAAAACAATTAAACACCAACCTTCGTGTCTACGACCAATTTGAGCACCTCCTCAAAAGTGGGAAATTATTTCTTCTGTTTGAGTTTGGTAGACCACTTGCAAATTCTGGACAAAGTGGAATTCACATTCTCCCTCAAACGAGCAATATTAGGAGAGAGTGCGGGGATGCACTCAAAAGGAAGAAGCTAACAAAATGAACAAAAGCACCGCCAAATTATATATGGAGAAATATAAAAAAGACCAATTACAACAAAGAAACGCAGCATTACAGAAAAGTATTTCATTACCATCAGAGGAATAATGAATCTAGGACATTTTCTGTGGGCTTTGAGCTAGCCTTTTCTGTTGCATGTCCACACTTGTCACGGATTCAATCAAAAAAGAATAAGACCGTCGACCCCAGGGATAGGTTCTCGCAAACTCTAGATCCTCAACAATATGTATCAGTTTGGAATCTCTTTGCATAATCATTACCCCCAAAAAAAAAAAATACCGAGTTGTTGGTCGTTTAGCGCATATAAAATTAAGACCAATTTAACGCAAGTGCACGTGCCGACAAGTAATAAAGTGTACCAAGTACGAATATCGTTCCCACGAAGACTTAACCAAATTTATAAAGAATTAAAGTGATAATCATATCTAAGAGCCTTTTATATCAAATTAATAATATGATTGTGTAATTAACCTACTACGAAAAATAAAAACTAACACTTAATTAAAAACAAGAATTAAATGAGAATTAACCAAATTAATTAAATATAGGCTCCCCCCTTCCCTCTAGCTACTGGATTAAAGCAATGAATTAATCTCTAATTCTATCACCATCTCAATTACTAACTCTAAACACTAATATACTTTTATGCAACTGTCGAATACATAAAAGCTTATCTAACTCTAGTCTTCTCCATATGTCTATGCAAGAAGAAACTAAAACTAGACACATTGAGATTAAGTTATCTTCAAGCTAAGAAGGGTCTAAGGGTATATGTCTATCCTCAAAAACAAATAATGCAACTTATCCTATCCTAAGTTCATTATCCTTCTCTGTATAATCCAAGTTCTATACTTAATATTCCTATGTCTAGTTCAACTAAGTAAATAAATACTCAAAATAGGTGGCCAATCTACTTGAGGCATAAAGCACAAAATTAAACAAGCAACGAGATGAAGAATTAAACTAAAAATATAAACTTCACATTAAATCCAAATAACTAGAGTTTCGGGGTGCGCCTACTACAAATTTAGCTCATGATAGTTAAAAAAAACACACAAAACTTAAGAGAATTCATGTTTACAATCCACAAATTCAACATGGAAAGATCTAACCAATAGGGAAAAGAAATAAATCAGTAAGGTGAAATATTCTTCTCTCTAGTGATGTTCAATCTTCGCTTGAATCCTTTGTATTTTTGTAAAATCCTCTTCTTTTGCTCAACATGTGTTTTCTCTAGGTTTTCCTCTCTCCTCTTTTCAGCAAAAAACCCTCCCTCTAGTTATGTAGCTCACCAATCCTTTTATATCTCCAAAATTCCCTTCTTTTCTTTTAATGGATCCCAGCCGTCCACTTTAAGCTCGATTTTCTCTGATCTAACAGCTTCCAATGAGTCCAATCCTAACAGGAAAGTTGAAGCCTCGTTCGTTAGCTTTAAAACCCCACTAGAATCAAGAGATTTGGATATTTGGTTGAGGAGATATGGTCAAAAGATTGCAGCCTGGTCGTTGGACGAAAAATCATTCGCAGGTCTCGCGCCACGGCATGAAGTGCCATACCGTGGCATGTCCAGTTCAAATTTGTACACGAAACTGGCTGCCTACTCGTGCGCCGTGGCATGCCATGGCATGACTTGACAGTCTCAGATTTTCTTTGATTCTTCTTTATCTCTTTCCTTAATTTGCGATTTTCTTCCTTCTCCTATGCGATTTGCTCCTCTTTCTTTGTGATTTGCTCTTCTCAATTGTGGATTTATGCCAATGAGAACCTATAAAATATAATTTCATTTAATAGCAAGACCCAAGACTCTAGAATTACTAAAAACACCCCAAACATAACAAAAACACACTAAAACAACTAAAACAACTACCAAAGACAACTTACACTAAAACATCAAAAAAACGCTAAAAATACTCGAAATCACCAACACGAAATGACAAAAGAGCATGCAAACCACCAAATAAAAGCTAGATAATTCTATATAAATATAGAATTATCACGAGCACAACAAGTACAACAAAGCAAGCTTCAACTTGTCGTCTTTAATGTTCCTTCGGGCTCCATGCCTAACACTTGTTAGACTGCTACTATCGCGATCATTGGGAGGGATACCTTCTTCAGGGGGAGGGATCACAAACTGTGTAAGTGCTTTCTTGATACCTCCAACTGTGATTTTCTTGCCAACGTGTCTTGTACAAAAATTATGAGCTGGCAAAGGGATAGTTGCTTCAGGATACTCATCATAGATCAAGCCAGTCAAAACGACATGCTCTATCATAGAGTATCTAATAGGGATGCCATTCAAAACAAACCAAACCTCGGATTTATTTTCAGACTTCACTTTGCGGCTTAGCAGCATCCACAAAGGAGTTAAAATCATCTCAATGTTAGGAGTTGCGTCGAAAAAAGAGCCAAACTGAGAATCCCTCAACCAAGCCATCCCATTCGGATGGTCACTCAAACAATCCTCAATAAATTTGAATTCTTCTGCCATTTTGCAGTATGTAGAAATTTTACCCTTGAAATTACAATTTCCAAGAGGCAAACCAAGAGTGGGAACCTGAAACAAAAATAATACAATATTATTCAAAACTGTTGAACTTGTTGTCATACTTTAATGTAATGTAAGGTTCAAAAAACAGCTTCTTCTCTAAAATTACCTAAATTCATCCATCATAATGAAGCCAGTATACTTAAAAACAATTAATAAAGGGATTACAATCCGTGAAATATATATTAGTTGCCATTTAATAAATAAGATACTGGATCACATGGAGTCAATACTAAAATACGAAATCACATGAAGCCACTATACTTAAAATCACTATTTATGCACAAAATTTGGAAAACTTTCAATTTTATAAACTAGTTAAAATAAGATAAGACTATCTAATCAAATTTCGACTATGTAGTTCACATTTCAAAATATAAATACTTATATATAAATATTAGGTTTATTCACACATTTTTACTTACAGGGGGAGTCGATGAAGATGATGACTCGGAGTCGTGAGGGACCATTCCAACATCTAGACGACGGACCATTGACTGCAAATGCCTGATTAATACAAAAAAATAAAAAATACTGTATATATAAAACATGAAATATACTTCAAAACTAGAAATAACCTTCGGGAAATTGACGAGCGAGCCTGGGCGAAACAAAATCAAACTAAATAAATCCCTCTTCTTGTTCTTCTTCTTTTTTCAGTCCAATTCTCTCTTCTCTCTTGATGTTAATGACGCGTTAAATTGAAAAATCGGCCGCTGTTCATCCTATTCAAAATTTTATAAAAGAATGGGTGAAATAATAATTATATGCATTTTTTTTTTCAAAAACTAAAAAGGAAGTAGCGCTTTTTTAAAAAGGGATATTTAAGTCTTTTGTCCAAATATTATCAATCATTTTTATCTTTTTCACCTTAAAAAACATGACCATCCTTTTAACTTCACACCTACGCAAATCGGTCCCTTCTGCCGTTCTACCCAAACGTCCCAGAAAGGCCCAACCCACCCAGTATCCTCATACCTCCTCCTCCCCATCTGATTCTGTTCTCTGGCTCTCTCACGAAACGAAAGGGAAACCCCGAAACCCACCTCCGGCGCCACCGTTCCCTACCTCCGGTGCCATTCCTGCCTCTGGCGCCACCGACCTTTGCTTCTCTTCTGCAACCCAAAGGGTAATCTTCTAACATACGTGCTGCTGAATTTTTGGTGATTTTATTTGGGGGGTTTTTGCTGATATTTGCAAATCAATCAGAAAATTTTGTTGAAATTAGTGCTTGTTTATAAAATTTACAAATGGGCTGGGAAGTTGAAGAAGATGAGAGTGAATGGAATGGAGTGGAGGAATGGGTGGGGGGTATTAGCAGCAAATTTACAAATTATTATTTACTTATAGCAGCAACTCACCTACACAAATGAGACTCTGCTCAAATTTGTAATTTGGTGATGATTGAGTGAGTGGGTCTTTCTTCCATCGTTCAAAATGAGTATTCTAACCATTTCCTTTTTTTTTTTTCCCGAATTTTAACCATTAGATAGAATGATTTGTAGCTAAGTCACATAGTGCGAGAGCGGGAGCACAGAGCGACAAAATTTGAAAAAATTTGGGAGTGAGAGCGCCTTAGAGCGGATATAATATAAATATAATTTAAAGTTTATCTTGTCATATATATCACATATTTTATAAATTGTTCAGGCAAATTATCTTTAGATATTATTTTGATAAGATTATCTCATATTAAAATAAGTATTTGTTAACTTGAATTTTAAAAATAAGATGATGTGATTGTCTTTTTTAGCATGCTTATTGCTTAAAAAATATAATATATGATGAAAAATTATTAAAATAATATTAGTTTTAGGTCCCAACTCTTGACCGGAAAGGACACTAAAGACTCAAATTCAGCATTACAAGTTATAGGTATTGATTTTTTACAAAATCTATATTTGTTTCAGTCTTTTTTGTTTTGAGGGTAAATCTTTTACTTATTTTGACTACTAAAACAATTTTTATTGAATGCATATGAAATATTATTAGTGAAAAATCATTCTTATTTCTTCAAATGTGGTTCTTAAATTTTAGTTCGAGAATTAAGAATTTTAAGAGCGTCATAGAGCGAAGCTCTCAAGCTCTGAGCGCAAGAGCGAGCTCGGAGCGCTAGAGCGTTAATCCTTAATGGAGGATTAGTGATCTAGATTTGTAGCAGCAATCCCGAAAAAAACAATAGAAAAAGATGACCGGGTCTTACCCAGACCTGACCTGTAACAATCGGTTCTAAGTAACAAACCCGAACCATCGAGTTTTCGACCGCGTCAGGGTTCGGATCAGGTAAATGGGACATTCAATGGGTATTTCAACACCTCCCTTATTTTTTTTAAAATTAATATTCGTTTAAATTCTTAATTAAAATGTTTTTAGTTATGTGCAGCATTCTGCTGAATCTCCAATTAAAAATTGGACATCGCAGGTAGGAGGTTCCCTCTGCTCTCTTGCTCGTCCTCCACCGCCGTCGTCATCATAATCATCGAATTAGAGTGCACAAGGATTTCTGAATAAAGGCCTAGACGTGTGTGGGTGTGTGTGTTTGAGTTGTTGTCCCATGCTGCTGGTTTCTACTATCAGGTCAGTTGTTGTTGTTGTTTCTCACAACCACCACCTCCATTTCATTCGATTACTCTCACTTCCATCGCTTGCCCATTTCACCCCTTACCTTTCAGACTCTGGTTCCGACGTGGACCAGAATGCCAATTCAAGAAACAATCTTACCCTCATAACTAACTATACTAGTAATAGCAGCAGCTGCCACGATCACAGTTCTTTTCAATTCACTTCATCTGGGGTAGTTGACATTCTAAAAGATTTGCAGAGCGAACCGTTTTCTGCGTTATCTTTTTTCAATCAACTCGAGGAACATGGGTTTCAACATGATACATCTAGTTACATGGCTATCATTAAGGTACTCTGCTATTGGGGCTTGCATACTAAATTGGTTTCTCTATTCCTACAACTTATAAACTTGAAAAAAGACGATCTTTGTTTTTTTGAGATGTCGGAATTGTTGGAAGCCATGGCAGAGGAACTTAAGGCCGAGGGACCAAGTTCACTAATTCGCGCTTTTGATGCTCTCATAAAGAGTTACGTTACTCTACGTATGTTTGATAACGCCATCGACACTCTTTTCGAAACAAAAAGGCTCGGCATTGGGCCTTGTTTGTTATCTTGTAACTTTTTGATGAATAGGCTGGTTGGGCATGGGAAGGTGGAAACGGCTGTTGCTATCTATAAGCAGCTCAAGAGTCTTGGGCTGAGTCCCAATGTATATACTTATGGAATTGTGATCAAGGCATACTGTCGAAAGGGTAGTTTGGAAGAAGCTGTAGACGTGTTTATGGAGATGGAGGAAGCTGGAGTGGCGCCTAATGCTTTTACCTATACAGCTTATCTTCAGGGGCTTTGCATGCATGGTAGGTCCGATTTAGGCTATGAGGTTTTACAATCCTGGAAGGCGGAAAATGTCTCAATTGATGCATATGCTTATACTGCTATGATTAAGGGATTTGTTAGTGAAAAGAATTTGAAAAAGGCGGAGGTTGTTTTACTTGACATGGAGGAACATGGCCTAGTTCCAAATGAAGTTAGTTATTGTGCCTTGATTCAGGGGTATTGTGATTCTGGTGACATAATTAAAGCTTTAGCTATCCATAGTGAGATGGAATCAAAGGGTATCAGAACTAATTGTTCGATTCTCACTTCAATTCTTCAGTGCTTGTGCCTGAATGGCATGCATCATGAAGCGATAGGCCAGTTCAGGAACTTCAAGAAGTTGGGCATCTTTCTAGATGAGGTAGCATATAATGTTGCTATAGATGCCCTATGCAAACTGGGCAAGTTAGATGAGGCTATGAGTTTGTTTGATGAGATGAAATGTAAGAAGTTGGTTCCTGATGTTGTGCACTACACTACATTGATAAGTGGTTGCTATCTCCATGGAATGATTTCTGAAGCTGTAAGCTTATTCGAGGAGATGAATGAAGAAGGTCTCAAAGCTGATGTTATTACCTATAATGTCCTTGTTGGTGGATTGTCCCGTAATGGTCTTTTGAAAGAGGTGTTTTTCCTTCTGGATACCATGAAACGGAAAGGCTTGACACCCAACACAGTGACACACAACATGATCATTGAAGGCCTATGTCTGGGAGGAAAAGTGAAGGAAGCCGAAAAATATTTCAGTAATTTAGAAGACAAGAGTCTTGAAAATTATGCTTCTATGGTTAATGGGTACTGTGAATCAAGCAAGTCAACTATCGGCTATGAATTTTTTCTTAGATTGTTCAATCAAGGAATTTTAATAAATAAGGGTTCTTGCTTAAAACTTCTTACCAGCCTCTGTTTGGAAGGTGAAAACGACAGAGCTATCAAGCTATTCGAGATTATACTTTCTTCAGGTGATGGCCCTAGTAAGACAATGTACGGCAAGCTCATTGCTGCTCTTTGTCGTGCTGGAGATATGAAAAGGGCCCAGTGGGCATTTAAGCATATGGTCGAGAGAGGATTATCTCCAAATCTAATTATGTACACCATAATGTTGAATGGTTATTGTCAGGTTAATTGCCTGCATGAAGCCCTTGATCTTTTCAGTGATATGAAGGAAAGGGGAATTCGTCCTGACGTCATCACTTATACAGTCTTGCTTGATGGGCATTGTAAAATAAGTTTAAAAAGGGCTCAATCTAAAAATGATGCTGAAGGGAAAAAGAAAGTGAAACAGGTAGCTTCAACTTTTTGGTGTGAAATGAAGGAGATGGAAGTAAAACCTGACGTGACTTGCTACACAGCTTTAATTGACAGTCAGTGCAAATCAGACAACCTTCGGGATGCTATTTCCCTTTTCAATGAAATGATTGAGCAAGGTTTACTACCTGATACTGTCACATACACAGCTCTCATATCTGGCTATTGCAAGCAGGGAGATACAGACAAGGCTTTAACTCTTGTGAATGACATGTCATTTAAGGGAATACAGCCAGATAGCCGTACTATGTCGACATTGCATCAGGGTATCGTGAGGGCAAAGAAAGTGCAGTTTCGGCATTGATTTCTCTACAAATTCTCACTGATAAGACAAACTCGTAATCTGTTTTCCCTTGTATCAATTTTATATGCTGGTTAAGTTGAAGCTTCTATGCCTTTTTTTTTGTTGGTTGCTGGCTCAATTAGATACTTTAGGTTGTTAAGTTTGGCATTCCTGCCCATCAAAAAAGAGTTTCGCACTGTTGAGTAATTGTCCATGAATTCATGGAAAAGAGTTTTTCTCCATGGAGAACGTGTATGGCTTGCAGTGCCCTGGGAGTCCCACTTCGGTCATATACCATTTAGACTTTTTATTCTTATTTGATTTTGGGTCAGACACCCACCCAAACCAGCGGTTCTAAGTGAATTTTTATTTTATGTGAACTAATTGCAATTTTTCTAGAGAAAAGAAGGTGCTGACCGCTGTCTTCATTTTCGATCTTATTATTGCCTTTGCTTTGGCTGTTGCTGCTGAGCATAGAAGAAAGCACTGTAAGTTGTTTTTTTTTTTTTCTCGTTTCTTCTTAACTAAATTTCTCTCACTCTTTCATTTGAGACTAAAATGGGCCACCATCAATGTTAGGTATAAATTGAATCTTCCCTACTTTGATTTGAACATCAAACTATAAATTTAATCTGTAGAAATTCCTTTTACAATATCTTTGTAAAGTATAACAATTGAATTCTGACACTGTATAGGGCACATCAAAGCCAGATAGCAAGACTGACAACAACTATTGTGTTTATGACTCCGATATTACAACTGGATTTGGTGTTGGTGCAGTTTTAGTCCTCATGTCCAGTCAATTACTTATAATGGTTGCAAGCAGGTGCTTCCGCTGTGGAAATCGTTTAAAACCAGGAGGTTCTAGGGCTTGTGCTGCTCTTCTTTTCATCATCTCCAGGTAAATTGAATGAATTCAAAATTTGAAATATCTATTTTGTTCCCCCAAGCTGAAAATCTTGGCTACATCGCTGCTAGGCTTGTTAAAATATTGATCAAATTGATGATGATTGAAATTCTAGCCTGTTTGATGCAGTGTGACATTATTCATCACGTAGGTTTATTTTCTGGGCTGGTTCAGTGAGAAATGCTTATCAGACCAAGTACTGCACTAGATTTTTCAAGGACCCACCTTTTTGTGGAACAGTGAGCAAGGGAGTTTTGGCAGCAGGAGCAGTTTTCGTTTTCTTCACTGCCATCAATCTCTGAGTTTTATTATGCTAGTTATTCAAAGCCTAGGGGAAGTTTCAGTCCTTGTGGTGGAGGAGGAGGAGGAGAGAGAAGCTGGAGTTGGCATGGTGGCGCATACAAGTGATTATTCTGAGTTTAACCATTGCGACAGTGATTCTGCATCATAGTTTTGTTCTCTTGTTTTTGGAGTCCACTTAAGATGAATAATGTAAGTAATTCTACAATTACTTAAAATACTTTTAATGTGAACGTTTTACTTCTATGATGTCACATTTAATAAGATTTAATGGCGAAAGATTTAGGATGAGTGAATGTCAAGGAGGATTCTGTTGCTTTTTCTCCACCTTTGATTATTGCGTTTAAGTTGCTTCGTGAAAAGTAATACTATTATTGTAAATGTCCACAATCCTAGATCACAGGACCCATTACTCAACAGCAGATGCTTTTGTGGAAATCGACCGTGATGACTATGTTGTTATTGAAGAAGCGGGGCAAGAACTTATGGAAGAAGCTGAAGAGGTATATTTCCTAATTTTTTTGGTATAATGTTGGTTGTTTATGGATATTGCATACATGTCATTTAATTGATTTTATTTCCGTTTCGGTCATGATTTCAAGCCTGTTATCAAGAATTTTGAAGACTCAAAGGTAAATGTGATTATAGCAGTATGAATTTCCAAATACATTCATTGTGTATTTCTTTTATAATTAAAACTCGGATAATTCTCTTTTTTGGTGGAGAATATTCAAACTTCTAACTTGCAAATGGTCAAGCTTATTTATGTAGTTTATCTGATAGTGTATTCTATGTTTACTCCAGGTTGCGTGTTTCTTACATTACCAAGTGAAGTTGAATATTCTTGTTGAGCCTGAGGTTCATGATGTTTTTGATAGGATTCCCGGATTTGGGTTTGTTCGAACATTATAGTCAAGATACAAGGTGCCCAAGCTTGGTCATCTATTTTATTATCGTTGCTCTGTTTATTTTAGAGAAATGCTCAATTTTTATTTTATAGTTTTGCTGACCTCCTACAATGTCCCTGGTGCAGTGACCTACATGAGAGGTTTGTTCTTGTAGTTTGATTGGGAGGAGATGCGGTCATACTTCATCTATACTATTTAAAAAGAAAAGCGCCTTTACACACTCAATTTGACAGTTTTGACACCATTACACCAACTTTTGATTCTACCAATAAATGCCCCTGTACGTAACTACCCTTTGTATCCAATATTGTGAGGGGTACTTTAGTATTTGCAACTGAGAAGCAGAAACCGCTTACAGACAAATTACACGTTCTCACCCACTCACAAAAACTTCTCCATCTCAAAACTAATTCTACAATACCTTCTGTGTGAACACCCAAGAGAACCACATACTTATGTTTCAGCATCATTAGGACCTTTTTTAGTAAATATGATTCTAAAAATGTTCTCATCTATTTAGTTTGAATATTTTTCTATGCAAGTCTCGAACTTATTAATCTCTTGGCATTTATGCTAACTTGAATTCTCATTCTCTGCAGATGAATAATTCTGATATCCATCAATAGCTTATCTCGAGGGAACCATCACTGTGGTATGAATGATTACCTATTACTTTCTTTGTTTGTTTGTTTTTTCATTTTTGGCTTTTTACTTGCATGGATTTTGGCTCTAATAATTTTGGCTTAATACAAGTGGAAATTTAAGTATTTTAGAAATCTTTATTATTTAATTATTTTAGAAATCGTTGATATTTAAGTATTATGGAGATCTTTAACCATTTTAAACTACACAGTGATGATATTATATTAGGGTGTGTTTGAATTGAAGAATTTGAAAGTCATGGATTTCTAATTCATCAACAAATCAATTGAGTTTGTTTCGATGATTTTAAGTTGTAACTAATTACAACACTTTTTGGTTACAATTTTATAATTTCCAATTTATTGGATAGATGCAGGATCCCTTCTTTTCTCTAATACGCTTTAAATAATAGAACTCGATCAAATAATTAGTAGAAAAAATCTATAACTATTCATCGTAACTTCAACTTTCAAAAATATATGAAAGCTTACAAATAATTTTTTTCACTGATAAAAAAGCTATTTTTTGAAATAACTTTTTGGTCTATTTATATATGTTTCATTGATAACCAGCCCGGTTTTATCAATATTTTAAGGTTTTATTTTCGGGTTTGCATATTAATCTCGAAAACGATATTTTCATTTGCAGCTATAATATTCAAATGCTCATAACCATCGGCAGCTATGGTATATAAAGAAATCGGGTAAATAAAGGTATAAAGGTAATTTGTTATAACCAAGCATTACAAGTGGATATATTTTCACATAAATTATCATTGTGCATTTTCATTTTCTGTCTAGGTCAATCAAAGTGCTGGACAATTTGAAGATGGGTACAAGAGTTACATGTAGACATATGAGTAGTATGTTCTTCCCTCTGTTAAGTGGATTTCTTTTAACAAATTTATGTTGATATGTCACTTTATATTTCTCTAGCAACTAAAATGTAACTTGATTGTATTATTCGTTTATTATGATGATGTTTACACAATATTTTTGGTGCTAATTTTTTCCAATCCTGCAACTGGAACATGTAATTCAATCTCACTTTGCTAATTGGTGATCTCATAGAACATGTTAACAATTTTAAACCAAAACATGGGAAGTCTTTCAGTTTCTTGCCCTATTGTTTCAGAATTCAGAATTACCAACATTATTTTTTTACGTTCTTAACAATTTTTCTTTTGCTCCGTAATGTAGGGGAAATAATCATATTCAGCACTAAAAAAAGACAGAGATATAAATCTCAACTTTACTGGAAACAAATGTTGTTTGTTTCTCATTTATGTGAGGAAGATATGTTTTTCATCCGTCTAGGTTACAAATAAAAGGATATGGTTTGTCCCTATTCATAAGTTTTTTTTCTTCGTTTTAATTATACAGATCCTCATTTAAGTAGAATCCATGGGCAAATGTGTTGATTGCGGTTTACAATTCTATGGTCCCAAGCGTGGAAGTAGTTCAAGAATTTAAGAACTTTGTACCTCTGTTGCAGATCTTCAATTGCATTTCAGCAGCAAATTGACATTTTGATTCGGCTAAAGAATTCATGTTTATTAGCGCCTGATTTGAAGAACAATTGGTATTTTCCAATGTGAAACAGAGTTATATAAATCTAATTTGTAGGCCATCATTTGTATAAAATTCTCTCTGTATTTAAGAGCCCCAGTATTAAAATGGCATATTTGTGAAAACTCTCATAGTAACTTTCAGTAGGCCTGTCAATCGAGCCCTATGAACCGAGTTTAGGGTGGCTCAAGCTCAAACTTATCGGCCTTGAATATTATAGGCTCAAACTCAGCTCATAAATTGTTTTCTTCGGCTCGGCTCAAACTCAGGCTCACGTTTTTTACGAGTTTCGGGCCTATTTCGAGCTGGCTCATTAGTTTTTATCAAATAAAAAAGGCATCCAATAGAATCATATTAAAAGACTAATTTCAAATAGCACATTAAATAAATGTTTATGGTAATCAACGTATAAGAGGTGGCATAAAATAATTAAAGTTATTCCAAAATCTCTTTAGACGAAAAGTTTCGACTAATATATACATTTCATCGATTTCGTAAGCTTTAAGCTTAAAACTCTACAACATGTTTTATTTAAGTTAGCTTAAAAATGCTTTTACTATATGAGACAAAGCATTAATTAGAGAAAATTTTGAGTTCGGGCTGAGCTTATCAAAGCTCAAGCTTAGCACACAAATTGAACGGGTTCAATTTGTAAGTTCAAACTCGGGCCGACTCACATTCAATTAGGCTCGGCTTATACTTAAGCGAATTGAACAATTGTGCTTCGAGTAGGTCCGGCTCAATTGACAGTCCTAACTGTCAGTATAGATTGAAGAGGTCATGCACATAAATTTCAAATTTGTACACATTGGATAAATGAAGAATTTTTTTGGATGACACTGTTGAATTAATCTTTATGATCTCTAACTGCATCAAGAAACGTTGCAAGATTGGGCATAGCCTAAGACAATTGTCTAACACTTAAGTAGGATGACAAAATGTTTTAGTTATTGCTATTGACAACAAAACGTCTTTTGGGGTCCCTAAAATTAAGTTCTATGCTTAATTGGATAGAACTTGCTTCAATTGCTCATGTCTCATATTTTACTATTTGAATGGATAGACAAATAAAAACAATTGGGTGCTACACATTAAACTTGCAAAGTAATTCGATAAACTTTTTCATTTTACTTGGCATAATTATACCCCTATGATCTATAATATTTACATCTATATGTATTAATTCAGAAAAAAATCATAAATAAGTCTATTGGTAAGTTTATGATCAAGTAATTTATGTGCACCGGGACGGTGATGTGGAGCAGGTCGAGCAGGTCACGGATGTAGCTGGGGAAACGATGGGTGAGGAGAGGCTGATTGGACCTTGGCGTGTTTACATGAGACGCAAGAAGACGGGTGGAGCCAGCGCATAGTGGATGATTTATTATTATTACTATTATCATTAATCATTATTTGTTTTGTTAGTTATATTCGGTAGTTTGCTTTTAGTAGGAGACTTATTATGGTAAGTGGTTTATGAGATGTATAAATACTCTTAGTTAGGGTTTTTGGAGTTTTATCGAAGAGATCATTATTGGAAGCTTTGGCTTTCGGCAAGAACGTGTTGTTCTTGATTTTGTTACTGTTGATTGTTTCTGTTTATTGTCTTGTGATTTATCACCCATCAATTTGGTCCGACCTGCCGGATCCCCACCCGTGAAATCGCAATAA
The DNA here is from genome assembly GCA_019426215.1 of Buddleja alternifolia. NCBI lineage: Eukaryota > Viridiplantae > Streptophyta > Magnoliopsida > Lamiales > Scrophulariaceae > Buddleja > Buddleja alternifolia. Next base: position 26,234,466 of record CM033393.1, on the reverse strand, counting down.
TGGTTGAGACACGCACAGGGGCTAATGATGTTCGTCTTCAGGCCATAGAGGAAACTTTGAGTGTGTTTACTGAGGAACAGTCCCAGATGAAGGGGAGCATCGTTATGTTACAGAGCCAGGTGACTGAGATGTTGAAAGGGATGAATATTTTGACCTCTAAACATGCAGCATCTGCATCCGCCGCCGCCAGCACGTCCACAGCACCGTCGGCGGGGGCGGAAATTCCGCTACAATAGCAGGATGAGGTAGACGCGGCAATGGAATAGGTTACGACGCGCCGATTCCCGCACTGCCATTGTTTGATGGGATGGACCCCAACAGTTAGTTGGCGCTCACGGATCAATACTTCGATATTTACCCGTGTGCCGAAAATCTGAAATTTTAGTTGGTTATGGTGGCTATGGAGGGTGCCGCTTTGCACTGGTTTAAGTGGTTGAAGCACTGCAAGCCACTATTCTCATGGCAAGAGTTCTCTCACGCACTAATTACCCAGTTTGACGAGCGTTGTGATGGTAACCCGTACGAGCGACTAGTGGCAGTGCGACAAACAGACAGCGTGGGGGCTTATATCAATTTATTCAAGCAACTAGTGAACTAGATTCCCGGGCTATTGGACAAGCATTATCTCGGGTACTTTATGAATGGGTTAAACGAAAATATCCGGTGTCAATTTACCATGTTGGACCCAGGAGACTTAGATTCCGCAATGAAGATGACCAAGAGTATTGAGACGGCATTACGAGTACAACAAGGGAACGCTGAGCTGTTTCATTCGGGGTCGCAGCCTTTTCGCAATTCGTAGTCGAGAAATCGTTTAACAGGGCCACTACCACGATTAGTGTTACCAGCCCCACCGGCGGTAAATGTGCCTCGACCGCCGGCGAACAATTAGGCTGGGTCACGGGGCCAGCAGCAGTTAGAGCCTCGTTTCGAAAATTACCGGATGCTGAACGTGAGGAGTTGTGCCATAAAGGGCTATGTTTTCGATGTAAAGCACCTTATCACGCGATGCACGACTGCCCCATGAAACACTTAAGGATTTTGCTTGTGACGGATGACGAGGCCCCGTTGTTGGAATTAGAGGAGCGGACTTACAGGACGACACAGAGGATAAGTTGGAATCGGGTGAAGGGGAACAATTTGACTTGGCTACATTATCTTTCTGCTCCGCTACATGCTTCTTGGTTCCTCGGACGTTACGACTTAAGAGCTATATCGAAGGACGAGAAGTTACTATATTGGTGGATAGTGGAGCGAGCCACAATTTCGTATCCTCGAAACTGGTGGCTCAACTTGGCTTGCAAGTCGTGAAAACAGACCGATTTGGGGTGCAGTTAGGAGATGGGAGACGTAAATAATCCGTGGGGGTTTGCCAAAATCTGGTGATTGACATGGAGTTGTTTTTGGTACGGGCTGATTGTTATGTCTTTCCAGTGGGTGGTGTTGATGTGATTTTTGGCATCGCCTGGTTAGCCACTTTAGGGGATGTTCAAATGAATTGGCTGAAAATGATGATAGAGTTTGTGCATGACAGTAAGCAAATTTATTTGACGGGTGATTATTCCTCATGTCGATCCGAAGTCACCTTGAAAAACCTTTAACACACGCCGGAACCTGAGTTGTTTGCCACGGTTATTGGGACGCATGAGTGTTGGGCAATTGTAGGCAAGGATCCAGATAATGAGGAGGTCTCGGCGGTATTGGACAAATATGGGGATGTTTTCGGAGAGCCCATGGGATTACGGCCTCGACGGCCTATGGACCATCGAGTTGATTTAATGGGGGGAGCTGGACCGTTATCCGTTAGGCCGTATCGGTATGGTCACTTGAAGAAAGATGAAATTGAGAGAGTGGTCGGAGATCGAGTTGATTTAATGGGGGGAGCTGGACCGTTATCTGTTAGGCCGTATCGGTATGGTCACTTGAAGAAAGATGAAATTGAGAGAGTGGTCGGAGATATGCTCGCAGCCGGAATCATACAACCGAGCTCGAGTCCTTTTTCGAGCCCGGTGTTACTTGTGAAAAAGAACAGGTGTTGGAGGTTCTGCTTGGATTACCGAGAGTTGAACAAAGTCACAGTACCCGACAAATATCGGATCACAATGATACAGGAGATGTTGGACGAATTAGCAGGGGGTGACGGTATTTTCAAAGATTGATTTGCGTTCCGGTTATGACCAGATTCATATTAAACCACCCGATATACCCAAAACGGCGTTTCGTACTCACAGTGGCCACTATGAGTTCCTCGTCATCCCATTCGGGTTGTTGAATGCTCCAGCAACTTTCTAATCAACCATGAACGACCTATTTCGACCCTTGCTAGATAAGTTTGTTTTAGTTTTCTTTGACAATATTTTAATTTATAGTCATTCAGGGTCCGGCATCTTAAACACCTCTCTATGGTACTGGATATTTTGAAAACCAATCAATTCACGGAGAACAGAAAAAGGTGTGCATTCGGGTGTGAACAAGTCAAGTATCTAGGCCACATTATTTCAGCCTCTGGGGTATCGATGGACCTAGCTAAGGTAATGACAGTTGTGGATTGGCCTGAGCCTAAGTCGGTTAAGGCAGTTCGGGGATTTTTAGGTTTGACGGGATATTATAAACACTTTGTTAAGAATTATGGTATTATCGCGAGGACCCTAACGCAACTGTTAAAGAAAGAGGCGCCCCCACGGTTTGAGTGGACATCGGTCTCGGACGCCACATTTTGGGCGCTAAAAACGGCCCTGACTTCGACCCCAGTTTTGGCCATGCCAGACTTTGCAAAACCATTTATCGTTGAGTGTGACACCTCAGGTGCTGGGGCCGGCGCGGTTCTTATGCAAGAAGGGCGACCGATCACTTATTTTAGTAAGGCATTGGTGGAGAGTTCATTGTCAAAATCGTCTTACGAAAGGGAATTGATGGGCTTGGTACTTGCCGTGCAACATTGGCAATCGTATTCGATGAGTAGACTGTTTTTATTAAAAACGGATCATCATAGCTTAAGGCATTAGCTCAATCAAAGAATTATCACACTGGCTCAAAAAAATCGGGTGGCGAAGCTTCTTGGTTATGACTTTGAAATTATGTATAAGACGAGTGCCTCGACTAAGGCAGCGGATGCCTTGTCACATCGGGTTGAGGCAGAAGGGGGCTGTGCCGCGATCAGTGGGCTAATTTGGACAACGCTAGGCGACATAATGGAAAAGGATCAGCATGAAGGCTATATTAAGGGTATAATTGAGGCGGTGCAGTGGGATAAGATGGTTATACCCGGGTTTACAGTGGCAGAGGGGCGGTTATTTTACAAGGGCCGATTGGTGTTGTTAGAAAATTCGAATTGGGTGCCACGGCTTTTACATGAATTTTGTGATACTTCGGAGGGGGGACACATGGGGGTGTTGAGGACTTATTGGTGTCTTGCTACTAGTGCGTATTGGAGGGGAATGTTTAAGCAGGTAAAGATTATGTGGACAATTGTTTAATTTGCCAGAAATCGAAGTATGATGCGCAATCACCCGCAGGTCTACTTCAGGCGTTACCGATTCCTGACATGATTTGGGAAGATATTTCGATGTATTTCATCATCGGGCTTCTAAAGTCTCTGGGGTTTACGTGTATCCTCGTTGTGGTTGACAAACTTTCAAAATGTGGATACTTCCTTGTTCTAAAGGCACCGATAACAGCCCGTGTAGTGACCGAGAATGAAGTGGTTCGTTTGCATGGAGTTCCCCGTTCAATTGTAAGTGATTTTGATCCACTTCATTTTGGCGTGAGTTATTTTGTATGCATGGCACGAAGTTGAATTATGGTATTGCCTACCACCCGGAGACAGACGGACAAACTGAAGTTTTGAATAGGGTCCTTGAAACTTATTTGCGGTGTTTCTTATCGTAGCAACCTAGGAAATGGGCTGGATGGTTGTCATGGGCGGAATTTTGGTACAACAGGTCAGTTCAAACCGCGACAAGATTTCCACCGTTTGAAGTAGTGTATGGCAGGCCTCCGCCATCTCTTAGGCGGTATTTTCCTAAGGAGTGTCGAGTGGAGTCTGTGGTAGGGGTGCTCCGAGACAGTGATGAAATCCTACAACAACTAAAAGTCAATTTATTACGGGCGCAAGACCTTATGGTACAATATGCGAACAAGCACCGTAGGAACTTGGAGTTTAACGTTGGAGAGTTTGTTTTTCTGAAAGTGCGTCCTTATCGGCAGAGTTTAATGGCAGTGAAGGGTTACTCGAAATTGGCAGCCAAGTTTTACGATCCTTTTGAGATAGTGTGCCACATTGGTCAGGTCGCTTATAAGCTGAAGTTACCGTATTCGAGCCATATTCACCTGGTGTTTCATATATCTCAATTGAAACGAGCTCTTGGGGACCACCCGGTGGAGACAACATTGTCCGAGAGCTTGGAAGTGGTTACAACCGATATTTTCGAGCAGGAAATGGTGCTGAAATAGAGGGTTCGGCGTATTGGGGATAGAGACGTGAAGAAGTCTTAGTGGTTTGGAAAGGGAAGCCAAAGGATGATGCTACTTGGGTCGAGGTGGATGACTTACATGCACAATTTCCATCTTTTCGCCTTGAGGACAAGGCTGATTTTGAGAGGGAGGGAGTTGATGTGGAGCAGGTCGAGCAAGTCACGGATGCAGCCGAGGAAACCATTGGTGAGGCGAGGCCGACTGGACCTTGGCGTGTTTACGTGAGACGCAAGAAGAAGCAGGGACGGATCCAGGATTGACTCCTTGGGGGGGGGGGGGGGGGGGAAGCATTAAAGTAAAATTTTTTGACAATATTTATGATTATATATTTAAATTTATTTTACTTTTAACAGATAAAAAAAATAAAAATTATCATATTACGAAAAACAAAACTAAATTTTAATAAGCTTATCAGCGATCCCTTTTTATAGTTTTTAGGAAAAGTTTTTATTAATTCTAATTCTAATATGTGTAGTAGAGAGGTTTTTAAAAGAAACAGTTTTTATTAATTCTAGCCGTAATATGTATAGGGACTATACGAAATATTTTAAATTGTATAGGGGGTCTTGAGCAATTTCTTGATAGAACAAGGTGAAAGCTTGCAATTATCCATCTTTTGACTTTAGTAAGGGTAAATTGGTCTTTTCAAACAAATGGGTCCCATAGGGGTCTAAATTTGTAATGCTTTTTTGAAAGGGGCTAAATTTGACTCATGATATGCAATTGGGGGTTAAAATTGCTAACTTCCCGGCAGTGGCTAGTGCATCTAATATATTCAGAGGCGTAGTTCCTCCGGTTTAATTTAATCTTACATTTCGTGGGTTTCTCACTTCACATTCTGTATGTCACTTTCCTCAACCTTTCGTAATAAATATTCAAGCTTATAAACAATTTTTTTTTTACTCCTATAATTTGTCTTTACAGTTGGATGATTATAAGAATGATATGAGACAGGTGACAATTGATGGAAATTTATCCTCATCAGGTTGTAGTTGATGGCGGTTCTAATCTATATCTCTCAAAAATCAAGTGTTTTGAACATGACCGCCTCATAACCAAGGTATAGTGGGTTACCCTGTAGATTAGGGAACTCGTCCAAATAATTTTTGATTGAATATTTTGTGCCTAAGGTTAAATGTTAACTTTATACCCAAGTTGAAATTTACTGTGATAGTTACTTCAGTTATTCTCCAGTTGATAATAAGGATTTCAAGTTGTTCATAAAGTACTTTTTTTCAATCTACGACAGTAACAACCATTCTTTTGATAGGCATGAGGAGATGGAATTATAGTTTGTCACGCCTACTGGAAGTACAACTTATTCCACAGCTCCTGGAGGCTTTATGGTAAGCTGCCGTGAGAATGACGTCAAAGATATGATCAAATTTTATCTAGTCTCTTGCAAATTCACTATCTAGCTGATCTAATGCGAAGTTCTATATGTAATGCTGGACAATAAGAGGCTTATGCATGAGTAAATAAGGTCGTAATATGTTCAACTTCGAAGATTTCATGGGACAATGAAATTGGTAAGGTTATGACAAAGTCGTATACAAGTTTGTATATTGAATGGGTTTCTTTACGATGTTCATGCATTTTATTGGTTGGAATACATTCAAAAACACAGGTTATAACTTATAAGTGGCCTTAGTTTGTTCTTATATTTACTTGACTTGAAGAGGAGAGAAGCAACGGCAGAGATTAATTACGCAACCCAATATCAGAATCTCATTTCTGGTTGATCTCCCTGTAATATTATTTCCGTGTATGCTGTTGAATTGAAGCCAATTTGTCCGCATTCTTTGTCATTGAGACCTTTATCATACTTGTAGATTTGGCTTGAATTAAAAGTATCCTTTACCTGCATCTTAATTAAGAAATAAAGGCAATGTTATAAGAATTCTCATTCCATGCCGTCTGTGATACAAACAAGCATTATGTGTACTATTCTGAATTCATTTTTCAACCATGTTGTTACCCCTTGTTTATTACTATTCAATATTTTTGCTATTATTTCGTTCATCTGAGGCAAATTCCAGAGGATGCACCAAGCTATGCTTGAGTCTCGTTTGATGGGAAGGGTTTTTTTGTGTTGATATATATATATATATATATATATATTTAAAATATTTAAATTTTAATCAATAAGAAGAACCAAACCATCATCACCACAAGAGACCATCGCCACCCCATCCAGTGATCTGGCCGCCATACCACCGCCACACTGGAGACAAAAAGAGATGGATCCCATCTCTCCTTCCCGTCTGTTCCTCTACCCCATCGACAATCCCTAGCCTGTCATGTCCCTCTTCAACCCCAGTCCCTCCCCTGTCCGGCGCTTCCAAAATCCAAACCCCATCACCCCTTAAACTGTATTCAAATTTTTATTTATTTAGTGTAACTAGTAAAGAGCACATGTATTGCACGTGATTCATAAGAATTTACTAAAATAATTGCAAAAATTAAATAAATATTAATATTAATGTGTAAAATAAATATGAATAGAAAACATAGCATCCTTACTGAAAATTATCCATTGAAATGTTCCAATGGATAAGTTCTAGATTATCTTCAAAGTCAATTCGATTGTTCAAACATGTACTTAAAGAGGATGCACATATCTTTTACTGTTTTGGTAGTTTTCTAACTTATTGACTACATTTTCATTTCTCCTCATCATTCAACTTATATGGTAGCAATCATATTTTAAATATTGTAACGAAGGAAATTGAAAATCTCGGTCATGGTTCTTACGCATACAATAATAAATAAATAAAAAAAACTTGAAATAATAAATAACATGACATCTAAGTAATAAGGTTAACTGTCAGTGACGGAGTTAGGGGGCTGGTGGTGGCAGCCCCTCCCCAACTTTTGAAAATTATATTTTTCCCTATAATTTTATAAAAGTTTTAATTTTGCCCCCCTCTCCCAAAACCTAAAGATTAAAATTTCCCCTCTTTTTCGTATTCACCCCACTGGCCACCGGGACCAAAATCCTGGCTCCTTATATTAGGTCGAATAAGTCTTTTTCTTATTTGATCTTGATGAACGTTGCAACCTTGTTTTTACGTGACATCATGGATTTCTTATTTTTTTAACTGCTTCAAGTTACTCACTTCTCTTCATCATCACTTGAAATTTTGTTATGATGTCTCATTCCTTATAGTTTGTGGCCAGCTGCTTTATCTTGTTTGCATCACTTTTTTCATAGTTTGTAGTGTGTTTATTTGAAGTTCTTCCGATAGAAACTTTTTAAAGAGTTCCACTTGCATTCATCTCCCGTCCATTCTTCTTTTTCTTTTTTCTTTTCTCTCCTTACTTTATGGTTGTACTCTTTATATTGAATCCGCTATGATAGTTATAATTTTGAGCCATAAAGACTCTATCTAGCTCTATAAAGGAAAGGAGAGCCACAACTTGTGTCAGCCTGGATTCGAACCCAGGACCTCTTACATAAAGTGGGATGTGGATACCACTAGACCAACAAGTTTGGGATAAGTTAGGTCACTTTTAAACCTCATATTCTTTGAACTATACATCTTTATGTGAATCATAAAATAAATAGGTAACTTGATGGTAAACCACAATCAAATATAATATTGAAGTATGCACTATCCTAATATATATTTTTAATTTAGTTTGGTCTGTTAATATTTTTATTTTTTATTTCAGTTTATTCAATGATATAGATGCATAGCTTTTATTTTATATTTGTATTATAAGAAAAATATAAGACAATTAACTTGAAAGTTATTTTGTAATGAAACTATACAAAACATAATATTCATCAAAGAAAATTGTGTCATTCAGTCAAATTATTCATACCTAATTTTTTTTTACTTGAGAGATTATGTAACTCAATTATCTACCATATATGATAAAAATATCCAATCAAAAAGAATTATATATTAGTTTACCAATTACTTTTTAAAAAAATCCTTGCAACAGCTAATTACATTTCTATTATTGTTACATTTTGGGAAAATTTCGTGCTATCAAAGTGAGTAATACCCAAATGTATTTGTCAACTACTGAATATGCACGTGATGTTATAAAGTGAAATAACCATCTCATTATGTATGATCCAATGGTTTAAAACTCACTTGGGCTCATACTCATTTGAGTAACATGGAATTTCCCCACATTTTGACTGATATTCTTCCTAATTAAGGTGGTGTTTAGTTTGCAATTAAATAGTAAATTATTGCACACGCTTATAACTTTTCTTTTTTTCTACTTTAGTAATTTTTTTATCATCTTATTAATTCATTTTAAGTTAAAGTCTTGTTTTATCAATTGGATTATCATACAATCGTAGTTTTCATAAATTTAGATTTTTTTTCTATTGTATGTATATCCACATGAGCCATTAGGTGCTTCTGTATTTTGAATAATCTTCTTCAGAGTATGGTTTTAAAATGAGTATAAGAAATAAATAAGTATGTTATGTGATAAATCTATGCACCATATACAAATTTAAATAATTATACCTTTCAAATCCTTTACTTTTGGAACCAAGATACTGCCAATGAAGTGCAAATCCCTCCCCACCAGGTTAAGAAAGAGATACCATTTCCGATACACTAACGTATTCCTACCTTCAAAAGGTCACCATATTTTGGGGCTATGCTATTGAAAAGTGGCAGAAATCATCACCATTATTAGGGTATTTCTTGATGTACTTCGCAATTCTATAAACTTGAATTTTTGTGTTAGATGAAGTTTACGTTTCAAGTGGCATGAAGACCATAACGACTTATCTATTGTTTATGAATACTACTTCTAACAAAGTTTTCGTTTTTATTATTTGCATATATATGAGATTTTGGAATAAATTCTTTGAATTGAACTATTCATATTTGTAAGAATCAGTTTAAATAGTATTAAACTCCACCACGCAGAATTTTTTCTAGCGAAGTTTACTACAAGGCCTCCATGACTCAATTTTATAATGAGGGTGGTTGCGAATCCCCCAAAAGCACAAGTGTTGATGAATTGTTACCTTTATTTATAGTGAACCTACAAAAATTTTTGTAGAGATTTCTGAAGTTAATTTGATTTTTCTCTTTTAGTCTTGGATTGCAATTCCTAAAATGTGACCTGGTGAGAGTTTCACCATTCAATCCAATGAGTCATGTAAAATTACAATGTTTAAGATTTTGGGCTGAGGGAAAAATGGAAGTTTGGAACTCTGCCAAAGATGAAAACCATTACGTAGAAAGATAATCATCACCTAGAATTCCTAGAGATGGGGCATAGATTTATGATATTGTACGATATCATACATTACAGTTACAGTTTTATGTGGGGCAATAGTGAATGTTAATTATTGTTTGATTGAATAGCTTTTGTCCACATTGCAATGGTTCAATTTCATTTTCCCAAGTGCATGATGAGATAATATATCGATACAGATTAGTTAGAATTTACATATTGAGAACAGAAATGATGAGAAAAATTGATATGAGTAAGGTGAAGATGCAAAAGAAATTATATATAATTAGACATAATAGTCATGAGTTTTACCAAACATTTTATTTATGACGTCACTTCTACCTTAAAGTCTATCTAGTATAATGTATATTACTACTAAATTTGGAACCTACGCTGAGAAAATTGCCAGGTTATAAGTAGGTAAAATGATATTAGGATGATTCAATGGATTCAAGCTCCCAAACAATCTGCTTGCATATAATTATAAATATTCTTATTATTATTAGATGAAGTCGTGTTATGTAATAATAATTGATATATATATATATATATATATATGTGCGCGCGCGTGTAAAAGTTTTTAACTTTTTATTTATATTTGAAACATTAGAAACATTTGTCAATAGGAAAGAGAAAAAAAAGGGACAAGGGTAAGCAACTACTAAAATACACTAAAGAAGATGAAAATAGATAAAAAATTGAGGACATTTTAATTTGGACTTCTTAACATTTCTCTTAGTAAGAATTTTTTAACTGCCATATACTTTAAATTTAAATATTGATAAGTTATTTGAACTTTTTGACATTGAAATTTGACAATTCTATGGAAAAAAATATCTACAGTGCTTTCAATTGCACTTTAATTGTTACTAATTTACACTACTATTTTCTTAAATTTAATTAACGATAATTATTAAAAAGATAGGATATTCACGTGCAACACACGTGCTTTAAACTAGTATTAATGAATACATGATAATTTGGTGAAGAGTACATTACATTTGTGTTCGATCAAGATCAACCACAAGAACCTTTAAAGGCTCTGTTTGGTTGTGTTTAGAAACATTTGTCAATAGGAAAGAGAAAAAAAAGGGACAAGGGTAAGCAACTACTAAAATACACTAAAGAAGATGAAAATAGATAAAAAATTGAGGACGTTTTAATTTGGACTTCTTAACATTTCTCTTAGTAAGAATTTTTTAACTGCTATATACTTTAAATTTAAATATTGATAAGTTATTTGAACTTTTTGACATTGAAATTTGACAATTCTATGGAAAAAAAATATCTACAGTGCTTTCAATTGCACTTTAATTGTTACTAATTTACACTGCTATTTTCTTAAATTTAATTAACAATAATTATTAAAAAGATAGAATATTCACGCGCAACACACGTGCTTTAAACTAGTATGAATGAATACATGATAATTTGGTGAAGAGTACATTACGTTTGTGTTCGATCAAGATCAACCACAAGAACCTTTAAAGGCTCTGTTTGGTTGTGTTTCCAATTAATTTTCAACCGTCATTTTCAAATATGTATGGGAGAGTTTTTGATTTTGGTGTGAGAAAAGTAAAAAAAGTAGGCGTGTATGGTTGTGTTTTGAAAATTGTTGAAATTAGTGATTGGTGATGTGTGAAATGATTGAAAAGTAGCGATTAGATGATAGAATATGAAAGAGAATGGTTAAAGAAAGAAGATATAAGAGGGAGAAAAATGATAAAAAGAAAGTGAGAAAAAAATGATGTGAAATGTAATTTTGAAAAAATGATTGAAATTTATTGGGAATGTAAATGTGAAAATGAGAATGGGAATATTTTCAATTAAAAACAGTGTAAAGTGTGTATTTTCATTTTCAGATGAAAATAAAAATAAAAACAGTGAAATGAAAACACAGACAAACATAGCCTTTGCTTTTCGTTTTACTTTCCAAAATCCAAGCACCAATCATAACTTAATATGATTGATAATATTATTATACCTCTTCTAAAAATGGACACTAGTACTCGTCATCTACAAAAATGGAAGGCAGAGAAGTTCTGCATGAGCATATTACATACAACTTGAAGAGCTATTGTGAAGCTACTATTAGTGACTACTACAAGATATGCAATTAAGCATCACATATCAATAGAAGTAGACTAGTTAAATAAAACTCCCAATAAATTTGTCGAATTTGAATTGCCATTTCTCTGTACTGATGTCATTTACATTTAACATAAATGTGATCAGCGAAAGAAAAAAAAGAATATAATTGAAAAAAAACTGCACATTTTGCTGCTTCCCTAACCTAAGTCTAAAAGAATTATTAGTATTATACAACATGGCAACAATCTTCACTCTTTGCACCTTGTAAACCAATAACATGTTTTTAAAAATCGACTGAAATTATTCCGAAACCCCAATAATTCCTACACTCTAAGTGGCAAGCCATAGTTATGAAATGTCCTGATCGTGCCATCCATATTAGCTGTAACGAAAACAAGACCCCATGTCGGGGAGCCATGATTTTCGTTCTTATGCTCATCCCATAGAGGAAGTTTCTCTTCGGGCCATGTTATGGATGCCTTAGATGAACCCTCCATGGAAAACCAATTTGCAAGAGAGAAACGTTCTGAACCAGATGAAGCCTCAAACACACAACTTTTTGGTTCTGTGTCAAAATCTGACCAGGTTAATACGACGGACGCACCTTCGGACAAGAAATACTCACACGAACGTATAGATTTAGGTTGTTTGGATGTTTGGATGCTTAATTCATCGTAATTCCACAAATAGATGTGAGAATCCTCCCCAACTGATACTATGTGACTTCCGCTTGGAGTAAATGAGGCCCACATTTGACTACCTGAATTTGTCAAACCTGTTGTGGTAAAATAAATTCTGTTAGAAAACATAGTGGCACACCAACCACAAAGGATGATGTTTTCGGGGCACAATGATCATAAAATATAAAGAGATGTAAGAGCTATGACTTAATTCATTCAACTACCGAAAGACAGGCAAAAGAACGTCAATTATTGACTTAAAAATTTAACTATTTAAATACCTTTGTACTTCCGCACAACCTCCAGCCCATCAAGTATACGGATTTTGGAGTCCTCCGACGTTATCATCACTCTTTGAGAGTCACTTTTCAGAAACTGAGCAAGAAGAAATCCACGTAAATATAACCGAGAATAAAAGATCTAAAAAGTTTGAACCACAACATATCTGAGAGTAATCAATACCTGAATGCCAGTAATTTTGTTTCCAGACGACTTCTTTCTGCCCTGAATGTTTATCTCTGCATTTAGCAGGAGTTCATCGCCTATTAAAAAAAAAAAACCAATTCCAGTTTAAGAGTCTCCCTAAAACGACACATACAGACCTTATAAAAAATATTATTAACAATTAAAGCATGCGTGGGATACCTGATAATTCATAGAAACGACATGTACCAGAAACAGAACCAACAACAAAGCCCTGCCAACATGAAAGAATTGGTAAAATGTTAATACATGTATATATAGACAGTAGAAAATACTAAAACTTCAACTTTAAGATGGATGATCGTTTCATACTTTTCCATTTGGCTGGTAGCATACTGCTGTCACTATGTCCGTGACGTTAGCCCAATCCTCCACTCTCCTCTTTGTGATTCCCCAAATTCGAACTTTACCATCTATGGATCCGCTGATGAAGTAGTTCTCATCCACAGGATCGAATTGAACGCATGTTACTGAATCCATCAAGGAAATGAGAATAATTAATTTCGAGCACTAGAGCACAAAAAACATACTAAGTTAATCTTGGAAGTAGGCTTCTAGTGATAATTACCATAATTGTTGTGTTGAAAAGCACCAAGACATTTGTCAGAGCCAACTTGCCATAAACGAACGGTTTTGTCCATAGATGACGATAAAAGTTGCTGCAACCACAAATCTTGTTTTAGATACAAATAAGATTAAAACAAAATAGAAAACCATCAAGGTAGCAGCTTATGACTTACATTAGATGTGGACCATGCAAGGTCTAAAACGTCGCTGCTATGACCCTGAAATTTGCGCCTCGGCGCTTCTTCAATATGGAAAATCTTTTCAGGGATGACGACAGAAGCATTACTTGATTTTTTAATTTGTGGGCTCTCGAAATTGCAGTTATCAGCCTTGTTTATCGCACCCACACGCCATATGCAAACTAGCCCGTCTTCACCACCACTTGCTAGATACTGCCCATCAGGACTAAACTTCATTGTCCAAATTAGGCCATTATGAGCTTTAAGTTGTTGTCCGCCATACACAGCACTACATTCCATACACCTCTTCCGGTTCTGTTCTATCCTCATCCGACCCGTTTTTCCTTCTTCACCAAATAATTTTGGCTCCTTAGGAAAGTTGGCACTCTTCATCTTTTGTGTCAAGTTTCTCCACCATTGCATCATTTTCTTATTCAGTCTTCGGTTTTTTCCTAGACAGGCTTCAACTTGCTTAATTTCAAATTGTTTATCAGATACAAGATTTTCATTCATTCCCCCCTCTATATCAGTAATGCTTATGTAATCCAACCAATCGTGGTACGAATAATCAACCGAACAATTTGCTTCACTATTGGATCTCCGTCTTTCAGATAGCAAATTGTCATCAATGCTGGGAGTAGATGATCCACAAGAACTAGAGACAGTAATTCCTTGCAGTGCCACGGTCTCAGATTCAATGAGAGTTGAACACTCAACAAAACCCATTGTGGATAAAAAACAATCTCTTCTCTCCTTAACACTCTGTGGTTCCCTTAACCAAATATCATACTCTGAATTGCTACACATCAAATCTCTTTTCACAACAATAGGCTCTTCAGAGATAAACCGATCCTCGGTATCGAAGAAAATCTCTTCTACCTCATCACCATACATCATTTCTTGGAAAGCAATTAGTCTCAGAATTCCACATTAAACCACTAATATAATTTCAAATTTTGAGCACTCACAAACACCCTTTTTATATGAAGCTAATTAGTTACCCACATTCACGGACCGAGTCCCACTCCCTAAACAATGGGTATGTGCTATGCTATTATTTCCTTTAATTAACATATATGTATACTGAAGAAAGCATGTCCTTATACTAGGAACCATTACATAATCCCCACAATTCGATTCTAAATTCAACGGAATTTGCTATTAAAATAATGTAAAAAACCAATGTGAAACAGAGAGACCCATAGACTTGAAATGGTTGTAATTTACCTTGAATTCCTTGCAAAGCAAACGGAGTAAATCCCAACAGTATCACCGACCCACCTTCGATTATGGACTTTGCATATCAACTCATAGCAAATCAAAAACCACCTATACATACATACGTAAATATATATTAACTAAGCCCCCTTTCACTCCATAGAATCAAATACTCCCCTCAAGTTCTCTGTACTTTGACTTGGCAAATGGATTGAAGCTGAAGGAAAGGTAAAAATCTAATCTTTGGTATAAATAAATGTAGAAAAACCAATCTCGACAATAAACAAACCACCAAAATTGAAGAGATTTAATAAATGGGCCTCGAGATCTGTGAATTGTAATGAAGATGGTTTTTTGGGAATTTTTGCAGCGCACGAGCGGCGCAGCGCAGCACACAAATGTTGCTGGCTATCAGTACAGTTGTATGTTTATGTATAGGCTTTTCTGCCAATATGCTATACTATATCTGTCTATTATCTATATCTCTATATGATATAGAGCTCGGTTTCTATCAAAATGGCACCACCTCCCAACAACACATTCCAAAGTCAATCTCCACACACAGTCCAAGGCTCCCCGGGTAATTCTATGCTAGATCCAAAATTCGAGTGTATATTCTGTATTTATCTTTTCACATGACTGTGTAGGTGCACGAAGACTCCAAAACAATGATCCGAGTGTATATTCTGTATTTGTCTCTTTCAGTGTATGTGCACCAAGACTCCGCCACTTGAGCAACAATCTCTTCCCTTAAAACCACGACATTGAAACTGGGGAGAAAAAACAAAAAGAGAAAGAAAAGAACCCACTTCAGATAATCTCAAAATTAAATCAAGATTTGCAGGATACAATATGTAATTATGAATAGAAGAAGAGGCAAATCAAGATATTATAAGTGAAAAAATGGGAAATATTTAAGAGTGGAGTTTGACTTTGGACATTTAATAACGGATAGTAAAGTATCTATTTTTTTTTAAAAATTTTGTTTTGTGCATGCAAGATAATAATTGGGTATAAAGATTACATTTAGAAAAATAATTAATGGGGTTTTGAAATTGTTTTTTTCTCTTGGGGGGTGGGGGGGGGGGGGGGGTGATGAATGAGGGCAGATGCAATCGCAATTTCACAATTGCATTTGTTATGTCAGTGTTAGTGTTTAAAGAAACATGAAATTAGATTAGGCCTCCAGCTCCAGCCTAGTAAGTAAGTAAGTAGTGTCTTTACGTAGGCTGCTGAGAGAGTGACGGGAACATAAATTCAGATAGCGATTACACGACACGGTCACCATATTATTATGGGGAAATTACACACAGACCCTCTAATTATTGTATAATTACAAAAATCTCCCCTCACTTATTAGAAATTACTAATACACCCTCTCTAGAAGTCTTTATAAGGTTTACAGGGATAAAATTGTAATTTTTTTTAAATATATAGCAGTGTAATTGTAAGATATCCTTAACATGAGGGGATATGTTTATAATTTCAAATAAATAAGGGGGGTTTGGCAATTACATAATAATTGAGGAGGTCTGTGTGTAACTTTTTCTATTATTTATTTATTATATTATCAAATTCAAAAGGAAATTAAAAAGAGAAATTCTTAATATATATATATATATATAACAATAAGACATATAAATTTTTTAATGCACCATTTATTTTTTATATCGTTAGTATTTAATAACTAGTAATATTAATAATGAATATTTTTTTAAAAATAAAAACAAGAAATGGCTCGGACCGGAACTTGAAACACGTGTTTTGTGATAGAAGCCCAATGTAGAAGATTGTGGTGTACAAAAGTTAAATTGCCGATTAAATGTGGGCGTGGAATACAAAGATTTAGAAAGGCATGAAAGGAATGTACATAAATGAGAATCCATTTGCCCTTCTAATTGTGAAATTCTCAAGCCTGCCATTTTTTACTTGTTTACGGGAGCTCAAAGCTCGCCCGGCCATAAATTTTGAATCTTTTTCAGCCTAGGGATATTCTAACAGCACTTGGTATATTATGTACTTCTTTCTTTTTATTATTAATTAATTTTTTTTGTTATTTTTCATTAAGATACAAAAAAAAATTATTTAAAAATGAAGACTTAATATAAGTTAATCAACGTAAAGGTTTTATAACTTATGATACACGGATAAGGATACGAGGATACAGATACAATACAATGAGGATACAACATACTGCAATTTTTAAAAATTTAAAATACGATATGTTGAAGATATGAGTATGTATATGCATGTATAAATTTAAAAATAAATACTATTCAATAGATTCATTGTCATAATAAAAATCTGTCTAGATTTTTAATTTCTTTGGTATTTGTTTAACTTTTAACTTTTAATTTTTAACAAAGATAGAAAACATTAATTATTTTCCTATTTTAGCCCCAAAAGTATTGTATAATATTAAAAAGATGCTCTATTTGGCATCTAGGGTGTGTCGAATACTTCAAATTTTGTATTGGGAAACGGTATCCGGAATTTTCCTTTTCGTTTTATTTTTTGGACACTTTAAAGATGATACGAACACGGTATCAAATAGCATTTGTACTAGAAGGATACGATACTGTACGAGACCAATTTTAGGAGTATCTGTGTATGATAGTTTATAAGAGAGCAATTGGTTAATCCCTTAAAAGTCAAAGGGTAACTGAAAAGTTGATAGAAAAATCAATTTTAAGAATTTTTTAAATAATATTTCCTCCTTCTTATTGTATAACATATTTTTCTTTTTGGGTTGCGTATACATACATATGCTTAGATCGCTTTTGCGTAAATATCATAAAGGACCGAATTTTCTCATCTAAATCCTATTTTTTTACCATCTTTCTGCTCACTCGTTTGTTAAGTGGCTTGAGATTAGGTTCCTCCCAAATATACCGCAAATCATAGCTAAGGTTATCTTTTTATATATTTATATTTATCAGTAAAAATTAAATAAAAAAAATTGATGCAAAAAGGAAGAAATATTCTCTATGACAATATTATTTTATGTGAGGCAACATTTAGTTGGAATGTAATGAGTACCTGGGCTTTCCATAAGACAACAGAAAAGTGGGAATGCATTTTTACCATTTGGGATCATCTTATTATACCTTTCAATTAACCCATCTTTTCTTCCTTTTACTTTGCAGGAAAATTAAACACATACAAACAGATACAGAGGATCGTGATTTTTGTACGTACGTACACTCCCACATTTAAGTCAATTTCCTTTGTCTTTTTCATAGATGAGGATTTAATTGAATAGAGATGAACCAAATGGAGATGCTCACGTGGGTTTCAACCACGATCTATACTTAATACGATTGTCGAGATCAAGCCCGAAACTCGCAAATTCGGTTCCGGAATTTTCAATCTTAAATCAGAGGTTAAGACTTGAATTAATATTCAAGTCGAGCAGGTAGGCTCGGCTTGGCTTAAGGGCTCATTTAAATATGATATATATATATATATATCTTTTTATATACTCAAAATAATAAAAATAATGTATTAACATGTAAAATTGTATAAATATCACTTATAATTGATAAACAAAACGCCATAATTACAATGATAACATGGGTATTTTAAATTAGGAAAAGAAATAAATAAGTCGAGCATTTATTAATTTTATTGTTCAATAGAAACATAGTGTAAATAAATAATTAGTATTTTGACTTTCTAAAGTTTGGTTGGAAGAATTTTAATATGGATATAATTTGATAATGATTTTGAAGTGTTTTAAAATTGTTCGACTAGTTTCTTATTTGGTAAATTATCTTATTGTAATTAAAAATAAGGGAATGATATTGGAGCTCTAAAAATTACTATTGGAGCTCCACTTATATTCTTCTCTCTAAGAAAATGACAAAAATACTCATTTCTAGATAAAAGCCAACCTTTTTGCTTCATTTTTTCTACCATTTAAACCGTTATATTAATAAATCCGTCTTGTGCTTGGTCTAGATCAAAAATAACATTTACTTCATCTATATAATCATGTCAACAATACTGCATAATGATATTTTTTTAATCTCTTAAAAACATAAAACATATACTTGTATGCAAGCATAAAATTAATCATCAAGACCAATTAAAGAACAAAAAAATCATGTTTTTTTAAATCTTTTGTGTATTCAAATTCATTGTATAAAAAGTCGCTAACTACTTTTAAATTTGTATATTTTTTGTTTGATAGTTATTTTTATGCATTATTGTCTGAAAAAACTGAACTTATTGCCTAGAAAAATACATAAAATTGATTGCTCGATTCTAATATAAAGGCAAAGTAGAGTGAATTTTTTTTCTTTTTGTTTCATATAATAATTGTCATTCTCGAATTTAAAATATTAATACTTTGTTTTGTCGATGATGCTCTACAATCTACATTTTAGTTACTTGTTTCATTTATGCTTATATTATTTTTATTAACTGACTTTGATTTAAAGTATTGAAAAAAACCTATAACATGATAATAGTTTTGTTTTGAATGCATAGGGTAGTTCTAAAATCCAAGGATAATCTTATCATATTCAAGTGTAAAAATTAAAGTTGGAGCTCTTATAGTACTTTGTGGAGTGTCAATATCATATTACTTGTTTCATTTTTGCTAATATTATTTTTATTAACTGACTTTGATTTAAAGTATTGAAAAAATCCTATAACATGATAATAGTTTTGTTTTAAATGCATAGGGGTAGTTCTAAAACCCAATGATAATCTTGTCATATTCAAGTATAAAATTAAAGTTGAAGCTCTTATATTGTACTTTGTGGAATGTCAATATCATTACTTTTAAAAATATTGGAACTCCAAATTCAAGCCGACTCGGGTTCGGCTTGAAACTCGTCAGACCAAGTTCAAGCCTTGAATACTAAAACTCATTTAGTATCAAGCCGAGGCGTAAGCCAATCAAGCTCAGCTTAATTGACGTTACTATATATTATAACAATTGAAATTCAATATTTCATATATGCAAACAATCATGATCCTTTCCGCTAAAAACTCTAGCCACCTAAGAAATCACTTTTATTGTCATTACTGTTATTGTCCTTATCAAACTGAGTTGGATTACCCTTTTTATGCTTTGTATTTTCAACTACGAATCTGATGAGTGATATATATATATAGATTCGTAATGTTGGTAATTCTTTTGGTTCATATTGATGCGGGACATTATAATCTCGCTATTTATGTATTGAATTGCTTAGTAATCATGGAATTGGTAATTAATATATGAATGTACAAGGGTTATTTGTTGTATAATTAAAAATTATTGATGAACATTGGTAGACTTGCACCCAATGAGTGGCTAAAGAAACTCAAAACCAGTCTCCACAATTAAAGAACCGACAAAAAAGGTAAACTTGTTTTTGATAATTAAGAAAAAGATGAAGTTAATTACTCCCGACCCCAAGAGAAAGCAAAAGAAAGAAGTGGTAGAAAGAGAGGGGCAAGGAAATTATGTTTGGTAAATATGGTAGAAATGGGATACATTGACAAAACATAATTTGATTGCGACAGTAAATTGGACTGATATTTTAAGGGTTTGCACTCATATTGTTTGGTTGGATTTTAAAAGAAAAATGGATTCAATGGAGAGACCCGAATATATCCTACTTTTTCTTTTTTTCCAGATTACCTAAAATCCTCATTGAAAATTTTACGTAAGATGACCAATAAAAAAGGACAAATAGTAATTTAGCTGTACAATATATATAATTGAAAAGCGGCATGCAACAGACGTCATCTTCTCAATCACAAACCTAAAAAATAAAATATTATTCGACTTTTTGTTCTCAATATTCACTTCTATTGTTATTTATCTTCACGTGGTAAGTACAAGCAACGACGTTTAATTTCTCTACTCTCTCAAGACGTAAAGAACTTTGCTGAAAATGGGTTAGTTAAAAACTAGGTTATGGATTGATGCTTTTTTAAAATTTATTACGGGGATAAAATAGTGATTACTACATTTAAAGAGATTTGGATGTAATCTTGTGATAGTGGATACCATCTATCAGGTGGTATCCAATATCCAAGAATAAGTGTGATAAATAACCAGACTTATTGTGTATCATGGGCCGATCTTCTTGAACCAAACTAAAAATTAGGAAAAATGGTGCAACTTTTGCACCATTTTGGTACAGCTACAGTAAATGCACTATAATGTTTGCACCAAAAGAAATATTATCTATATATTCCTTTTTACACTTTATTTGTACTATTTCTCATATTTCACAAATAACACCCAACTTTAAGTTTTTTATGACATATTCATCCAAGTAAATATATTTTGATATTTTATAATATTATAAAACAATATTTTTATTATTTAATAATAAAAAAATTAAAATTTATATTAAATCTATTGTGGTCATGTTTCGTAAAATTAAATTAAAAATTTACACAACAAATATAAGACCGGGTTTACAATTTGTATATTACATAAAATAAAATTTGATTTAAAAGAGACATAGAAAACAAAAGTTATATTGATTAATTAACAATAATACAATACGACTGAAAAAGACTTAACATTATTATCAACTAATCATGTTCATTACTATGTTCCTCCCATAAATACTCTATTACTGCATTACGGAGTTCAATATCATGAGCATCTTTGTCTTTGATTCGACTATATAAAGTAAGGAATTGTTCAAAGACTACATCTTTAAACCGGTTTACCACCATATTAAACTGTTGTGTCTGTCTAATTTATTTATCTTACATTTAGTTAGGTTTTTTTTTTTAAGAATTGTGTGATTTTAGTATTATCACGTAATATTAATCTATGTTGAATTAAATATTTCAATGTTCTAAATTTATTTCGTATTGCATTTTGTAGGGGTGTACACGGTCAGGTTCAGGCGGTTTTACAAAAAAAATTAACCCGACCCGACATGTGCGGGTTGACAAAATATCAAACCAAAAATGCATAATTATCTTTTCAAACCAAGCGGTTCGGGTCGGTCGGATTTAATATTTTAGCGGGCGGGTTGGCGGGTTATCAAATTATAGTTATAATTTTTACAACTTAATTTTAGTTATAATTAGTAAGTAAGAAATTAATTATTATACTTTTTGTACATTTAACTAAAAAAAATTGAGTTGGTGAGAAATACACAAATAAGTGGTGTTATTAAATAAAATTCATATTACCATGATTTCTAATGAGTGAAAAACTCTAAAATATTAATACAATTTATGTTTTTTGTAAATTTATCATCAAAATATTCATATACATATAAATTGTTCGTTCAAATCAAATAAAAACAAGTGTTCAAGCGAGTCAATTAGTTTGCTCAAATAAAAAATAAAATATGTTACATGAATATGAATAAACCACTCTTATTAGAGAGTACATATGCATATATAGTTTTCAAAGTTTAGTGTAAATTTTTAACTATATACACTTATACTTGTAACATAAATTATTAGCGGTCGGGTTGCGGGTTAGGCGGGTTACAATTATTAAACCCACCACCCGACCCGAAAGTGGCGGGTTGCAATATTTTCAACCCGCCACTATTATTTAATAATTCTAAACCGGCGGTTTTCGGGCGGATCGGCTCGGGTTGAGCGGTTCGGGCGGGTTGGGCGGGTTTATGTACACCCCTAGCATTTTGTACTAGCTTTACTATATATCTTTTATTTATAATTAATGTAAAATCATACATAATTGAGCAAAAAAAAATATATATAAAACATAGGACATCATTGTAACTTTTTCAAAATTTTGGAACCTAATTACATAAGACCTTGTAACTAATTGAAATTAGAGGGACCAAAATACAATTAAAAGAAAACTAAAAGAAAAAAACATCTCAACCCAAATATTCATTCAATCACTAGAAAAGTTATCTTGTTCAAAACTGCCTTAGCTAGAAAAGATAGTGAAGTATATGGAAAATGCGAATCAAGTAACTAATTTAATTTGGAGATATATACTTGATATATATAACATTGGCTCGAGGCTCGTAGCCTCGTATCCTCGTATAGTTATATAGATCACTTATGATTGAGGCTCGTAGCCTCGTAGCCTCGTTGCCTCGTATCTGCTAACGGTCAGCTAAATTACCACTGTCATACGAGGTTTGGGCATCATAGAAGCATTTACACGAAAGGTCCTTAATGACACCATAATTGCATAATACTACAAGATCCGCATGTTTTTAAGTGATCCGGGTTGGGTTGACTCGTGACCCGACCCTACGACCCAAGATCCTAACCCTTCATAGCACCACGTGTCATCATCTGTGTGAAACTCCTGTCACTATTAGATCCGTACAACATGAACATCTATAAATACTTCCTCTCAACACATATTTGGGGGGACAATCTCTAGTCCCAACTCTCTTGAGCTAGCATCGTATCCACTGATACCTTGACAATAGACTCGAAGTACGTTCCCAATATACAAATTTGGGCTACTCAGCCTCGTAGGCATACGACCCAACGAACCAACGACCCTACGATACGACCCAAAAGGATACAAACCCATTAATAGAACTTAAAATTTTGAACTACGTTATGACTTGATCCTCCAAGGAGGTACGTAGGCAGCTTGGACTAGAATCCAAGTGCAGTCATAAATTTGTCATCACCACCTTCGTGTGCCATACAAAGCAGCCTAGAATGAGGTAGATCGATCCCCCAAAATCGAGCTAAATCAGTTAGCGCTGTCTGTGGGAACCCTACTTAGAGTTGCTGAGAAGAGATATCAGAATAACGGATAAGACTAATCAGAGAGAGAATCAAGTTCAATCTGAGGAGTTGACAAAATATGAAGGTACGATCCACAAACTCATCTAACATCTTTTGAATTCGCCACAAGATAAAATGCCCAAAAGCCCGAAAGCCTAAAGGCCTAAAGCTACGAGGTAACAAGGCAACGAGCCCAAAAACCCAAAAGCTTAAAGGCCTAAAGCTATGAGGTAACGAGGCAACGAGCCCAAGAGCTCAAAAGCCACGATACAAGAAACCCAGAAGCTTAAAGGCCTAAAGCTACGAGGTAACGAGGCAACGAGCCCAAGAGCTCAAATGCCCAAAAACCCAAAAGCCTAAAGGCCTAAAGCTACGAGATAACGAGGCAACGAGCCCAAGAGCTCAAAAGCCACAAGATAAAATGCCCAAAAGCCCAAAAGCTTAAAGGCCTAAAGCTACGAGGTAACGAGGCAACGAGTCTAAGAGCTCAAATGCCCAAAAACCTAAAGGCCTAAAGGTACGAGGTAACGAGGCAACGAGCCTAAGAGCTCAAAATCCACGAGATAAAAAACTCAAAAGCCTAAAGCTACGAAGTAACGAGGCAACGAGCCCAAAAGCCGCAAGCTAAAAGCTATGAGCCAAGAGCGCAATAGCTCAAAAACTCAAAAGCCTAAAACTATGAGGCAACGAGCCCAAAAGCCGCAAGCTAAAAGCCAAGAGCCAAGAGCCCAAGAGCTCAAAAGCTCAAAAGCCTAAAGCTACGAAGTAACGAGGCAACGAGCTCAAAAGCTCAAAAGCCTAAAGTTATGAGGCAAGAGCCCAAAAGCTTAAAGTTACGAGGCAAGAGCGCAAGAGCTCAAAAGCCCAAAAGCCTAAAGCTACGAGGCAAAAGCTCAAAAATCACAAGATAAGAAGCTCATAAGTTCAAAAGCTACTAGGCAACGAGCCTAAGAGCTCAAAAGCCAAAAGCTCAAAAGCTACGAGGCAATGAGCCTAATAGCTCAAAAGCTACGAGACAACGAGCCTAAGAGCTCAAAAGCCACAAGATAAGAAGCTACAAGCTCAAAAGCTACGAGCTAAGAAGCTACAAGCTCAAATGCTATGAGCGAATAATCTACACTTCCATCCTATGGAGTGCGCTAGGTCTAATTAGACCCTAAGTTGCGATATGAGAAATCATATCACATCTTTCTCTATAGTTCAATGCAAGTTCCCTCTATAAATTGGAACACCTTCTAATGCGATCCAACAAATATGATCTACGATACAATGGCCTAGGAAAAACGTTTAAAATGTTTAAAATGATCGTTCTAATTGAAGAGTTCAGGTTTACTTAGACTTTTACTTCCTCAGCAATAAATTTAGAGCTATAAATGTCTCCTCTTTAATACTAACGAAGTGGGGGACTTAATGATATATATAAAATTGGCTCGAGGCTCGTAGCCTTGTATCCTCGTATAGTTATATAGATCACTTATGACTGAGGCGCGTAGCCTCGTTGCCTCGTAACGGTCAGCTAAATTACCACTGTTATACGAGGTTTGGGCATCATAGAAGCATTTACACGAAAGGTCCTTATTGGCAACATAATTGCATAACACTACAAGATTCGCGTGTTTTTAAGTGATCCGGGTCGGGTTGACCCGTGACCCGACCCTACGATCAAGATCCTAACCCTTCATAGCACCACGTGTCATCATCTGTGTGAAACTCCTGTCACTATCAGATCCGTACAACATGAACATCTATAAATACCTCCTCTCAACACATATTTGGGGGGATAATCTCTAGTCCCAACTCTCTTGAGCTAGCATCGTATCCACTGATACCTCAACAATAGACTCGAAGTACGTTTCCAATATACAAATTTGGGCTACTCAACCTCATAGGCAAACGACCCAACGAACCAACGAACCAACGACTCTACATATACGACCCTACGATACGACCCAAAAGGATACAAACCCATTAATATAACTTAAACTTTTGAACTACGTTATGACTTGATCCTCCAAGGAGGTACGTAGGCATCTTGGACTAGAATCCAAGTGCAGTCATAAATTTGTCATCACCACCTTCGTGTGCCATACGAAGCAGCCCAGACTGAGGCAGATCGATCCCCCAAAATCGAGCTAAATCAATACTTACTATTTATAAAATTGAAAATGAACACATAAGCTGAGGAGTCTTCAATGCATGCATATATATATACATACATACAATTAAACAAGTTATAAGAGGTGTTGTACCTGAAGCAATTACTCTATAGCTTGATTCCAGCTTAATGTTGATGCTTGAATAGACTCAGAACACTCAAACATTTGGTGATGACTATATATATAATTATATATGCTCGATCTTTGCATGGTTGTTTCATATATATAGCTAAGTTATTTATATATGTGTTATAGAAAACATATAATAATAGAAATTCCTTAATGCAGAAATAACCCCAGCTGCCACCTAATAATTTTGTTTTGTTTAGAACAGCATATCTCCGCTCAATCTACTCTCGATTTCCTCATTCTTATAATAAATGGAAAAGCTAAATTTTATACTGCATAACCCACTAGGTTTCATATATAATTTTAAGTAAAATAATCATGATCACAAGGAGAGTTTAATTCTTAACTTTTTGGACAACTGTTGTGAGATATTATTTATTACGTTTGATGATGTTTCATTTTTATACAATCTTCTTTCTTTGGTCAAGTTAGATGTGTTCCTGTCGTGCAGCTCACTTTTTACTATACATAATTTCACCTATGTGTATTTGTGCGACCCACATATTAGGTTCGAAGATATCGTCAAAATATGTGTATATATAATGAATTATTTAGTCACTTTTGATTAAGAGATTAAACACACATGTAAAAAAATGAATACACATTGATCTAGGTCGGAAATTAATCCTACCTTCTCAGTCTGGACGACCTCGCGAAACGAACCGAAATGTAACTAAACGAAGATTATAGACTGCACCCGATGAATCGAGCTGCCTACGTACCACTTAGGGATCAAGTCTAAAGTAATTCCTAATTTATGTATGAATTTCCTATTGTAAAGATGATTCGTAATACGAGCTATCCAAATTTATATAAAGGATCGTACTGTCCAATCTTAGTCTGAATACGAAGGTATGAGCAAATTAACGAATGTATTAAATGTTGTCCTCCCCCTTTTTCATTCATTAATGCGGGTATTTATAGTGTTCATCCACACTGTACGAATACTATTCTGCCAGCTGGATGATCTCCTCAAATAACGCCACATGTTGTTAGTGAACGGCCAGGATCGTATCTTTTAGGGTCGGGTACGGGTTAACCCTACCCGAATGGTAGGAACACGCGGATCTTGTAATGTTTTACAATTTTGAGGCTCGATAGGGATCCATAGTGCAAATATGGCCTTATATCCCATGGATCGTTCATCTACACTGTACACAACATAATAAAAACATGCTAACGAACCGATAAAGATACGCATCTATTCGTTTTAAGGATCGCACAGTATCGTCATATCATACGCTAACGAGGTAACGAGGTGATCAAAAAAGGTGGGCCCTCTTAATAGTATACTTTTCAGTGTATCACACATAGGGTTGGTCATTCGGTTTAACCGAACCGAAACCGAACCGAAATTTCGGTTCGGAAAAATCCGAAACCGAAACCGAATCGAAATGGTTCGGTTCGGTTCGGTTTTAACCGACTCCGATTCGGTTTCGGTTCGGTTAACCTACCGGATAATCGAAATTGGGCCAAAAAATTTAAACTCTGTCTTCTCAATCCTCATCAACATTCAACAATGGAAGTTTAAACTCTTTCATATCTCAACAGTCAACAATGGCTACATTTAACAATATTAATCTCAAAATTGTGATTAATTATGCTTCTAACCTACATTAATAATTTACCCATTTGATTTACAAAATAAAAAAGTGGATAATCTACTTTTAATTTCTTACCTAGGGTTGGAGTTTAAGTAGAGTGAGGACTGGAGATGAGGAGATCCGACGGGCGACGGGGGATGGTTGCTGCGACGGCGTCGGCATCGTCGACTGTGTGTGTGTGAGAGACTGGTGTGTGTGTGTGAGAAGACGAAGGAGAGGGGCAGAGGCAGAGGCTGGTGTGTGTGTGAGAAGATCGAATGAGTGGTACTGGGTAGGTAAAGTTTTAGTTTTTAACATTTTTCCTTTCACATAAATCACCCCAAAATTATTCAAAATTCCACATTAGCCCCCACTATAAATAAATATTATATATTATTTGTAAATTAATTCGGTTTTCGGTTCGGTTCGGTTAACCGAAACCGAAACTGAATTTTCAAAAAATTTAAAACCGAAACCGAACCGAAATCACTCGGTTCGGTTTCGGTTCCACCCGAATTTTTCGGTTCCGGTTTGGTTCGGTCGGTTAACCAAACCGTGCACACCCCTAATTCACACATGTTTTTTTAGTGAGACGGTTATATCATTACATCAAATATTAAATAAATTATCATCAATAAGTAATTTTCCATTACAAACTACAAAGATACTATATAATTAGAGAAACAACTCACATATCTGGTGAGATCAAATCCATGACCTCTAAGTCATTGGACCTCATTCTTACTGTATGTTTCTATGATATGAAATGCTGAAAGTGAAAGGACCTAATTAACTCAATCTTTATAGTGAAACTAAATGGCTCCATCCTCTTATCAAAAGAAAAATGGCTCCATCCGCGTAATTTGTCAATGAAGACTAATCACTTTAAGGAGAAAATCTACATAAATTAAGTGCACGGAATTTGACAAATATAATTTAGATTTAAAAGCATATGATATGGATGATGCCCTAGTTATTGAGGGGCATATATATCTTCACAAATCTTCCCTTGATTTCTTCTCATTAAAACAAAAAGGGTGTGTCAATGA
The DNA here is from genome assembly GCA_019426215.1 of Buddleja alternifolia. Classification (NCBI taxonomy): domain Eukaryota; kingdom Viridiplantae; phylum Streptophyta; class Magnoliopsida; order Lamiales; family Scrophulariaceae; genus Buddleja; species Buddleja alternifolia. The sequence continues at coordinate 26,205,938 of CM033393.1, read as the reverse complement.
AGGGTGACGAGGAGAATATTTGATTCTGAATCTTTTTAAGAAGAATAAATTAGCAACCAAAAGATCATAGATTAGGTTGAAGATTTTACTTTTGGGGTTTGAAACACTTTTTCATACAATTATTTACAAGTCAAATTAATCGAATAAAATTCATGAATTTTTTAATTATTATATAATTATATCTCGTCAAAAAATTAAGCATTTAACTGTTTAAATGTTGTGTTCATTCAATATATAGTATCGATGTTAGACAAACAATGGGTACCCAAGTTCAGATCTTACCGTCACTCAAGCCATTTATAGAAAATTAGGAGCTCCACATTTGCTAAGCTTGGGGAGAAAAAAACCGTGTGTTAATTAAAGATATGAAATAGATCAAATGCCTTTCGTCTTTTAACAAATTAACCTAATTAAACTTTAGAAGAGGTGGTCATTCCATCTGGTGTTAAACACGCCCCAAGCGAAAGCTATTGAGTTCAATTCTACCGTCACCCTTATATAAAAAAAAATATTGTATCAGAAATATTAAATATGGCTCACCTCTAATATTCAATTTTTAAAAGGTTATCATTCCACTACTACATAAAAGGCCTATTACATTGGACCTATTACAGTGGTATTAACCGTTGTAATAGTCAATGCTGTAATATGGTTTAGACCCATTACAGCGGTTCAATAAAAAACCGTTGTAATAGGGATAACCTATTACAGCGGTTCTAGTCTGAACCGCTGTAATAGGATTAAAAAAAAAATCACCTATTACAGCGGTTCCAATCGGAACCGCTGTAATAGGATTAAAAAATAAAAAATAAATAAATAATTCACCTATTACAGCGGTTCCAGCCAGAACCGCTGTAATAGGTTAAATTTATTTTTATTTTTTTTATTTTGATAACCCTATTACAGTGATTCAAAACCGCTGTAATAGGGTGTCGGATTTTTTATTTTTGCACCCTATTATGATAATATTCCTGTACAGTAAATAAACCAACCCAACAAATTCCAGCTGCACAGTAAAACATATTCAACATAAACAACAAAAACCCCAAATTTCAATATTACCATCTCTTTCCTCCAACAACAAAATTTTATAATCTCTAACAAATGATCACGTGTTCATTTACAATCAACTAATTAAATTACTTACAATTTAAATACAATAAATCAAATCACAATTTAAAACAAGTCACAATGTACAAAAAAAACATTACCTAATTTCTAAGGAGCTGCTAAGAAAATGTAACGTGCCACTTTGCAGCGTACTTCATCAATTTGCTCTTGAGTATAGAAGGATTAAGAATCATGAAAGTACTGCAAGATATATATATATATATATATATATATAGAGAGAGAGAGAGAGATTAATTGCAGACTCAAATGACGTTTCAATTACCTACCAAAGGTTTAATAACTTCAAAAGGGATAAAAATTAAGTATATATTAGGATTATGCATACCGCTGTTGGGATTATAGATTGTCCGTGGCTAATAACGTCTTTCATGAATCTCATAACCAAGTAGCCACAATCCACCTCGTTTGTCTGCCGGGGGCACTACAAAAGTAATCAAAGTTACGTTGTGTTAGAACACTAACTTCTTTACGAATATATAATCTCTTGAAACTAGAAAACGCTAACCTTTATTTTAATCCATTGACAGGCCTTGTTTTTGAATTTCTTGGAATGGTTGTTGCGATTTGCACGAAATATGTGCACAGCCCTATAAAAAGATATTTGAAATAAATATACACTTTAAAAAAATATTAAATATAATGGATACATTGATTGAATGAAAAACTTACTGATTGATTTTTTGTGTTATCTCATCTCGGTAATCTGGCTCACCATGCAAAGAATTCAGATAGTAAACGACCTCTTGAAATGGATCAATTGCAAGCAACAACCAATGTCCCTGACACACTAGAAGCTAACGTGCTTGAATAGCAAGTGCACTAGTCGTGTGTAGTAATAGAAATGGACAATAAGTCTGGGTTGTCGAACCACGGAGACTTGAATTTTAGTTTATGATTTTCGATAACAAAAGGAAGTAAATTAGAGATTTGACTAAAAAAGGAAAGTAAAATAAGCTAAAGCGAAAGTAAAGAGAGATTAAACTTTCAAGGTGGAGAGGTGACTAAGGCTCATGTTCGGGCACATGTTGCGTATTGTTATCCTTAGATCATTACCAATTCATTAGACATACATTGCTATGGTGAAAGCTCCTAAGGTAAAGAATAACCGATGTCTCGTGATAGACTCCTATACTTAATTGGCGGTTTCCTAAGTATGTCTACCCGAAAATCTAACCACTAAGTATGCATTAAAGATCTAGAGCTTACTCGATTAAAATCGAACGACTTCACCCTGGAGTCTTTACCTATGTCTAGGGCAACTCCTATTTGGTTTGGTGATGTTGTGAAATCCTTGCACCCTAAGTCAATTTTCTCTCGAATAATTCACCTAGGCATGATATCAAACACATGGTGATTAAGCATATGGAAGGCATTCAACCACAAAATCACAACACATAGCAATATACGAATTGAAATGGAAAACGATCTTATTATAAGAACACTAACAACATGGCCTTCTCATGGCCCAAGTTCAACAATTTAGCTCATAAAATGCATAAGGGAAAAGCTAAGCATAAGATCCATGTTCATAGACAAAGATGAATCTAAAGCTAAGAAACTCCCTTTGTTGAATAGATGATTGAATCTTTAATTGGAGGCTTGAATCTATTCTTTCCCTTCTCTTCTGCTCTTCTAAAGTGATGAAAAGTGAGGTCCCAATCCCAAGAAATCCCCAAAATTCCTTTAGAATTCGAACCCCCCCTTTTTCCTTTCATTTTTGGCCTTTATACCTTCCAAACCGCTGTATCGGCGCCCAGGCATGACCCAAATGGCGCCTAGGCGCGGTCCAGGTGGCCTAAGTGGCTTGGGGAAGAAGTTGACCGGCGCCTAGGCGCCACAGTGCGAAGTCTTAACCGTTTTCTTGTTTTTCAGCGCAGCAATCGTGTTTTCTTCATAACGTTCTCCACGGACCTCGGATTTGGATGATTCAAGTTTCCACGTAAAACCAAGACGGAGATATACAACTTTCTAGAAGAAAAAGTCCTCAAATTCAATTTCAAAATATACTGAAATACTGTGTTTTTGTGCACTTTACATCGATTGCAGTGATTTTCCACCTTTACTCAATAAGCACATAGATTATATGCATATGTGGCATAAATCAAGAGATAAATGAATCTAAAACATAAACGTAAGGGCTTAAAAATACGTAAAAATAACTCTCATCAGTCCCCTAAAAAGCATTCAAAAGATAAGTTCAAAATTTATTTTGCATAACTAGTTTTACAAATTAAAGTTGAATCTTTAGTAGCTCACCCGGTGTTGTAAGGTGCAAGAAATAACTTATTCTTTTGTGCACTCTGTATCATAGCACCTGCTATGTACTGCACTTGTTCAGTATGCTTGCCTGTTCCCGCAGATATGGAATGTGGGCTAAGGAACTCGAAACTTGCTTCTTTCCCTTCGGGGATCACGTACTTAACCCACAAACACCTAATTTGAACATAAAAAATGAATTTCGAGTAACGAAAATAATCATAGTTCATAAAAAACTTACTTCATGTACGTTGTAATGATAGAGGCTCCTATCTCTTCTTGACGCAGAAGGTGACAGATCTTCTTCCTAATATACTCTGGGAATGCAAAATTCATAATTCTTTCCTCGATGTCTATAGTGATCTGGGCATTAATAGACATCATCTTCGTGTACTTTTCCAGAAATAAAAGGTCATCAGGGAGTCCATCTAGTACAAGGTCTGCACATCTGTCACCTTCACGTGCAGGCTTGGCCACTGGAGGTTTGGGTTTGACAGCTGAGTGCTTCGACGTCCCTGATTTCTGGTTTCCAGATGATTTGGAAGGTCCAAGAGACTGTTTAAGCAAAGAAAATAAAACATGAATGTTACACACCAAAGTATATTTAGTAACCTTAACAATTGTTATAATTTATTAATGACTAGCTATTAATTACATATCGGTGCATTAGTGACAATGACATGACTCGCTGCATCAGTGACAATGACAAGATTCTCTGGCAGAGCAACAAAGGTACCCAGAGCACTAGAAATGGTGAGCATTTCATCATTGAAAGGGAAGGGTAGGGGTGTATCCGCCTCAACTGCAGTGTCAATGGGCACTTTCACATGGTTGGCGGCTAATGGACAGTTGTGAAGTATTCTATCAATCACCACTCCATTGTACATATGTCCTTTAGCCACCACACGATATGACGGTGATGATAGTGCTAATTGACATGGAGCGATAACCTACACACACACACATATATATATATATATATACAACATTACATTAGAAAGTTTTGTGTGATTTACAGAAATAGAGAGTTGCAAGTTACATGATCAATAAACAAGTTCAAATCATTACCTTAGGAAGCATCTTATCTGGGCAGCTATCTTTCAAAGAAATCACGTTATCTTCATGTGGCTGCCGCGAGTTAGGCGCTTCCGAAACATCAATCTGTCGTTGCATGGCAAGCATAGTTTCGGAGAGGTTTTTCACCATGTTTCTCAAGCTTTCCACCTCCATTTCTTTAGCAGGCTTTGAATCCATAAAGTAATCTCTTTGTGAGACCCCAAAGCCAACACCCCTAAGGCGACCCGGATGCTCCTTCTTTTTAAGATCTTTAGCCAATAGGTCATCTCGATTCTTCTCAGTTCCACTATGGCTAGTACTCTCTTGTGAAATGCTCTCCTGTAATAATACATTTAAAAAATAAAAAAAATCAGTAAACTTTGTTCTTTCAATAGTATTTCAAAACAAACATACAACACATTCTAAAGCTAAAATTGCAAATAACACACCATTTCATTCACTACTCTTCTAACATTGTCGTTATCAATTTGATTTGTTTTATCGGAACGCTCAATCCTCCACACGAGTGCTCGTGTCACCTCTGTGCAATCGGATCCCGCATCCCTTCTTCTATTCATCTATATTTTGATTAAAAAATATATATTTATTAACAAGGAATTTTTATTAAACAAATTATAAAGATTCACTGCCAAATGAACTACATACCTCAATTTGCTCCACAAGAGCATGTCCAAGACGTGAACTTCGGTAAGAATATTCAGGATCCTTTGCTCTTTCCTAATTTTCCCTACTTAGTTTCTATTTATTACATCATCAAATTATTACTTAAATATAAACGCAATAACCAACAAATGAAACCGTAAATTAAAATGACTAGCTACCTGAAACTCTTCACTTCGGCGACGATCTACAAATGCCGTCCAATCGGCTTGAGGTATCTCATATTGTGAGGGTGGGTTGTAATTAATGTTTCCATCATCATCTCGCACCCATACTCTACTCAAGTAGCTCGTGAAGTTACGTGCTAGCTTCCCAACTTCTCCTAGTACGTACTTTTGTCTACTTTCTTCAATATCAAATGCCAACTACAAAAAACAAACAACAAAGTATATATGAAAATATAATTTAGAGAAAATTAAATCAACAAAAAATACAATAACACTTTGAAATATGATAATATCCAAATTACCTTTGTTTCATGCCAAATGTTTTTTTATTGGTGACGGGACTTTTCGCCAATCATTCATGGTAATCGGCACCTTCTGCTGAACCAAGACTCCTATATAACCAACAAATGTTGATTTGCTTGGGTCAACTGCTTGGCCTCTGTCATTCCAGCCGACAGGTAACCTTATACCTTGACTTCTTGCCTTGATAACTTTTTTCATAGCCGTGACACCTCTCCGTATCTCCTTTTCATGACGGCTATTTGATCCATATACATCATCCTCAGGAAAACTACCAGTAGGATCTGAAGCCATCGACCTACAAAATCCAAAAAATACAGAAGTTAGATTCATATAAATTTGGCAGATTCATTTGGCAATAATAATTTTTAAATAGAAGTAATAAATACAGAAGTTAGGTTCATTCCCATTATTCTAGAAAAAATTGGGCAGAGTAACGACGCAAAAATTTGTACCAAGTTCTCGACTTAATCTTCCCCCAAATTTGGAACCACAGCAAACCCAACAAACCCAGCAATTACAAATATTGATCACCAGTTGGATCACGTAAATCACATAAAACTACAAATAAAGCATCATTTTATAAATATTGATCACCAATTGGATCACATGAATAATCATATTTCCAGCAACTACAAATATTGATCACTGGTTGGATCACATAAATTACATAAAACTATAAATAAAGTATCATATTTTTGCGCTTAAAAAAAATATAGATCTCCAGTTGGATCAATGTACCCTAAACCACAAAATAAATACAATTTAATCCCCAATTAAACGTAATTAACCCCCATCTAACCCAAATTAATCTTAAATTCAGTCAAGTCCCTATTTCCCTTAAATTTTCCACAAAAATAGACAAATCTCAAGAATATAAATTTTCTAGAAACTAAGTATAAATATTGATAAAAAAAAGCAAGTCTATCATACAATTATGAAATAAGTTCAAATACTTTTCATCATTTTCTTTTTGTCGTTGGCTTAGCAGTCTTTTGCTTCCCATCAGTACGACCATTTTTCTTAGTACGCCGACGAACTGATGGATTAATCTATATCCCCTCTTGGTGATCTTGTCGCATATACAATTCATCATCACTTATATCCAAGTCATTGTTACTATCAATTGATTGCGAATCACCTAATGAGATAGAATTTTCTCCATCATCTTCACTTTTTTCATAATCATCATCAATACAAGTATTTTTGTTTGTCGATAATACAATGGACCACCTCTTATCAATAGGATCGGTGACAAAAAACACTTGCTTAGCTTGTGATGCCAAAATGAAAGGTTCATCTTTGTATCCCACCCTTTCAAGGTCTACTCGAGTGAAGCCTATTTCACTATTATTGACACCATTTTTATTGTCAACCCACCTACATCCAAATACAAGCATCTGAAACCAACTATAATCAAGCTCCCATATACGTTCAATCACCTCATAATATGATAAATCGGCATATATAGGGTTATTATCTTTCGCACTTGAGATATGCATTGCTTGCGCTACAAGACTCACACCACTATTCTGCATTGTACTTCGTTCATCCTGGTCTTTTGTATAGAATGTGCGACCATTTATACGATAACCTGAATAACGAAATACTAATCTGTCCGGACCCATCGACAGTCGTGTCAATTTATCTGAAACTGAAAGTGGATTCTCTTTCTGTTTCTCTTCAATATGCTTTCGGAATCAATCGATGAAACTCTTGTTATGCTCTCTTGAAATCCAGCTCTCCTTTTTTATTGGATTGAATCTCCTAAGTTGGTTCTTATGCTCTTCAACATATGGGTTAACCTCATCGTTGTGGAGCACATATAGGTGTGCCTGCTCCGTTTGTGTAATAGGAACACTAACTAATTGCTTTCCAATTGCGCTTTTTCCTTCTGTTCCCCCTTCCACAACATGAGACTTTGGAAGCTCTGCAACATTAGAATCTGCTAGATACTTTGTGCAAAATGTAATGGCTTCATCAACTATGCATCGTTCAACAATGCAACCTTCCGGTCGACTATGATTTTTCACGTAACCTTTCAATACCTTCATATAACGCTCAGCCAAATACATAGACCTCATAAAAGCCGGTCCACATAGTTGTATCTCTCTAACCAAGTGAATAGGTAGGTGAGTCATTATATCAAAAAAGGCAAGTGGAAAATACATCTCAAGCTCACACAAAGTGATGACAATTTGTTTCTGAAGTGTAGGAAATTGCTCAGGATTAAACACCTTGCTCCACATTGTTTTGAAGAAGAAACACAATCTAGTTATCGTGTCTCTCACCTTTTTTGGCAAAATGGTCTGTATAGCAATTGGTAGCAAATGATTCATGATTACATGACAATCGTGAGTCTTCATGTGCTTTAGCTTCAAGTCCTTCATTGATACAAGACTGCTAATGTTTGAAGAATACCCTTCAGGAACTTTCACTCCATTAAGAAACTCACGTAATACGATTTTTTCTTTCCTGGATAGAGTGTGAGCTGCTGAAGGCAAATAAGTACGTTTCCCCTTATTTGTTGGTGCCAATTTTCCTCTTATCTTCATTTCAACCAAGTCTAGCCTTGCCTTTACGCCATCTTTTGTCTTTCCGGGCACATTTAGAAGTGTACCAATGACACTATCAATTACATTTTTCTCAATATGCATAATATCAAGAAAATGTCTAACATGTAAAGACGTCCAATACGGCAACTCAAAGAAAATTGACCTTTTTTTCCACCCAATTTTTGCAAGGCCACCTACAAAAGTTTTTCCAAATTTGACCTCCAAGTCTTTTACATTCTCAAACACTTCTTCACCAGTCAAGCACTTAGGAGCTCGGTCTTCTTCTATATTCACATTGAAAGTTTTCTTCCACCGATGATATCAACGGTTCCGATTTAGCCATCTCCGATGCCCTTGGAATGCATATTTTTGAGAGTGTGTCAATCAATATTGATCTGTACTCTTCACATATATGGGGCATCCACATTGGCAATGTACACTATATCCCTCGAGGTTTGCTCTTGCCGAAAAATCATTGATTGTTCCAAATAACACAACTCTGAGATTGAAATTTTCTTCTCTGAACCCGTCATATACTTGAACACCGATCTCCCACAACACCTTAAAATCCTCAATTAAAGGAGCCAAGTAGACATCTATATCATTTCCAGGTTGTTTCGGCCCAGAAATGAGTATAGACATCATTATATGCTCTCGCTTCATGCATCGCGATAGGAGAAGGTTGTAGATCTGTTAGGAATCCCGTACAGTAAAAACAGAGAATTGCAGCAGAAGATTCAAGGATTCCTACCGGTAGATCACAAAAATAGATCTGATGATTTTTTTTCATGGGTTTCGCGAAATTTAGAATAAATAAACATACCCTTTTGATTCGTTTATTGATTCTGTAGAACAGCAATCCTCCAAGGGCTCCTGTCTCTAAAGCTTCACGTGAAACGAGCCTTCCAAAGATCCCGAAACTCCTCCTTTTTGACAATGATGGACGGCTAGAGAGGAGAGAGGGGAGAGAGTTCTTTTCCTTTTGTGTTGTGTAATGTTATCTTGTCACGTAGGGTTTGTTCCACTATAGGAGTCCTATTTAAACTCAACTAGCTTGTGGAACAAGTTGGAGGCTACTCCAAAAACCCTAGAGTGGCCGCCCCCTTAGGGCTTTCTTTGGACTGGGTGGGCTTTTAATTGGCTTGTCTAATTTCTAGCCCATCTACATATATTTAAATTTAAATCCAATTTAAATATAATATATACTATTAATTAATTCTAATTAATTAATATACTAATTAAATAACTTAATCTAATCTAATTAAATTAATTATTTAATTAATTGATTTAATCTAATTAAATCAATCAGTCCATTTAATTCTTTCTAAAAGATTCACACAAAAAGATACGTCCCGCTTGTTTCTTATAGCGCGACTCTTTAGGTTCGTCTCAATTGGCAAAAGGAGGAATTACCTAAGGATGTGAGTGTCACTTAGCCAATCCCGTGGACTCACATCATAACCCAATTGAGTACGAAATGAATGAATCATTTTACGAACCTCTTGACCATAAATACCGTATGAGTATAAGCCCTTCACTGACGTATCCCGATCAAGTGAGAGTCATGGAAAATGTCAAACTCACTAAACTTGATACTGTGCATTAGATTATAGCATAATGAAATTACTAAACTACCCTCAATATCCCACATGAGTTAGTTGTTTATGCTTTGGCCAAAGACTTATAATTTCATTAGCCTATAATCGCACAGGATACTTTCTCGTTTACTATCGAGACAGTGAATCCCATCTTGGCGATCACTGATCAACTGCTACTTGTCTCATTGATATCGCACTTCGAGGTCGACCCCATCGACGGGTGATATGGGCCTAACTACTCTGGTAACAGATCCAATAATACAATAACATTGATCATGAACCCTCAGGTCTAAGGCTCATGCATACTATTATGATCAGTAATCCAATCATTGACAGTCACTGAGTAAATACCCATGTGATCGGATTACTACGAGCCATGTTCGAATATGTCAATTCCATTGACATATCTATGATACCTGCTCCCACTATCCCTATAGTGTTCGACTGACACTCATCGACAGAGCATGTGTCATACAAGTCGAATCTTAATGCCCAATCAAGAGTCTTTGACTTGCGAACCCTTTTAAGTGATAAGGTGTAAGACTCTTCCCATGCCACGTCTTTATTCCATAAAGGGCAAAGAGTCAAACCTTTATTCACATGGACTATATGTTTATAGATGCCGTAAAGGTTTATATGAACAAAATATAAATGTCTTTATTAATTTCTTCTTAATAGTTTGTACAACATAATAAGATACCCTAATCTAACTATTTGTCCTCATTGGCATCTAGGGCATATACCTAACAAGATCATCAAAATAACCGGCCATGTACTATGTGAGCTACTTTGCAAGCCATGAGGGTTCATGCCATCTGTAGCCAATACAAGGCGTAGGTTTCTTGATTCTTCACCAAATTCAGGGAAATCATCATCAATCTTTTTCCATTGAGGAGAATCTGAGGGATGTCGAATCTTATCATCTTCAATCCTTTCTTCAAGCCTTCTATCAACATGTCATGTCAAGTCCTTGGCTAACTCTTTACTACTGTATAGGTGCTTAAATCGTGGTATTATGGACAAATACCACATGGTTTTGACAGGAGCAGATCCATTCTTCTTGTACAGCGAGGCGCTACATTTTGGACAGGCCTTCAATGATGCATAGTCAGTTCTAAACAATATGCAATTATTGAGACAGGCATGTATCCTCTCATATCCCATCCCAATTGAGGTTAACATCCGTTTAGCCTCATAAGTACGATTAGGTAACACATTATCCTCGGGTAACATGCTTTTTAATAGACCAAGTAAGTCTGTGAAACTCTTATCACTCCACCCATTGTTAGCTTTTAACTTGTATAGGTTCAGTACTGCTTTCAATCTTGTGAATTTACTACCACTATACAGTGGTGTCTTTGAGTCACTTGTCAAATTGTCAAACATTTTAAGACAATTTCGCAAATCCTCCTCAATCACATTAGTCATCTTCTCCGAACGATTAGGCTCATAATCATTCATGTTGAAATCCTGTGATGGATATGATGTACCACCCAAATCATCTGACGTGACACTACTTTCACCGTGTCTTGTCCAATGTGTGTAGCTTTTATCAATTCCATTACACACCAAATGATCTTCCAATTCACGCGGACTAATTCTCTTTCCAAAACAACAACATAAACACGGGCAAGTGATCCTAGTTCGATCTGGTGCATGCTCAACCGCAAACTTTATGAACTCTTTCACCCTTTTTTCATATTGTTCCGACATACGATCTGCTAAAATCCAACTTCGATCCATCTTGATTCTAAATTAATTAAATTAAACAATTTTAACATTAGTTGATAGTTGAATTAATTAAATAATTTTCATTTAAATTTATTTCTCATTATTCTAGAAAAAATTCGGCAGAGTAACGACGCAAAAATTTCTACCAAGTTCTCGACTTAGTCTTCCCCCGAGTGGGTTGCAACCAACATAATTCGGATCTTACGATCCGCTAAAATCCAACTTCGATTCATCTTGATTCTTAATTAAATTAAATAATTTTAACATCAGTTGAGTTGAATTAAATAAATTATTTTAATTTTAATTTATTTAACATTATCTTAAAAAAAATTCGACAGAGTAACGACGCAAAAATTTCTACCAAGTTCTCGACTTAATCTTCCCCCAAATTTGCAACCAACAAAATTCGTATCTTTCAACCACAACAAACCCAACATTATAATCTTTCACCCACAACAAACACAAAATGTCGATCTCACTTCACGAAAATATTGATCACCATTTAGATCACATAAATCACATAAAAAGACAAAAAAAATCATGTTATAAAAATTGATCACCAGTTGGATCATATAAATCACATAAAACTACAAATAAAGCATCATATTTCCAGCAACGTACTAAGTATAAATATTTTTAGCAACTAAGTATAAATATTTCCACAAAAATAGGCAAATCTCAAGAATTACTTATACCATAAATTTTTTCTCATATTTATCTAAAAACATTATCCCAAATCCGCACAAGTACAGACACATAGCACAAACCCGTTACATTTTCGATTTATAGCACAAATCCTAGACACATAGCACAAACTCTATATATGTGTGTGTACGATGTGGCATGATGTGATGCACATATAAGTATATTGATTGGGTGCACGTACGATATACGTTTGATGTATGTGTATGGGATTGTGCGTATTAAGGTAAACACATGCATATAAATACGTAATCTAAAGTATGTAGACTAATACGTAGCATAAAATGTGTCAAAATACGTGGCATAAAGTATACATTTATGCAACAATATAATATTATCTTATGTTTTACACATTATTAATTAGTATAATGAATTTGATAATAATTAATTAGTTATATATATATTTATATATAATTAGTTATAATATAATATAATATATATATACATATATTTATTATAACAAACTTACCCAAATGGAGGCGGGACGACGGCGGCGGCGGCGGCGGGACGGCGGAAGCGGCAGCGAGGGCGGCGCTACATATAGAAAGAGAGAGAGAGTTATATATATATATATATATATATAAAGAATATATAAATATATATATACATATATATGTATAGAGAGAGAGAGAGAGAACCGGGGTGAGTGGCGGACCGACGGCGGTCACGGTCGGCGGCGAAGTGTGGCGGTGGTGGTGGGTAGTGGTGGTGGTGAGTGAGAGAGAGAGAGAGAGAGATCGAGTAGGGAGAGAGATAAAGAGAGGTGGCGGTGGTAGTGGTGGTAGTGGCGGTGACGGCGGCCGCGACGGATGGTGGTGGTGGTGGTGGTGAGTGTGTGTGTGTGAGAGAGAGAGAGAGAGAGTGAAAGAGAGAGTGTAAATTGGGGGGGGGGGGGGGGGGTCGGCCCTAGGTAAAAATCAGCTTGCTTTTTTTTTATATTACAGCGGTTCGGGATGAACCGCTGTAATTGGTCGAGATATTACAGCGGTTCGGGCTGATTTTTATCTCGACCTATTACAGCGGTTCGGCTAAACCGCAATAGGTCGAGATATTTTTGTTTGTTTTTGTTTTTTATAAAACAGCGGTTCGGGTCGAGATTTTTTTTTTGGCTCATTTTTTATAGCGGTTCTAAAAAGTCGCGGTAATAAATGCGCTGCAATAGTGTATTTTTGTAGTAGTGTTCAATGCTAATACCCCTCCCCCCTGGGGGTTAACATGCAAATGGTTCACAATCTTCCATAACATATTTTGTTCATTTTATATATTTATACTTTCTTTTTATTGCTTTTACCTTTAATACTAATTGAAAGCAATTGAAAGATATTAGTGTGACAAGAGATTATGCAGTATGCACCCATACATTTGGAAGTAAAAAAGTTGTTAATTATATTGAATTAGATTTAGACCCCACTCACATGCGTGCTCTCCCTTTTTCTCAGGAAAATAATCTGATCCATCGGCTTTCCTCTTTGCATTTTTTGACTTGGAATGCACATTCCTCCAAATTCTCAACAACCCCTAAATTTATTTGGAATGCACATTCCCCCAAATTCTCAACAACCCCTAAATGCACTTAAAAAAAAAAAAAGGAAATTAGTAATAAAATGTTAAGTGACAATGTCCAATTTATCATTAATTTGAAAATTTTGGGAATTTTTATTTTGTAACAACAATAGGTTTAACATATTTAATGCCTAGTGACAAGATTTATATAGAAATTGTTACTCTTGGTAATTAATGACAAAAAAATTATTGTCACTATTGACAATTAGTGTCACACCTTAATGTTAAGTGACAATGTCCAATTTATCATTAATTTGAAAATTTTGGGAATTTTTATTTCGTAACAACAATAGGTTTAACATATTAATACCTAGTGACAAGATTTATATAGAAATTGTTACTTTTGATAATTAATGACAAAAAAATTATTGTCACTATTGACAATTAGTGTCACATCTTTAGTGACAACTAGGTGACAACAATTAAAGTTATCACTCTATTTGTGTTGTTACTAATTGTCAATAGTGACAATTTTAACTCATTATGTAGATCTACTGACAATTTTAATATTGTCACTTCAAATTTTATCACAAATTTTAAGTTTTGTTGGTCTCCTCAATGTCGCACCCAATGCGCATCGGGTTCGATGCACTGGGTGTGACATAAGATACACTTGTCACCTCTTTGAATTCTTTTTTGTTTTTCAATTCTTTTTCTTAATTATTTCTCTAATTAGTTGTTTCATATGTTTTTCCTTTTAACTTTCTTGTTTCTTTGTTTTGTATATTTGATAAAGCTTTTTCGTCCTACTCATCCATATATTTGAAACTTAGGAATGTTTGCGGTCATATTTTGGTTTAATATCGGCAATTTAGGTGACTTCAAACGTAGGCAAAATTTTAATTTTAGTCCCATAGAATCTCGTCATTCTAATTTTCGTCCTACAGTTTACGGAATTTTAAAAAAGGTCCCAAAATATTTCACTTTTTCCAAACTTGGTCCTATTTTAACCTAAAATTGGTCCCACAAGATTTTTTTCATTAATTTTACACGGAATCTAGCGCGTACATGTCACCTCCCCATTAAATCCTTATTTGGGCTCAAATCGAAGCACATGCGGGCTCAGCTGTGTAATTAGACACTTCTTGGAGGGAAATAACATATATAGCAGCCGAGAATGGGATCACCATTTCAAAACAAAAAAAAGCCACCACCACTCACTACTGCCATACCCACCATCGCTTCAACCATTGTGTAATGACAAGAAACCAAGAGATAGCCAACATTGCCCGCAATATTTTGTTTCTCCTCTGAAGCCCTGCAACCCGATTTTGAAGCCCTTCAACCTGATTCTCCATCCGGTTAATTTGATGGAACCCAGGTATAATAACTCTAGCTCTTGCACACATTGGGTTGTCTTCCCAAGTAAAAAATTGGCACCCACCATCAGCACAAGCATGGAACCGTCTCCCCGAATTCTCATTTGTTCATGATGTGCGAATCCGAGCACGTACCCCACGATGGCAAGTTAGATGGGAATTCGTCTATGACATTAACTCCAAATCTTGCTCCAAACTATGGTAAAAATTGTGTGATGGGTTGTATGTTATGTGGGAGAAGAGATTTTTTTTGTGTGTTGGGGGGGTGGGGGTGTTGACTCGAAGAAAGAGGATAAAAAGGGGATGGATATGTTTTTGGCGCCATAATTTCCCTCCAAGAAGTGTCTAATTACACAGTTGGGCCCGCATGTGCTTCAATTTGAACCCAAATAAGGATTTAGCGGGGAGGTAACGTGCACGGGCTAGATTCCGTGTAAAATTAACGGAAAAAATCTTGTGGGACCAGTTTTAGGTTAAAAAAGGACCAAGTTTGAAAAAGTGAAATATTTTGGGATCTTTTCTAGAATTCCGTAAACTGTGGGACTAAAACTAGAATGACGAGATCCTATGGGACTAAAATTAGAATTTTTGCCTCAAAAGTACGTACGAGTATATCGAAAATTAATCGAACAATTATATTTCAAACGAACAATTCAATTAGGTTAATTGACTTGATTGAATTATATATTAGTTATATTCGCACTGAAATTCAAATATTTCATGTTTAATTAAAAAGAGATAAAGATAGTAAAATATTGATTAGATTAGTATTTTCACAATTGACATTATTTGATGTATTGAATAATACTAAGCTTTTTAATATTTAGTATCATTATCTTTTTTAGTTTAAACATTAAATTATTTAAGTTATGAGCGATTATAATTAAAATATGATTCAATCAATCCTAATCGAATTGCTCGTTTTATAGATATAATTGTTTGTATACTCGCAAGTGTTGAGTAAGTTTGAAATTTCAATA
Organism: Buddleja alternifolia; assembly: GCA_019426215.1. Taxonomy (NCBI): domain Eukaryota; kingdom Viridiplantae; phylum Streptophyta; class Magnoliopsida; order Lamiales; family Scrophulariaceae; genus Buddleja; species Buddleja alternifolia. Next base: position 26,189,899 of record CM033393.1, on the reverse strand, counting down.
ATAATCCGCTCGGATCTAAACGTGTAAAGAGTAAACCTCCTAACTAAACCTAATATGGATGAACAAGACAAAATTTGTTTTTTTAAATTGTCAAATTAAATAATCAAAAAAGACATACAAAAAGAATTAAAAGAAAGAATTAGTAAAAACCTAGAAACAAGAAACAAGAAAAAGAAAAACAAATAAAAAAGAAATAAGAGAAGGAATTTAGGAAAAAATGAAAAAAGAAAAAACAAGGTTGGTGACAAGTGTCACCTTGCGGCATCGAGGAAACTCTCCCTCCGATCCATTTAGTATTGCTTAGGGGTGATCAAAGAGTCGAGCTGGGAGTAGCTCAAGCCCAAAGATGCCTATTTGAAGGCTCGCGGGTCTGAATAAAAAATAAAATTTTTATTTATTTATTTATTAATATATAATATAATGTTTATTTATTTATTAATATATACATATATATAATATAATATCTTATAATATTATATATGTATATAATGATATATTTAATATTTTTCATGATTATATAATATATATATATATATATATATTAATACAAAATTAAAAATATATCGAGCTCGAACAAGCTCAAGCTCATTTTTCTCAGTCTCGTCGACACACTGCCCCATTCACGACTCTTTTCATTTGATACTATATATACTTTACTTGACTATATGTGTGCATACATGTATGTACATATGTACATGTATATATATATAGGATATGGATCAAATGCATCTCATTTCATTAGGTAAGATATAAGACCCAATCTACACCCTTGATACCATTTGATCCCAAGGTCCGGATTTAACTCCAATTTCCTGATTTTATAATTTTTTTTATTGCTGTCAGGGGCATTTTAGGCAGTAAATGATAACAGACACATGCAAATTTTAAGCAGTATCAAATCAAATCCCATATATCACGCGCCATAACTGAATTCAATATTTTCTTTCCATTTTCAGCTCGATCAGATCACAAATCATTCATTTTGATACCAGTATTCATCATCAAATTCAATAAATCAGCAAAGATCATTCATCACAATCCATTTTGTCCATCAAGTTTCAATTCGATCAGATTAAAGCTCGTTTCACAGCAATCCATTTCGTTCAGTTCCACGATTGATTCGAATCAATAAATTATGATCGTCAATTCATCCTAAGCTTCAGTTTCTCGTTCATCAATTATCGTCGTTGTCAGTTCCGTGTTTACCAACATCGTCAGTTTAGCGTTTATGGATGAGATGGTTTTAAGTATTTTTTATCATCATCATATCGATTTATGCGGAAAAATTGCGAAAGTTTGTGATATTTTTGCAATTTTGTGATATATATCATATTTATACACCATAGTCGATGATGTTTCATTGTTATACACAATCGTCAATTCCGCGTTTATGGACATTAGTTTGATATACATCATCATATACATTAATATACAGTTTGTGTAATGATGTTATACATTATGATTTTATTAAGAACTTATATTTATTGTATACATTTCAAGCAGTAAGATAAATACATTATACAACATCTTGTATGACATTATACACTATATTATACATTACTATACAGTAAAAATGACATCTTGTATGACATTTTTGTTTCATAATCCTTGTTTTAAGCAGGCTAATGTATACAGCATAGTCGATGATGTTTCATTGTTATACACAATCGTCAGTTCCGCGTTTATGGACATAAGTTTGATATACATCATCATATACAGTAATATACAGTTTGTGTAATGATGTTATACATTATGATTTTATTAAGAACTTATATTTATTGTATACATTTCAAGCAGTAAGATAAATACATTATACAGCATCTTGTATGACATTATACACTATATTATACATTACTATACAGTACATATAGTGATGTTATACAGTATCTTATTAAGTCAGCGTATGTTTATGATAAACTAAATAATCAAACATCATCACAGTTTTTGATGTTTGATTATTATTATCAGGATCAGTAGTGTATAGCAATAATGATGTTGAGAATCAATGTGGCGGATCTTCTTCGTCGTCTAATTCTATATCATCTCCGGGCGGTTCAAAATATTGGGAACCAGTGTGTGCTACTGAGTTTAAACCATGCATTGGTAAGGCATTTGAAAGCTTGAAGTTTGCATTTGAGTTTTACAAAAGCTATGCTCGGTTATGTGGTTTTGATGCACGCAAGTGTTCCCAAAAAACTCATAAGGATGGTACGGTCATATCTAAACATTATGTATGTAGTCGTTCAAGTGTTTACAAAAACTGTGATGATGTTGGTAGGAAGAAGAAGTGTATGATTGGTCGATGTGATTGTAACGCTAAGATTGTAGTGAGGTTTAGTGCTTCACAGGGATATGTTATAAAGAAATTTGTTGAGCGGCACAATCACGAGTTGGCGACCGACGAGGGGAAACAGTTTCTGAAAGTTAATCGAAATATTGATCCGTCCCAGATTATGTTTTGCTTAAACGCATCAAAGGTGAATGTTGGCGCCGTTAAATCACATTCATTCCTGAAGGAGATTGCAGGTGGGTTTAATAATGTTGGGTCGACTTCTACAGATTTCAAAAACGCAAAAAGGGATGTGAAGCAATACGTCGGTGAGAACGATGGGGAGATGATTGTTAGAAAATTTATGAATTTGAAAAAAGCGTGTGAAGGATTTTTTTTTATTATGCCACAGATGATGACGGTTGTATGAGTAAGTTGTTTTGGGCTGATCCGGTTGCAATAAGGAATTTTGAACTGTTTGGTGATGTTTGCTCGGTCGATGCAACATTTCGATCCAATAAGTAAGCACTCTTGTTTGAATGCATAATACATATTTTTTTAATAGGTAATGAATATATGCTGTATAACACATTATCAGTTACTGTATAGTATTCATTCAATGAATGTATAATGAATCATTACTTAATGTATAGTTGATTTATAGTGCCTGATTACCCTGTTAATAAATGTATAATGATTCATTAATTGACTGTGTAATTGCTTTTCAGGTATCAAATGAAATTCGTTCCTTTTTCTGGTTTAGATAACCACAAGAGAATAGTCACATTTGGTGCTTCTCTAATCGCAAAAGAAGACATTGAGTCGTACACGTGGGTTTTTGAAGCTTTTACACGTGCAATGGGATGGGAACCAATCTATATTGTATCTGATCAATGTCCTGCTATGAAACAGGCTATTCCTAGTGTTTTTAAAAAGGCTAGGCATCGGCTTTGCGCGTGGCATATCATGAAGAAGTTCCCAACCAAGGTTTGTGTCTTTACTGCTTTTTTGAATCCATATTATATTAACGTGTTACAATAGCATTTGACATAATGTAGTATGATATTGTATTTAGTGTACAGTGCATTTTAATAAGATTTAAATTTATAATGTATAATGTGTTTGTACTAGATTGTATAATGATACTTTTAAGTAGTGTGTAGTACAATATATTATGCTGTATAATATGTTTTGCATTTGATTGTTTTTTCTCCAGATTTCACCACATACAGGTAAATATGCTGAAGTAGTGAGAAAGGTGAATAACTTTGTGTATAATGACGACATCACGCCACGTGAATTTGAAGATGGTTGGAATGATCTTATTTCAAAGTATGGGCTAAGCCATATTGAATGGCTTTCTGAAATTTACGACAACAGACATTCGTGGGTATCCGCATTTTATCGAGATGTTTCGATGGGTGGGTTATTGAGGACTACATCGATTTCAGAGTCGGTTAATTCATTCTTTAATCAATTCTATGTAAAGGGTGACACAATCATTGAGTTCTATAGTAGATTTGAAAGTGCTATGGACAGGCAAAGACATACGAATGCAAGATTAAATCACGAGTCTTTGGTCTCTAAACCATCAACCGAAACCCCTCTGCCGTTAGAGGAGGATGCTTCAGAGGTATATACACGCGCTGTTTTCTATGATGTACAAGTGGAGATCAAAAAGTCTGCATATCAAGTGATACTGCAAAGTCTAAATGTTGTTGATGGTGTGAAATCATTTGTCGTATTTAACTCCGACAACGAATCAAAGTTATATGAGGTATATCATTTTTTATAGTGTATGTTATTATTATATATGTTGTATATTATTAAACAGTTAATGTATGTTACAGTTTGTTCATTGTATTTATGTTACAGGTGAAACATTTTGCATCGAACAATCAGGTTGATTGTTCTTGCTGATTGTTTATGAGGCGGGGTATTTTGTGCAGACACATTTTCTTTGCATTCAACCAAAGTCGAATACTCAAATTGCCCGCTGAGTATGTTCTGAATAGATGGAGAAAAAATGCAGAAATTATGGCTTCCGATATAATTAATAACCAAGTCAGACATTATCGCGCGATGATTGAGAAGAACACAAATGATGTGAGTCAAATTTGAATTGACTTTCAATCATGTTTAAATCTTGCAGGTTTTAACAAAGAAAAACTCGACTACATAAAAAATCAATTGGTGGATATGAAGTCTCATTTGAGTGTCGGTGCGGACGATAACAATAAGAGTAACAAGAATGCTGTTATCGAGACACTAGTGGGACCCCAAATTGAGAACGAGCTCGGGATTAGAAATCCTCAAATGAGCCGATCTAAAAGGTGCGGTAAAAGAATTAAGAGCAGTGCCGAGATATCAAAGCATGTTCCTAAGAGGAGAAAATGCGCTGCATGTGGAAAAGTTGATGGGCATAATGCAAGAACATGTCCATCAAAAGAAAAATAGAAGTGTTTTCTTTTTCTACAGTTAGTATTGTACAATGAAGTAGTATTCAATGTATAACATATCAGTATACACTGTATAATGATGTGTTAATCAATGTATAATGATTCAAAGGATCTCTGTGTATACTTAAACATTATTGAAAGTGAATGAAGTGTATGTTAAAAAATGTCATAATGTATGTTGTATATTTTTTAGTGTTTTTTTAATTATACAGTTTAATTATATACTTTAATTGAGTTTTTTTATTGTGTACAGTGAATATATTTGGGCTGTTAGACTGTATACTTATGTGTTGTATATAACATTAACACTTAAACTCAATGACCAGAACAATATAAACAGGATATGAGCAATGAACAAACTTTTTATATATTTAAACTGTTCAACTAAAACTAATAACGTGATGTACAAAAACTAATAACTTGTACAAAAATTAATAACATGTACATCTAACAAAAAATGTTGTAAACGTATCACGTTGTTTATATCTAGCGCTTCTTCCCCTTTTTCATTTGGGCTTGTTCACGTTCCAAATCCCTTGATCGTTTGATAATGTCGTCCTTGAGTGTGTTCAAATCACAAGTAAGGATTTTTTCCAGATAAAGTGCTCTCAATCTAGTGAGTTTTGCAACTTGTGCTTTCTGCATTATATAAATATTAAAGTTAGATAGACAGGAAAATAAAGATTTTCAGAAACTTTCATTTCGTAGAATAAAAAAGTGTAAATCATTACGTTTTCTGCACCCAATTCTGGATCCCAATTTTTTAATCCCCCACCGAAGTAAGTTTCCATGTGACGCATTACAAAAACACCACAGTCCGAGCTGTTTCTGTGTGTACGCCATGGCATTGGAGGCCTTTCCATTTCTACCGTTGACAACGCTTGTGCAGCTGGATGGTTCATATCATTCAGGAACTTGGTAAACATGGCCCTCTGTTTTGAAACAAACAAACAAAAAAACCATAAGGCAGTGTATAAATATATTAATATCATTATAGAGTATATTATTGACTCAATATACAGTGTATAATTAATAATTATACACTGTATGTTGTTCCATTATACAGCAGTATAATATCATTTAACAGTGTATTATCATATCATTATTAAGTGGGTTAGTATACAATTTGTATGGTGCACCAGTGTATAATGTAAAGTTAATTGTGTGTTAATGAAGATTTAACACATATATATTGACATAAAAAAAATTAACATTAGTGTTTAAAGGATTGTTACCAAAGTGAATGGCACATGTTGGTATTTGTTTTCGAACGACACATCCGTTTTGCTATTGTCAAGGATCTCAATAGCTGGCTGCTTCAAATTAAAGCACATCACGTAGTAGTGTCCAGCGTGAAGAATAGGAAAGACAACCTATATATCGATGGGATGAAAGTGGTGTTAATGAATCTCCATAAAATTCGATAATTTTAACAATCTAACAGTGTTAGCTTACCAACGTAACATCGGTTGTGTTCACTCTTGGAAACATGTTCAGACGATTTTTGATGTTTTCCACGAATCTTTGATGCAACGCATCATCATGTTGGCTCCTTTGTTTGACGTGAAGAAAACCTGTTATCAACTTTTTTAAAAAAATTAGTTAGCGAGCAGAACATTATATCGTATGTATTAACAAAAATTAAAGAAGTATATTTTACCGTGTCGGACACGTGGAAAAAAAATCTAAGCGGTGATGTTGGTGCTCTTGTTGACTCGCCATTGTTCAACAGGTATGACCAGACGTCGATGACTCCAGATAAAAGCTCGGTCCGTTGAGACAATGTCTTTACATCCCAAATATAGCCAATTACATCCCCACTTTTGAAAACAACAGTTCTGGAAAATTATTATACATTGTAATAAGTTATTGTTCATTATACAGTATGTATAATGGTGTAATATACAACAATCAATATTATCATTATACAGAGTACATTCAGTTATTATATAGTGTATATTTAAAATTCAAAGGAATACAAATAGACCAATTGTATTATACATATACTCACATGTCGTCCTCAGTAATGTGATTCACCCAATCCCACAGCCTTTTTTCATTTGCGCCCTGTTTTGAGATTATATTCACAACCCGTTGAACATATGGAAAACACATGTCTGGAGCTGGTTTGAATTGTCTCTTTGTTTCTCCAATGATCTCAACAGTCGGAGCAATGGTAACGTCTGGATGAGGGAATCGTTCTGTGACAATGGAGTCATCATCCTTTGTTGTCACATTTGGAGGAACTTGCTCAGAGATGTGGGAGGTGTCACCAGTGTATTGTCTAGCAATTGACAACACAGCCCCCTCTGGATCCTCCTGACGCAGTTTCTCCGGTGTTTGTGTCAACAAGTTGAAGGTTGGCTGTGAATGTACTGGTGGACTTATTCTTTTAACGGCGTAGATTGTTCGGGTTGGAGAGGCGGATCAGCTTGGGCGGCTGAATGTTGTTCAGGTGAGGAAGGGGCCTCTGGTTGATATGTACTTGTCTCTGGTTTTGTTCTATACAGTTTTTCAACATGATCTAACACCCTTTTTTCAATTACCTTCAACCGTGGATTCGATGGAAGAATGGAGTCACATGATTCGATGTATCCATTGTACTTAATAAGTTTATCCACCAGGTCCAATGCAGCCCTTTCCAAATTGAAAATCATCCCCTGCGTATACAATAGTTTACAAACCATTATACACTACATTTAAGTACAATTATACAGCATGTGATTGTACAGTATACAGTTATAATAATTTTACTAATTACATAAATATGCATACCTCTTCAAACGTATTCCAGTCCTTGATGGATGCATCTGATTCTGTGGGAGCTTCTAAAGAGGTAGTGGATTGTTTTGGAGCTTCAATATGTTGTGCAACATGTTTCCCTTTGTCAGCCTTCATTTCCCACTGCCCCTTTGATATGATCCCCTGCCCAAAAACTCCTTGTTGAATCTCTATGTTACTCTTTTCGCGTAGCGCAGAGTCTGTCCAAGTGAGCCAAGTGGGGATTGATCTTGGTACTGTCATATGCTCCTTGTAGTTGACTCTGTAAGCATACAATATCTGAATTTGGAGGAAAAGAAAAAAGTTGAGATCATACAATTATACAGTAACATGTAAACCATTATTCAGTATATTATAAACCATTATACACTAGATAATATACCATTATACAGTGCTAGTTCATATAACACTATAACACATTATAGGGTATGAGTTATACACTGTAAAATATACACATTATACACATTATAACACATTAAAGTGTATGAGTTATACCCTGTAAAATATAGTGTTAGTTCATATAACACATTATACACCAAATCAACAAAAACACATTATACACATTACACACATTATAGTCTATGAGTTATACACTGTAAAATATAGTGTTAGTTCATATAGCACATTATAACACATTATAGTGTATGACTCATACACTGTAAAATATAGTGTTAAGTTCATTTAACACATTATACACCAAATCAACAAAGGCACATTATTGGAACACAATCAACATCAGAAGAGGCACTGTAAACTTACAATAAAAAATAGAAGAGGTCCAGTGTACATGCGTTTTGCTGGATCTTCTTCCCAAACGTGTTTCGTGTCTCCCAAACTATTTAGAACTAGTCCAGGCCAATTGTAACTTGACAACTCATCAAGAGACCCTTTGAAATTCAGTATCTTCTTGTTGACAAATGGTGTACCAGGGGTCTCTATCAAGCAATTATACATAATCATCATAAAATTCAGCTTGAATTGATCTGTGAGTTGTTTATCAGATTGAATTGCCTTCACGACCATTGATGCTGAAACTTTAAACTTTTTGGACTTATCAAGCCCAAATTGGTCAGTGAATGCGTCCGATCTCTTTGGATTTTTTACAGTGAGGTCTATAGGCCGAGCCCTGTGTGGAAATCCCAAAACCTCGACCACATCATACTCTGTAATATTGATTTTTCCTCCGGGCAGAGTAAGCCTGAAATTTGCTGGATTTAAAGATTTTACAACTTTATAGCCAAGCCTGTGAGGCACCTCTGTAATGTTGAAATCCAAAAAGGATCCGAACCCGGATTGTCTCACCCATTCCCGTTGTGGTTCGGTCAGTTTTGAAAGAGCATCCACCAAGACCTTCAACGATACTCTTATTCGTGTATACTCAACCGCCTTCTTTTCCCCCTGTGGTTGATGTTTGGATACGGTCTGTGTTTTCCGTTTTTTAGATTGTGTTTTTACAGGGGGGTGGTGTTTCGCACGTCTTTTCCGAGCAGCAGGTTGTTGTTCTGATTCGGTCACTTCGTCTTGATCAGACGATTCTTCTGCTGATTGTACGTAATCATCATCAGTATTAGGTTGTTCAACATTAAGAGGCTCAACAACATCCGCAGGCACAAGCTGTAACCTATCAATTGAATTGGTTGAGGATGAATCTCCTTCACCAACTGCATTACAGAGTAGACAAATACATTATACACTAAAAAATTAAGTATAATGTATACTGTAAATCACAAATCCAGATTATGACCATGAATCCCCTATTTGTATCCAATATATAGTATGTCAGAAATAAAAATTCATTATAATTAGTGCTTTTGAATAATTATACATTAGCGTATAAACCATTATACATTACATACAATTATGATATACATTGTGTGAATAATGAGATATGAGATATTATTAGTGAGTTCATTCCATTATACAGAATTTTATACACAAATATATAGAATGGTATAACAATTTATACATTAGATTACACCCAAATATACAGTATGTGCATACACAATACAATTAATATGATGTTTAATATTATACACAGTGTTATTCATTATTATACACTACAATACAAACCATTATACATCGAAGTTTGATATATTATACATTTAGAATGAAGAAAGTAATGTAATTATATACAGCATATATTACTCAAATATGCATATAACCTAACCATAATATTGTCACCCATAGGTACATAAGCCAGCAAAACAAACAAAACCAGCGTATAGATACATTGCGTGTTCCCAATATAGTTATAATATACAGAGTATACGTACAGAAGCCATCAAAATCCACAAAATACGTAATATTGTCACCCATAGGTCGAACAAGAAATGAAAAGTGTGTGTATAATCGATACCTGTTCTTCTGGATGAATTTTTCGTCCTCATTTTTTGATGAAAATGAAATCGGTTTGGGAGAGTATTAAAACTAGGGTTGCCAGCTATAGAAAATTACAGTTTAATTTTCGCAGGTTTAAAAATGGGAGAGGTTTCAATGAAATCGGGTATGTTTATTAGGTTTAAAAATGGGAGAGATATCAGGGGCAATGTTATGAAACCCGGCCCGGACCGGCCGGTCGAACCGGTAAAAACCGGAACCGGTCACTAGGCCGGTCCGGTTATGCCAAAAAAACGTTCGGAGCTCAAAACCGGTCAAACCCGGTCAAACCCGGCCAGAACCGGTCAGACCCGCAGTTCAACCGGTCAGAACCGGTCAGAACCGGTTGAACCGGACAATTTTAAAAATAATGCAATTCAACCCTTTAATTTCTAAAAATCTGAAATTGACCCCTTTAAAATCTAAAAATATGCAATTGGCCCCCCAAAATATAGGAAATACAATTATTTTTTTCATATTTTCATATATATATAGAAAATACATTTTTTTTTCATATTTTCATATTTTATATATTTAATAGTATATTAATTATTATTTATTGCATAATTATGACATCACCGGTTCGACCCCGGTTGACCCGACGGTTGAACCGGTGACCCGTGACCCGGTCACTTTTCCGGTTCACTGTCCGGTCCGGTTTTCAGAACATTGATCAGGGGAGATGGGGGAGAGAATTTAGGAGTGAATCGATGTATAATGGGTGTAAATTGCCAGAATACCCCTCAGACAGCTTCATATTTGGGGTTCCCGCGTTTACAGTGAATAATTTGGACTGTTGGATTTAATTGATCCAATGGTGCATATTGGGTCTTATATCTTATCTAAGAGAAGGTATGTACTCGATCTTGACCCTATATATATATATTTATATATGTATGTATTATGAACTGGCATTCAAATTTCTTGGATGAGATGTTACCGGTGTCATTCATGAAAATGTTCTATTAGTTGGCAGAATTAGTATATAAAATTGTCTAAAGACTGTTCTCCGGATATGGTTCTAACTAAAAAGATCACTGAAAATGTAATGTTAATTATCAGGATTCAGGAGATTAGGCTAAAATCTCCAAGCCATGTGATCATATATTTGTCTTACCTACTTAATCAGCGATCTTTGTTATTTATACAAATCTTGATTTCCAGCCTTTATTGATTACACAAACTCTTAATACTCAATTGATCAAGATAAAGTTGGTAGAGCAACAATATTTAAACGTACGAACATCAATAATTTGCCACTAATTGGTGTTGCTGATTATCCATTTTTTTGTGTAATTGATTGTCCACTATTAACTCTAAAACAAGTTCATCTAAGGTCAAAAGTTGATCGAATTTTCTTGATTGTCGATACAACACAAAAAATTTCCACGGAAACACAGTCTGTTCATCAAATAACGTGTTAATAAGCATAATCATGAAAAAATCCAAGCCTTGTTGTTAAACTCAATTAAAGGAAAATAAACTTACATAACTATTGGTGTTTGCTTGAAAGAGTAGTTGTAATTAAGTCGTCATCAATAGGTAACAAAATTGCAAAATTGTGTCTGATCTACAATGGAAATATTATTCCATGCATGGGTCATTGTTTTCATGAAGAATGGTAGTTCATATTTTCTGTCATAAAATGCGTGGGATTTCCCAGACAAAGAATTCTAAGACAAGTCACTTTCCAATCTATATTATGCCATAAACAATTTCATGTTTGTGAGATTAATTTTGAGTACACGTCTGCATATTATAAAGTTGTGGTTGACCCATCAGAAACCTAGGCCACTTACCGTTTGAGAATTTTAAAAAAATAATACAAAATTAAATTAAAATTAAGAAAATAATACACAAAAAAATAGTGCTCAGATAATAGCACATTCCGCGCCACGTAAGCGCGGAATAGAATATATTTTTTTTTTAAATTAAAAGGCATTCCGCGCCACGTCAGCGCGGAATGGCAGCAATTTTTATTTTTTTAAAATAAATTTGGCCCATTCCGCGCTGACTCAGCGCGGAATGGCCAATATTTTTTTTTTTTTGTTATTTATCTTTTGGTTTTTTTTCTTATTTCCCGCTCGTTTTTCTCCTTTTTTCGTGCATTTTTGAGTTTTAACTTGAACATATAAATTGTAGACTTTCATATAGACTTTGTAACCACACAAGAATGGACTCATTCCGATACCCGAGTGAAGAAATATAACAAGTAAAAAATGACACATTAGAGTAATTTTTTAAAGAAAATAATAACGTTGTCTATGTTTCCGGCTCATTTTTCTCCCTTTGTCGTTCAATTTTGAGTTTTGACTTGAACACATAAATTGTAAATTTTCATATAAATTTTGTAACCACACAAGAATAGACTCATTTCGATACCTTAGTGAAGGAATATGACAAGTAAAAAAAGACACACACATACGGATTTTTCAGAAAAAAATATCTTGTTGTCGTCTTCGGGATGATTTTTCGACATTTTTTGTACATTTTCAGGCTTCGACTTCAACACAAAAAATGTAGATTGACTCACAAAGTTTGTAACGGTATGAGGATTGATTCATTTTTTGTTACAAACATATTGTATTTTTTCATCCGGATATCGAAATGAATCAATTCTTACACCGTTACAAACTTTGTGAGTCAATCTACATTTTTTGTGTTGAAGTTGAAGCCCAAAAATGTACAGAAAATGTAGAAAAATCATCCCGAAGATGACGAAAAATTATTTTTTTTCCAAAAAATTCGTATATATATGTCTTTTTTAACATATTGTATATTTTCATCCGGATATCGAAATGAATCAATTCTTATACCGTTACAAACTTTGTGAGTCAATCTATATTTTTAGTGTTGAAGTCGAAGCCTGAAAATATACAAAAAATGTCGAAAAACCATCCCGAAGATGATGAAAAATATTTTTTTTCCGAAAAATCCGTTCCTTTTTAATATGTTGTATTTTTCCATCCGGATATCGAAATGAATCAATTCTTACACCGTTACAAACTTTGTGAATCAATCTACATTTTTTGTGTTGAAGTCGAAGCCTGAAAATGTACAAAGAAGGTCGAAAAATCATCCCGAAGATGACGAAATTTTTTTTTTTCCGGAAAAATCCGTTCCATTTTAACATGTTGTATTTTTTCACTCGGATATTGAAATGAATCAATCCTCATACCGTTACAAACTTTGTGAGTCAATCTACATTTTTTGTGTTGAAGTCGAAGCCTGAAAATGTACAAAAAATGTCGAAAAATCATCCCGAAGACGACAACAAGATATTTTTTTCTGAAAAATCCGTATGTGTGTGTCTTTTTTTACTTGTCATATTCCTTCACTAAGGTATCGAAATGAGTCTATTCTTGTGTGGTTACAAAATTTATATGAAAATTTACAATTTATGTGTTCAAATCAAAACTCAAAATTGAACGACAAAGGGAGAAAAATGAGCCGGAAACATAGACAACGTTATTATTTTCTTTAAAAAATTACTCTAATGTGTCATTTTTTACTTGTTATATTTCTTCACTCGGGTATCGGAATGAGTCCATTCTTGTGTGGTTACAAAGTCTATATGAAAGTCTACAATTTATATGTTCAAGTCAAAACTCAAAAATGCACGAAAAAAAGAGAAAAACGAGCGGGAAATAAGAAAAAAAACCAAAAGATAAATAACAAAAAAAATAAAATATTGGCCATTCCGCGCTGAGTCAGCGCGGAATGGGCCAAATTTATTTAAAAAAAATAAAAATTGCTGCCATTCCGCGCTCGGGCAGCGCGGAATGTCAGTCGGTCACCGACTGCCATTCCGCGCTGACGTGGCGCGGAATGCCTTTTAATTTTAAAAAAAAAAATATATTCTATTCCGCGCTGACGTGCCGCGGAATCTGGCAGATTCCGCGCTGACGTGCCGCGGAATCTGGCAGATTCCGCGCTTACGTGGCGCGGAATGTGCTATTATCTGAGCACTATTTTTTTGTGTATTATTTTCTTAATTTCGATTTAATTTTATATTATTTTTTTAAAATTCTCCTTACCGTTTAAGTTTTTTTTTGTAGGAACACGTAGCCAAATTTGAGTCACTAAAAATTTTCCACTAAAAATAATCATATACTAAAATGAGCGCTTTGCACTAGCAACTTGGGAAGAGTTTTTAATACATAGTGGCGGTGTTTGATAAATACTAAGGTCAATGTGTAACTTAATCGATTGTTAAAAAAAGTGAATTATTGGGTATTAGTCAATTTATATTAGCGCATCTTGAATGGGGCAATTATCAATTTATGTAAGTAATGGTATTCAGAGGGTGTTTGGATAAATTTATATAGAACATCTTATAAGCTCTTATATTTTATAAAATATTTTTGAGCTTATAAAATTTTGGACTTTATTCAAAAAGTAGACTCTGAATGTGTTTGGGTCTATAAAATAACATAACTTGTAAGAGGATAGTAATAATAATTTATAATCAAGATAGTCAAAAATCAAGAGTTTATTAAGATCTTCAAAAATAAGTTAGGAATCTTAACTTATTTTTAAGGAACTTATAAGCTTATAAGATCTCATTTGAAAACATCAAACACTGTAACATTTTATGAGTTATCACATATGTTATAAGACAATTTTAGAGATTTTATAAACTCGCCGTCTTATTCCACTCAAACTCAAACAATGTGTCAACCACTATTTAATTTTTTTTTTAATTCTAAAAGAAGGTAGATACCTTACATATCTAACCCTACAAACTTGTGTTGATAGTTATCATCTTCTTGCTGTTCAATAAAACTGATTCCTTAATTTTGGGCAATGTGGCTTCATATATATCTAAGATGAACTTTTTGCATTAGTCCAAGCAAGAGACACTCATGCATCATCAGAAAGCCCAAAAGAAAAGAACCTTCCTCAATTAATTACTCTTTCTTCTACTTCTGTTTTCTCCAAGCAAAATAAGACTTCTGTCCTAATCTGATTTTAAACCTTCCTCATCACAACCCCACCCGATAAAAAATAAAATAGAAAGAAAGAAAGAGAAGAAAACATCTCAACCCTCAAGGCACAAAAAAGAATCAAAAGTGAAAACGATTACATATTATACAGAAGAGGAAAGAAAATAAAATTGAGAGAGAAAGGATAAGTCCATTAGTAAGAAAAAAATCAAATATATATATATATATATATATATATATTGGCCCATTTGTTAAAAAAAGATCCAAATGACTGATCCCATGCCTAATCACCCTAACATGTGGACTTCTCTTCGTATGCATACTCTTATCCAAATTGTAAAAAGCCCAAATCCAACTATCAAGAAGCCTTCTGAGTGGATTCTCCCAACTTAAGCATATGAAGTTGCTAGCATAGCCCTTAAGATGAGGCTGGTGATAATGCCAGAGCAATTCTACTAATGCCAGAGCAAAAGTGATCTAATTGAATTATTTACCCTTAATCTATGTTTGTTTTCTTCACATTCACCCACTCATGCTGTCTTACGCTGCAATCTCCAGTTTATGTCATCCTTTCGATCCATGAATGCTTGGTAACATGGTGCAAATACAGTTTTTACAAAGCAAACTTAATTAGCACTCCAAATCCAACAACTACTTCTCCAACAAATCGTATTCTACCCAAGCGACCATTAGCACAAATCCCCTCTCAGATTATCATTTGAAACATAAAATTATATATTCCAGTCTTATAGGTTCCTTCCCAATATTTCCTTTCATTTGTTTTGCATCGAAAATGAAAAGAAAAACTTCATTTCATACCAAATTATGGTTTTGGCAATTTCTTGCGGAAAATCGCCATCTTTGGGGAGGGCTAAAAGGATTGATGATTGAATATTTATATATCTCTTGGTTGGGGTGTGAATATTCCCTGAGTTTTGATGATTTTAAGATATTCATATCTTGGTTCAATTCTCTCTCAGTATTTGAATGAGTATCTCAAAACTACAAACTCACACGAAAAATCAAATGATCACTACTAGTAGTATATGTGAATATTTAGTTTTGGAAATACAAAATAATACTAGTTAGTGAACAAATGTACATTGAATTATATTAAATGCATAATTTGCTTAGATATATGTGAACAATGAACAATGAATTTGGTAACATTTAGTTTTAGGATATGTGGTGTCATAGTGTTTAGGATTTAGGGTTTAGGGAATAGGATTTAGGGTATAGGGTTTAGGGTTTAGGATTTAGGGTTTAGGGGTAAGTATTATTACATATGAAATGATGTATTGTTACAACAAAAAAGATGTATTATTAAATATGAAGGCCGTATGTCAACATTTAAGATGACATGTTATTTTAATAAAAATGACATATGTGTATAATCTAACGACGTATGTGTATAGTTTAATGACGTACATGTATAGTCTAATGACGTACGTGGTCAAATAAGTTGACGTATTAGTATATATAAATTATACATTTTAAATGACGTATTTCAGCAACAAATCAAAGTATTATTATATATGAAATAATGTATTGTTACAACTAAAAGGATAATAATAAATATAAAGATCGTATGTCAACATTTAAGATGGCGTATTATTTTAATAAGAACGACGTACGTGTATAATCTAACAACGTATGTGTATAGTCTAATGACGTATGTGTGTAGTCTAATGACGTACGTGGTCAAATAAGTTGACGTATTAGTATATATAAATTATACATTTTAAATGACGTATTTGAACAACAAACCAAAGTATTATTACATATGAAATGATGTATTGTTACAACTAAATTGATGTTTAATAAATATAAAGGTTTATGTTAATATTTAAGATGACGTATTATTTTAATAAGAGCGACATACGTGTATAGTCTAATGGCGTACGTGTGTAGTCTAATGACATACGTGGTCAAATAAATTGACGTATTAGTATATAATTATACATTTTAAATGACGTATTTCAACAGGAAACCAAAGTATTATTACATATGAAATGATGTATTGTTACAACTAAAAGGCTGTATTAATAAATTTAAGGTTGTATGTTAACATTTAAGATGACGTATTATTTTAATAAGAACGACGTACGTGTATAATCTAACGACATATGTGTATAGTCTAATGACATACGTGTATAGTCTAATGACGTATGTGGTCAAATAAGTTGATGTATTAGTATATACAAATTATTCATTTTAAATGACGTATTTCAACAGCAAACCGAAGTATTATTACATATGAAATGATGTATTGTCACAACTAAAATGGTGTATTAATAAATATAAAGGCCGTATGTCAATATTTAAGATGACATATTATTCGAATAAGTTCGATGTACGTGTATAATCTAACGACGTATGTGTATAATCTAATGACCTATGTGTGTAGTCTAATGACGTGCGTGGTCAAATAAGTTGACATATTAGTGTATATAAATTATACATTTTAAATGACATATTTCAACAGCAAATTGAAGTATTATTATATATGAAATGATGTATTGTTACAACTAAAAGGATGTATTAATAAACTTGATGCGGTTCGAAATTACACCAAGAAAAATTGTGAAATTCAAACACAATTCTATATTTATGATTTATGGAAAATACTAAGAGTAATAAAGACAAATAACTAATGTGGAATATAAAGGAATGGAAAAAAAGAAATGTTTTATTATTTTCGATGTTCTTGAGAGAAAATACAGAGATATCGATTTTTTGTATTTCTAGAAAACGTAAAAATAGATAAGAGAGGATTACACATATTTATAAGGCCTTATTGGCCGAGTTCCCACTAGAAAATGGTCACTTTGACCGATTTCTTGATATTAGGGGATATGAGGATCATATCCCCTATCTTAGGAGAATCGGTTGGGATCCGATACGATTTGATCTGATCCAATCTCCAATCTTCTTCCAGCTAGTCCTCTACGTGTCCGACGTAGGTATCTCTCCTTCTTGTCATGAGCTAGCTCCCTTGATTATCCAATAAACTTTCTCTCATGTCTTCCAACTCGAGCCGAATTACCACATGATTTCTCTACTTCTTGAAATCAAATAATATAGCAGAAAATCCCAGCCACATCATAAGTCCCCCTACTCTTGAGAGTTTGAAAGAATTTTAAAGTCTTGAAACTATAATTATTTTGAGGCTGCTGATGAGCTTTGTTTTAAGGCTGCTGACGTGCTTTGTTTTAAGGCTGCTGACGTGCTTTGCTTTAAGGCTACTGACGAGCTTTACCTTGATTGCGGCTAGCCCACATCCCTGGGGCCTTTGTATAGCATGCCTACACACTTTTTTGTAAAGCTTTGCTTCCTTTTGTAGACTTTATCTGATTACCTGCACAGGTAATTTATGCCCCAATTTTTCACGGGGCCTCTTGAGTGCTTGGTGCTTTATAAGGCTTCCTCCTCCTTTTTTTTTATCTTTTTTTTATTACTATTATTTTATCTTATTTGGGTGCTCGATTGCTCGCAAGGCTTTTCTTGGTACTTGGAATTTTACAAGGGTTTTTTGGTGCTTGCGTGTTCATAAGCTGTTTTTGGTGCTTGGTGTTCCACAAGGCTTTTTGGGTGCTTGAGTGTTTGCAAGGCTTTTTTGGTGCTTGGTGTTTCATAAGGCTTTCCTGGTGCTTGGTGTTTCACAAGGCTTTTTTGGTGCTTGGTATTTCACAAGGCTTTTTTGGTGCTTGCATGTTCACAAGGCTTCCGCCTGATTTTTCCCAGGGCTTCCTTCATATTTTCAATGATAAATGCCTAGTTTTTCACAGGGCTTTTAATGATAAATGTTTGGTTTTTCACAGGGTTTTCTTTTTCGAACCCGGCATTTCGCTCTCGGGTTGCCCGACCTTTTGCACACGTGATTTTTTTTTTAGAACTCGGCATTTCGCTCTCGGGTTGCTCAGAACCCGACATTTCTCTCTCGGGTTGCCCGGACTTTCGCACACAGGACTTTTATTTTATTTTTATTTTCTAAGCATTCACCTAGTCATATAGGTCATAGTTAAATAGATAAAGAAACTTCCATATTACACATATAGATAGTTGACAAGAAACAATACCAATGATGAAAAATTGAACTAACGAATTTAAACATCTAGAAGGAAACAAACATAATTCAAAATCCTAGCACTAATTAAAGCAACTAGACAGAAAAAGGAACAACTGACTTAGAAAGCGATAAAATGACTAACTTTTTTTGTTAAGAGCCTTCCTCATTTCTCTTAGAGCTAGGCATGCTCATAGAGCTAGACGGGAGCCTTCCTGAGGGCGTGGTTGTGGTTTCCTATCCTGCCTCCTATCTTTACCACGATACCTTATTGACGATGGGCTTCTTTCGAACAACCTAGTGCTTTTCTCGTGGTCCCGTCAGATAAGCTTCTGCAGGTATCCACTTTTGATCAAACGCTCTATCTTATTCAGCAGGTGTCGACATGTGTTAGTGTTATGCCCATAGTCCTTGTGGAACTAGTAGTATTTGTCAAATTTGGGACTGGCAGATCCAGTATAAGCATTCCGTGACCACCTTAGGAGGTTCTCATGTTCTAGCATTTTAAATGCTTGTGCGGGCGTAACCGTCAAAGACATACGTTGACTACTATGGTAATCACTTCTAGGTCTATCCGGGGAAGGGGGCCTCCCTGATTCCACCTCGCGTTCTCTTCATCTTGGTTCATTGTAGTGGCTTCATCCCTTTTCATCTGAGTGGCCTCCTCCATATTCACGTGCTTTTTCGCCCTAGTTAACAAGTTATCGAAACTAATAGAGGGGGCTTCTTAGCAAGGGACCTAAAGAATGCGCCGTCATTCAAACCTTGGGTGAATGTGTTGGATAGCACGTCAGCACTAACTGAGGGGACCTCGAGGGTAGCAGCATTGAATCTATGTATATATCCTTGTAGGGGCTCTTTGACCCCCTGGTGCATGTTAAAATAAACTCAAAGGTGTCTTCTGGTACTTCTTACTACTAGCAAAATGGTGCAAGAACAGTGAGCTGAACTCCTTGAAAGAGTGAATAAAATTAGGGGCTAGCTATTTAAACCACTGCTGGGCGGCCCGTGTTAAGGTAGTAAGAAACAATCGGCATTTCAATCCATCAGAATACTGGTGTAGTAGAGCGCAATTTTCAAATTTCCACAAATGATCAGTAGGATCAGATAAATCGTCGTATTCTGACACATTAGGTGCTCGGAAATTATTGGACAATTCATTAGCTAATATTCTCGGGCCAAAAGAAACTCTTTTTGGTGGGTTGAGAGCACTCACTCCCATGCACTGTCTCATTTTCCTCATTTCTTCTTGCATATTCTCGATCTTTTCCATCACATTAGCTTGAGGTAAGCCAGCAGCTTCCCCTTCGAGATATCCTTGTCTCGGGAGACTAGTGGTTGTTCCGAATTTATTAGCCCCTATCATTATAGGTTGTCTTCCTCCCAGAGTGATAATTGGAGATCTATGGTCATTCACATGGACATGGGCTGCAGTTAGTGGCGAAGCAAATGCAGTAGCATGCTATTCCAGGGATAGCCGATGAGGAAGCCTCCAGGATGGTTGATGGGAAAGCTATAGGGATAGCTGATGGGAAAGCTGTTGGGTAGCTCCCGGAGTGTAAGTAGTTGGATGGCTCGTGTTAATAAAAGCTGGAGTCGCATAGGGAGCTATCAGGTGTCCCCATTGATATACCATCGAGGGTGCACTCCCTACAGGTAGTGTGTTGGATAAATTGAAATAAGGTGCTCCTGGAGCTCCTTTTTCATGTGGCAGTTGCCAATTCTTGCTGGGTAGGGGGCTTGGAGGGAGCGGAAATGGCTCACTAACCGCATGAGTGGTAGGCTGACCAAAGTTAGACACGATAGAGCTTGCCATAGGCCCCGAGGAGGGATAATCCGAAAGCGTCGGGTGCGGTTCCAAACTCGCAACGACTGGGGGCCTAGTTTCTTATCTTCTGGTGTATACTATTGGCTGAGCTCCTATCCTAATCCCTTGAGAAAGAGGTGGTGGAGGAAACTGAGAGTCTCCTCCCGTCTGCAAGTCCACAATTTGGGATCCATTTCCGGCAAACCCCATGACGAGCAATGACACAGCCGGAGGTGGGATCGAGCCCGATATTGTTCCTAATAGTGGATTTGCGTTAGTTTCTACAATTCGTTGATTTCCTTCGGTGGTCGACATTACCACTTAATATTGGTTGAATTCGGCCAAATAAGCTACCGGCCTCTGATTTCTATGAATATTATATGGCTAGAAATCCAAGATAAAGACCTACAACTATGGTGAAAACGTCCTCGCCTAATTCAGAAGTATAAAGGTCCAAAAATGTTCATGAACATACATCAGAGTTCGGTCACGGACTGTGCTGCGCAACGACGGTGCAAAAATCACACACAATACTAAGGGTCTCGTATTTGGTCAAGGCTGGTTGTATTGAATAGATAACGAGCATATCTACGACTTTGGAGAAGGGAGCAAAGTCAGATTCAGCTTCGATATTTTTTGAAACAGCGCTTTAAAAAACTCATGTCTTCTACTCGGATTTTCCCACAGACGGCGCCACTTGATGCGGTTCAAAATTACACCAAGAAAAATCGTGAAATTCAAACACGATTCTATATTTATGATTTATGGAAAATACTAAGAGCTATAAAGACAAATACTAATGTGGAATATAAGGAATGGAAAAGAAGTGTTTTATTATTTTCGATGTTCTTGAGAGCTTATATAGAGATATCGATTTTTTGTATTTCTAGAAAACGTAAAAATACATAAGAGAGGATTACACATATTTATAAGGCCTTATTGGCTGAGTTCCCACTAGAAAATGGTCACTTTGACCGATTTCTTGATGTTAGGATATGAGGATCGTATCCCCTATCTTAGGAGATATCGGTTGGGATCCGATACGATTTGATTTGATCAAATCTCCAGTCTTCTTCCAGCTAGTCCTCCACGTGTCCGACATAGGTATCTCTCCTCCTTGTCATGACCTAGCTCCCTTGACTATCCAATAAACTTTCTCCTCTATCTTCCAACTCAAGCCGAATTACCACATGATTTTTGCTTCTTGAAACCAAATAACATAATAGAAAATCCAAGTCACATCACAATATAAAGGCCATATATCAACATTTAAGATGACGTATTATTTTAATAAAAACGACGTCCGTGTGTAACCTAACGATGTATCTTTATAGTTAATGACGTACATTTGTAGTCTAATGACTTACGTGGTCAAATAAGTTGACATATTAGTATATATAAATTATACATTTTAGATGACGTATTTCTACAGCAAACCGAGTAGTTAAATGGACGTATTATTTCATTCAATATGACATATTTTTCTCTATTAATTGACGTATTTATATATTAAAATTTATGTATTAGTACATTAAATGGACGTATTATTTCATTTCAATTAACTTATGATTTCATATCAATTAACGTATTTTTATCTATTCATTGACGTATTTGGACATTGAAACTGACGTATTAGCATATAAAATTGACCTATTATTAGTACATAAAACTGTTTCATATTTGAGATTTCTTGATAATGTGTCATACATTTTCAGAAATCTCTATGTGTCTACTTTTAAAGTGAAAAAGTGGTTTATGATTTCAAGTATCGTACAGTGCGTTATGGACTTTCTAGTGAAGTCGCGCAAAACTACCGACAAATTTTAACTTAAGTTTGAAGTGAAAATTGTTTTATACCATACGTTTTTTGATAATGTGTCATATATATTTATAACTCCCTATGTGTCTAATTTCAAAATAAAAAAAATAGTTAATGATTCCGAGCATCATGCAACGCGTTACAGAATTTCTTGTAAGATTGCGCAAAACTATAAAAAAATTTAGATTACGTTTGAAGGCATTTTTTTTTATTATAGATGTTTCTTTATAATGTGTCATATATTTAATGAAATTCCTATGTGTCTACTTTGAAAGTAAAAAAGCGGTTTATGATTCCGAACATTGCACAATGCATTATGGACTTTATCAATAAATTTTAGCTTATGTTTGAAGACAAAACTGCTTCATCCTAGTTGTATCTTGATAATATTTCATACATTTTTGAAAAGCTCTACGTGTCTACTTTGAAATAAAAAAAATTGTTTATGATTTCAACCATTGTACAGTGAGTTATGAACTTTCTCTTGAAGTCGCGCAAAACTATTTATAAATTTTAGCTTACATTTGCAGGCAAAATTCTATCATACGAGACTTTTATTGATAATATGTCATACAGTTATCGAAAGCCCTATGTGTCCATTTTCAAAATAAGAAAACGGTTTATGATTCTGAGCATCCTATAGTGTGTTATGGACGCTTTCGTGAAGTTGCGCAACTCTGTCAACTTTTCCTTTGAAAATACTTCAACTATGCACTAAAAATACTTCACACATTCCTTATTAATACTGCAATTGCTGTACACAAAAAAGTTTGAAACAAATATATATTTTTTACTCGAAATATTGGCAATATGGATCTCAATTTGTTCATTTCGTTGCGAAAAATAAGACGGTGTCATCTTTGAACACATTCGATCGCGGGAAAAGATTATGTAATCCAATTTGTGGTGAAGGTGAAGAGGAAAGAAGAGAAGAGAGAAGTGGAGAAGAAGGTGATTAAAAAAATAATAAAATGAGGGGCATTTTCGTCTTTTCAGGTGGGTAGGGAGTGAATCCAAATTTAGATTATGAACTAGGGAGTTCATCATGTAAAATTTGGGTAGGGACTGATTTTTAATTTTAATTAGGAATTTGGAATTTTTAACCATTTTTTCCTTAAATTTTCAAAAATTGTGATCAAGAAAATAGAAAAATAGTTTTAAAAAATGTAAAAATACATAGATTGAATTTTTCGACACTATATCATTAAATATCATGAAAATTAGAAAGATTGGCAAAATAATAAACTATAAACTTACAAGATGTTATGAAACTCTTTATTTCAAACACCTGTGATGTGAGTGGAAAATAGTCTTTGGACCAAGCTAACTAAATAAATATTTTATGGGTCTAAGCCCAATGACATCATGGATTCGGATCCTTCTAGAAATATTCTATTCAAATATGTTCAGCTGGACGTTCGCCCAACCTTGACCTGCACAGGTGGAGCAAGGCAAACCTGGGAGCGAGATCAGACAAGAATCAATCAAGAAATATACTTTTCATATATGGACCTGCGGAGATCATGCCAGCAGAATCACTATTTATACCATAAAAGACATAGCTCAAGAAGGAAGGATTATGATTTATTCTTATTATCTTATGTATTTTAGGCATAGTTGACTTACCATTTTAGTCTACCCATCAAAATCTTGTATAAATACCCCCTATGAGGATGAATAAACCAAGCAACAACTTTACACCCATGGACGTAGGTCTTCATTAGACCGAACCACGTAAATCTCTTGTTCTTTACATTTAATCTTGTGCTTTATATCATATTTTCATATCATATATCGTATATTCTTATTGGTGTGAAATCCACACACATCAATTGGCGCCGTCTGTGGGAATATTGAACGAGACGTGAGTTATTTTATCATTCTAATAAGTTGTTTGTAAGAGGTTTGATGTTAGAACGAGGTGTTGGTGGACGGATCAATCAAGTTAGCAAAAAGTTTTTCCAAGAAAAAAAAAATACACGATGTAACACGCGAAATTAATTGTGAAGGGTAGATTATGATTTTTATCATGTCTATGTTTTTTCTTATTATTTTATGTGAGCAAGAATAGATATTAGAAGGCTATATGTATAAAAAGGAAGAATACCTAAGTTTCACTCATATTCTTATTCTTTTAAGAGCATGAATTGATAACAGATCGGGAAACATGGTTTTTTTTAATCTTTTTATGAAGTCATTTTTATAGATCACTAACGAATCAAGACGTTGGGGAGTTAGCTATGCAGGTATGGGAAATCCAGGTACGACCGTGGCATACTTGCAGCTAGGGGTGGGCGTTCGGTTTGGTTTGTCGGGTTTGTGTTGTTCAGGTTTCGGTTTGAAAATTCTGCTACCCGAAACTGAATCGAATTACTCAGTTTAATCGGGTTCGAGGTCCGAACATAATTTTATGGGTTCAATTTTTTTGGAACAAATTTTTGGGCCTCTAAAAATAGAGGCCCAAACAATTCATTTAAAAGTTTTTGGGCCTCTATTTTTAGAGGCCCAAATGGCTGAAAAACAGAGGCATTTTGCCTCTGTTTATGCCTCTGTTTTTCAGCTCCCAGCTGAAAGTGGGCTCTATACATTTTTTTTTTAATTTTTGTTTGCTAAATTTTTGGCTCGGTTTTACTTATACGTTATTTACTCACTTTCTAATACAATGATATTAATACAACCAAAATATACGGGAAATCGAAGCACAAATTTAAAACCAAATAAGTACCAATCATACATTAAAAATGCAATATTCAACTACAAATCCTTGTTCGATCAAATTATAACACCAACTACCAAGAAGTCGTAAACCATACATAATCAATGCCAATGCCCAATTACAATTCACTATTTCATTAAATTACAAATAAATGCAAAGTAGCATAGCAATCCCAATGAAAGTGGCATGATCAAATGTCAATGATACTTGAATCAACTCCCAATTTTGACAATTCTACAAGAAAATATAAAATTATTAGAATAAATTGAATACAATTAAAGTAGAGGAAAATTGAAACGAATAACTCATAAAGCAAATTGGAGATAAAAATTTACCTTTTTAAAATATTTCAACTTCACGCAAGTCCTCCTCCACACTTATTGGCTTGGAATTCATACGAAGTCAATCTTGAGCACAAATAAGGGCTTTAACTATTTTAGGAGAAAAAGAACTCTTAAATGTATCTAGAACTCGACCACTCGTGCTACATGAAGATTCTGAAGCAACTGTGGAGACAAGAATTGCTAAAAGATCACGAGCCATCTTCGAGAGGATTGAGAACCTTTGACTGTTTACTTTCCACCAGTTTAGCAAATCAAATCTTTCTCTAGCATCTTCCTCAACTTCCTCGCCCAAATATTTTTCGAACATCAACTTTACATGGTCACGTTTCGCACCATTCTTATATATTCTAAACTCTTGTTGTAAAGAAACTTTAGGAGTCATCATAGTATCACCATGTACACGGGTTAAACGATCCTTAGAAATCCCAGTTGGAGAGGAGGATGATGAAGAAACATGACTAGATGATGTACTAGAGCTTCTTGAAGTTCCTTGAATTGTATGACTGTGTCTCGACTTATAATCATTAAACAACTCAAAAAGACCATTTTTCGCTTGGTCTTTCATTGAGTCACTCTTTCCAATATCATCACCATACATCTTATTAAAAGTAAACTCAATGAACTCCAATTTTTGACATGGATCAAGAATCGCAGCATAATATAAAACCATATTCATCTTTTCAATTGACCCCCAAATTTTTCATATTATTTTTCATTTTTCTTACCATCTCACTTAATTCAAAGTCATCACTATTCAACAAATCCCAAAGAAGCAAGCTTACCTCACTTATTTCATAAAAGACAAGATTAGAGGTAATATGTAATGAACCTGAACTATGCAAAGTGAGTAGTTAAAAGTGCTCTAGGAATTTCAAGAAGAGCTCTACCTATTCATAATCAATCGGCACCCCAGAAAATGGCTTCTTGTAAAGATCTGTTGTATAAGCAACCTCCGAATCTTCATACTCATCGAATGCTCTCCTAAGGCACAAAGCAGAGTCCAACATCAAGTAGGTAGAATTTTACCTAGTAGGTACATCAAGAGATAACAACTTCTTGTTTTCACCTTTGCAAATTCAGTACACTCTTTAAATCTTTTGTACCTAGTCGGAAAATTTTTAATGTACCTAATGGCCCCTCTAATACAAGAAATGGCCTCATGTTCATCTTTCCCCTTCAATCCATCCTGAACAACAAGATTAACTATATATGCAACACACCTCATGTGCACATATCTTCCATCTAAAATATTGTGGCCCCAATTTTCAAACTTTTTTTGAAATAAACAATCACCCCATCATTTGAAGTTGCATTATCAACAGTGACAGTGAAAACCTTCTCAACACCCCAATCAAGTAAGAATTTCTCAACACCTCTACCTATTTCTTTACTCTTATGATCAGTAATTGGACAAAAAGTGAAGATTTTTTTGGGCAAGATCCAATTATCATCAATAAAATGAGCAGTAAGACACGTATAGTTCACATGTTGAATAGATATTCATGTGTCTGTGGTGATGCAAATCCTTTGAGCATGCTATTTAATAAAACCTTTCAAATTTACCTTTTCCATCGCGTAGATATTATAAATATCTTTGGTTGTTGTTCTACATGAAGGAATTATAAAATTAGAACGTGCAGCAGCTACAAAGCGCTTAAAACCAATCAACTCAATTGTCCTAAATGGAAGTTCATCTAAAATCAACATCTCTGACAAAGCCTCTGAAACTTTATCTTGATTAAATACCCATTTAACAAGATTGCCATTTTTACCACCTTGAGCATTTGTTTCAAAAGTCAATTAAGTTTGATTGGCATCAATTTTTGGATCAGGGGATCTTTCTTACAACAATTATAGTGAGTTTTTAGTGAACTAGTTCCTTGGGATTTTGGGTCGGCTTTAAGTTCCCTCTTACAATATTTGAACCTAGCCTTTTGAATCTTATCAATTTGGCAATAAAATTTGACATAATGTTGCCAAAATGTCAACCTCACACTCATTTTATGTTTTTTTACCTTTTTTAGATGTGGGTAAATTATCTTCTTCTCCCTCAACCTCCTCATTGTTCTCAACATCATTTACATTTACATTCTCACTACTAACCTCCTTAGGATGTGCCCCCACATTTTGGCATTGCTCATCAACTAAGTTGGGTGAATAATGAAAAAATTGACCTCCAAACTCACCACATTATTGTGATTCTGAATCCGACATCTACAAGAGAGAAAAAAATTAATTAGAAGCATAAAAAAATGTTTTTATTGAAAGAAATCAGCAGGAACCTTATCGAATTCGTTAAAATCTAACTATCTAAGTATAAAAATTGGGATAGTGCATGAAAACCCTTGACCAATTTTTATTGCATTCTGCCATACCTTAATGCTTATTTTTCTCTAACATTCATTAATGTTTCTATCCTGCATTTTGAATGAGATTGTTCAGATTTTCACTAATTAGTGTTATATAAAAAAAATCTGAACAATCTCAGTACAAAACAGGAACTATCTAAACAGGAACTATCAAAACAGGAACAATCTTTTTACAAAATCTGAATAATCCCATTCAATCTCTTTACATAACTACATTTAACTCAAATATAACTATCTAAGCACGAACCTCAACACAAATCAGATTCGGAAGGGGAAAAATCGAAAGGACAAACCTTGTTTGGTCAATGACTGGCAGACCTCCGGTTCCGACGTGACAGTTAGCGGTGGTGGTCGGCGACTCGGCGGTGACTGGTGACGGCAGTGGTCGACGGTGACTGGTGAGTGGTGAGGCAGAGAGGTGATTGAGGGAGGCAGAGATGTGAGATTTTGCGTGAGTGAGGTGAGAGGCAGAGGGGAAAATGAATTAAGGGTTTTGAGTGTTGACTATTGACTTAATATTTTGACTAATTATTTATTTTTATTTTTTTTAATTCGGCTATTTCGGGCCCCAAATTCCCTGAACAAAATAAAAACTCAAACCCGATACCGAACTGATTTCTGGAGTTCAAGTTCAGTATAAACCCGAGCCCAATTTTTACCCGAATAAGCCAAATTCGACTGGGTCGGTTCGGGGGTCTGAACAACCCAAATTGAACACCCACCCCTACTTGCGGCAAGTGTGGTAATAACTGGAGCAGCTAAGGCTGCCCAGCAAAGGTTGGAAAAAGTTGAAAAGCTAAAGCGGCTAAGGCTGCTCAGCAAAGGGCAGTAATAGCTAAAGCGGCTAAGGCTGCTCAGCAAAGGACGGCAATAGCTGAAGCGGCTAAGGCTGCTCAGCAAAGGACGATAATAGTTGATGCGGCTTAGGTTGCTCAGCAAAAGACGGTGATAGCTGAAGCGGTTAAAGCTGCTCAGCAAAGGACTGTAATAGCTGAAGCGACTTAGGCTGCTCAGCAAAGGACGACAATAGTTGAAGCGGCTAAAGCTGCTCAACAAAGGACGATAATTGTTGAAGCGACTAAGGCTGCTCCGCAAAGGACGGTAATAGCTGAAGCGGTTTATGCTCAACAAATAAGGAAAAAAGTTGGGAAAAGTCGGATAGATGGAGTGGCTCAAGCATGTATGCATAACAACCTATATGTTTACCCATATACTAATTCTCTTGTTGTTCAACCAATAAACACGGGAAAGCGTAAATCTAATGATCCAATTAATGCACAAATATGGCATGCGAGACTTGGTCATGCATCTAAGGATAGAATTCACAAGTTGTCAAGTTTCCTCGAGCTTAACGAAGAAGAGAAACTACCGACTTGTGAATTTTGTCTGAAAGGTAAAATGACAAAGTCACCATTTGGAGGTTAAATGGAGCGTGCCAAGGATTTACTTGAGCTAGTTCACACAGATGTGCGTGGACCACTCAGTGTTAATGCATTAGGGAACTTTTCTTACTTCATAACCTTTACCGACGATTATTCTAGGTATGGTTATTTGTATCTTATTAAATACAAGTCTGAGGCCTTTGATAAGTTCAAATAATTCAGAAATGAAGTAGAGAAACAAACTGGTAAAAGTATTAAAATTATTTGATCTGATCGAGGAGGAGAATACTTGTCCGGTGAGTTCTTGGATTATTTGAAAGAGAATGGGATTCTCTCTCAATGGACGCCTCCTCGAACGCCACAATTAAATGCTGTGTCTGAGCGGAGAAACCGCACATTGATGGACATGGTTCAATCGATGATGTTGTCCACAGATTTACCTACGTACTTTTGGGGCTGCCCTGGAGATGGCGGCTTATCTATTGAATAGATTACCGTCAAAAAGTGTTCCTGAAGTGCCATATAAGATGTGGCATGGCAAACCACCCTCATACAAATACCAAAGAGTATGGGGTGTGCTGCTCATGTCAAGCAGCTAGTGGGAGATTAGTTAGATTCAAGATTTGTCTTATGTAGGTTTGTGGGTTACTCTAAGGAGTCCAGTGGAAACTACTTTTATCATACCTTGGAACAAAAGGTAATTGTTTCAAGGAACGCAATGTTCCTAAGAAGCAACTCTTCAGTGGGAGCATAGATAGAGTGATAGTAGGAAACTCAAGAGTCACAAACACCACTGGTAGTGAATGAAGAGCAAAATGAACCACAAACCGTAAGTACACAAATTCCACCTCCAAGGAGATTCGAAAGGATCCCGAGATAACCTGAGAGGTACTATGGCCTTTTGCTGAAAATCAAAAAGGAAAACCTCGTATTGGATGAAGATCCAACGTCTTATGACAAGGCAATGTCTGACAATGATTCGGGAAAATGGTCTGAAGCCATGGAATCTGAAATTGAATCCATGTACTCCAACAAGGTTTGGACCTTGGTAGATCCACCACCGGGCATTAAGGCCATTGGTTGCAAGTGGGTATACAAACTCAAGTTAGGAGTAGATGGAGAGGTTACCACCTTTAAGGCTCGCTTAGTGGTGAAGGGTTATACTCAAAGGTAAGGAATTAACTATGAGGAAACTTTTTCGCCAGTGGCGATGACCAAGTCAATTAGGATTCTATTGACTATATCTGCCTATCTCAATTATGAGATTTGGCAGATGGATGTGAAAACAGCTTTTCTCAATGGAAACATTGATTAGGAAATCTACATGGAACAGCCGGAGGGCTTCACATCGTGGGAGCGAGCACAAGATGTGCAAGTTGTAAAGATCCATTTATGGCTTGCAGCAAGCTTCCCGAAGCTGGAATTTGAGATTTGATGAAGCTGTAAAAGAACATGGCTACATCAAAAATGGTTTTGAACCATGAGTGTACAAGAAAGTTAGTGGAAGAGCCATAAGCTTTTTGATACTCTATGTTGATGACATTCTTTTCATTGAAAATGATGTAGGAATGTTACAATCAACGAAAGGTTGGTTGTCGACCCAATTTTCAATGAAAGATATAGGAGAAGCATCCTATGTTCTTGGTATGAAGATATACCGTGAAAGGGAAAGTAGATTGCTAGGACTCTCCCAATCTAAGTACATAGCATGAATTTTGAATAGATTCAGCATGGGAGATTCTAAGAAAGGATTTATTCCAGCTAGGCATGGAATCCCTCTTACTAAATCAATGTCCCGTAGGACACCTGAAGAAAGAGAAAGAATGTCAAGGATTCCCTATGCTTCGGCAATAGGTAGCATTATGTATGCTATGCTATGTTATAGACCGGATATGGCTTATGCACTTAGTGTGGCAAGCTAGTTCCATTCGAATCCAGGGGAAGACCACTGGACTGCCGTGAAAACGATCCTAAAGTACTTGAGGCGTACTCAAGATCTTTTTCTGGTATACGGCGAAGGAAAATTGGAACTAGAATGCTACACGGATTCTAGTTTTCAGTCGAACTTAGACGGTCTTAAATCGATATTTGGATATGCGTTTATACTGAATGGAGGAGTTGTAAGCTGGAAGAGCTCCAAGTAGGAGACAACGACTGACTCCACCACGAAAGCTGAGTATATAACTGTTGCTAAAGCGGCAAAGGAAGCTGTTTGAATGAGGAACTTTGTCCATGAATTGGAGGTAGTTCCCTCCATCGTTAACTAGTACTTCTGTACTGTGATAACAATGAAAATATAGCTCTATCGAAAGAGCCTAGGTCTCACCAAAGATCCAAACATATTCTTAGACAATATCATCTCGTCAGAGAGATAGTGGAAAGATGAGACGTTTAGGTGGAACGTGTCGACTAGACGAAAAACGTAGCAGACCCATTCACCAAAGCTCAGAGTCAAAGTGTGCTTGAAAAACATCTAGAAATGATGGACTAAAGTACAAGGGCAACTGGCTCTAGGGCAAGTGGGAGATTGATAGTGTTAGGTGCTCAGTGAGCCAATTGTTTTGGGCTCTGCCATCTTAAATATAATACTATGACAGTCTTGTTTTAAATATATTGAACTTTTTTTTATGGTATGCTTCTTTATTGTTATAACTAGTGTTAGTATAGATAAAGATCCCATGGATTACATATAGTTAGGAGAGCGGTCAGGTAAAATATATGGAATGGTACCGTAATACTAAATATTGTTCCAAGTCATAGAGGCTGTGAGATGTGGGATATCACTGGCATCGTCAAGACTTGTTCATGAATGTAACTCTTCCAAGAGGTCGACACGTTTCATTGTCGATAGCTTTTATGGCAATACATGTATGAAGATTCATACTGGATTATGGAATTGAACGGCCCCGCTTAAGGACTCCAATTTGGTGCTGTCGAACATGGAGTCTTTGTGTTTCGTACTGTTAGATTAATCCTTCGACCTAAGATGTCATTTGGAAAGGGCACTACCCACTCTACTTTGATATGCATGTGCATTCTAGGAGAGTTATACGGCGTTTATGTTGGGTATAGTCTGGTAGTGCAGCGGAACAAATGGCAGTCCGAGAGGGATTCATCCAGGGTCATGAGTACCCAGTATTTCCTATGCTGTTGCGAGAATCTAAATGATCGTTAAAAGCCTTTGATCAAAGTGGTTGTCTTTTGAGAGGGATTGGTGATCCGGGATTAGAAGACTGGATCATTAGCTGTCGCAACACAGTTATAGTTTCTGAGGTTATTAGGGTTCAACCGTCGCCATACCCTAGACCATAGACAGGAAAATGATGAAGGGATTCTACTCACATGACGATCGTAAACTCGGATAGGTTTTTGCTTTTCATCGTTGACATCTAGGTAGTCGTGGCGACGTTGCTAGACATCGAACCATGACCAATAGGTGCCTTGGATTAATTTGGTGAAATTAATTCAAGGTCTAGTTAATTATTGAGAATAATTAATCTAGCCTATGGGGACTTATTGCTAGCTTGACAACGAGTCTGAGGGGTCACACACATAACTTAGTGTAGTACCTATTGGCTATTTAATTCTATGTGAATTAATGGTGGGATTAATTAATTAGATTTAATTAATCAAGGAAAAAGAATTAATTAGTGAATTAATGGTCCTGTAATTTAATATTATAATATTAAATTGAGAAGGACTAATTAATTAATGAGAAGAAAGACAATAAAATAATATATATATATATATACATACACAAGTGCGCGTGTGGGCGTGTGTATTGATGTATGTGGATTTGGTGGAAATATTTATCTTGCTCACCAAGTTTGTAAAATATATATATATATATATATATATTAATTAGTATCCTATAAATATATTTGGTAGAATCCTTAATTAGTTAAAGTAAATAAGTAATTGGATATGGAAGGATTCTATTTAATATATGCTAGGATATTATTAGATATGATAATATCTAGTTAGTTGGAAAGAGTCTAACTAAATAAGGAGAGAGGATAAAAGAAAAAGGAAATATATATAGTATACCCACACGCCTCCTCCCTAATTTTTAGGGAGTGAGGGGTGTGTATAGTGTAGGGTTTTTAACCCTAGGTGGACTCTATACATATGTGTTCCCACCTCTTTTAAAATAACTAATGAAAAAGTGATTTGTGATTTTTGATACAAGAGAAAATAAGTTTTTAAAGAAATACTTTTTCTATTATTCTCTCCCAAATTTTCTTTCACATTATTTCTTCAAACTCATGTGTTGAGTGCGAAAAACACTTAAATAATTCCAAACGCTTTTTCTTAAAAGCCAAGATTCGATATTCTCCTTTTTAGCACTGGTGGAGATAATTGAGGGTATGAGCTAGGGTGTGGATACATCTCAGAGGCGCAATGCTTGGGGCGCTAGGGCAAATCAATTCAAAGACTGTAGCGGGGAGTAACTTAAAAAGACGTTGCTGCTTAAGGTCTACAAGAAGTAAACACGAGTAAACTTTCTCCTAGGATAGTTTTGAATCCGATGGTACCATGTCGACCTTGCCCTAATTTCGGGGATTCCGCTTTAATTTTTGAAGCCGATATCCCCCGGGGGTTGTACCGATCCCAACAGTTAGCACCATCCGAAAGTAGATTTTCCACAGCTGCATATTGGGTAGCCATAGCTACCACAGGCTGATCAACTACAGATAGAGCAACTAGACTTGGATGATGAAAATGATCTGGGATGTTGGGCACCCCAACCTAGGCAGGTGAAGAGAAGGAGAAAGCAGGAGAGAGAAGTACACACTCTTGTTCAAAAGCACAATTTATGAAGGAAGGAAAATTACTTTGCAAACAAAAGAAAAGAATAAAATTAGCTAAATCAGGAAGGGTAGCCTTAGCAACAGGCTGCCCAGGTGAGGCAACAACGTGCTGGTCAACTACAGGAAGGATGACCGGGCCTGCAGATGAAGGATTCTCGGGCGTAGTTGGAGAGGTCACACCCGTGATCATAATGATAAAAGTAACTTTGTAATATCGGCACTCAAAGAAAGAATTTTCTCCACAACATATATCAAAGTTGATCATGGATCAACTAAAAAGGATCATAGACACGATTACCCGAGCTATGGAGGTTTGCAGGGTTCGAAGAAAGCAAGTAGAGACCTGATGAACCCGTCCCTGAACATCCAAAGCTGGAGAAAATGATGCCAGAGGTGGTCAGGAGATCACTCCAAAAGGATGAACTACCTGGAACTGCACGACCTGGATAAGCAAGAGAAGTTACTATAGTCGACACCACTTGTGGTTGCAGACCTGCAGGAGGACCAACATGAAGAATAGGGAGAATTCACCTCTAGGATATTAAGTAGATCCAACACTAAGGCGACTGGCGGACCATCGCCACGACTAATCAAACATATCATTTGAAGTTTTCTTGAAGAGTGGAGTTTTGAACACTCAAAGAAGAAGTGGAGTACAGAAAAGTCAATCAACGGTTACGATTTCTTGGATCTATCTGGAGAGGAAGGTTTGTCTTAGCTTCGTAGCTCAAGTGGCTACGAGCTGAGGCAGCTATGCAATTTTGGCAGCTTGGCCCAGAACACTTGTTTCTTTTCAACTCTTACAGCTTGACTACGTCAAACTTTAGAATTGGAGGGACTTATTGATGTGAGTGGAAAATAATCTTTGGGCCAAGCTAACTAAATAAATACTTTATGGTCCTAAGCCCAATGACATCATGGACTCGGATCCTTCTAGAAGACATTCTATTCAAATATGTTCAGCTGGAAGTTCGCCCAACCCTGACCTGCACAGGTGGATCATACTATATAAGGTAAACCTGAGAACGAGATCAGACAAGAATCAATCAAGGGATATACTTTCCATATACGAATATGCGGAGATCATGTCAGCAGAATCACTATTTATACCATAAAAGATATAGCTCAAGAAGGAAGGATCATGGTTTATTCTTATTAGCTTATGTATTTTAGGCATAGTTGACTTACCATTTTAGTCTACCCATCAAAATCTTGTATAAATACCCCCTATGAGGATGAAAGACCAAGCAACAACTTTACATTCGTGGACGTAGGTCTTCATTAGACCGAACCACGTAAATCTCTTGTTCTTTATATTTAATCTCGTGTTCTATATCATATTTTTATATCATATGTCAAATATTCTTATTGGTGTGAAACCCACACACATCAACCTATTTTGCCCAAAGAAAAAATAAAACTTGAGTAGAGTGAGAGGAAAATGGGAAAAATTAATAAACAAACTTGATTTTTGGCAATAACAAAGCAAGGGCATTAAGAAAATTCTTGAAGAGGCAAAAAATAACAAAACTTATGAGATATGCAATATTAAATATATGAGATTCAAAATTGTGAAACAGATAACATGAAGAGAATATGATATAACAATTATATTAAATCGAAATGATGAAATAAATAGAACTATAGATGGGAGGACATAGTCTTCATACTTTATAGTTATATCATTGTGAAACTATAGTGCATGTCGGGGATAGGCCTGGCAATGGGCAGGTCTTACCCAGACCCAAAGTTTTGGGTCTAGATCAAGACCCAAGGTTTTGGGTCTAGACCTAGACCCAATCTGCTCACAAATTGTTGAATTGCATCCCAGTCTTATTTCAATTGCAAAAAGTTTGGATTTTGTGCAGAGCCTTTATAGATTCCATCGGTTATATATCTATATATATATATATATTTGTGTGTGTGTGTGTATTACTATGCGTGTGTGCGTGTATTGTTGTGCGTGTGTGTGTGTGCTATGTGTGTGTGTGTGTGTGTATTACTCTGTGTGTGTGTGTATTACTGTGCGTGTGTGTGTGTTGTTGTGCGTGTGTGTATGTGGGGGTGGGGAAGACGATGCGTTGTTCCCCACCCCCTTTTTTTTTTCTTTTTCCTTTTCTTTTTTTTATTTAATTTACAAAATAGTATATTAAATATTATATTATATATATAAATATTATATTATATATATATATATATATAGATAGATATCAATTGCATTAAATGTGGGTTGGGCTTGGGCCTTGGGCTTAGGTTTTAATTTTGGATCTGAGTTGGGTCTAGTTTAATGTTTGGGTCTGGGTCTAGACCCAAATTTATTTTGGGTCTGGGAGTCTGGGTCTTGTCTACCCATTGACAGACCTAGTAGGGGATTGAGATGGTAGAGAAATACTTCATGAGTTTCACACTTCAATGTCAGAAGTCTCCATTGATGATGTAGATGGCCTTTGTCTTGTTGCGTATATAGGAGAAACAAGAGAAGAAGTAGAGCAACATTTTGGAATTTCTATAAGATGAATTCTCTTGCAACTTGTTTGGTTCAAAGAATTTAACAAGGAAAGAAAAAGGAAAAGGAAATGGAAGGAAAACTAATTTTTTTTGTTTGGTTACAAGAGAAAAGGAAAAGGAAAAGAAAATGAGTGAGAAAACTTAATGTTAATTTGTGCCAATTCCCTTTCATTACCACTTGATGAGGAAAATGGTGGAAAACAAATTTTTTTTCCTTATCCTTTCCTTTTCTTTTCTTCACTAAAATCCTTGAAACAAACAAAGCGTTAAAGAGTTGAAATGCTGCTGCACCAATGCCCAATACCTGTATTGGTCACATTTGTTTATCTTTTATAAGTTCTCCATTCTTTCATGCAAAAGTTTAGGTAAATCAATCAAAGTATATATTCTTAAAGTCTCCTATCACCATTAAAATGTGTAGGAATTCACTATTGTAATTAATGAGGATAAAAACGTACACCACAATCCTTAATATAATCCAATATTATTACTCTAAAAAATGAGAATTGCATTGAAATTTAGATTATTATTTTAATTAGCATGGTTAATATCTTTCATGATAGATGTATATAGTTAGAAGAATAGATCAACGAGTTTAGTTTTGAAATGCAACAGAATCAATTTTATTCTTTTACTCGAATCAAAAATTGAAAAAACAAAGTTCATTTTACATATGGGAGATTGACACCCATGTTCGATGTAGCATGAAAGTTCATGTGAATCTCGCAATTTCCAGCGCAATTCGATTTAATTATTTTTTCTTTTGAAGAAAAGTAGAATTATTGGATGTGAATTTTCAAACCTCTTTAAACCCTTGCCCTTTCTTCTCTATCGATTTTGCTCTGTTTGGCATATTTGTT
Organism: Buddleja alternifolia; assembly: GCA_019426215.1. NCBI lineage: Eukaryota > Viridiplantae > Streptophyta > Magnoliopsida > Lamiales > Scrophulariaceae > Buddleja > Buddleja alternifolia. The sequence goes on along the minus strand of CM033393.1, from coordinate 26,152,386 downwards.
TTTACTCGTTTTACTATTTGGTAAATTCTCATAAACTTACAAGTTCAGGACTTGAAAAACGTTTTTGCTCCTCGGTAAGTCTGCAAATTTGGCTTGAAAAGAACGTGGCGCATTTTACTAAAACTAAACGTTATTTGAGGATGCGAACTACTATGTTTTCTTTTCTACGCTGCAAAGGCAATTAACCTGATTTCGTTCAAAGTGCAAATTACCCTTTTTTTACATCAAGAAAAAACTGACAAATCATATAGACTTTTAAGAATGATATACTAATTGAAAAACAATAACGAAAAATTATTGTAAAAAATCTTCAAAATATCTTACATCAAGAAAGACTCATAAAAAAAAATTTAATCTAAAATTTTTTAGCTCACCCACTTTTCATTAATGAATATCTCAACATGTCGAGTTCATAATTTTTGAAACTGGATCACCCTTAACCTTTTAGAGTAAGGACTAATCAGTTTTATTTATTTTATAAAATCTTTGATTTAGAGTTTTTAATTGACAATTTTATTAATTAAAGTTTTAATTCCAAATATAATTTTTCGTAAAATTTTAAAAAGTACTTCTAAGATAATTAACATGTTTGAATAAAAATAGTAATGAATATTTAAGTATTTATCTTTAAAAATTAAAATTCGTATCACACGATCTATCTATTTAAAAATGAAAAAACAAAAAATTTCTATAAAAAAATAATTGATTAATTTTTAATCTAAGAATTCGAGAATCATTCAGGCAATTATTGACATTAACAGTTACGTGTTTGATTGCAAAGTTAGTAGACAGGGAGGGCGTTGGTTATAAAGTAGAGGAATTTTCATAAGTTGTTTGAATATAAAATAGATGGGATATTGTCATTTTAGTCCTTTATACTTACTTTAATATCTTTAAAGGCTTTTTGTACATTTTTACCCTTAAAGGTGATCATGCACTAAATGTAAGAGTAAATATGTCTAAAAGAACTTAAGAGAACAAAATTTATACGCTAAGGATGATAAAGTCATAATTTACTCATGAAGGACTAAAATGATTTTGACATTAAACATGATAGATCATAAGTGACATTGCCTCAAAATATATTTAATAGGATTTTAGTATATTTCCCAAACAAAGGGGGAGTAAAGCGATTTTATTGAAAGATGAAGGGCTAATCTTCAGTCTAGTGATAAGTTCCAGGGGGCAAAATGAAACCTTTCCTTATATATATATATATATATATATTCGCATACTTCTCTCCTTCCTCCTAAAACCCTAGTTAGTCTCTTCAAAACCTCAGTCGCTCTCTCTCTCTCTCAGAGTTGTTGTCTAATAAGACATACACCAGCCTCCTCTATTGCTGGTGGTGAGGTCTTTAATTGTTCGGAGAAATTTGTTAGAGAAGAAAGCAAGAATGCTGCTTCTGTTTGAAACTCCAGCGGGTTTTGCGGTTTTCAAAGTATTGGATGAAGGCAAGCTCTCCAAAGTTGAGGTATTCTTCTTTTTCATATCTGTTTCTTTCTTTCTTTCATTCACGTTTTCATCTGTGTTGCTCCGCTTTGTTCGTTGATTTTCGACTTTATTTCAATTTTTTGTTTGTTATTTGCATTGCAGGATTTGGGGAAGGAGTTCTCTACACCAGACTCTGCTAGACAGGTCTTTAATTCCTCTGTATTTCTGCTGCCTTAAATTCTATGATTTGTGTGTGACTAACTTAGATTGAATAGACATATAAAGTATGATTTCTGAGTCCTGTCTTTTACTGCTGACACCACCACCAATGTTACTGAGACTATTTCACCTTCGTTTTCGTTTCGTGTTTGTCACTGCATTTTGCTTTTCAATTAATGACTCTAATTAGCAACTGTGTCTTATGTCAACATTAGGTTGTCAAGCTAAAAGGTTTTTCCAAGTTTGAGAATACATCTGAAGCTCTATCAGCTGCTACCTTATTGATTGATAGTAAGCCAAGCAAAGGTCTCCGTAAATTCTTGCGTACCCATTGTGATGGTGAAATTTTAGCTGTAGCTGATTCCAAACTTGGGAACACAATCAAAGAGAAGCTGGTGAGTTAGCACCGTGGCCTAAGAAGTGTATTGTATTCTTGTTCAAATCTTTTGTCTTGCTCCTTGTTAAACTTATTGCTTATACCTCCCACAGCAAATTGAATGTGTCCACAACAATGCTGTCATGGAACTGATGAGAGGAGTGAGAAGTCAGTTGACTGAACTTATATCCGGTCTTGGTGCGCAAGATTTGGCTCCAATGAGTCTGGGTTTATCCCACAGCTTGTCGAGATACAAATTGAAATTCAGTCCTGATAAGGTGAATCTCTCTCTGTGGTTTATTACTAATAATGTTGTCTCTTGATTCCACTAACAGAACATCTTTACCTTTCTCCATGCGATTTGTGTATAAGACAAACCATTAAGTGGGCTGTATAAATGGTCTGGCATGCTATTGACATCTGAAGCTGTATCTTAATAATCCAGGCATGTCATTGTAAATGCACATAGTAACACTCAATTTGAGTTGGAAAATTAACTAAATATGAAGGTATCAGTATCCTGGATTATGTAAGCTAATCTTATGAGACACTATCACAAAAGATAACGGAATCCTACCCAGCAGTTTCTGTTTTATTGAAGTAAACAAGTGATATTAGCTCTCATAAGAAGAGCATTTTATGAAAATATTAGCTCTCATACTCTCTTCTGTTTTATGCCATTCCTAAAAACAATCGGAAGCTATTATCGGGTTGTATGAAAATAATGCTTGGCTAAATTACACATTCTGGAAAAGAGAAATGCTTATATGCTCGGTACAGTTCTCCATACCGTGGAACCTCAATTGTGAATCAGGTTTTCATCTTTGGCAGTGAAGCTACTGTTTTACTATCGAACTTTATTAATGTTGTTGCAAGCGTTATGATGACATCAATTGCCTAATGTTAATTCTCATATTACTCATAATTTTGGTTCTTAATTGATGAGCTTTTGCTGTTTGTCATCTAGGTTGATACAATGATAATACAGGCCATTAGCTTGTTGGATGACCTTGACAAAGAGCTGAACACATATGCAATGAGGGTTAGGGAATGGTATGGGTGGCATTTTCCGGAACTCGCAAAGATCATACAGGATAATATCCAATATTCAAAGACGGTGAAGTTGATGGGTAACAGAACAAATGCTGCAAAGCTTGATTTCTCTGAGGTAGAGACTTTAAGTTCTGTAGTAATTTTACCCACCCTGCCAACACATAAATATGATAGCACATATAATGATTAAGAAGCGTTCAAACAGTGAGCATGTATTATGAGTAAAGAGTAATGACCATAAATACAAAAACATAGAGATGACGTGTTGCTAGTTATACTATGCAAAATAAGTTATTGTATTTCTCTTATACTGCTTGAAGCGACATCCAAGAAAAATCCTCAACTAAATCAAGTCAAATATTTGAACAATTATTGTAGAATCTTTGCTTCAGATTCTAAGACGTATTTTATTTTATTTTAATTTATCATTCTTATTTTCCATTTTGATTTCAAATGATCTTTAATTTGTTTGTTTAAATAGGAAAATGTGTTTAGATGTGATGTGGAAATGTTGATTTTGTTCGATTAAGAATGAGGTGTAAGAGTATTACTTTGTGGTTCTGCTACCTGTGGTTTTTATGAACAAGACTGGTTGAGAAATGCAATCCTTTTACTCTATTTTGCCCCACGAGATTCGTTACGTACGAAATTCAATTTCTAAGATACATGCATTTTTGCTATGATTATGTTTATGCTCACTATAAATCTCAAACATCTATAGATACTTCCAGAGGAGGTCGAGACAGAACTGAAAGAAGCGTCCATGATTTCCATGGGAACTGAAGTTAGTGATCTGGATTTGGAGAACATCAAGGATTTGTGCAACCAAGTTCTCTCTCTTTCAGAATACAGAGCTCAACTCTATGACTATTTAAAGAGCAGGATGAACACTATTGCCCCAAATCTAACTGCTCTTGTTGGAGAACTTGTTGGTGCTCGCTTGATTGCACATGGAGGCAGTTTAGTGAATCTGGCTAAGCAACCTGGAAGCACAGTTCAGATACTAGGTGCAGAGAAAGCTCTCTTTAGAGCACTGAAGACAAAGCATGCGACTCCTAAATATGGGCTAATATATCATGCATCTTTAATCGGTCAGGCAGCCCCGAAGCACAAGGGCAAAATTTCACGGTCTCTTGCGGCAAAAGCTGCTTTGGCAATTCGATGTGATGCTCTTGGAGATGGTCAGGATAATTCTATGGGTTTGGAAAATAGAGCCAAGGTACTTCAATTTGTGATTTAGAGGGTGTTTGGCTGAGCTTATAAGTTTCCTTAAAACAACTTATAAGCTGTTTGAGAGCTTATAAGCTCTTACAAAGCGTTGGCTCTTAGAAAGTGTTTGGTGAATGTTTTGGTAAAACGACTTATAAGCTCTCAAAATAACTGTTTATAAACACCTAAAATATTAGTCGGGAAACCGTAACTTAATTTTTAAGAGCTTATAATATAGAGAGCTTATAAACTCCAAAAACGTCTTAGCCAGTTAGAGCTTCTAAGCTCTTTCAAATAAGTCTAGCCAATCACCCTCTTAGTAGGAGAAGGATATAAGCGCCTCAGTTTATGTTTTAATCCCTCCTGTTGTGACCTCTGTGTTACTTTACTTTGTGTAGCTTGAAGCACGTCTAAGGAACTTAGAAGGCAGGGAACTTGGTCGTTCTGCTGGGTCCGTTAAAGGCAAACCCAAGATTGAATTTTATGACAAGGATCGTAAGAAGGGATCAGGGGGTTTGATTACTCCAGCCAAGGTCTGAAGCAATTTTCAATTATTTGAGCCTATTGGATAATTATCTTTCCTTGCCACTTCATTCGACGTATTTTGTCTTTCTATATGCAGACTTACAACCCAGCAGCAGATTCAATTCTTGGACTAACAGAATCATTGGACAATGTGCCTGTTACTGACGAAGAGCAAAAGAGTAAGAAAAAGAAAAAGAAGAATGGAACAGAAGATGCAGACATGGGAAATGGTGCAGAGCCTGAAAGTGAAGCTGTTGGGAAGAAGGAAAAGAAGAAAAAGAAGAAGAATTCAGCAGAAGATGATTCTGAGTTGGCGAATGAAAATGACAATGCTGATGTAGGAGAGAAGAAGAAGAAAAAGAGAAAACACGCAGAGTTGCCAAATGAAGAGGATAATGCTGTTGATGCAGGCAAGAAGAAGAAAAAGAAGAGAAAACATGCAGAGGCTGCTGATGGGGAGGCTGATGAAACCCCTAACAAGAAGGAGAAGAAGAAGAAGAAGAAAAGTGAAGACTGAATGTTTTTTAATGTGCGCATGAGCAACACATCACAGTTTTGGTTTTGCTAAATTCGGTGTCGTGCATGTAAAATTAGGGCGCTTTATTCTACAATGTTAGCCTTGAACTTATTTGGTGTATTATTTATTTTCCTTTATTGTTAGTCGAACAGCTAGTTTGAGTAGGATGGACATTGAGCTGTCAAATGAATTCGTATCTATTTTCGTCAGTGATTTTGGTTTTACAATCTTGCATCATAAGTTGCTGCGTCTGTTCTGCCAAAATGAAGGAAATAACTGATTTTTGGTAAAGTTCATTCATCACTGAGCCAAAATGAAGGAAATAACTGATTTTTGGTAAAGTTCATTCATCACTGAGCTTTAGTACCAGGTGATTCTGCCCTGGTATTCACTCAATCTAAGTCCCGGTCGTGCATTTTACATCATTCTTTGTGCATATGGTAGTTGAATTTGCGAGCTATCTTCGTCTGCTTCTCCCGAGTTTTGATTCCCAAGTAAATGAAAATATGTCTACTTTCAAGTTAATAAAAATGAAATCAGAGTGGAGTTTCAAGTTCTTTAAATTCCAATAATTTTATTTTGTTCCTTTAATTTTTCAATGTTTTAGTTTTCTAGGAAACCTTTTATATTCCCTACTTTTATGAAATTGGTATTTATGATTTACTTACATAGTAGTTTTAAGAGCTTACTCTCGCCTTGATATTATCCCTAGTTCGTTTGTCATTTCGAATTCTAGCATATTGGTGAAGTTTGTCCAACATTTTTACACTTATGGAGGAATACACCGACTTTTTTTTTTTTTTTCGAAACAGAAAAGCAATATATTAAACGGCTAAGTCAGCCAAAACCAAATCCAACACATAAGAGGGTACATCAGAATTATCCCCCGAGGTCATAATCGAAGCATCATGCGCTAAACAATGCGCAACAGAGTTTCCCAACCGCCGAATGAAAGCAAAACAAACAGAAGAAAAAACAGACATATACGAACGAATATCAGAAATCAACGGACCCACAGAAGATAAATCCTCCGATGGTGAATTAATTTTTTGAATGAGAGGTAGGCAGTCCCCCTCAACAATAACTCGCCTCCACCCACTTGAGACAGCCAGACGAATGGCTTCCCGACAAGCTAAAGCCTCACCTGTTTCAGCCGACGAAACAAAAGGAAAACGACCTCTATGCCACCGTAGAACCTTGCCCTCCGAGTCACGGGCAATCACGCCAAAGGAATACACCGACTTTAACAATGTAATCAGCACCACATTAGCTAGTTGCAATGAATAATTGATTTTAGGTAGCACTTGTTGGCTATTAAGATGCCTACCACAATGATTTTAAATATTAAGAAGCAAGGAAAAAAATATTAACATCACAATAATAAAAAATTACCTATACGATCGAATTAAAAAGGATTATAGTTGTAATAAATATGCTCAAGTTATAAGCAACTTTATAACCCCCGCCCCCCTCTCTCCCTCTCTCTCACACACACATTTTCACATTTTTTTTTGTTGCATTTGTTGGATTTTACAATTTTTCTATGTTGTTTCCAAAATGTTTCAGAAAAGTATCAAATATTTAGCAGGTCGAGATGCATCGTAAAAATAGAACTTTTATCTATGTTCCTCACTACACAGTTAAGTCTTGTAGTTAATTAAAGACTCAAATACAAACTATCCCTTTCATCAGGTATTTAAGACTCAAATATAAACTCAAATACACATAAAGTCACACTAGAAAGATAATTTCAGTTCTCGTCTCTAAACTTGTAGCCGAAAACACATTTGGTCCCTCATATTACAGACTCAACAAATTTGGTCCCTCAACTTACAAAATGTGCACAAATGCAGTCCCTACCGTTAACTTTCCATCTAAATTAACGGAATATCCAAAAAATATAAAAATTGGGGTTTGGTTAGGTTTTCAATTTGGGGATTTTTAATTTTGAAGTTAATTTTGCCTAGGTGGTCAAATCTCAATCCACCACATGGTAAAAACATAAAAATAAAATGAAAAGTTAATTAAAATTAATATAAAATAATAATAAAAAAAAATTTAATAAAAAAGAAAAATTATTTAAACTATTTAAAAAGTTAAATATTATTTTAAATAATAAAATTAACTAAAAATAAAAAATATAAATAAATAAATAAACTAAAACTAATTAAAATATTAATTTCAAAAATAAAGAATATTTCAAAAATAAAAAAGTTTAATATTATTTTAAATAATAAAATTGACCTAAAATAGGCAAAAATAATAGAAAATAATAGAAAAATAAATAAAATAAAATAATTAATTAAAATATTAATATAAAATATATTTCAAAAATAAAAAAGTTAAATTATTTTAAATAATAAAAATAAGTAAAAATAATATAAAATGAAAAAATAAACGAAATAAAAAAATAAAATGTGAGCACTTTCGTTAGTTGTAGACAGTAAATTGATGGCAGAGACTACATTTGTGCACATTTTGTAAGTTCAGGGACTAAATGTATCGAGTCTGTAATATGAGGGATCAAATCTGTATTCATGAACAAATTTAAGGACGAAATATGTAATTCTCCCTCACACTTGATATCTATAATTTTCAGAGGTGTCAAAAGAACTTCACAAGTAGCTTTGTTAATATGGCTTTTGGTGCTCAACGACACTATTTAATGGGAATTTTATGCCTAATTTTGGTATTGGCTTCAGGGCAAATGGGTGAAGGAATAAGAGAGCATGTGGCTTGCATTGGGGATTGTTCAGCTTTCAAAGACTGCTATCAAGCTTGCATTACAAAAGGATATCATCTTGGTGGAATTTGTTTAGATTTCTTTAGTTTCACAGTCTTCTTGTTGTTGTGCCCGAGGTTGATATTTTTCGCCTCTATTAAATAATGATAAAAAAAATGAGAAGGGTTACTTCATATGAGAAATTGAGGAAAATATGGAATAAATTTAGTGCAGTTTTCTTTATAAAAAAAACACATAAAGTCACACCATTTGTGGGTAAGTCTAAGACGTGAGCAAACTTTTAGGGCGTGTTTGTTTGTGTTTTCAAGCTTCTTTTTTCATTTTTATTTTTATCTAAAAATGAAAATACACACTTTACACTATTTTTAGTTGAAAATATTCTCATTTTCATTCTTATTTTTACGTTCGCAATAAATTTCAATCATTTTTTTAAAATTACATTTCACATCACTTATTTCAAATTTTCTTTTTATCCCTTTTGTCTCTCAACTCCTTTCAATTTTTAAGCATTTCTCTCTACTCTCCTTTAAATTTTTTAAACATTTCTCTCTCCTTTCCTTTAATTTTTTAAAACATCTCTCTCTCCTCTCTTTTAAATTTTTGGGATAATGGCAGACACCCCCCTCAGTTATGAGGTGATGTGCACTTTGCCCCATAACTTATTGAAATGTGCACTTTGCCCCCTCACTTATCATAAAATGTGCACTTCACCCCATCGGGCAGCTCGGGCAGGGGCAAAGTGCTACAAAACACATAAGTGGGGACAAAATGCTACAAAGACACATAAGTCAGGGGGCAAAGTGCTACAAAGACACATAAGTCAGGGGGCAAAAGTCTAATTTTTATGATAAGTGTGGTGCCCAAATCTGCCCGAATTGCCCGAGGGGGTGAAGTGCACATTTTATGATAAATGAGGGGGTAAAGTGCACATTTCAATAAGTTAGGGGCAAAGTGCACATTACTTCATAACTGAAGGGGGTGTCTGCTATTATCCTTAAATTTTTTAGACATCATTATATTCACCATCAAATCCAACAATATCTATCTAATAATTACTTTTTAATTATTTCACACATCACACTCATCAATTTCAACCATTTTAAAAAATACAACCAAACACACCTAATTTTTTCACTTTTCTCAATAAAAAATAAAAAAACTCATTCCCTCATACATTTGAGAAAATGACGGTTGAAAATGAAATGAAAACACATCCAAACAGATTAGTGTTCGAGAATTTCATATATGGCTGATCAAGGTATTGTTTCGGCCGGCACCATAGGAGAGAGGGAAGGGTCGGCAACACCTGCTACATTGTTAAGCCAATTGTTGATTGAGATTTGTTAAAAACTGAAATTATAAAGATTTTATTGAATCAAGGAAAACAAATACAACTTAAAGACTTGCAGAAGAGAGTTCTACAAGAAGAGAGCAAAACCTATTGAAGAGAGGGAAGATGGCTGCCTATTTAGAGAGAGAAATATAAATGCTAAAGTGAACAAATAAACTGGAGTTGAAGGATTTTTATAATACCCTAAAACCCTAAACTTGAAATACAACATGGGCCCTTAAATAAGTTAACTCGGACGGGCCTAAAACCAAAGGCTTGAATAACTGAGCTGAACAGACATAAGGACATAAGGCTGCCCTTCTTAACCCCCCCCCCCCCCCCCCCCCCCACTAAGCTGAAGGATGGTGCACGTCGAGGAGACCCAACTTGTTGAGCAAATTTTGATGTTGAGCCCTTCCAAGGGCTTTTGTGAAGATATCTACAACTTGCTCACCCGATTGAACAAACTTTGTAACTATGGTGGCATTTTTGACAAGATCCCGTACAACATCACAGTCGATTTCTATGTGTTTCGTCTGTTCGTGAAACACAGGATTTGCAGCAATATGAAGCGCAACCTGATTATCACAAAAAAACGAAACAGGAGTAAGACCGTTAATACCCAAGTCAGAAAAAATGCCAAGAACCCAAACAAGCTCTCCACAGGCAGATGACATTGCACGATACTTTGCTTCGGCAGGAGACTTAAAAATAGTGGTTTGCTTCTTACTCTTCCATGAAAGCAACAAATTACCCATAAAGAGACAAAAACCAGTAACAAACTTACGAGAAATGGGGCACGAAGCCCAATCAGAATCACAATATACAAACAACTTACAACTAGAATTAGTAGGAAAAAATAAACCCAACCCAGGGGCTGATTTTAGATAATGCAACACACGAGTGGCAGACTTAAGATGAGACAGTTTTGGCTTGTGCATAAACTGACTCAAAACTTGAACAGAAAAACAAATATCCGGGCGAGTCATAGACAAGTAAATCAACCTACCAATCACCTTTTGATACATGTTTATATCATCAATAAAAGGATCACCAACAGATTCATCAACAGTAAGTTTAAGATTTTGTTGCATAGGCACATAAGAAGGTTTAGAACCTAATAAGCCAAAATCTTTTAATAAATCGAGCACATATTTATGCTGAAACAAATATAACCCTTTGGAGGATCTGACCACTTCAGTACCCAAAAAATATTTAAGCAATCCTAAATCCTTTATATGAAATCTGGAATTCAAAGAATGTTTGAAAGAATTTATTTCACCGATCGAATTCCCCGTAACAACAATGTCGTCCACGTAAATTAACAAAGCAATAACCACATCATTATGTTTTTTCACGAATAAAGAGTAGTCATGTTTGCTTTGCTTAAAACCATTGTCTAATAAAGGCAAGGTAAAATTTTCGTTCCACTGTCTAGGTGTTTGTTTTAAGCCATATAAAGATTTTTTTAACTTACAAACCCTAGTATCAGTGGAGGAAAAATACCCTTGAGATAATGACATAAAAACTTGCTCATGTAAATCCCGTGAAGGAAGGCATTATTGACATCTTATTGATACAAAGGCCAATTTTTAATGACAGCAAGCGCTATTAGAGCACGCACAGTGACCAACTTTACAACAGGTGAAAACTTTTCATGATAATCTATGCCCTCTCTCTGATTGTACCCCTTAGCCACTAACCTAGCCTTGTACCTCTCAATCTCCCCATTGGACCTATACTTGACCTTATATACCCACTTACACCCAATGGGTTTCCTATCTTTGGGAAGGTCAGTAAAATCCCAAGTACAGTTATTCTCAAGGGCTGCCATTTCCAAATCAATGGTAGTTTTTCAATTTTTATCCTTTACAGCTTCATTATAACTACTAGGTTCCTTAATTTTTTGAATTGCAGTCGCAAAACACATATGTTCATCACTTAGATTGCAATATGAAAGATACTCAGCAAGGGGATATGGGTAGTGGACACAAGAGTATCTTTGCAAGAGTAGAGAGATAATTTAAAATCATCTAAATAAGAAGGAGTCTTAGAAATACGCCCTGATTTACGAAGTCCAGTCTCATTGGGCTTAGATATGACAGAACTATACCTGGTACAATTTGGTTTAGTAATTGGAAGGGGGGTGCAGAAAAAATATTTGTCTCAGAATTGCTGCGAGGATCATGATCCCTACCCGACTCACTTGATACATGAGTATCAACATCATGTTTGTCACTTATTGCTGCAGTATCATCATTGACCAGGAAGTTAGTATCATCATAAAATAATGACTGCATGTCTTTTTGATCAATATCAGAACTAATATTAGAGTCTATTTTAAAGGGGAAGATATGTTCATAGGATTGAACATCTCGTGAAACAATTTTTTTTCTTTCTAAATCAAAAAGTTTGTAGGCCTTTTTATTTTCTGCATAGCCCATAAAGGCACATTTTGTAGCTCGAGGTTCAAATTTGTCTTTATGACCTATAACAGTGCTAAAACAGAGACAACCAAAAGCACGAAAAAGGTTGAAATTAGGTTTAAAATGAAACAAAATTTCAAAAGGAGACTCCCCATTTAATACAAAGGTGGGAGTTCTATTGATCAAATAAACCGCAGTCAATATGCTTTCAGACCAATATGCAATGGGACAGTTAGTTTGGAAAAGAAGAGAACGTGCAACATTTAGTAAATGTCTATGTTTACGTTCTACAACACCGTTTTGTTGAGGGGTTTCTACACAAGTTGTTTGGTGTAAGATAACCTCATCATTGAAAAAGGTTTTCAAAGAGTGACTGACAAATTCTGCACCATTCTCACTCCGAAAGGTTTTTACAGATTTACCAAATTGGGGTTTAACCATTTTACAAAAAGTTTTAATAAAAGTACCAGTTTCAGATTTACTTTTCATCTAATACAACCACACTCCTCTAGAAAAATCATCAACCATAGTCAAAAAGTAATTGTACCCACAGTGGCTTTCAGTTTTGTAAGGTCCCCATAAATCAATGTGGACAATGTCAAAAACAGATTTGGGTTTATGAAAAGCACCAGTAAGTGAATCCCTAGTTTGTTTAGCCTTGTGGCAAATATCACAAGGTAAAGTATCAACAGTCCCAACAAGATGAAGGTCATGTTTTAAAATATTAAGGACAATATCAGAAGGGTGCCCAAATCTAGCATGCCAAGTGTCAACAGAGCAAACAACATTACTGTATTTCAAATTTACCATGGGTGCAGAAATAGAATGTAACGAAAGATAATACAGACAACCTTTTTCCTTACCAATCGCCAGGCAATTTCCAGTTTGAGAGTCCTGGAACATACAAGAATTTTTAGAAAAGGTGACAAAACAATGGCTATCCCTAGTAAGTTAAAGATAGAAAGCAAGTTGAACTTGAATTCTGGCACGAAAAGTACATTTTCAAGAGTTACACCAGGAATAAGGTTCAATTTTCTAGAACATTTTACATTAACAATCGAGTTAGTAGGAAGCTTAATAGACATGTTGGTTACACACTCCACATCAAATAAGTCATCCAAACAAGACACCATATGATCAGTGGCTCCGGAGTCTATGACCCAACCCTTAGTACTGAAATTGGAAGAAAAAGAGTTAGAGGAGATACCTGCCATACTGGCTTTGGTGTCCTCAGACTCTTTTTGTCCATTCAGAACCTTAAGAAGTTGGTTATACTGTTCAGGAGTTAAAGTGAGAGAAGAAAAACATTCAAAAACATTTTTCTCAGAAGTAATAGAATTAGAGCTCCGTTGGTTATTATAATTCACATTGTTGCCCTTTTTGTTCTTATTTCTATCAGGGAACCCAATTAGCTTAAAGCAACGATCAATAGTATGACCAGAACCACCACAGTGTTTACATATCAAGTTTGGATTTCTGACAATAGATTTATTAGTGGACTTAGTCAGAAAAACAACAGATTTATCAGTAGCAGAAGAACTTGTGAGCACAGAAGTCTTCCTATGACTTTCTTCTTGAGAGACAACATTGAAAGCAAGCATAAAACTGAGGAGGGGGTCTGGTACGTGTCGAATGCACCAAAATATAATTACTGTTCTCACAAGAATTTGTAGTACTCGTAAGTCCAGGTCGAACCCTAGAGATTGGTTGATCAAAATAATATTCAATGGGGAGGTTTGTTTGATGAATTAATAATGACAGGAATTAAATAGGAAGTTCAATAAATGTAAAGCATCAATTCAAGGATAGTTCGTTCTTCAATTCAAGTTGATCATAGACACCTAAAATACTATCTATTCTTTGATTACTTAGCCAAGAACATAAATAACCAGCTATTTATATCCCTATTAACTTCCGTATATCATTAACCAAAGCCCAGCACCCGGTTAAATTCTTATTATCAACTGACTCGGTATTAAGCAATCCTAATCATGTTAATAATAGCATAATGAATTAGAAGCGACTAAGGATAAACAATAGTTTAAGCAAGCGCCAACTATTTAATTTACTCTAATGTTTCCCTTAGGTTATCAACGAAAATTGGGATCCTAATCATGAAAACCTAATTGCTACATGCACAAATCAAACATAACAATTACGGATTATGAAGATTTGTTAGCAATAGATTGTAATAGATAATCAACTAATGTGCACCTTAGATTATTATCTAAACAAGCATGAACATTAAGAATAAGAAACAAAAGATAATCAAACCGTAGATAGATAGATGAAGCTCCGTGTCTCACAACATGTGAATCAAAATGAACTCCCTTGAATCGAAAGAAAAACTTAGCTACTCATAATTGTAAGCATAAAACTTGAAAATACTATTTTTCTAACTCTCTTCTCTTTGTTTTCTTCTTGTTTTTGTTGTTCTTCTTCAACTCTTGCAAGACATATATATAGGCAATGAAAAGATGACATAATCATAGAGAGAATATATTCTCTCTTCCTTTATCAAGACATGGAGAATATATTCTTCCCTTTAACATCAAAGCATGGAGAATATATTCTTCCCTTTAACATCAAAGCATGGAGAATATATTCTTCTCTTTAACATCAAAGCATGGAGAATATATTCTTTCCTTTACATTCTGATTTGTCACCTCTAATTCATCGAATCTGACTTTGACTCCTTCTAGACATTTGTAGCTTTATGTGTTATCTTTCATTTCCAACTGGCCTTGACTGAATCCAAGACACATAACTCTAGTTATGAATTTTTCACCAAAGCTGCGCATTCCAGTCCAGTCCAGAACAGAAATCTTCATTAAATTCTTCAACACTTTCGAGCCCTTTAACTTCCGAACTGGGTCTGGACTTCTTCCTAAGAAATATAGGCCTTTGTCGTAGCTTTCCAACTAGATAAAATTCAATAGAAACTAATGTCTGCATCTCCAGATATATTAATATTTCCGAAACATCGCCAAATCTATCATTTTGATTGAAATTGATATTTTGCACTTCAACTCTTGCCCAAATCACAAAATGAGATAAAATCAGTTCCAATGGCCATATAATCACAATAAAATGCTAAAGATAGAGGTAATAAAATATATAAATATTGCACTTATCAAATTCCCCCACACTTAGCTCTTGCACGTCCTCGGGCAAAGATAAAGAGAAACTAGAAAAAAAAAAAACTAAAACTAAAGCCAACCACTTTCGTAGGTAACACGGTTGCATTTAGCATATGCAACAAGCCTTTAAACCCCTAGGTTACCCCTAGTGGACGAGTTTAGTCTCGTGAGGGTTTGCAGAAGATATACCCACAAAATCAATCTCTCAATGTACAAACAAGCAAGTTCATGAAATTTTCTTTCCAAACATCATCGATTCATAACCAAAAATTAACAAAATTCGCTAGAAAGGTTAATCATGTGTCCACCATTACTCTTGCATTCACACAAACTTCTCAAGAATTCACTTCATTTTGTAACCGCAATACTATTAATGCAACATTTAACTCAACATCATCCCTTTATATTTCCTCAAGCATGAATTAAAACGAGCAATATATTATTATTAAGCACACACTTGTCTTTTGACGCGAATACAAACATTATTCATGAATGCACCCGGTTACTCAACAAGCGGATCATTTCATTCTAGACATACTTTGAATAGCCCTATTAGATTTCCAACACAGTAGCAGGTTTGGGCCGATAGATCCCAGACTAGATAGTCTTAGGTTATCAAGCTTGAAAACTCCTCAGGCTTAATCCCTTCAGTGTAGATAATCCCAGGCGCTATACTATATCTTCAACATTACATAGTTTACGCCTCAAGCTTTACACCGAGGAATTTCATCCGTTATTACTTTAAATCACTATCAACCAGATTAACCTTGAGGATTTTGAAGGAATTTCAGTGAGTCAAAAGTCACATACAAAGTTATGCTAAATTACGAATTTACACGAATTTCTCTAAAAGTCTGTACTTCAACAATTATAACAATTTTAACACTACTTAACTTCTCTATTGAATCTAGTCTATTTTTCAATCAACCACTGATGAAGGGAAATAATTTTTCACTACCTTACTTGGCTGCACAATAAAGAATTTTTTTTTTAACTCATAAAACAAATAACTAACCATCTCCCCCACACTTAAAATCTGCATTGTCCTCAAGGCAACACAGAATGAAAATAAAAAAAAATAAAAAAAATGAACAAACGAAATTAAAAGAGATAAGGAAAAAGAAAGCAAATCTGATGGTGGTGGTTCAGCCACTCTTGGGTTGCCTCCCAAGCAGCGCCTTTTTTTAAAGTCGTTGGCTCGACTTTGCAGCCTTTTAATCCAAGTAAGTTGGATTGATCAATGAAACTTCTTCAATTGTATGCTCTTGGAAACCTTCATAGAAAGGTTTAAGTCTATGTCCATTTACCTTGAACAACTTGTTAGTTTCTAAGCTTTGAATCTCTACTGCACCATAAGAAAATACATTAATCACAACAAAAGGTCCAACCCAACGAGAACGTAACTTACCAGGCATTAATTTGAGTCTTGAGTTGTAAAGCAACACTTTTTGTCCAATCACAAATTCCTTCCTAGAGATCATCTTGTCATGAAACCCCTTGGTCTTTTCCTTGTAAATTCGGGAATTCTCATAAGCATCAAGGCGAATCTCCTCTAACTCTTGTAGTTGCAACTTCCTATGTATACCAGTTTGATCTCTATCTAAATTGCAACTCTTTACAGCCCAAAACGCTTTGTGTTCCAATTCCACCGGAAGATGACACGATTTACCAAAGACTAACCTATATGGAGACATCCCAATAGGTGTTTTATAGGCTGTCCGGTACGCCCATAATGCATCTTCAAGTCGAAGACTCCAATCTTTTCGATTAGGATTTACAGTTTTTTCCAAGATGGACTTGACTTCTCGATTGGACACCTCGGTTTGCCCATTTGTCTGAGGGTGATAAGGTGTGGATGTCTTATGAAACACCCCATATTTTTTTAGCAAAGTGTCCACAGCTCGGTTACAAAAATGGGACCCCTGATCACTTATCAACGCTTTTGGTATGCCAAACCTACTAAAAATGTTAGACTTGAGAAAACCTACAACAGCTTTAGAATCATCAGTTTGGGTGGCTTTAGCTTCCACCCACTTCGAAACATAATCAACCGCAAGTAAGATATAAACAAAACCAAAGGAGGAAGGAAAAGGTCCCATAAAATCAATACCCCATATATCAAAAATCTCACAAACAAGTATGGGCGTTTGAAGCATTTCATTCCTATGACTTAAATTCCCAGTCCTTTGACATTGTTCACAATTTTTACACATGACATAAGCATCACGAAATAAAGTAGGCCAATAGAAACCACTATCTAACACTTTTCTTGCAGTTCTCTTAGGTCCAAAATGACCACCACACGCATAAGCATGACAAAATTTCAAGACAGACTCTAATTCAGAATCAGGCACACATCTCCTAATAATTTGATCGGAACAAAACTTCCACAAGTATGGATCATCCCACACATAATATTTTGCCTCACTCTTAATTTTATCTTTCTTAGCTCTACTCAAATCATCAGGTAAAGTTCTAGAAACTAAATAATTCACTAAATCAGCATACCAAGGAACCATACCTTGCAGAGCAAACAATTGCTCATCCGGAAAGAATTCTTGTAGTGGCACTAGATTTTCTTTTCGCACTAATCGACTCAAATGATCTGCCACCAGATTTTCAGCCCCCTTTTTATCTTTAATCTCCAAATCAAATTCTTGAAGAAGAAGAATCCATCTCATTAACCTCGGTTTTGATTCCTTCTTCGCCAAAAGATGTCTTAAAGCTGCATGATCAGAAAATACAATCACTTTAGATCCAAGTAGATAAGAACGAAATTTATCTAAAGCAAAAACAATAGACAAAGTTCTTTTTCAGTAGTTGAATAATTGCACTGAGCCGCGTTAAGGGTCCGGGAAGCATAATGGATCACATGAGGTTGTTTGCCAACTCGTTGTCCTAAAACTGCTCCCATTGCATAATTACTCGCATCACACATTATTTCGAATGGAAGAGACCAATCTGGTGGCTGCATCAAAGGTGCAGTGGTTAACGCTGATTTCAGTTTATCAAAAGCATCCTTGCAGTCTTGGGTGAATTCGAAAATCATATCTTGTTGTAGCAACTTCGACAGAGGCAATGCAATGTTTGAAAAATTCTTGATGAATCTACGATAAAAACCTGCATGACCAAGGAAAGATCGCACATCCCTCACACATGTGGGGTAGGGTAAGTTCACAATTAAATCTACCTTAGCGTTATCTACCTCAATACCCCTACATGAAATAACATGTCCTAATACAATCCCTTGTTCTACCATAAAATGACATTTTTCAAAATTCAAAACAAGGTTTGTGTCAATGCAACGATCAAGCACATGAGATAAATTTTCAAGACAAGAATCAAATGAATCCCCATGCACAGTAAAATCGTCTATAAAAACTTCAATGTACTTTCGATTAAATCGGAGAAAATACTTATCATGCAGCGCTGAAAAGTGGCTGGTGCATTGCAAAGTCCAAACGGCATCCTCCGATAAGCAAATGTTCCAAACAGACACGTGAATGTGGTTTTCTCTTGGTCTTCAGGAGCAATCACAATCTGGTTATAACCTGAGTAACCATCAAGAAAACAATAATGAGATTTACCGGCTAATCGTTCAAGCATTTGATCAATAAAAGGCAAAGGAAAATGGTCCTTTCTCGTTGCTGCATTCAGCTTGCGGTAATCAATGCAAACACGCCACCCATTTTGAATCCTCGTAGGAACTAGCTCATTATTCTGGTTCTGCACTACCGTCACTCCAGATTTTTTTGGTACAACCTGAACAGGACTGACCCACTTGCTGTCTGAAATTGGGTAAATAACTCCTGCATCCAACAACTTCAGGATTTCTTTCTTTACTACATCCATCATCAATGGATTCAACCTCCTTTGAGCCTCTCTGCTTGGTTTTGAGTCATCCTCTAACAAAATCCGGTGCATGCACATGGAAGGACTAATTCACTTGATGTCTGCTATAGTCCATCCAATTGCTGTCTTATGATCTCGAAGCATCTTAACGAGTCTTTCCTCTTGCACCGTAGTCAGATTCTTTGCAATTATTACTGGCAAGGTCTCGGTTTTCCCTAAGTACACATACTTCAAATGCTCGGGTAAGGGCTTAAGTTCTAAACTCGGTGCCTGCAACACAGATGGCAACAATTTTGTGTGATTAAATGATAACTCAATTTTTGACACATTATACCTGCTAGGGGCTGGTGGTAAGGACTGCAAAGCCATAATCATCTCTTCAACTTCATCACTAAAATTCAGATGTTCCCCGAATTGCCATAAACCATGACTGAGTACTACTTCCAATGCATCCACTTGATTTTTCTCAAAAACCTCCTGGGCTAACACATCAATAATATCAATAGAATAAACTGAATTCACATCAGGGGGATACCTCATGGATTCGAATATGCTAAATTTGACAATCTGCGCATCGAACTCCATTGATAAAGTGCCATCATGAGCATCAATCTTTGTTCTTGCTGTTTTGAGGAAGGGGCGTCCTAGGAGGATCGGGGCTGGATTTGGGGATCCATTATCTTCCATATTCAGAACGTAAAAATCAGCTGGAAAGATTAATTCATTCACCTACACTAACACATCCTCAAGCACCCCCTCGGGGTATGCATTAGATCGATCCGCCAATTGTATAATAACACCAGTTTGTTTCAAGGGACCCAAATTAAGAGATGCATAAATTGAATAAGGCATGACGTTAATTGATGCACCTAAATCTAACATGGCACATTCAAATCTATTATTACCAATCACACAAGGGATAGTAAATGTACCTGGATCCTTACACTTAGGTGGCAGTTTTCGCTGGATTATTGCAGACACATTTTCATCCACTTTAATCTTTTCGTCTCCTCGTAGCTTCCTCTTCGTGGTGCATAGCTCCTTAAGGAATTTCGCATATCTCGGAATCTGACTAATAGCATCAAGCAGTGGAATGTTTACTGCTACCTTCCTGAATGTCTCCAATATCTCCTTCTCTTCATTTTGTTTCTTGGATTTACTTAACCTGCTCGGAAAGGGGATGGAAACAGGAACAGTGTTAGTGGAATTATGCATGTTTGAAGGAAAACTTACCTTAGGAGCTTCGAGACTAATTTTAGCTTCTGTGGGTTTTTCTTCTTCCGGCACACTTTGAGTTGGGCTCTGAATTTCTTTTCCACTCCGCAAAGTTACTACACTGGCATTTTCTCTAGGATTTATGATTGTTTGGGAGGGTAATTTGCCCGAACCTTGAGCTTCCATCTTGCTCATCGAAGTTGCTAACTGACTTATCTGTTTCTCTAAATTTTGGATGCTGTTTCTTGTTTCCTGTTGAAATTGTTGGGTATTGTTAGCGAGAGTTTTAACAATTTCATCTAAAGCCATACCTGAATTCAAAGATTGATTCGTTTGATGTTGCTGTCGAGGCTGGAAAGAATTTTGATAACGATTTTGCCCAACTTGATTTCCATAACTGAGATTGGGGTGATCTCGCCAGCCTGGATTGTATGAATTGGAATAAGGATCGTACTTTCTTTGTTGCTGACCTGGGAATCCTCCAATGGCATTGGCTTGCTTGTTCGTTTCTTCTTGCAATGTAGGACACGCATCAGTGGGGTGTCCTGTAACTGAACAAATACCACATACCTTCGCTACTTGCAAATTTCCTACGGCCATCTGACGAACTAATGAAGTTAACTCAAAAATTTGATGCTCAAGATTAGATGTACTTACCTCGTTGACTTTTTTAGGTGTATGATCTAACCTCATGCCAAATTGTTGTGAATTTGCTGCCATGTTGGAAATTAAAGTCCTAGCAGCGGTGGGGGTTTTATCCACTAGAGCTCCTCCACTTGCTGCATCAATCATGTTCCTTTCCATGGGAAGTAAGCCTTCATAAAAATATTGAATTAATAGTTGCTCACTTATCTGATGGTGTGGACAGCTTGCACATAACTTCTTAAATCGCTCCCAATATTCATATAACGATTCTCCGTTGTACTGCCTTATGCCACAAATCTCTTTTCTTATGTTGGCAGCCCTTGATGCTGGAAAGTACTTCTCCAAAAATAGTCTTTTGACCTCATTCCATGTTGATATCGTCCCTGAAGGTAAGTAATAAAGCCAATCTTTTGCATCATCTGCTAAGGAAAATGGGAATGCTCTTAATTTAATTTGTTCCTCAAATACTCCCGTCGGTCTCATGCTCGAGCATACAACATGGAATTCCTTTAGGTGCTTGTTTGGATCCTCTCCTGCAAGACCACGAAATTTAGGTAATAAGTGAATCAATCCCGATTTCAATTCAAAGGCAACATCTAAATCAGCATATTCAATGCATAAAGGTTGTAAATTAAAATCCGGAGTAGCCAACTCCTTCAAAGTCCTATTATTTCCAGCCATGACTTCCTCTTCGTCTGATTCACTTGAAAATAAGTGAAGAGATATGGTGCTTCCGTGTGGAGATAAGATAGATTCTTCCGATTGCACGTTTTCCACGTTGCTCGTCTTCTTAGCGTCTTTCCTCAATCTACACAATGTTCTTTCAATCTCTGGATCAATTTCCTGGGTCTTAGATTGAGAAGAACGAGTCATAAAAAAAAAAAACTCAAAAGGTAAAGTACAGAAATAACGAAAAAAATAAAATAAAATTTTGACCGAAAACCAATCCCCGGCAACGGCGCCAAAATTTGGTACGTGTCGAATGCACCAAAATATAATTACTGTTCTCACAAGAATTTGTAGTACTCGTAAGTCCAGGTCGAACCCTAGAGATTGGTTGATCAAAATAATATTCAATGGGGAGGTTTGTTTGATGAATTAATAATGACAGGAATTAAATAGGAAGTTCAATAAATGTAAAGCATCAATTCAAGGATAGTTCGTTCTTCAATTCAAGTTGATCATAGACACCTAAAATACTATCTATTCTTTGATTACTTAGCCAAGAACATAAATAACCAGCTATTTATATCCCTATTAACTTCCGTATATCATTAACCAAAGCCCAGCACCCGGTTAAATTCTTATTATCAACTGACTCGGTATTAAGCAATCCTAATCATGTTAATAATAGCATAACAAATTAGAAGCGACTAAGGATAAACAATAGTTTAAGCAAGCACCAACTATTTAATTTACTCTAATGTTTCCTTAGGTTATCAACGAAAATTGGGATCCTAATCATGAAAACCTAATTGCTACATGCACAAATCAAACATAACAATTACGGATTATGAAGATTTGTTAGCAATAGATTGTAATAGATAATCAACTAATGTGCACCTTAGATTATTATCTAAACAAGCATGAACATTAAGAATAAGAAACAAAAGATAATCAAACCGTAGATAGATAGATGAAGCTCCGTGTCTCACAACATGTGAATCAAAATGAACTCCCTTGAATCGAAAGAAAAACTTAGCTACTCATAATTGTAAGCATAAAACTTGAAAATACTATTTTTCTAACTCTCTTCTCTTTGTTTTCTTCTTGTTTTTGTTGTTCTTCTTCAACTCTTGCAAGACATATATATAGGCAATGAAAAGATGACATAATCATAGAGAGAATATATTCTCTCTTCCTTTATCAAGACATGGAGAATATATTCTTCCCTTTA
Organism: Buddleja alternifolia; assembly: GCA_019426215.1. Classification (NCBI taxonomy): domain Eukaryota; kingdom Viridiplantae; phylum Streptophyta; class Magnoliopsida; order Lamiales; family Scrophulariaceae; genus Buddleja; species Buddleja alternifolia. Next base: position 26,129,805 of record CM033393.1, on the reverse strand, counting down.
ACATCAAAGCATGGAGAATATATTCTTCCCTTTAACATCAAAGCATGGAGAATATATTCTTCCCTTTAACATCAAAGCATGGAGAATATATTCTTCCCTTTACATTCTGATTTGTCACCTCTAATTCATCGAATCTGACTTTGACTCCTTCTAGACATTTGTAGCTTTATGTGTTAGCTTTCATTTCCAACTGGCCTTGACTGAATCCAAGACACATAACTCTAGTTATGAATTTTTCACCAAAGCTGCGCATTCCAGTCCAGTCCAGAACAGAAATCTTCATTAAATTCTTCAACACTTTCGAGCCCTTTAACTTCCGAACTGGGTCTGGACTTTTTCATAAGAAATATAGGCCTTTGTCGTAGCTTTCCAACTAGATAAAATTCAATAGAAACTAATGTCTGCATCTCCAGATATATTAATATTTCCGAAACATCGCCAAATCTGTCATTTTGATTGAAATTGATATTTTGCACTTCAACTCTTGCCCAAATCACAAAATGAGATAAAATCAGTTCCAATGGCCATATAATCACAATAAAATGCTAATGATAGAGGTAATAAAATATATAAATATTGCACTTATCAGGGTCTTGCATTAAGATTTGACTCTGAATAGGCAAATAAGACTCATCCAGACCCATAAGGAATTGCATTAATTTCAGATTTTGTTCATGCTTGTGACATTGAGGTGCAGCATCACATTTACAAACAGGCAATGCAGTCAAAGCAACATATTCATCCCAAATCAACTTAAGTCTAGAGTAGTAAGAAACAACATAATCAAATCCCTGATTAATTCTAGAGATTTCTTGATACAAATTAAACACTCTAGATCCATCAATGTTATTATATGTTAATTTTAGATCAGTCGATACGTTAGATGCTTTAGTGGAATAAACAAGGCCAACATAAAGGTCCTTAGAGACAGAATTGAGAATCCAGGGCAAGACAACTGCATTTCATCTATCCCATTGGTTTTGTAACACAACATCTTGGGGATATGGTACAGTTCCCAGAATAAAACCAATTTTATTTTTACCAATAAGGGCGATAGTCATCGCACGACTCCAAACAGAGTAATTATCACATCCAGTCAGTTTATAGGAGATCAAATTAGTGTTAGTGGAGTTTGAAGGATGAAGGTATAATGGATCACTGAAATCTAGGGTAGTTGTGTGTACAGGAGCCGTGGCACCTGTTGACACAGTACCACTTGTCTCAGTTACATCCCCCATACTGGCTCAACTCACAACACGAACACTTAGCAAGTAAATAAGCTAAACACAGAGAGAGGTTTAGCCACTAGTTACCGCTGTGTTTTTTGTTTTCAAAAAAACACAGAAAAAATTGTGTGATAAAAAAATATGCGGAGAGAGCAAGCGGAAGCGCGGTCAAGAGATCTCAGGCAACCGAACCTGAAAATAGAGCCAAGAAAGTTAATGATGTGAAGAAATACCAATTTCACAACCGATAAACAAGAAGAAAACGATATAACATTTACTCAGATCGGATAAAAAGACCAAATTTGTCAAACACAAACAAAATTAGACAGATCGGAGGACGAATTCATCCAACTCATCAAATCAGACAGATCGAAAATTAGACAGATCATAGGACGAATTCGTCCAACACAACAAATCAGATCGGAACTCCAGATTACAAAACCCAATCGGATCGAACCAAAAACAAGACGAATCCTATCAGATCCGAACACCAACACAGATTATACGCTTATGAACCACAAGATCGAGATAGATCCTAAAAAAATTACTAGGCTAATCAATAGTTGGTAAGAAAAAACGCAAAAGAGTGAAAAATAGTCACAAAAAGGCGATAAAAAAGAACCGATACGATTTACCGGTGGGGTTTTAATAGAAAACCACCAAAAAAACTTCAGCACCATGAATCCACAGCAAGGAGATGAAAGAACCGAATAGATAAGGCAAATACGCACTGATTCTTACACAAGATAAAAAACGCCATTAATCACGTCGGTACTCACTAGATCTGGTCGGAAATGACACAATTGTGTCAATATTTCTCAGATTCACTGAAAGATGGTGATTACGGCCTTAGGTGAGGAACAAGATGCAAGAAACGAGCAACTGAATATCAAAGAATATCACACCAAACAATCGAACCTATGCTCTGATTGTCATGTTAAAAACTGAAATTATAAAGATTTATTTGAATCAAGGAAAACAAATACAACTTAAAGAATTGCAAAAGAGAGTTCTACAAGAAGAGAACAAAACTTATTGGAGAGAAGGAAGGTGGCTGCCTATTACGAGAGAGAAATATAAATGCTAAAGTGAACAAATAAACTGGAGTTGAAGGGTTTTTATAATACCCTGAAACCCTAAAATTGAAATACAACCCGGGCCCTTAAATAAGTTAACTTGGACGGGCTTAAAACCAAAGGCTTGAATAACTGGGCTGAACAGACATAAGAACATAAGGCCGCCCTTCTTAACAAGATGCGAGACAATTCGGTGGAAGTATGGAGAGCCGATGGAGGCGTTACCCATAAATCTGGTGGAAAACACTGAATTCCCTCATATAATGAATGTAACGAAGGACCAAGCCAGGACTGAGATTGCTATTAATGGTTGTGAATGTCGCTCTTCATATTAGGGAGGAAATTAGTTTACCCCCAACTGTTGAAGGGATGGTTTCTAGTTGTACTACGCTTCCCCCACCAGTGCGGTAGATCAGTAGAATAATCAATAAAAGGGGGTAAGGTAGGACCGCAGGCGGAAAAGTTGGTTCATGGGGAAGTGATTAGATGTGACATGCTATGAGGGAAGAGGTCAGGAAAGTGGAACATGTTCTTCAGGACTTAGTGTATGAAGAAGAAAAGTATCATAGGTAGAGTTTTAAGGGCCAAGGCATGTTCTCACGGGTGCTATCCGGGATGAACAAAGTGTTCCTTGAGAATGATTTCATGAAGTAGGACATGTACCTAGGTAAGAGCTGCACAGAAAGGGACGAGATCCTCCTAGTGTGATGCAAGTTAAGGGATTTCCTAGGGAAGAGTTTTTAGTGGAAATGACTGCTCCTAGCGGAGAGTTCCATGCTGAAAGACATGAATCTCAGAAAGAGTTTTAGGGTGAGAGACGACCTGGCCGCAAAGAATTTCACTATGAGGGATGCCTGCATAGGATTCTCCATGCAAGTGCACTGACTATGGGGTAAGTAATTACACCTCAGGTCGGTCTGCCTTAGGATATTTTGAGACGTAAAGGGGTCAACCTTGTCGAGATTGGCTCTCCAAGACACACATTAACACAACAAAAATTTAAAACTTTAACTGTGCACCCTATACATGCTCGTATTATATGTAACTCAAAATAAACAACGAGCCAAATAAATCACACTATAGAGATTTACCTCTGCAGCTCTTCTAACGGTATCCACACCTCAACCAAAAATTTCCAAGACAAACATAATGTTCTAGATACGCATAAGTCTTACAAGATTATAGATAAAAGGTTGGAAGAACTAAGTGATTTTAAGACAATACTTTTTTAGAGAGAAAATGGTATTTCAAATTTCTACGTGTGGAAGATACAAGTGAGGATTCAGTGAAAGTGGAGGCCATGATAAAAGATCATATAAATAATCAAATGAGGAGGAAGTAGCCCTAGAAAACAAGAAGGAAATTTCCTTCTTCTTCCCCTCTAGTAGTCGTCGCCCCTCCCCCGTTTCTTGCCTTGTATTTTTGTCTTCCATCCTGATAGAGTTAGTGCCCGGCTCGCCAATTATTTGGGTGCCATTCTCGAGATACTCTATGACAATCTTACTATAATAAGTCAAAATTTTGATGGAATTATTTGTTCTTAAATTACTATTATATGCTTAGAACAAAGTCACTTGAATCACACATGACTATTGGACATCATCGGACATCGGGAATAACAATGATGGAATATATCTCTAAGATCGTGATTCTTAAAAGGTTCCAAGTCATTAATGGGTTTGTCAAGATGAGGGATATTGACAAAGACCCAAAAGACTTGCTTGTGTACATTGTTAGGCATAGATGTCCACTTGGGATAATGAGTGAACTGAACAACCCCACAGGAAATTCCAAAAATGGTTATCCTGATTGAATATGGAATTTCCTATACTCACGTAGGCATAAGAGTAATCCTTATGGACCTGAAGTTTCATTGGTTAATTTGAGCATAGTCGATTATACTTTGACTTATCTCATGATTCCTTCGCGAATTGTCACATGGGATATCTTGGGTATATTATGATTATGTGTCAAGGTACATGAGAGACCAAGATGGGATCCATCACTGATTTAGCAAATCAGACATTTCCTATGTTTTTCTGATTGAATCGATTCAATCAAGCTTTGGCCAAAGTATGGTAATCCAAAGAGGCGGAGTGTTTCCTTGTTTGGATTGCATGAATCGATATCATGCAATGAAAGAGACATAGTGATTGGGTCGTAAGAGTTTTGACTAAGCTATTACTTGAGACACCAATCCGAGAAATATGATGGAGGGATCTTACTATATGCGAGGATCGTGGTTATGATAGGTTGAGTATCTTGATATCGTTTGTGACTAGGTCTTCGAGGCCCGTTGCTAGACAGTAACCTCGATTTGTAGGTGTCATGTTATTATTGGTGATAATTCATGGTTGGATTAAACCAAGGAAGATTTAATTTAGTACTTTCTAAATATAAAAAGGTACAATGACACTTTTGGAAAGTATACTTAATGCTAGAATATAAATGAGCCTAAGGGGTCACATACTTACTCCTAAGATTCCTGCTTAAAAGATATGATTAATCAACTTTGGAAGTTGAAGTGAAATTAGGAAATTCAAGGACTTACCTAAAGAGGACTATTAATTAATTGGTGGAAGATCAATTAATTAGACTATTTAATTAATCAAGTAAGTTTAATTAATTAATGGACCAAGTAGAGTCCAAAAATTTTATTTAATTAGTAGAGAAAGTCGAAAATTAAATAAGACTAAAGAAATAATTGATAATAATAATTAAGGTTGAACTTTAATTATTATGGAATATTTAATTAAATGGTTGGACTATTTAATTAAAATAAGGAGTCAAAAATTGAATCAAGTTGGATAAAATTTTTGGACTCCAAAGGTAAGAGGAAATTTAACTCCTCTCCAAGTCTTGATGAAGTTGGAATCAAGGAAATATTTAGGAGATAGAAAAAGGAACAAGTTAGCTTGCAAGTTAAGTTCCTTGTTTTTAGGAAACTCCTTAATAGAGTTTGCTTAGGATGAGATGAAAGTCAAATCTTGGAGATTTGATTTCATCTTGACTTCCAAGTAAACTAAACCTAGGAGTTTCTCTATAAATATGTGTGTTAAGAGAAACACACACACTTTAATTTCTAGTGAAATTTTTGTCCACCACCATAAGAAAAGAGAGAAAAACTTCATCTTCTATTTATTTCAAGAACTCGCCCCTCACCCATATATTTCTTGACAAGATTTTGCTCATATGCTGATTAGATCTAAAATAAATATATAGCTAGCACCATATATATATTTATTGGTAATTATACGGAGGTGTGAATACATCTTAGAGGCGAGACGATTGGATCACTTGAAGATACAAGGAACAAAAACGGAGCTCGGAGATTGAAGGAGGCCGACAATTTCTTAATTAATCTGAGTCAAGGGAGTATTTTGTTCGGGTTGATAAGATCAGAAACTTGTACGAGGGAAAAAGCGCGAAAAGTATTTCACGTAATTAGTTTTTCTTCGTTTTTGTTAGCTCGATTAAACCAATCATGTAATCATGTTTTGGGATAGTTGTAGAAATTTTTAAATTCTACTGTGCTTACCTACTCCGGGGATTACCCAACCCAACAGTGGTATCAGAGCCTAATTAGTTTAATCGAACTAATTGTGTGATTTATATGCTTTATTTAATTTTATGCAAATTAAATTTGAAGCATGTTAAATCAAGAGATATTTCGTCTATTGTGTTAATTGTTAAATTATATGGATTTAATTTATTTTGATTTTAATTTAATCAAGATAAAAATTTGGTGGCAAGAGATCAAAGAAGTATACATGTGCGTGTTGTGACGAGAAGATTTAGTGTTTGGTTTGGACTTGGAGTCCGAAACCAAAATAAATTGATCACTTTTAATGTGCACGTGTGTATATGTGGCTTTTAGTTTTCAAACCAAAAGTTGATATCTTAATTGTAAGACATAGCTTATCAAAAAAAAAAATATATATATTGTATAATATATATATAGGATAAATTACACCCAACTCCCCTGTGATCAACCTTATTATCACTCTACTCCCCTATGAAAAAAAATATCATGTTACCCCTCTGTGAATCAATTAAAGAAGCAATTTAACTCCCTATGCGCCTCACTCACTTGTCATGAGACTGGTTATACGATTTTTGTCAATAAAAGATCATTTTGCCCTTTGATGTTGGTTCGATTTTACACCAAGAAAATTCAAATAGCCAAACAAGACTTTTGGATTTATTTTTATATGTGATATGTGGGAATAATAAATTAAATCTAAAAAATATAGAGAAATGGAAGAAGAAATAAACTTCCTAATTGACTTTGAATATTGAAATACATAAACCCTAATATTTGAAGTACATACACTTTTTCCTCTTACTAAAATTTGACTTCTCCCAAAATTACATTAAAAATAAAAATCCCCTCCCATTTATAATAAAGTGGATGGGTTTTTGGAGGATGAAGAGTCCTCAATTTATCTTCCACTCCACTTAGATACTTTAGGGATAAAAGATAGATAAAATCCCACAATTTGGAATTTAGTAGTTGCGAGGATATTATCCCCTCTAAAAGTCCATGTCTACGCAAGCCTACTTGTAATCATTTTGATGACATTTCTTTTGGGCTTTTCTCCTTGCATTCTCCCGAACATATCTTTGGGCTTTTCACGAGCTTTCCCTTTGAAGGTCTTCTTCAATTTAATTAATTGGGTCCATTTGGAATAATTAAAAATTATGACCCATATCATAAACTCCCTTACACTTGAGAATTTTGGAATAAAGGCTCAAAAAGTTTCGAGAGTATAATAAATTGTCATAATTTCAAGAGGGTGAGATCCTTTTTAATACACTTACCACCTCGTTAAAAACCTTACCTGGAAAAACCCAATGGGAAAAAACCGAGGTTAAGGGAAAAAGAGTACGGAGTGTATTAATTCCTCTTTTATGACGTCTTCCATCAAAGCTATTTTCATCTTGGTAACCTCCAATGTTGATAGTAGCAAATGTGTAGAACACGCAAAAAATGCACGTTGAGCTATCGGGGTGGCAAGCTAATAAGTGAGGTCATTGGTGACCTCATGATGAGCTCATGGGCTATCCCATGAGGTGGTGGCCGAAAATTCTCCCCTTTCCCTTGCTTTTTCTTCCACTTGTTGCCTTGTTTGATAAAACTCCTCCCTTCCAACTCCTTGTGCAAATAGGATTTTCCTTTTCCTGCATTTTATTTTTCCTGCAAGTACTTTGTTTTTGTGCTCACTTTCCGTGACACATATGTTAGTTTTTTGTATTGTGCTCACTTTTGAGGCACGAGCTTTCTCTTTCTTTGAATAATAATAAGAGATATTTGCTTTTTCACCTTTAGTATATGATCTTGATGGAAAATGCCAAATGCATGTGATTTTATTCACAACAAATATATGTTTTCCATGGAGAATGTAATGTCAAGGCTTACACTGCATGGAGATTTACGTGGAGAATTACCAACTGCTTGAGGTTGTTAATGTCAGGGCTTACGCCACGTGGAGATTTACGTGGAGAATTACCAGCTATCTGATGTTAATGTCAAGGTTTACGCCGCGTGGAGATATACGTGGAGAATTACCAGCTGCCTGATGTTGTTAATGTCAGGGCTTACGCTGCGTGGAGATTTACGTGGAGAATTACCAGATGCTATATGTGGATAATCCTTTCTTCAAGTGTAGAACTTTCTCAGATTGTGCACATTCCATGACCTAGATAACTTTTGGCCTTGCTTCTTCATTTCTTCTCTCCCTTGCCTCCTTTGTAGGGCTGTTCAAAAAAATCGAGAATTCGGTTAACCGACCGAACCGAAAACTGAAAACCGAACCAAAAATTTCGGTTCGGTTTTCGATTTTTTTTATTTTTTTTTAACAGAAATTCGGTTTTTCGTTTCGGTTTAAGGTTCGGTTAACCTAACCGAACCGAAAACTGAATTTTTTTTTAATATATGTTTTTAAATATTACTTATAGGAAACCCAGATCCAGATCCCTGCTTCCTCATCTTCTTCTTCACTCCTTCGTTCTTCTACTTCTTCGTCTTCTTCACTTCTTCTTCTTCTTCTTCTTCTTCTTCTTCTTCTTTCTTCTTTCTTCTTCTTCTTCTTCTTCTTCTTCTTCTACAAATACAGAGGATACAAAAGAAGATGGCCAAGAAAAGGTAGTCTACAATACGAATGGGTTCTTCTCTATGGATAAAAAGTGGCCAGGATAACTTCTACAAATACAGAGGAAACGTAAAAAAGATAGGTTCTTCTTTAAATTCAACTTTCTCCATTGTAATTAGCTAAGAAGGCAGATCTGTGTTCCTCTTCTGGGTTTATTTTCCTCTTTTTTTTTTAAAATAAATTCGGTTTGGCCCGATCCGAACCGAAAAATTTCGGTTTTAACCGAACCGAACTGAATTTTTTCGGTTTGATTTTCGGTTCGTGTTTTGGGCAAACTGAATTATCGGTCAGCCGAATTTTTGGTTCGATTTTGGCCCGAACCGAACCGATCCGATGGACAGCCCTACTCTTTTGGATACTCTTGATGATGCATTTCAACAGCTGCCCTATATCGCGGTGGGGTAGGATTCTTTTTGAAGATTCTCGTGCTCTTCTCACGATCACGACATATGATCTCTTGCAAGTGCCCACATTTTATTAGCCTCTCTATTTCGCTCAATAGATGCCAACAGGTGTTAGTATTATGCACGTAATCATTATGAAAATGGAAGTACTTGTTGGATTTAGGATGAGTTGGTCCATAAATCGCGCTTCGTGGCCACCTCACCATCTTTTTGTTCTCTTTCTCTATTGCCATAAGAACCTTTTCGGGAGTCACCTTAAGAGGTCTCCGCGCTAGATTCTGATACTCCTCCCGATACCTATTTGAATAGGTGGGATTCTTAATTTCCATTGGGACCATGTTTTCAACCCTGACAGTGGGGTTGCTCCTAGCTAATTTAACTTGGGTTGCTTCCTCTAGATTCACATACTTCTCTGCCCTTTCTAGCAGGTTGTCAAAATTGACAGCAGGCTTTTTAACCAAGGACTTGAAGAAATCTCCGTCCTTCAAACCTTGGGCGAATGTATTAGTTAGAACCTCAGCATTCGCGAAAGGTACCTCCAAAGCAGTATCATTGAATCTCTTTATGTACCCTCTTAAGGGCTCATTAACTCCTTGGCGCATATTAAACAAGCTCAAAGAGATCTTTTGATACCTCTTGCTACTGGAAAACTGATGTAAAAACATCAGGCTGAACTCCTCAAATGATTGGATCGAGCTAGGAGCTAGCTGATTGAACCACTGTTGAGCAACTTTCGTTAGGGTGGTCAAGAAGACTCGGCACTTCACCCCATCAGTGTACTGATGAAGTAAAGCACTATTCTCAAACTTTGATAAGTGCTCCGTGGGATCCGTTGATCCATCATGCTCCGCAATATTCGGGGTTCAAAAATTATTTGGAAGCTCTTCCGCCAGGATCCGGGGCCTGAACGGAACTCCTCTAGGAGGTGGTGGGGCAGGCTCTCCTAGGCGTTGCCTCATTTCTCTCATTTTCGCCCTTAAGTCCTCGAATCCTTCCATCACCTCTGGGCACATCATATTGTTGCCCATAAGGTTCATCGGCTGTTGCCTCCAGGGTGTATTACCTATCTTACCAGGGTGCTGGTGACTCCATCCTTGTTGGTTTCCTCCTGAGGTCTCTTCATGAAGACGACCACTCCTCCCGTAGGTTTGTCTAGGAGGGAAAGGCGTCGTAAAGAACGTCGCCCCCCTTGAACCTTGAGCCATGGGGATAGAAGGGGTGATAATTGGAGGGGATGGCAATGGAATGCTCACCTGAACCTCCCTCCTCGGTTGTGTATATCCTCCTTGCAAAGCAAAGGCCATCATTGTAGTGAATATTCATCCCCATTGATCCGCGGGAGCTCGCTCGCTCCCTACCGGCTGGACACCTGACGGGATAGCATATTCTATTTGGTGAGCATGCTGCTCGTCATTTCTTTCCAATCGTTGGCCTCCCTCGCTTACAGACACCTTTCCATGCGTTGGCTGGATGAGTCATCCGTTCTCATTGGCCAGTGGTGGATGATGTGGCTGGATAGGTCCCTCCGAGTTAGGAGGGGATACGTGACCTGCTTCCTGATGGCGTGTGTATACACGTGGGATACCCGGCGCAGCCACCTGCTGTGAGGGTAAGCTTCCTTGAGGAAATAATTGAATGAATCCCGATGCAAGGGTGGTTTTTTCCGAAGCGAGTAACACGGAAACCGAAGCAGACGCGGGATTTACCGCCAACAACTCCCCCGGTGCAACAACGGGCTGCGTGATGGCCGCGGGAGGCGCGACCTCTTCACTTGTTGCTGGGCTGGCGGAGGTCCCTCCTTGCGCCGCTGCCGCCGGCTGTTGCACGGCGGCGTTTCTTCACTCTGAACGTCTCAATCCTTGAACTCCTTCCATTTCAATGCAATAAATCACATCTTAAACTCCTTTTCCCACAGACGGCGCCACTTGATGTTGGTTCGATTTTACACCAAGAAAATTCAAATAGCCAAACAAGACTTTTGAATTTATTTTTATATTTGATATGTGAGAATAATAAATTAAATCTCAAAAATGTAGAGAAATGGAAGAAGAAATAAACTTCCTTATGGACTTTGAATATTGAAATACAAAAACCCTAATATTTGAAGTAAATACACTTTTTCCTCTTACTAAAATTTGACTTCTCCCAAAATTACATAAAAAATAAAAATTCTCTCCTATTTATAATGAAGTGGACGGTTTTTTGGAAGATGAAGAGTCCTCAATTTGTCTTCCACTCCACTTAGATATTTTAGGGATAAAAGATAGATAAAATCCCACAATTTGGGATTTAGTAGTTGTGAGGATATTATCCCCTCTAAGAGTCCATGTCTACGAAAGCCTTCTTGTAAGCATTTTGATGAGATTTCTTTTGGGCTTTTCTCCTTGCATTCTCCCGAGCATATCCTTAGGTTTTTCACGAGCTTTCCTTTTGAAGGCCTTCTTCAATTTAATTAATTGGGCCCATTTGGAATAATTAAAAATTATGACCCATATCAACCGTTGGATCTGATCTACTAAAATCAATGGTTCATATATTTTTATAATTTAAATTTATTAATAATATATTAATATTATATATATTTACACATTTAAATAATATTTAAACTTATATAACACACACACACATATATATATATATTTAACAATATGAAAATATACATATAAATAATATTATATATATATATATATATATATATATATAAACCTGCATATCCTACCACCCACTGGCACATCCACCAGCGACCATCTGCAATCCAGCACCTTCAACCTCCAAATCCACCATCTTCAACCTCCAAGCTTCAATGGCAAGTGAAAAACCCCATCAACTCTGGTCGAGTTGCTCTCTTGCAAACCTCTGGCGACGCCGCCACCACCTTCCTGGTCGATAAGTCGCAGTACGGCTCTGAGATGTTATCACTTTTCGGCGAGGATAACGTCACCTGAAATTTGTTCTCTTCAAACGTTTCCAAAAATACCCTCTTCACCGGCGGCCTCGTAGGCAAGTTTTCATGCAAATCTTCACCGGAATATACCGAATAATCTTCACTGGATGACGTCACCAGAAATTTACGCTTGAATTTTGTTCTCTCTGTTGTCGGTATCTCTAAGTTTTTAAAATGCAACTCAACGGAAAACCAGATTTGCATTGCAACAGATTTGCAAATCTGAAAATCAAATCTGCACTTGTCATTGATGGAGTTTTTCACTTATTGAGAAACTAAGGATGATTAATTCTTGATTATAGAAAATTGTATATTTGTTAATTAGTGTCATTTTGGAGATTATTTATTTTGTTTATTTTGTTTTGGTTGTTTTGGGTGTACAGGTGGTGGTGGCGGTGGCGGCGGCTGCGGCTGCGGCGGCCACAGGGCACTTCGGAGTGTGGCGGTGGAGGCGGGCTCCCGGCTGAGATGTAGGTGGGGAGGGGCAAGAAGTTTTGGAGGTGGATATGGTGTAAGATGGTGGAATTGTATTAGGGTTAGGTTTTGGTGTTGGGGAAGAAGATAAAGAAAGAAAAATAATAAATGATATAGAAAATAGTTATAACATTAAATTAATAAAATAAAAAATAAAAAAATATATATATTCTGTAAATATCTAAAAAGGACAAGGGTATTATAGTCTTTCAATAAAATTTTGTAAACAAAAATATTAGAGGGAGGCAGTAAACATATTTTAAATTACAAGGAGTTTTTTAGTTAATTATTTTTTCATAGGGGGTGGAGTGATAATGATCACAGGGGTTTGGTGTAATTTACCCTATATATATATATGTATATATATATATATATGTGTGTGTGTGTGTTGGACACATAACATATATTATATGATTAAGTTATTAAAGGGAATTGTTGCAATTCAGCCTTCTAAAAATTGGCAGACCCACTCACGCAAAAGTTCTACAGCAAGCCGATTAAGCAAAAGTTTTTGGCGTGAATTGCCACACAGCAACAATTTTTTTTTGGGTCAAAGTGTGCATAAGGTGGCGGTGGAAATATGAACTTGGAGTCCAACTTGGATTTGGAATCTAAGCGTATTTTGATTTGAGAATTGCAATAAAAGTTAACTAATGCTGTGAAATTAGAAGGATAGCAGCAATACTTATTTTTGGAGCAATTCGAAAATTTCAAACCTGCCCACTAAATATGCACAGTAGCCGAGAAAATTCCCGTTAAGCCACGGCGATGCTATGGTGGCGGTCGGCACATCGACCTGTGACTGCGCCGCTACGCTGGTGCAAGCCGAGAGGATAAGTTGGCTTGACACTATCCGATTTCTCGATTAATTTCTGAAGAATTGGATTTTTAGGAAATTGGTAATTATTTTGGGTTGAAAATTATAATTTTGGAAATTAATTTTTGCCTAGAAAATAATTTTATTTGAAAAATCCAAATTTATCCCAATATATGCAATTATAATTAGACATTAGATGGGTAAATTTAAATATTGCATTTATGTAGTTTGGCATGTTTATGTGATATGGATGAACCACGAGCCTAGCCTAGTTTTTGGTTTTCGATGTACGTAATTTTTATGGGTTGTAAAAATAGACGGTTTGGCTTTTATTTTTCTTTCTTTAGATTAGTAGTTTGTATTTAGTTATATTTAGTTATAGTCTATGTAATCATGAAGCCGAAGAAAGAAGACGAATGCCATTTGAAAATCTTGTATGCAGTGGCGATCCATTGTAATAGATTAGATTGTTTTTACTTTCCTAGAAGTCAGCCCACTTTGGCTCAGTGGGTTGATTAGGTTAGGGCTCGAGGTGGTTCATCTTATTTACCGCTTTGTGGATGGTTTATTTTTCTGTCTATATATGATGTGTTTGAAATGCATAATAGGATAAAAAATTAAACAAGATAAATTTAATCTAGTGAGACCTATATTATGTCCTAATGCCCTCCCGAGAAAATATTAGGCCCATATGGAATTGAAATTGGATTTCTCTTCCATGTCTTTCATCATAAGTGGCAACATGTGAAATGCCGTTGAGGCTAAGTCAATCACTCATATAATTGGGGATAAGCTTAGTCGAGATAGGCTGTGATTGTCACTAAGAATAAAGATGCCCTGTGTGATCTAATCACTCATCTTGCACTCATATAATTGGGGAGATGAACTGAGAAGATTGACCATGAAATATTTGATGGGTTTGGCCTAACGTTGAGGTAGCGTATTGGACACCCATATAATTGGGTCATATGTGAAAGACGAGGTAAAACGATCTTGAGAACCATCTAACGAGGTGGAAGGTCCGGCGGGACTACTAACTGAAGAAATCGACACACTCATATAATTGGGGTGCTTTGAATGATTTAGTTAAATCTCAAGTCCACTAAGGAAATTAAGTTTTCTCGAATCCCATCAAGGGGGTGGTGGATTTTGGAAAAATAGTGGGAGACTTGTACAATTAAAGACCAAATTGTATAAGGACTTAATTTTATAGTTGAATGCTTATTTATTTGTCTTGCCTTATTATGTTAGACATAATTTATAACCACTTAATCAAATCTAGAATAAAACCCGACCATAACTAAACCAATCCCAATCAATACGACTAGAACAACGCGACCTAGTAATTGTCCTCATTTATAAAATAGATTCGTGTGTCGGACACATTAAAAATTCCTAGTCTCTAATTGCTTAGAGCAAATAACGATGAATGGGCTACCTATGTGACGTGGGCCCAAGATAATATCCAAGCAAGATGTCTCATTAAACTTTAGAAGCAAATGAGAGCATGGATCATGTATGGGTATTATAGTTCATTCAATTGAACAAATTAGTGTAAGACATAGAGAGAGAGATTTAGAGTCTCTAGAAGAGGTTCGGAAACTCATTGGACAAAAGAGTCAATGATAGACCTAGTGGTCTTATCACTCTAAATCATATGACTAGTTCATCGTTAAGGTACAACATTTAACAAAGTAGTTGTTGAAATGTTGAAGCCACTATTAAGAAGGACAAGCCAATGCTAAGTAGTTAATTCATCTCCATACAAAGGCATTGGATGCCTAAAGGAAATGAATAAAGAACAACTAAGGAGCTAAATGGCAAAGGTGGAAATGGAAGCGGGTGTTAAAGTCGATCATATGTTATAAAGATGGCAAGATGGGAACACTTAATAGGAAGGTTAGATAATCAACCCAAACATATGACACATAATGATTAAGTCATATCTATAAAGAAAGGTTCAAGAGAGGGCAAGAGAGCTACTCATGAACCTTGTCTTAAAGGAAAAATGACTAAATTTTTGTCTGCTAGGCAAATGGACATGTATATGTTGCACTACGTAGTAGTGCTAGAAATCTTCTTACTACGAGTACATTGGATGTACTAAGTCTAAAACCTTTGATAGGATTGAAGGTGTTTAGAAATGAAGTAGAGAAGTATGAACGAACTATCAAAATCTTTGATTAGATCAAGATAAGTATACTTGTTCAAGTGATCATCTAAAAAAGAATGGGGTTCTTTCAAGTTAAGACTCCGGTAATAAACCTCATTCTAATGGGGTAGTTGAGCGAAGGAGCTGAATTTTATTTGATATTATTCAGTCCATGGTGAGTCTTACTGACCTCCCTCTTTATTATGAGGTTATAACCTAGAATCAATAACCTATCTGAGAATAGGATATTGTAAAAGTGTTTACCCAAAAGTGCATTAAGGTATGGTTATACCATCTTTATACAAATGTCTTAGGATATGACGATGTTAGTGAGAGACAAGATAGATCTAGGATCTAACTTGTGAAAGCTTTGTGGGATATCCAAAATGAAGTTGAGAATATCGTTTCTACAATCCATTAGAACAAAGTTTTGTTTTGAGGGAATGCCACCTTCTCGGAGAAGGAAATCTTATTGGATAAGAATGGCAAAGATTGTAGAACTTGAGAAAACTCAAGAACCACAAACCAACCCATAACATACCACTGTAGCATAGCCTGAGACAAAAGCCATAAGTACACAACCTCTAAGGAGATCTAGTAGAATCTCTAGACAATCTTAGAGGTTGATTTCTTGCTTGAAAGCAACGAGGAGGAACTCCCATTGGAATGAAATCCAAGAGTGGGAAACAATGTTGGACATCGATTCGGGAACTAGCTAGAAAGCTTAAAATTTGAGATGAACTCCATATATTCCAAAAGGGTCAGACCTTGGTGGGCCCACTTAGAGGTGTTACACCTAATTAGCTGCAAGTGGGGCTCGCAGGGAAAGCTTGGAAGAAATGGAGAGGCGACAACCTATAAAGCATGCCTCATGAAAAAGGATGAAATCCTTTTGTCAATGGGGATGCGAAAATTCATTCGAATTTTTCTGGATAAATCTACATATCTATTAGATATGTTAGTGGAATGTGGAAACCATTTCCTTAAAAGAGATTAAGGAATAAACCTTTATGGAGCAGCCAAAAGGTTTCATATTTAACTAAAGTGATCACAAGTGCGTTAACTTCTGAGTTCATATGAAAAACTCAAGTAAGCATCCCAAAGCTTACAAAATATTTTGATGAGACCATAACCTTATGGGTTTCATGCAAAATGTTGGAAGAATATGTGTACAAAAGGGCGAGTGGGAGTATAAGAAAGTTATGGTGCTTTGTGTTATAAACATCCTACTAAATGAAAAGGGAATGTTAAAATTAACAAAAGCAAGGTTATCCACAAAATTCTCCAAGGAAGGATTTGGGAGAAGCATCCACGCACTCGGTATTTTGAGATATCGAGAAAGCTAGTGTGGGATGCGAGGACTCTCCTAATTCTTGTATATAGAAAGGAAACTAAATTGATTTAGTAAGGAGGAATCCAAGAAAGGATTCCTGCCTATTGAGACAAAACATTACTTTCCAAGTCTATGTCCCCTTAGAAATTAAAGAGTAATGATGTCTCACATACATGTTGTGCTAGTCATAGGCGACACGATGTATGAAGTTCTATGTACATGGATCGATATTGCTGATACACTAGGAGTGTATGACAACAATAGTCGAAACTAGTGATAGTCACTGAATTTCCATGAAGACTATCTTTATAAGACTAAGGATGTCTTCACAAGAAAATGGCATGGAGAATGGAAATAGCTTGTCGAGAGACTTTGATTTCCTTTGTGGAAAACCTTAGGTTAAAATTCTATTTTTGTAAGTATTCTCAAATGGCAAACTAAAAGATTCCAAGTAAGGAATCCTCGCCGAGTTTGCCATGAAGAAGGGGAGCAAAGCATGAAATGGAGTACATATTCCATGTAGCCACAATGGATGAACCCCATTGAAGAAAGACTGTAATGGTGGAACGGTGAATTGGATAGGGTCCAAGCAGTCCAATACGTTACCACCATTGAGGTGAACGTTCGGATGAGGAATCACACCCTTGAGTGGGAGTAATTCCACTCATTGTTGATCAAGTACTAGGTACTGTGATAACAATGTCGACTGTTGAATGAGCAAACGAGCCTAGGTCTCATCAGAAATCCAAACACATATATGGCAATAACATGTGATCTGAAAGATCAATGGGAGAGGCAATGTTCGAGTGGAACATGGGCACTCGACAAATAATATAGCAAATCCACAATCACCTAAAACCCCTTGAGTCAAAAGTACTAGAAGGACATCTCTGGAGATTCGGTCTTGAGTACATGAGGCAATTGGCTCTTGGGCAAGTGGGAGATTGATAAAGTTAGTGCCCGGGGTGCCAGTTATTTGGGCGCCATTCTCGAGATACTCTATGATAACCTTATTATAATAAGTCAAAATCTTTATGGCATTCTTAATTCTTAAATTATTATTATATGCTTAGAACCAAGTCCCTTGAATCACACATGATTATGGGACATCATCGGACATCGGGAATGATGATGATAGAATATGTCTCTAAAGTCATGATTCTTAAAAGGTTCCAAGTCGTTAATGGGTCTGTCAAGATGAGGGATATTGACAAAGACCCGAAAGACTTGCTTGTGTATATTGTTCTTGAAGAACGTACCTCTTTCCGTAGGCCTAGATGTGCACGAGGGTTCTCATTTGGGATAATGAGTGAACTGAACAACCCCACAGAAAATTCTTAAAATGGTTATCCTGATCAAATATGGAATTTCCTATAATCGCATAGGCATAAGAGTAATCCCTATGGACCTGAGGTTCCATTAGTTACTTTGAGCACAGTCGATTAAACTTTGACTTATCTTATGATTCCTTCACGAATCATCATATGGGATATCTTGGGCATAGTATGATTATGTGTAGTGGTACATGAGAGACCAAGATGGGATCCATCATTGATTTAGCAAATCAGACATTACCTATGTTTTGCTTACTGAATCGATTTAAGGAATCTTTGCCCAAAGTATGGCAATCCAAAGAGGCAGAGTGTTTTTTCGTTTGGATTGCATGAATCGATATCATGCAATGAAGGGGACATAGTGATTGGGTCGTAAGAGTTTCGACTAAGCCATTACTCGAGACACGAATCCTGGAAATATGATGGAGGTGTTAGGATTATATTCTCAGATGCCATAGAGGATAGAATGATAAGGCATCTATCATGTAGTTAACTTATTTCAATATTATTAATAAAGGCATTATTTAGTTTTCAATTAAATCTTATCTGCATCTATAAGTACTGTAAAACGTTTTGTCCATGTTTTCAGTGCGGTCCCTCTACTTCTTATGGGATAGGAAGAGTGGCACTAGAGAGATCGATCTTGATTACTAAAAACAAGTTCACAAGTAAAATGAAGTCTTTAATGGACAAATAAAGACTTAGAACACTTGTACAATCTTATCTCTGACATTGGAGTGCCAGTCTAGTACCATGGGAAGGTAAGAGCTTAAGATTGTAGGCACATCAGTGGAACTGATATGCTCGAACACGACTCGCATCGGTCTGTCACATGGGTTTTGACTCTGTGACTGTCAATGACAGAACTGATTATGCGTAATAGGTGTAAGTGAACCTTTGACCTGAAACATCATGCTGAAGATGCATTTGTGACGTCAAGTATTTCATTAGAGTAGTTAGACCTAATTCACCCGTTGGTGGAGTCGACCTCAAAATGCGGCTTGATGGGCAAATGGTTGTCTTAGCTGATATCTAAATGGGATTTGTTCTTTCATAAGTGAGTGAGAAAGTATCCTATGTGTTTATAGATAAATAGAGATCAAAGTCTTTGGCCAAAGCAAAAAAGAAACGATTGTGCTAGGCACTAAATCGATCTCAATGATCTTGTATTATTATAATTAATACATATGGTCAAATCCAATGAGTTTGACATAGTCATGACTCTCTTTTGACTGGGGTACATGAACAAAGAGTTTATACTTAAACGGTATTTACGATTTGAAGGTTGTTGAAATGATCCAATCATTCGATTTTGTTTGAGCTACGAAGTGGGGCACGTGACTGGCTAGAGTTACCCACTTCCTTTGGTTTTCTCTCATTGCCAAACGAAACGAACCTAAAGAGTTGCGCTAAAGGATTGATAAAGAAAAATGAAAAAAGAGTTTCTATTTTTCTTTTAGGAGTTTTTGATTTATTGGATAAATTAAATAATTAATTATTTATTAGATGAAATAATTAATTGTAAGGGTAAGATTAATTATTAATTAATTTCCTATGAAAATATATTAATGAATTAATTTATCTATTTAATTGATTATTTAATTAATTAATATATGTTATTGAATATAATAAATTATTAATTGAATAAGAAATTAATTAAAACGAAAGAATCTCGGGGCTTGAAGAAGCATCCAGGAGGACGCCTATTAGGCCTTAATGGGCGTCCAAGGTGATGCCCAATTTACTAGGGCTCTTTTGTTTTGTCTTGTTCAATAAGTCATGAGGTATATAAGGACTCTTTGACCTAGAACAAGTGTATGACTTTCATAACTCTCCTAGAAAGAAAGAAGAAGAATCCTCCTCCCTCTTTCTAATACTAGCCGTCGCCCCCTTAGAGAAATTAGTGGGAATTTTTCGCCAATCAATCCGTGTGTGATAATTTAGAGACAACGCAAGTTCGTTGTTCGGATCAAATTCAAGAAATTCCAAGAATTCAAGAATTGAAGATTATACGTGGATTGAAGAAATCAAGAATTCATCAATTCAAGTTTCAAGTGAAGAATAAGATTTTTCAACCACTTCGCTTCAACGGGTAAGCATGTATTCGTTAAGCGGAATTGTCAATTTGAATATGCGATCATTGAAATCAAAGTTTGGGTTTGTAAATTAAATTTTTGAAATCCTTCCGCTCCGTTTATATGCTTTTTCGAAAAACCCAATAGTGGTATCAGAGCCAATCTCTGATTCGCATATTTAATTGTGTTTATGTGATTTATGATATGCATAATATGTGTTTTTGAAGCATGTGATTATGTGTTAATTAAATGTGCATTTTTATGGTCTTAAGCATGGATTTTGATTTTTTATATTTATTGTAAATCTGGGTATATTTGTGATTATGTAAAAAATCAAGAAACGAGGAAAAAAGCCGAACTGACTGAGCGTGCATGCTGTGCACGCTGCGTGGAACGTGTTGCTGCACGGACAACACACGGCCAGGTCGTGTGGCCTGGCCACTCGGCCACACGTTCGGAACACACGACCCGCTGATTTGGGTCCGGCATTCGGGTCGGTAAATGGGCTATGTATTGGATCGAAGGAATTTGGGTTTGGGTAAATTTAATTATCCGAGTGGGTCAAAAGGATGATGACCTGGTATAATTTAATTAAGCCCAACAAGAAATTTAATCAATTTCGACTTATTAATTAGTTTGGGCTTAATTTACTTAATTCCAAATGGGCCATTAGATAGGTGATTTGGATTTTAATTAAAACTAGCCTAATAAAAATTAATAAAGTGTGCATGTTTTTTCTAATTAATTAATTTGAGCCCAATTGAATTAAATCCAAGTAGACCAAAATGATGGTAACTTGGGTGTGATTAAATCAAGCCCAATGAAATTAATTGGAATAAAATATTTTATTAGGGTAATTAATTATTTTTCTTGGAGATTAATAATTAATTTATAGATTAAATATTATTAATTTTTCCTCAACTTGAAAATTACTTGAATATTTGAATATAGAATATATATTATTTTTCTTGGATGATTAATAATTAATTCTTTAATCAAATAAAAGTTTTTCCATTTAATGATTGCTTTAAATCATAATAAATTAGAATTCCATATTTTATGTATTCCTTTAGTTGGACTAATATTATTTTAATTAAATGTAGATATACTTAATTTAATAATTTCGTATATCTAAGTCATCTAGTAGGACCAGAATGATTTTAATTGAAATAAATAAGGTATAAAATTTGGGAATTAATAAAGGACTTTTAGTTGGAATAAAATTTTAAATATCAACATAATGTTTTAATGTTGCGAGCATGTATTAAAACTTGCGAGCATGTATTAATTGATGCGAGCATGTCTTATGTGATGATAACACCGATCATGGACTTAGATTATGTTCGATTCACTTTTCTTTTCATAGGTTATTGTAGTAAAATAATTTAGAACTATTTAAGCCCGTAAAGTTTTGTTTTTCCACTTTACCTTTACATGTGATGACCTATTGGCTAGGGCCCTCTAGAAAAGTCCATGATCGAGTGTAAATGGATTTATTTATTTAATTCCATGATTAATATTGATAGATATATTTATTAGTAGTATAATTTATGCATGTTCAATATGTGATAGTTGCACTATATAAATTGACTAATGTGCAAAGTGAGACCAAACGTTTGATAATTTAAATTCTCCCAAATAAATAATACCGAGTTAGAAAAGGATGTGTGACATCCTCGCCTTTCACTAAACTTTCTAAAAAATAAAATTACTATAAATGTGTAATGCTTCCTAGTTATGGGGGTTATGCATTTAGAAATAATTTAAAATTTTATTAAGTGCATGGAATGCCTTAATGGAAATATATTTCACCCCAGAAACCTGTTCGGTTGCAAGATGAAATTCAAATGTTAAATTATAGAAGTTAGTGGGAATGAACTTGGGTAGTTCACGAGCTTAGAAATCGGTTAGGTTGCGGTTTGGTGAACTATGGGGAAATGTATTGAAATATTTATTGGATAAATTGATGTTAGACATCTTTTCAATTAATTTAATGAGCCAGAAATCGGTTAGGTTGCAACTCATGTAATTAATTGAGTACCTCAATACCCGCTGTGGAATCAATGCCAATAATGATTCCCGATTTTCACATGGGAGTGTGGGATTCGAAAAATACAATGGGAGCCAAGATAAATTTTAAGTCCTTAATTTTTCTTAGTTAAGTCAAATACAAGTAATCTAATTTAATCTGGTTTATTTCTGCAGTTATTTTCTCGTTTATCTCTCTCAAAATGACAAACCCACTAATGAAATTACTCGAAAGAAATGTTCTGATTGGACCCAACTACATGAAATGGCTCACGATCTTAAGGAATGTCCTAAGTGAAGAGTCGATCGAGTATGTGTTAGAGATTGATCGTCCTCCTGTTCCTAAGAGGAATGAGGATGAAAAAGTTCAACCAGCTCATTTTAGTTGGACTTGTGACAACTATAAAGCTAGAGGATATATCCTAAGCTCCATGTGCAGTGAACTGCAAAGTTCTCATGATGCAATGAGCAATTCTAGGGATATAATTCTTCACTTGGAAGAAATGTTTGGAGAGCGCAGTAGGACCGTAAGATATTTCATATCGAAAGATCTCTTCAGAAAGAGGATGAGAGAGGATGAGGATGTGGGATACCATGTTCTCAAGATGATGACCCTAATGGAAAGGTTAAAATCAATGAACTTCTATATGGATCTTCATCTTCAAATTGATCTCATCCTACAGTCGCTCCCAGGCTTCTTCTACTACTTCGTTATGAATTTCAATATCAATGATATAGATTGTTCATTAGCTGGGCTATCAAAAAAGCTTGAAATTGAACAAGCTCGTATGAGGACGAAGGAAAGGAGGGATTCTCCTATCTATTTCACAAAAAATTCATTGGATGATCAAAGAAATGAAAAAGGAGAAAGCAAGAAGGAATATCCACAAAAACTCAAAATAAATTAGAACATGGCCATAAGAGCAAAGGACATAAGAAGACAGACAGATGTCTCGAATGCGGTGAGCTTGGCCACTGGAAGAGGAATTGTCCTAAATTAGGCAAAGGCGCAAAAGGTATAGAACTATTTGTTTTTGAAACTAATTGTTCTATGACTATTTTTTCCACTTCATGGATTTTGGACTCGGGGGCTAGTGCCCATGTGTGTTGTTTGGAACAAGATCTACAAAGAAGTAGAAAGCTGGGGTGAGAAGAAGTGATGATCAAAGTAGGCAGCGGGGAAAGCGTCGCAGCTACTAGGATTGGATTTACTTCTTTATATTTGAATTCTGGACATTTATTGTTTTTAGATAATGTTTTAGTTTTGCCCAAGGGGCTTAAGAACATTGTTTCTATTCCTATCTTAGTTAAGATTGGATATACATTCAATTTTCCTAAATTAAATTATGACATTTATTATGGAAATAAATTAGTTGGCAATGCTTTTTTAGTTAATGGTTTGTATTATTTAAATGTCCGTAATTCATCTGATGTGAATGTTGTAACTAATAAACGTGGTAGGCAAGAAGCTAACTTAAGACTCAAGTGGCATCTAAGACTATGCCATGCAGAAGAGCACAAGATCCACAAAATGGAAAAAAATGGGTTTCCAAGCTCACTAGGGTCGGATTCCTATCCAATATGTGAATCATGTCTCTTAGGTAAGATGGCTAGATCACCCTTCACCGGGACTTTTGAAAGAGCCACTCAAGTCTTAGGATTAGTGCACACCGACGTTTGCGAACCATTTGGAGAAGTGGCTCGTGGGGGTTTCTACTACTTCATCACTTTCACAAACAATCATTCAAGATATGGTCTAGTGTATCTGATGAAGCAAAATCCTGAATCCTTTGAAAGGTTTAAAGAATTCAAAGCTTTGGTAGAAAATCAAACTGGGCAGAATATAAAAACTCTGCGATTGGATCGTGGAGGAGAATATATGAGTGCCGAGTTTGAATTCCTTAGAGAAAAAAGAATAATGTTACAACTAAAACTACCATCAACCCCTCAACTAAATGGAGTAGTCGAGCGAAGGAACCGAACTCTGTTGGGCATGGTTCGTTCCATGCTTAGTTACATAGATTTGCCCATTTCGTTGTGGGGACACGCGCTCCTTACTGCTGCTTATATATTCCTAAAACTCCACATGAGATGTGGAATAATAGGAAACCAAGTCTTAACCATATTAAGACTTGGGGATGTCCTGCTTATGTCAAGAGGAATAAAGTGGAGAAATTGGAAATAAGATCCCTCATGGGACATTTCAATGTTTATCCTGAAGATTCCATGAGATTCTTCTTTTACCTACATAATGATCAGAGTATTGTGGCCCTACAAGCCCACTTCCTAGAAGATGAATTCATCTTGGAAGGGGGCAAAGGTAGAAAGATTGTTCTAGAAGAACAAAATGAAACTCCCTCTGAGACATCTGTCCAAAAACCATGGCCTAACCTAATAGTAGCACAACCACCACGTAGATCTGGTAGAATACCACATGAACCTGAGAGGTATGAGTATCTACTGCAGGGGGGGCCTTAGCTCCACACTGTAGTACAAGAGGGTCATGAAGATAATCCTTGTACCTATGATCAAGTGATGGTGGATGTCGACGCTTCAAGATGGCGAGAACCGATGGAAACAGAGATGGACTCTCTGCAATCGAACCAAGTCTGGACTTTGGTAGATCGTCCTACAGGTGTCAAACCTATAGGATGTAAGTGGATCTACAAAAGAAAGATATGTAGCGATGGCAAGGTTGACACCTTTAAAGCCAGGCTCGTAGCGAAAGTGTATAGTCAAAGAGAAGGAGTTTACTATCAAGAAACCTTTTCGCCCGTTGCCATGATTAAGTCCATTCGAATACTGTTGTCCATAGCTACATACTTAGATTATGAGATATGGCAGATGAATGTCAAAATGGCTTTCCTAAATGGATTCCTCAAAGAGGATATCTATATGGAACAGCCAAAGGGTTTTGTATCCGAGACCAATATCTACAAGGGATGTAAACCTGAGAGGTCCATATACGGTCTCAAGCAAGCATCTAGAAGCTAGAATCTCCATTTTGATGAAGTAGTAAAGGGATATGGCTTCATCAAAAATGAAGATGAACCCTCTGTGTACAAGAAGACTAGTGGGAGCAAAATCTCGTTCTTAGTACTATATGTGGATGACATTCTACTTATAGGAAATGATGTGGGAATGCTCACCACAGTCAAGAAATGGTTTTCGAGTACATTTTCCATGAAAGACTTGGGAGAAGCAACTTACATTCTAGGAATTCATATCTATAGAGATAGAACGAATAGAATGATAGGTCTCTCCCAAGCCCTTTACTTATAAAAGGTCCTAAAGATGTTCAGGATGGATAATTCTAAGAAAGAGTTTCTTCCCATGAGGCATGGAGTACACTTGTCCAAATCTATGTGTCCTCAAAGTGAGGAAAATAGAGAGGAGATGAGTAATGTACCCTATGCTTCTGCAATTGGTAGCCTGATGTATGTAATGTTGTGTAATAAACATGACACTGTCTATGCTGTAAGCGTGGTGAGTCGATTTCAGGAAAACCCAAGAAAGGAACATTGGTTAGCTGTGAAGAATATCCTAAAGTATCTCAAAAGAACTATGGATATGATTCTCATCAATGGAAGTGGAGACCTGAAGATGGAAGGTTACATTGACTTGGATTTCCAGTCTGATATCGATGATCGTAAATCCACTTCAGGGTTTATTTTCACGCTTAATGGTGGGGCGGTGTCTTGAAAAAGTTCCAAGAAAAACACAACCGCGGGTTCCACCACTGAAGCTGAATATGTGGCAGCCTCAGAGGCAGCCAAAGAAGCTGTTTGGATGAGAAAGTTCCTTGGAGAACTTGAAGTCGTTCCTAGTTCACAGCTCCCGTTGCCACTTTATTGTGATAACAATGGAGCAATTGCGCAAGCTAAGAAACCAAGGTCTCATAACAAGTCTAAACACATTGAGAGAAGATTTCACATCATCAGAGAGCTCGGTGGCAGATGAGAGATAGCAGTGTAGAAAATAGCCTCAGCTGACAATATAGCTGACCCGTTCACCAAACCATTACCTCATGATGTTCTGGACCGACATCTGGAAGGGATAGGTATAATCTACCACAATGAGTGACATTGAGTGCAAGTGGGAGATTGTTAGGATTATGCCCTTAGATGTCATAGAGGATAGAATGATAGGGCATCTATCTTGTAATTAACTTATTTTGATATTATTAATAAAGCCATTATTTAGTTTTCTCTTAAATCTTATCTGAATCTATAAGTAGTGTAAAGCGTTTTGTCCATGTTTTTAGTGCGATCCCTCTACTTCCTATGGGATAGGAAGAGTGACACTAGAGAGATCGGTCTTGATTATTAAAAACAAGTTCGCAAGTAAAATGAAGTATTTAATGGACAAATAAAGACTTAGAACACTTGTACAATCTTATCTTTGACATGAGAGTGCCAGTCTAGTACCATGGGAAGGTAAGAGCTTAAGATTGTAGGAACATCAGTGGAACTGATATGTTCGAACATGACTCGCATCGGTTCTGTCACATGGGTTTTCACTCTGTGACTGTCAATGACAGAACTGATTATGCGTAATAGGTGTAAGTGAACATTTGACCTGAAACATCATGCCGAAGATGCATTTGTGATGTCAAGTATTTAATTAGAGTAGTTAGACCCAATTCACCCGTTGGTGGGGTCGACCTCGAAATGCGGCTTGATGGGCAAATGGTAGTCTTAGCTGATATCTAAATGGGATATGTTCTCATAAGTGAGTGAGAAAGTACCCTATGTGATTATAGATAAATAGAGATCAAAGTCTTTGACCAAAGCAAAATAGAGACGATTGTGCTAGGCACTTAATCGATCTCAATGATCTCGTATTATTATAATTAATACATATGGTCAAGTCCGGTGAGTTTCACATAGCCATGACTCTCACTTGACTGGGGTACATGAACAAAGGGTTTATACTTATTCGGTATTTACGATTGGAAGGTTGTGAAAATGATCCAATCATTCGATTTCGTTTGGGCTATGAAGTGGGCCACGTGACTGGCTAGGTGTTACCCATTTCCTTTGGTTTCCTCTCATTGCAAATGAAACAAACGTAAAGAGTCGCGCTAAAGGATTGATAAAGAAAAATAAAAAAGGAGTTTCTATTTCTCTTCTAGGAGTTTTTAATTTATTGGATAAATTAAATAATTAATTATTCATTAGATGAAATATTTAATTGAAGGGTAAGATTAATTATTAATTGATTTCCAATGAAAATATATTAATGAATTAATTTATCTATTTAATTTGATTATTTAATTAATTAATTTATTTTATTTGATGTAATAAATTATTAATTGAATACGAAATTAATTAAAACGAAAGAATCCCGGGGCTTGAAGAAGCGTCCAAGAGGACGCCTATTAGTCCTTAATGGGAGTCCAAGGTGATGCCCAATTTACTAGGGCTCTTTTGTTTTGTCTTGTTCAATAAGTCATGAGGTATATAAGGACTCTTTGACCTAGAACAAGTATGTGACTTTCATAACTCTCCTAGAAATAAAGAAGAAAAATCCTCCTCTCTCTCTCTCTAAGACTAGCCGTCGCCCCCTTAGAGAAATTGGTGGGAATTTTTCGTCAATCAATCAGTGCGTGATAATTTAGAGACAACGTAAGTTCGTTGTTCGGATCAAATTCAAGAAATTCAAAGAATTCCAAAATTGAAGATTATACATGGATTGAAGAAATCAAGAATTCATCAATTCAAGTTTCAAGTGAAGAATAAGATTTTTCAACCACTTCACTTCAACGGGTAAGTATTTATTCGTTAAGCAGAATTGTCAATTTGAATATGCGATCATTGGAATCAAAGTTTGGGTTTTGTAATTAAATTTTTGAAATCCTTCCGCTGCGTTTCTATGATTTTTCGCAAAACCCAACAGGAGGGATCTTACTTATACGAGGATTGTGGTTATGATAGGTTGAGTATCTTTATATCGTTTGTGTCTAGGTCTTCGAGGCCTGTTGCTAGACAATAACCTCGATTTGTACGTACCATGTCATTATTGGTGATAATTCATGGTCGGATTAAATCAAAGAAGATTTAATCTAGTACTTTCTAAATATAGAAAGGTACAATGACACTTTTGGAAAGTGTACTTACTACTAGAACATAAACTAAAGGGTCACACACTTACTCCTAAGCTTCCTACTAAGAATATATGAGTAATCAACTTTGGAAGTTGAGGTGAAATTAGGAAAGTCTAGGACTTACCTAAAGAGGAATATTAATTAACAGGTGGAAGATCAATTAATTAGACTATTTAATTAATCAAGTAAGATTAATTAATTAATGGACCAAGTAGAGTCCAAGGGTTTTATTTAACTAGTAGAGAAAGTCAAAAATTAAATAAGACTAAAGAAATAATTGGGTAATAATAATTAAGGTTGGACTTTAATTATTGTGGAATATTTAATTAAATGGTTGGACTATTTAATTAAATAACGAGTCAAAAATTAAATCATGTTGGATAAAAATTTTGGACTCAAAAGGTAAGAGGGGGGGGGGGGGCGTGTGGCGGACGAAATAAGGAGAGGAAAGTTCATTCCTCTCCAAGTCTTGATCAAGTTGGAATCAAGGAAATATTTAGAAGAGAGAAAAAGGAACAAGTTAGCTTGCAAGATAAGTTCCTTGTTTTTAGGAAATTCCTTAATAGAGTTTGCTTAGGATTATATGAAAGTCAAATCTTGGATATTTGATTTCATCTTGACTTCCAAGTAAACTAAACCTTGGAGTCTCTCTATAAATATGTGTGTTAAGAGAAACACACAAACACACACACTTTAATTTCTAGTGAAATTTCCATCCACCACATAAGAAAAGAGAGAAAAATTTCATCTTCTATTTTTCTCAAGAACTTGCCCCTCACCCATATATTTTTTGACAAGGTTTTGCTCATGTGTTGAAACTAACCTTTCACATAAATCTCTTTCTTCATATATAAGCTTAAATTAGATCTAAAATAAATATATAGGCTAGCATCATGTATATATTTATTGGGAATTATACAGAGGTATGGATAGATCTTAGAGGCGAGACGATTGGATTGCTTGAAGATACAAGGAATAAAAATAGAGCTCGGAGATTGAAGGAGGCTGACGGTTTCTTCATTAATTCGAGTCAAGGGAATATTTTGTTCGGATTGAAAAAATCAGAAACTTGAACGAGGGAAAAAGTGCGAAAGGTAGTTCGCGTAATTAGTTTTTCTTCATTTTTATTAGCTCAATTAAGCCATGTAATCTTGTTTCGGGTTAGTTGTAAATTTTTTTAAATTCCGCTGTGCTTACCTACCCCAGGGATTACCCAACCCAACGCATCCTTGTGTTAAGGTATCGCGCAACCCTAGGCCAAGTGTCAGCCTATGCCGTATAGGATTATAATTGTGTCCAACCCAATTATAATAAAATACCCGAACCTCCAAGTCTGGTTAATAATAAATATAATTAATTAAAGGTCCAATTGATTGAGCCTATTACTTAATTTAATATTCTTCCAATTAATTAATCCCATTAATTAATTTCCTTAATCCTTCTAATGGATTAATTAATACTCTATAACTTAGCAACACCGAGTGAGTCGTTGTAATGACCACTTAGGCTCACCCATGTGCTAGTAATAGGTTCACAAACACGTTGTGACTCGGCAATTCCCAACTACCAAATTAGTACTCCGAGTATTAATTAGGCTACAAGTTAATTGCCAATTATATTTGAAGCACCTACAAGTCCTGATTAATGTCTAGCCACATTCCATGAAGACCTAGATACAGGTGATTAAATTCACCTATACGGTTACGATACTCGCATAAGTAAAATTTCTCCTTACTAATCTCCTGATCAAGCCTAGGGCATGAATGTTAGTCAAGAACCAACTAGCTCCATACTAGGATTCCATTTCAAGTATGATTGACTTTTGTCAGTTATGCGATGTCCCATCTCCTTACCTACTCAACTTCGGCCAAAGATTCCCTCAAGTCAATGTACTATGAAACACACATGAAATGCCCTGATACATGATAATCAGTGAATGATCATTTCTTGAATCCACGAACCTCCATACATACCCATACTATACCCAAAATATCCTACTTAACAACTCTCCTAGAGTTATAACGTAGATCCAAGCATAGTGAGTTACACACAAGATGAAGGAATGGATCCACAATTCAATAACTACTCTCACACCAACATAATAAAGAATTTTTAAATTCGATATTAGACCAATATGAAATTTCTAGCAGGGTGTTCAGTTTACCTACTACAACGGGCTGACACCCATGTAACAAGGCACACCCATCTAATGAGTATGAATCGTATGAAGTCTTTGCGAATCATCTGTTTCACTTTTCAACTACTTCCTTGTTTTCAGCCTTGTATCTCTCCACCTCTTGATTTTATTCCTATCCTAATTACAATTAGGATCCCAATACAAATTAAGTTACCATAGTATTTAATTAAATCCTAAACACTATATTATTAATTACCATAACTAGTAAAATAACTTGGATTATGAAAATCCATTAATAATTAATCCTACAAGATTAATTAATAGAAATTTTAAATTAGTATTAATAATAATTTATTTTCTCCATAGAATTAACTGAAGTCAATTAATGTATTCCTTCAATTAATTCACCAGGACTTAATTGAACACTAAATTTACCAAGCATCAAATCTTTCACTCATCTTCGCCCATCGAATTAGTGTGTGACTCCTTAGGTTCACTAATGTGCTAGCAATAGGTCCACTCCCAAATGTGGTTAAGACAAAACCAATTGGTCCTAATTAAATTACCATGACTAGTAGTTTAATTAAGTATTGAATTAATTACCAAACTTAATTCAAGACACCTATTAATCGTGATTCGATGTCTAGCTACGTTGTCACGAAAACCTGAACATTGGTGATAATGAGAAAACCTCTCTATATTACAATCTTCATAATGAGTAGAATCTTTATCACTCTTCTCATTCTAAGTATTAAGGTCTGGTTGTCAGTTGAAACCCACTATTAAGACATTGTGACTGTGTTGAACTACAATGACCTAGTAAATCAAGCATGATTTACCAATCCCTCTCATTGACATATTTCTTTGGCCAAAGACTTTCTTGGTCATTTGTATATCTCAACAACTCATGAGATTGCCAGTAGACATACCGTGATAGATCCCCCATTAGTGTCACCTGCTTCATCATAATGTGGGACTACATTTAAAACATCATTTTTTGTGATTCTCTTATAATCATGTGGTGAATCAAAGTGCAGTGGGCACCACACACCATAGCCGTGGACACCACACACCATAGCCGTGGAAACTCAAGTCATGAGGACTAATCTCATACCTACTTAATCCAAAGGATTTCAAGTTCGACACTATTGGGGTGTGTGCCCTCAATTCCAACGCGAAGTTAGATTATACAGGGCACTATTTTATATTTTACAACCTTTTACTCATTAAAAGGCAATTATGTTATGTTCTTGTAATTCTTACTGAGATTTATAACTCTTAATGAGATTTATATCTCTTGAACAAACAACTTTCATGCGTCTCAAGGCAAACCTTCCACTCCTTATGGTAGTTAGGGAGATAGGCACTCGAAGGGTTGGGTACATGAACACTTAAAAGAGCTCGCAAGTTGGAGAATCTCACTTGACCAGGGAACGTGAACTAAGGGTTTATACATATATGGTAATTTATACAAATGGTCAAGTCCAGTGAGTTTGACATAACCATGACTCTTACTTGACCAGGGAACGGGAACCAAGGGTTTATACATATATGGTATTTACGATTGGAAGGTTGTGGAATGATCCATTCATTCGTATTTCATTTGGGCTACGAAGTGGGCCACGTGACTGTCTAGGTGCTACCCACTTCCTTTGGTTTCCTCTCATTGCCAAATGAAACGAAGCTAAAGAGTCGCGCTAAAGAATTGATTAAGAAAATTGAAAAGGATTTTCTATTTTATTTTTGGAGAGATTTAATTTATTGGATAAGTTAAATAGTTAATTAATTACTTATTGGATAAGATAATTAATTAAAGGAATAAGATTAATTATTAATTAATTTCTTAGAGAAATACATTAATGAATTAATTTATCTAATTAATTTTATTATTTAATTAATTAATTGAATAAAGAATTAATTAAACAAAGCAAAAGAAATTCCAGGCCCCATATCTAGGACGCCCATTAGGCTAGGTTGGATGATCAAAGTGGTCTCTTTTGTTGTCTTGTTCAATAAGTCATTGAGGTATAAAAGACTTCTCTTGACTTTAACCTAGACAAAATTTTGTGAAAACCATTCATTGTGACTCTCCAAATAATAGAATAAGAAAAATATCCTCCCCCTCTATACACACACTAGCCGTTGCTCATATAGAGAAAAAGTGAGATTTTTCATTATCAATTCGTGCGTGATAATTTAGAGACAACGTGATTCGTTGTTTGAATTAATTTTCAAGAAGCTTCAAGAAATCAAGACTTGAAGAATACAAGGATTGAAGAATTCAAGAAGTTCATCAATTCGAAGAGTTGAAGAAGAATTGGATTCTCCTACCACCTCGCTTCAACAGGTAAGTTGATTTATTCGTTAATGCATTTTTTGATTCAATTATGCGATTAGAGAAACACTTTGGGTTTTTGTTAAATTTTTTGAAATCCTTCCGCTGCGTTTATGAGTTTTTCGCGAAACCCAACAATAATAGCTCTCAGTTTACTACTTTTTATGTAATTTGGCCAAGATAGGTATGTATTGCCCAATTGACATTCTCAACTGGTGTAAAGTGCTAAAGTACAATAAAAAAGAGTTGTTAGGAATTGTACAGGTACTTTATCTATTATTTGGAATAAGTGTTTTGTTTGACTACAAATTTTTAATATCAAAAACATATACTTAAATGCACATGGTTTTACTGCAGTTAAAGTTTATAGGGATTCATGGAATGGATGAGTGGATTTTGCAATCCATAGGTGAAAAATGGAGGCTTTGGAAGCAGCGCTTGAAGGTTAAGTACCTTAAACCCGACATGCCATTTGAATATTTAGTGAAAAATACTGATGAAAGGGTGATTGAAGAGCAATGGAAAGGACTTCTCACTTTTTGGTTATCAGAAGAGGGAAAGGTACGTAGAATGATGTTTGATATTTTCATTATTTATTTACAATAATATTGTCTAAATATTTTTTTTCCTTAGAAAGTAAGCATGCAAGGGAATGAAGCTAGAAAGAGAAAAAAAATTGAATCACATTACAGGAAGAAGATCTTTTGCTCAAATACGTAAAGATGAGGTTAGGATGTGATAATTTGTTCATAAATTAATAAAGTACACTGAGCCTCTACTAGTTTTCTTTGGTAATTGTTTTTGCATCTTTTTTGGAAATATGGGTAATGACTTGAACCTTGTTAAAATATAATATTTTTGGGATGTGATTTTTTGATTGAGATTATGATATTTCTTGGGTCAAAGATTCACTTCATTGACAATTAAACCTTATTGAAATTCTTCAAATCAGAAAACAAAAAAAAAAGATAGGGCGCGAATCTACTGGGGCATAATCATTTAGCTTAGGCTTCGCAGTGGAAAAAGGAGAGGCTAGACAAGTAATGATGAGTGCCACAAACTATTACATTGAGTTCTTACTATTTCATATTATGATATCATCTGTCATTGTTGCTACAGGAAACAATGTGAGGACTAACTAATGAACTTGATGATCCATCCCAAGATGTTGTCTCTAGGAACAATGTTTTTTCTATAGCTAATGGCTCAGAAAAACCTAGACGACTTCGCACATGTGGGAATGGGGTCACACCTACAGACTTATTTGAGGAAATACCTTCTCGTAAAGCTTGTTTTTGAATGATTCAAACACTTAAGGAAAGGCTGGATACTGTCGAATTAAGGGCTACCCAACAAAATATGAATGATATTAGCTCACCTGTCGATTCAGGTCTTCCATCATCCTCTTCTTATGAGCAAAGAATCTCAACTCCGAAAATAAATAATCTCCAACCTCTACGAGTAAGTATGATCATTATAACTACATTGAATATGTTGAAAATACATATTTTATAATAATTATGAAGTTACAAGACAATTTCTACACTTGTTGAGGCCAAAACTTGAGTTCTTTAGCAAACCAGTTAGTGTCATTTTATGCTTATTTTTGTTCTTATTACATTCTAAATATGCAAACAGGTGGTACCATTTTGGTTTCTTTTTCTTTTTTATTATTTTCTTTGTTATTTGACCTCAAACATGTTTTGAATTATCTTATGGGTCTATGGTTATTTGTTCTGTTGCACTTTTGAGCATTGTGGATCGAAAAGAAATTGTAGCAAAGGGATTCTCAAAATGTATGGTTTGGTGGTCAAGTTTTAGGAAAAAAATATTGTGAAATTCATGTAAACATTGCTGTGAAGAGAGATGAGGAATTAATAAGACCTCATGATTGATTTGAAACAATGGGGGATGTGCTTGGCATATCTATTTCTTGGCCAATATCATTAGTATATTTTTTAGATTATGTTTGGCGTTTGGAAGATATGTTAATCTTGCCAAAAAGATTTGCTAACTCAATTTGTCTCTAATCCATGTATCTTTTTTTTCTTTGTTTTTTGAATAACAGGTGGTACGTGATGAAAGTTGAGACAATGAAAGCAGTTTATATATGATGTTTGTTAGGAAATTTCATGTTAGATGTTTTGATGATGACAAGATAAGATCTTATGTTAAACCCCAAAAAGAATGTAAGTTTATATTTTTATAGATGTTATGTATAAGCGTTTGAAAGTATGAAATATTAATTAGGCTTGTAATTTTTATCTTTATAGATTTTAGACTAAGTATTAGATATCGAATCACTAATAGAATTCTAGGTGAGTCTATTAGAGATGAAGTTGAAGATCAGCGTCTGAAGTCAAAAGAAGATGAAGATTTGTTATTAGCGACTGTCAAAAGCTAAAGGACCATTTCAGGATTTACGGATCAAGCGCTCAAAGCACTCAAGTGATCAGTACCAGATTCACCTGAAATAAATCCTCAAGCCATGAAGGACTTAAATGCAATCATTCAACGGACATTTATTTCCAACGAGAAATAAATTCAAATGCATTAAATGTCTGATAAGAGCATTAAATGTGATAAGCTATTATGACTTGTGGACAAGCAACCTTTTGACTAGACTGTTAGAAACTCAGAGTTTAAAGTCTGCTCCCGTCCAATCGGAACCAGCAGAATTTCAGGAATGTCAGAGAAAAGGTTGATTCACGCGCTCATATGTGTCCAACGGATAGATCCCAAGAATTGTCTATAAATACCTCATTCCAGTAAACCCTAAATAGAGAAAAATAACGACATAACACAAGGAGACTTTGCTGAAATATTATCTCAAAAAAAGCTTAGAAACTCCATAGCCAGAAATCTTTCAAGCTTTTTACATACATTCCAGACAGTCACAAATATCTCAAACATCTTCCAAAGAAGAAACCTAAATTCTTATTGAGATATTCCAAATTGTTTGATCTTTCCAAAAACAAACAAAACCTGTGTGACAAAACTCTCAACCCTTCATCTGAGTGAGAAAGTTGTTGAAACCTCTTACAGGCAGTATTTCTGAGTGAGAGAAGCTTGTAGAAGAAGATCTTTATTGGTGCTGAAAGCTGTGTGATCAAGGAGTCCGAGATCATCTTTCACCTCTTTACTATCTTGTAGAAGATTCTGTATGATTCTTTGATAATCAACTTAGTAAATTCCCTCCAAGTGAAAAAAAGGAGAAGAAGGACGTAACTGGAATTACATCATCCAGTGAATTTTATAATTTCTTGTGTTATTTACCTTTTTGTTTATTGTCTTGTTTTATATTCTTTTATTTATTTTGAAAAAGACAAGCTAAACTGCTAAGCGACTATTTAATCAAAACGAACGCTAAAGCCCTAAAATCATGTCCGCTGTGCTAACCCTGATTAAGAGATCTAAGCATTACCCTACTTTGGTAAATTGCTAAAATCTCTAAGTTTAAGTTATCTTTACTAAAGCGCCTGACCCAAGCGCTCAACTTTCTAAGCGTTCTAATCTTTTAAAAGTGATACGAATTTTCGAAGT
This sequence comes from Buddleja alternifolia, assembly GCA_019426215.1. NCBI lineage: Eukaryota > Viridiplantae > Streptophyta > Magnoliopsida > Lamiales > Scrophulariaceae > Buddleja > Buddleja alternifolia. Next base: position 26,093,669 of record CM033393.1, on the reverse strand, counting down.
CTAAAAGGACTTCAGGGTCTATTCAACCCCCTCCCCCCCTTCTAAACCCTTTCGTATGACACTTGGGACCCACCAATGTTTATGTTGATTCTTTTGCTTTTGAAATCAATTATACATTTGTTTAGTAGTTTGGATAGGACTTTATGATATTTAGGTCAACTCTTTTAGATGGTAGTTGTTGAATTATTTTTTTTGGTTGGTGTTAAGACTAAATTTGGTCTATTTATGAAGAGTACTTTAGTTGAATGATTGATATAATTGGCAATTTTGTTTATATTGTAGTAATTGTTTTTCTTAGAGTTTTTAATGACTTGTAAAAGTGTGGTTTGGAATCGACTGGGATAATTTTTTGGTTTACCATTTTGTCACACTTCATTGCGTAACCTCAACTACCATAATTCGTCACACTTCATTGTGTAGCCTTAATTATCCATTTGTTACACTTTAAAATGTAGTCTTATTTAATTGAGAATACGATTTAGTAACGTCGAAATGAGCTTATCATTACAGTTCTTTTGTGTAGTGAGACGTTGTGTTTAACTAAGTTTTACACTATTTTGTCACAGTAAAAGGTGTTACAGATAGTCAAAAAGCTTACACATATATGTGTGACCTATAGCTTATAATTAGTAACACTCAGAGGTGTAACAATAAGTTTAGACTACGCCCAACTAGGTCACACAAAGAAGAAACGTAACTTTTGTAGAAGTGTGACAATAAGGTGCTTTTAGTTACACTTACAAGTGTCACTAAAACCAATTTTTGTTGTTAGCGCTGACCTGTGTAGGTAGAGCAGATCCATTTTTGGCAAAGTTGAAGACAAGATCCAAACAAATAGAAGACTTTCCATTGCAAGATGAATAAATCAAGCCTCATATTGTTGATTGGATATGTCTGGTTTACATTAGATATACCCAAAAATAGAGAGATCTTGATTTATTCTCATTACCTTATTATTTTAGGCATGGTTGACTTATCCTATTTAACCTACCCATCAAAACTTGTATAAATACATACTATGAGGATGAATAAAACAATCTATAACTTCACACCCGTGAACGTAGGTCTTATTCGAACTGAACCACGTAAATCTCGTGTTCATATATTTACATTCTTATATATGCTTTATATTATATTATTATATTTTATATCGCATTATTCTCATTGATGTGAATCAGACACACATTATATTTATTCTGTACTACTCCATAATATCTCAATACGTTGTGACCGATATTAAACAATACTTGTCGATAATATCACCAAAACAATGACTTTGAACCATAAACACAAATGGATTTTAAACCATTAAAATGTAACACATTGGGATCATATGAATTTTACCCTTAATATTTCGTATGCTTTTTCCCACATGATCAAGTTTTAAGGATTTCATTTTAATCAGAACTTCCCCTAAGGACTAAGTTGAAACGAAATAACTTGAGAGACTTAAAGGTAGAGATTGAAGATCAAGGACGAAAGTGATTTTAAACTAAAACTTAAGGACTATCGATGATATTTACCCTTTTTTTTTTTTATCACTTCATAGTTAATCTAATGTCCAGTATCCATTGCGTAACACGCGGTGCCTTTCACCTAGCATATAAAAAGTCAGTAATTTAAGCATAGCATATAGTAATATTAATCAACGAGGAAGATAACAAATAAAAGTGATTTTGGCCTTGTATCTATAGTGCGTAGGGCACCATGTATTCCAACGTTTTGAATTGCCAACTATTCCTTATGCTTCTAAAGAAATATCGACTTCCCAAGTTGATAGAAAAGTAGCCAACCAGTAACCATTGAATCCGTCACTTTTTGTTGTATGTATTATCGAAGACCCTTTTTTTCTTAACGACAACCTCTTTTTCAAGATCCCAAACTTTTTCTTTATAGTTTATTAAAATAACACACAATAAAAATGTTGTTGGAGTGTACTACTTTTCTTAGGTTTTGTAATTTCTGCATTTTTATTTTAATAAAAAGGGAGGTGTGGAATGGTCAAACCTATATCTGTTTAGTGGTTCTACTTCACCGGTCACCTTCTAAGTTTGTATTTTATTTTTCCTTTTTCTTTCTTTTTTCTCTTTTTGATTTCTTATTCTTTATTCTTTTTTCACATTTTTTCTTTTTTCTAAATCCTTTACAAAGAAAGGCTATTTTGCATTTGTTTTCTTTTTCCTTATTTTTTTTCTGGTTTTTTATTTTGTAAACTGAAGAAAAAATTCTTCTTGCCCATTTATATATATGTTTTTATTATTTAAGGTGTAAGTTTTGGACGATTTCATCTTGAAAATTCAACACAACACGTACGAGTAAATAAAAACTTAACTCAAAATTAAACAATTACGTCTTCAACTGAGCGATTTAAGTAGGTCGAGTTGGATTATATTTTAATTATATTCCCTTACAACTTAAATTATTTATTGTTTAACTGAAAATAATAAATAATTTAAAGTAAAATATTATCTTGATTTGTAGAAACTAAAAAGATTTTGATCATTAATTGAATGAAATTATAATCAAAGAAAGAACACAATTTATTTGTAAAAGAAAAGATTTAAAGAAAACCTGAAAAAACTAAATTTGAAAAACATAATAAAAATAAGAAACACAAAAAAAGAAAATAAAATTGAAAAGTCAAAAAGTGTTGTGAAAATCAGAATAAACAATAGGAAAAGAAAATAAATAGAATAAACAATAAGAAAAAAAAAGGAAAAAGAAATTAAAAAGATAGAAAGTGACACTTGTCACTTTCTGCCCCACCTAGAGCACCTCACCAGGTGCGAGGGAGCCCTGTTTAGTTTAAGGCTATGTTTGGATTGATGGATTTGGATTTGACAAGGGATTTAAAATGAATGGATTTCAAACCCCTTGAATTTGAAATCCACACCATTTGAAATACCTTGTTTGGCTATACATGGATTTATAAATGGATTTTCAAATCCATGAACTTCAAATTCATTGTTTGACTATAAATTCTAGAGCATTTGAAATTCTTCAATATTTTATTTGATTTTTACATTACACTACACACAATTACACATATTTTACACACACTGCACACTTTTTACACATACAACACACTTTTACACACACTACACACATTTTGCACACATTTACACACACACACTGCACATTTCTTACACGCACAACACACTTTTTACACACACTGCACACCTTTTGCACATATTTTACACACACTACACACATTTACACACATTGCACACTTTTTATATGCACAACACACTTTTTACACACACTGCATATTTTTTATATATATTTTACACACACTACACACATTTACACATACTGCACACTTCTTACATGCACAACACACTTTTTACATACACTACACATTTTTTACACACACTGCACACTTTTTGCACATATTTTACATACAATATACACAATTACACACACTACACACTTCTTATACGCACAACACAATTTTTACACTCACTGTATATTTTTTACATATATTTTACACACACTACACACATTTACACACTGCACACTTTTTATACACACACTACACATATTTACACACACTGCACACTTCTTTCACATACAACACACTTTTTACACAAACTGCACATTTCTTTACGCACAACACACTTTTTACACACACTGCATATTTTTTACATACATTTTACACAATACACACATTTACACACACTGCACACATTTTGCACACATTTAAAAAATGTGCAGTGTGTAAAAAGTATGGAGTGTGTGTGAAAATATGTGCAGTGTGTGGAAAAAGTGTGCATTATGTGTAAAAATATGTAGTGTGTGTAAAAAATTTGCAATGTGTGTAAATAGTGTGCAGTGTGTGTAAAAAGTTTGCAGTGTGTGTAAATAGTGTGTAGTGTGTGTGAAAATATGTGTAGTGTTTGTAAAAAATATGGAGTGTGTGTGAAAATATGGGCAGTGTGTGTAAGAATTGTGCAGCGTGTGTAAAAAATGTGCATTATGTATAATCTATGTGCAGTGTGTGTAAAAAGTGTGTAAAAAATATGTAGTGTGTGTGAAAATATGTGCATTGTGTGTAAAAAGTGTGTGTTATGTGTAAAAAGTGTGTAATGTGTGTAGAAAAGTGTGTTGTGTATGTAAAAAGTGTGCAGTGTGTGTAAAAAGTGTGCAGTATGTATAAAAAAGTGTGTAATGTGTGTAAAAAGTGTGTTGTGTGTGTAAAAAGTGTGCAGTGTGTGTAAAAAGTTTGGAATGTGTAAAAAAAATGTGTTGTGTGTGTAAAAAGTATGTTGTATGTGTAAAAAGTATGGAGTGTGTGTGAAAATGTGCAGTTTGTGTAAAAAATGTGCATTATGTGTAAAAAATATGTAGTGTGTGTAAAAAGTTTGCAGCGTGTGTAAATAGTGTGCAGTGTGCGTAAAAAGTGTGCAGTGTGTGTGAAAATATGTGTAGTGTGTGTAAAAAGTATGGAGTGTGTGTGAAAATATGGGCAGTGTGTGTAAAAAGTATGCATTGTGTGTAAACTATGTGTGTGTAAAAAGTGTATAGTGTCTGTAAAAAATATGCAGGGTGTGTAAAAAGTGTGCATTATGTGTAAAAAAATCTAGTGTGTGTAAAAAGTTTGCAGTGTGTGTAAATAGTGTACAATGTGTGTAAAAAATGTGTGTAGTGTGTGTAAAAAGTATAAAGTGTGTGTGAAAAAATGTGCAGTGTGTGTAAAATGTGTGTAAAAAATATGCAGTGTGTAAAAAATGTGCAGTGTGTGTGAAATTGTGTGCAGTGTGTGTAAAAAGTGTGCATTATGTGTAAAATATGTGCAGTGTGTAAAAAATGTGTAAAAAAATGTAAAGTGTGTAGTGTGTGTAAAAAGTATGGAGTGTGTGTGAAAATGTGGACAATGTGTGTAAAAAGTGTGCATTCTGTGTAAAATGTGTGCAGTGTGTGTAAAAAGTGTGCATTGTGTGTAAAATGTGTGCAGTGTGTAAAAAATGTGCAGTGTGTGTAAAAAGTGTGTGAAAATATGTGCAGTATGTGTAAAAAGAGCGTAGTATGTGTGAATATGTGTGTAAAAAGTTCGATGTGTGTGTAAATATGTGTAAAAACTAAAAAGTGAGTTGATTTTAGATGGAGTGGATTTCAAATGACAGAGTATGGGAGTGGATTTCAAATCCATTAGAAAATGGGCTTCAAATCCACTCTGTCCTAAAATGGATTTGAAATCCATTTATTTAGAATTGAGGTCAAACAACAAAGAATAGAAATCCCCAGGTCCAAATCCATCAATCCAAACACAGCCCAAGGGATTTTCTTTTCGGGATTGGGATTCCTCTTATTTAAGTACTGCAAAATATTTGCAACCAAGTATTAATTTAAAACATTCTTATGTCGAGCACAAGCTAAAAAAATCTCATCTCCGCAAAAGTTATTTAAAGTTACAATTTTGTTCTTTAACTTATGAACATTTTATCATCAAGATTTATGATTTAAACTGAAAGAGAGAGAGGTTTAGGTTGGAGTAGGGGTCAGCAAATGAAAGTCTACACCCCCCATTGCAACCAAAAGAAAATAAAAATGGAAGTCTACTATTTCAGCAATTGCGGCACATTGTCTCTTCTATTGTATAATTTAATATTTTTGGGCTCTGAATTTGTGGGTGTTTGTTGGCAATTTCCACAGCTCTTCGTCAAATCAATGAGCTACAAAATATATGTGATGAAGACGACCAATCCTAGTTGCAATATATGTGCATTACAATATCAAATGTTGAACCCATCACTTATTGATTTAGTAGTATTCACCTCCTAAAGTCCTGAGTTCGAATTTAGGCTGTCACAAATTGTGATCTTTCTCTCCCATATAGAGTTAAATAGAGTATTTATGGCTCATGACTATCAATCCGAGTTTATCAAACTGAATATTTAGGATATCCCCATCGTTTTAAACTGAAAAAAAATATATCACAAGTTGAACTCAAATATCAAATTAAAATATTCTTTAGATTATTTACATGCAATTCATTTTAGTCATATTTTTCTGAATCATGTTTCTTATAAAATGAGATTTTAGAAGTTTAAAGCTTTTATAATGCCAATTCAATTTGAGAACTTTTTATTGTGGTCAACTGCTCTACCCTCCCCTCCACCATCGTTGTCTCCTGCTCTACTCGTTGTTGCCGCCGTCAAATCCTGTACATTTCCCGGCCGTTGTCGCCATTGCCTGTTCTACTCGTCGGCGCTGTCTTTAGCTACTCTACCGCTCCCCTGCCATCGTTGTTGTCCTTTGCTCTACTTGTCGCAGCCTGATGTTTCTATACTTACATATATATATATATATATATATAATACATTATATATATTTACATGTATATATTTGAAATTATAAAAATATATATTAATAATGAAAATATAATATTTTAAATAAATATAAGATGATAAATTTGAACTATTCATCTATATTAACATGTATGGTTGATATGAATTTCATTAAGAGGGTGTTTAGCCAAACTTATAAGCTCATTCAAACATCTTATAAGTTATTAAAGAACTTATGAGCTCTTACAAAGTGTTTGGTAAATTTTCTAGTAAAACTTCATATAAGCTCTCAAAATAAGTTGTCAAGAGCCTATAAGCTCCTAAAAACAAATAAGGTGACCCCAACTTATTTTTTAAAAGGCTTATAACTTATAAGATAGAGGCTTATAAGCTTCAAAAACATCTTATAAACACCAAGGCTCTATTTGTTTGTGTTTTCATCTTATAAGCTCTATTTGTTTGTGTTTCCAATTCATTTTCATTCCAAATTGAAAATAAAAATACACAATTTATATCATTCTCAGCTGAAAATGCACTTATTTTCATTTTCCACTTTCACATTCTCCAATAATTATCTTTTACTTTACCAAATCACACTCACTTTTATATTCTCTCACACCTCCTTCTCTAAATTTGTGCTTCCGGCAATATTATGGTGTCATAGTGGAATAAGATACATAGTATATCTTAGCAATATATATATATATATATATATATAGTATTAACCTTCATAGGTTTATTCACATTTTAAGATCCATTTGAGTATTTTCAGTACTTTTTTTAGATCAATTTTTAGCACTTTTACTTATAAATATGTTCAATCAATATAATATTATTTGGTTAAATGCAATTTACTTCTCTTTGAAATTCTGATATAGCAAAAAAGCCCTTGTGAAAAAAAAATTAAGCAATTTACCTTACCATGAGAAAAATAATGAAGCAATTAAGCTCCCTACGTGATCCACTCATGCATTTTGCAAGTTGTTATGCTGTTTTGGCCTTTTTTGGATAACTTTGCCCCTAATCTTACAACCATTGGATCAAATGTGTTAAACATCTATGGTCAAAATTAAATTCTTGTATATTTTTTATTGAATTTAACAACTATATATCTCAATAGAGATCAATGACTCACATTTAATGTCATATATTTTATATTAAGTTTTAATGTATAATAATCTTTTTTGATAAGAAATGTATGATAAATTATTAGTTATAAATTTATAACTATTAATATAACAGGTTTTTAGACAAAAATCCCTAATTCAATGTTCAATTTTCTGATCAGTTCCCACCACTAATTTAGATGTCTGCACTCCCTAGTTGTAATTGCATTTTAGGATTTACTCCGTACCCACATAAAAAGACAGAAATGCCCCTCAACAAATGGATTTCCCCACCCACCTTCTCAAGACTATATTTCCCACCCGCCTGCTCCGACTTCATTTCCCCACCCACTGCGTCTTCTGCTCTGACTTCAATTGGGCAGCTGAAATCACACTCCTCAATCTTCTTCATAAATTCACCCAATCCCCCTCATAAGTTCATCCCCATCTCCCCAAAACCCTTTCGTACACCGAGCCCTAAAAACCCGTTTAAACATCAGCTAAATGTTAGGAATTTCATATTAGATGTTTTGATGATGACAATTAGGCATTTATGTTAGACTCCAAAATATGTAAGTTTGATTTTAGTAAAAATTATTTATAAGCTTTGAAGCGTTAGATTTGTAATAGGCTTTATAGGCTTCATTTTGTTTTATTCTAGATTGTTAGGCTAAGTAGTTTTAGGCTGAGCGTCTGATGAATTCTGAGTGAACTTATCAGTAGTTAAGTTTGAAGACTCAAGCGCCTGAAGTATGAATGAAGATGAAGTTTCCAAGCATCTAAATATCCAGCTATATCAAGCGTTACCTTATAGGGCATAAGCAATTCAAGGATGGATAAGCGTCTATCAATGATGGATTTCACCTGAATTTATTTTCAAGTCCAGAAGGAGTTTAATGCAATTATTCTCAATGCATTAAATACCAACAGGTATTTAATTCAAATGCATTAAATGCTAATAAGAGCATTAAATGTGATAAGCACTTTCAGACGTACGGAGAAGCCACCTTATTGGATTGTCAACTTTTCACAAACTGCAGCACCAACTTTTGTGCAGCAGATTTTCAGGAAAAAGGATAAAAGTGGTTCACTCGCGGAAGTGAGAGACACGCGTCTGTGCATGTGTCAGTCGGACACTTCTTCCAAGAATGCCTATAAATAAGACTTCAACAACAAGCCAAAAACAACGATCCACTCCAAGCCAAATTGTTGTTGCATTGAAGTCTCATTCCTTAAAATCTCAGAAAAGCCAGAATATTCAAGCAAACATTTTCCTTGTTTTTCTTCAATTCCTGAGACAGTCAACCAAATATCTCAAATACTCTTTTCGGAGAAACCTACACTACGATTGAGATATTCCCAGTTGTTTGAACTTTATCAAAATCAAACAAATCGCTTAGAAAAACCTCATCCAAGTCTCGCGATCTGTGTGAAGTCGAAGTTGGATACTTGCATTATTTCTGGGTGAAAGAAGCAAGGGGATAGAAGTGATTTGGAGTAGAAATCTGTGTGATCAAGGAGCTCAAATCATCAACATCCATCTCTCCCTAATTTGTAGAAGTTTCTGTGTGATTCTTTGAGAACCATCTTAGTGGATTGCCTCCAAGTGTTCAAGGAGAAGAAGGACGTAGTTGGGATTACACCACCCAACGAACCTTACAAATATCGTGCTCTTTACTTTACAGTCATTCTTCATATCATTATATCTTTGTATAAATATGTTAAGTAAAACTTAAGTGAACGCTAAGCAACTAAAACACTTTCTGTGACGCTAAGTCATTCCACTGTACTAACACTGATTAAAGAAGTGAACGCTTAAACCTATTTGGTTATAGTATTCAAATTTAAAACAGTCTTCATTAGACACTTAGCAGAAGCCTCTATATTTAAAGTAAACGCTTAGTCGAGCGTCTACATTTCAAGTGTCCAAAACATCTTAATACGAATCCTTTTTGAAGTCGAAAAAGACTTCAGGGTCTATTCAACCCCCCCCCCTGTTAGAGTATATGCCCTCGAATGCCATAAAGAGGATAGATTTATAAGGCATAAACATTGTAACTTAACTATGATTTTTCTATTAATATAAGGCAGTTGATTGTTGTTTTCTTATAGGCATTTATAAGGTGTGAATAAACAACGTAAAGTCCTTGATGACAAGGCGAACCTTCTACCTCCTATGGGATAGGAGAAAAGGCACAAGAATGGATTAACCCTTGACATCTAAAAGGGTTCGCAAGTCTAAGAAATATTGATTGGGCATCAATAGTGAATAAAGACTTGTATGATGTAAGTTTCGACAGAGAAAGTGCCAGTCGTACACTATGGAAATGGTAGTGGGAACTTATATCATAGACTTGTCAGTTGGACTGATATGTTCGAACACGGCTCGCATCAGTTCATCACATGGGTATTCACTCATTGACAGTCAATGATGAAACTGATAAGTAGTGATAGGTACGTGTGAACCTCTGACTTGAGAAATCGAGTTGAAGATGTACTTGTGACATCAAGTCTGTCATTAGAGTAGTTAGATTCAAATCACCTGTTGGTGGAATCGACCTCGAAGTGCGACTTGATGGGCAAGTAGCATTGTTAACTGATTTGCAATATGGAATTTATTCTCTCATAAGTGAATGAGTAAAATATCCTATGCGATCATGAATAAGTGAGGACGAAAGTCTTTGGCCAAAGCATTTAAATACCTTGACTTATTATGAGCTTAGGCATATGGTCAATTTATATGAATTTGACTTTAAACCATGACTCTTACTTGACTGGGATATAAGAATAAAATGTTTATACACGTACGGTATTCACGGCGTAAACATTTGGAATGATCCTATTCATTCGTTCTCAATTGGGCTACGGTGTGAGCCACGAGACTGGCTAGGTGTCACTCACACCCCTTTGGATTCCTCCCAATTGCCTTTTTGAGACGAACCTAAAGAGTCGCGCTTAAAGGAAGTGCAAAAGGAAAAATATGGGAAAAAGACTTGAGAGAAATTCACGGCATTGGATACCGCAATTAATTAATTAATTAATTATTGGATAATTTAATTGATTATTAAATTAATGAGTTAATTAATTTTTTAGAGAAATTGAATTAATTGGATTATCAAGTTATTTATTGGATAAATAAATTATCCGATTAATTAATTAGCAAGCAAGACGAAAGCCCGAAGGCTTCCGAGCCCACTAAGGGGCGGCCAAATAGACGCCCAAATAGGGCTCTTGCATGCTAGTGTTATTGTTTCATAATGATATAAATATATCACAAGGTGAAAAATAACACAAGACAATTTACATAACTTTCTCTCCAAGAAAAAGTCTCCCACCTCTCTCTCTCTCTCTCTAGCCGTCTTTGACAAGGAAGAAAGGAGGAGTTTTTTGTTTTTGATTCCGGCGTGACGAATTAGAGACGTTGGCAAATTCGGCGTTAGAGAAAAGGATCACGTTCAGAAATCAACATACGCGAGAACGGTAATTTTTCTATACACAATTAAACACAAGGATTAGAGATGATTCGGGCTTTGGGAATTAAATTTACTTTCCGCTTCATTTTATTCCTATAATTCCCAACAGTGGTATCAGAGCCAATCTCTGAATTCTGTGTTTAATTACTTATGTGATTGACTATTTTTTTCGCGTTTTTGAGGCCTTCTTTGAACGTCTTTTTCATATGAAAATATTCTGAATCTCGCTGCAGTTTCTTCATGAAAGTTGTAGTTTAATGAGTTTTGAATCTGGGCATATAAAGTTTATGAGAATCGGAGAAGTATAACCCCAAGACGAGGGCGATGCAAAAAGCATGCGCAGACAGCGCGCGCTGTGCGCGCAATCCGTTGCGCACACAGTGTGCGCACTGCACACACTGGGTGGCCCCCCAACGCCGTGCCATTTCATGGCGCCGGCCGAAGGGGCTGGCTGGACGCTGGGCTTCCGGCCAAGCACGATTAAACCGTGCGACATACACCGTGCCATGCGCCCAGTGCACAGACCTATTTTGGGGCCCGGGTTTTCTTGACTTGGGCCTTAATGGGTCGGGTTATATTTTTCTAAGGTCCAAATTTTAATTGAATAGGTGTTTGGGCTATTTTAGTTATCTGGGTGGGTCAAAAGGATGATTACCCGAATTTAATTAAAAAGGGGCCCAAATTGTTTTGATTAAAATTGTGGATAATTTAATAAATTAGTTATTGGGCCTAATTAATTAATTTTGAATATGCCAATGGTTGGTAATTTAATTTTGATAAAATTAAACTCAATATAGTTTTTATTGATCTTTATTTGAATGAAATAATTAATTAATAAACGCTTGGAGAATTTTACTTATTAAGTTATTTATTTAAATAAAGAATTCTCATAAATAGCATTATTTTCATATGAATCAATAAAATTTGGAATTTTATTGTGGAAATTAATTAAGTTGGACTAATTAATTTTTATTAATCACCAACATAAGTGCTTTATTTATCGCGAGCATGTATTATGTGATGATGACATATGTCTATGGGCTTAGGTTGCTTCTTTTGATTATTTATTTCTTTTGATGGGTTGTAAGGGCCGGTTTGAGCCCATTTGATTTTATTTCTAGATTTATGTATAGGTTTTAAATTACCTCTTGTAATAAATAGAAATAGAATAGGCCTTTCAGGATGGAGATCATGCAAAAGAAGAGGAGCTTGGAGCCCACGAAGATTAGCTAGGCTTTTCTTTTTCAATTTTATGATGACCCATTGGCTTGGGCCCTCTTGATAAAAGCTCATAGACTTGTGTGTTGTATTATTGCTTTCGATGCATGTTCATTAGTTGTATGAAACATGTGTGTTATCAATATGCGCTATATAAATTGGTAAATGTGCAAAGTGAGACGAAATAAATGTTTTGAACATGAATTCTCCCAAACAAAAATAATACTAAGTTAGTAAGGGGTGCTAGGCATCATTTCCCTCCACTAAACTTAATAAGATCAAGGATTAAATCCATATGTGGCATCTTCCCAGTAAGTGGGGGTCATATATTAAGATTTAATTCTAGAATTTTATTAAGTGCATTGGATGCCTTAATCGAGATATATTTCACCCCAAATATCGTTAAAGGGTTGCAAGGTGAAATTCAAATGTTAGATTAGGAGGAGTTAGTGGGAATGAACTTAGATAGTCCACTTTACCAATAAATCGTTAAAGGGTTGCGGTATTTTTGGATTATGGGATAAATATGATTGAACCGTCTATTTGATAGATTGATGTTTGACATCACTTTAATTAAGTAATGGACCAAATATCGTTAAAGGGTTGCCATCCATTATATTAATCAAAGAACTCAATCCCCACCATGAAGTTTTCATCAACGATCGCTTCCGTCATTTCACAGTGGGAGTGTGGAATTTCGAAAAATGTAGTGGGAGCCAAGTTATAAGTCGAAGTCCTTGATTTTAAACTTGGTCTTAGTTTAGTCCAATATTCTAATTAAGTCTGGTTTATTTTCTGCAGTTATTTGTTTTATCTCTCTCGTTTTTCAAAAATGACAATCAACCCACTTTCCGTATTACTCGAAAAGAATATCCTTACCGGACCCAACTACGTGGATTGGCTAAGGAATTTAAGAATAGTTCTCAATATGGAGTCTCTAGGATACGTGTTGGACACTGATATCCCTGCTCCACCTGCCAGAACACGTGCCAATGAAGAAGAAGTCCAAGCTCATGAAAAATGGGTAAAGGACGACGTCCGAGTGCGTGGGTACATTCTTGGCTCTATGAAGAATGAGCTACAGAGGTCCCATGACAAGATGACCACAGCGAGGGCTATCTTGGCGCACTTGGTCGAGCTCTATGGTGAGCACAGTAGGGCTGCTAAATATGAAATATCTAAAGAGCTCTTCGGAGCCAAAATGAGAGAAGGGGAGAAGGTTGGGGGTCATGTCCTCAAAATGATATCGAGGATCGAGAGATTGGAAGCTCTCGATTTTACAATGAACCCGCAACTTCAGACGGATCTTATCTTGCAGTCGCTTCCTGACTCTTTTTCCCAATTCGTCATGAACTTCAATTGCAATGAGATTGAATGCAACTTAGCTGGGCTAATGAACAAATTAAACACTGCACAATCTCAATTGAAGCCCAAGGGAAAAGAGACTACTTTGGTTATCACTTCTGGGCCCAAACGGGCGAAGAATAAGAAGAGAAAAACCAAGAAGCGGGCTTGCGAGCTTGGAGCTCAGGGTGGTGTCGATAAAGGAAAAGGGAAAGCTCCTATGATTCGCAAGCGAAAGGGGCCACAAAAGATAGACAAATGCCTACACTGTGGTGAGCTGGGCCACTGGAGAAGGAACTGTCCGAATATGGGGCCTGGCGCACAAGGTATGGAACTTTATGTTCATGAAACTTATTGTTCTATGACCGTCTTCTCTACATCTTGGATTCTTGACTCTAGAGCTAGTGCTCACATATGTTGTATGAATCAGGATCTGATGCGAGGAAGGAAGCTGGACAACGATGAGGTGAAGATCAGAGTAGGCAGCGGGCAAAGCGTCGCGGCTACTGCAATACGATCTACCTCGTTGTTTTTAAATTCTGGACATGTACTATTATCGAATAATGTTTTGGTTTTGCCTAATGGGCTTAAAACCATTGTTTCTATTCCCGTTTTAGTTAAGAATGGTTACACTTTCCGTTTTATTGATGAACGATGCAACATTTATTATGGTAATAAATTTGTAGGCTTTGCTTCTTTGATAAATGGATTGTATTACCTTAGTGTCCAGAATGAGTATGCGGTGAATACTATACAAAGAAAACGTAGTAGGCTTGAAATAAACCAACAATTGATATGACACCTTCGACTAGGCCATGCTGGCGAACAAAAGATTCGCAAAATGAAAAAAGATAGGCTAATTGGCCCATTGGGATTGGATCCCTATCCTACTTGTGAATCTTGTCTCAAAGGCAAGATGGCTAGATCGCCCTTCACAGGAAGCTTTGAAAGGGCCTCACAAATCTTAGGTTTAGTGCATACTGACGTTTGTGGTCCGTTTGGAGAAATGGCCAGAGGAGGTTTTCTTTACTTTATCACCTTCACTGACGACCATTCTCAATATGGTCTAGTGTACCTGATGAAGCATAAGTCTGAATCCATTGACAAGTTCAAGGAATTCAAGGCTTTAGTGGAAAATCAAAAAAGTCAACGTATAAAAACTCTTCGATCTGATCGAGGAGGAGAATATATAAGCGACGAGTTTGACTTATACCTCAGAGAGAATGGTATAGTATTGCAACTCACACCTCCAGCGACTCCACAGTTGAATAGAGTAGCAGAGTGAAGGAATCGAACCTTGTTGGACAAAATGAAACCCCACTGGATACATCTACACAGGGAGTGAGAACCGAACCTTCTATAACACAACCACAACCACGACGATCGAATAGAGTATCTCAACTGCCTGAGAGGTACGGATATCTAATGCAGAGGGAGTTGGATCTCCATTCTGTGTTAGAGGAGGATCATGGAGATGATCCCTCCACTTTTGATCAAGAGATGGTGGATGTGGATGCTGCTAGATGGCGTGAAGCTATGCAAACTGAGATCGATTCGATGCATGCAAACCAAGTCTGGAAACTTGTAGACCAACTTGAAGGGGTAAAACCAATCGGGTGTAAGTGGATCTACAAGAGAAAGATTGGTGTTGATGGAAAAGTAGACACCTACAAAGCCAGGCTAGTGGCGAAAGGGTATAGTCAAAAGGAAGGAATTGACTACCAAGAAACCTTCTCGCCAGTGGCTATGATCAAATCAATAAGGATTCTACTTGCAATAGCAGCACACCTAGATTATGAAATATGGTAAATGGATGTCAAAACTGCTTTCCTAAATGGATTCCTAGAAGAGGATATCTATATGGAACAGCCTAAAGGTTTTGAATCCGAGGAGCATATTCATAAGGTGTGTAAACTTGAGAGATCAATTTATGGACTCAAACAAGCATCTTGTGGCTGGAATCTACGTTTTGATGAGGTTGTCAAAGGATTTGACTTCATTAAAAATGAAGACGAGCTCTGTGTTTACAAGAAGGTCAGTGGGAGCAAGTTGACATTCCTAATGTTACATGTAGATGACATATTACACATTGGGAATGACATAGGAATGCTCACCACAACCAAGAAGTGGCTTTCGATTACATTCTCCATGAAAGACTTGGGAGAAGCGACCTATATTCTAGGGATTCGGATCTATAGAGATCGAACCAAAAGAATGATAGGACTTTCTCAAGCCCTTTACTTAGAAAAGGTCCTAAAAAGGTATAGGATGGAAGATTCTAAGAAAGGGTTCCTACCAATGAGACATGGGATACATCTTTCGAAATCTATGTGTCCTCAAAGTGAGGAAGATAGAAAAGAAATAAACATTATGCCCTATGCGTCTGCTGTGGGCAGCTTGATGTACGCGATGCTTTGTACTAGACCCGACATTGCTTATGCTGTGAGCGTTGTTAGTCGATTTCAAGCAAACCTTGGTAAGGAACATTGGATAGCTGTGAAAAATATCCTAAAGTATCTGAAAAGAACTAAGGATATGATTCTCACCTATGGAAGTGGTGACCTGAGGGTGGACGGGTACACTGATTCGGATTTCCAATCTGATGTTGATGACCGAAAATCCACCTCGATATTTGTATTTACTCTAAATGGTAGAGCGGTGACTTGGAAAAGTTCCAAGCAAAGCACAACCGCAGACTCCACCACAGAGGCTGAATACATAGCTGCCTCAGAGGCAGCTAAAGAAGCTGTTTGGATTAGGAAGTTCATTGAGGAACTTCAAGTGGTTCCTAGCATAAAGCTCTCGTTGCCACTTTATTGTGACAACACCGGAGCTATAGTGCATGCGAAGGAACCTAGGTCTCACAATAAATCCAAACACATAGAGAGGAGATATCACATCATAAGAGAGATCGTTGCATGAGGTGAAATAGCTGTTCAGAAAATAACCTCAGTCGACAATGTCGCTGATCTATTGACCAAGCCATTGGCATAGGCGGTGTTGGAAAAACATCTCGAAAAGATGGGTATTAAATACCACAGCAAATGGCATTGAGTGCAAGTGGGAGATTGTTAGAGTATATGCCCTCGAATGCCATAAAGAGGATAGATTTATAGGGCATAAACATTGTAACTAAACTATGGTTTTTCTATTAATATAAGGCAGTTGATTGTTGTTTTCTTATAGGCATTTATAAGGTGTGAATAAACAAGGTAAAGTCCTTGATGACAAGGCAAACCTTCTACCTCCTATGGGATAGGAGGAAAGACACTAGAATGGTTTGACCCTTGACATCTAAAAGGGTTCGCAAGTCTAAGAAATATTGATTGGGCATCAATAGTGAATAAAGACTTGTATGATGTAAGTTTCGACAGAGAAAGTGTCAGTCGTACACTATGGAAATGGTAGTGGGAACTTATATCATAGACATGTCAGTTGGACTGATATGTTCGAACACGGCTCGCATCAGTTCATCACATGGGTATTCACTCATTGATAGTCAATGATGAAACTAATAAGTAGTGATAGGTACGTGTGAACCTCTGACCTGAGAAATCGAGTTGAAGATGTACTTGTGACATCAAATCTGTCATTAGAGTAGTTAGATTCAAATCACCTGTTGGTGGAATCGACCTCGAAGTGCGACTTGATGGGCAAGTAGCATTGTTAACTGATTTGCAATATGGAATTTATTCTCTCATAAGTGAATGAGTAAAATATCCTATGCGATCATGAATAAGTGAGGATGAAAGTCTTTGGCCAAAGCATTTAAATACCTCGACTTATTATGAGCTTAGGCATATGGTCAAGTTATATGAGTTTGACTTTAAACCATGACTCTTACTTGACTGGGATATAAGAATAAAAGGTTTATACACGTACGGTATTCACGATGTAAAGGTTTGGAATGATCTTATTCATTCGTTCTCAATTGGGTTACGGTGTGAGCCACGAGACTGGCTAGGTGTCACTCACACCCCTTTGGATTCCTCCCAATTGCCTTTTGAGACGAACCTAAAGAGTCGCGCTTAAAGGAAGTGCAAAAGGAAAAACATGGGAAAAAGACTGAGAGAAATTCACGGCATTGGATGCCGTAATTAATTAAATTAATGAGTTAATTAATTTCTTGGAGAAATTGAATTAATTGGATTATCAATTTATTTATTGGATAAATAAATTATCCGATTAATTAATTAGCAAGCAAGACAAAAGCCCAAAGGCTTCCGAGCCCACTAAGGGGTGGCCAAATAGACACCCAAATAGGGCTCTTGCATGCTAGTGTTATTGTTTCATAATGATTTAAATATATCACAAGGTGAAAAATAACACAAGGCGATTTACATAACTTTCTCTCCAAGAAAAAGTCTCCCACCTCTCTCTCTCTCTAGCCGTCTTTGACAAGGAAGAAAGGAGGAGTTTTTCGTTTTTGATTCCGGCGTGACGAATTAGAGACGTTGGCAAATTCGGCGTTAGAGAAAAGGATCACGTTCAGAAATCAACATACGCAAGAACGGTAATTTTTCTATACACAATTAAACACGAGGATTAGAGATGATTCGGGCTTTGGGAATTAAATTTACTTTCCGCTGCGTTTTATTTGTATAATTCCCAACACCCCCCCTTCTAGACCTTTTTGTATGCCACTTGGGACCAACAAGTGGTATCAGAGCGGTTAAAGTTGAAATTTTAAAATTTCCAAGCGTAACAGCTTGTTTAGATCCCTTTTCAAAATTTCGTTGCTTTTAATTTGTCTTTCATGGCATTTTCTTGAGTTCCTAAGTTGACCGAGTCAAACTATGACTGATGGAAGGTCAAAGCTTTTAATATCTTTGTTCATGTGATGACGAAATGTGCGATATTATTTCAGAGCGCCTGGAGCCATAGAAGAAACTCCAGATGGCTATGTTGAGAAGCCTAAACAAGAATGGTCCATTGATGAGCGTCGAAGAGCAAATTTGGACAATGTTGGTCGAAATGCTTTGTATACAGCTATTGGTGACAACGACAATTTATTCAACAAAGTTAAATCATGTAATACCACTAAAGAAATCTGGGATAAGTTGGCTATAATCTATGGTGGATCAACTTAAATCAAGGAAAATAAGCTCTCCATTGCTTGAGAAAAAGAAAAATTCAACTGCTTTAAGATGTTACCTAACGAGACCCTAGAGCAATTGGACATAAGATTCACAGCTCTTGTTAAGGAACTTACATCATTGGGAATGGATCTGCAAAACAGAGAAATGGTGGTTAAGATTTTCAGAAGTCTACCTAGTAGATTTTTGATGAGGACAAACGCAATGAAAAAATCTAATATGTTGGATCTTTTAAGTCCAGAAGACTCCTTTTCAGAACTCAAGGCATTTAAGTTTGAGTTAAACTCAGCTAGTGATGTTGTGAGTAGTCCGGTAATTGAATCTGGAGCGCTCGTAGCATCAATCAAGGGTAAATCGAGTAATAAGGGAAAAGGTTCAGATATCAGTGAGGATGAGGAAATAGCACTTCTAAATAGATTCAGAAAGTTCTTGAGATATGAAAAGAAAGGAAGTAGTCCTAAGCATCAAGGACACAGTTCATATCAAGCGCCTGCTCCAATACATCAACAGTTTCAAGCGCCTCAGTATTCTGTTCCTACATCTCAAGCGCCCGTTCAGTACCAAGTGTCTGCTCAAAATGTCTCAGCACCAGTGGTCTCAAAACCACACAATGCAAGATTAACAAATGAACAAAAGATGAAAACTAATCTGTGTTATAATTGCAGGAAACCAGGGCACTACCAGGTAAATTGTCCTTATCCAAACGTATCTAAGCCTTCAAGGCAGGATTACTTGGATAGAAACCAATTCAGGAGCAACCTTCGTCAACAAGGTTTGCTAGCGAAATCAGAACAAGCATCCGCACCTGAAGACTTGGAGTCTTAAGAAGAAAGTAGTGATGATGATGAGCCAGTTGATGACTCAGCGCTTATTTGTCTCATGGTCAGAGATGATGAAGCGTCTCCTGAGGTAAACACTGAATGATCTCTTCCTCTTTCTTATGAAGAATTACTTGACAAAGTCAAAGAATATTATAATGATTGTCAAGTTTTCGCCAAATTATACCAAAATCACTTTGATATTATTTCATCGCTCAAAAGTGATAAAGTGACGCTCGAAGCAGAATTGCAAGTTCAGCAACAGTGCATTGAGAAAAACCAATCACTTGAGAGTGAAATAATCCAGTTGAAAAGTGATCTTGATATGATAGTCAAGAGAGAAGCTGAGCTGATTGCTAGACTTGCTAAATCAGAATAGCTCGTCTCATCATTGTCTAAAGCGTCAAGAAAGCTAGACAATGTGACTAAGGTAACAAGGTTATTTGGGGAAAAGACCGGTTTAGGATGCAATAAATTTGGTAAACAACCAAACAAATCAAATGTTACGGCAAACAACAAAGGAAAAGGTATTTTCTTTGTTAAAGAAGGTACACAAAGACAAACACTAAATGAACCAAACGACAATGGTAAGAGGCCAAATGAGAAAGCCAAAGCTGACTCAGGCAAAGGAAAGGCAAAAGAAAATGATTCACAAAGACGAGTTCGTTCAAACGCTCAGAAGGCTAAGGATAAACCTACCCACTGTGAATCAAGCGCTAAACGTCCAGCATCAAAAGTGCACCCTAAGCCAGCGCCAAGGAAATACCAGCGTCAATATCCACAACGGTCTAGATCACATTATCGCTACTATGATGATTATGACTATGACTATGATTATGATTACTATTATAATCGAGGATATTACTATACACCCAAACAACACACACAACACAATGTGAAACCCAAGAAGGCCAGTATTCCTACAATGAAGACTAGGCAAATATGGGTTCCTAAAGTTCTAATTCAAACTAACAATGCTACTAATGGTAAAGGACCCAAACAACAATGGGTACCTAAACAGAAATAGAACTTCCCTTTAGATTGCAGGTACCTAGAGCTAAAGCCGATACATCTGTTTGGTACTTCGATAGTGGATCGTCAAGGCACATGACTGGTTCCAAAGATCTTCTGATCAACTATCGAACTACCAATGGTCCTCAGGTTGTATTTGGTGACAACTCCAAAGGTAAAACCAAAGGTATAGGTACTGTGCATAGGGGAAACATCATGATAAGTGATGTGTATTATGTTGAGGGTCTAAAGTACAATTTATTAAGCATAAGTCAATTTTGTGATAAAGGCTTTGAAGTCATATTCTCAAGTGACTGTTGCTATATAAATGACGCTAAGACTAAGTCTACTAAATTGAAAGGTAAAAGAACAAACAATGTATATTTGGTAGATTGGGGTTCAACACTTGATAACAACCCAAATTGTTTTGTTGCTAAAAATGAATCTAAAACGGGTTGGTTATGGCATAGAAAAATGAATCACCTCAACTTTAAGACAATCTCGCAGCTTATAAATCTAAATCTTGTAGAGGGATTACCAAAAGGATCATTTCATAAGGATCGCCTTTGTTATGCTTGTTAAATGGGCAAACAAGTCAAATCATCCTTCAAGAGAAAACCTCATCTATCTACCTCTAGAATACTTGAACTACTTCACATGGATTTGTTTGGACCCATTCAAATGATTAGTGTGAGCGGTAAAAAGTATACTTTGGTGATAGTGGATGATTTCTCTTGATTTACTTAGGTGGAATTTCTTTCATCCAAAAATGAAATATGTGACAAGTTAACAACGCTTATTCGGCAACTTCAAACATTAAAAAATCTTAAAGTTGCAAGAATAAGAAGCGATCACGGTACTAAGTTTACTAACAAGGTTGTTGAGAAGTTTTGTGTAGAGAATGGAATACATCATGAGTATTCAGCTCCCAGAACTCCCCAACAGAATGATGTTGCTGAGCGCCGCAACAGAACGCTCAAGGAAGCTGCTAAGACAATGTTAGCAGAGTCCAAGCTTGCTCCTAGGTTTTAGGCCGAAGTGATCAATACTGCCTGTTACACTCAAAATCGCTGCATGATCAATAAACAGTATGGGAAAACTCCATATGAACTGTGGAAGGGACGTAAGCCAAATGTTTCATACTTTCATGTCTTTGGTTCTAAATGTTTTATTCATAACAATGGATCCCAAAGCCTAAAGACATTTGATCCTAAAGCGGATGAGGGAATCTTTCTAGGCTACGCTAAGAATTAAAAGAATTTTCGCATCCTAAACAAGATCAAATCGAAGGTTGAAGAATCTATTCATGTTGTTTTTGATGATGCTAACCAAGAACCGAGTAAGGTTAATGTGAATGATGTAGGAGTTGAAGATCTATGTCATCAAGCGTCTAAGATTACAATTGATGATGATAGTGACGATGATGATGAGATCTCAGTGCCACCTCCTAAGATTACTCGTGAGGATATTTCAGATAACATTGCAAGATCTAGTGATGATCATGAAGAGAGTGATCATCGAGAGCAAACAAGAATCAGTGAACTTGAAGCGCCTACGCAAGAGGAAAGTCAAGCGTCTGATCGTCAAGCGCCTGTTCAACCTCTTAACCCATTCCAACCAGATAGACTATGGCTGCGTGATCATCCACCTGAGCAGATTATTGGAGATATTGAAGCGCCTGTTAGGACTAGAGCCGCTACATTTAATGAGGCTATGTTCGCAAGCTTTCTATCTCAAATGGAGCCTAAGAAAGTGGATGAAGCTCTAAGCGATCCAAGTTGGATTAAAGCCATGCAAGAAGAGCTCAATCAGTTTGAACGAAGTAAGGTTTGGACACTAGTACTAAGACCAATTCACCAAGGAGTTATTAGAACTAGATGGGTATATAGAAACAAGATGGATGAGAATGACATTGTGATAAGGAACAAGGCTAGACTCATTGCTGAAGGATATTGCCAAGAAGAGGGAATTGATTTTGATGAGACATATGCTCCTGTCGCCCGTCTTGAAGTAATTCGTATGTTTCTAGCGTATGCAGCGTTCAACAAATTTACAGTGTATCAAATGGGCGTGAAGAGTGCCTTTCTGAATGGTAAACTCCAAGAAGAAGTATATGTGGAGCAACCACCAGGATTCTTCAACAACCATGGTAAGGGTATAGTTTACAAGCTAGACAAAGTGCTTTATGGGCTTAAGCAAGCACCTCGAGCATGGTATGACACTCTCTCTATTTTCCTTATTCGTAAAGGTTTTTCAAAAGGCAGCGTTGATACAACGTTATTTAAGATTACCAATGATGAAGATATTCTCTTAGTCCAAATTTATGTTGATGATATTATATTTGGTTCTACTAACAAACGTCCGTGTGAGAAATTTTCGAAAATGATGCAAGAACAATTTGAAATGAGCATGATGGGTGAATTAACTTTTTTCTTAGGATTACAAGTTAAACAACTCCCTAATGGCATATTTATTAATCAAGCTAAATATACAAAAGATATGATTAAGAAATTTGGTCTGGAAAATGCATCATATTCAAAAATTCCAATGAGCCAAACGCTTAAGCTAGATAAAGATGAAAGTGGGAAGAAAGTTGATATCACTAACTATAGAGGTATCATTGGATCACTTCTTTATCTTACTGCTAGTAGACCTGATATTATGTTTTCGGTATGCATGTGTGCACGGTTTCAAGCCGATCCTAAACAGTCACACTTAATTGCTGCCAAGAAGATCCTTAAATACCTAAAAGGCACACAAAATGTGGGCTTATGGTATCCTAGGGACTATCCTTTTGAGCTAATTAATTACTCAGATGCAGATTTTGCAGGTTGCAAAATAGATCATAAGAGCACTAGTGGTACATGTCAATTTCTAGGTGATAGGTTAGTTTCATGGCATAGTAAGAAACAACAATCGATAGCTATCTCCACAACCGAAGCTGAGTATGTAGCTGCAGGAAGTTGTTGTTCACAAGTGTTATGGATGAGGCAACAACTTAGAGATTATGGTATAATCCTAGGTCCAACCCCCATTCATTGTGATAACCAAAGCGCTTTAGCCATGACTCAAAACCCTGTTCTTCACTCCAGAACCAAACATATTGACATTAGATACCATTTTCTTCGTGACCATGTTCAAAAGAAAGATATCTCCATGCATTTTATTGGAACTGACAAACAATTGGCAGATATCTTCACCAAAGCACTCAACGAACAACAATTTCTTACTTTGAGAAGTGAATTAGGTATGATCGACTTAAACGCTTAATCATTATGCATCATATTTTATTAGACATATAATTTAGGGGGAATCCACTTTATTTATGTCCAAAAGATTTTTGAAAAGTTGTTACAAGTTATCAAACTTAACGGGAACCTTAAAATTGTACTTGAAACATATTTCAAGCGTCAATGATCAAAAACTTTCATGTGCATGATCATCAACGCTCAGAATTATTTATGCACAATATGTTGACGCTAAAATATAAAAGGATCTTAATTTCAAGCGTCAATATAAATTTAACAAGTTTAAGCGTTGAACCAATTCCATTCAACACTCAATATAAAATCGTTTATAAAACTCATGCATAAATTTTACAAGCTTCTTGAAGTAGTGGATAGACTCAACAGTCTATGTTGTACTCTATCTACATGCTTCCATCACATCAAACTGGCGGGTAATCAAAACTTTTCAAAATGGCGGTTCAGAAATAGCACGTGTCTATGTACGTGTCAGTGTACCATTAGGCGCGTGTACTACACTCTGAAAATCCCATACGTTTTTCAAATTTTAACTCTCGGATGTCAAATCATTATATATGGGAGTTACCAAATGTAACTTCTCTCTCTTACACAAAACTCGCATCCGCAGTTAATACTATGCATGGCTGAGATTGAGCCACTTTACACATGTCTACATCTTAGCAAGACGAGAGAACACAAGTTTCAAAATTTTCTTCTGTGTCATTTAAAACACAATTTTTGCAGAAAATTATTTACTTTACTCTCTGCACAGTCACTCTGCAAATTTTACTCTCTCTCTTTCTCTCTTTCAAAGCAAAAGAAAATCTCAGTTCATCTCTTTCACTAAAAATGGCACCAAAGAAATCTGCTTCTACTTTGGCCGAGCCTATAATCAAGGTTACTGAAGGCCTTGTTGTCGATTGGAAATTTCTTTATGAGCAACCTCAGATCAATCTAACTGATATGATGGACATGGTAACCAAGGCTGGGCTTAAAATATTCCTGACTAAGTATTCCTATCTGTTTCCAATGGAAGTCGACATCTTCTGGAAAACTGCTAAACTCTCCGTGGACAAGAAGTCTATCTCTTGTCTCATTCCTATATCCAAGAAGGAGCCACCAAAGGAATTTTTTTTGTCTACTGCTTCCATTGCCAAGAACTTCAATCTCCCAAACGAGTGTGAGGCATTGGACAGTGTTACTTTAGAACAAATCAAGAAAGCATGGATGACTATGAGTGCTTATGACGTAATACCATACAAACATCACTTTGAAAAGAAAGATTTAGTGTCCAAATACCGACTGATGGCTGATTTTTGCAGCAAAATCATAGAATGTTGAGTGGGTACCTTTGATAAAGTAAACCCAGTTCAATTACAGATGATGATGGCGATACTCCTCATTCTCAAGATAAACTGGAGTGAGTATGTATTTGGAAGGTTTAGAGACTGTTTAAGCGCCCTAAATAAACCTTATGGGCTTATTTTGAGCGACCTATTGTATAAATCAGACTGTGTCTACTCATCTGGTCAACCGCTGAACAAGACCAAGATGCTGGGAAGAAGAATTCTGAACAATCTGTTCAATCCGCCCAAAGTTGGTGGTGCTGCTAGACCACTATTTGAGCGTCTAGAAGTACGCGAAGTGTCAGATGAAGAAGTTGAGCATCCAGTTCTAGAAGAAGTCGTGAAGCGTCCGGCTGCTACAAAGAAGAAAACTCCCAGAAAGCCCAAGGCTCAAGTCACTCCTTCTCCTCAAAAGGATGATGAGGACACTGATGAGGATGCAGAGGACAAGATTCCTCTCATTAGGCATAGGAAGCTAGAAGGGATTATTAAACAAATAGACTTTGAGGAACCATCTACCACTCCTCCCGCTCAAACGCTAAAGCTCGTTGAAGGAGTCAACGTGAAGAAAATTTTAAGCGTTCCAGGATAAGCAAGCGTCGAGCTGCTCCTGTTCCTGAAGAGCCTGAAACTGTTGAGCCAAGCGCTCAAGTTGCTGTTGAGACAAGTTCTCAGGGTAAGTTTATTTCTTCCCACAACATTTCCTTTCCTACCTCTGTAGAAGATCCCGCTCTTATAGAGGATAGTTCTTATGTTACAGCTTTAGTTCCAGCTGCTGTTGAAGCATTAACAGACGTCCACCTGGATGTTGAGATGATAAATATTGTGGCTATTACCAAAGATGTTGCCACAGAAGCTGCTACACTTGACGTAGAGGAACCTGCTCCCAAAGAGGTTCAAGCGTCAACTAGTGTTCCGGCTATAACAGAGGCACGCTCAGAAAATTAGAGCGTTGCTAAAGATGTTACAAAGCCAAAGCATTTCTTCAAGTTGGACCCAGTGAAGGCGATTGATCATTCAATCAATTTTATGCCCCCAGCGCTCAAAGAAGACTTAATGCTGAGAATGAGGTAGCCTCGCTAATTGACTTCGACAATCAGATCAGCGATATAGTATTCAACAGTGAGCTGATAGAAATTGAGGAGAAATACTATCTGGCAGTTCAACTCGGTAAAACTCCGGATCAGATACTGTCTTCCCTTATTCTTCAGCAAGACAGACAAGGAAGCAGAACTCCTAAGTGTGATGTGGATCTGGCTTACTATCTAGACTATGGGCACAACAAGTCAACCGGTTTCGCTCTAAGGGACTACAACATCAGAGTGTATGATCCTTTTCGCCCAACCTTTCTCAATCCATCTGAAACCGTTTTGAACAAAGAAGGCTACACACACTTTCCTATCATAGCACACAGTGAAGAGAACTTGAATTCTGCCAATCCACTTCTACTGTGGAAGAATAAAGGAATTCACGCCGGTGAGCGTCTAGCATCTCTCACAGATGTGATCCAGACTGAAGCTGATGCATATTTTGATAGTGTCTAGAATGCTAACTATCGAATTGATAGATATCGCTTTGAGTCTATCAGAGATATTCATCATGAAGGCGTTAGAGCTATGATTAACGCTGGGACAGATTACTGTATGGCCGAGGTAAATTGGGCTGAAGCGTATGTGGGCCATAAATATACATTTCCGGAGTTAGTTCAAGCTCCCCATCTTTTTGGCATAGGCATGCATGACAAGAAGCATCAGTTTGTCAAGTATTGCCTTGAGAAGCATCAGACGAGAGTTGGATCTGTTGAACAGCTACCTGAAGTTCGTCAACAGATAGAACATTTTCTACGACAAGCGCTACAAAGGCTTTCCGTCACTCCTCTCCAGTTCAATGCTCAAGCGTCCACCAGTGGCAGTTCATCCCCATCTTGTTTGAACTTCTCACCAAGCCACTGCGATGACAATTTTAGACTGATGATAAAGATCATGGCTTCCATTCCTCATTTCGACAAGATCTTCACTGAAAATCTATGGAAGCCAAATGGCTCGAGGATTCAAAACTTCCAAGGTTATCCACTTCTCCCTTCTATTAGACAGGAAATAAACGATCATTATGCCTATGTTCTCTCCTTACTTGAACGCAATCAAGGCATAGCTCGGGCAGTGTATCCGTATTTGGAAGACTATTACTGCAGGTATGTGCCAGAAGCTCACAAGTCACAGCGTCTTCCTACAGATCGGATTATTGGATTTTCCTTGCATTACTGCCTAGATACATCATTTCTCATTCCAAAGCCACAGTCAAGGATCTTCCTAAACCACGTATTGGACATCATGGGTCCAATGTACGTCTGAGCCATAGATAGTCCCCTTCGCACTTTCATTCAAGGGACTTGCATCTCTCGTTCCAGACTGACTGAACTTCTAGAAGCTGGCTTAGATTCCTACACAGATATTGCTAACTGGAACTTCCAATTCGATGACTTTCATCAAGAGGGGTCAGTGATTGAGTCAATTGCAGAATCCGTACCAGCGTCCACTTCAAAAGTTGCAAGTCTTTCAGCGTCTGCTGAAGAATCAGTTCAAGCGTCTCCACCAAAAGCTATTCCTGACGCTCCTAAACTCGTTGATTCTGTTGCTGCTGATACTGCTGAGGATCTTCAAACTGATGTACGAGGTATAATTTTCGATCCTGCATATCAAGCTCCCCTTGACTCACTCAAGCATACATCTAGATTTAAACGACCGGCTTCTCAAGCGGTTCCATCAGATGTGGGTCAATCATTTGGACCTTTTCTGAAATCAGTATTAGAGGAGATGAGCAATCAAGCTACTCAAAATGAAGAATCCCTTTACTGGATTAAGACAGATCTGGCAAAGACTGAATCTCAAATCATGAGCGCTCAAATAGGTCATATGAAAGGTTCTGCTCAAGCGGCTGTTAATGAGTGTCGTACAGAATTTCAAGAGATGAATGATGCTACCAACGCTAAGCTTCTCGCAATGAACGAACAGTTCGACAAGCGTTTTAATGATATTACAGCTTCATTGTCTCAGATTGCCTCTCAGGTTAGTCTACTCACAAAACATTTTCTGAAGGCTGATGATGGCAATAAGGGGGAAGAGAAGAGAAAAGGAGAAAAGAGAAGAGCGTCAGGTTCAAGAGCTCAAGATCCTCCTCCGCCGCCGAAGCGTCAGCATTTATCTACTCTCTCTGAGTCAAGACTCCCATCCTGGATACCTGCTTATGGAGTAAGTGATCCTGCTAAAGCGCCTAGTAGAACGCTAAGAGAACCTGCACTAGCTCTATATCCAAATCTACTAATACCTACTAGAGCACGGCTTGAACAGTTTGACATTCCTCTTCAAAGAGCATCGATTCTAGAACCGACAGATCCAAGAATTTTAGCTGAAGAAAGGCAGATGTCTGAATTCAACTGAACTTTCAGAGTTTGCTTAAGGTATATAGGTATTGACCCGACTGAATGGGACAGACATTTTGTAGCTTTCAAGAAGAGACAAAAGGAAGAGAATAAGCTCATAATAGACAAAGATCATGAAGTGATGATGACTTTGGAGGATAGCATAACTGAAGCTATTCGAGCTGAAATGCCCAAGCGATACATAGTTAGACCAAGTCGTTAAGACTTCTTGATTTACATTATCTATATTCTTGTCTCTTATGAAATTTTTGTTTAGTTGTAAAAATGCTTGTAATCATTGACATATATAAAATGCATTTTTCAGCTGAAACAACTCGTTGAAGCATAACTAACATCAACTAACCTTATCTAACCAAAGCTAACTTTGTTTTTGGCTGTCTAATTCTTGAACTATAAAGAGTAAGTATTGCCAGCATCAAAAAGGGGGAAATTGTTAGGAATTTCATGTTAGATGTTTTGATGATGACAATTAGGAATTTATGTTAGACCCCAAAATATGTAAGTTTGATTTTAGTAAAAATCATGTATAAGCTTTGAAGCGTTAGATTTGTAATAGGCTTTATAAGCTTCGTTTTGTTTTATTCTAGATTGTTAGGCTGAGCGTCTGATGAATTCTGAGTGAGCTTATCAGTAATTAAGTTTGAAGTCTCAAGTGCTTGAAGTTTGAATGAAGATAAAGTTTCCAAGCGTCTAAATATCCAGCTATATCATGCGTTACCTTATCGGGCAGAAGCAATTCAAGGATGGATAAGCATCTATCAATGATGGATTTCACTGGAATTTATTTCCAAGTCCAGAAGGAGTTTAATGCAATTATTCTCAGTGCATTAAATACCAACGGGTATTTAATTCAAATGCATTAAATGCTGATAAGAGCATTCAATATGATAAGCACTTTCAGACGTACGAAGAAGCCACCCTATTAGACTGTCAACTTTTCACAGACTGCAGCACCAACTTTTGTGCAGTAGATTTTCAGGAAAAAGGACAAAAGTGGTTCACTAGCGGAAGTGAGAGACACGCGCCTGTGCATGTGTCAAACGAACGCTTTTTCCAAGAATGCCTATAATAGGACTTCAACAACAAGCCAAAAACAACGATCCACTCCAAGCCAAATTGTTGTTGCATTGAAGTCTCATTCCTTAAAATCTCAGAAAAGCCAGAATATTCAAGCAAACATTCTCCTTGCTTTTCTTCAATTCCTGAGACAGTCAACCAATACTCTTTTCGGAGAAACCTACACAACTATTGAGATATTCCTAGTTGTTTGAACTTTATCAAAATCAAACAAATCGTTTAGAAAAACCTCATCCAAGTCTCGCGATCTGTGTGAAGTCGAAGTTGGATACTTGCATTATTTCTGGGTGAAAGAAGCAAGGGGATAGAAGTGATTTGGAGCAGAAATCTGTGTGATCAAGGAGCTCAAGTCATCAACATACATCTCTCCCTAATTTGTAGAAGTTTCTCTGTGATTCTTTGAGAACCATCTTAGTGGATTGCCTCCAAGTGTTCAAGGAGAAGAAGGACGTAGTTGGGATTACACCACCCAACGAACCTTACAAATATCGTGCTCTTTACTTTACAGTCATTCTTCATATTATTATACTTTTGTATAAATCTGTTAAGTAAAACTCAAGTGAACGCTAAGCAACTAAAACACTTTCTGTGATGCTAAAGCTTTCAAAAAAGAAGACTTCAAAATCATTCCGCTGTGCTAACACTGATTAAAGAAGTGAATGTTTAAACCTATTTGGTTATAGTATTCAAATTCTAAAATCTAAGTTAACTTTATAAAACAGTCTTCATTAGACGCTCAGCCGAAGCGTCTATATTTAAAGTAAACTCTTAGTCGAGCGTCTATATTTCAAGCGTCCAAAACATTTTAATACGAATCCTTTTTGAAGTCGAAAAAGACTTTGGGGTCTATTCACCCCCCCCCCCCCATCTAGACCCTTTCGTATGCCACTTGGGACCAACACTAAACAACCGTATGTTGCGCCCTTGCACCGCCGCATAACCTCCGAACCCATTGATGGAAGTCAGAGCAGTCATCGACGAAGATGACCACAAAAATAACAATGATTTTCTACCATTACTAGAAGCGTCGCCAGTGGAAATTAGTTCAACCAGAGAGGAATGTCTTTTAGGGATTGTCAAATTCAACGATGAGCTGCATGTCCTGTCCATCGAAGAGAGAATGACCTTGGATGGATTGTACGATAATCTGCCAAGAAGGTGGGTAGCAATTAATTGCGAATCGGTGGTTGTGAAGTACATCTCTCCCCGGTATAAGCTTTATGTAGCTCTGAATGACGAGGAGGACTTCAACAATAGCTTCGACTACATAAAGTCCTTACGTGGACATGGTAGATATGTCCGTGTTTTGAAAAAGATCACCGGGGCCAAGAAGGCGCTTCCATTAGGTAGTTTACATACACATTTTGATACCTTAACATATTGTATTTGTCCCCTTTAGCATACATCATGCTCAAGTTAAACATACTTCATTTTGACATGAGCAATACTTGGTGTACAAAATAAAATTACTTCATGTTCTCTTTATAAAAACTTCACTTTACACATATGTCATGATCTCTTTAAAAATACTTCATTTTCTTATTAACAATACTTCCTGTTCCTTTAAAATTGCTAACTTCATTTGTGCTTAAACATACTCCATGGTCGCTATAACAATATTATATTTGTACTTTAAACATACTTCATTATCACTGTAACGATATTGTGTTTGTGCTCATGATTGCTGTAACAGTACTTTCTAAATGTAGTTGTTCTCATGTGTTGATGGTAATTAAAAGGTGTCCTAAATGTAGTTATTTTTCATGTAGGGACCTAGTGCAGCATAGAACCATTATACTGGCTTTTCCAGTGGAGATTGCAAGTGCTTCTTTTGAATGCACTCTCCATTAGGAAAAGCTAATATAGTAATTTTATATCCCACAAGGCGCATACGTGAGGACACTTGTAGTTTGACGCCTTTTACCTTCTAAGACACCGGAAAAAACGTGATCGAACATATGTTTTGTCTCGCTGTTATTGAAGTATGTCTTTCACATGCATTTTAAAAGATGTTTTAAATGTAGTTGATCTTCACGTAGGGACCTAGTGCGGTATAAAACCATTACACTGGCTTTTCCTGTGCAATCTGCAGGTGCTTCTTTTGAATGCAGGCTCCATGTGGAAGAGCCAGTATAGTGATTTTATATCCCACAAGGCCCCTATGTGAGGACACTATAGTTTGACACCTTTTAACAAGCAAAACAACGACACTAACGCTTTGACATTTTTTATCATTTAGTGTTTTGTTTAC
Organism: Buddleja alternifolia; assembly: GCA_019426215.1. Classification (NCBI taxonomy): domain Eukaryota; kingdom Viridiplantae; phylum Streptophyta; class Magnoliopsida; order Lamiales; family Scrophulariaceae; genus Buddleja; species Buddleja alternifolia. Next base: position 26,061,958 of record CM033393.1, on the reverse strand, counting down.
TTGTATTTGACATTATTACCTTTTTATCCCACTAATACCTTGTATTTTTTTTTGTTTCCTTGAGCACGGCGTAAAGGATGATGATTGAAAAATTGCATGACGGGTTGGGTAAATTGACTAAATATCATAAAGGGTTGTTTGCTAAGCCCTAAATCTGCTTGTATTTTTTGGAGATATTACTGGGGCAGTTTGTTTTGAAACTCTTTTGAGATGTTAGTTTTGTCATTGTTGAATGATAATGATTTATATATTTATTATGAATATGTTGACACATTTTGTGGTATTTATTGATTTGGTTTTGTGGTATTTACTGTTAATTCATGTTTTTATTATATAAATAGCATGTAAATATAGCACACAAATTTAACAAAATACGTCCATTAAAATGTATAAAAAGTATATTTACATGTATACAAATACGTCATTTATAAGTCGCAATACGTCCAGTGGAATTAGATATACGTCATTTTACATGTAAACATACGACATTTTAATGTAAACATTTGTCATTTTACATGTAAACATACGTTAGTAGATGTGTGCCAATACGTCATTGATGTGTACCTATACGTCATTTCAATAAAGTCACTTATATGTAATAATACTTCATTTTATATATCACAATACGTCGATTGGAATTACATATACGCCATTTCAATAAATTCACTTATATGTAATAATACTTCATTTTATATATCACAATACGTCGATTGGAATTACATATACGGCATTTCAATAAAGTCACTTATATGTAATAATACTTCATTTTATATATCACAATACGTCGATTGGAATTAAATATACATCATTTTAATGTACACATACGTCATTTTACAGGTAAACATACGTCGGTTGATGCGTACCAATACGTCATTTCAATGTACTTATAGGTCAATTGATATGTATCCATACATCAATTGATATGTATACATACTTCAATTGATATGTAGCCATATGTCAAGTGATACGTACACATACGTCAATTGATATGTAACCATACGTCAATTAATATATATACATACGTCAATTGATATGTATCCATACATCAGTTGATATGTAATTGTACGTCAATTGATATGTATACGTACGTCAATTGATATGTATACATACGTCAATTGATTTATATACATATGTCAATTGATGTGTATACATAAGTCAATTGATGTGTATACATACGTCAATTGATGTGTATACATACGTCAATTGATATTATACATATGTCAATTTATATGTAGCCATACGTCAATTGATATGTATATATACGTCAATTAATATGTAGACATACGTCAATTCATAAGAATACATATGTCAATTGATATGTCTACATACGTCAATTGATATATGTACATACATCAATTGATGTGTATACATACGTCAATTGATATCTATACATACGTCAATTGATGTGTAGCCATACGCCAATTGATGTGTACCTATACCTCAATTGATATTATACATACGTCAATTTATATATAGCCATACGTCAATTGATATGTAGACATACGTCATTTGATATGTATCCATACGTCAATTGATATGTATACATGCGTCAATTGATGTCTATGCATACGTCAATTGATTTGTAGCCATACGTCAATTGATGTGTTCCTATACGTCAATTGATGTGTACTGACACGCTAAAAGCTAACGTGCTATTGTAGCAAGTGCACTAGTCGTGTGTAGTAATAAGTGTGGACGAAAAGTCCGAGTTGTCGAACCACGGAGACTTGAATTCTAGTTTAAGATTTGTAATGAAGTGAATAAACAAAGTAAGAATAAATTCAAATAAAATTTGTAAAGAACAAGAACAAAGATGAGCAAGTGATTTAAAACCAATTATAAAGGGAGACTAAGGCACATGCTAGGTTCAAATTGATCAAATATACTTATAAAGGTTCTTGTTGAAGGATTACACTTATATTGTTATGGTGAGAGCTCCGAGGGTAGAGAATAACCGATGTCTCGCGTATAAACTCCTATGCTTAGATCGTGATTTCCCAAATATTCCTATCCGGAAATCTAACCACTAAACATGCATTAACGTACTAGAGTTCACTCGATTAGAATCGAACAACTTCACCCGGGAATCTTTACCTATGTCTAGGGCAATTCCTCATTAGTTGCGGGTCATGATGTGAATTTCTTGCACCCTAAGTTAATTTTCTCCCGAAATATCAACCTAGGCATAAGATTCTAACATATAGTGATCAAGTATATGCAAGATAGGTAAAAACACAAATTCACATCACATAACAATATAAGTATAACCTCAACAATCATCTATTATAAGCATATATCACAATTTGACCTTACATGGCCTTAGTCTTATGAATTTAGTTCATGATAGATATTATGAAAAACAATAATGAATAAATACACATGTTCATAGACATGAATGAAATGAAAAGGCTATAAAAACTCCCTCTAATGTGATAGATGATGGCCCCTTGATTGGAGCTTCAATTCCTAGCTTTCTCCTCTTAGAATGATGAAGAATGGTGATGAATGAAGCTTGAGGACCGATTCCTCCTCCTCCTCTCCTCCAAGAATCTGAAATTGATAGTGAATGATGAAGAGTATGGGTTCCCCCTCCTTTTATAGCCAAAATTCAACTAAAGTATGCATTAAGAATTCCCATTAAAGTTCCCCAATGAGAATTCCACCTAAGGTGATGCTTAAAGTTTGGCTTTTAAGATTCCAACCAGCTAAAAAATGCTAAACTTTCGGCCCTTAAGAATTCCACCAAGCATAACCATGTGAAAACTTCAACAAAACACATGCATGCTGCCATTTTCTTGCTTTCCAGCGCAGTCTTAGTATTTTACTCATAAACGTCTCCACAGATCTCCAAATTGGATGATTCAAGTCCCCATGTTCATATAAAACATAGATCTACAACTTTACAGAAGGACATTTTGTCCAATTCGGTCTCTAAGTATACCTAAATTACGTTTCAACATGGAGGTTGTTTCTGATTTGGCGCCCATAAAGTAAATCTACCAAGAAACACACTTATGACAACCCCTCAACACATGTGCTGAATTATGGCCAAAAGTGATTCTTACCCATCATATAATACTGGAATTTAGGCTGAAAAGGAGTAACATTCGGACTATCCATGCCTAGGCATGACTAGGAGGGCGTTGGGGCGTATCTTCGCACATGTACTTCTCTGTTCGGCGCAGCAATCGTATTTCCTTCACAATTATCTCTATAGACCTCCGATTTGGATGTTTCAAGTTCCCATTTGAAGCTAAGACATACATATAAAACTTTGTAGAAGGAAACTTTGTCTAAGTCGGTCTCAAAATGTACGGAATTATCGCTCGAATGTGGTAGGAGATGCATTAACCGCCTAGGTGTTGAAAAACATGCTTGAACTTGTTTTGTACATCGTTTTTCTTCCCTTTTCTTCATGTATTCTCATTTATTACCTGTATTCACTTAACACACCTATTAAATGCAAATGTGACATGATTTAAGCAATAAGTGAATCCAAATCATAAGAATTACGGTCTTAAAAACACGTAAAAACACCTCTTATCAACACCCCCAAACTTATCAATTGCTCGACCTCGAGCAATAAGAGCTATAAGGCAAGACCAACATCATTCAATGGGAGAAAACAAAACAACTAACTAACTCACTTTCGTGGAGTAAACGATTGCACTTAGCGGGTGCAACAAGCCTTTAAACCTTTGAGTTACCTCAAAGGACGAGTTATAGTCTCGTGAGGGTTTGCATAAGATATACCCACAAAATCTAGCAAATATTCAATCCCAACCGAATCAACACATCTCAATATGATCAACAAGAATGAATGGCATAAAATCAACCTTTTAAAGTTCACAAATATATATATACATATCAACTACTTTTGCTCATGTGACACCAATACTTGAAACGACTCCCTAGGGTATAGTGAAAAATAAATCTAGGGTATTATAGTCGAGAGGCATCCTTACCAAATTTTGGACATTAATCCCATATCTATCAACTTTTGATCAAACACAAGGCACAAGAATTATAGAAAATCTCATAGCCATTTAAATTTCATTATCTCAAAAATTCAACATTCAATTCATATGGAATTTCCATTAAACTTCATTAAGGCTAGATCATGTGCAATGTTTTATTCCATTAGACTTTCTATGACACCCATGTAACAAGTTTTAGACCAATGACTCCCAAACTAGATAGTTTTGGGGCATTAAGTGTAGAGACACTCCTAAGGATTTAATCACTCGAGTATCAAAGGCCACGAAATAAAACTAGATCTTTTAAACAACTCACTTCTTTTGGCTTGAGCATAGCTCAAATTAGCATAATAGTACAGTATATAGGCATGAAACTTTTCACCTCCGGTACGTATTAGCCTGACCACTTTTGGTCATACCAAAATTCAACCTTTTCAATTCATTGTTAGCATATAAAATTACTACTCAACTTATAACCTTATGAGAAATCTAAGTTAATATTTCTGGAAATAATTCCTTAAGTGTCTTAAGATGGTTATCCTCTCAACTCCTCTACCTTCGATTTAAGTGCATTGTGAATCATCTAAAGAATCAATTCTAGTCTAAGGTCTCCACGAGCAATTTCAAAGATATATATATTCCATTAAATTCAGATTATTTCAAGAATTCATGCCATTTTTCCAAGTCAATCAATTTCAATGCATCAATTGGAAGGACTAAATTTTTTTTCATGCTTGATTTTCTCAACAAAGAAGCATATAAACATGATATCAAACAAACTTTCCCCAAATTCAAGTTAAAAATTAGGATTGCATTTTCAATATTCAAAATAGATACTCTTCTACCCCCAAACTTAAATCCAACATTGTCCCCAATGCTGTTACAACATGCATACACAAAGGTAAAAGAACACTTACAACCAAGGATATTGAAGAACATCCTTAAGCTTCCAATGCATCCTTACAAAGTTTCTCCTCTTATCGAGTAAAATAAGAATCTCTAAAGGTGGGGTCCAAATGTGCATCATATCTAACACTTCAACTTTTTAAACCATCAAGCATAAGAAAAACATACATGCCAAAAGTGCATGCTTGAACACAATAAAAAGAAACAAACTAAACAAAACAAAAACAAAAAGAAAAAGAAAAACAAACTTACAAACTTGGGTTGCCTCCCAAGAAGCGCTAGTTTAGAGTCGGTAGCTCGACTTGAGATAAAGAATCGCTAAAGATCCTGGAGGGGAATGGTCACTTTATCCCTCGACCCGTCAATCCCAATGTAATGCTTTAACCTTTGGGCGTTTGTCATGAAGGTTCGTCCATTATCCGTTATAAGTTGAATGGCACCAGAAGCATACACACGAGATACAACAAATGGTCCCGACCATTTTGACTTGAGCTTCCCGGGAAAAAGTCGAAGGCGAGAATTGTATAGTAAAACCTTGTCTCCTTCATGAAATTCTCGGGGAATAATACGCTTATCATGCCATGTTTTCGTTCGCTCCTTGTAAAGCTTGGCGTTCTCATACGCTTGATGGTGCCATTCCTCAAGTTCGTGTAATTGGAGTAATCGCTTGGTACCTACGAGTTGAGAATCAAAATTTAGAAATTTAATAGCCCAAAAAGCGCGATGTTCGAGCTCAACCGGTAAGTGACATGCTTTTCCAAAGACAAGGCGATATGGGGACATGCCAATCGGAGTTTTAAACGCGGTTCTATATGCCCACAAGGCGTCATCTAGTTTAAGGGACCAATCTTTTCTAGATGCGTTAACCGTTTTTTCAAGAATGCGTTTAATCTCCCGATTCGACACCTCCACTTGACCACTCGTTTGAGGATGATATGGGGTTGAGATTTTATGCCGTACCCCGTACTTGTTCAGTAAGTGCTCGAATTGTTTGTTACAAAAATGGGTGCCCCCGTCACTAACGATTGCTCTAGGAGTTCCAAAACGAGTGAAAATCCTTTTTTAAAAAAATCGAGTAACCACCCGAGCATCATTAGTTGGTAAAGCCTCAGCTTCGACCCATTTAGAGACATAGTCGACCGCAACAAGAATATACTTATTGGAACAAGAACTAGGGAAGGGTCCCATAAAATCAATACCCCATACATCAAATAGTTCACATTCAAGCATGTTATTCAATGGCATTTCGTGTCTTTTAGAGATGTTACCTGTTCGTTGACACCTATCACAAGATTGAACATACAAGAATGCATCTTTAGAAAGAGTAGGCCAAAAGAAACCTGATTGAAGCACTTTAGCCACTGTTTTAGAGGGTCCAAAGTGACCACCTACCGACATATCATGACAATGGGCGAGAATTGATGCTATTTCCTCCTCGGGGATACATCGTCGAATGAGGCCATCTGCACAAATCTTAAATAGATATGGTTCGTCCCACAAATATCGCTTCACATCAAATAAGAATTTCTTCTTTTGATGATAAGTGATATCCAGAGGAAGAACTCCCGTGACAAGATAATTTGCATAATTGGCATACCAAGGAGCATCATTATGAAGTATAGCATACAATTGCTCATCGGGAAACTCCTCACAAATAGGTTTATCAAACACGCACTCAGGCTTAGGAATCTCTATCCTAGACAAGTGGTCGGCAACAACATTTTCTGCTCCTTTCTTATCCTTAATTTCTATGTCAAATTCTTGAAGAAGTAAAATCCACCTAATGAGTCTAGGTTTGGCATCCTTTTTGGCAAGCAAGTATTTTAATGCGGAGTGATCAGTGTACACAATTACTTTATTCAAAATGAGATAAGCATGGAACTTGTCAAATGCAAATACTATGGCTAGTAATTCTTTTTCCGTGGTTGCGTAATTCATTTGTGCATCATTTAAAGTCTTACTAGCATAGTAGATGGTTTGAAATACCTTATCCTTCCTTTGGCCAAGGACCGCACCCACCGCTGTGTCACTAGCATCACACATCAATTCGAAAGGCAAACTCCAATCGGGAGGTGCCATGATGGGAGCGGATATCAATAGCTCCTTAAGAGTCATGAAGGCCTGTAAACAAAGGGAATCAAAATTGAATGGTGCATCTTTGACAAGCAAGTTAGATAACGGCTTTGCAATTTTGGAAAAAATTTTGAAAAATCGCCTATAGAAGCCGGCATGACCAAGAAAGCTCCTCACGGCTTTCACCGATGTAGGTGGAGGAAGCTTTTCTATTACCTCAATCTTGGCTTGGTCCACTTCAATCCCTTTTTGGGAGATTTTGTGACCTAGCACAATCCCTTCCCGGACCATAAAATGACATTTTTCCCAATTCAAAACAAGATTTGTTTCCTCACAGCGTTTTAGAACACTGTCCAAATGATCAAGACATGTGTTAAATGAGGTTCCAAAAACAGAAAAATCATCCATAAAAATCTCAAGGAATTCTTCAACCATGTCATGAAAGATCACCATCATACATCGTTGAAATGTGGCCGGGGCATTGCATAATCCAAACGGCATCCGCCTATAAGCAAACGTGCCATAGGGACAAGTGAAAGTTGTTTTCTCTTGGTCCTCGGGGGCTATGGCAATTTGGTTATAGCCGGAATACCCATCTAGAAAACAATAAAAATCATGTCTGGCTAACCTTTCAAGCATTTGGTCAATGAATGGGAGGGGGAAATGGTCCTTACGAGTGGCATCATTTAACTTGCGATAATCTATACACACACGCCACCCGGTAAGCATTCGAGTAGGGATTAATTCATTGTTCGCATTTTCTATCACAGTTATTCCGCCCTTCTTGGGTCCTACTTGAGTCGGGCTTACCCATCCACTATCAGAGATAGGATAGATTATACCTGCATCGAGTAGTTTTATAACCTCTTTCTTTACCACCTCTTGTATTTGTGGATTTGACCGTCTTTGTGGTTGGCGTGTAGGTTTTGCGGACTCCTCCATGAGTATTTTGTGCATGCACACCGCTGGACTTATGCCTTTTATATCTGCAATTTTCCACCCGAAGGCCTTTTTGTTGGCCTTCAATACTCTCATGAGTCGCTCCTCCTGTTCTCCTGTCAAAGAAGATGAGATAATTAAAGGTAGAGTCTCATTATCATTTAAAAATACATATTTCAAATGTAATGGTAATGGTTTAAGCTCAAGGATAGGGGCCTCTTCGATAGAAGGGCGAGGAGGAGCCAAGAGTGATCTTTCTAATTTTTTAGCTCCAATGACGTGGTAAAGAGGTGGCTTCTCTATGCTAAACATGGTTTCCAATTGTTCTTCACTCGCTGAATCGACATCCATAGATTTGGAAAGACATGTCTCCAATGGGTTGTCTACCATTTGTGCCTGAAAAGTCTCATCAATCAACATATCAAATACATCGATGCGTAAACATGAGTCAGGATCACATGGGTGTTTAAGCACTTTAAAAACATCAAAGGTGACCTTTTCATCTCCCACATTTAAGGTTAGCTTACCATTGGCAATATCGATTACCGCCTTACCAGTGGCTAGGAATGGTCTTCCTAGGATCAGGGGTACCTCAACATCTTCCTCCATATCAAGAACCACAAAGTCAACCGGGAAGTAGAATTTGTCGACTTGAACGATTACATCTTCGATTATTCCCCGTGGTCTCTTGATTGATCTATCGGCAAGTTGGAGGCTCATTGAAGTCGGCTTTGGGTTACCAAGGCCCAACTTTTTGAAAAGAGAGTACGGGAGGAGGTTGATGCTAGCTCCCGAGTCGCACAAAACTTTTTCGAAGGATAATGGCCCAATCGTGCAAGGAATAGTGAGACTCCCAGGGTCTTCAAGTTTCATTGGTAATTTATTAAGCAATACGGCGGAGCATTCCTCGGTTAGGCACACCGTTTCGTTTTCCTCCCACTTTTGTTTGTTGGATAAAATATCCTTGAAAAATTTCACGTAATTTGGCATTTGTAAAATTGCGTCTATAAAAGGAATATTAATCCTAACCTCACGAAGAATTGCTAAGATTCGAAGGAAACTTGGATCCATCTCCTTTTTTTTCTTTCTATGTGCATTAGGAAATGGCAGACGGACCTCGATGGGAGGATGCGTTAGATTTGAAGAGCCCACTGTGGAGGGTTCAGGAGGTGGCGCCTGGGCGCGACAATCGGTGCCAGGGCGCTGGGTCTCGGGCGCCTGAGCGTGATCATCGGGACGCTCGGGCGAGCAATTGCGAAGCATTCGTTCACTGTGGGTTGATTCCGGCGCCTGGGCGTTCTCATCGGGGCGCTCGGGCGCGGAAATGCGAACAGCATCATTGACTATTTGTTTGCCACTTCTTAAGGTGATGGCGTGGCATTGCTCCTTCGGGTTTTTTTTCTGTGTCACTTGGTAAAGTTCCCGGGGCTCTCTCGCTGATCGCCTTTGCCATTTGACCCATTTGTGTCTTTAAATCCTTCATGTCCATCATTATATCCTTCATCATAGTACGAAGTTCGTTGATTGCTGAATCCGATTTCTTTATTTGTTCATCGAGACGCTCTTCGGTTGTAAGAGGTCTTATTTGCCTTTGTATATGAGGATTACCTTGCCTTTGAGCTTGGTTATTGTTGAATGGGGGCCTTGGTGCTTGATAGACGCCGGGATGGGCATTTTGTGCCGGATTGGGCCTCCTTGGAAAATTTTCGGGCACATGGAAGTTCAATTGAGGTCGATTGGCATTTCCAACATAGTTTACATTGCCAACCATTGTTTCCAAAGCAACTTCTTCGCCCAACTCTTGAACACAAGCAATCTTTTTAGTGGGTGTGATTTCTTCATCATCGGGATATAGTTCATCTTCTCGGGCTAATTGCTCAATCTTGTCCCACACACTTTGGCAATCGAGCCCAAGGAGATCACCACCGGCGCCGGCATTGAGCCTATTTCGGATGCGCGAACGGACTCCATCATGGAATCGTAATACTTGCTCGCTCAATCTTAGGTTGTGATCCGGACATTTTCGGAGCATGTTTTTATATCTAGCCCATGCCTCGGCTAAGGACTCATGATTCCCCTGCTTAAACTCCTTAATGTTGCTCCTTAGCTCATTGATTTTGGAGGGTGGAAAGAATTTGCTCAAAAAGGCATCGACCAATTGTCCCCATGTTGTGATGGATTGGGGTGGTAGAGATTTGTACCACATGGCCGCCCTTTCCTTTAATGAGAAGTGGAAGACTCTTAGACGAATTGCATCGAGATCCCGTGGATGAAATTGGGTAGTCATGAGAGTATCGTCTAAAGTCTCCAAATGCTCATGAGGTGATTCATGGGGCTCTCCATAGAAGGGTTCGCTTTGCACCATGCTAAAGATGTGTGACGGAATGTGATAATTTGGTGCAAAGAAATTTGGAAAGACTACGGGCCCCGGTATGGTGTGGACCCTTGGAGGTAGACTTTCCCGGACCGATGGAAGTCTTTGAGGAGGTGCCGGTTGCATAGCTTGGAAAAGATTTTGCAGCCATTCCCTGTTTTCCGGAAGATTTATGTCGGGAAAATTCCCATTTGGATTTAGATTGTCGGCCATTTCTCGAGCTTGTCTACTAGATCGAAGAACACACTCTATCTCCGGCTCAAAATTGTATAGGGGCTCGTTAGAAGAACGGACCATGCACCACAAATTACACCTAACAAATAAACACAAGAAAAAAAATTAGAATAATAAAATAAAAGAAAGGTTAGAAATAAACGAAAAACTAAGAATTATGAAAGTTTAAACAAAAAGAATCAAAAACTAAAATGAAAAAGTCCCCGGCAACGGCGCCAAAAACTTGACACGCTAAAAGCTAACGTGCTATTGTAGCAAGTACACTAGTCGTGTGTAGTAATAAGTGTGGACGAAAAGTCCGGGTTGTCGAACCACGGAGACTTGAATTCTAGTTTAAGATTTGTAATGAAGTGAATAAACAAAGTAAAAATAAATTCAAATCAAATTTGTAAAGAACAAGAACAAAGATGAGCAAGTGATTTAAAACCAATTATAAAGGGAGACTAAGGCACATGCTAGGTTCAAATTGATCAAATATACTTATAAAGGTTCTTGTTGAAGGATTACACTTATATTGTTATGGTGAGAGCTCCGAGGGTAGAGAATAACCGATGTCTCGCGTATAAACTCCTATGCTTAGATCGTGATTTCCCAAATATTCCTATCCGGAAATCTAACCACTAAACATGCATTAACATACTAGAGTTCACTCGATTAGAATCGAACAACTTCACCCGGGAATCTTTACCTATGTCTAGGGCAATTCCTCATTAGTTGCGGGTCATGATGTGAATTTCTTGCACCCTAAGTTAATTTTCTCCCGAAATATCAACCTAGGCATAAGATTCTAACATATAGTGATCAAGTATATGCAAGATAGGTAAAAACACAAATTCACATCACATAACAATATAAGTATAACCTCAACAATCATCTATTATAAGCATATATCACAATTTGACCTTACATGGCCTTAGTCTTATGAATTTAGTTCATGATAGATATTATGAAAAACAATAATGAATAAATACACATGTTCATAGACATGAATGAAATGAAAAGGCTATAAAAACTCCCTCTAATGTGATAGATGATGGCCCCTTGATTGGAGCTTCAATTCCTAGCTTTCTCCTCTTAGAATGATGAATAATGGTGATGAATGAAGCTTGAGGACTGATTCCTCCTCCTCCTCTCCTCCAAGAATCTGAAATTGATAGTGAATGATGAAGAGTATGGGTTCCCCCTCCTTTTATAGCCAAAATTCCACTAAAGTATGCATTAAGAATTCCCATTAAAGTTCCCCAATGAGAATTCCACCTAAGGTGATGCTTAAAGTTTGGCTTTTAAGATTCCAACCAGCTAAAAAATGCTAAACTTTCGGCCCTTAAGAATTCCACCAAGCATAACCATGTGAAAACTTCAACAAAACACATGCATGCTGCCATTTTCTTGCTTTCCAGCGCAGTCTTAGTATTTTACTCATAACCTTCTCCACAGATCTCCAAATTGGATGATTCAAGTCCCCATGTTCATATAAAACATAGATCTACAACTTTCCAGAAGGACATTTTGTCCAATTCGGTCTCTAAGTATACCTAAATTACGTTTCAACATGGAGGTTGTTTCTGATTTGGCGCCCATAAAGTAAATCTACCAAGAAACACACTTATGACAACCCCTCAACACATGTGCTGAATTATGGCCAAAAGTGATTCTTACCCATCATATAATGCTGGAATTTAGGCTGAAAAGGAGTAATATTCGGACTATCCATGCCTAGGCATGACTAGGAGGGCGTTGGGGCGTATCTTCGCACATGTACTTCTCTGTTCGGCGCAGCAATCGTATTTCCTTCACAATTATCTCTATAGACCTCCGATTTGGATGTTTCAAGTTCCCATTTGAAGCTAAGACATACATCTAAAACTTTGTAGAAGGAAACTTTGTCTAAGTCGGTCTCAAAATGTACGGAATTATCGCTCGAATGTGGTAGGAGATGCATTAACCGCCTAGGTGTTGAAAAACATGCTTGAACTTGTTTTGTACATCGTTTTTCTTCCCTTTTCTTCATGTATTCTCATTTATTACCTGTATTCACTTAACACACCTATTAAATGCAAATGTGACATGATTTAAGCAATAAGTGAATCCAAATCATAAGAATTACGGTCTTAAAAACACGTAAAAACACCTCTTATCATGTACCTATACGTCAATTGATATGTAGACATACGTCAATTGATATGTCTGCATACATCATTTGATATGTATCCATACGTCAATTGATATGTATACTTACGTCAATTGATGTGTATACATACGTCAATTGATGTGTACCTATATATCAATTTATATGTTGTCATACGTCAATTGATGTATATACATATGTCAATTGATATGTATACATACGTCATTTCAATGAAGTCACTTATATATAATAATACTTCAATTTATATGCCACAATATGTCGATTGGGATTATAAATACGTCAGTTGAAGTAAGTCGTGTTTCGCTGTATTTTACAATGTATTATACAATATAAGTCAATTTACATGTAAATATACGTCAATTGATGTAAACCCTGGATCCTAAACCCTAAACTCTAAACCATAATCCATGAACCCTAAACCCTATATTAACTTTTCAAGGAATGATTTATATATTTGTAATATTTTAAAGTTGTACTATACAATTTATTGGAGAATAATAGGAGTTGAATCGATAAAGGTACATATCTTTCACAAACATAATGTGTGTAAACAATACTACTAGTGATTACAAGTGTAAATTGTGTGAGTTTGTAGTTTTGAAATATTCATTCACATGCTTATACTTGGGCATGTTATATATATTTATAATGTGACAGAGGTGCATTAAACAACATACTTGGAGCAAAATATGCATTAGCTGAAGTATGGCTATATAGAAATTGACGTATGTATACATATCAATTGACATATGTATGCATATCAATTAATGTATGGCTACATATAATTGACGTATGTATACATATCAATCGATGTATGTATACATATCAATTGACATATGGCTATATATCAATTAATGTAGACTACATATCGATTGTCGTATGGCTATATATCAATTGACGTATGGCTACATACAAATTGACGTGTGTATATGTATCAATTGACGTATGGCTACATATAAATTGGTACGTTTACATATCAATTGACGTATGTATACACATCAATTGAAGTAAGTATACATATCAATTGACATATGTGTATCAATTGACGTATGGCTACATATCAATTGACATGTATACATATAAATTGACATATATATATATATATATGTATCAATTGACGTATATATACATATGAATTGACGTATGGCTTCATATAAATTGACGTATGTAGACATATCAATTGACGTATGGCTATATCAATTGACATATGTATACATATCAATTGATGTATGGCTATATCAATTGACGTATGACTACATATAAATTGACGTATGTATATGTATCAATTGATGTATGACTACATATAAATTGACGTATGCATACATATCAATTGACATATAGCTGCATATAATTGACGTATGATTATATTTTAAATGATATAGAGATACATTAAAAAAATGTACCATACAAATCGCCCATTACATCATTAACATCAATCAAATAAGTGAACTGTTTAATCGTTAATGACAATTAATCGCGTCGTCAACTATGCCCTCTATCTCAAAATGACTACGGCCATACATGTCCGAAAATAATCTAACCCAGCACTCTTGTGATATGACCAAAATGCCTCAATATCTATGGCAAAACACTCTGCTCACATGCACACTAAACCCCCCACAAACAACCCCCTATTGTTGGTGGCTATCCTTCTTTTTTTCCATTGTTCCCTAGCCAATATCATAACCTAACTTATTTTTCTGATAACTCGAGAGAAAATTAGCCTGCAAAAAGGAATTTAAAATTTTGAATATTTTTCAAATATTGTCATTTAAAATGAAATGTAAACGAACTCACAATGAGTTTTGCCGCTGCTGACTTCTTCAGGGACTAGACAGAATTCATGTGTGTGAACTTTTTCTCCTTTGTATCAATAACTAGGAGTGTGCACTACTACAGAAATGACCTATTACAGCGGGGTTTTTTGGCCAATTATAGCGGTTTTAACCGCTGTAATAGGTACCGTTGTAATTGGTTAAGGCCAATTACAGCGGTTATACAAATAACCGCTGTAAAAAAAATTAAATTTTTTTTTTCGGAGCCTATTACAGCGGTTATGGAAATAACCGCTGTAATAGGTAGGTTTTTTTTAATTTTATTTTTTCGTTTATAATTTTACCGTGTCGGAATGACACGAAATTCACACGGTCATAGCGAAACAACATTCTGAACAAAATGCAAGACAATGTCTTGCGATCTCGTGATTTTAGCCATCCGAGATCGTTTAAGGCCTCAAATACGCGTTTTATTACAAAAAATACGTATTTTTGTAATAAAATGCATATTTGAGGCCTTAAACGATCTCGGATGGCTAAAATCCCGAGATCGCAAGAAAAAGTCTTGCGTTTTGTTTAGAATGCCGTTTCGCTATGACCGTGCGAATTTTGTGTCATTCCGACACGGTAAAATTATAAACGAAAATTATTTTCGTAAATACACAAATTTATACATACACCCATCTACACATACACAAATATACATACACCCATCTATACATACACAAATATACATACAATCACATATACACAAATATACATACAACCACATATACACAAATATACATACACCCACATATACACAAATATACATACATCCATCAATATATACACAAATATACATACACCCACATATACATACATCCATCAATATATACACAAATATACATACACCCATCCACACATACACAAATATACATACACCCACACATACACAAATATACATACACCCACATATACACAAATATAAATACACCCACACATACACCAATATACATACACCCACATATACACAAATATAAATACACCCACACATACACAAATATACATACACCCACACATATACAAATATACATATATATATATATATAGAGAGAGAGAGAGCGAGAAACAGAAAGAGAAGAAGCTCACGGTCGTGGTGGTGGTGCCGGCGGTGCCGGTATGTGGTGGTGGTGCCGGTGGCGGTGGTGCCGAGCTTTTGGGGGTGGATCAAGAGAGAGAGAGAGAGACCGAGAGTAGAGAGAGAGAGAGAGAGAGAGAGGCTGAAATGGGTTTTAAATTTTGAGAGTGAGAGAGAAGCGGGAATATAAAAGAGTTTCAAATTTTTTCGTCGGGACCTATTACAGCGGTTCTTATGTGAACCGCTGCAATAGCTCGGAGCTATTATAGCGGTTCTGAGAAGAACCGCTATAATAGACTATTACAGCGGTTCTTTTCAGAACCGATGTAATAGCTCCCGCGGTCAACCCTATTACAGCGGTTCACCCATGAACCGCTATAAAAGGTCCCTCCGTTCAGCGGTTTTCTAAAAACCGCTGTAATAGGTGCACTGTAATAGACCATTTTTGTAGTAGTGGTGCAGTGAAATTCGTAGACAGTTAGGATCATGATATACCGACACGTGATCATGACGTTCCAGTGTCAGCTTCTGTATAGATTTGGCTGAATGTACAGTCAAGTTATTGGCAAACACCTACGTACTGATCTTGACGGACGGATGTGCTTAGTTTGCAGAGTTTCAAAAGGACTTCAGTCTATCAAGTGTTAATTTGTTAGTATTTACAATCTAACAAAATCCCAACACGTACGATTATTTTTTAGATTCTTCTACATTGATACCAGAAAATAAGAGGGAGAATAGAAGACGCGATGGCCAATAATCATTGAAACGACATTGTTACATAGAACGTCCACGTAGCAATCCACCAAAGACGAGGATAGTGCCTCCCCGAACAATAGATCACAAAACTCTTTGTGACGAAGATCAAATACAGGTGCATCCCAAACAGGCACACTGCAAATTGAGATTTATCATTATTAGTAGACAGATCAATTAAAATAAAATAAAATAAGTAATATATTTAGTATTTGTACTCTAGCATGTCTCCACAAATATAAGCATCAATGATCCGACGATCATCGTCACTTAGGTCGGCCCGTCCCTTATAGTCCATCCTTCTTTTGTACTGCTCAAGGGTATTCTTACAGTCAACTTCATGAGGTGATATATCATTTTTGTCAGCTTCAATTGGAATCTGTACATACATATCGTAGTCTCAGATGTAGTATGTTTTCGTGTTAAATGTAGTAAATATTTGCATAAATGAAGTACGTATTCCTAATGAATGCAGTATACAAAGTCATGTTAATTTAGTATGGTTTCCTTATAATGACGTACAAAATCGTACTAATCAAAGTATGAGTTCTTACTCATTGATATATGGAGTACTTTAATTGCAGTATGTAAATTCATGTTTTACCCTGGTAGTGATTTGTCACAAGCATGGTCTTAAATTTCGGTCAAAACATTGAAATTTCGACCGAAACCCGAAATTTCCCAAATTTTTTGTCGAAACCCAAAATTTAAAATATTTTTGTCAAAAACCCATCGAAATTTCGGCCGAAATCCGAAATTTCCAGAAATTTGAAAAAATATTTTTTTTATTTTTTTAATATTATAGTTAAATATTAGGTTAAATGATCATTCATATTAAAAGAAAATATAATAAATGACCATATATGTAAACCAATAAGCAATAATTTTAAATACGAATCTGAAAGTGATATTAGGCAATAAGATAATAAAAATCTGAGTCTGAACACAAAAATTATTTAAATAAGATCTCATAAAAATCCTCTTACAAGCATGATGTAGTTTTGAATAATGATTTTTACTAAAATGGTGGTACACTTTATTTTAATGAAGATGTGATGATATTTGATTATTATTTTACTACCATTATTTCATATTTCTCATAGCAGGTTTTAGTCATTCTATGTAACAAGATTCATTATGCATATATTATATATGGAATGGCAATAATGAAAAAAAATGCATAATTATGATATTTAAAGTTAAACAAAATTTCATTGTAAATTTCTAACTATAAATTTCCATGATTTCTTTAAAATCGATATCGAAATTTTGAATATCCCCGAAATTTCCATCGAAATTTCCGTAAATTTACTACCCCGATACCGAGATTTAGTACCTTGGTCACAAGTAAGCAAGCCTACTACAGAAAGTATTAATTCTTAGTAATACCAATTTGTTTAATAATGCATAACAGTATATCAATGGTTTACCTCTTCACATCCGGTACGTTGATGTAACTTCAAGTCACCAACATCTTCTTCATATTTCTTTCCTCTTGCTCTATCTCTTTCCCTTCAACCATCTTTTTCTCTTCCTCACTCTCTGTCTCTCTCTCTCTGTCTCTCTCTCTCTCTGCGTCTTCATATCTCTCTTTCTTTTTCTCTATCTATTTCCCTTCCTCTCTCTCTGCCTCTTCTTTCTTGTCTTCATTCTCTTTCTTTTGGGTTTCGCAAAAAATAAATTACGCAGCGGAAGTTTTTAAATTTAGATCCCAAAGTGAATTCTCGATTTACATAATTGAATCGAATAACCGCTAAAATGAATAAATACTTACCCATTGAAGCGAAGTGGTTAGAGACCTAATTCCACCTTCAAAAATTCAAAACTTGTAGGCTTGAAATCTTCAAGAATACGCGCAATCCAATCTTCATGAATCCTTGAAACCTTTCTTGAATTCTTGATCCGAACAACGAACGTACGTTGCCTCTAAATAATCACGCGGATTGATTTGACAAAAAATCCCTCTTTTTCCTCTTGGTGACCGACGGCTAGTGTATTTTAGAGAGAGGGAGGAATTTTTCTTTTCTTTCTTAGGAGAGTTATGAGATTACTTGTTTCTCATCTAGGTCAAGGAGTCCTTTTATTATCACTTGACTTATTGACCAAGACAAACAAAAGAGTCCTCGTTGGGCATCCAAGTGGACACCCAACTTAACCCTAGGAGGCGTCCAAATGGATGCCCCCACCTAGCCCGGGCCTTCTTTTGTTTTAATTAATTATCTATTCAATTAATAGTTCATTTTATCCAATAAATAAATTAATTAATTGAATAACCAAATTAATTAGATAAATTAATTCATTAATTTATTTCCTTATAATTAATTCATTAATTTATAATTAATTATCTCATCCAATGAGTAATTAATTAATTATTTAATTATCTCATAAATTAAATCTCCCAGAATAAAATAGAAAATCCTTTCATTTTTCTTTATCAATCCTTTAGCGCGACTCTTTAGGTTCGTTTCGTTTGGCAATGAGAGGAATCCAAAGGAAGTGGGTAACACCTAACCAGGCATGTGGCCCACTTCGTAACCCAAACGAAATCGAATGATTGGATCACTCCACAACCTTCTAATCATAAATACCGTATACGTATAAACTCTTTGTTCACGTGCCCCAGTTAAGTGAGAGTCATGGTTATGTCAAACTCACTGGACTTGACCATATGTATTAATTATAATAATACGAGATCATTAAGCTCAATTTCGTGCGTCGCACAATCGTCTCTTTAGCTTTGGCCAAAGACTTGGATCTCTATTATCTATAATCACATAGGATACTTTCTCATTCACTTATGGGAGAACAAATCCCATATTAGTTATTAGCTAAGACTACCACTTTCCCACCAAGCCGCATTTCGAGGTCGACCCCACCAACGGGTGAATTGGGTCTAGCTACTCTAGTGACAAACTTGACGTCACAAGTGTATCTTCAGCGTGATACTTCAGGTCAAAGGTTCATTTATACATCAGTTCTGTCATGGACAGTCATAGATTGAAAACTCATGTGACAGAACCGATGCGAGTAGTGTTCGAGCAATTCAGTTCCACTGATGTGCCTATAGTCTTAAGCTCCCGCCATCACATGGTGTTCGATTGGCACTCCCATGTCAAAGCTCAGATTGTACAAGTGTTCTAAGTCTTTATTTGTTCAAAAACTTCATATTACTTGCGAATGAGTTTAAGTAATCAAGATCAATCTCTCTAATGTCAATCTTCCTATCCCATAGGAAATAGAGAGATCGCATTGAAAACATGGACAAAATGTTTTACACTACTTGTAGATGCAGGTAAGATTTAAGTGAAAACTAAACAATGTCTTTTATTATAAATAATAAATAAGTTTATTACAAGAAAGATGTCTTATCATTCTATCCTCTATGGCATCTGTGGGCATAATCCTAACACTTTCATCACACCAAATTTGCCAACATTCTCCTCCTCTGCTTTTCTTTTCTTCAACTGAATAAAGGTGTCAATTAGGGCATCATCATCTAAGTCATTGTCCTCATTCATGATTTTTCTTGCCTCATGTAAAAGAGCCCTTTTTCCTAGTCGTTCAATTACCTTTTTTCTTGCCTCATTGCTTCAACGCCGAAATATGATCAACATCAATTGGTGTTAGTGGTGCTTCAATTGTTTTTATAAATTTTTCTCATCTTTGAAAGGATGCATCTCAATAATCTGGTAAGAACATAAAAATTCAAACTTGCAATGAACTTTTAAGGAAGATTAAACATTGTAAACACACCAATTACCTCATTTGGAGTAAGTGCTCTAAATTGTCAGGCGGCAGCATCAATGTCGTTGGAGATGATGGTCCTGCCACACTTAAGAAATCGTGGGACGGAGCGGACCACGTGTTGAGTCCCCATGGAGGGCACATGCTCATTAACCCAAGCCTATAATGGAGCAAATAACAATGAGTATTTAGATCTATGCAATTTAATATGGTTTTCTAGGAAATATACTTTTTTTAAATGCAGTGCAGAACTAATACAACTTACCATAAGCCCAATTGTACATCCATTGATGTATTTCATTTGCCCCGATTTTGCAGTATACTCACAGAGTTGCTGCATCAAGAATGAGTGAATGGAGTTCAAGAAGGAAGGACATTCTATTAAAGTAAAAGGAAGGGAAGCAAGATCATAAAGGCTAATGTCAGGTCTTTCTCGCCAACTTAGATTGGGATAGTTGATTCCCGATTGGTTAAGCTGTTGACATCCAAAGGAAGATGTGACATTAGAATCTTCCATGGCAGAAGTCTATGGATAGAGATCACCTTCTCTGCTGTACGCTGACTTGGTCAAGGTACTAAAATAAAGTAAAAAAGATTATTGAAATCAGTGACGTCTTCTCATCATTCTGGGTCAGAATTAAGGGAAGAGAATTATTGAAGCTGGATGGCTTGAAATTGAAAGGTTTTCGCCTCAAAAGGCAATGGAGAGCTCAACTCTACCTAAGCTACTTTTCTTTTTGGGAGATATTCTGTCATATCAACCATTGATGAAAGTCCGGGAAGCAGCTAATCAACATCTTCTTCTTCCCAAGATCGACTTTGCACGCCCTGATAAGATTGAGATTTACGTAATTTGATCCCATGATTTCATATGATTTAATCATGATTATGAGTAATTTATGCCACAAATGAATGTAATGAGTTTGATATTTGAAGTTAGGTATAGATCATCACAATTGAGGAAAATAAAGGAATAAAGTACGTATTCAATGGAAAACCGAAGAAGCAGAGTTCAACGTACGAACATCCGGGACACAACGTTCAGACGTGGTGATTGTAACGTTTGGACATTGGGAATAATTATGCACGAACGTGAAAGATCTTACTAACGGATGCCAGAGGAAGAACATTCGAACGTTGATGTCGGCAGAACAGTTTTGGAAATTTTCAATTCTAAACCTAAATGGACTCTTCCAACACTACACCTATAAATACAAGATGCATGAGTAAAGAGAGGAGAACAACTTTTTTCAGTAGACGTTAGTTTAGCTTAAGGTTAGGTTTAGATTAGATTTATTCTTGGTTACTTTCGGATCAAGATTACATAGTTTGGAAGAACAAGAAAAAGGAAAGAGATCATCTTCTATACGAGGGAATTTCTTAGATCTAAATAGATTTTTGTCTATGAATATTTATCTTTTTCTTTGTATCTTTTATTTTATAGTTATGAACTAATTTCTTAGATTAAGACCATACAAAGGCCGGATTGATCTTGAATAATATACGATAGTTATTGATTCAAGATAATTCTATGATTGCTATGTATTGTGATTTTTGTGCTTTTATCATCTTCATATGATTAGCTACCATGTGTTGAATTATTGCCTAGTTTATCTGTTCGGGAGAAAAAAAATTAGGGTGCAGAAGAAATCATAACATCTTCTAAGTTCGTTGTACAACACCGGATGTTGTTAGCTGGATTTATTTGGAGGGATAAATCTGAATAAATTTGGGGAAAATTCTAGTGTTTAATGCATGCAGTAGAGATTGCTACACCCAATCTAGTATAGGTTATCATGAGCGAGGGATCCGCATGATAATAACCTTAAGGAATTTCCAGCATAGCATTGTAGTCTAATAACTTGAAGAAATAACGATCATATATGAAGCAAGTAAAAATGTTGAGGACAAGATGAGGAGGAGTAGTTGGTAGTTCGTTTAAGAACCCTGACCTCACTCCGTACAATGTTCAGGGGTTGGAGACTGAGCAGTTGGACTACAGGTTTGATAACCTGATTGTCCAGAGCATATATAGGCAGTTAACTATGAGGATGATTCTGAAGGAGCGTCCGATTATAGGTCGGTCCAAGGCAGTCACCAGCATCATCTATTTCCACATGTTGGAGCCGTTCTATGAGGAGCTACACAAGATAATGGTATAGTGGGTACAGTAGTTTTACACCCACGCGATGGAGATGTACAGGAGGAAGGAGTATTTGGATATGGACCTGATTTGGGTCCGAGGCACGGTAATTGATATCTCTCCGGAATAGATACAGAACAGTTTGAGGTTGAAAGTTCCAGACGAGTGCGAGTATACTGCTATAATAGGAGATAAGGGGCAATATTAGGTGGATTTGAAGACGGTCCAGCAGGGGATTGGAGCCCAGATGGTAGCTATCTTCGCCGAGGGGATCTGACAATCATGGCGGTATTTTGGAATAAGTTGATCTGTCATTGCATCCTCCCGACTACGAACAAGTCGGAGGTGACGAGAGACAGGGCTATATTGGTCTATGCCATTTTGCAAAAGAAGAAGATTAACTTTGTGAACTTGATTCACAATGCTTTGAATGGACAAATTGAGTTTGGAAAGGAAGAGGAGAAAAAGAAAAAGAAGAAGGCGAAGACGGCAAAGAAGAAGAAGACCCCGTTTATCTTCCCATCCTTGATCACAACTTTGTGCAAGACTGCACAGGTACCAGAGTGTGAGGATGACGTCTTAGAGGAGGGTGGTATTTCGATCAACTACTCTGCGAAGACGAGGTCACCACTTGGAGGGAAGAGGGCACGACCTTCACAGGGTCAGAGCTCGAGTCCAGCAGTTGTACCAGCACCGACTACTATGACTGATCTTAGGAGAAATGTGAATCATCTACAGACCCACATAATTGCACTGGAGGATACTTTTCAGATGGGGATATTGTTGACCACTGCTAATTTCCAGATGGTGAGCCAGTACTAGAGGCAGCTAGCTCTAGAGATGAATTTATCTGCGGGGAGACCTATCTATGCTTATTCCCCTCTTTTGGAGTTCCATCGTCTGCCTGCTCCTACTTCGACCCCTGGTGCTTATATGTTTGACGAGGATGACTTGGATGATGATGATAAGGAGGAGGATGATGATGTTGAGGCTGATGAGTAGTGATAGTCTAGATTTATGTTATCTGTTTTATTTTCTTTTGATAGATGTTAGTTTTGTTTTTAATTTTATGTTTTGTTTATTTATTTTTGAGTTTTTGAATTTTTTTTTGTTTTATTTATTTATGTTGATTATGTTGGATATTTTGATGCTTGGTTTGAGTTTTTGTGATGATTAATAGTTATCTCTATAAAATTGCTGGAGTTGGAACGATATTGGAATAGGAGCTTTTTCAGTGAACTTACACAAAAAACACGCATGAGGAATTTAGGTTTGCTTTTTAGAATCCTAGTCGGTAGTATTTTTTTTTTCTTTTTCATTTTCCATGTTTTAGCTTGTGCAACATTGGGGACAATGTTGGAGTTAAGTTTGGGGGTAGGAAAGTATTAAAGAATGCTTGTTATGTGTTTTAGTTTAAGTTTGGGGGAGGAGTGTCAATTTTTGAGATAAATGCTTTTATGTTGAGAAAATTGAGCATGAAATTTTTTTTAGTCCTAATTGATGCATTAAGATTGATTAACTTGGAAAAATGGCATGATTTCTAAGAATAATTTGAATTTAATGGAACATATATATCTTTGAAAGTGCTCGTGGAGACCCCAGACTAGGTTTGATTGTCTTAGATGATTCACAATGCACATAAGTCAAGGGTAGATGAGTTGAGTTGGATAACCATCTTGAGACACTTAAGGAATTTTTCCCGGAAATATTAACTTAGATTTTTCAAAAACGTTATGAGTTGAGTAGTTAATTTTGTATGCTAGATAATGAATGAAGAAGGTTAAATTTTGGTATGACCAAAGAGGTCAGGCTAATATATATTTGAGGTGAAGAGTTTCATGCCTACATACTGTACCATTATGCTAATTTGAGCTAAGCTCAAGCCAAAGGAGTTTAATTGAAAGAAAGATCTGGTTTTGTTTCGTGACCTTTGACACTCGAGTGATTGCATTCTTAGGAGTGTCTCTACACTTAATGCCCTAAAACTATCTAGTTTGGGTGTCACTGATCTAAAGCTTGTTACATGGGTGCCATAGAAAGCCTAATGGAATAAGATATTGCAAATGATCTAGCCTTAATGAATTAAATGGAAGTTTCATATGAATCAAAGTTTGAATGTTTGAAGTAATGGAATTTAAATGACCATGAGGTTTTCTATGATTCTTGTGCCATGTGTTTTATTTGATAGATATGGGATTAATGTCCAAAAATTGGTAAGGATACCTCTCGACTATAATACCTTAGACTTATTTTCACTACACCCTTTGGAGTCTTTTCGAGTATTAGTGTCACATGAGCAAAATTATATGATATGTATATATATTTTTGAGCTTTAAAGGTTGATTTTGTGTCATTGTTTCATGTTAATTATGTTGATTTGCATTGATTTGGTTGGATCTGAAATTTCCTAGATTTTGTGGATCTGTCATCTGCAAACCCTCACGAGACTATAACTCGTCCTTTTTGGGTAACATAAAGGTTTAAAGGCTTGTTACACATGCTAAGTGTAATCGTTTACTCCACGAAAGTGAGTTTATCCTTTTTGTTTTTGTTTTAATTTCTTTTGGTTAGAAGTTGTGATCCTATGTCTAAGATTGTCATTGCTCGAGGACGATCAATGTTTAAATTTGGGGGTGTTGATAGAGTTGAGATTTACGTAATTTGATCCCATGATTTCATATGGTTTAAGCATGATTATGAGTAATTTATGCCACAAATGTATGTAATGAGTTTGATATTTAAAGTCAGGTATAGATCATCACAATTGAGGAAAATAACAGAACAAAGTACGTATTCAGTGGAAAATCGAAGAAACAGAGTTCAACGTACGAATGTCCGGGACACAACATTCAGACATGGTGATTGTAACGTTCGGATGTTGGGAAGAATTATGCACGAAAGTGAACGAGCTTATGCACGGATGCCAGATGAAGAACGTTCGAACGTTGATGTCGGTAGAACAGTTTTGAAAATTTCCAAATCTAAACCTAAAAGGACTCTTCCAACACTACACCTATAAATACAAGATGCAAGAGCAAAGAGAGGAGAGCAGCTTTTTCAGTAAGGAGAAAATACAAGTTAGTTTAGCTTAGGGTTAGGTTTAGATTAGATTTATTCTTAGTCACTTTTGGATCAATATTACATAGTTTGGAAGAACAAGAAGAAGGAAGGAGATCATATTCTATACGAGGGAGTTTCTTAGATGTAGATAGATTTTTGTCTATGAATATTTATCTTTTTCTTTGTATCTTTTATTTTGTAGTTATGAACTAATTTCTTAGATTAAGACCATAAAAAGGCTAGATTGATCTTGAATAATATATGATAGTTATTTATTCAAGATAATTCTATGATTGCTATGTATTGTGATTTTTGTGCTTTTATCATCTTCATATGATTAGCTACCATGTGTTGAATTATTGCTTAGTTTATCTGTTCGAGAGAAAGTAAATTAGGGTGCAGAAGAAATCATAATATCTTCTAAGTTCGTTGTACAATGCTGGATGCTGTTAGCCGGGTTTATTTGGAGGGATAAATCTGAATAAATTTGGGAAAAATTCTAGTGTTTAATGCATGCAGTAGAGATTGCTACACCCAATCTAGTATAGGTTATCATGAGCGAGGGATCCGCGTGATAATAATTTTAAGGAATTTCCACCATAGTATTGTAGTCTAATAACTTGAAGAAATAACGATCATATATGAAGCAAGTAAATCTGTGCTGATGTGTGGGTCTTATTTAATTATATTTCTTGTTTTGCTTATAAACGTTTCGATTTTATACTTGTGTTAATTCTTGTAAAACTATAATACAAATCTCTGTGGGGTTCGACATACCGGACTTAATTGTCCACTTTATTACCACACACGACCAGTTCTTTTGTTGTAAAAACACGTAGACTTCTACCGTGTCACGCCCCCAAGCATACTTCCCGAGTTATTCTCAATCATCCATGTAAGCAAGCAAAAACCCCGGAGTACGAAAGTTATTGCAAGAAAATAAATAGTATTACACACAAAAAGAATATACATCCTAACAAAATCCTCTATATCCGCCTTCGATTTCCTAGAGACTAACTCATACAATTTCATAACAATATTATCCCGCGTCACTTCACTCAATTTCCCGTTAAAATGTTTACTTAATGTTTTGGACTCCACCAAATTCATTTCCAAGTCAACATATTGACCCAACTCGTGGAGCCTCATCACATTGGAGAATTCGGGCGCGAGGAATGGAACTTCAATGCCCTTACCAAAAACAAATGTCGTACTCTCCCAATGGAATGTCCGCAATAGTGCCCCAACTCGAGCTAAGCTATGTAACATATTAGGAATTTCCATGTATGAGAAGAACAGAGTCTT
This sequence comes from Buddleja alternifolia, assembly GCA_019426215.1. Taxonomy (NCBI): domain Eukaryota; kingdom Viridiplantae; phylum Streptophyta; class Magnoliopsida; order Lamiales; family Scrophulariaceae; genus Buddleja; species Buddleja alternifolia. Next base: position 26,035,403 of record CM033393.1, on the reverse strand, counting down.
CTTTATTGCTTCTTGGTGCTTTTCCAACATTAATCGAACTAATCCTTCCATTACTTTACGAAATGTATTCGGGTGACACCGTGACAAGACATCATACTCCTTCCTCTGATGTTTTTCCGCCATATAGACCCTGCAAGGATCAACTAACATAAATGATTAGGTTAAATAAATACACAAAGCTGAAATTCACAAATTATCAGCAACCAAAAACTGAAATTAACTAAATTCGATTCACCTACACTCACAAATCAAAAATTAGAGGTGGAAATCAAATACCCATGTGGTGGTGGTGTGAGCGACGAAGGTGGTATAAGGCTTCCAAGTGAAAAATTAGAATTTTAGGGAAGAAACTTCGGCGGAAATCGATTTTGGGAGAAATTTTCGGCTGCAATTTGAGAAAGCAGTGAAGAAGGAGGCACCGTGTTGAGAAAACGCTGAACAAGAGAACACATAGGTTGAAGAAGGCAAGAAGAAATTGATACTATTGTACTTATAGACAATCACGTAATTTTTTGTTCAAGTTAAGGGCATTTTTGTCTTTTCCACCAGGTTAGGAGCTTAGGCAAATTTCAACAAGGAACTAGGGAGTGCAGAATTGAAAATTAGAACTAGGGACTAATTTTTAACTTTGAATAGGGTTTAGGAATTTTCTACCAATTTTCCCTTAATATAATTAATGGTATATATATATATATACATGGGCGCCGGCGGATTTCTGGCAAGTGGAAATGACATGATTACCCTTGGCACCTTTGGAAAAAAATGGAACATTTGCACCTTCACTAGCCATTGCTCTCGGGAATGAAGCTTGTCATCACCGTCTCTGCCAATGGTGGTGCACGACTTTAAGGTGGGTTGGGACTCCAGTGAAAGTGGCATCTTCAACTAGTGATGCTAGCGACTCCGTTAAGGGGGTGCTCGAGTAGTGACGGATCTGTCAAGGGGGAGTATGGCCGCGGATATGGAGATATTCTGGGCGATCTTAAATTTGTGCAGAGATATTTTGCTTTGAAAATCAAATGGAATTAATTGGTCTTAGTATCTGGAAAAGAAGAACTAATTTTCACAGAAGGCCAAAAAATTTACTTCAGTACAACTAAAATTAATTGCTAGAGGAGGTGGAGGTAGACGGTCGGTGGCAGTGGTGGCGACGTCGGTGGGGGATGGTGGGCTGAATTTTGAAAGATGGTGGGTGGTGAGAAATGAGAATGGGTTTTTTTATCAGTTTGACCGATTTGTTGGTCAAACTTGTCAAAATAACCCATTTTCTACACTGTTTATCAATCTAACCTGAAGGCGCCATTTCAATTTTCTATTTTTTCACAAATTCAATTGAAGGCACCATTTCAATTTTTTTTTTTTTAAATGTCACTGTAGCAGTCAACAAAAGCTGACTGCTACAGTGATGAAGGAGCCATTTGAAATGGCACCTTCATTTATTATTTTATTTTTTATTTAATATTTAATATTATTTTTAAAATTTGTTGAATTTATATGTGGAAATGGTTACAAGCTTTTAGGGTTTAGGTTAAAAAACATTCCTAGTTCGGGCTCATTTTTTGTCATTTTTTTTATATTTTTGGGTTTTGACTTGAACACATAAATTGTAGATTGACTCACAAGTTTCTAACGGTGCGAGAATTTGTTGATTTTGATACCCAGGTGAAGAAATACGACATGTTAAAAAGGAGACATTCGAGCAATTTTTTTGCAAAAAAAAATATATTTTTTCTTAGTTCGGGATGATTTTTCGATGTTTTCTGTACATTTTTGGGCTTTGACTTAAACACATAAATTGTAGATTGATTCACAAAGTTTCTATCGGTATGAGAATTGGTTGATTTTGATATCTGGGTGAAGAAATACGACATGTTCAAAAAGAGACATTCGAGCAGGTTTTTTGCAAAAAGAATAAAACTTATTCGATGTTTTCTGTACATTTTAGGCTTCGAATTGAACACATAAATTATAGATTGATTCATAATTTTCTAGCGCTGTGATGATTGATTGTGACGACAATTGAGTGAAGAAATACGACAAAGTAAAAAATACACATTGGAGTAGTTTTTTTGCAAAAATAAAATAAAAAATCTTTTACATAATAAGTCAAAAATACATTAAATTTATTCATCCTCATCCGACATGTAATAGTCCGTCTTATATAAAGGATGAGTCAAAACATTACAAATTTTATGACGTGTGAGTCTTTGGCCTCTTGCTTTGCAAGTTCTTCTGCTAGTTCAAGCATTTGGTATCTACAACGACGTAAAAGCATCCTGTTGTTTTCGATTCTTATTCTGGAAACAACCTTCCTACAATTTTTGACACCATTTCTCGGCATCAGTATTGATCAACATCGTGGAATTCGAACACCAAGTGTTAGAAGATCATTCACCAACTCCTCGAATTCGATGAGACCTTTCCCTCCTGAGTCCACAATAATACTCAATTGGGTCTTCAAAGCAAACAACTTTGTATTCATCCTTTTTTTCTCTTAATAACCATGTACCTTGGCCTCTAGAGTTTTGATTCTCTCCCATTTTCAATTGAATTTGACCATTGTGTATTATGACGACTTTGTGTTGTTGAGTCTATATATATACGTTTATGACTTGGTCACTGATCATTCACGTGCCTTATTTTTTATTTGACGAATCTGCCCTACTTACGTGATCGATTTGATGCCTCTAAAACATCACATGTCTCTGTTTTTTAGGGTTTACGTAACTGTAGATGGAGTGTGACGATTCATTGTTAAAAGTGTGACGATTCGATGTTATAATTTCTCTGCCCTACTCATGTGATCGATTTGATGCGTCTGAAACATCACTCATCTCTGTTTTTTAGGGTTTAGGTAACTGTAGATGGAATGTGACGATTCATTGTTATAATTTCTCTACCCTACTCACGTGATCGATTTGATCACATGTCTTTGTTTTTTAGGATATAGGTAACTGTAGATGGAGTGTGATGATTCATTGTTATAATTTCTCTGCCCTACTCACGTGATCGATTTGATGTGTTTGAAATGTCACATGTCTTTGTTTCTTAGGGTTTGGGTAACTGTAGATGGAGTGTGATGATTTATTGTTACAATTTCTCTGCCCTGCTCACGTGATCGATTTGATTCGTCTAAAACATCACTTGTCTCAGTTTTTTAGGGTTTAGATAACTGTAGATGGAGTGTGACGATTCATTGTCATAATTTCTCTACCCTACTCACGTGATCGATTTGATGCGTCTGAAACATCACATGTCTTTGTTTTTTATGGTTTATGTAACTGTAGATGGATATTTCTCTGCCCTACTCACGTGATCGATTTGATGATTCATCAGGGTTTAGGCAGCTATATATGTAAAGAGAGTTTGTGTATTGAAAGAAACCTTACACAAATGGAGTCGTTTAGAGCTCCGAAATTGCACTACACTCCTGGTGATGTTTTTCGTGCCATAGGGCGTAGTAGGCAGTTGGGTGATGATTACTATTACTCATTAAATCCAAATCAAAGATATTATGAAGTGTATTTACAAACGATGGAAGATGAATGGAGGTTTCGTGTCCAAGAACAAGATGGGCTTGTTACCGATTGTCGTAATCATCATATTCGTTGCCCCAGATGAAGCGCTATCACCATGCCTAATGTAACAAACCAAGAAAAGACACACTAGCCCTCAATAGGATACGTGAAGAGAATAATAAGATAGCTATGCGTATGACGCATCTTAATTTTCAAGAAAAATCTAGAGAGTGCGCATTATCTGGTTATGTACAAGAAGCAAGAGCTAGTTGGGAGCTCAGTGTAGGACCTGAGTATCGATCAGATACTGAGATGTCTGATGAAGAAATTAACTAGATTGGTGTTAATTTGTTTCATATAGTTAATTTGTCTATGTTATTATTCCTAATTCAAGTCTTTTGTTTCAGCCTTTTCGCTCTAGCTCTCGCAGTCATTGATGAAGAAACTATTAATTCGTGGAAATGGTTCCTCGAGCTTCTGAGTAAACACATTGTACAAGGGGTTGATGGTATATGTCTTTTATCTGATCGACATCCAGGCCCTATTGATGCAGCTGCACAACACGTTGTTTTCAACCCCCCTCATGGAGTTCATCGATACTGTCTTCGGCATGTAGATTCTAACTTCAATAGTAGATATAAGCATCAGCTTTTAAAGGACCTTTCTTATAGAGCCAGTTTAGCAATTTGTAGTTTATATTTATTACTATTTTTAAAAAAGATTGTAATGCTTGACAATGTGATATTTATTTTATTGACGTAATTGTTCATTTGAAAGGCTAAAACAAAAGACTTGAATTAGGAATAATAACATAGACAAATTAAATAAGAACGGAAAACAACAGGAGCCGTTAAGAGCTCGAATGTCTCTTTTTAATATGTCATATTTCTTCACCCGAGTATCAAAATAAACTAATTCTCACATTGTTAGAAACTTTGAGAGTTAATCCACAATTTATGCGTTCAAGTCGAAACCCGAAAATATGCAGAAAACGTCGAAAAATCATCACGAACTGAGGAAAAAAAATTTGCAAAAAAAAACTACTCCAATGTCTCTTTTTTAACATGTCGTATTTCTTCACTTGGGTATCGAAATAAACCAATTTTGGCACCGTCAGAAACTTTGTGAGCCAATCTACAATTTATGTGTTCATGTCAAAGTCCAAAAATGTAGAGAAAATGACAGAAAATGAGCTCGAACTAAGGAAAAAGAATATTTTTTTTATTTAAATCCTCATATAAATTCAACAAATTTTAAAAACAATATTAACTATTAAATTAAACAAATGAAGGCGCCATTTCAAATGGCGCCTTCACCACTGTAGCAGTCAACTGCTGTTGACCGCTAAGTCTACAGTGGCATAATTTTTTTTAAAAAAAAAATTGAAGGTGCCATTTCAAATGGCGCCTTCAAAAATAAATTAAAAAATATATATTTGAAATGACGCCTTCAAGTTATATTGATAAATGGTACATAAAATCGGTCATTTTGACAAGTTCGACCCTGAGAATGGAGGGTGATGGTGGAGAAATATGCATTAGGGTTGGGGGAAATGATGAATTGGGGAAGATGAAAGAAAAAAAATGTAAATATATTAAATAATAAAATAAAAGAGAAAATTATAGACTAAATATTCTTAAGAAGGGCACTTTCATCTTTTTATTGATGAATATAGTTGAAATATGTTTAGGGAGGCAGTATGCTTCATTCTTTTTTTCACGAGGTAAAGTACTTTTTTTTTCTACAGGGGCTTTTTACTATATCAAAATTTCACACGGAGGTAAATTGCATTAAACCCTAATATTATTTATACTATTCGCATTCTCATTATTTTTACCTAACTCAATCATTTCACACATAAGCAAATTATCAATTCCAACCAATTTCAAAAACACAACACAACATGCTGACATTTTCACACCAAAATCAGAAAACTCATTTTTCCATTCGTTTTAGAAAATGACAGGTGAAAATGAAATGAAAACATATCCGAACAGAGCTAAGAGTTTATAAACTCTTTAAAATAAGCTTAGCCAAACACCCTCTAAATAGTATGTATATGTATATCTATATCTATATATATAGACATATATATATTTAAATATATAATCTCAACCGCATATCTTTATCAATTGGATCCAATAATTGTTATATATTGGTGTTAGCCCTTTAGAACGTCGGGTTGGCTTGGTGCGGCCAGCCTGCGTTCCAAGCTAGACGACGGGTGTTGAGAGGTGCGACACGATGGGTTAAGACTGCGTGTGGGTATCGGGACACGGATCGGTTTAAAGACGGTACACGATACAAGTGGTCGTAAGTTAAATAAGTTGCGAGCAACAGTGGACACGGACTCGAGACAAAGTGGACTTGGCTGAGAAAGTATGGGATTGTGGCAATTTGTGGGAAATGTGTGCAGGATGCTCACCCGGCATGCGGCCAGGGTGACCTTTGGCCGAGAAATGTGTTAACTGCCGAGAAAACTCGGCAGCGTGCCAGAGTTCTCGGCAGGGTGCCAAGAAAACTCGGTAGTGTGCAGGCAGGCTCAGCAGTCTGGCTTAGCAGCTTGGGCGCGGAGGAGGCCAGGCAGTTGGGCCACCCGACGGGTGGACGTCGGGTCATGTGAAAAACATGTGCGGTAGTTATGAAGCATTGACCAAGCCAAGCTGCAACATATGGACTGGATTTGAAAGCTAAAAGTGGAGGGAAAGGCGAATATGGGCGATTTTAGTGGCTAGAAACCACCCGACACTTGTTCCTTGCTTGTTGGCCGAATTTCCTAGTGATGGGGGATGTCCATCACAACCCCTGAGTGTATTTAATTACTCTAATTTGTCTGGTACGAAAATTAGAGTAGAGAGTGCAATTTTGGGATTCCTTGTATTATATTGTGAGAATAAAATATAAGGTTGGTTTTGGCCGTAAATTTGTGTTGCCTTTACATTTCAGCATATTGAGTGTGAATTGTGATTGTTTGTGTGTTTGAATTCTATCTAACCTCTCTCATAAAAACGAGTGAATTTGTGAGGATCGGAAAGCTGACTGGTTTTATGGGAAAATCAGACCGCACAGTGGTGTTTTGGTGCAAGAAATTTAGGCTCGAAAAATACCCCTGTGACAAGTGGTATCAGAGCCCGGTTGGGTTCTGATTCACCGTCGGTGACATTTTTTGTTCAATTTGGTTCCGCTGCAGAACTAAAAATTTTATGAAAATCATGGCAGATCCAAATTCTGTGCGTGATAGACTTGTGGCCTTGGAGGCACAAGTGCAAAGGACCGAGGCATTACTTGGACAACCGCTGGAAACTCCCATGGCGGCCATTTTCCAGAAATTTCAAGACTTGAAAGAGCGGGTTGAGAAATTGGGCAAATTAGTGAACGAAATTCCTTCGTTCATTGAGGGAAGAATGGTGTCGCTTGCTGAGGATATTGGTATCTTGACAGATGCGGTTGACATGAAGCTTTATGCGATTAATGTGGAAATCAGTGCGTTGAAGAGAGCTACTGGCAGTGCGATGGCGGGTGATGGTGGACCTTCGTCTAAGTTAAGGGTGCCTAATCCGAAATCCTTTGGTGGTGAGAGAAGTGCCAAGAAACTTGAAAACTTCTTGTGGGACATGAAGACGTATTTTCAGGTTGCTAAAGGGTCGGACGCTGAAAAATTCTCTATGGCAAGTATATTTTTGGTTGGGGAGCCAAACTGTGGTGGCGATCCCATGTGTCGGATGATGTTGCTGCCAACCGAGGGAGAATTGAGACTTGGGAGGCGCTGAAGAAGGAATTAAAGGCACAATTTCTCCCTCGCAATTCGTCTTGGCTTGCAAGGGAGTCCCTGCAAAATTTAAGGCATACAGGGGCGGTGCGGGATTATGTGAACGCATTTAGTTCGTTGATGTTGGATATAAGGGATATGTCCGAGGAGGATAAGCTGTTTAACTTCATGGCAGGTTCGCAAGGTTGGGCTCAGGCTGAGTTGAGGCGGCAGGGCGTCAAAGACTTACCTTTGGCTTTTGCGGCTGCGGACAGCTTGGTTGATTTCAGTGGGATCGAAATCCGGGGCTCGGAAACAAAACAGAGGAGCACGGGCAGCGGGGCTGGAAATTCTACCAAAAGTGATTCTAAGTACCAGGAGACACATGATGAAAAGACCCCTACGAGTGCGAATAAACCTCGAAAGGGCTGTTTCATATGTGGGTCTTTGGATCATAGAATGCGGAATTGTCCAAAGCGGGAGCGGTTAAATGCTTTGATGGCAGATACGAACAAGGATGCTAGTGAAAGTGCCGAGGTGATACGACTTGGTGGGCTTCAAGTGTTGAACGCAATTCAGATTCTTGATGGTGAGGATGTTGTTGGTTCAAATTTGAAGAAGAAGAAGATGGGTGATGAAGAGGACTCGATGAGGACATCGAGTAACGTTAGTGGGGGAAGTTTGTTAACCCCTTAGAACATCGAGTTGGATTGGTGCAGCCAGCCTGCGTGCCAAGCTAGACGACGGGTGTCGAGAGGTGCGACACGATGGGTTAAGGTTGCGTGTGGGTATCGGGACACGGACCGGTTTAAAGACGGTACACGATACAAGTGGGCACAAGTTGAATAAGTTGCGGGCAATAGTGGACACGGACTCGAGACAAAGTGGAATTGGCCGAGAAAGTGTGGGATTGTGGCAATTTGTGGGAAACGTGTGCAGGATGGTCACCCGGCATACGGCTAGGGTGACCTTTGGGCAAGAAATGTGTTAACTGCCTAGAAAACTCGGCATCCTGCGAGGACACTCGGCAGCGTGTAGGCAGACTCGGCAGTCTGGCTCGGTAGACTCGACAGTCTGGCTCTGCAGACTCGGCAGATTGAGCGCGAACGGGGCCAGACAGTTGGGCCACTCGACGGGTGGACGTCGCATCTTGTGAAAAACATGTGCGGCAGTTAGGAAGCATTGACCAAGCCAAGCTGCAGCATATGGACAGGATTTGAAACCTAAAAGTGGAGGGAAAGACGGTTATGGGCGGTTTTAGTGGCTAGAAACCCCCCTGACACTTGTTCCTTGCTTGTTGGCCGAATTTCCTAGTGATGGGGAATGTCCATCACAACCTCTAAGTGTATTTAATTACTCTGATTTGTCTGGTATGAAAATTAGAGTAGAGAGTGCAATTTTGGGATTCTTTGTATTATATTGTGAGAATAAAATATAAGGTTGACTTTGGTCGTAAATTTGTGTTGCCTTTACATTTCAGCATATTGTGTGTGAATTGTGATTGTTTGTGTGTTTGAATTCTCTAACCTCCCTCATAAAAACTAGTGAATTTGTGAGAATAGGAAGGCTGACTGATTTTGTGGAAAAATCAGGCCTCAAGATGGTGTTTTGGTGCGAGAAATTTAGGCTCAAAAAATACCCAGGCAACATGGTCTTATTAAGACAAAAATATCATAACTACACTCAAAATACTTTTTTGCATTTTGGGTGAATTACATTTGGATAGTTGTTGCATGAGGGCAAAATGATAAATTGCTTCTTTTTTTTCACTTTGCCCTTTTAATTTTTACCAAGGCTTTTTGGCATTTTGGGTATTTGGTGGTAAGGTAACTTGCAATTAACCCTTTTTTATTTTTTTACGAAGACTTTTTCGCATTTTGAGTATTTCATGGTAATTAAGGTAACTTGCAACTAACACTTTTTATTTTAACAAATACTCTCTTTTATTTTGGTGTCACATAAACCAAACTTGTAGATGATAGTACTTACTACCCCCAAATTCTTTTGGATTTACCCCATGAATTGAGTGTTATTGTTAGTGTCATGACATCCTAACTTCAACGCACGAGTGACAATACAATTTCCAATCAAAAGAAGTAAGCCAACCATAGATGTTTGAGAACAAATGTCCATCAAAATGACCAAACATTGAATCAACAACCACCAACTATCCAATCATCCACCAAATAAAACAAAAAATCCCATTTCTTTTTCCTATTTGTTTCCAACAAAATTGTTTTATCATTTACATGACCCCAAAACAAAATCAAAAAGGCATAATATGCGTAGTTTTTGTATCATACCAAGAAATACAAGATGCACTACTTTTCAAATTACATCTAAATACTCTCAGCAAATCGCCGCACATTTGCCTAACCGCCGGCGAGCAATTACTCTGCAGCAACAACAAAATCTTCGCCATGCCGTTGCTCTCCGCCACCGCCGCCGCCGCCCTCTTGTCGCCAAACAAACAGCACAGGCTCCACAGCACCGTCACGGCGTGCTCAGTCGCCACATTCGACACCTTCAAAACCTTCTTCATTATCGCCTGCACACATTTTTCATTCCCACAGATCTCGTTTCGCCCTTCATTGCAGCTCGACGCCATTTCCAGTAGCTTCAGTACTTTCTCCGTCGACGCCGCACTGAGTTCCGCCTCCGAGAGCGCCGCCGTGAGCGCTTTTACTCCTCCGGCGCGCACCATCTTAGCTCTGTTCCTCTTTAACATTACCAAACGCGTCAACAAACTCAAGGAAGCGTCTAATGCTTCAGGATTAAAATCAGATGTGATAATTAACCTAAACAGCTCGGAATAAACCTCATCGTCTTCTGCGATTTTCGAAGAATTAATTTCCAGATACAAATTACTAGCCATGAGCTCTACAAATTGGGCTACCGCTATTCGTAACTCCACACTCCCTTGCTTCAACGACATCAACATCCACGCCTTCAAATCATAATCACTCGTTTGGATCTTTGATGATACTAATGCATTTCTCTCCCCTTCTGAATCCATTTTTACGCGATTTTTCAATAGTACGTTACAAAACAATATAATTCTCTCCAAGAATCTTAAACATTTGATTTTCCCGAGAAGTGGCACGAACAACGGCAGAAGCCGAGGGCCGGCCGCCGCCGCCAAGAACCTGGCATTCTCCTCCGATTCGGCGGCGAATGAAAGAAGGCTGGAGATATTTAGAGACGAATGAAAAGAAGCGTGTTGGAGATCATTTTCGATGTGCTTGATGAGATGGTTGGCACGGTCTCGAGTGAGTAGTAGTGGTGGTGGGGCCGGGCGAGTGTCGGACCAGATTTTGATGAGGCGGTGAAGGGTATGGTTGGGGACTAAGTCTTTGTTGTGGAGGACCTGCATGGTGGCTGGGCAGGTGTTGTTGCCGCCGTCAAGCCACCGCTGGATGCTGCTCCGGTCGTATGTCACACCCGTGCACAGGCTCACTGGGGATTTCATCACGTCTAGGGAGATGGGGCAACGGAAATAACTCGGCACCGTTATGTACGGATCAACGACGTCCCTCATCACTGATGATGATGACGATTGTTTTTTTTTTTCAGACAGAGAGACAGAGAAAGGTGTGCGTGTATATGTGAGTGTGAGTGTGTGTTCTAGAGATAGAGAGGGCGATGAAGGGGAAAGTGGGGGTGTTGTTATGAAAGAGGAAAAGACTAAAGAGAGTCAAAGAAAGGCGATGTCAAGGGATATTGCTTTTTTTACGTTCTTTATTATTTTTCTTTATGGGATTTGTTTTATATTCTGTTCGAATTAAGGTTGGTCTTTGGTCAATGAAAGGTTCTGTGTCTTTTAGCTGGTTCTTATTATAGAATTTGCTTCACTTTGGTAGTGCAGTTTGGTTCTCCACTTTCCCCCACCCCACATTCAACTAATATCTGCCATCCATTTTCTCTATTTCTTCTTTTTATTTTTAGTGCACTTTGTCCTCGATCTATATTCTAAAATCTTACTTCGTTACACATGCGTGTAATATTTTTCCTTAAGCAAAACATATATGCTAAAAAGAAATATACACTTTGTGGATCTTGTTAGTATATATAAGTATAGCCCATTGTTTACGACCCATTTATGTACAGCTCGGAATCTTTTACCTTTTTATATAAACATAATTGTATACTTTTACTCATTCATTCATCAAATACAATATACAGAGTTCTTCAACATTACGTGCTTGAACTCTAACATAGTATCAGTCACTAGGGAATCCGATCCGGTGACGTCGTCTACCGCCCTCACGGCACCCATAACTGCCGCCATGCCTTCCTTCGCCTCCGGCGTATCTACCGCCGCCACCACCACATCCACTGCCGCCGCCCTCCCTCTTTCTTCCTCTCTCTCGCTTCTCCCCTCGAATCTGCCGTCTGCTGCTGTTCATCAATCTTCTTTGCTCGCACCCTCTATCTCTTAACTTGCCGGCGAACTACCTTCCTTGTCGTCCAATATGTTGGTGGCATCTCTCTCTTCCACCATTCAAGTTATTCAATATCTTATGTCTCCTCCATTCAATCTACAACCCAAAGAAATCGCACATCTACTTTCTCAATCACACCCTCTCTCGGTTGCACAAATTCCCATATCTCCACCTCAAATCTCTCCTCCACCCACAACCCTTCTCTCTTCTCCCTCATGCACCCGTCTTCATGCAACCCTAACTCACCAAATAACCCACCTCTATCATCCTCTCTTTCTTACCATAATCACTCCCACATAAATCCTAACCCTAATTATCACTCAAACCCTAACGCCACCACCATATCTCCTCTACCTACTTCTGCTGCTCTCTCTCCTTCTCTCACGTCTCACTCTTCAAACTCTAACATCATTACCACCCCAACTCTTCCAACCCTTTATCTAATGACTACCAAACTTAATTACGATAATTATCCGTTGTGGAGATATCAATTCGAGTTAATTCTTGGCAGCCAAGTCTTACTTGGTTATGTCGACGGCACGCTGCCTTGCCCTTCTTCGCATCTTCTTAATGATTTCGGTATCACAATACCGAATCTGAATTATAACGCATGGTTGCTCACAGATCGTAGTATCCGTTCATGGATAAATGCCACCTTTCCTCCTTCTATTATTCAAGAAATATATACACTATCCACTGCTCGTGAAATTTGGTTAACCCTCGAATGTCGATTTTGCCAACAATCTATGGCAAAACAATTACAATACAAGAATGAGTTTACTAGCATAAAAAAGGGTGACCTATCATGTGACGCTTATTTGAGCAAATTAAAAATTCTTGCTGATAATTTAGCGGCTGTCAATTATCCTATTGGTCCGATGGACCCTGTTCTTCAAGCTCTTAGTGGTCTGCCATCCGAATTTGAATCCTTTGTCACAGTCGTCTCGCTTCAACCGAACCTCATCACTTTTGATGACTTTCGAGCTCAGCTCTTACAATTTGAGCAACGAACCCATCTAAATCCATCTTCCTCCACACCTGCTTTTGTTGCCTCCTCAACCTCTCATGGTGGAAATGGTCGTGGTGGTCATTCTCGTGGTCGTGGTAACCACTCCGGTCATGGGCGAGGTCGCAATGGTCGTGGTACATATTCCTCCACACAGTATTCTTTCACTTCGTCTCAGCACTCTACGCCATCCTCGGGCCACTCACCTAGGCCCTTTGCGCCCTCTGATTCTTTTACTCCTGGTCCCGGTCTGTTACCTACTTCTTCTGGCACACGATTTTGTCAGATTTGTGGCTTGTCCAGCCACTGGGCTCTTACTTGTTCTCAAAGGTATAATTACGCTTATGTTACTGAAGAATTACCAAAATCATTCTCTGTCTTATCCACCGCAGACACCTCTGATCTTTCATGGTACCTCGATAGTGGTGCTTTCGCTCATATGACCCCGAACTCTGGTAAACTTTCTCATTTAACTCTCTATAATGGTACAAATAAAATTCTGGTTGGAAATGGTGCACGGTTGAAAATTGAGCATGTTGGTTCTGCTGTTTTGCATACCCCTACTCACTCTCTTAAACTGTTAAATGTTCTCCATGTTCCACATGTCGTGATTCGGTCTAGAGGATAAAATTTTTAATCCGAATCACACCCAAGAATCCAATCCGGGGATATTCATGATATTAAGCATATAGATCAATTGACGGGAGTTGACAAGAGTAATCGAATTACCTTTTCGTCTATTGAATCTCGAATTATCAGCAGCAGCCCCGGACTCCTGCCTCTAGATAATTACGCAGAAGAAAAATTCTTTGAGAAAAGCTCGATCTCCTCCTCGGCAACAATTGTAGGTGGCTAGTTGGATGAAGAGGGATGGATTTTTCTTTCCTCATGCTCTAGGTTTGTTTTGACTCAGTGTCAAATTCTAAAACAATGACTTGTGTTTTTGTTCTTGTTGTTGAGTTCTGACACTGACTGATTACTTATACCAAGTAAAAGACTCCCCTAGGTTACACATAAGAGGGGGCGGCCGAAATGGCCTTTGTAGATGGGCTTCGGGCTTTGTTTTGACTTAGGCCATATGTAATTAATTAAATCCAAGTCCAATCAAATTAATAATTAATTAATTACATTAATCCAATTAATATAATTCAACTTATAAATTAATTTCCAATTAATTTAACTTATGAATTAATATGATTTAATTAATTTATCTAATCCAATTATTAAATCATGCCATCTATTTTGTCAGTCAATTCACATCAAATGTGATTTTATCGAAATACCCTTAGCTTAAGAAAATAATCCTTTTTTTCACATAGCGCGACTCTCTAGGCTCGATTCAATTGGCAATGGGAGGATTCCAAAGGATAAGGTTGTCACCTAGCCAACACCGTGGAACCAAATCGTAACCTAATTGAAAACAAGATGATCATGTCATCACGAACCTTGACGACGATTACCATATGTGTATAAACTCTTCACTAACATGACCCGATCAAATAAGAGTCATGGTTTAGTCAAATTCATAGAACTTGATACTATACTTAGAATCATAATAATTTGAAATTACCAAACTACCCTCAGTAACAATCATGGGATAGTTTATATGCTTTGGCCAAAGACTTATAATTTCAATTACTTACGATCGTACAAGTCACATACTCGTTTACTGTCGAGACGTTGAATCCCGTTTTGGCAAGTTATCTTAAAACATCAAATGCACTATTGGATCGTACTTCGAGGTTGACCCTACCTATCAGGTGATACGAGTCGAACTACTCTGATAACATATCCAATACTACATGCATGTTATAAATTACTCCTCAGGTCTAAATTTCACACATAGTATCGCAATCTTAATCCCAATCATTGATTGTCCAAGAGTAAATACCCATGTGATTGGATTAATGCGAGTCGAGTTCAAATATGTTAATTCCATTAATCATATTCATGACACCAGCTCCCACTATCTCATCAGTGTACGACTGGCACTTCCTTGTCAAAGAAGGTGTCCTATGAGTTGAATATTAATGCCCAATCAATATTCATTAACTCAAGAACTCCTAGTTTTCGAGATTAAGTATTGCACTGTTCCAGTGCCTCCTCTTATCCATAAGAGGTGGAAAGTCTATCTTGAAATCTCTTGGACTAATTTGTTCAGTACAATTAAATGCCATTAGATTTATATGAACAAAATCAAAACATTTATTCTATAAATAGAAACATCAAACATTTTGTACAAATCACTTATCTAAGCCCTACTCAATCTAATTCCACATAGGCATTGAGGGCTTACACTTAACACCACAGTTGTCTCATAATTTACTCTCTGTCCATAAGCTTTGTCAAGATAACAATTGTCTAATTGAATTTTCTTCTTATGGCTTTGTGTTAAAGGACAAACTAACGAAGAAGATCCTAATGGAGTCTCCTTCAGCTAGTGGTCTCTGCCCTCTGTCTCCCGGTGTTGTATCGTCCACTTCCAGTGCTCTTGTCGAATGTGTTGTCTCCAGCGATATTTGGCATCGTTGTTTGGGCCATCCTAGTCTTTCTATTTTTCAAAATTTAGGTCGTACTGGTTCTTTGAATTTTATAAATAATAAAATGTCTTTTTGTTCTCATTGTCAGTTAGGAAAATCACGTAAGCTACCTTTTCAGCCTGTTGAAAAGCATAGCTCTACTCCTTTTAGTTTGATACATTCTGATGTTTGAAGATCTCCTATTTTATCTACCAATGGTTTTCGTTATTATGTTATTTTTATTGATGATTTTACTGGTTTCTCTTGGTGTTCTCCCATGCATAACAAGTCTGAAGTGTTTACACACTTTTGTAATTACAAAACTTTAATTGAAAATATTTTCTCAACAAAAATAAAGTCTTTTTAAAGCGATGGTGGTCGTGAGTTTGACAATGTCCAGTTTCGAACCCTATTTGCTAATTCTGGCATCCAGTTTCGTCTGTCATGCCCTTACACACCTCAGCAAAATGGGTTGGCGGAAAGAAAACATCGTCATTGTTAGGAGTATGCCCTCAGATGCCATAGATGATAGAATGATAGGGCATCTATCTTGTACTTAACTCATTTGGATATTATTAATTAAGGCATTATTTAGTTTTTACTTAAATTTTATCTGCATCTATAAGTAGTGTAAAACGTTTTGTCCATGTTTTCAGTGCGATCCCTCTACTTCCTATGGGATAGGAAGAGTGGCACTAGAAAGATCGATCTTGATTACTAAAACAAGTTTGCAAGTAAAGTGAAGTCTTTAATGGACAAATAAAGACTTAGAACACTTGTACAAATCTTATCTCTGACATGGGAGTGCCTATCTAGTATCATGGGATGGTAGAAGATTACGATTGTAGGCACATTAGTGGAACTGATATGCTCGAACACGACTCGCATCGGTTCTGTCACATGGGTTTTCACTCTGTGACTGTCAATGACGGAACTGATTATGCGTAATAGGTGTAAGTTAACCTTTGACCTGAAACAGCATGCTAAAAATGCATTTGTGACGTCAAGTATTTCATTAGAGTAGTTAGACCCAATTCACCCGTTGGTGGGGTCGACCTCGAAATGCGGCTTGATGGGCAAATGGTAGTCTTAGCTGATATCTAAATGGGATTTGTTCTCTCATAAGTGAGTGAGAAAGTACCCTATGTGATTATAGATAAATAGAGATCAAAGTCTTTGGCCAAAGCAAAAAGAGACGATTGTGCTAGGCACTAAATCGATATTAATGATCTCGTATTATTATGATTAACACATATGGTCAAATCCAATGAGTTTGACATGGCCATGACTCTCACTTGACTGGGGTACACGAACAAAGGGTTTATACTTACATGGTATTTAGGATTGGAAGGTTGCGGAATGATCCTATTCATTCATTTTTTGTTTGGGCTACGAAGTGGGCCACGTGATTGGCTAGGTGTTATCCAATTCCTTTGGTTTCCTTGTTAGGATTATGCCCTCAGATGCCATAGAGGATAGAACGTATAGGGCATATATTTTATATTGAACTTAAACTCTTCTTAAATAAAAGACATTATTGAGTTTTCACTTAATTCTTATCTGCATCTGTAAGTTGTGTAAAACGTTTTGTCCATGTTTTCAGTGCGATCCCTCTACTTCCTATGGGATAGGAAGATTGGCACTAGAGAGATCGATCTTGATTACTAAAATAAGTTCGCAAGTAATATGAAGTCTTTAATGGACAAATAAAGACTTAGAACACTTGTACAAATCTTATCTCTGACATGGGAGTGCCTATCTAGTATCATGGGATGGTAGAAGATTACGATTGTAGGCACATTAGTGGAACTGATATGCTCGAACACTGTTAGGGATTTCATGTTAGATGTTTTGATGATGACAATTAGGATTTTGTGTTAGACCCCAAAATATGTAAGTTTGATTTTAGTAGAAAATTTGTATAAGCCTTGAAGCGTTGGTTTTTGTAATAGGCTTATTAGGCTTTGTTTTATTTTGCTTTAGATTGTTAGGCTAAGTAGTCTTAGGCTGAGCATCTGATAATTTCTGAGTGAGTTTATCAGTGGTAAAGTTCGAAGACTCAAGCGCCTGATTTTTGAAAGAAGATAAAAGTCTCCAAGCGTCCAATTGACCAGCTACATCAAGCGTTTCCTTATGGGACAGAAGTAATGTCACCTGAATTTATTTCTAAGTCCAGAAGGAGTTTAATGCAAATATTCCCGAAGCATTAAATACCAACGGATATTTAATTCAAATGCATTAAATGCTGATAAGAGCATTAAATGTGATAAGCACTTTCAGACGTACGGAGAAGCCACCCTATTGGACTGTCAACTATCTCAGACTGCAGCACCAACTTTTGTGCAGCAGATTTTCAGGAAAAAGGACAAAAGTTGTTCACTCGCGGAAGTGAGAGACACGCGCCTGTGCATGTGTCAAACGAACACTTTCTCCAAGAATGCCTATAAATAGAACTTCAACAACAAGCCAAACAAAGAACAATTAATCTTTAAGTCGAATTGTTGTTGCATTGAAGTCTCATATCTTAAACTCTCAGAAAAGCCAGAATATTCAAGAAAACATTCCCTTTGCTTTTCTTCAATCCTGAGACAGTCAACAAATATCTCAAACATTCTTTTCGAAGAAACCACTTTCCTACTGAGATATTTTCAAGTTGTTTGAACTTCATCAAAATCAAACAAACTGATTTAGAAAAACCCATCCAAGCCTCGCGATCTGTGTGAAGTCGATGTTGGATACTTGCATCATTTCTGGGTGAAAGAAGCAAGGAGATTGAAGTGATTTGGAGCAGAAATCTGTGTGATCAAGGAGCTCAAGTCATCGACATCTATCTCTCCCTATTGTGTAGAAGATTCTGTGTGATTCTTTGAGAATCACTTTAGTGGATTGCCTCCAAGTGTCAAAGGAGAAGAAGGACGTAGTTGGGATTACATCACCCAACGAACCTTACAAATATTGTGTTATTTACTTTTTAGTCAATCATATCATATCATATCATTGCATAAATTGACTAAGTAAAATACAATCAAACGCTAAGCAACTAAGAAACCTCTGGTGGCGCTAAAGCTTTCAAAGGAAGACTAGAAAAATCATTCCGCTGTGCTAACACTGATTAAAGAACTGAACGCTTAAACCCACTCGGTTAAAGTATTCAAATCTTGAAGTCTAGGTTAACTCTCTAAAAACAGTCTTCATCAGACGCTTAACCTAAGCGTCTATATTTCTAAGAAAACGCGCAGTCAAGCGTTCCCTTTTTAAGCGTCCAAAACCAGTTTAATACGAAATCTTTTTGAAGTCGAAAAAGACTTCAGGGTCTATTCAACCCCCCCTTCTAGACCCTTTCGTATGCCACTTGGGACCAACAAGTGGTATCAGAGCGGTTAAAATTGAAATTTAAAAAAATTTCCGAGCATAACTGCTCGTTTAGATCCTTTCTTTCAAAAATCTAGTTGTCTTTTAAAATTTAGATATGGCATTTGCTAAAGTTCCCAAGCTGACTGAATCAAATTATGACACATGGAAAGTCAAAGCATTTACATATCTCTGTTCATGTGATGATGACATGTGCGATATCATTTCAGATGGGCCAATCAAAATATATAAAGTTATCACAAGAGCGCCTGGAGCCACAGAAGAAACTCCCGATGGTTACGTTGAAAAACCAAAACAAGAATGGACTCCAGATGAGCGTCGAAGAGCTAACTTGGACAATGTTGGACGTAACGCTTTATATACGGCTATTGGTGATAATGACAACTTATTTAACAAAATCAAATCTTGCAGAACTACTAAAGAAATATGGGATAAGTTGGCTACGATTTGTGGTGGCTCAGCCCAAATCAAAGAAAACAAACTTTCCATTGCCAAGGAAAAGTTTAATGGATTTAAGATGATACCCAATGAAACGTTAGAGCAATTGGATATAAGATTCACAGCTCTAGTTACAGAACTTACATCGTTAGGAATGGATTTACAGAACCGAGAAATGGTGGTCAAAATCTTTAGAAGCTTACCAAGTAAATTCTTGATGAAGACAACCGCTATGAGAGAATCAAATATGCTGGATCTTCTAACTCTAGAAGACGCCTTTTCAGAACTAAAAGCATTTGAGTTCGAGTTGAATTCTGCTAGTGATATTGTGAGTAGTCCAGTGATTGAATCTGGAGCGCTTATTGCATCAATCAAGGGCAAATCGGGTAATAAAGGAAAGAATTCAGATATCAATGAGGAAGAAGAGTTGGCTTTGCTGAATAGATTCAGGAAGTTTTTGAGATATGAAAAGAAAGGAAAAGGTTTCAATAATCAAGGACAAAGTTCATATCAAGCGCCCACTCCAGTACAACAACAGTACCAAGCGCCTCAGTATTCTGCTCCTCCACCCCAAGCGCCTGCTCAATATCAAGCGTCTACTCAAAATATCTCAGCACCCGTGATCTCAAAGCCACACACTGCAAGGTTATCAAATGAACAAAAGATGAAAACTAATCTTTGTTATAATTCCAGGAAACCAGGGCACTACCAGGTAAATTGCCCTTATCCAAACGTATCCAAGCCCTCAAGGCAGGATTACTTGGATAGAAACCAAGTCAGGAGTAACCTTCGGCAACAAGGTTTGTTAGCGGAATCAGAACCAGCATCCGCACCTGAAGATTTAGAATCATCAGACGAAAGTAGTGATGATGATGAGCCATTAGATGACTCAGCGCTCATATGTCTCATGGCCAGAGATGATGAAGCGTCTCCTGAGGTAATCAATGAATTATCAATTCCTCTTTCTTATGATGAATTACTTGACAAAGTCAGAGAATATTACAATGAATGTCAAGAAGCTGCCAAAATATATCAAAATGATCTCGTAATTATTTCATCACTCACTAAAGATAAAGTAACGCTCAGAGCAGAGTTGCGAATTCAGCAACAGTGCATTGAGAAAAACCAATCGCTTGAGAGTGAAGTTATTCAATTAAAAGGTGATCTTGATATAATAGTTAAGAGAGAAGCTGATCTGATGGCTAGACTTGCCAAGTCAGAACAGCTCGTCTCATCGTTGTCCAAAGCATCCAGAAAGCTCGACAATGTGACTGAAGTAACAAGGTTATTTAGAGAAAAGACCGGTTTAGGATGCAATAAATTCGGTAAACAACCAAACAAACCTAATGTTACGACAAACAACAAAGGAAAGGGTGTTTTCTTTGTTGAGAAAGGTTCACAAGGTCAAAATCAAAATGAACCAAGTGACAATGGTAAGAGGCCAAATGAGAAAGTCAAAGCTGACTCAGGCAAGGGTAAAGCTAAGTCAAATGATTCACAAAGACGGGTTAATCCAAACGCTCAAAAAGCTAAAGATAAAACTGACAACTGTGAATCAAGCGCTAAGCGTCCAGCACCAAAAGTGCAACCCACGCCAGTGCCAAGGAAATACCATCGTCAATATCCAAGACAGTCAAGATTATATTATCGATATTATGATGATTATGACTATGACTATGATTATCATTATCATTATAATCAAGAATATTATTATACACCCAAAAAGCACACACAACACAATATGAAACCCAAAAAGGGCAATATTCCTACAATGAAGACTAGGCAAATCTGGATTCCTAAAGTTCTAATTCAAACTAACAATGTTACTAATGTTAAAGGACCCAAGCAACAATGGGTACCTAAACAGAAATAGAACTTCCTTCTTGAGTGCAGGTACCTAGAGCTAGAGTCGATACATCTGTTTGGTACTTCGATAGTGGATCGTCAAGGCACATGACTGGTTCCAAGGATCTTCTGATCAACTATCGAGCTGCCAATGGTCCTCAGGTTGTATTTGGTGACAACTCCAAAGGTAAAACCAAAGGTATAGGTACTGTGCATAGGGGGAACATCATGATAAGTGATGTTTATTTTGTTGAGGGTCTGAAGCATAATTTATTAAGCATAAGTCAATTTTGTGATAAAGGCTTTGAAGTCATATTCTCAAGTGATTGTTGCTATATAAATGACGCTAAGACTAAGTCTACTAAATTGAAAGGAAAAAGAACTAACAACGTATATTTGGTAGATTGGGGTTCAACACTTGATAACAACCCAACATGCTTTGTTGCTAAAGATGAATCTAAAAAGGGTTGGTTATGGCATAGAAAAATGAACCACCTCAACTTTAAAACAATCTCTCAACTTATAAGTCAAAATCTTGTAAAGGGATTACCAAATGGACCATTTCACAAGGATCGCCTTTGTGACGCTTGTCAAATGGGTAAACAAGTTAAGTCATCGTTCAAGAGAAAACCTCATCTATCTACCTCTAGAATACTTCAACTACTTCACATGGATCTGTTTGGACCTGTTCAAACAACCAGTGTAAGCGGTAAAAAGTATACTTTGGTGATAGTAGATGATTTCTCTCGATTTACTTGGGTGGAATTTCTGTCATCCAAAGATGAAACATGTGACAAGTTAACAACGCTTATTCGAAAACTTCAAACATTGAAAGATCTTAAAGTTGCGAGAATAAGAAGTGATCACGATACCGAGTTTACTAACAAGGTTGTTGAGGAGTTTTGTGCAGAGAATGGAATACACCATGAGTATTCAGCTCCCAGAACTCCCCAACAAAATGGTGTTGCTGAGCGCCGGAACCGAACTCTTAAGGAAGCCACTAGGACAATGTTAGCAGAATCCAAGCTTGCTCTTAGGTTTTAGGCCGAAGCGATCAACACTGCGTGTTACACTCAAAACCGTTGCATGATCAACAAACAGCATGGAAAAACTCCATATGAACTGTGGAAGGGACGTAAGCCAAATGTTTCATACTTTCACGTCTTTGGTTCTAAGTGCTTTATTCATAATAATGGATCCCAAAGCCTAAAGACTTTTGATCCTAAAGCGGATAGAGGAAACTTTCTAGGCTACGCCAAGAATGGGAAGAATTTTCGCATCCTAAACAAGGACAAATCGAAGGTTGAGGAATCTATTCATATTGTTTTTGATGATGCTAACCAAGAACCGAGTAAGGTTCATATAAATGATGTAGGAGTTGAAGATCTTTGTCATCAAGCGTCTAAGATCACTATTGATGAAGATACTGACGACGATGATGAGATCTCAGTGCCACCTCCTAAGATTACTCGTGAGATTACTCTGGACAACTTTATAAGAAATGCTGATGATCATGAAGAGAGTGATCATCAAGAGCAAACAAGGAATTGTGAATTTGAAGCGCCTACGCAAGAAGGTAGTCAAGCGTCTGATCCCCAATCGCCTGTTCAATCTCTTAACCCCTTCCAACTAGACAGACTATGGCTGCGAGATCATCCACCAGAGCAAATTATTGGAGATATTGGAGCGCCTGTTAGAACTAGAGCCGCTACAATTAATGAGGCTATGTTCGCAAGCTTTCTATCTCAGATGGAACCTAAGAAAGTGGATGAAGCGCTAAGTGATCCAAGTTGGATTGAAGCCATGCAAGAAGAACTTAATCAATTTGAGCGTAGTAAGGTTTGGACACTAGTACCAAGACCAACTCACCAAGGAGTCATTGGAACTAGATGGGTTTATAGAAACAAGATGGATGAGAACGGCATTGTAATAAGAAACAAGGCCAGACTCGTAGCTCAAGGATATTGCCAAGAAGAGGGCATTGACTTTGATGAGACATACGCTCCTGTCGCCCGTCTTGAAGCAATCCGCATGTTTCTAGCGTATGCAGCATTTAACAAATTTACAGTGTATCAAATGGACGTAAAGAGTGCCTTCCTGAATGGTAAACTCCAAGAAGAAGTATATGTGGAGCAACCCCCGGGATTCTTCAACTACCATGGTAAGAGTATGGTGTACAAGCTAGACGAAGCACTCTATGGGCTTAAGCAAGCACCCCGAGCATGGTATGACACTCTCTCTATCTTTCTTATTGGTAAAGGCTTTTCAAAAGGCAGCGTTGATACAACGTTATTTAAAATTACTAATAACGAAGATATTCTCTTAGTCCAAATTTATGTCGATGATATTATTTTTGGCTCTACTAACAAGCGTCTGTGTGAGAAATTTTCGAAAATGATGCAAGAACAATTTGAAATGAGCATGATGGGTGAATTAACTTTCTTCTTAGGATTACAAGTTAAACAACTCCCTAATGGAATATTTATTAACCAAGCTAAATATACGAGAGACATGATTAAGAAATTTGGTATGGAAAATACATCATATTCAAAAATTCCAATGAGCCAAACGCTTAAGTTAGATAAAGATGAAAGTGGAAAGAAAGTTGATATCACTAATTATAGAGGTATCATTGGATCACTTCTTTATCTTACTGCTAGTAGACCTGATATCATGTTTTCGGTATGCATGTGTGCACGATTTCAAGCTGATCCTAAAGAGTCACACTTAATTGCTGCCAAGAAAATCCTTAAATACCTAAAAGGCACACAAAATGTGGGCTTATTGAACTAATCGGTTACTCAGATGCAGATTTTGCAGGTTGCAAAATAGATCGTAAAAGTACTAGTGGTACTTGTCAATTTCTAGGTGGCAGGTTAGTTTCATGGCATAGCAAGAAACAACAATCCATAGCTACCTCCACAGCCGAAGCTGAGTATGTAGCTGCAGGAAGTTGTTGTGCACAAGTTTTATGGATGAGGCAACAACTTAGAGATTATGGAACAATCCTAGGTCCAACCCCCATTCTTTGTGATAACCAAAGCGCTCTAGCCATGACTCAAAACCCTGTTCTTCATTCCAGAACCAAACATATTGACATTAGATACCATTTCCTTCGTGACCATGTTCAAAAGAAAGATATCTCCATGCATTTTATTGGAACTGACAAACAATTGGCAGATATCTTCACCAAAGCACTCAACGAGCAACGCTTTCTCACTTTGAGAAGTGAACTAGGTATGATTGATTTAAACGCCTAATCATCAAGCATCATACTTCCTTAGACATACAATTTAGGGGGAATCCACTTGGCTTATATCTAAAAGTTTTCCTTAAAAAAAAAAAACAAATGGTACAAGTTATCAAACTTAGGGGGAACCTTAAAATTATACTTGAACCTAACTAAGCGTCAATGATCAAAAACTTTCGGATGCATGATCATCAACGCTCAGTATTCTTTTGTGAAATATGTTGGACGCTAAACCATAAAAGGAATTTAGCTTTAAACGTCCATATTGTCCCCAATAAATGGCATTAAGCGTTGAAACTATTCCATTCAACACTTAATATAAAAATGATTTTAAAAAATTCATTCATAAAACCTTTTTACACGCTTCTTGAAGTAGTGGATAGACTCAACAGTCTATTGTGTACTCTACCCACATACTTCTATCACATCAAACTGGCGGGTAATCAAAAACTTTTTCAAAATGACGGTTCAGAGATAGCACGTGTTTGTGTACGTGTCAGTGTACAAACGGGCACGTGCGTTACACTCTGAAAATGCCAAACGTTTCTAAAACTTTAACTCAGATGTCAAATATTTATTTGAGAATTACCAAGTGTAACTTCTCTCTATTACGCAAAACTCGCGTCCGCGGTTAATGAATTCATGGCTGACATTAAAACTCTTTACACGTGTGTTAATCCTACAGAGATAAGAGAACACAAGTTTCAAAAATTAACCTCTGTCATTTAAAACACAATTTGCAGAAACTTCATTTACTCATACTCAAACATCTCTGCAAATTTATTTTTCTCTCTCTCTTAAAAGCAAAAGCAAATCTCAGTTCATCTCTTTCACTAAAAATGGCACCAAAGAAATCCTCGTCTACTTCTGCCGAAGCTACCATCAAGGTTACTGAAGGCCTTTTCGTTGACTGGAAATTTTTGTATGAGCAACCTCAGATCAATCTAACAGATATGATGGATATGGTCGTCAAAGCTGGGCTCAAGTCATTCTTGACTCAATACTCGTATCTGTTTCCAACTGAAGTGGATATCTTCTGGAGGACTGCCAAACTCTCAGAGGACAAGAAGTCTATCTCTTGTCTAATTCCTCTATCCTCAAAGGAGCCTCCCAAGGAATTCACTCTGACTGCTGCCTCCATTGCCGAGAACTTTAAACTCCCAAATGAGGGTGAGGCACTGGATTCTATTACTTTAAAACAGATCAAGGAAGCATGGACTACAATGAGTGCGTACGACGATGTACCCTACACTCAATATTTCGAAAAGAAAGACCTAGTGTCCAAATACCGGCTATTGGCTGATTTCTGCAGCAAGATCATAGAATGCCGAGTGGGAACCTTTGATAAGGTGAACCCAGTACAATTCCAGATGATGACTGCCATACTCTTGAACATCAAAATTAACTGGAGTGAGTACGTTTTTGGAAGATTTTGGGACTGTTTAAGCGGCTCGAATAAACCCTATGGGCTTGTCCTAAGTGACCTCTTATACAAATCATAGTGTGTATATTCTTCTGGTCTTCCATTGAATAAGACCAAGTTGCTGGGAAAAAGGATTTTGAACAATCTCTTCAATCCTCCCAAAATTGGTGGTGCTGCCAAACCACTATCTGAGCGTCTGGAAGTACGTCAAGCGTCCGATAAAGAAGCGGAGCGTCCAGTGCCAGAAGAAGTTTTGAAGCGTCCGGCTGTAATCAAGAAAAGGGCTCCCAAAAAGCCCAAAGTTCAATTTGTCACCTCCACTCAAAAGGATGATGAGGAACCTGATGAGGATGTAGAGGACAAGTTACCTCTCAAAAGAAGGAAGCTGAAAGGGATCATTAAACAAATAGACTTTGAAGAACCAGCTGTTGATCCTCCAGCTCCTCCGCCTAGACTCGTTGAAGGAATCAATGTGAAGAAAATCTTCAAGCGTTCCAGGACTAGCAAGCGTCGAGCTGCTCCCGTTCCTGAAGAGCCTGAGACTGATGAGCCAAACGCTCAAGTTGCTGTTGAGCCAAGCGCTCAAGTTGCTATTGAGCCAAGCGCTCAAAGTATTGCTGTTGAGACTAGTTCTCAGGGTAAGTTTATTTCTTCCCACAGCATCTCCTTTCCTACATCTGTAGAAGATCCTGCTCTTATAGAGGATAGTTCCTTTCTTTCAGCTATAGTTCCAGCTGCTGCTGAAGCGTCAACTGATATCATCCTGGATGTTGACTTGACCGAAGTCATTACTATCGCTAAAGATGTTGCCGCAAAAGTTGCTACAATTGAAGCTGAGGAACCTGCTGCTACAGAGGTTCCGACTTCATCTCCTGTTCAGGCTATAACAGAGGCACGCTCAGAAGGTCAGAGCGATGCTGAAGACGTTCCAGCGCCTAGACACTTCTTCCAACTCGACCCGCTGACGACGATTGATCATTCAATCAATTATATGCCCCCAGCGCTCGAAGAAGATTTCATTCCTGCAGGCTACAACGAAGAGAGATATATTGCTGCAGAGAATGATGTTGCTCAATTGATTGATTTTGACAGTCAAATCAAAGCCATCATACAAGACAGACAAGGAGATCGAACTCCTAGATGTGCTATGGACATAGCATACTATCTGGATTATGGGCACAGCAGGCTAACCGGGTTCGCCCTACGGGATTACAACATTTGTATGTATGAGCCTCTGCGTCCTAACTTTCTCAATCCTTCAGAGTCAGTCTTGAACAGAGAAGGCTACACACACTTCCCTCAGACTGCTCATAGCCCTGAAAATATTGCGTTAGTCCATCCACTTCGTCTGTGGAAGAATAAGGCTGCTCATGCCGGTGAGCGTCTCGAATCATTGACAGACTTGCTTCAGACTGAAGCTGATGCCTATTTTGACAGCGTCTGGAATGCTAACTATCAGCCTGATAGATATCGATTTGAAGCTATCAGAGATATTCATCTTGAAGGCATTCGCGCTATGGTGACTGCTGGCACAGACTTCTGCATAAATGAAGTTAACTGGGTTGAAGCGTATGTGGGACACAAGTATACTTTCTCAGAACTAGTTCAAGCTCCCCATCTTTTTGGCATAGGCATGCATGACAAGAAGCGTCAGTTTGCCAAGTATTGCCTCAAGCAGCGACAACAGAGAGTCGGACCTGTTCTCAAGCTCCCAATTGTTAGACATCAAATCGAACAGTGTCTGCGTCAAGAGCTTCACAGATTTTCCACTACTCCTCTTCTGTTCAACGCTCAAGCTTCTTCCAGTGGTACATCTGGCGTATTGTGCTTAAATTTTGCCCCAAGCCACTGTGAAGAAAACTTCAATATGATGGTGAAGATTTTGACTCCTGTCTCCCTATCCGATAAGATCTTCACTGTCAATCTTAGATCTTGGAACGGCTCAGTAATCAGGCCATTCAAAGGATATCCACTGCTCCCTTCAATCCGCAGCGAGGTACTTGATCACTATGAGTTTATCCTCTCCCTGCTTGAAAGGAATCAAGAGCTGGCTCAAGCACTTTATCCGTATCTTGAAGAGTACTATGCTGATTGTGTACCTGCACATCGGCGTCCTACGTCTCTTCCTTCTGACTGCTTGATTGGATTTTCCAGACAATACTGTCCAGATTCACTCTTCTCCATCGCTCAAACGCCGTCCAAAATCTTCCCCAATCATGTGCTTGATATCATTGGTCCAATGCACATCAGGGCCATTGATAGTCCTCTTCGCACATTCATCTCCGGTACTTGTATTTCCAGAACCAGACTCACTGAACTCTTGGATTCTCCATCCACTTCATATGCCGACTTAGCACACTGGAACTTCCAATTCGATGACTTTCGTCAACCAGAGTCAACGCTTGAGGAAGCTCCTGATACATCAGCTGAAGCGTTCAAGTCTGCAGTTATAAGTATTCCAGCGTCTGCTGAAGAACTCGTTCAAGGGTCTCCACCAGAGGATATTCCTGACGCTTCTGAACCTGTTACTGCTGATAGTGCTGAGGATCTGTCTCTTGTCATTCGAGGTACTGTTTTTGATCCAACCTATCAAGTTTCGTTTGACTCTCTCAAACACTCATCAAGGTTCAAGCGACCGGCTCCTCAAGCGGTTCCTTCCGATGAGAGTCAATCTTTTGGTCCTTTGCTCAAATCCGTCTTGGAGAATATTAGCGCCCACGCTACTCAGAATGAAGAATCTCTCCATTGGATTAAAGACGATCTGGCAAAGATTGAAACTCACGTAATGAGCGCCCAAATTGCTCATATGCGTAGTTCAGCTCAAGCGGCTGTTGGTGAGTGCAAGCAAGAATTTCAAGTAATGCATGATGCCACTCAAGCAACCCAACTTGCCATGAAAGAAGAGCTTGAGAAGCGCCTAGAAACCCTTGAGACCTCTATAAATGATGCTACCAGCGCCAAGCTTCTCGTTCTGCAGGAGCGCTTCGACAAGCGTCTGGATGACATCACAGATTCTATGTCTCAAATTGCTCATCAAGTCAGTTTACTCACAGATCATTTCTTAAAGTCTGATGATGGCAATAAGGGGGAAAAGAAGAAGAAAGGAGAAAAGAGGAAAGCGTCTAGTGCAAAAGCTGAAGAGCCTCCGTCTCCTAAGCGTCAAGTGCTTACTTCTACTTCTGCGTTTCGTCTTCCGTCTTGGATAACTGCTCAAAGTACATCTGGAGCGCCCAGTAGTACGCTAAGGGATCCTCCTAGAGCGTTTTATCCAAATCTACCAATACCTACAAGAGCACTGCTTGAACAGTTTGACATCCCTCTTCAAAGAACGTCCATTCCAGAGCCTACAGATCCAAGAATCTTAGCTGAAGAGAGAAAGATGACTGACTTTATCCAAACTTTTCGAATCTGTCTAAGGTATATTGGTATTGACCAAACTGATTGGAACAATCATTTTACTGTCTTCAAGAAAAGACAACAAGAAGAAAACAAGCTTATAATCAACAAAGATCATGAAGCAATGATGATCTTGGAAGACAATCTGACTGAAGCTATCCGAGCTGAAATGACCAAGCGATACAGAGTCAGACCAAGACATTAAAAGCTTTCTGATTTTACATTATCTATATTCTTGTCTCTTATATCTTCACTTGTTCAGTTGTAAAAATGCCTGTAATTCTCGATATATATAAAATGCATTTCTTTTTTCAGCTGAAACATCTCGTTGAAGCGTAACTAACTTTAACTAACGTTATCTAATCAAACTAACTTTTACTTTTGGCTGTCTAACTCTTGAACTATAAAAAGAGTAAGTATTGCCATCATCAAAAAGGGGGAAATTGTTAGGAATTTCATGTTAGATGTTTTGATGATGACAATTAGGATTTTGTGTTAGACCCCAAAATATGTAAGTTTGATTTTAGTAGAAAATTTGTATAAACCTTGAAGCGTTGGTTTTTGTAATAGGCGTATTAGGCTTTGTTTTATTTTGCTTTAGATTGTTAGGCTAAGTAGTCTTAGGCTGAGCATCTGATAATTTCTGAGTGAGTTTATCAGTGGTAAAGTTCGAAGACTCAAGCGCCTGATTTCTGAAAGATGATAAAAGTCTCCAAGCGTCCAATTGACCAGCTACATCAAGCGTTTCCTTATGGGACAGAAGTAATGTCACCTGAATTTATTTCTAAGTCCAGAAGGAGTTTAATGCAAATATTCCCGAAGCATTAAATACCAACGGATATTTAATTCAAATGCATTAAATGCTGATAAGAGCATTAAATGTGATAAGCACTTTCAGACGTACGGAGAAGCCACCCTATTGGACTGTCAACTATCTCAGACTGCAGCACCAACTTTTGTGCAGCAGATTTTCAGGAAAAAGGACAAAAGTTGTTCACTCGCGGAAGTGAGAGACACGCGCCTGTGCATGTGTCAAACGAACACTTTCTCCAAGAATGCCTATAAATAGAACTTCAACAACAAGCCAAACAGAGAACAATTAATCTTTAAGTCGAATTGCTGTTGCATTGAAGTCTCATTCCTTAAACTCTCAGAAAAGCTAGAATATTCAAGAAAACATTCCCTTTGCTTTTCTTCAATTCTGAGACAGTCAACAAATATCTCAAACATTCTTTTCGAAGAAACCACTTTCCTACTGAGATATTTTCAAGTTGTTTGAACTTCATCAAAATCAAACAAACCGATTTAGAAAAACCCATCCAAGCCTCGCGATCTGTGTGAAGTCGAAGTTGGATACTTGCAGCATTTCTGGGTGAAAGAAGCAAGGAGATTGAAGTGATTTGGAGCAGAAATCTGTGTGATCAAGGAGCTCAAGTCATCGACATCTATCTCTCCCTATTGTGTAGAAGATTCTGTGTGATTCTTTGAGAATCACTTTAGTGGATTGCCTCCAAGTGTCAAAGGAGAAGAAGGACGTAGTTGTGATTACATCACCCAACGAACCTTACAAATATTGTGTTATTTACTTTTCAGTCAATCATATCATATCATATCATTGCATAAATTGACTAAGTAAAATACAATCAAACGCTAAGCAACTAAGAAACCTCTGGTGACGCTAAAGCTTTCAAAGGAAGACTAGAAAAATCATTCCGCTGTGCTAACACTGATTAAAGAACTGAACGCTTAAACCCACTCGGTTAAAGTATTCAAATCTTGAAGTCTAGGTTAACTCTCTAAAAACAGTCTTCATCAGACGCTTAACCTAAGCGTCTATATTTCTAAGAAAACGCGCAGTCAAGCGTTCCCTTTTTAAGCGTCCAAAACCAGTTTAATACGAAATCTTTTTGAAGTCGAAAAAGACTTCAGGGTCTATTCAACCCCCCCTTCTAGACCGTTTCGTATGCCACTTGGGACCAACAAACAGGACTCACATCGGTTCTGTGACATGGGTTTTCACTCTGTGACTGTCAATGACGGAACTGATTATTCGTAATAGGTGTAAGTGAACCTTTGACCTCAAACAGCATGCTAGAAATGCATTTGTGACGTCAAGTATTTCAATAGAGTAGTTAGACCCAATTCACCCGTTGGTGGGGTCGACCTCAAAATGCGGCTTGATGGGCAAATGGTAGTCTTAGCTGATATCTAAATGGGATTTGTTCTCTCATAAGTGAGTGAGAAAGTACCCTATGTGATTATAGATAAATAGAGATTTTTCCAATCATATTCTATGTTTAATTTCCGATTCCCAAAAGATAGAAAGACTAAGAAACAAGTTCCATATGAATATTCCCTAGGCACGCAAATCATGCAAAGTATTTTCATTGAGTAATTCAAGGAAAGATTCATATCAAAGTAAAAGAGATTAAAGTCTTTGGCTAAAGCAAAAAGAGACGATTGTGCTAGGCACTAAATCGATATCAATGATCTCGTATTATTATGATTAATACATATTGTCAAATCCAGTGAGTTTGACATGGCCATGACTCTCACTTGACTGGGGTACACGAACAAAGGGTTTATACTTACATGGTATTTAGGATTGGAAGGTTGCGGAATGATCCTATTCATTCATTTTTTGTTTGGGCTACGAAGTGGGCCACGTGATTGGTTAGGTGTTATCCAAGTCCTTTGGTTTCCTTGTTAGGATTATGCCCTCAGATGCCATAGAGGATAGAACGTATAGGGCATATATCTTGTATTGAACTTAAACTCTTCTTAAATAAAAGGCATTATTGAGTTTTCACTTAATTCTTATCTGCATCTATAAGTTGTGTAAAACGTTTTGTCCATGTTTTCAGTGCGACCCCTCTACTTCCTAAGGGATAGGAAGATTGGCACTAGAGAGATCGATCTTGATTACTAAAATAAGTTCGCAAGTAATATGAAGTCTTTAATGGACAAATAAAGACTTCGAATACTTGTACAATCTTAGCTCCGACATGGGAGTGCCTGTTTGGTATCATGGTATAATAGGAGATTAAGATTGTAGACACGTCAGTGAAACTGATATGTTCGAACACGACTCGCATCGGTTCTGTCACATGGGTTTTCACTCTGTGACTGTCAATGACGGAACTGATTATGCGTAATAGGTATATGTGAACCTTTGACCTGAAGTATCAGGCTGAAGATGCACTTGTGACGTCAAGTCTTTCACTAGAGTAGTTAGACCCAATTCACCCTTTGGTGGGGTCAATCTTGAAATGCGGACTTGATGGGCAAGTGGTAATCTTAGCAGATATCTAATATGGGATTTGTTCTCTCATAAGTGAATGAGTATGTACCCTATGTAATTATAGATAAATAGAGATCAAAGTCTTTGGCCAAAGCAAACGAGACGATTGTGCTTGGAACTAAATCGATCTCAATGATCTCGTATTTACTATGATTTATACATATGGTCAAGTCCAGTGAGTTTGACATAACCATGACTCTCACTTGACCGGGGAACGTGAACAAAGGGTTTATACATATACGGTATTTACGATTTGAAGGTTTCAGAATGATCTTATCATTCGTTTTCGTTTGGATTACGAAGTGGGCCACGTGACTGGCTAGGTGCTACCCACTTCCTTTGGTTTCCTCTCATTGCCAAACGAAACGAACCTAAAGAGTTGCGCTAAAGGATTGACAAAGAAAAATGAAGAAAAAGGAATTTCTATTATTTCTTCTAAGAGTTTTAGTTTATTGGATAAATTAAATAATTAATTATTCATTAGATGAAATAATTAATTATAATGATAAGATTAATTATTAATTAATTTCCTTATGAAATATATTAATGAATTAATTTATCTAATTAATTTGGTTATTTAATTAATTAATTAATTTATTGGATATAATAAATTATTAATTAAAATAAGAAATTAATTAAACAAAACAAATTATTAATAAATTATTAATTACAATAAGAAATTAATAAGAGTTTTAGTTTATTGGATATAATTAATTTATTTGAGAGGCCACATATTAGGGCTCTTTTGTTTTGACTTATTCAAAAAGTCATGAGGTATATAAGGACTCTTTGACTTAGAACAAGAAAGAAAAGAAGACACAACTCTCATAACTCTAAAAAGAAAGAAAAATATTCCTCCCCTCCTCTATACCTAGTCGTCGATCATAGAGAAAGAAGAAAGGGGATTTTTCGTTTGTTGATCCGTACGTGATGATTTAGAGACGACGTATTTTCGTTGTTCGGATCAAGTTCAAGTTTGAAGAATCAAACCAAAGGATTAAAGATTTGGAAGCTTCAATATTTCGAGTTTGGAGAAGAAAAAGTTTTCCTCCATCATCATATTCATATTAACGAGTAAGTTTTATTCGTTATACGTTTTTAGATTCAATTATGCGAATTAGAGTACCAATTGGGTTTTCGTTTTAATTTTTGAAATCCCTTCTGCTGCGTTTATGCTTTTTCGAACGAAACCCAACATTCCTCTCATTGCCAAACGAAATGAACCTAAAGAGTCGTGCTAAAGGATTGATAAAGAAAAATGAAAAAGGAATTTTTATTTTTCTTCTAGGAGTTTTAATTTATTGGATAAATTAAATAATTAATTATTCATTAGATGAAATAATTAATTATAAGGATAAGATTAATTATTAATTAATTTCCTATGGAAATATATTAATAAATTAATTTATCTAATTAATTAGATTATTTAATTTATTTATTAGATATAATAAATTATTAATTAAATAAAGAATTAATTAAAAAAAACAAATCACGAGGGCTAAATAAGCGTCCAAGAGGACGCAAATTAGGCCTCAAAGTGGCGACCAAGTGATGCCCTAATTTAAGGCTCTTTTGTTTTGACTTGTTCAATAAGTCATGAGGTATATAAGGACTCTTTGACTTTGAACAAGGATACACAACTCTCATAACTCTCCTAGAAAGAAAGAAGAAAACATTCCTCCCCTCTCTAATAACCCTAGCCGTCACCCCCTTTAGAGAAGAAGTGAGAATTTTTTGTTTGTTGATCCGTGCTTGATAATTTAGAGACAACGTATTTTCGTTGTTCAGATCAAGTTGAAGATTTGAATATTCAAATAAAGGATTGAAGATTTGGAAGCTTCAAATTTTTGAGTATTTGGAGGAAGAAGAAATTCTCCAACAAATTCGTTCTAGCGAGTAAGTTTTATTCGTTAAATTTATCGTGCAATTTAAATATGCGATCATTGAATTCTACTTTGGGTTTTTAAAATATTTTTTTTGAAATCCTTCCGCTGCGTTTATGTTATTTTTGCGAAACCCAACAGACATATCTCCGAACTCATTCGTACTCTTCTTATTACTGCCCATCTTTCCCACATTTTTTGGGTTGATGCTCTTTACACTGCAGTTTATCTCATAAATCGTCTTCCTACCCCTCTACTTCAATATAAGTTTCCTTTTGAGGTGCTCTTCGGGCGCTCACCCGATTACTCTTCTTTTTGAACTTTCGGGTGTGCATGTTTTCCTCATCTTGGTCATCGAGCTACTCACAAGTTTGATCCTTGTTCTACCTCATGTATTTTCCTGGGCTATGCTTTAGATTACAAGGGGTATAGCTGTTATGACCCTACCTCTAGTCCTATTCATATCAGTCGTCATGTCGTCTTCGATGAAGACACGTTTCCCTATACTTCTTCTCATGTCTCACACACCAATGATGATAGTTCTATGTCTCTGATCCCTGTCTCTCTTCCCCATCCACCCTATTTAGGTCCCGCACAAGCTATTTCTCCTAATCTAACCCCAACCTTACCTTCTCCTTCTTCCTCACCCATCTCGAGTCCATCTATATCGAGTCCTCCTTCTCTCCCCCTTACACATCCCTCTCCTGTTGATGTCTCATCTCCCCCTCTGTCTTTATCCTCTTCCCCATCTGACTGGTCCTCTGCACCTTCTCCTATATCCCCCTCTTCTTCCGGCCTGCTTGTAGACCCTTCTTCTACTATTGGAACCACACTGAATACGGAGCCCAGACGCGGCCTTTTTCTTCTACTATTGGAAGTACACTGAATACCGTGCCCTGGCACGGAGAAGACAACACCTAGGCACGGTCTTTTACACACTCGACATTCTATGGTCACTCGTCTTCATGACGGGACTCGTCGACCTCGTGTCCTTCCCTCTCTTTCTGCCATCACACCTCTAGTTGAACCAACATACTTTACACAAGCCCTAAGGATCCCCTTTGGCAATCTACCATGGCTGAAGAATTCAATGCTCTTCAAGCTAATCACACTTGTATTCTTGTGCCATCGTCTCCTTCACAGAATCTTGTTGGTTCCAAATGGCTTTATCGGGTAAAATTACGATTAGATGGGTCAGTTGAGCGATATAAATCCGGCTTAGTTGCACAAGGGTTTAAGCAACAAGCTGGAATCGATTTCGGTGAGACTTTCAGTCCCGTGGTTAAACCAACTACTATACGCACTGTTCTTTCTATTGCTGTTTCACGTCATTGGTGCATCTGACAGTTAGATGTGAAGAATGCTTTTCTTCACGGTGATCTTACAGAGACAGTGTTCATGACTCAGTCACGTGGTTTTGTAAATCCTCAGTATCCTACTCATGTCTGTCAGCTAAAGAAAGCCATATATGGTCTGAAACAAGCACCCCGGGCTTTCAAAAATTTGGCTCATACTTACATAGTCTTGGGTTTTTCTCTAGCAAAGCAAATATATCTATGTTTGTTTATCGGTTGAGCTCTACTACACTTGTTCTTCTCCTCTATGTGGATGATATCATTCTCATTGGAAACGATTCCACTGCCATATCTTCTCTTATCTCTCGGCTTTCTACATCGTTTGCTATGAAGGATTTAGGTGACCTTCACTACTTTCTTAGGATTCATGCTACCAGGGATTCCCAGGGTTTGTTTCCCTCTCAGACGAAATATGCCACTGATTTATAACAGCGTTTTGATATGATGTCTCTTAAACCTGTTTCCTCTCCGCTATCTGCGAAGTCGGTTCCTTCTGCTATTGAAGGTGATCTCTACTCTGATCCGACTCTGTTTCGTAGTATAGTTGGTGGTCTACAGTATCTGACGCACACGAGATCGGATATTGCCTACTCTGTTACATTAGTCAGTAAGTTCATGCATTCTCTGCGTACTGTTCACTTTCAGATGGTCAAGAGAATTCTTCGTTATCTACGTGGTACTCCTACCTCTCTTGATACTCTCACGGTTATGCTGATTCTGATTGGGCAGGCTGTCTTGACAATCGTCGCTCCACCACAGGTTATGCGGTTTATTTTGGTGATAATCTCCTCTTGGTCAGCAAAGAAACAAGCTACCGTATCCCGTTCCAGCACAGAGTCTGAATATCGTTCGGTCACCTATGCAGTTGCTGAGATATGTTGGCTTCATTTATTCTTCGTGATCATGGAATTTTTCTCACACATCCTGTTCAAGTATACTGTGATAACATAAGTGCAATTTATCTCGTCCTTAATCCAGTTTTCCATGCCCGCACAAAACATATTGAGATAGATTATCCTTTTGTACGGGAGAAAGTTGCTTCTTGAGATGTTCTCGTCAAGTATGTCCCCACCGCGGATCAGATAGCTGACATCTTTACTAAAGCTCTTCCTTCTCCCAAGTTCACTCAGCTTCGGACCAATCTTCGTGTTGGCCCCACCACTCGGATTGCGGGGGGATGTTAGTATATATATGTATAGCCCATAGTTTAGGGCCCATTTATGTATAGCTCGGGCCCTTTTACCTTTGTATAGAAACATAAATGTATACTTTTACTCATTCATTCATCAAATACAATATACAGAGTTCTTCAATATTACGTGTTTGAACTCTAATAGATCTATTACTTTACTTTTGTGTAAAAGAAGATTAATATATATTTTTTATTGCAAGATATTGTTGAAAAACACACGTCTAATCAAAATTCAATAATACTACGTGTAATTTACTCAATACATTTGTAATACATTACCAATCCAACAAAGAGAAGATGAAAACCCTCGCCAGCGCCACACCTTGTATCTCCCACTCCGCTTTGTTTCCTGAACTAAACATCTAAGCACTTCTGCAACCAACAAGAATAAATATGGAGACAGGGGGTTCCTGATGAAGTCCCCTATATGGGCGAATGTATCCAAACTGATACCCGTTAAGTAAAATAGAAAAAATAACGGAGGAAATGCCCATCATAATTAAAGAAATGAAATCCCTATGGAAACCAATTCTATCTAAATACCTTTTCGAGAAAAGTCCACCCCACTCTGTCATAAGCTTTGCTCATGTCAAGCGTTAGCACAACTTGACCCTCCGAACTCTAGAACTTTTTTTTTTCAAAAAATGATCCATTTCATAAGCCACTATGATTTCTAGTTATCAAAGATAATGCAATTGGGGATAAAGGCGGATTGGGCTTGCAGAGCTTACATAATCTTGCTCTAAGAGGTACCTTGGAGATTTAAGAGGCTAGTGCGTAGTGAACTTCAATTGTGTCAATTTAGCACGCAAATTTTGGTTTTGATCTGATTTATTAGTGTTCAAGCCAATTACCAAGCAAATGCGTATGAAATTACTATTGGTTCACACTTTTTTTTTTAATTAACTGACAAATGACCAAATAATTATATTTATATGAGGCTTTTTCGCTATTAATGAGGTCTAGTTTTCTTTCTTAAGTTGCATGATATCCCCATATATACATTGCACAAACTGAATCAATTAAAAGCATTTTTTTAAAGCCGTATACTATGTGTATAAATAGTTTTTATTAGTTTTATATATATATATATTCAATAAAAAAGATTTATGGGCATAACGTACGTATTCCAATGAAATGCAAATTAAAACATTATTTTATAACTAAAATTTCAACTAATTTAAAAATGCGCGTTTATTATAGATTTGATGGTTAGACTTTGGATTACAGATTTGATGGTTAGACTTTTCACCAAACAATAAATGCTTCAAGTATACTTGGACAATTTTGTGATTTTGAGCCGATAAGGCCTAGTTCTATTCGCAGAATAGAAATTTTAATATATTAAAAGTCTTATTCCCATCAATAATTTGTGAGCCGATCTCTATTTTATTAGTAGTTATTAGTTATTGTAAATTAGTACTAATTGTTATATAATGATATTGATTTATTTTAATGATATAATTAATACATGTAATTGATTTAATAATAATAAAAGAAAAAACTGAAACCGTTGTCTCATTGAAACATCCAAACAAGACCTTCATTAAATTTTTACAGTAAACAATTTGGATAAGATAATCAGAAAATGAAGAAAGCATTAATAAATTAGCAAGAAAAAGAAAGACAGCTAATGATTTGGTAGAGGTTAGAGTCAACCATAATGGGGCCAAACCACAGTAGGAGCAGCGGCTATGATTTTAGGTAAATAATGTAGAGAAGTACTAGCATAGAATTTACCTAGGAGTAGGAGTGAAAATGAATAATAATAATAATAATAATAATAATAATAATAATGATGCGTGTAATGAGGAAAAGAACGTGGGGATTGGGGCCATTAAAAGAGTGGGACCCAAATCTTGGTTCTGTTTGTCGGCCCAATGACATCATGGAATTTTGGGGACTCTTAAAGCGTGTGCACCACTACTACTAGTGGGAGCGGTGGAGCTTCATTATTCCCATTCATTTAACCCTTTTCACTCACTATAATTAAACGAGTTGAAAACATATTACGGCAATCAGCATTATGTTATATATAGGGATAATTACATTGGGTATCCCTGAGGTATTGCTAAATTACAAATTACATCTAATATTCATTCCGTTTATTTCATCTAACATTGAGCACCATCCGTTAGGGTTTCAGTACGACGCCATTAAATTTTTCGGTAAACTTTCAAAAAGGCCTCTAGATCTGGAAACTTTCTAGGACAATTATACCATTTTGATGTTATTTGTAATGTTTTTTAAAAGTATAAGTGTTATATGTAATGTTGTGTATGTAAAATATACAAATAATTATTTATAATTAAAAATTATTTTTAACAAAATAAAAAGAATATAAATTATTAACATTATAAAATAAAAAAATATGTGTAATATCATTTTAATCTTTTAATTAAATTAATTTATAATAGTTTATATAATTTTAAAAAATTATAATTTAAATTAATTTATGAAATTTACAAATAAATTTAAAAATTGTATTTTAATAATTTCTAGAATAAATTACTTATTAATATATTATTTTATAAATTAAAGAAAAAGAAAAAGAAAGGAGTGGGGAATAGTGTTGTCTTCTCCACATCCCCACCCCACCATCACGCACATACAGACACGACAATACACACACGCTCAATTACACACACGCACATAGTCACACACACAATTACACACACTGTTACAAGTACTGACGCACACAATTACACACACTCAAACACACACAGAGTCACACACACAAACAATATCTAAGATAACATATAAATACTTTTCTTTTAGGTTTAATTTTTTTATTTTAAATTTGGTATTAGAAGTAAATCT
This sequence comes from Buddleja alternifolia, assembly GCA_019426215.1. Taxonomy (NCBI): domain Eukaryota; kingdom Viridiplantae; phylum Streptophyta; class Magnoliopsida; order Lamiales; family Scrophulariaceae; genus Buddleja; species Buddleja alternifolia. The sequence goes on along the minus strand of CM033393.1, from coordinate 25,995,895 downwards.
AGATATGTAAAGGGGCAATTTGGAAATTCAGCTTTTTTTCTTTTTTTAAAAAAATATTCTGTAAGGGCATTTAGGTTTTTTGTCATTTTCCATCCATTTTTGCATCAATACATGAAAACTTTGGATGTTAGATGTAATTTATTAAACCAGGGGATGCTTTTTGTAATTAGGCAATACCTCAGGACCCCAATGTAATTATCCATATATATATATATATATTTCAGAGAAGAGTATTATCCTTGCTTATTCTTCTTAGATCCAATACTAGGAAAGCCAGCTATAGAGGGCTTCTTTATAGGGAAAATTACTCACAGACCCCCTCACTGATTGTATAATTATAAAAATCCCCCCTCACTCATTGAAAATTACCAATACACCCTCTCAAAGAGTGTACTTTTAAGTTTTACAGGGGTAAAATTGTAACAATTGTTACACATGGAGGGTGTCATTGTAAAAAATCTTTAACATGAGAGGGTTTGTTGGTAATTTTCAATAAGTGAGGGGTAGTCTTTGCAATTATACAATAAATGAGGGGGCCGTGTGTAATTTTTCCTTCTTTATATATAAATAATTGCGTTTAGATTATAATGATAATATCGAAAAATGCATTTCAGGTCCTTTCTTCTTTTCCAGGGGTAATTGGTGTTAATAAAGATTAACATAATTCATTTCAAATCAAATTTGAATAATTCAAAATATTAAATTTATTTACTTGAAACGTCAATTAATTTATACGGACAAAATTTTGAATCCGAATTAAGAAGGCCACTGAAATCCGTGGTCAAGGTTGTGTTGAAACACAACTTTTACCTAATCGTCTGTATTTTAGTAAGGGTTAATCAATTACACTATAACTACCTCTCTTGTCTAGTGTAATAACAGCCCAACCTGCTTTTTGGGCATGCAACAAATATTCTTCTCTAATAATTAAAAATCTTACATTGGCCCCTTTGCCTAATGACTGTCAGTCAAGATTCACAGAAAGTGTATAATGACAATCTTAACCTCATTTAAAAAAATATAAAAACTAACTAAAGAAAGTTTATTACAACAACTATCCTCCTTATTTAGCGTAACTACAGTTCAGTCCATTTATTTTGAGCATATAACATACACCCCTACGACTAACAGCCTTTACTTTCTTTTTTGTTTTATATTTTTTCATAATATATTTTTATTTCTCTTTTTTATTATAACCTTATACACACATGCACTCACACACACACGCATATATAAATATATAAAAAACAAACTACATATACAATATCTTCATATTTTTTGACAACTTTTTAATTTGGATTTATTTTCATTGAATTATGATATTACTTTTGAAATCAATTGAAACTCGGTATTATTTTTATTTTATAAAAAGGTTGGTATTCAATTCTAATAGCATTTGGGGTCGTACCATGTTTGACCGGATACAATATTTTAGTTTTATATAATTTTCATGGATATTTTATTTTTTTAATAAAATTTGACTCCTTATTTTACCTTTTTATATTATTCTTTAAAAAACCAATTTATCGGATAGCCTAAATTAAAATCGGAACACATTTTGTAAAACAATCCTGTCTAATCAAAATAATCTACAAAGTATCCAGTATGCTATTTTGGCACACATTTTGTACGACTTCATTGTTTGTATTCCTCTAATTGTTTAGTTAAATTCATTAAATTGTCTCAAATTGGGCATAAATCACCACATCAAAGTCATGGGTTAAAGAAAATTGACCGAGAGAAGGGCAAAATAGAAAATTTGAATTTTTAACAAATTCCGTTAGTTTTCTAACAGAAACGAGTGATTGTAATATTTTATTATAATATAGGGAATTTATTAGGTGTTTTAAAGTTAGCAGGTTGGAGTGTAATTACATTAAATAAGATGAATAGTTAGTGTATTTAATCATTTTATTAATTATTCAAATCAGCCAATACAAATGCGAGAACAAAGTCCGGGAGATTATGGACTCCCTATAACCAAATCGAAGCATTACGAGCAACAAAATTACATGTACGTTTAATAGATGAAAATAAAGTATTACGAAAAAGAGGCCAAGATTGTCTAGCTTTCGAGATAATACTTCATGTTTTTTCTTTGATCAGTCCAATGCCATGTTTATGTCAAATGTATTTAGGGATTTTGTTAATTGTTTGAATACATGTATTCACGTAATTTCAATGGTTTTATGTTCTTTTTTTTTTTTTTTGTCCTCGTCTTTTGGGTTTATGTTTTTACTTATCTGTGATTCAAGTTTTTGTTATTATTTATATTTTAGAGTCCAAATAAAACAATTTTGAATTTACTAACGTACTCTAAAATTTCAAACATAGTCTGATATTTATTATTACTAGCAGTCGGAGCACACTTGATGCGTGTGTATAAAATACATATGCAAAGTGAAACTTTTTTTAAAAAAAATGATTATGTATAATTACGTCAAAAGAAATTATTGAAAAATAGAATAGTTCGTATGACATAATGTAAAAAGAAAATTGTAAACTACTTTTGTTTGTAAATAGTTATTCTTAAAGATTAATAAAACAATAGACCTTAACTGATCATGATCTGCATCTATTATATTTCCCTTAATGATTGTTTCTCTCATTCATTGGTCCGAGTAACGAAAATCTCCACATGTTTTTGTGGGTAAATAATTTGGCTAGTCACTTTGGCATAACAAAATATTAAACTCGCCAAAATATGTTTAAATTTGTTTCAATCGCATGCCTGCATATAATTGGAGAGAGAGAAGAATAAGATCATCAGTCACTCATAGTTACGACTTACGCATAGAAGAACATGTATTTTGCCCACAAACTCATAACTGATATAAAAAAAAAACTTGCCTATTAATAAAAAGAAAAATGCTATATACCAACGATTTTTCACCTCCCCTTGATTTAGAAAGTATAGATGTATTAAATTCATTAAAATCAATTAATTGAAAACGATTTCTTGCCAATAACAGGGGGAATGAAAATCGGTAATATATAAAAGGTGGTATATAGCATCACTCTAATAAAAAGAAGTTAAAAGGATAGAATAATCAAAGCAAATTTAAGTCGTATTCCTATTTACAATCTAAAAGTCAAAACAAAAAAATTAATACTTAAATCAAATGCGAACTGAAAACTTCACCCAAAAGAATTGAAGATGCATTAATCCAATCAATTGACTTCAGTGATTCTAAATACACATGTTCTCCTAACACGTGGAAAAAATAATCAGAATGAGAAATAGAAACATATAATAATTCAACATTTCAATAAGCAAACTTAAAATAAATTAGCCATGCGCAAAACAACCCAACATATGCAAACTCAACATGGAAAAACCATATATACATCATTTGACCTCATTTTACACTATGAAAAGTATTACACTGAGTGAATTTTGAAAAGAGAAAAAAATGGAAGATGAAATTATCGGATTGTAGAAAGAGAAATCATGAGTTGGTTTGCATCTCATCCTCTCCTTGTTTAGCCAGAATTTGAAGGAACATGGGTTGGTTTTATTGTGTAGTGGGACATTTATTTGAAATTTAATTCTTATTAGCAGTTTTAATTCAAGTACTTCATGTAAAAAAAAAAAAATTTTAATCACTTGTGAAGTTAGTTATGCCCCACCAAATGGATGCCAGTCCAAAAATCACATCTGGAGCTCTTCAATATTAAAATTAAGAGTATAGATAAACTCAATGTGATTCTATTTACAGAAGTAAAAGTATAATTTCAAATTAAAGAAAAGAGTCATCATGCCGATATCCAACTTTGCTCATAGAGAAGATCAGAAGATTATGCAGCAGTAATAGTTTTGGTGGTATGTGGCGTGAACCATAATGGATTATGATTGTTACCGTAGTGGATTAATGATGGATGTCTCTCATTTTTTTTTTTAAAAAAAGATGGATGTCTGTCACTCTTGAACCAAATTTTATTTACCTTTTTCTTAAACATTATATATATATATATATATGATGTGGGCAAAAAATAGCTAACGATCCAATACGAATATTAAAGCTGTTTTATTAGCTTGAAAGTAATAAAGATAGACTTAGTGGGCTAACTAACAAAGTAAAGCCCATGACCCATAACCCATTACCAACTCCCTATAAATACCTCAAAGGAGCTGGGAAAGAAGGATCATCTGCTCTCCCCACCAAAAAGAGTACTAGAGAGAATGCAGTTGACTATCATAGATGATGATCTCCTCCCCCAGTAAAATAATATATTGGCTATTGAGAGTAACCCCACCGTCGAACTATGAATAGACTTGATCCCAGCTATCTGGGTACGTAGGCAGCTCTCCATAGTCGAGTGCAGTCTATAAATCCACCAAACCCTGCCTAGTTTGTCGTGTGTTGGATCGGTTCCTTCACCCCACGTGGTCAATCACGTGACAAATATCATCTGATGAATTTTGACATCATCAGATTGGCGCCGCCTATGGGAAAAACTCTCCAGCCACTAGGTATGCAAACTAGGCCCCAACTAAGTACGACCGGTGATAGGATGACTAGCAACCATCAGCCAGCAACTATCAATGAACTTCCAAACCCAACGCCTGGAGATCAGCCCAATGCTGAAGGTGGTGCTCAAGACCCCCCGACCCGGCAAGCTGAAGGCGGGGGTCCAGACATACCACCCCCGACGAACAGGCAGAACGCACCTCCTATGACGCCATTAGTGATTCCACCCCTACCACTAGGGTGTTCGAGATCACTTAGGAGGCTCTACTCACTCTTGTTGAGGATGCATCAGTGAGGGCAACACTTGTCCCATCGACTAGCAAGGGGCAAGACCCCCATGTGAGAAATACTCAAGAGGCTTCTCCTTCTCAGGAGAAGGGGACTCATTTCACTTCCTCCGTCAACTCGTGGAGGTCAGGAGCATCGTGCAGAAAGTATACCACAGAAAGCCGCCTCCAGGGAGACGCCCCCAGAGAGTCAACCCTAGAAGGTTGCCTCCAGGGAGTCGCCCCCAAGAAGTCGTCCCCAGAGAGTCGCTCCCAGAGATTCGCCTCCAGGGAGTCGCCCATAGAGAAAATCCCCCCAACAGTCCAGTCAATGCCGAAAATCCCATCGCTCCACCTCCTGCGAACGAGTAGATCGCTCCTCCTGTTACATCAGTGGTAATCCCACAACCTACTACCAGGGTATTCGAGATCACCTAGGAGGTACTGCTAGCCTAAGTTGAAGATGCATCTGGGCTTGCAGTCGCTCGGGCTGGTCAGCAAATACGCCCAGGCACACCCATCACGTTCTGCGCCCATACCGACAACAGCTGGACAGGGTCCCCAAGGGAGGAACACTGAAGAGGTGCATCCGCCACAGGAAAAGTGGGCACAAGATCCACCCCCTCGGTCGGATCATAGGGGCCGGGATCCCCAGAACAGAAGCCACCCTCGCCGAGTGGAGCCTAGCTAATACACCCGCCGAGGTAAAGAGTCCTTAACTCCCCGGTGAAGGGGGCGGGGCAATAAATAGAAGAGAATGGTGAGGCATCACCTCCCGAGAGGCTCCTGAGAAGAAGAGAGAGAAGGCCAATGCCTTCGAGGTCGCTATGCAGAGGCTAAGTATCCTTGACCCCGGTACAAACCCTGCTAAGGCACAATGGCCGATGAGGGTATATGCTCCGCCAAGATGGAAATTTGGAGTACTATGCGTGATATGAAGAAATGCAGCTGGTGCCATTAGCCGAGATACCCCCGAAAATAAGTCCTTTCTGCCCGGTGATTTTGACAAGAGTCTTCGCCAAAAGGACTTACGATACCTCATCTGAGCGAAAATGAAGGAGCTAGAGACCCTCAAGAGCATGTTAACAAGTTCAACGCCAAGGCTGACATGTACGACCTCAGTAATGCTGCCAACTATAACATTTTTTGAACCGCCCTTTATGGAAGGGTGCTTAGCTGGTTCAACCGACTACCCGCCGGTACCATCGCCGGCCTCAAACAGCTGACCAAGCACTTCCTTAATCACAAACCATGGAGTTTAGACTACAAGACCTAGAAAACAACATCCCATTGACGAGTGATGCCAAAGTAAAATTGGCAATCATCTCCAACTACTGGGTGAAGGAGATTCTGACCGACAGTGGGAGCTCAGCAATCATCCTCTTTTACAATGCTTTCACCTAACTAGGGTGGACAATGCGTTGTTTCAAGCGATCGACATAACCCTTCACTGGATTCACGGGTGAGATGTTGGGAGCATTAGGGGAGGTGTCTCCGCCTACATCTTTGGGTGCATTTCCAGCCCACTCTGCAAAGATGGCAAAATCTTTGGTGATCAAAGTCACCTCCACATAACATGTAATTTTGAGGAGGTCGAGCGTAAACTTATTCTAAGCCGACGTATCTACCTATCACATGAGGGTGAAATCTTAAACCCGCATAGGAATAGATGAAGCATGATGATATGGGTCATAGCGACAAAGGGAAGCAAGTAGTGATGAAGTTAATCTCGCTAGAGAAAAGTCGCTTGGGGGGCACGATTAAATTAGGCCATACTGGGTCAAAATCCTAGCAGTCAGATGTCTATGAACAAGACACGTGCCACGACATACCACCCCAAGCAGACATTGCCTATTTTAAAAATACAACAACCGCCGATAATGGACAAGATTCCAGCGTGACGGGCATGCCGGCAGTGGATACCACTAACAAGATGACCCTCCTAGGAAACATCCCTCAAGCTTGACAAAAGGTCAAGCCTTATGAGGCCTTATCAGGTAATAAATAACAAAAAACTAGCTCTTTTTTTTCATATATAACTATTGAACAAGTCAAGCGTTGAGTGGGGACGCCCACCAGCGCCGACTACCTTTTACTTTAAGCTCTGAGATGCCTATGGCACCCCCACTTTTATTTTCTGCATGGACTATTGAATATTGTGTTAAGTATTTATTAGCACCCTTCTCCCTTACATATGTTAAATGTTATTTTCAAGTCATGGTCGAATAGCAAACCGAAAGCCCTCGGAGTCACTGACTCCGACTGAGGCTATTACAAGGTTTTAATACTTAGTTTATTTCTACTATTCTGTGAGTTGCCGCAATAAGTGCAGAGAACAAGAACATCAATACAACCCCTGGAAGCTATCAAGCTCTCACTAGAGGTTTTATAAACATCACACGCAACCCCACTTGAGGTCAACATGGGTGGCACCGCTAAAATCACCTTAGCTGTATACGACTCGCCTGAGGATGGACGACCCCATAATCCCTCCATATTAGAGTATGCAAAAAGAGATAGTCAATATCCATGAAAAAACCCCCAAGCTAACAGACTCGAACGAGGAGTGCCCACCTGATAATCCATCCAACACTAGTAAGAGAGGTCGAGGCTCTGCAAAGCATCCCCCCCTCCCACTAAGGTTCTGGAAGTTGCACTAAGAAGAAAAACATGAAAGACAACCCAAGCCTCCACATAAAAACATGGCCACCAGTGTCACAAATCAAACGTTACTTACTCAAAAGACATAAATAAAGGGTGAGACCAAGCTCTAAGTTATCCATCCGCTAGCAAAAGATAATATCTACCCCATAAAATCTTTACTCCCTAAAGTGTTAACCATGAAAATACACTAAGGAGTGGGGGGCAGGGAACCTTATGAGGCTCTAAGCCCACCCGTCAAAATTATTCACCCACCAAATCAAATCTTGGGGGTAAAAATGATAAAACGTGCCGTGAGCATAATAATGCCACCATTGGCACCCATTGGCGTCACATGGCGCTAAAACGTAAACTCCACCATTGGTACCCCGAAAAAGCTCATAAGGCAACAGGGATAGAAAAATATAAGGCTTACTCAAAGCCTATGAAGAGCTAATGAGTAGCTCACAAATGTGCTAAGTGAAAAACAAGATTGCTGCTAACGTTCGACTAGCTCATAGTCCTACAAGCAAGAACGCGACCGTAAGATAAAGTACCTGGATTGAGGTTATAAGCCAGGGTAACACCCCAAAAAAAGGCGTCTTGAGGCATCAAGCCTCGAGGTGCTGCCCGCGAGGCAACGTGCCTCACGGCCAACCGTGAGGCGGCAAGCCTCGCGGTAGCCACGGGGCCATAATGTTGAGGGTCGGAATCAAGCGACCCCCTTCCTGTCTAAATAGCCTGACGTTCGCCAAACATCATACCTCTCCTAGCACTCATTAAATATCGCCAATGGCACGTTGAAAATGATTAAGTACTCCGCTGGCGCTCATGAAGCCAAGGGGTACAAAATATCCCACTAGCGCTCATGAAGCCAGAGGGGTACATGACACCCCGTTAGTGCTCATGAAGCCAAGAGGCGCAACAATTTAATTAAGTAGTTAACCTAGCGCTCGTGAAGCCAAAGGGTACAAAATACCCCCGCCAATGTCCATGAGGCCAAGGGGCACACCCCGCTAGAGCTCAGGAGCCACGGAGTACAATGCACTTCTTATCTCTTAGTTGTGGACTTACGAAATATACCACAAAACTTAAAAGGGGATCACGAGGCCAAGTACCATGATCGCGAGGCCAAGTACAATGAGTACCATGATTGCGAGGCCAGGTACCATGAGTACCATGATCGTGAGGCCGAGTACGATGAGTACCATGACCGCGAGGCCAAGTACCATGACCACGAGACGCTCTTCTCATCAAGTGCGGGCGACACGTCCGCCTACTACCGAAACCCCTATTTGAAGATGGGGAAGGTCCTACCTAGTGATTTAACAAATTTTTGTTTGATGTAGGGTCATACCTACTTTATAGGTGTTATATAAGAAAACATCTGGCGAGCCATTTATAGATGCCGATAGCACAAGCAAACCTGTTCACAAGTCAAAAAGGACGAATAAAAATCAATGAGGTCTAAGCCGAATTTGATGTCGTGCCCTGAAATAAGACTTCGAGGCACATTAGGCCCCCATAGGAAAAAATGAAACCTCGCGGCAAGGCCGGAAGGCACGACGCCTCGCACCTCGGGGCTGGCCGCGAGGCACGACGCCTCGCGGTTGGCAGCGAGGCAACCGCAACTCGCGGCTGGTCGCGAGGCAACGACACCTCGCGGTCACCGCGAGGAGCGACACCTCATGCTCGCGATTGTCCATGAGGCCGAAGGATGGAGGTCGCCATTCGGCGCCCCCTTGGTGCGTGAGTCCTAACTCCCCGAGGCTATCCGTTGAGAGTGGGATTCACATCCCATTTACAAGATACCCAAATAGAGAGATACAGTCTTCTAAACACTAGCGACCCCCGATAAAATGCTCTATGAGAGCGGAGAGGTCATGAAGTGGGTTAATTAAGTGTGGGATAACAAACGACCTCCACACATAGTTGCCAAGAGCTTTGCCCCTCACTCCGAGGCAAAAGACCTTACCCATTCACCATAGAGGCTAAGGGCTTTGCCCTCTCACCTTGAGGCAAAGGACCTAGCCCTCTCGCCATAGAGCCAAGAAGTTTGCCCCTCTTGAGGCAAAGGACCTTGCACTCTCACCTAGTAGCAAAAGCTCTTACCCCCTCGCAATAAGTCAATGACCTTTGCCCTTGACCTTGGGGCAAAGGCCAATTTAATAAATTCTAAACCACCTCCGGAGCACCAGTACCCGGGCCAAGGTCTCAAAATATCAAGTATCCTACGGAACTCCGAGTATGGGGATGAAGTCTTACAATTTTAGTTTTGGAGGAGGCTAAGTTCCACTTCCCAAAAAGAATGTTCCAAGTAAATTATGACATTCCCCTGGCAGTCTTGAAAAGCTGAAAGCTTCATTCAAAATTGAAAGAATTTCTAAGTTCACCCCGAAGATAGAAATTACTTCCGACGAGAATTAGACTAAAAACATCAATTCCTCCCGAGTCTCGAGAATGAAGACATGTTAATCGCCTCAATGCAAACCCCAAGGCAAGTTGATTGCCATGCACCATGCAATGGCTTTGCCTCACGGTGATTTAATTGCCGCGAGGCAAATGACGAATATATATATATATATAAAAAGAGAAGCGTAAAGCTTTGCACCATCAATCGTATTGACTTCCTAGTCCCGAATATATATTTCACCTGACGGAGTAAGCATTCGGGAGTGGGGGGCATATGGTGTGGGCCAAAAATAGCTGACGACCCAATACGAATATTAAAGCTGTTTTATTAGCTTGAAAGTAATAAAGATAGACTTAATGGGCTAACTGACAAAGTAAAGTCCATGACCCATTGCCCATTACCAGCTCCCTATAAATACCACAAAGGAGCTGGGAAAGAAGGATCATTTGCTCTCCTCACCAAAAAGAGTGCTAGAGAGAAAACAGCTGACTATCATAGATGATGATCTCCTCCCCCAATAAAATAATATACTGGCTATTGAGAGTAACCTCACCGTCGAACTATAAATAGATTTGATCCCAGCTATCTGGGTACGTAGGCAGCTCGCCATAGTCGAGTGCAGTCTATAAATCCACCAAACTCCGCATAGTTTGTCGTGTGTTGGATCAGTTCCTTCACCCCATGTGGTCAATCACGTGACAAATATCATCTGAAGAATTTTGACAGTGTATAAAAGTTGTTAAATCTCATTTCCTGAGGTTATGTTTCTTGTAAATATGCACACTACAACGTACTGGTGAACCACTCAAGTTGCATCTAATTTCCACGTCACTTTAAATTGTCAAAACTACTTCAGAGTTGCTTGACACATATCAAATTCTAAGGAGTTACGAAGTTTTATTTTATTTATTTATTTTAACATCAAAGAGTTGCAAGATCTGTGGTATGGGAATTAGGGTCGACTTGCTTATATAATGTTTAGTACTTGAAACTTCATAATAAAAAGGAAAAAAATATGATCCAAAAATAAAGCACACCGATTATTAGTGCTTCTCCCACTACAATCCAAAGATTCACGAAAAAAATATTTAGAAATGTGCCACATATATTGACCAATAAATATGTCAGTACATTACCATGAGAATTAAAGTTTAGTCTACACTAGTTTCAACCAGATCTAAGTTAATCACATAAATTATGGATTGCATTTGATAATAGTTAGTGTATACTTATTGAAAGAGTATTTACGGTAACAATGTTAATCCAGCACTTTTCAAATGATTATCAATAAAGTATTTTCACATAACTACTGCGTAAAACATGGACATATATCCTACCACTCAAATTGAATTGAGACCACCATAAGATAATTAATTCACAAATTATTACCAATTAGAGCATGCATGTTCGAATCATTTTTGAGAATCATTAGGCGGCGTATTACTTGACTACGCAAAGAGTTAGGTTTACGTGCCAATTTTGATTAATTTGTCCCAACAACTTCAATGCTTTATATGATCAGGACCTAACCCTAATTGACTAAAATCTAATACTTCCAACTTCGGTTAGTATACAGTGCATAAAATAATAAGTGATTGCATTTGCTGCTTCCACCAAAAATCTAATTTGGTGATTTTGTGTACCATACGATATGATCACCCCCTCCAAAATCAAATATACTACAACAATTTCCAATTCGATCGCCTACAGCAGCTAATAGCTTAGATATCACAGTTTGACCATTGGGATTCAAGAATTTGGATGAGTTCAATTAGTTTGCTTAATCATTCAACACATATAGAATATTGACTCTCTTTTGAAAAACCGCGTTATTAATATATAAAACAATGTTTGATGCCACAAGAAACAATATCTTGATCTAAAATCAATCTAGCTAAACAATGAGCGATTTTGTTACCTTCCTTTCTAAAAAATAAAAATGAAGTTGAAGAAAAAGAAAGCAAGAGAATATAGAATCTTCAACAAAGAAATCGTTGTTCGGGAGCAACTTTTGTTGATCAAATTGGAGGATGCTCCTTGATAGAGTAGATGTCTGACACGCTAATTTATTATTAGGATTATGCCATTAGATATCATAGAGGATAGAATGATAGGCCATCTTCCTTGTAATGAACTTATTCTTATTTATAATAAAATGCATTGTTTAGTTTTCACTTAAATCTTATCTGCATCTAGAAGTAGTGTAAAACATATTGTCCATGTTTTCAGTGCAATCTCTCTACTTCCTATGAGATAGGAAGATTGGCTCTAGAGAGATTGATCTTGATTACTTAAACTTGTTCGCAAGTAATATGAAGTCTTTAATGGACAAAATAAAGACTTGGAACACTTGTACAATCTGAGCTTTGACATGGGAGTGCCAGTCGAACACCATGTGATGGTGGGAGCTTAAGACTGTAGGCACGTCAGTGGAACTGATATGCTCGAACACAACTCGCATCGGCTCTGTCACATGGGTATTCACTCTGTGATTGTCAATGACAGAACTGATTATGCGTAATAGGTATAAGTGAACATTTGACCTGAAGTATCAGGCTGAAGATACACTTGTGACGTCAAGTCTGTCACTAGAGTAGTTAGACCCAATTCACCCGTTAGTGGGGTCGACCTTGAAATGCGGCTTGATGGGCAAGTGGTAGTCTTAGCTGATAACTAATATGTGATTTATTCTCTCATAAGTGAATAAGAAAGTATCCTATGTGATTATAGATAATAGAGATCAAAATCTTTGGCCAAAGCAAAAGAGACGATTGTGCGAGACACTAAATCGAACTCAATGAACTTGTATTATTATAATTAATACATATGGTCAAGTCTAGTGAGTTTGACATAACCATGACTCTCACTTGACTGGAACACGTGAACAAAGGGTTTACACTTATACGGTATTTACGATTGGTAGATCGTGGAATAATCCATTCATTCGATTTCATTTGGGCTACGAAATGGGCCACGTGACTGGCTAGTTGTTACCCACTTCCTTTGAATTCCTCTAATTGCCAAACGAAACGAACCGAAAGAGTCACGCTAAATGATTGGTAAAGAAAAATAAAATTATTTTTCTATTTTATTCTAGGAGATTTAATTTATGGGATAAATTAAATATTACTAATTAATTGCTCATTAGATGTTATAATTAATTATAAAGATTAGATTAATTAATTAATTTCTCAAGAAAATAAATTAATGAATTAATTTATCTAATTAATTAATTTCTCAAGAAAATAAATTAATGAATAAATTTAATTAATTAATTTTCGCGTAACACAACATTGGTATCAAAGCTAATATTTGATCTAAGTTATGTGCGTTTTTCATGATTTTTTGCCTAGAATTTGATTTTTTTATGTTCATAATAATTTTGGATATTTTTTGTGATATGAAAAAATCTAAGAACGAGGAAAAACGGGGCCTGAAGGCCCCGAGCAAACAGCGCACAACGATGTGCGCCGCATGGCGCTCGGCGCCGTGTGATAACTTGGCGCTGCCACACGGCCACACGGCTTGATTGGGCCGTGTGTTTGAAACACGACCTGCTGAAATGGGTCATGGGCCCGGATCTGAAAATTGGGCTGTGAATTGGGTCAAATTTAGTATTCGGGTTTTGGATAAATTTAATTATTTGGGTGGGTCAAAAGGATGATGACCCGGAATAATCCAAATTAAGCCCAATTGTAGAATTACTTAATTTTGACTTATTAATTAGTTTGGGCTTAATTTAATTAATTCCAAATGGGCCAACGGGTTGGTGATTTGGATTGAAATTAAAATCAGCCCAATAGAAATTAATAACATGTGTATGTTTTTCTAATTAATTAATTTTGGGCCCAATTAAACTAAATCCGAGTGGGCCAAAAGGATGGTGACGGGTTTGATGAAATTGAGCCCAATAAGATTAATTGGAATAAAAATATTAAATTAGAATAATTAATTATTTTTCTAGGAGATTAATAATTAATATATGGATTAAATATTATATTTTTCCTCAACTTGAAAATTACTTAGATATTTGAATAAGGAATGTAAAATATTTTCCTTGGATGATTAATAATTAATTCTTTAGGCAACTAATTTTTTTTCAAATAAATGTTGGCTTTAAATCAAAATAAAATAAGATTCTATATTTTATGTATTTATTTTAGTTGGACTAATATTATTTTAATTAAAGGTAGATATACTTAATATATAATTTTGTATATCTAAGTCATCTAGTAGGACTAGATTGATTTTAATTGTAATAAAGAATATATATAACTTAGGAATTTTATAGAGGACTTTTTAGTTGGACTAAAATTTTAAATAATCAACATAAGTGTTTTAATATTGCGAGCATGTATTAAATGTTACGAGTGTGTCTTATGTGATGGAGACACCGATCATAAACTTAGATTTTATTCGATTTACCTTTCTTTTTATGGGTTGTAAAGCCGAAATTGAGGCTATTTATTGCTTTCTTAGAAATAATGTATAGGTTGTTTTTAAAGCTTTGTAATAGAATAGTTCAAGTTTGGTGCAGACAAGAAGCCCATGAAGATTAGATAGTTTTTCGTTTTTACCTTTTTGTGATGGCCCATCTAGTAAAAGACCATGATCGAGTGTGATGGTTTATTTATTTAATGTTATTAATATATATTGATAGGCATGTTTATTAGTAGCATAAATTATGCATGTTCGATATATGATAATTGCGCTATATAAAATGATTAATGTGCAAAGTGAGACCAAACCTTAGACAATCTAAATTCTCCCAAATAAATAATACCGAGTTAGTAAAGGATGTAGGACATCCTCGCCGTCCACTAAGCTTATTAAAATTAAAATTACTACAAATGTATAATGCTTCCCAGTTATGGGGGTTATGCATTTGGAAACAATTTGAAATTTATTAAGTGCATAAGATGCCTTCGTCGAAGCATATTTCATCCCAAAAACCGGTTAGGTTGCAAGGCGAAATTCAAATGCTAGATTAAAGGAGTTAGTGGGAATAAACTCGTGTAGTTCACTAGCTTAAAATCGGTTAGGTTGCGGCTTGGTGAACTATGGGGAAAGGTATTGAAACATTTATGGGATAAATTGATGTAAGACATCACTTCAAATAATTAACGGGTCAGAAATCGGTTAGGTTGCAACTCATCTAACTAATTGAGCACCTCAATACCCGCTGTGAAATCGATGCCAATGATGATTCCCGATTTCTACAAGGGAGTGTGGAATTTGAAAAAATGCAGTGGGAGCTAAGATGAATTTCAAAGTACTTAATTTTTCTTGGTTAAGTCAATTACAAGTAATCTAATTATTCTGATTTATTTCTGCAGTTATTTTCTCGTTTATCTTTCTCAAATAGGAAAAACTCACTTTCAATTCTGCTCGAAAAGAATACCCTAACTGGACCCAATTATGTGGACTGGCTTAGAAATTTGAGGATTGTCCTCAATATGGAATCTCTGGGATACGTCTTGGAGGCTGATATTCCGGCGGCTCCAGCAAGGACACGTGCTAGTGAGGAAGAGGTCCAAGCCTATGAAAAATGGTCAAGGACGACGTTCGGGTGAGAGGATACATACTGGGATCTATGACCAATGAACTTCAAAGGTCACATGATAAGATGCCCACTGCAAGAGCTATCCTAGCACACCTGGTAGAGCTCTATGGTGAGCATATTCAAACTGCTCAATATGAGATTGAAAGAGTTAGGTGCCCAACGTGCCATTTTTTGGGCGTAGTAGCCGACTCTTTAAACAGTCTTATATTGTATCTTGTCAAGTTATTTAATAAAAGGCATATTCTTCTTTATCTTATCATTATATGCAATTAGATAAAGTCCCCTAGATCACTCTTAAGCTATGAGATGTGTTTGGTATCGGGGATGCCAATCATGGAATATGTCTCTAAGGTTGTGGTCTTAAAAATGTTCCAAGTCATAGAATCATTGAGATAGGGATATCAATGACTCGTAAAGACTTGCACGTACAATGCACACTCTTGGAGAGTGTATCCTATTCCATGGATACTGATACGGTGTACATCAGTGCATGTATGTGGGTTCTCGTTGGATCGAGTAAACTGAACAACCCCGCCGAGATTCCATATTGGAGTCAATGTCGAATTTGGAATCTCCTCGGTTACGTAGGCATAAGATTGGTCCTCATAACTTGAGGCACCATTGGTCGTCTCGTGCATCGCCCACTGTACTTAGATTTGTCACACAATTCCAGGTGAGTCATAAAGTGGGGCATATTGGGTCCAGTCTGGTTATGTACGGAGGCGCGTGAGTGCCAAGAAAGAATCCGTCACTGATCATTAGCATCGGCGCATATCCTATGTACTTCACAGTGTATTGACCATGGGAAACTCTGGCCGGAGTAGTATCAATAAAGAGGAGCAGTGTTTCCAAGCTTGATTGATAAATTGGTCAATGTCACTTAGATCGATATACATAGAATCGAGTTACTGGGATTTCGACTGACATCCAAGTCCTAGATTCGATCGGGATATTTGATGGAAGGATTTTACTTATGCGAAAATCGTAATGCGGAAAGGTCACCTAATAATCGTTCATGGCTAGGTCTTCTTGGCGCGCGGCTAGTACTAACCTTGATTTGTAGGAACCATGAATTAATCGGTAATTAATTCTTGGTCGGATTAAAATACTTGGAGTAATTAAATCTAGCAATGAAAATTGCAAAGGCACAACGGGGTTGTGTTCCTACTACTAGTACATGAACGAACCTACAATGGGGTTACACACTTACTCAAGAAAGTTCAATTGCTATGTGAATATTAATCCGGTTTAGGATTAAAGTGAAATTGATTAATGAGATTAATTAATTAAGTGGAAGACATTTTAATTAGTAGGCTTGGGAAAATAATTTTTCTATTAATTAATCTTGGAGATTAATCATTAACGGAAATTATTATTATCCGGGAATATATTTAAGCTACTAATTTTACTATTAATTAATCATGAAGATTATTTAATTAACAAGTCTTGGAAGACTTGGGAGTCATTTTAATTAAGTTGGACTTAATTAAATAAAGTCACAAGAGTGAAATTCAAAGCTAGTCAAAGTTTGACTTGTAATGTTTTTTAAATGAAGAAGAAAATGAAAAATATTCTCTTACACATGTGGTGGTAGTTGAGAATGGAATGGTAGGTGAGAATGAGGTGGTAGGTGAAGAAAAACAAGTCTTCTACTCCACCTAACACCATATGGACGAAAATTGGTGGCTATAAAAGGAGGTGTTCTTGCTCTCATTTAAAACTTGATGAAAACTTAAAAAGAAAAAAAAGCTTAGAGCTTAGTTCTTCATCTCTAGATTTTTCTAGCTTCTCTTGTGATTCTTGAAGACTTTCTTCTATAGAACTTCTTTTTGAAGATTAGTTGTAAAAGATTATCTTCCATAAATATTTCTTTTAGTAACTCTTCTTGTCTTCCACCTTTCACTACATAGACTCCATTTCCTTAGAGCATATATCTAGCCAATCTTTTGCTTAAGGTATGAACTTACTTGAGGTGTGTCCTTGTAGAGGCTTCTTTCTTTAGGAACTTATGGTGGTTTGATTCGAACCCCTCCATGTTGAGGTGAGGATTCAAAAATGAGAGCCAAAGTTTTTGGTGTGGTTTTCTTTGTGTTGTGGTTTTACACCCTCACTTTAATAAAACCCCAAATCTTGTAATCGGTTTAAAACCCCTTTACTCGTATTAGTTTTTGTTGTGCATTACTTTGACCCCCTAGCTTGGGATGCCGATATATATGTGTTTTATATACTTTATTTCTTCCGTTGCGCCGGCATCGCTTGTGGGGGCATACCGATCCTTACAGAGATATCAAAAGAGCTCTTCGGAGCTAAGATGAAAGAAGGTAAGAAGGTTGGTGATCATGTCCTCAAAATGATGTAGAGGATTGAGAAATTGGAAGCTTTCGACTTCACCATGAACGCCACCCTTCAAATTGACTTAATCTTGTAGTCTCTTCCTGATTCCTTCTTCCAATTTGTGGTTAACTTTAACCGTAATGAGATAGAGTGCAATTTAGTGGGGCTAATGGACAAATTGGTTATTGCACAATATCAAATGAAACCAAAGGGAAAGGAAACTACCTTGGTCATCTCTTCTGGACCTAAAAAGTCTAAATCTAAGAAGAAGAACAACAAGAAGTACACTGGCAAGCTAGGAGCAAAAGGGGGCGTTCAAAATGATAAGGGAAAGGCTCAAAGGTTTTACAAGAGCAAAGGGCCTAAAAAGACGGATAAATGTCTTGAGTGCGGTGAGCTTGGCCACTGGAAGAGAAACTGTCCTAAATTAGACAAAGGCACAAAAAGTATGGAGCTCTTTGTTTATGAAACTAATTGTTCTATGTCTGTTTATTCTACTTCATGGATTCTGGACTCAGGGGCTAGTGCCCATGTGTGTTGTTTAGATTAGGATCAGGATCAGGAAAAAAGTCAAAATCTGGGCTGAGAAGAAGTGCTGATCAAAGTAGTGTTAGGATTATGCCCTCAGATGCCATAGAGCATAGAATGATAGGGCATCTTTCTTGTAATGAACTTATTTGTTATTTAATAATAAAATGCATCATTTAGTTTTCACTTAAATCTTATCTGCATCTATAAGTAGTGTAAAATCTTTTTTCCATGTTTTCAGTGCAATCCCTCTACTTCCTATGGGATTGGAAGAATGACACTAGAGAGATTGATCTTGATTACTTAAACTCGTCCCCAAGTAATATGAAGTCTTTAATGGACAAATAAAGACTTAGAACACTTGTACAATCTTAGATTTGACATGGGAGTGCCAGACAAACACCATGTGATGGTGGGAGCTTAAAACTATAGGCATATCAGTGGAACTGATATGCTCGAGCACGGCTCGCATCGGTTCTGTCACATGGGTTTTCACGCTGTGACTGTCAATGACATAACTGATTATGTGTAATAGGCGTAAGTGAACCTTTGACCTGAAATATCAAGCTGAAGATGCACTTGTGACGTCAAGTATTTCACTAGAGTAGTTAGATCCAATTCACCCGTTGGTGGGGTCGACCTCGAAATGCAGCTTGATGGGTAAGTGGTAGTCTTAGCTGATATCTAATATGGGATTTGTTCTCTCATAAGTGAATGAGAAAGTACCCAATATGATTATATATAAATAGAGATCAAAGTCTTTGGCCAAAGCAAAAAGAGACGATTGTGCGAGGCACTAAATCGATCTCAATGATCTCGTATTATTATAATTAATGCATATGGTCAAGTCTAGTGAGTTTGACATAATCATGACTCTCAGTTGACTAGGTCAAGTGAACAAAAGGTTTATACTTATACGGTATTTACGATTGGAAGTTTGTGGAATGATCCAATCATTCGATTTCGTTTGGGCTACAAAGTGGGTCACGTGACTAGCTAGGTGTTACACACTTCCTTTGGTTTCCTCTCATTGCCAAACGAAGCGAACCTAAAGAGTCGCGCTAAAGAATTGATAAAGAAAAATGAAAAAGGATTTTTTATTTTATTCTAGGAGATTTAATTTATTAGATAAATTAAATAATTAATTAATTATTCATTTGATGAAATAATTAATAACAAAGATAAGATTAATTATTAATTGATTTCTTATGAAAATAAATAAATGAATTAATTTATCTAATTAATTTGGTAATTTATTTATTTATTTATTGGATATAATAAATTATTAATTAAATAGATAGTTAATTAAAACAAAAGAGGGCCCGGGCCTAGAATGGGCGTCAATAAGGATGCCTATTAGGGCTAAGTTGGGTGTTCATAAGGATGCCCAACAAAGGTCTCTTTTGTTTGTCTTGGTCAATAAGTCAAGAGGTTATAAAAGGGCTTCTTGACCTAAAATAAGACATATGAAATCATAAATCTCCTAGAAAGAAAAAGAAATACTCATCCCTCTCTCTATACCTCCAGCCGTCGCCCCCCTTAGAGAAAAGTGGGAATTTTTCGTCAATCAATCTGTGCGTGATAATTTAGAGACAACGTGCTTTAGTTGTTCGGGTCAAACTTCAAGATAAAGTCAAGACATTCAAGGAGAGTAGATTACACGAGGATTGAAGAATTCAAGGCTCCATAAACTCAAAATTTAGAGGAGGAAATGGATTCTCCTACCATTTCGCTTCAACGGGTAAGTCGTTATTCGTTATGCGATTACTTGGTTCATATATGCAAACGGAGAAATTACTTTGGGTTAAAATTTTAAAATTTCCGCTGCGTTTATTTGATTTTTCGCGAAACCTAACAGCGGTATGAGAGCCAATCTCTGATTTGCATAATTGATCATGTTTGTGTGATTTTTGATATGCATATTATGTGTTTTTGAAGCATGCCATTATGTGTTCTTAAATCTGCGATTTTTATGGTTTTTAGCATGGATTTTGATTATTTATGTTTATTGTAAATCTGGGTAATTTTTTGATATGAGAAAAAAATCAAGAAACGAGGAAAAACGGGGCTCGAAAGCCCCGAGGAGCGCATGGTCACATGGCTTGTCGGGTCGTGTTTTCCGACACACGACCAGTTGAATCGTGTCTTGACCCGGGTCTGAAAACGGGCTATGTTTTGGGTCAAAATTGGTATTTGGGTTTTGGGTAAATTTAATTATCCGGGTGAGTAAAGGATGATAACCCGGTATAATTCAAATTATGCCCAATTAGAAAATTACTCAATTTCGATTTATTAATTAGCTTGGGCTTAATTTAATTAATTTCAATTGGGCCAATGGATTGATGATTTGGATTTAAATTAAAACTAGCCCAATAGAAATTAATAATGCGTGCATGTTTTTCTGATTAATTAATTTTGAGCCCAATTAAATTAAATCCAAGTGGACCAAAAGAATGGTGACTTGGGTTTGATGAAATCGAGCCCAATAAGATTAATTGGAATAAAAATATTTAACTCAAATAATTAATTATTTTTCTTGGAGATAAATAATTAATTTATGAATTAAAAATTATTAATTTTTCCTCAACTTGGAAATTACTTAAATAATTGAATAAAGAATATAAATTATTTTTCTTGGATGATTAACAATTAATTCTTTAATAAAAAAAAGTCTTTCCAATTAATGATTGCTTTAAATCATAATAAAATAGGATTCCATATTTTATGTATTCATTTTAGTTTGACTAATATTATTTTAATTAAAGGTAGATATACTTAATTTATAATTTTGTATATCTTAGTCATCTAGTAGGACTAGACTGATTTTAATTGAAATAAAGAATATATAAAAGTTAGGGATTTTAATAAAGGATTTTTTAGTTGGACTAAAATTTTAAATAATCAACATGAAGTGTTTTAAAATAGCGAGCATGCATTAAATGTTGCAAGCATGCATTAATTGATGCGAGCATGTCTTATGTGATGGAGACACCGATCATGGACTTAGGTTATATTCGATTTACTTTTCCTTTTTATGGGTTGTTTTAAAAAATAATTCAAAATTGATGGAGACAAGAAGCCCATGAAGTTTAGTTCAGTTTTTCGTTTTTACCTTTCTTTGTGATGGCCCATTGGCACGGGCCCTCCAGAAAAAGTCCATGATCGAGTATAGTGGATTTATTTATTTAATTTCATGTTTATATTGTTAGGCATAATTATTAGTATTATATATTATGCATGTTCTATATGTGATAATTGCGCTATATAAATTGATTAATGTGCAAAGTGAGGCCAAACATTTGACAATTTAAATTCTCCCAAATAAATAATACCGAGTTGGTAAAGGATGTGTGATATCGTCGCCCTCCACTAAACTTATTAAAATTAAAATTACTACAAATGTGTAATGATTCCCGGTTATGGGGGTTATGCATTTGGAAAGAATTTGAAATTTTATTAAGTGCATGAAATGTCTTAATCGAAGCATATTTCACTCCAGAAACCGGTTAGGTTGCAAGGTGAAATTCATATATTAGATTAAAGGAGTTAGTGGAAATGAACTCGGGTAGTTCACGAGCTTAGAAATCGGTTAGGTTGCGGCTCGGTGAACTATGGGGAAAGGTATTAAAATATTTATTGGATAAATTGATGTTAGACATCACTTTAAATAATTAATGGGCCAGAAATCGGTTAGGTTGCAACCCATCTAATTAATTGAGGACCTCAATACCCGAAGTGGAATCGATGCTAATGATGATTCCCGATTTTCACATGGGAGTGTGGGATTCGAAAAATACAGTGGGAGCTAAGATAAATTTTAAGTCCTTAATTTTTCTTAGTTAAGTCAAATACAACCTAATGAATCTGGTTTATTTCTGCAGTTATTTTCTCGTTTATCTCTCTCAAATATGACAAACCTGCTTTCAATTCTACTCGAAAAGAATACCCTTATTGGAACCAATTATGTGGACTGACTTAAAAAGTTGACGATTGTCTTCAATATGGAATCTCTGGAATACGTCTTGGAGGCTGATATCCCGACGGCTCTAGCTAGAACACATGCTAGTGAGGAAGAGGTCCAAGCCCATGAAAAATGGGTCAAGGACGACATCCGGGTGAAAGGATACATGTTGGGATCTATGACCAATGAACTTCAAAGGTCACATGATAAGATGCCCACTGCAAGAGCTATCCTAGCTCACCTGGTAGAGCTCTATGGTGAGCACAGTCGAACTGCACGATATAAGATATCAAATGAGCTCTTCGGAGCCAAGATGAAAGAAAGTGAGAAGGTTGGTGATCATTTCCTCAAAATGATATCGAGGATTGAGAAATTAGAAGCTCTCAACTTCACCATGAACACCACCCTTCAAACCGACTAAATATTGTAGTCTCTTCCTAATTCCTTCTCCCAACTTGAGGTTAACTTTAACTACAATGAGATAGAGTGCAATTTAGCTGGGCTAATGAACAAGTTGGTTGCTGTACAATCTCAAATGAAACCAAAGGGAAAGGAAGCTGCCTTGGTCATCTCTTCTGGACCTAAAAAGTCTAAGTCTGAGAAGAAGAACAACAAAAAACAGGCTGGCGAGCTAGGCGCAAAAAGGGTGTTCAAGTAAGGGAAAAGCTCAAGGATTTTATAAGAGCAAAGGGCCTAAGAAGACGAACAGATGTCTCGAGTGCAGTAAGCTTGGCTACTGGAAGAGGAACTGTCCTAAATTAGGCAAAGGCGCAAAAGGTATGGAACTTTTCATTTTTGAAACTAATTGTTCTATGACCGTTTTTTTCTACTTCATGGATTTTGGACTCACAAGTGCCCATGTGTGTTGTCTGGATCAGGATCTGCAGAGAAGTAGAAAGCTGGGCCGAGAAGAAGTGATGAACAAAGTAGGCAGCGAGGAAAGCGTCGCAGCTACTAGGATTGGATTTACTAATTTATTTTTGAATTCTAGACATTTATTGTTTTTAAATGATGTTCTAGTTTTGCCCAAGGGGCTTAAGAACATTGTTTCCATTCCTAAATTAGTTAAGATTGGTTATACATTTTGTTTTTCTAAATTGAATTACGACATTTATTATGGAATTAAATTAGTTGGCAATGCATCTTTAGTTAATGGTTTGTATTATTTAAATGTCCGTAATTCATCTGATGTGAATATTATAACTCATAAACATGTTAGGCAAGAAACTAACTTAAGACTCAAAAGGCATCTTAGACTAGGCCATGTTGGAGAGCACAAGATCCACAAAATAGTAAAAGATGGGCTTTTAAGCCCACTAGGGTCGGATCCCTATCGAACATGTGAATCATATCTCTTAGGCAAGATGGCTAGATCACCCTTCACCGGAACTTTTGAAAGAGCTACTCAAGGCTTAGGATTAGTGCATACTGACGTTTGATGACCATTTGGAGAAATGGCTCGTGGAGGTTTCTACTACTTCATCACTTTCACAGACGATCATTCAAGATATGGTCTAGTGTACCTGGTGAAGCAAAAGTTGGAATCCTTTGAAAGGTTTACATAATTCAAAGCTTTCGTAGAGAATCAAACTGGGCAAAATATAAAAACTCTATGATTAGATCGTGGAAGAGAATATATGAGCACCGAGTTTGATGAATTCCTTAGAGAACAAGGAATAATGTTACAACTAACACCACCAACAACTCCTCAACTAAATGGAATAGTTGAGCGTAGGAACCGAACATTGTTGGACATGGTTCATTCCATGCTTAGTTACATTGATTTACCCATTTCGTTGTGGAGACATGCGTTCCTTACTGCTGCTTATATATTGAACAGATGTCCCTCCAAATCCGTTCCTAAAACTCCGATGAGATGTGGAATAACAGGAAACTAAGTCTTAATCACATTAAGATTTGGGGATGTCCCGCTTATGTCAAGAAGACCAAAATTGAGAAATTAGAGATAAGATCCCTTATGGGACGTTTCATTGTTTATCCTGAAAATTCCATGGGATTCTTCTTTTACTTACATGATGATCAAAGAATCATTGTGGCCCTACAATCCCACTTCCTGGAAGATGAATTCATCTTGGAAAGGAGCAAAGGTAAAAAGATTGTTCTAGAAGAACAAGATGAAACTCCTTCTGAGACATCTGTTCAAGAACTAAAGCCTGACCCAATAGTAGCACAACCACCATGTAGATCTAGTAGAATACCACATGAATTTGAGAGGTATGAGTATCTACTGCAGGGGGAGCCAAAGCTTCACACTGTAGCACAAGAAGGTCATGAAGATGATCCTTGTACCTATGATCAAGCGTTGGTGGATGTCGATGCTTCAAGATGGCGAGAAGCAATGGAAACAGAGATGGACTCTATGCAATCGAACCAAGCTTGGACTTTGGTAGATCGTCCTGAAGGTATCAAACCTATAGGATGTAAGTGAATCTACAAAAGAAAGATAGGTAGTGATGGCAAGGTTGACACCTTTAAAGCTAGACTCATAGCAAAAGTTTATAGTCAAAGAGAAGGAATTGATTATCAAGAAACCTTTTCTCCTATGGCCATGATAAAGTCCATCTGAATACTATTATCCATAGCTACATACTTAGATTATGAGATATGGAAGATGGATGTCAAAATGGCTTTTCTAAATAGATTCCTAGAAGAGGACATCTATATGGATCAACCAAAATGTTTAGTATTCGAAACCGATATCCATAAAGTATGTAAACTTGAGAGGTCTATCTACAGTATCAAGCAAGCATCTAGAAGCTGGAATCTTCGTTTTGATGAAGTAGTAAAGGGATATGGCTTCATCAAGAACAAAGATGTACCCTGTGTCTACAAGAAGACTAATGGGAACAAGATCTCGTTCTTAGTACTATATGTGGATGACATTCTACTTATAGGAAATGTCGTGGGAATGCTCACCACTGTCAAGAAATGGCTTTCGAGTACGTTTTCCAGGAAAGACTTGGTAGAAGCGACATACATTCTAGGAATTCGTATCTATAGAGATAGAACGAATAGAATGATTGGTCTTTCCCAAGCCCTTTACTTAGAAAAGGTCCTAAAGAGATTTAGGATGGACAATTCTAAAAAAGGGTTTCTTCCCATGAGGCATGGAGTACATTTATCCAAATCTATGTGTCCTCAAAGCGAGGAAGATAGAAAGGAGATGAGCAATGTACCCTACGCTTCTGCAGTTGGTAGCCTGATGTATGCAATGTTGTGTACAAGACCTGACATTGCCTATGCTGTAAGCGTGGTGAGTCGATTTCAGGCAAACTCGGGAAAGGAACATAAGATAGCTGTGAAGAATATCCTGAAGTATCTCAAAAGAAGTATGGATATGATTCTCATCTATGGAGATGGAGACCTACAGATGGAAGGTTACACTGACTCAGAATTTCAGTCTGACGTTGATGACCAAAAATTCACATCAGGGTTTGTTTTCACGCTTAATGGTGGGGCGGTGTCTTGGAAAAGTTCCAAGCAAAGTAAAACCGCTGATTCCACCACAGAAGCAGAATATGTGGCAGCCTCAGAGCCAACCAAAGAAGCTGTTTGCATGAGAAAGTTTCTTGGAGAACTTGAAGTGGTTCCTAGTGCACAGCTCCTATTGCCATTTTATTATAATAACAATGGAGCAATAGTGCAAGCCAAGGAACCAAGGTCTCATAACAAGTTTAAACACATTGAGAGAAGATTTCAGATCATCAGAGAGATCGTTGGCGGAGGAGAGATAGCAATGCTGAAAATAGCCTCAGCTGACAATGTAGATGACCCGTTCACCAAATCACTACCTTAGGCTGTTCTGGACCGACACCTGGAAAGGATGGGTATAAGATACCACAATGAGTGGCATTGAGTGCAAGTGGGAGATTGTTAGGATTATGCCCTCAGATGCCATAGAGGATAGAATGATAGGGCATCTTTCTTGATGAACTTATTTGTTATTTCATAATAAAAGGCATCATATAGTTTTCACTTAAACCTTATCTGCATCTATAAGTAGTGTAAAACGTTTTGTACATGTTTTCAGTGCAATCCCTCTACTTCCTATGGGATAGAAAGATTGACACTAGAGAGATTGATCTTGCTTACTTAAACTCGTTCGCAAGTACTATGAAGTCTTTAATGGACAAATAAAGACTTAGAACACTTGTACAATCTTAGCTGTGACAGAGTGTCAGTTGAACACCATGTGATGGTGGAAGCTTAAGACTGGAGGCATATCAGTGGAATTGATATGCTCGAACACGACTCAATCGATTCTGTCACATGGGTTTTCACTCTATGAATGTCAATGACAAAACTGATTATTTGTAATAGGTAGAAGTGAACCTTTGACCTGAAGTATCAGGTTGAAGATGCACTTGTGACGTCAAGTATTTCACTAAAGTAGTTAGACCCAATTCACCCGTTGGTGAGATCGACCTGGAAATGCGGCTTGATGTGCAAGTGGTAGTTTTAGCTGATATCTAATATGGGATTTGTTCTCTCATAAGTGAATGAGAAAGTACCCTATGTGATTATAGATAAATAGTGATCAAAGTCTTTGGCCAAAGCAAAAAGAGACGATTGTGCGAGGCACTAAATCGATCTCAATGATCTTGTATTATTATAATTAATACATATGGTCAAGTCCAGTGAGTTTGACATAACCATGATTCTCACTTGACTGGGGCACGTGAACAAAGAGTTTATACTTATACGGTATTTAGGATTAGAAGGTTGTGGAATGATCCAATCATTCGATTTCGTTTGGGGTACGAAGTTGGCCACATGACTGGCTAGGTGTTACCCACTTCCTTTAGTTTCCTCTCATTGCCAAACGAAACGAACCTAAAGAGTCGCGCTAAAGGATTGATAAAGAAAAATGAAAAAGGATTTTCAATTTTATTTTAGGAGATGTAATTCATTAGATAAATTAAATAATTAATTAATTATTCATTGGATGAATAATTAATTATAAAGATAAGATTAATTATTAATTAATTTCTTATGGAAATAAATTAATGAATTAATTTATCTAATTAATTTGGTTATTTATTTATTTAATTAATTTATTGGATATAATAAATTATTAATTAAATAGATAATTAATTAAAACAAAAGAAGGCTCGGGCCTAGAATGGGCGTCCATGAGGACGCCTATTAGGGCTAAGTTTGGCGTCCATAAGGATGCCCAACAAAGGTCTATTTTGTTTGTCTTGGCCAATAAGTCAAGGGGTTATAAAAGGGCTTCTTGACCTAAAACAAGATATATGAAATCATAACTCTCCTAGAAAGAAAAATAAATACTCCTCCTTCTCTCTATACCTCTAGCCGTCGTCCCCCTTAGAGAAAAGTGGGAATTTTTCGTCAATCAATCCGTGCGTGATAATTTAGAGACAACGTGTGTTTGTTGTTCGGATAAGTTCAAGGAAAACTCAAGAAATTCAAGAAGAGTAGATCACACGAGGATTGAAGAATTTAAGGCTTCATCAACCGAAATTTAGAGGAGGAATCGGATTCTCCCACCACTTCGCTTCAACGGGTAAGTCGTTATTCGTTATGCGATTAATTGGTTCATATATGTAAACAGAGAATTTTCTTTGGGTTAAAATTTTAAAACTTCCACTGCGTTTATTTGATTTTTTGCGAAACCCAACAAGTAGGCAGCAGGGAAAGCGTCACAACTACTAGGATTGGATCTACTTCTTTGATTTTGAATTCTGGACATTAAATATTTTTAAAAAATTATTTGATTTTGCCCAAGGGACTTAAGAACATCGTTTCCATTCCTATATTAGTTAAGACTAGCTGTACATTCCGTATTTTTCATTTGAATTACATTTATTACGGTAATAAGTTGGCATTGCATCTTTAGTGAATGGTTTGTATTATTTAAATGTCCATAATTCTCCTGTTGTGAATGTTGGAACATGTAAACGTGGTAGGCAAGAAGCTAACTTAAGACTTAATTGGCATCTTACACTAGGCCATGCTGGAGAGCACAAGATCCACAAAATGGAAAAGGATGGGCTTTTAAGCTCACTGGGATCGGATCCCTATCCAACATGTGAATCATGTCTCTTGGACAAGATGGCTAGATCTCCCTTCATATGGACTTTTGAAAGAGCTACTCAAATCTTAGGACTAGTGCACACCGACGTTTGCGAACCATTTGGAGAAATGGCTCGTGGAGATTTCTACTACTTCATCACTTTCACAGACGATCAATCAAGATATGGTTTAGTGTATCTGATGAAGCAACAGTCTAAATCCTTTGAAAGGTTTAAAGAATTTAAAGCTTTAGTAGAAAATCAAACTGGCCAAAATATAAAGACTCTACGTTCAGATCGTGGAGGAGAATATATGAGCGCCGAGTTTGATGAGTTCCTTAGGGAATAAGCAATAATGTTATAACTAACACCACCAGAAACTTCTCAACTAAATGAAGTAGCCGAGCGTAGGAATCGAAAACTGTTGGACATGGTTCGTTTCATGCTTAGCTACACTGATTTACCCATTTCATTATGGGGACATGTGCTCCTTACTACTGCTTATATATTGAAAAGATGTCCCTCCAAATCCGTTCCTAAAACTCCATATGAGATGTGGAATAATAGAAAACCAAGTCTTAACCACATCTAGATTTGGGGATGTTTTGCGTATGTCAAAAAGACTAAAGTAGAGAAATTGGAGACAAGATTCGTGATGGGACATTTCATTGGTTATCCTGAGGATTCCATGGGATTCTTCTTTTAACTACATGATGATCAAACAATCATTGTGGCCCTACAAGCCCAATTCCTAGAGGATGAGTTCATCTTGGAAGGGGGCAAAGGTAGAAAGATTGTTCTAGAAGAACAAAATAAAACTCCCCCTGAGACATCTATCCAAGAACCAAGACCTTACCCAATAGTAGCACAACCACTACATAGATCTGGTAGAATACCAGATGAACATGAGAGGTATGGGTATTTGCTGCAGAGGGAGCTAGAGCTTCACACTGTAGTATAAAAAGGTCATGAAGATGATCCTTGTACCTATGATCAAGCGATGGTGGATGTCGATGCTTCAAGATGGCGAAATGCAATGGAAACAGAGATGGATTTTAAGCAATCGAACTAAGCCTGGACCTTGGTAGATAGTCCTGAAGGTATCAAACCTATAGGACGCAAATGGATCTACAAAAGAAAGATTGGTAGCGATGGCAAGGTTGACACCTTTAAAGCCAGGTTCGTAGCAAAAGGCAATAATCAAAGAGAAGGAATTGACTATCAGGAGACCTTTTTGCCCGTGGCCATGATAAAATCCATCCGAATACTGTTATCCATAGATACATACTTAGATTATGAGATATGGCAGATGGATGTTAAAACTGCTTTTTTGAATGGATTTCTAGAAGAGGACATCTATATGGAACAGCCAAAAGGTTTTGTATCCGAGACCAATATCCATAAAGTATGTAAACTTGAGAGGTCCATATACGGTCTCAAGCAAGCATGTAGAAGCTGGAATCTTTGTTTTGATGAAGTAGGAAAGAGATATGGCTTCATCAAAAACGAAGATGAACCATGTGTCTACAAGAAGACTAGTGGGAGCAAGATCTCGTTCTTAGTACTATATGTAGATGACATTCTACTTATAGGAAATGACGTGGGAATGCTCACCACTGTCAAGAAATGGCTTTTGAGTACGTTTTTCAAGAAAGACTTGGGAGAAACAACGTACATTCTAGGAATTCGTATCTACAGAGATAGAACAAATAGAATAATTGGTCTTTCCCAAGCCCTTTACTAAGAAAAGGTCCTAAAGAGATTTAGGATGGATAACTCTAGGAATCATGAGACATGGAGTACACTTATCTGAGTCTATGTGTCCTCAAAATGAGGAAGATAGCAAGGAGATGAGCAGTGTACCCTATGCTTCTGTAGTAGGTAGCCTGATGTTTGCAATGTTGTGTACTAGACTTGACATTGCTTATGCTGTAAGCATGGTGAGTCGATTTCAGGCAAACTCGGGAAAGGAACATTGGATAGCTGTGAAGAATATCCTACAGTATCTTAAAAGAACTATGGATATGATTTTCATCTACGGAGGTGGAGATCTAAAGATGGAAGGTTACATTTATTCAGACATTCAGTCTGATGTAGATGACCAAAAATCCCCTTTAGGGTTTGTTTTCACGCTTAATGGTGGGGCGGTGTCTTGGAAAAGTTGCAAGCAAAGCCCACTCACTGATTCTACCACTGAAGCAAAATATGTGGCAGCCTTAGATGCAGCTAAAGAAGTAGTTTGGATGAGAAAGTTTCTGGGAGAACTCCAAGTGGTTCTTAGTACATAGCTCCCATTACCATTTTATTGTGATAACAATGGAGGGATAGTGCAAGCCAAGGAACCAAGGTCTCATAACAAGTCTAAAAACATTGAGAGAAGATTTCACATCATCAGGGAGATCGTTGGTAGAGGAGAGATAGTAATGCAAAAAATAGCCTCAACTGACAATGTAGTTGACCCGTTCACCAAACCACTATCTCAGGCTGTTCTGGACCGATACCTGGAAAGGATAGGTATAAGATACCATAAAAATTGGCATTGAGTGCAAGTGAAAGAAGAAGCTTGTAGCTGACAATTCTTCATCTCCCGCTTTTGGTAACAAGAAAAGCAAGAAGGGAAAGAAGAAGAAGAAGAAGGGAAATGAGCTACAAGCAAAGGACGGTATCAAGAGAGCCAAAAGGAAAATTGGGAAGTGTTTTAACTGCAAGAAGAAGGGACACTGGAAAGATCAATGCCCTGAGCCTCCTCGTGAGCGCACTAAAGGTACATTTGTTGTAAAGTTAACTCGTTAGTTAACTGTGCTTCTTAAGTGTTATAACACTGTTAAAAGTACTCACTTATGCAATGGATTGCAGATGGTGGGAAGAAGCAGGAAACAAAGTAATGAGGCCATGGTCCTGAAGCTACCAGTGAAGCCGCTAGAGAGGCATTTTTTGCTGCTAAGGCTGAAGGGCAAGAAATTATTTATTTGTCATTTTTTAATTATGAGACAGTTTTTGAAGAATGTTTTATCATGTTATTGAATTAATCTTATGAACCATGTTTTTACTCCACCTTGGTTTATGGCTGGAGATTTGATGTTTTATTAAAATGTTTTTTTATTTATGGTTCTACAATTAATTCTTATACATGCTATCTTCACAACATTTGACTCATATAGAACAACAAATGTATACATTGATCTATCTTCCAAGGTAATAACCTAGGCAAGCGTATTAATCTATTAGACATAGAATCATTAGTGTAACCTTAAAATGGTCGCATTAGATGTGACATGGAAACCACACACATCAATGATGTAAAAAGGTATTGCTTGTGTCAAGAAAATAGTGGGAGCGATTGGGGATAATAGATCCTCTTGTCTTGAGTTTACGAGTATCTTTGTGTTCATTACACTTGGAATGAAAGGGATCATTTCATAATATCCTACCTTCAAGGTGAAGGAGTTCTTTTATGAAAGAATGAGGATAGTAATGCAAACTAAGGACTCAATAAACCTAAACACCACTGGCAGTTGAAATGAATAAACTAGTAAACCTATGAACACAAGTTCCATATCCTTCGAGCAGAAAAATGCTGACGGTGGATATGACGAAAGTCTAGAAATCTTAACAAGTAGTGGAGGCCGGCCTAACAGCATAAGTGCTTCAAAGATCAATCTACTGATTGAATCTTTTTTGAACATAAGTTCTAAAGGTTAATAGGTATACTACTGGCTTGTTGGTATCATATGTTGGCAACGTTACATGAGTGACGTACATGTGATCATCATCTCAATTTTCCAAAATGGACTTGGAAAAGAAATGGCACCCCAATTGCACAAAGATAGCAATATGTGCGGGCCATTGGATTGCCATAATCCTTTTCAGTCCGAACCCGTAGATAATATGTTGACTAAGCTCAACATGGAATAATTAAAAGGTAATTCTTCCTGTAAAACTCAATCGGAAGGTAGATGCAATTCTATGAGTTTAAATTGGTGTTGACTAATACATCTCATGTATAAATTCAAACTCCTATTTGATCCAATAGATTGGATTGGTGTTGTTTATTGGATAACAACATGGTAAAATTGGAACTAGAAGCTCTAGTCTTAAGACATGAACTTAAGTAATGATCGAGGATTTGTTTTAAGCCAAATGAGAAAGTAAAGGTTGAGGACGTCTTTTGAGAAGAGACAGAGGCTGACTCTACCATTCAAGTCACGCATAAGAATGTGATCATAAAAGGTAATTAGATAGTGAACCTTGAGGTCCAGCCAATCGAATATCAAGTACATAAGTACTATAATTATCGACAAGGGTGTATGCTCTTTAAAAGGAGCAAAGATCTCACAAACTATCTAGACATACCTAGTGGCGAAGTGAATAATCTAAGAGATTTGATCAGAGTCAACGTTCAAGTGGAACAAGTCAACTCGATGAAAATGTGGCAAACACCTTTCACCAAACCCTTGAGTAGTAGTTGTGATCAAATAGGACATCTGGACGATGGACCTATGTGGGAACAGTAGGCTCTTGGGCAAGTGGAAGATTGAAAGTGTTATGTGCCCAGCGAGCCATCTGTTGGCCTGAACATTAACACTGTGTTAGTTTTATCATTAAGATTATATCAAAACCTATTAATGAATGCTTCTTTATGGTTATAACTAGTGTTGGGATAGATAAAGATCCTATGGATTACATATGGTTAGGGGAGCGGTCGGGATACATATGGGATGCTCTCGAAGACCGTAATCCTAAATCTGTTCCAAGTCATAAAGGCTGTGAGATTTGGGATATCACTGGCCTTGCCAAGACTTGTTCATGTGTGTAACTCTCCTAAGAGGTCGACGCGTTCCATTGTCGATGGCTGGTATGGCTAATGTATGCATGAAGATCCATACTTTGGTATGGGATTGAACGACCCCGCAAGGATTCCTCATTGAACCTGTCGAACTTATAGTCCTTCAGTTTTCGTAGTGTGAGATAATCCTTAGACCTGAGATGTCATTGGAAAGGGTGCTACCCACTTTGCTTTGATATGCACGTGCACTCCAGGAGAGTCATACAGCGTGTACGTTGGGTATAGTCTTGTTGCTACAGCGGAACAATTGACAGTCGGAGGGGATTCATCCAAGGTCATGCGTACCCGGTATTTCCTATGCTGTTGAGTGAAACTGAATGATCAAAAAGTCTCTGGCCAGACCATTGTCTTATAAGAGGGATTGGTGATCCCTGCTTAGAAGACTGGATCATTTATTGAACCAACGTAGTCATAGTTTCTGAGGCTATTAGGGTTTCAACCGTCACCAAACCCTGTCTTAGACGGGAAAAAGATGAAGGGATTCGTCTCACACAAAGATCAAAATCTGGAGAGGTTTGCATTTTCATCGTTAACATCTAGGAAGTCGTGGCGACGTTGCTAGACATCGAACCACGTCCAATAGGTGCCTTGGGTTAATTGGTGAAATTAATCCAAGGCCTAATTAATTTATTATGAATAATTAATCTAGCCTTTGGAAGGACTTATTGCTAGTTTCTTAATGAGCCTAAGGGGTCACACACAATATTTAGTGTAGTACCTATTGGCTAATTAATTCTTTGTGAATTAATGAAGCGATTAATTAGTTGGAATTAATTAATCGAGAAAAGGAATAAATTAATTAAATGGTCTTAATTAATAAAAGTCTTATAATTTAATATTGAAATATTAAATTGGAAAAGACTAGTTAATTAATTAGTGGTCTAATTAATTAATATGTGAAAGGAAATATATATATATATATATATATATATTAAACGCTAGGCGTGTATGTGTATGATTTTGGTGGAGGATTTTATCTTGCTCACCAAGTCTATGTATATATATGTATATTTAATAAATAACTTATGGTATATTTAGTAGGATCTATTCTAATTAATTAGGTAACTAATTGATATGGAAAGATCTTATAAATATATATTAGGATAAATATTGAAGATATGGAAAGATCTTATTTGGTAAGATATGGTATATTTAATATGTATCAAATATATGAAAATATCACTAATTAACTCAGGAAGAGAATTATTTATTTAGGTAACTATATCACGCCTAGAGGCGTGTATGATGATATGTCTTTGTCTTTAGTGTTTTAATTACACTAAGACATGTGTATATATGGCATATATATTATTATATATAAGGTTGTGGAGAGATAAATATATATCATATATATATTTATATTCTACACACCTTAGAGGCGTGTGTGATGTGGTCCCTTGACCACATGTTTATATATATATATATATATGTATTATATATGGGAGTGAATATAGACATAATTTTATTCTAACCTAATCACAATTTTGATTGTGAATTATTCTCTCCATCTTTTCTCTTCTACCTTCTTTATAAATATTCATCCAACTCATGTGTTAAGTACGAAGAATATCAAAATATATTCCTACCCATTTCTTATAAGCCAAGATTCGATATTCTCCTTGCTAGCACTGGTGGAGATAATCGATGGTACGAGCTAAGGTGTGGATAAACTTAGAGGCGCAACACTTGGGGCGCTAGGGCAAATCCATCCGGAGAGGCGTAGCAGGGAGTTGCTTAAATAGACGTTGCTGATTTTTGGTCTTCAAGAGGTAAACACGTGAAAATTTATCTCTAGGATAGTTTTGAATCGATGGTATCATGTCTACCTAGCCCTAATTTTGGGGATGCCGCTTTATTTTTTAAATTAATATGTCTTCCGCTGCACTGGCGTCCCCGAGGGTTGTACCGATCCCAATAGTGGTATCAGAGCCAAGGTTTTGACATGGCTCGGATTCTTTGTATGTGTTTATGTTTATGTGCTTTAAATTTTGTTTTCTCGCATGTAAAATGGTTTGGATTTTCTGATTTTATTTTTGGACCGATTAAAATCATATAAATCTGAAAATTGATTTGGATCTGAAAATTGTATTTTTCGAAATCTGAATATTGAGTTTTGTAAATTTGGATATGGCTGCAGTTTTTATTCATGAATATTCATGTGTATTTTGGGTTCAACGGTGGAAGATTGAACCCGCGACTACCGTCGCGAATCCGCCGGAACCGCTGGAACCGCCGCTGTCAATGGACAACGGCAACTCTCGTGAAAAAATGAACAGCCGTAGCTGATCGCATAAGTCCGTCGTGGATGGCACTGTTGGATTCAGCGCCGTCATGCGCAACGGCAGGCGTAAAGGGTCAGTGTGGCTGCTGCCCCCCGGTGAATCGAAATGGGCCACCGTGTCGATGGCAGCCCACTAGGGTTGGAACCCTAGGGTTTTTCCAATTTTCGTTAAATTATAATTTGGCCCTTTGGGGATATTTTGTAATTTTATGTTTTGGGATTAAAATGCAATTGAATATATTTTTGGGCTTGGACCTAAAAATTGACTTTTAAAAAACATGGGCTTTCATTTAAATTTTGAAAGAACAAAAAAAAATTAGTATTTTATTGACTTTCGAGATTAAAATAAAAATTGATTTTTTGAAAATGAGATTTTATTTATATTTTGAAAGGTCGAAATAAAATTACTATATTATTGACCTTCGAAATTAAAATAAAATTGGATTTTTGAAAATATGACTTTTTTATTTAAATTTTGAAAGGACGAAATAAAATTGATATTTTATTGACTTTCGAAATTAGAATAAAATTGAATTTTTTTTATATTGGCCTCTCTTTGAAGAAATAGATTTCTTCATGTTTTTCCAAAATATAAATTTTCATTTAAATCTTGAAAGGACGAAATAAAATTGATATTTTATTGACTTTCGATATTAAAATGAAATCGAGTTTTTATAAAATTTGGGGTCTTTATAATTATGTGATTGTATGAATAAGGATCTGGTGCGAGGAAGGAAGCTGGATAGTGATGAGGTGAAGATCAGAGTAGGCAGCGGGCAAAGTGTCGCAGATACTGGAATTGGATCTACCTCGATGCTTTTAAATTCTGGACATTTACTCTTTCTGGATAATGTTTTAGTTTTGCCCAATGGGCTCAAAAACATTGTTTCAATTCCTATTTTTAGTTAAAATTGGTTATACTTTCCGTTTTATTGATGAACATTGCAACATTTATTATGGTAATAAATTAGTAAGCTTTGCTTCTTTAGTAGATGGATTGTATTACCTTAATGTCCAAAATGAGTGTTCTGTGAATACTATACAAAGGAAACGTAATAGGCTTGGAATAAACCAAAGATTGATCTGGCATCTTAGACTAGGCCATGCCGCCGAACATAAAATTCACAAAATGGAGAAAGATGGACTAATTGGTCCATTGGGATTGGATCCCTATCCTACTTGTGAATCTTGTCTCAAAGGCAAGATGGCTAAATCCTCTTCACAGGGACTTTTGAAAGAGCCTCACAAATCTTAGGTTTAGTGCATACTGATGTTTGTCGACCATTTGGAGAAATGGCTCGAGGAGGTTTCCTTTACTTCATCACATTCACTGATGACCATTCAAGATATGGTCTAGTGTACTTGATGAGGCATAAGTCTGAATCCATTGAAAAGTTCAAGGAATTCAAGGCTTAGTGGAAAATCAAACTGGTCAACATATAAAAACTCTTTGATCGGATCGAGGAGGAGAATATATGAGCGATGAGTTTGATGTATACCATAGAGAGAATGGTATAGTATTACAGCTAACACCTCCAGCGACGCCACAGTTAAATGGAGTAGCAGAGCGAAAGAATCGAACCCTGTTGAACATGGTTCGCTCCATGCTCATCTACACTGACTTACCCATTTCACTGTGGGGTCATGCGCTACTTACAACTGTACACATTTTAAATAGATGTTCGTCCAAGTCCGTTCCTAAGACTCCATTTGAGATATGGAGAAATAGGAAACCAAGTTTTAATCACATCAAGATTTGGGGATGTCCGTCTTATGTCAAAAAGACTAAAGTGGACAAGTTGGAGGCTAGATCCTTGAAAGGGCGTTTCGTTGGATATCCTCAATATTCAATGGGATACTTCTTTTACCTGCACGATGATCAAAGGATCATTGTAGCTTTACAAGCCCACGTTCTTGAAGATGAGTTTATTCAAGAAGGAGGATCGGGTAGAAAGATTGTTCTTGAAGAACAAAATAAAACTCCAGTGGATACATCTACACAGGAAGTGAGAATCGAACCTTCTGTAACACAACCACAACCGCGAAGATCAAATAGAGTACCTCAACCGCCTGAGAGGTACGGATATCTAGTACAGAGGGAGCTGGATCTTCATTCTGTGTAGAGGAAGGTCATGGAGATGATCCCTCCACTTATGATCAAGAAATGGTGGATGTGGATGCTACTAGATAGCGTGAAGCTATGCAAACTGAGATCGATTCGATGCATGCAAACCAAGTTTGGAAACTTGTGGATCTGCCTGATGGGGTAAAACCAGTTGGGTGCAAATGGATCTACAAGAAAAAGATTGGTGTTGATGGCAAGGTTGACACCTACAAAGCCAGGCTAGTGGCGAAAGGGTATAGTCAAAAAGAAGGAATTGACTACCAAGAAACCTTTTCACCAGTAGCTATGATCAAATCAATAAGGATTCTACTTGCAATAGCAGCACACCTAGGCTATGAAATATGGAAAATGGATATCAAGACTGCTTTCCTAAATGGATTCCTAGAAGAGGATATCTATATGGAACATCCTAAAGGTTTTGTATCCAAGGACCACATTCTTAAGGTGTGTAAACTTGAGAGGTCCATCTATGGACTTAAACAAGCATCTTGTAGCTGGAATCTGCGTTTTGATGACGCTGTAAAAGAATTTGACTTCATCAAGAACGAGGACGAGTCATGTGTTTACAAGAAGGTTAGTGGGAGCAAGATAACGTTCCTTGTGTTATATGTGGATGACATATTACTCATAGGGAATGATATAGGAATGCTCACCACTGTTAAGAAGTGGCTTTCAAGTACTTTCTCCATGAAAGACTTGGGAGAGGCAACTTATATTCTAGGGATTCGAATCTATAGAGATCGAACAAATAGAATGATAGGGCTCTCTCAAGCCCTTTACTTAGAAAAGGTCCTAAAGAGATATAGGATGGATGATTCTAAAAAAGGGTTCCTGCCAATGAGTCATGGGATACATCTCTCGAAATCTATGTGTCCTCAAAGTGAGGAAGATAGAAAAGAGATGAGCATTGTACCCTATGCATCTGTTATGGGTAGCCTGATGTACGCAATGCTGTGTACTAGACCTGACATAGCTTATGCAGTAAGTGTTGTTAGTCGATTTCAAGCAAACCCTGGCAAGGAACATTGGATAGCTGTGAAGAATATCCTAAAGTATCTTAAGAGAACCAAGGATATGATTCTTATCTATGGGAGTGGTGACCTAAGAGTGGACGGGTACACTGACTCGGATTTTCAATCAGATGTCGATGATCGTAAATCCACCTCAGGATTCGTATTCACCCTCAATGGTGGGGCGGTGACTTGGAAAAGTTCCAAGCAAAGCACAATCGCAGACTCCACTACTGAGGCTGAACACATAGCTGCCTCTGAGGCAGCTAAAGAGGTTGTTTGGCTTAGGAAGTTCATTGAAGAACTTCAAGTGGTTCCTAGCATAAAGCTCTAGTTGCCACTTTACTGTGATAACACCGGAGCAATAACGCAGGCAAAGGAACCTAGGTCTCACAACAAGTCCAAACACATCGAGGGGAGATATCACATCATAAGAGAGATTGTTGCACGAGGAGAAATATCTATTCAGAAAATAGCCTCAGCTCACAATGTTGCTGATCCATTGACCAAGCCATTGGCACAGACAGTGCTAGAAAAACATCTCGAGGGGATGGGTATTAAATACCATAGCAAATGGCATCGAGTGCAAGTGGGAGATTGTTAGAGTGTATGCTCTCAAATGCCATAAAGAGGATAGATTTATAGGGCATTGACTTCTAACTAAACAATATCTTTTCGTTAGATATAAGGCATTCTCTTGTTGTTTTCTTATAGGCATTTGTAAGGTGTTAATAAACAACATAAAGTCCTTGATAATAAAGCAAACCTTCTACTTCCTATAGGTTAGGAAAAATGACAATAGAAGGGTTTGATCCTTATTATTTAAATAGGGTTCGCAAGTCTAAGAGAGTATTGACTGGACATCAATATAGAACAAAGACTTGTATGATATAAGTTTTGACAGAGAAAGTGTCAGTCGAACACTATGGGAATGATAGTGGGAACTTATGTCATAGACATATCAGTTGGATTGATATGTTCGAACTTGGCGTGCATCGGTTTCATCACATGGGTATTCACTCACTGACAGTCAATGATAAAACTGATAAGTTGTGATAGGTACGCAGAACCTTAGACCTAAGGAATCGAGTTGAAGATGTACTTGTGACATCAAGTCTGTCATTAGAGTAGTTAGATCCAATTCACCTTTTAGTGGGATCGACCTCGAAGTGCGACTAGATGGGTAAGTAAGTAGCATTCTTAACTGATTAGCAAAATGGGATTTATTCTCTCATAAGTGAATGAGCTAAATATTCTATGCAATTATGAATGAGTGAGGTTAAAAGTCTTTGGCCAAAGCATAAAGAGATACTCATGTTAGACATGAAGGTATACTCAATGACCTCGATTCATTATGAGCTAAGCATATGGTCAAGTGATAAGAGGCATTTTTACGTGTTTTTAAGCCCATGGGACTTATGCTATGGATTCATTTATTGACGAAA
This sequence comes from Buddleja alternifolia, assembly GCA_019426215.1. Taxonomy (NCBI): domain Eukaryota; kingdom Viridiplantae; phylum Streptophyta; class Magnoliopsida; order Lamiales; family Scrophulariaceae; genus Buddleja; species Buddleja alternifolia. The sequence goes on along the minus strand of CM033393.1, from coordinate 25,955,955 downwards.
TCATGCCACATTTGCGTTTAAGCGGGGTGTTAAGTGATTACAGGTGATAAATTTGAGCATACGAAGAAACGAGGCGAAAAACGACGTATAAAACAAGTTCAGGCCAATTTGCTTCTGTCGTCCACGCCCAGGCGCCAGTATTACCACGCCCAGGCGCCGAACAAGATGCAAATAACGTCAACATTCTGCTGTCCACGCCTAGGCGCCGTCCTGTCCACGCCTAGGAGCCGTATCTGCACCATTTTCCACGTTCGAGCGCTATTTCCGTATGTTTAGAGACCGAATTGGATGAAGTTCCCTTCTACAATGTTGTAGAACTATGTGTTAGCTTCAAATGAGGACTTGAATCATCCAAATCGGAGTTTCGTGGAGAGAGTTATGAATGAAATACGATTTCTGCGCAGGACACATTGCATTTAATTTCAGCATTCTGTCAGCGGCGCCCAAGCGCCGTAATGCCCACGCCTAGGCGTGACCACACCCGAGTTTTGATTCCTTTCAGCCAAAAGATCATCATTTGATGGGGGAATGGAACATTTAAAGCCAAGAGGTCATCACATGTATGGAGGGGAGGTCATAAGTGTGTTTCTTAGTAGATCTACTTTATGGAATTTTATACTACACACTTTAGAGTAGTGGAGGACACACTAGGGGAGACACACACTAGGGAGCCCAGCAGTTTCTTGTCTTCTTAAGCCATTTTTCTTCACTCTTGACCGATCACATCTTGGAGGAGGAGGCAGCTGGCCATTACTCTTCACCCATCATCATTCATCACCATTCTTCATCACTTTTGGAGGGGAACAAAGAGAGAGGAGTTAAGGATTGAAGTTCAAAAGCAAGGATCCATCATCAATCAATTGAGGGAGTTTTAATTACTTGCATTTACATGTTTATTTCCATGAGTATGTATATGTTTGTATTAGATTTTCTTAAGGCCTTGATGAGAGGCTAATATTATAGAACTAAGGCCATGTGAAAGCCAATTTATGAATCAATACATGTGAAGTGAATTTTCGTATTAATTCTCATATTGCTTTGTGTGTTGATTTTGAGCTTTTATTACAATCATGTGCTTGATCACCATATGCTTGCTATCTTGCCTAGTCTAGTCATTCGAGAGAAGATAGATTAGGGTTCAATGGAATCAACTCATCATCCGAAACTAATGTGGAATTGCCCCTAGACATAGGTAAAGATTTCCGGGTGCGGTTAGCCGGATTTATCCGGGGAAACTCTAGAACGTTAATGCGTGGTTATTGATTAGATTCTCGGATAGACATATTTAGAGAACCATCAATTAATCATAGGATTATTATGTGCCGAGACAGCGGGTAATAATTATCTAAGGAATTTCCACCAAAGCAATAGGAGTCTAATAATTCGAAGAGTAGCTCATCTATATTGACGAGTAGATTCGGTTGTAGCATGTGCCTTAGTCATTTTATCATACGTGAGATTTAATCTATAGTTCGTTTCTCTTTGGTTCTTCACTTGCTTACTCGTTTTATTGCAATTTACTTTTGTCCATTTTCATTAATCATAAACTAAAATTCAAGTCTCCGTGGTTCGACAACCCGGACTTATTTTGTCCACTTTTATTACTACACACGACTAGTGCACTTGCTATTAAAAGCACATTAGGTATTAGCGTGTCAAGTTTTTGGCGCCGTTGCCGGGGACTTGTTTATTTTAGTTTTTGATTTTCGTTTACATTTTTTATAATTCTTAGTTTTCGTTTATTTCTTGATTCTCTTTTATTTTCGTGTTTAGTCTAATTTTTGTTCTTGTATTTAATTGTTAGGTTCTTGAGGTGCATGACCCTCTCCTCAAACAAGCCTCTATACGAGTTGGAGCCCGAAATTGAACGAGTTCTTCGGACTAGTAGGCGAGCAAGAGAAATGGCCAATAATCTCAACCAAAACCCGAATGGAAATTTCCCGGACATGAACTCACCGGAAACTAGGGAGTGGTTACAAGGTGTTCTACAAGCCATGCAAGCGGTACCTCCTCCACAACTCCCGTCGGTTCGGGGTAGCTTACCACCTAGGGTCCATACTATTCCGGGGCCCGTGGTCATGCCTAACTTCTTTGCACCAAACTACCACATTCCGGTTCACATTTTTAATATGGTGCAAGGAGAACCTTTCTATGGAGAACCGGACGAATCACCTCACGCTCATTTAGAGACTATAGACGATGCTCTTGTGACCATTCAATTTCACCCACGGGATCTTGATGCAATTCGTCTAAGAGTTTTCCATTTCTCATTGAAGGATAGGGCGACAACATGGTACAAATCCTTACCTCCACAATCAATTACAACATGGGGTGAGTTGGTCGATGCCTTTTTAAATAAATTCTTTCCACCCTCCAAAATCAATGAGCTCCGGAGTAATATAAAAGGGTTAAGGCAAAGGAGCAATGAGTCTTTAGACGAGACTTGGGCTAGATATAAGGGCATGCTCCGTAAATGTCCCGATCATAATTTTGGGTTGAATGAACAAGTACTCCATTTCTATGATGGGGTTAGGTCACGTATTCGGCATAGACTCAACGCGGGTGCGGGAGGAGATCTCCTTGGGTTAGACTGTCAAAGTGTATGGGACAAAGTCGAACAGTTGGCCCGAGAAGACGAGCTTTACCCCGACGATGAAGAGGCCTCATCCTCTAAAAAGGTTGCTTGTATTGAGGAAGTAGTTGAGGGAGTAGTAGTCTTGGAACCGGAGGTTGGCAGCGTTAATTATGTGGGGAATCAAAATCAACCTCGGGTGAACTTTCATGTACCCGAGAATTTTCCAAAAAGGCCCAACCCCGCACAGAATGCACAACCGGGGATCTATCAACCGGGGATCTATCAAGCTCCACAGCCACCTTTCAATAACCCACCTCCGAGGCAAGGCAATTTCAATGGACAAGGTCAAGGTCAAGTGCAAATGCGACCTCCCAAAATCGATGAGAAACTAGATGCTCACATGAAAAAGTCTGATACATCTTTCAACGAACTTCGGGGTATGATAAAGGATATGTGTATGGAGATGAATGATTTGCGAACACAAGTGGGGCAACTGTCTAATGCGGTTAACGGTAGAGCCCCGGGGACTCTCCCAAGTGACACGGAAAAGAACCGAAGGCTCAATGCAATGCCATAACCTTGAGAAGTGGAAAACAATTAGAGAGTGACATTGCCAATACATCCGCGCCCGAGCGCCCCGAGATGCACGCCCAGGCGCCAGATCTTCCCTGCTCTGGACAAGATTCTCTGTTTTCCGCGCCCGAGCGCCTTTCTGACGGCGCCCAGGCGCGACCCACAACCCTGCCAGATGCATCTGTTCTGAATCCCGCGCCCGAGCGCCCCGACATGCACGCCCAGGCGCCTACAGATCCGCGCCTAGGCGCCAATATACGCGCCCAGGCGCTGCCTACTGTTTCAGTGGGTTTTCATCCGTCTAATCCAACGCTTTCTCCCCCTATCGAAGTTCGTCTCCCCTTCCCAAATGCTCACAAAAAGAAGAAAAAGGGGATAGATCCGAGCTTTCTTCGAATTTTGGCAATCCTTCGGGAAGTGAGAATAAATATTCCGTTTATTGATGCCATTCTCCAAATGCCTAATTATGTGAAGTTCTTCAAGGACATACTCTCCAACAAGCAGAAGTGGGAGGAGAATGAGACGATGTGCCTCACAGAAGAATGCTCCGCCGTATTGCTCAATAAATTGCCAACTAAGCTCCAAGATCCCGGGAGCCTCACGATCCTGTGCACGATTGGGTCCTTATCGTTCAAGAAGGTGTTATGTGACTCGGGGGCCAGCATCAATCTTCTTCCATACTCATTATTTAAAAAGCTAGGCCTTGGAAATCCCAAGCCGACCTCAATGAGCCTTCAACTAGCCGACCGATCAATCAAGAGGCCCAAGGGGATAATCGAAGACGTTCTTGTCCAAGTCGACAAGTTTTATTTTCCCGTTGATTTCGTGGTACTCGATATGGAAGAAGATGTGGAGGTACCATTAATCCTAGGGAGACCATTCCTAGCCACGGGTAAGGCGGTGATTGACATTGCTAATGGTAAGCTTACCTTGAATGTGGGCGATGACAAAGTTACCTTTGATGTTTACAAAGTCCTTAAACACCCTATTGGTCATGACTCGTGTTATCGAATTGATACATTTAACCAGTTGATTGTTGAGTATTTACAGGACAATACAATTGAAAATTCTCTCGAACAGGATCTTATGAAATCCATGCAAGTGGACTCGGAGAGAGATGATCTAGTGGAAAGAGTTCTAAGCTTGGAGTACAAATCTTCCTCTCATTCGGGAGGCTCCATCAAAGTTGATAGATCATTGTCAGGAGCACCTCGCCCATCTATTGAAGAACCCCCCTCTCTCGAACTCAAACCCCTCCCCTCCCACCTTAAATATGTGTACTTGAACGACGATGAAACACTCCCATTGATCATTTCCTCATCTCTTTCAGGATCACAAGAAGAGCAATTAATGACGGTGTTGAGATCTCACAAACGGGCTTTTGGGTGGAAACTTGCGGACATCAAAGGCATTAGTCCAGCGATATGTATGCACAAAATACTTATGGAGGACTCCACCAAGCCTACACGCCAACCCCAAAGGAGGTCAAACCCACAAATCCAAGAGGTAGTAAAGAAGGAAGTGATTAAACTGCTCGACTCAGGTATAATCTATCCTATTTCTGATAGTGCGTGGGTGAGCCCTACCCAAGTGGTGCCTAAGAAAGGGGGATAACGGTAATTGAGAATGCGAATAATGAGCTAATCCCAACTCGTATAATTAGTGGGTGGCGTGTGTGTATAGATTACCGTAAGTTGAATGATGCCACCCGTAAGGATCATTTCCCCTCCCCTTTATTGACCAAATGCTTGAACGATTAGCCGGGCATGATTTCTATTGTTTTAGATGGTTACTCCGGCTATAATCAAATTGCCATAGATCCCGAGGACCAAGAGAAAACCACTTTCACTTGTCCTTATGGCACATTTGCTTATAGAAGGATGCCATTTGGCTTGTGTAATGCCCCGGCCACTTTTCAAAGATGCATGATGGCTATTTTTCATGATATGGTTGAAGATTTCCTTGAAATTTTTATGGATGACTTTTCTGTATTCGGAACAACTTTTGATATTTGTCTTGCTCATTTAATGTTGTGCTTAAACGTTGTGAGGAAACCAACCTTGTTTTGAATTGGGAAAAATGTCATTTAATGGTCCGGGAGGGGATTGTGCTTGGCCACAAGATCTCTCAAAAAGGGATCGAAGTGGACCAAGCCAAGATTGAGGTCATTGAAAAACTTCCCCCGATTCGTTCGGTCAAAGCTGTTAGGAGTTTTCTCGGGCATGCCGGTTTCTATAGGCGATTCATCTTGAATTTCTCTAAATTGCGAAACCGTTGTCTAATTTGCTTGTCAAAGATGCACCTTTTGATTTCAATTCTTCTTGTATGCAGGCCTTTCTTGATTTGAAGGAACGCTTAGTTTCCGCCCCTATCATGTCACCCCCCGATTGGAGCTTACCATTCGAGTTGATGTGTGATGCGAGTGACACCGCGGTTGGAGCGGTCCTTGGCCAAAGGAAGGAGAAGTATTTCGAACCATTTACTATGCTAGTAAAACTCTTAACGATGCACAATTGAATTATGCCACCACGGAAAAAGAATTACTAGCCATAGTCTTTGCATTCGATAAATTCCACTCTTACCTCGTGCTAAACAAAGTGATAGTTTACACCAATCATTCGGCTTTAAAATATTTGCTTGCCAAGAAAGATGCTAAACCAAGACTTCTTAGGTGGATTTTGTTACTCCAAGAATTTGATTTAGAGATAAAAGACAAGAAAGGCACCGAAAATGTAGTAGCCGACCACCTCTCACGATTAGAGCTAGTGAATGATCCGTTAGATGAGATACCAATTCGTGAGGAATTCCCGGATGAACACCTCCTTGCTATTCTGACAAAATTTCACCTTGGTATGCTAACTTTGCCAATTACATTGTTACGGGCCATCTTCCCCCGGATATCACTTTTCATCAAAAGAAGAAATTTCTATTTGATGTAAAGCAATATCTTTGGGACGAACCCTTTCTATTCAAAGTTTGTGCAGATGGCTTAATTCGACGTTGCATACCCGAAACGGACGTGCATGCTATCCTATCTCATTGTCATGATATGGCGGTGGGTGGCCATTTTGGGCCCTCCAAAACGGTAGCTAAGATCCTCCAATCAGGTTTCTTCTGGCCTACTCTTGTTAAAGATGCACATCATTATGTCAAATCTTGTGATCGCTGTCAACGAATGGGGAACATCTCTAAACATCATGAAACGCCTTAAATAGCATGTTAGAGTGTGAGTTGTTTGATGTATGGGGTGTGGATTTCATGGGCCCTTTCCCCAGTTCTTGTTCAAATAATATATCCTTGTTGCGGTAGACTATGTCTCCAAATGGGTGGAAGCCGTGGCCTTGCCTACTAATGATGCTCGGTTGTCACTCGTTTTCTGAGAAGCATATTTTTACTCGATTTGGAACTCCCGAGCCATCATTAGTGACGGGGGCACCCACTTCTGCAACAAGCAGTTTGAACTTTTATTGACCAAGTACGGGGTGAAGCATAAAATTTCGACCCCATACCACCCACAAACTAGTGGCCAAGTGGAGGTCTCGAATAGGGAGATTAAGCGTATTTTAGAAAAAACTGTCAACGCATCAAGAAAGGATTGGTCCCTTAAATTGGATGATGCTCTTTGGGCTTATCGGACCGCCTATAAAACCCCAATTGGCATGTCCCCGTATCGTCTTGTTTTTGGCAAAACATGTCACTTGCCCGTTGAACTTGAGCATCGTGCTTATTGGGCCATTAAGTTTCTAAATTTTGACTCTCAACGTGTAGGTACACACGTTTGCTACAACTCAACGAGCTCGAAGAATGGCGTCATCTTGCCTATGAGAACGCGAAACTCTATAAGGAGCGGACCAAAATGTGGCATGACAAACATATTCTCCCCCGGGAATTCCACAAGGGAGAGCGGTGTTGCTATACAACTCTCGACTCCGACTCTTCCCCGGGAAGCTTAAGTCTCGATGGTCGGGCCCATTTTTGATTTCCCATGTCTATCCATCCGGCGCCGTCGAGCTTACAACAGATAAAGGACATACTTTCTTGGTCAACGCTCAACGTCTAAAACCTTACTTAGGGATGGATGGACCAAGAGATAAAGAGTCCTTCATCCTCGCGGACCCTTCGTGATTCTTCGCTTCAGTCGAGCTAATGACTCTAAACTAGCGCTTCTTGGGAGGCAACCCATGTTTTCTTTCCGTTTCCTTTTCTTTTTCTCTTATTATCCCGTTTGTTGCTTTATTTTCTAGTCTTAAATCTTTGTTAGTTTGTGTTTTAAGTGTTTTGTCTTTCCCCTTTTGAAACAGGAAATGAAAATTCTTTACATAATATTTCTGAAGAGCCCGCCTAGGCGCCTATCGACGCGCGCCTAGGCGCCCATAGCGCCTATGTGTTTCAACATGTTTCTGAAAGGGCCGCCTAAGCGCCGAAAAACTCCCGCCTAGGCACGGAAAGTTTCACTCAAAAATCCAGGTACGCTGTGTCGCGCACCTAGGCGCCCAAATACGCGCGCCTAGGCGTCCGTTTCTGATTTAAACATATCTGTGGGTCAAAACGGTCAAAATCCTTCACAAACTCTTCGCAACTCCTCTCCCACGCGATTTCCGGCGACACTCTCACCATTTCCACCGTGTTTCACCGCCACTTTCCATCAACATAACTCGCTGCACAGTGGCTCCTCTTTCACATCCGACTCGGTGCGATAATTTTGGGGAAAAAAGGTGAGTTTTGGCTTTACCCTTCTTCCATTTCCGATTCATAGCCGACGAGTAGGTGCCTTACGTTATATTTGAGGATTATTTGGGGCTTCGTCCGATTGTGGGTTTTTTGTTGCATTTGAGGACTTTATTGGATTAGTGGGTGTTGTTATCGATTTGTGGGTTTGTTGTTGATTTGTGGTTTGTTGTTGTTAATTGTTGATATATTGTTGCTGGATTGTGGGTTGCTCTCTGATTTGTTGTTTGTTGGGCGTTGACGATTGTTGTGTTGGGTTGGTTGCATCGGGTTGATTTGAGTAGTTGAAATTTAGATTTGAGATAATTTTAACCATTGTTGTTGCAAATGACGAGAACTACCAACAAACCGTCCAAGGGTAAGAAAAAAGTGGGTGAGGGTTCCTCTAATGAGCCCGAGACTCCCGATAATACCCGTTTCGAAAACTCCAAAGTCCAAATTATGTGTCAGAGTTTGAGCACCCCCCGCACCCTTATTAGGAGCACTATTTGACCACCCGGGGACAGCCCTCTGTGCACGAATTGATACAGTTCCATCACTTACAGTTTTCTGTCAAAAGCCCGAGGCCATCCGTCTTCCTTGGGTCCTGGAATTCTTCAGCTCCGGGGTTTATGATGAGATTGAGACGCGAGGATGGCTGGGGACTACCCTTTTGGTACGGGGCAAACATGTCGATTATGAGTTGAGACAGATTAGGGAGAGCATAGGCACCCCCCCCTCAGACATGCGAGTTCACCACTCTTTACAATGCAGGGCGCCTCCGGTTAGCCTGTCGGATATTTTGCGGGTTATTGCCCGAGAGGGTTGGGAGTGGGTACCCGGAGAAGCTCATGTCCCCCGTAGGGCTCTACTTCCCGAGGCTGCTTTCTGGCTCGACTTCATCCGATTCAATTTATACCGAGTACCAATCGGTCAGAGGCAAACAAGGAACGGGCCACCCTCATCTATGCTATTATGTCCAAGAAAGCTGTGGACTTTGCCCGGTGATCCACAAGTCTTTGACGGATCACTTTAGGAAGTTGAAGAATGAGTTAGGCCGTTGATTGACAAAGAATTGGCCAAGCAAAAGGGCGAAGGCCCACTCGGAAGAATCCCATCATTCTCCCGTCACTGATCACAGTTTTATGCAAAGCAGCTAGGTTCCGATACTTCCTATGGAGCGTACAGAGCTCCCTGGTTCTTATCTCGCTGTGGTAGCTGATGACCCACAGGCTCCCCACCACAGGCCGCTTCCAAGAGCCTCGCCCGTCTTCTTCCCGGTCTACTAGTTCTCCCCAGTTCCCACCTATGGATGCCGCATCCATTAGACAACTAAGGATGAATTGAGGGATGAGTTGCGAGATGAGAAGGTGGTTCATGTCCGACACTTGTGCTTATTTCCGTCAGCTTCTTGTCGAGCATAATGAGTTTGTCGGTCGGGGCCTTTGATTATTCTACTCCTCCACCTTACCCGCACCCCCCGCCTCAGCAGCCCGCGATTTT